>CAXAJV010000008.1:15100741-16379741 GCA_963969225.1 Xylocopa violacea | reverse complement strand
CCGCCGAACCAACGTCGGTCATTACCCGCCGCGCATCGCGCAACAATGGTCGTAGGAACGCTTGAAACGAACAACGTTAAGGCCGCCGTCTGGTGCCGCCGAACGAACGTCGGTCATTACCCGCCGCGCATCGCGCAACAATGGTCTTGTAAACGCTTGAAACGAACAACGTTATGGCCGCCGTCGGGTGCCGCCGAACCAACGTCGGTCATTACCCGCCGCGCATCGCGCAACAATGGTCTTGTAAACGCGTGAAACGAACAACGTTATGGCCGCCGTCGGGTGCCGCGGAACCAACGTCGGTCATTACCCGCCGCGCATCGCACTACAATGATCGTAGAAACGCTTGAAACGAACGACGTTATGGCCGCCGTCAGGTGCCGCCGAACCAACGTCGGTCATTACCCGCCGCGCATCGCGCTACAATGATCGTAGGAACGCTTGAAACGAACAACGTTAAGGCCGCCGTCGCGTGCCGCCGAACGAACGTCGGTCATTACCCGCCGCGCATCGCGCTACAATGATCGTAGAAACGCTTGAAACGAACAACGTTATGGCCGCCGTCGGGTGCCGCCGAACCAACGTCGGTCATTACCCGCCGCGCATCGCGCAACAATGGTCGTAGGAACGCTTGAAACGAACAACGTTAAGGCCGCCGTCTGGTGCCGCCGAACGAACGTCGGTCATTACCCGCCGCGCATCGCGCAACAATGGTCTTGTAAACGCTTGAAACGAACAACGTTATGGCCGCCGTCGGGTGCCGCCGAACCAACGTCGGTCATTACCCGCCGCGCATCGCGCAACAATGGTCTTGTAAACGCTTGAAACGAACAATGTTATGGCCGCCGTCGGGTGCCGCCGAACCAACGTCGGTCATTACCCGCCGCGCATCGCGCTACAATGATCGCAGAAACGCTTGAAACGAACAACGTTATGGCCGCCGTCGGGTGCCGCCGAACCAACGTCGGTCATTACCCGCCGCGCATCGCGCTACAATGATCGTAGAAACGCTTGAAACGAACAACGTTATGGCCGCCGTCGGGTGCCGCCGAACCAACGTCGGTCATTACCCGCCGCGCATCGCGCAACAATGGTCTTGTAAACGCTTGAAACGAACAACGTTATGGCCGCCGTCGGGTGCCGCCGAACCAACGTCGGTCATTACCCGCCGCGCATCGTGCAACAGTGGTCTTGTAAACGCTTGAAACGAACAACGTTATGGCCGCCGTCGGGTGCCGCCGAACGAACGTCGGTCATTACCCGCCGCGCATCGCGCTACAATGATCGTAGAAACGCTTGAAACGAACAACGTTATGGCCGCCGTCGGGTGCCGCCGAACCAACGTCGGTCATTACCCGTCGCGCATCGCGCTACAATGATCGTAGAAACGCTTGAAACGAACAACGTTATGGCCGCCGTCGGGTGCCGCCGAACCAACGTCGGTCATTACCCGCCGCGCATCGCGCAACAATGGTCGTAGGAACGCTTGAAACGAACAACGTTAAGGCCGCCGTCTGGTGCCGCCGAACGAACGTCGGTCATTACCCGCCGCGTATCGCGCAACAATGGTCTTGTAAACGCTTGAAACGAACAACGTTATGGCCGCCGTCGGGTGCCGCCGAACCAACGTCGGTCATTACCCGCCGCGCACCGCGCAACAATGGTCTTGTAAACGCTTGAAACGAACAACGTTATGGCCGCCGTCGGGTGCCGCCGAACCAACGTCGGTCATTACCCGCCGCGCATCGCGCTACAATGATCGTAGAAACGCTTGAAACGAACAACGTTATGGCCGCCGTCGGGTGCCGCCGAACCAACGTCGGTCATTACCCGCCGCGCATCGCGCTACAATGATCGTAGAAACGCTTGAAACGAACAACGTTATGGCCGCCGTCGGGTGCCGCCGAACCAACGTCGGTCATTACCCGCCGCGCATCGCGCTACAATGATCGTAGAAACGCTTGAAACGAACAACGTTATGGCCGCCGTCGGGTGCCGCCGAACCAACGTTGGTCATTACCCGCCGCGCATCGCGCAACAATGGTCTTGTAAACGCTTGAAACGAACAACGTTATGGCCGCCGTCGGGTGCCGCCGAACCAACGTCGGTCATTACCCGCCGCGCATCGCGCAACAATGGTCTTGTAAACGCTTGAAACGAACAACGTTATGGCCGCCGTCGGGTGCCGCCGAACCAACGTCGGTCATTACCCGCCGCGCATCGCGCAACAATGATCGTAGAAACGCTTGAAACGAACGACGTTATGGCCGCCGTCGGGTGCCGCCGAACCAACGTCGGTCATTACCCGCCGCGCATCGCGCAACAATGGTCTTGTAAATGCTTGAAACGAACAACGTTATGGCCGCCGTCGGGTGCCGCCGAACCAACGTCGGTCATTACCCGCCGCGCATCGCGCAACAATGGTCTTGTAAACGCTTGAAACGAACAACGTTATGGCCGCCGTCGGGTGCCGCCGAACCAACGTCGGTCATTACCCGCCGCGCATCGCGCAACAATGGTCTTGTAAACGCTTGAAACGAACAACGTTATGGCCGCCGTCGGGTGCCGCCGAACCAACGTCGGTCATTACCCGCCGCGCATCGCGCAACAATGATCGTAGAAACGCTTGAAACGAACGACGTTATGGCCGCCGTCGGGTGCCGCCGAACCAACGTCGGTCATTACCCGCCGCGCATCGCGCAACAATGGTCTTGTAAACGCTTGAAACGAACAACGTTAAGGCCGCCGTCGGGTGCCGCCGAACGAACGTCGGTCATTACCCGCCGCGCATCGCGCTACAATGATCGTAGAAACGCTTGAAACGAACAACGTTATGGCCGCCGTCGGGTGCCGCCGAACCAACGTCGGTCATTACCCGCCGCGCATCGCGCAACAATGGTCGTAGGAACGCTTGAAACGAACAACGTTATGGCCGCCGTCGGGTGCCGCCGAACCAACGTCGGTCATTACCCGCCGCGCATCGCGCTACAATGATCGTAGAAACGCTTGAAACGAACAACGTTATGGCCGCCGTCGGGTGCCGCCGAACCAACGTCGGTCATTACCCGCCGCGCATCGCGCAACAATGGTCGTAGGAACGCTTGAAACGAACAACGTTAAGGCCGCCGTCTGGTGCCGCCGAACGAACGTCGGTCATTACCCGCCGCGTATCGCGCAACAATGGTCTTGTAAACGCTTGAAACGAACAACGTTATGGCCGCCGTCGGGTGCCGCCGAACCAACGTCGGTCATTACCCGCCGCGCATCGCGCAACAATGGTCTTCTAAACGCTTGAAACGAACAACGTTATGGCCGCCGTCGGGTGCCGCCGAACCAACGTCGGTCATTACCCGCCGCGCATCGCGCTACAATGATCGTAGAAACGCTTGAAACGAACAACGTTATGGCCGCCGTCGGGTGCCGCCGAACCAACGTCGGTCATTACCCGCCGCGCATCGCGCAACAATGGTCTTGTAAACGCTTGAAACGAACAACGTTATGGCCGCCGTCGGGTGCCGCCGAACCAACGTCGGTCATTACCCGCCGCGCATCGCGCAACAATGGTCTTGTAAACGCTTGAAACGAACAACGTTATGGCCGCCGTCGGGTGCCGCCGAACCAACGTCGGTCATTACCCGCCGCGCATCGCGCAACAATGGTCTTGAAAACGCTTGAAACGAACAACGTTATGGCCGCCGTCGGGTGCCGCCGAACCAACGTCGGTCATTACCCGCCGCGCATCGCGCTACAATGATCGTAGGAACGCTTGAAACGAACAACGTTAAGGCCGCCATCGGGTGCCGCCGAACCAACGTCGGTCATTACCCGCCGCGCATCGCGCAACAATGGTCTTGTAAACGCTTGAAACGAACAACGTTATGGCCGCCGTCGGGTGCCGCCGAACCAACGTCGGTCATTACCCGCCGCGCATCGCGCAACAATTGTCTTGTAAACGCTTGAAGCGAACAACGTTATGGCCGCCGTCGGGTGCCGCCGAACCAACGTCGGTCATTACCCGCCGCGCATCGCGCAACAATGGTCTTGTAAACGGCTGCAACGAACAACGTTATGGCCGCCGTCGGGTGCCGCCGAACGAACGTCGGTCATTACCCGCCTCGCATCGCGCAACAATGGTCTTGAAAACGCTTGAAACGAACAACGTTAAGGCCGCCATCGGGTGCCGCCGAACCAACGTCGGTCATTACCCGCCGCGCATCGCGCAACAATGGTCTTGTAATAGCTTGAAACGAACAACGTTAAGGCCGCCGTCGGGTGCCGCCGAACTAACGTCGGTCATTACCCGCCGCGCATCGCGCAACAATGGTCTTGTAAACGCTTGAAACGAACAACGTTATGGCCGCCGTCGGGTGCCGCCGAACCAACGTCGGTCATTACCCGCCGCGCATCGCGCAACAATGGTCTTGTAAACGCTTGAAACGAACAACGTTATGGCCGCCGTCCGGTGCCGCCGAACCAACGTCGGTCATTACCCGCCGCGCATCGCGCAACAATTGTCTTGTAAACGCTTGAAGCGAACAACGTTATGGCCGCCGTCGGGTGCCGCCGAACCAACGTCGGTCATTACCCGCCGCGCATCGCGCAACAATGGTCTTGTAAACGGTTGCAACGAACAACGTTATGGCCGCCGTCGGGTGCCGCCGAACGAACGTCGGTCATTACCCGCCGCGCATCGCGCAACAATGGTCTTGAAAACGCTTGAAACGAACAACGTTATGGCCGCCGTCGGGTGCCGCCGAACCAACGTCGGCCATTACCCGCCGCGCATCGCGCAACAATGGTCTTGTAAACGCTTGAAACGAACAACGTTATGGCCGCCGTCGGGTGCCGCCGAACCAACGTCGGTCATTACCCGCCGCGCATCGCTCTACAATGATCGTAGAAACGCTTGAAACGAACAACAATAAGGCCGCCGTCGGGTGCCGCCGAACGAACGTCGGTCATTACCCGCCGCGCATCGCGCTACAATGATTGTAGAAACGCTTGAAACGAACAACGTTATGGCCGCCGTCGGGTGCCGCCGAACCAACGTCGGTCATTACCCGCCGCGCATCGCGCAACAATGGTCGTAGGAACGCTTGAAACGAACAACGTTATGGCCGCCGTCGGGTGCCGCCGAACCAACGTCGGTCATTACCCGCTGCGCATCGCGCTACAATGATCGTAGAAACGCTTGAAACGAACAACGTTATGGCCGCCGTCGGGTGCCGCCGAACCAACGTCGGTCATTACCCGCCGCGCATCGCGCAACAATGGTCTTGTAAACGCTTGAAACGAACAACGTTATGGCCGCCGTCGGGTGCCGCCGAACCAACGTCGGTCATTACCCGCCGCGCATCGCGCAACAATGGTCTTGTAAACGCTTGAAACGAACAACGTTATGGCCGCCGTCGGGTGCCGCCGCACCAACGTCGGTCATTACCCGCCGCGCATCGCGCAACAATGGTCTTGTAAACGCTTGAAACGAACAACGTTATGGCCGCCGTCGGGTGCCGCCGAACCAACGTCGGTCATTACCCGCCGCGCATCGCGCTACAATGATCGTAGAAACGCTTGAAACGAACAACGTTATGGCCGCCGTCGGGTGCCGCCGCACCAACGTCGGTCATTACCCGCCGCGCATCGCGCAACAATGGTCTTGTAAACGCTTGAAACGAACAACGTTATGGCCGCCGTCGGGTGCCGCCGAACCAACGTCGGTCATTACCCGCCGCGCATCGCGCAACAATGGTCTTGTAAACGCTTGAAACGAACAACGTTATGGCCGCCGTCGGGTGCCGCCGAACCAACGTCGGTCATTACCCGCCGCGCATCGCGCAACAATGGTCGTAGGAACGCTTGAAACGAACAACGTTATGGCCGCCGTCGGGTGCCGCCGAACGAACGTCGGTCATTACCCGCCGCGCATCGCGCAACAATGGTCTTGTAAACGCTTGAAACGAACAACGTTATGGCCGCCGTCGGGTGCCGCCGAACCAACGTCGGTCATTACCCGCCGCGCATCGCGCAACAATGGTCGTAGGAACGCTTGAAACGAACAACGTTAAGGCCGCCGTCTGGTGCCGCCGAACGAACGTCGGTCATTACCCGCCGCGCATCGCGCAACAATGGTCTTGTAAACGCTTGAAACGAACAACGTTATGGCCGCCGTCGGGTGCCGCCGAACCAACGTCGGTCATTACCCGCCGCGCATCGCGCAACAATGGTCTTGTAAACGCTTGAAACGAACAACGTTATGGCCGCCGTCGGGTGCCGCCGAACCAACGTCGGTCATTACCCGCCGCGCATCGCGCAACAATGGTCGTAGGAACGCTTGAAACGAACAACGTTATGGCCGCCGTCGGGTGCCGCCGAACCAACGTCGGTCATTACCCGCTGCGCATCGCGCTACAATGATCGTAGAAACGCTTGAAACGAACAACGTTATGGCCGCCGTCGGGTGCCGCCGAACCAACGTCGGTCATTACCCGCCGCGCATCGCGCAACAATGGTCTTGTAAACGCTTGAAACGAACAACGTTATGGCCGCCGTCGGGTGCCGCCGAACCAACGTCGGTCATTACCCGCCGCGCATCGCGCAACAATGGTCTTGTAAACGCTTGAAACGAACAACGTTATGGCCGCCGTCGGGTGCCGCCGCACCAACGTCGGTCATTACCCGCCGCGCATCGCGCAACAATGGTCTTGTAAACGCTTGAAACGAACAACGTTATGGCCGCCGTCGGGTGCCGCCGAACCAACGTCGGTCATTACCCGCCGCGCATCGCGCTACAATGATCGTAGAAACGCTTGAAACGAACAACGTTATGGCCGCCGTCGGGTGCCGCTGCACCAACGTCGGTCATTACCCGCCGCGCATCGCGCAACAATGGTCTTGTAAACGCTTGAAACGAACAACGTTATGGCCGCCGTCGGGTGCCGCCGAACCAACGTCGGTCATTACCCGCCGCGCATCGCGCAACAATGGTCTTGTAAACGCTTGAAACGAACAACGTTATGGCCGCCGTCGGGTGCCGCCGAACCAACGTCGGTCATTACCCGCCGCGCATCGCGCAACAATGGTCGTAGGAACGCTTGAAACGAACAACGTTATGGCCGCCGTCGGGTGCCGCCGAACGAACGTCGGTCATTACCCGCCGCGCATCGCGCAACAATGGTCTTGTAAACGCTTGAAACGAACAACGTTATGGCCGCCGTCGGGTGCCGCCGAACCAACGTCGGTCATTACCCGCCGCGCATCGCGCAACAATGGTCGTAGGAACGCTTGAAACGAACAACGTTAAGGCCGCCGTCTGGTGCCGCCGAACGAACGTCGGTCATTACCCGCCGCGCATCGCGCAACAATGGTCTTGTAAACGCTTGAAACGAACAACGTTATGGCCGCCGTCGGGTGCCGCCGAACCAACGTCGGTCATTACCCGCCGCGCATCGCGCAACAATGGTCTTGTAAACGCTTGAAACGAACAACGTTATGGCCGCCGTCGGGTGCCGCCGAACCAACGTCGGTCATTACCCGCCGCGCATCGCGCTACAATGATCGTAGAAACGCTTGAAACGAACAACGTTATGGCCGCCGTCGGGTGCCGCCGAACCAACGTCGGTCATTACCCGCCGCGCATCGCGCTACAATGATCGTAGAAACGCTTGAAACGAACAACGTTATGGCCGCCGTCGGGTGCCGCCGAACCATCGTCGGTCATTACCCGCCGCGCATCGCGCAACAATGGTCTTGTAAACGCTTGAAACGAACAACGTTATGGCCGCCGTCGGGTGCCGCCGCACCAACGTCGGTCATTACCCGCCGCGCATCGCGCAACAATGGTCTTGTAAACGCTTGAAACGAACAACGTTATGGCCGCCGTCGGGTGCCGCCGAACGAACGTCGGTCATTACCCGCCGCGCATCGCGCAACAATGGTCTTGTAAACGCTTGAAACGAACAACGTTATGGCCGCCGTCGGGTGCCGCCGAACGAACGTCGGTCATTACCCGCCGCGCATCGCGCAACAATGGTCTTGTAAACGCTTGAAACGAACAACGTTATGGCCGCCGTCGGGTGCCGCCGAACCAACGTCGGTCATTACCCGCCGCGCATCGCGCAACAATGGTCGTAGGAACGCTTGAAACGAACAACGTTAAGGCCAGCGTCTGGTGCCGCCGAACGAACGTCGGTCATTACCCGCCGCGCATCGCGCAACAATGGTCTTGTAAACGCTTGAAACGAACAACGTTATGGCCGCCGTCGGGTGCCGCCGAACCAACGTCGGTCATTACCCGCCGCGCATCGCGCTACAATGATCGTAGAAACGCTTGAAACGAACAACGTTATGGCCGCCGTCGGGTGCCGCCGAACCAACGTCGGTCATTACCGGCCGCGCATCGCGCTACAATGATCGTAGAAACGCTTGAAACGAACAACGTTATGGCCGCCGTCGGGTGCCGCCGAACCAACGTCGGTCATTACCGGCCGCGCATCGCGCAACAATGGTCTTGTAAACGCTTGAAACGAACAACGTTATGGCCGCCGTCGGGTGCCGCCGAACCAACGTCGGTCATTACCCGCCGCGCATCGCGCAACAATGGTCTTGTAAACGCTTGAAACGAACAACGTTATGGCCGCCGTCGGGTGCCGCCGAACCAACGTCGGTCATTACCCGCCGCGCATCGCGCAACAATGGTCTTGTAAACGCTTGAAACGAACAACGTTATGGCCGCCGTCGGGTGCCGCCGAACCAACGTCGGTCATTACCCGCCGCGCATCGCGCAACAATGGTCTTGTAAACGCTTGAAACGAACAACGTTATGGCCGCCGTCGGGTGCCGCCGAACCAACGTCGGTCATTACCCGCCGCGCATCGCGCAACAATGGTCTTGTAAACGCTTGAAACGAACAACGTTATGGCCGCCGTCGGGTGCCGCCGAACCAACGTCGGTCATTACCCGCCGCGCATCACGCAACAATGATCGTAGAAACGCTTGAAACGAACGACGTTATGGCCGCCGTCGGGTGCCGCCGAACCAACGTCGGTCATTACCCGCCAAGCATCGCGCAACAATGGTCTTGTAAACGCTTGAAACGAACAACGTTAAGGCCGCCGTCGGGTGCCGCCGAACGAACGTCGGTCATTACCCGCCGCGCATCGCGCAACAATGGTCTTGTAAACGCTTGAAACGAACAACGTTATGGCCGCCGTCGGGTGCCGCCGAACCAACGTCGGTCATTACCCGCCGCGCATCGCGCAACAATGGTCGTAGGAACGCTTGAACCGAACAACGTTAAGGCCGCCGTCTGGTGCCGCCGAACGAACGTCGGTCATTACCCGCCGCGCATCGCGCAACAATGGTCTTGTAAACGCTTGAAACGAACAACGTTATGGCCGCCGTCGGGTGCCGCCGAACCAACGTCGGTCATTACCCGCCGCGCATCGCGCAACAATGGTCGTAGGAACGCTTGAAACGAACAACGCTATGGCCGCCGTCGGGTGCCGCCGAACCAACGTCGGTCATTACCCGCCGCGCATCGCGCAACAATGGTCTTGTAAACGCTTGAAACGAACAACGTTATGGCCGCCGTCGGGTGCCGCCGAACCAACGTCGGTCATTACCCGCCGCGCATCGCGCAACAATGGTCTTGTAAACGCTTGAAACGAACAACGTTATGGCCGCCGTCGGGTGCCGCCGAACCAACGTCGGTCATTACCCGCCGCGCATCGCGCAACAATGGTCTTGTAAACGCTTGAAACGAACAACGTTATGGCCGCCGTCGGGTGCCGCCGAACCAACGTCGGTCATTACCCGCCGCGCATCCCGCAACAATGATCGTAGAAACGCTTGAAACGAACGACGTTATGGCCGCCGTCGGGTGCCGCCGAACCAACGTCGGTCATTACCCGCCAAGCATCGCGCAACAATGGTCTTGTAAACGCTTGAAACGAACAACGTTAAGGCCGCCGTCGGGTGCCGCCGAACGAACGTCGGTCATTACCCGCCGCGCATCGCGCAACAATGGTCTTGTAAACGCTTGAAACGAACAACGTTATGGCCGCCGTCGGGTGCCGCCGAACCAACGTCGGTCATTACCCGCCGCGCATCGCGCAACAATGGTCGTAGGAACGCTTGAAACGAACAACGTTAAGGCCGCCGTCTGGTGCCGCCGAACGAACGTCGGTCATTACCCGCCGCGCATCGCGCAACAATGGTCTTGTAAACGCTTGAAACGAACAACGTTATGGCCGCCGTCGGGTGCCGCCGAACCAACGTCGGTCATTACCCGCCGCGCATCACGCAACAATGATCGTAGAAACGCTTGAAACGAACGACGTTATGGCCGCCGTCGGGTGCCGCCGAAACAACGTCGGTCATTACCCGCCAAGCATCGCGCAACAATGGTCTTGTAAACGCTTGAAACGAACAACGTTAAGGCCGCCGTCGGGTGCCGCCGAACGAACGTCGGTCATTACCCGCCGCGCATCGCGCAACAATGGTCTTGTAAACGCTTGAAACGAACAACGTTATGGCCGCTGTCGGGTGCCGCCGAACCAACGTCGGTCATTACCCGCCGCGCATCGCGCTACAATGATCGTAGAAACGCTTGAAACGAACAACGTTATGGCCGCCGTCGGGTGCCGCCGAACCAACGTCGGTCATTACCCGCCGCGCATCGCGCAACAATGGTCTTGTAAACGCTTGAAACGAACAACGTTATGGCCGCCGTCGGGTGCCGCCGAACCAACGTCGGTCATTACCCGCCGCGCATCGCGCAACAATGGTCTTGTAAACGCTTGAAACGAACAACGTTATGGCCGCCGTCGGGTGCCGCCGAACCAACGTCGGTCATTACCCGCCGCGCATCACGCAACAATGATCGTAGAAACGCTTGAAACGAACGACGTTATGGCCGCCGTCGGGTGCCGCCGAACCAACGTCGGTCATTACCCGCCAAGCATCGCGCAACAATGGTCTTGTAAACGCTTGAAACGAACAACGTTAAGGCCGCCGTCGGGTGCCGCCGAACGAACGTCGGTCATTACCCGCCGCGCATCGCGCAACAATGGTCTTGTAAACGCTTGAAACGAACAACGTTATGGCCGCCGTCGGGTGCCGCCGAACCAACGTCGGTCATTACCCGCCGCGCATCGCGCAACAATGGTCGTAGGAACGCTTGAACCGAACAACGTTAAGGCCGCCGTCTGGTGCCGCCGAACGAACGTCGGTCATTACCCGCCGCGCATCGCGCAACAATGGTCTTGTAAACGCTTGAAACGAACAACGTTATGGCCGCCGTCGGGTGCCGCCGAACCAACGTCGGTCATTACCCGCCGCGCATCGCGCAACAATGGTCGTAGGAACGCTTGAAACGAACAACGTTATGGCCGCCGTCGGGTGCCGCCGAACCAACGTCGGTCATTACCCGCCGCGCATCGCGCAACAATGGTCTTGTAAACGCTTGAAACGAACAACGTTATGGCCGCCGTCGGGTGCCGCCGAACCAACGTCGGTCATTACCCGCCGCGCATCGCGCAACAATGGTCTTGTAAACGCTTGAAACGAACAACGTTATGGCCGCCGTCGGGTGCCGCCGAACCAACGTCGGTCATTACCCGCCGCGCATCGCGCAACAATGGTCTTGTAAACGCTTGAAACGAACAACGTTATGGCCGCCGTCGGGTGCCGCCGAACCAACGTCGGTCATTACCCGCCGCGCATCCCGCAACAATGATCGTAGAAACGCTTGAAACGAACAACGTTATGGCCGCCGTCGGGTGCCGCCGAACCAACGTCGGTCATTACCCGCCAAGCATCGCGCAACAATGGTCTTGTAAACGCTTGAAACGAACAACGTTAAGGCCGCCGTCGGGTGCCGCCGAACGAACGTCGGTCATTACCCGCCGCGCATCGCGCAACAATGGTCTTGTAAACGCTTGAAACGAACAACGTTATGGCCGCCGTCGGGTGCCGCCGAACCAACGTCGGTCATTACCCGCCGCGCATCGCGCAACAATGGTCGTAGGAACGCTTGAAACGAACAACGTTAAGGCCGCCGTCTGGTGCCGCCGAACGAACGTCGGTCATTACCCGCCGCGCATCGCGCAACAATGGTCTTGTAAACGCTTGAAACGAACAACGTTATGGCCGCCGTCGGGTGCCGCCGAACCAACGTCGGTCATTACCCGCCGCGCATCACGCAACAATGATCGTAGAAACGCTTGAAACGAACGACGTTATGGCCGCCGTCGGGTGCCGCCGAAACAACGTCGGTCATTACCCGCCAAGCATCGCGCAACAATGGTCTTGTAAACGCTTGAAACGAACAACGTTAAGGCCGCCGTCGGGTGCCGCCGAACGAACGTCGGTCATTACCCGCCGCGCATCGCGCAACAATGGTCTTGTAAACGCTTGAAACGAACAACGTTATGGCCGCTGTCGGGTGCCGCCGAACCAACGTCGGTCATTACCCGCCGCGCATCGCGCTACAATGATCGTAGAAACGCTTGAAACGAACAACGTTATGGCCGCCGTCGGGTGCCGCCGAACCAACGTCGGTCATTACCCGCCGCGCATCGCGCTACAATGATCGTAGAAACGCTTGAAACGAACAACGTTATGGCCGCCGTCGGGTGCCGCCGAACCAACGTCGGTCATTACCCGCCGCGCATCGCGCAACAATGGTCTTGTAAACGCTTGAAACGAACAACGTTATAGCCGCCGTCGGGTGCCGCCGCACCAACGTCGGTCATTACCCGCCGCGCATCGCGCAACAATGGTCTTGTAAACGCTTGAAACGAACAACGTTATGGCCGCCGTCGGGTGCCGCCGAACCAACGTCGGTCATTACCCGCCGCGCATCGCGCAACAATGGTCTTGTAAACGCTTGAAACGAACAACGTTATGGCCGCCGTCGGGTGCCGCCGAACCAACGTCGGTCATTACCGGCCGCGCATCGCGCTACAATGATCGTAGAAACGCTTGAAACGAACAACGTTATGGCCGCCGTCGGGTGCCGCCGAACCAACGTCGGTCATTACCGGCCGCGCATCGCGTAACAATGGTCTTGTAAACGCTTGAAACGAACAACGTTATGGCCGCCGTCGGGTGCCGCCGAACCAACGTCGGTCATTACCCGCCGCGCATCGCGCTACAATGATCGTAGAAACGCTTGAAACGAACAACGTTATGGCCGCCGTCGGGTGCCGCCGAACCAACGTCGGTCATTACCGGCCGCGCATCGCGCAACAATGGTCTTGTAAACGCTTGAAACGAACAACGTTATGGCCGCCGTCGGGTGCCGCCGAACCAACGTCGGTCATTACCCGCCGCGCATCGCGCAACAATGGTCGTAGGAACCCTTGAAACGAACAACGTTATGGCCGCCGTCGGGTGCCGCCGAACCAACGTCGGTCATTACCCGCCGCGCATCGCGCAACAATGGTCTTGTAAACGCTTGAAACGAACAACGTTATGGCCGCCGTCGGGTGCCGCCGAACCAACGTCGGTCATTACCCGCCGCGCATCGCGCAACAATGGTCGTAGGAACGCTTGAAACGAACAACGTTATGGCCGCCGTCGGGTGCCGCCGAACCAACGTCGGTCATTACCCGCCGCGCATCGCGCAACAATGGTCGTAGGAACGTTTGAAACGAACAACGTTAAGGCCGCCGTCTGGTGCCGCCGAACGAACGTCGGTCATTACCCGCCGCGCATCGCGCTACAATGATCGTAGAAACGCTTGAAACGAACAACGTTATGGCCGCCGTCGGGTGCCGCCGAACCAACGTCGGTCATTACCCGCCGCGCATCGCGCAACAATGGTCGTAGGAACGCTTGAAACGAACAACGTTAAGGCCGCCGTCGGGTGCCGCCGAACCAACGTCGGTCATTACCCGCCGCGCATCGCGCAACAATGGTCTTGTAAACGCTTGAAACGAACAACGTTATGGCCGCCGTCGGGTGCCGCCGAACGAACGTCGGTCATTACCCGCCGCGCATCGCGCAACAATGGTCTTGTAAACGCTTGAAACGAACAACGTTATGGCCGCCGTCGGGTGCCGCCGAACCAACGTCGGTCATTACCCGCCGCGCATCGCGCAACAATGGTCTTGTAAACGCTTGAAACGAACAACGTTATGGCCGCCGTCGGGTGCCGCCGAACCAACGTCGGTCATTACCCGCCGCGCATCGCGCAACAATGGTCTTGTAAACGCTTGAAACGAACAACGTTATGGCCGCCGTCGGGTGCCGCCGAACCAACGTCGGTCATTACCCGCCGCGCATCGCGCAACAATGGTCTTGTAAACGCTTGAAACGAACAACGTTATGGCCGCCGTCGGGTGCCGCCGAACCAACGTCGGTCATTACCCGCCAAGCATCGCGCAACAATGGTCTTGTAAACGCTTGAAACGAACAACGTTAAGGCCGCCGTCGGGTGCCGCCGAACGAACGTCGGTCATTACCCGCCGCGCATCGCGCAACAATGGTCTTGTAAACGCTTGAAACGAACAACGTTATGGCCGCCGTCGGGTGCCGCCGAACGAACGTCGGTCATTACCCGCCGCGCATCGCGCAACAATGGTCTTGTAAACGCTTGAAACGAACAACGTTATGGCCGCCGTCGGGTGCCGCCGAACCAACGTCGGTCATTACCCGCCGCGCATCGCGCAACAATGGTCTTGTAAACGCTTGAAACGAACAACGTTATGGCCGCCGTCGGGTGCCGCCGAACCAACGTCGGTCATTACCCGCCGCGCATCGCGCAACAATGGTCTTGTAAACGCTTGAAACGAACAACGTTATGGCCGCCGTCGGGTGCCGCCGAACCAACGTCGGTCATTACCCGCCGCGCATCGCGCAACAATGGTCTTGTAAACGCTTGAAACGAACAACGTTATGGCCGCCGTCGGGTGCCGCCGAACCAACGTCGGTCATTACCCGCCAAGCATCGCGCAACAATGGTCTTGTAAACGCTTGAAACGAACAACGTTAAGGCCGCCGTCGGGTGTCGCCGAACGAACGTCGGTCATTACCCGCCGCGCATCGCGCAACAATGGTCTTGTAAACGCTTGAAACGAACAACGTTATGGCCGCCGTCGGGTGCCGCCGAACCAACGTCGGTCATTACCCGCCGCGCATCGCGCAACAATGGTCGTAGGAACGCTTGAAACGAACAACGTTATGGCCGCCGTCGGGTGCCGCCGAACCAACGTCGGTCATTACCCGCCGCGCATCGCGCAACAATGGTCTTGTAAACGCTTGAAACGAACAACGTTATGGCCGCCGTCGGGTGCCGCCGAACCAACGTCGGTCATTACCCGCCGCGCATCGCGCAACAATGGTCGTAGGAACGCTTGAAACGAACAACGTTATGGCCGCCGTCGGGTGCCGCCGAACCAACGTCGGTCATTACCCGCCGCGCATCGCGCAACAATGGTCGTAGGAACGTTTGAAACGAACAACGTTAAGGCCGCCGTCTGGTGCCGCCGAACGAACGTCGGTCATTACCCGCCGCGCATCGCGCAACAATGGTCTTGTAAACGCTTGAAACGAACAACGTTATGGCCGCCGTCGGGTGCCGCCGAACCAACGTCGGTCATTACCCGCCGCGCATCGCGCTACAATGATCGTAGAAACGCTTGAAACGAACAACGTTATGGCCGCCGTCGGGTGCCGCCGAACCAACGTCGGTCATTACCGGCCGCGCATCGCGCAACAATGGTCTTGTAAACGCTTGAAACGAACAACGTTATGGCCGCCGTCGGGTGCCGCCGAACCAACGTCGGTCATTACCCGCCGCGCATCGCGCAACAATGGTCGTAGGAACGCTTGAAACGAACAACGTTATGGCCGCCGTCGGGTGCCGCCGAACCAACGTCGGTCATTACCCGCCGCGCATCGCGCAACAATGGTCTTGTAAACGCTTGAAACGAACAACGTTATGGCCGCCGTCGGGTGCCGCCGAACCAACGTCGGTCATTACCCGCCGCGCATCGCGCAACAATGGTCGTAGGAACGCTTGAAACGAACAACGTTATGGCCGCCGTCGGGTGCCGCCGAACCAACGTCGGTCATTACCCGCCGCGCATCGCGCAACAATGGTCGTAGGAACGTTTGAAACGAACAACGTTAAGGCCGCCGTCTGGTGCCGCCGAACGAACGTCGGTCATTACCCGCCGCGCATCGCGCAACAATGGTCTTGTAAACGCTTGAAACGAACAACGTTATGGCCGCCGTCGGGTGCCGCCGAACCAACGTCGGTCATTACCCGCCGCGCATCGCGCAACAATGGTCTTGTAAACGCTTGAAACGAACAACGTTATGGCCGCCGTCGGGTGCCGCCGAACCAACGTCGGTCATTACCCGCCGCGCATCGCGCAACAATGGTCGTAGGAACGCTTGAAACGAACAACGTTAAGGCCGCCGTCTGGTGCCGCCGAACGAACGTCGGTCATTACCCGCCGCGCATCGCGCAACAATGGTCTTGTAAACGCTTGAAACGAACAACGTTATGGCCGCCGTCGGGTGCCGCCGAACCAACGTCGGTCATTACCGGCCGCGCATCGCGCAACAATGGTCTTGTAAACGCTTGAAACGAACAACGTTATGGCCGCCGTCGGGTGCCGCCGAACCAACGTCGGTCATTACCCGCCGCGCATCGCGCAACAATGGTCTTGTAAACGCTTGAAACGAACAACGTTATGGCCGCCGTCGGGTGCCGCCGAACCAACGTCGGTCATTACCCGCCGCGCATCGCGCAACAATGGTCGTAGGAACGCTTGAAACGAACAACGTTAAGGCCGCCGTCTGGTGCCGCCGAACGAACGTCGGTCATTACCCGCCGCGCATCGCGCAACAATGGTCTTGTAAACGCTTGAAACGAACAACGTTATGGCCGCCGTCGGGTGCCGCCGAACCAACGTCGGTCATTACCCGCCGCGCATCGCGCAACAATGGTCGCAGGAACGCTTGAAACGAACAACGTTATGGCCGCCGTCGGGTGCCGCCGAACCAACGTCGGTCATTACCCGCCGCGCATCGCGCAACAATGGTCTTGTAAACGCTTGAAACGAACAACGTTATGGCCGCCGTCGGGTGCCGCCGAACCAACGTCGGTCATTACCCGCCGCGCATCGCGCAACAATGGTCGTAGGAACGCTTGAAACGAACAACGTTAAGGCCGCCGTCTGGTGCCGCCGAACGAACGTCGGTCATTACCCGCCGCGCATCGCGCAACAATGGTCTTGTAAACGCTAGAAACGAACAACGTTATGGCCGCCGTCGGGTGCCGCCGAACCAACGTCGGTCATTACCCGCCGCGCATCGCGCAACAATGGTCGTAGGAACGCTTGAAACGAACAACGTTATGGCCGCCGTCGGGTGCCGCCGAACCAACGTCGGTCATTACCCGCCGCGCATCGCGCAACAATGGTCTTGTAAACGCTTGAAACGAACAACGTTATGGCCGCCGTCGGGTGCCGCCGAACCAACGTCGGTCATTACCCGCCGCGCATCGCGCAACAATGGTCGTAGGAACGCTTGAAACGAACAACGTTAAGGCCGCCGTCTGGTGCCGCCGAACGAACGTCGGTCATTACCCGCCGCGCATCGCGCAACAATGGTCTTGTAAACGCTAGAAACGAACAACGTTATGGCCGCCGTCGGGTGCCGCCGAACCAACGTCGGTCATTACCCGCCGCGCATCGCGCAACAATGGTCTTGTAAACGCTTGAAACGAACAACGTTATGGCCGCCGTCGGGTGCCGCCGAACCAACGTCGGTCATTACCCGCCGCGCATCGCGCAACAATGGTCTTGTAAACGCTTGAAACGAACAACGTTATGGCCGCTGTCGGGTGCCGCCGAACCAACGTCGGTCATTACCCGCCGCGCATCGCGCAACAATGGTCTTGTAAACGCTTGAAACGAACAACGTTATGGCCGCCGTCGGGTGCCGCCGCACCAACGTCGGTCATTACCCGCCGCGCATCGCGCAACAATGGTCGTAGGAACGCTTGAAACGAACAACGTTATGGCCGCCGTCGGGTGCCGCCGAACGAACGTCGGTCATTACCCGCCGCGCATCGCGCAACAATGGTCTTGTAAACGCTTGAAACGAACAACGTTATGGCCGCCGTCGGGTGCCGCCGAACCAACGTCGGTCATTACCCGCCGCGCATCGCGCAACAATGGTCTTGTAAACGCTTGAAACGAACAACGTTATGGCCGCCGTCGGGTGCCGCCGAACCAACGTCGGTCATTACCCGCCGCGCATCGCGCAACAATGGTCGTAGGAACGCTTGAAACGAACAACGTTAAGGCCGCCGTCTGGTGCCGCCGAACGAACGTCGGTCATTACCCGCCGCGCATCGCGCAACAATGGTCTTGTAAACGCTTGAAACGAACAACGTTATGGCCGCCGTCGGGTGCCGCCGAACCAACGTCGGTCATTACCGGCCGCGCATCGCGCAACAATGGTCTTGTAAACGCTTGAAACGAACAACGTTATGGCCGCCGTCGGGTGCCGCCGAACCAACGTCGGTCATTACCCGCCGCGCATCGCGCAACAATGGTCTTGTAAACGCTTGAAACGAACAACGTTATGGCCGCCGTCGGGTGCCGCCGAACCAACGTCGGTCATTACCCGCCGCGCATCGCGCAACAATGGTCGTAGGAACGCTTGAAACGAACAACGTTAAGGCCGCCGTCTGGTGCCGCCGAACGAACGTCAGTCATTACCCGCCGCGCATCGCGCAACAATGGTCTTGTAAACGCTTGAAACGAACAACGTTATGGCCGCCGCCGGGTGCCGCCGAACCAACGTCGGTCATTACCCGCCGCGCATCGCGCAACAATGGTCGTAGGAACCCTTGAAACGAACAACGTTATGGCCGCCGTCGGGTGCCGCCGAACCAACGTCGGTCATTACCCGCCGCGCATCGCGCAACAATGGTCTTGTAAACGCTTGAAACGAACAACGTTATGGCCGCCGTCGGGTGCCGCCGAACCAACGTCGGTCATTACCCGCCGCGCATCGCGCAACAATGGTCGTAGGAACGCTTGAAACGAACAACGTTAAGGCCGCCGTCTGGTGCCGCCGAACGAACGTCGGTCATTACCCGCCGCGCATCGCGCAACAATGGTCTTGTAAACGCTTGAAACGAACAACGTTATGGCCGCCGTCGGGTGCCGCCGAACCAACGTCGGTCATTACCCGCCGCGCATCGCGCAACAATGGTCTTGTAAACGCTTGAAACGAACAACGTTATGGCCGCCGTCGGGTGCCGCCGAACCAACGTCGGTCATTACCCGCCGCGCATCGCGCAACAATGGTCTTGTAAACGCTTGAAACGAACAACGTTATGGCCGCCGTCGGGTGCCGCCGAACCAACGTCGGTCATTACCCGCCGCGCATCGCGCAACAATGGTCGTAGGAACGCTTGAAACGAACAACGTTAAGGCCGCCGTCTGGTGCCGCCGAACGAACGTCAGTCATTACCCGCCGCGCATCGCGCAACAATGGTCTTGTAAACGCTTGAAACGAACAACGTTATGGCCGCCGTCGGGTGCCGCCGAACCAACGTCGGTCATTACCCGCCGCGCATCGCGCAACAATGGTCGTAGGAACGCTTGAAACGAACAACGTTATGGCCGCCGTCGGGTGCCGCCGAACCAACGTCGGTCATTACCCGCCGCGCATCGCGCAACAATGGTCTTGTAAACGCTTGAAACGAACAACGTTATGGCCGCCGTCGGGTGCCGCCGAACCAACGTCGGTCATTACCCGCCGCGCATCGCGCAACAATGGTCGTAGGAACGCTAGAAACGAACAACGTTATGGCCGCCGTCGGGTGCCGCCGAACCAACGTCGGTCACTACCCGCCGCGCATCGCGCAACAATGGTCTTGTAAACGCTTGAAACGAACAACGTTATGGCCGCCGTCGGGTGCCGCCGAACCAACATCGGTCATTACCCGCCGCGCATCGCGCAACAATGGTCTTGTAAACGCTTGAAACGAACAACGTTATGGCCGCCGTCGGGTGCCGCCGAACCAACGTCGGTCATTACCCGCCGCGCATCGCGCAACAATGGTCTTGTAAACGCTTGAAACGAACAACGTTATGGCCGCCGTCGGGTGCCGCCGAACCAACGTCGGTCATTACCCGCCGCGCATCGCGCAACAATGGTCTTGTAAACGCTTGAAACGAACAACGTTATGGCCGCCGTCGGGTGCCGCCGCACCAACGTCGGTCATTACCCGCCGCGCATCGCGCAACAATGGTCTTGTAAACGCTTGAAACGAACAACGTTATGGCCGCCGTCGGGTGCCGCCGAACGAACGTCGGTCATTACCCGCCGCGCATCGCGCAACAATGGTCTTGTAAACGCTTGAAACGAACAACGTTATGGCCGCCGTCGGGTGCCGCCGAACCAACGTCGGTCATTACCCGCCGCGCATCGCGCAACAATGGTCGTAGGAACGCTTGAAACGAACAACGTTAAGGCCGCCGTCTGGGGCCGCCGAACGAACGTCGGTCATTACCCGCCGCGCATCGCGCAACAATGGTCTTGTAAACGCTTGAAACGAACAACGTTATGGCCGCCGTCGGGTGCCGCCGAACCAACGTCGGTCATTACCCGCCGCGCATCGCGCTACAATGATCGTAGAAACGCTTGAAACGAACAACGTTATGGCCGCCGTCGGGTGCCGCCGAACCAACGTCGGTCATTACTGGCCGCGCATCGCGCTACAATGATCGTAGAAACGCTTGAAACGAACAACGTTATGGCCGCCGTCGGGTGCCGCCGAACCAACGTCGGTCATTACCGGCCGCGCATCGCGCAACAATGGTCTTGTAAACGCTTGAAACGAACAACGTTATGGCCGCCTTCGGGTGCCGCCGAACCAACGTCGGTCATTACCCGCCGCGCATCGCGCAACAATGGTCTTGTAAACGCTTGAAACGAACAACGTTATGGCCGCCGTCGGGTGCCGCCGAACCAACGTCGGTCATTACCCGCCGCGCATCGCGCTACAATGATCGTAGAAACGCTTGAAACGAACAACGTTATGGCCGCCGTCGGGTGCCGCCGAACCAACGTTGGTCATTACCCGCCGCGCATCGCGCTACAATGATCGTAGAAACGCTTGAAACGAACAACGTTATGGCCGCCGTCGGGTGCCGCCGAACCAACGTCGGTCATTACCCGCCGCGCATCGCGCAACAATGGTCTTGTAAACGCTTGAAACGAACAACGTTATGGCCGCCGTCGGGTGCCGCCGAACCAACGTCGGTCATTACCCGCCGCGCATCGCGCTACAATGATCGTAGAAACGCTTGAAACGAACAACGTTATGGCCGCCGTCGGGTGCCGCCGAACCAACGTCGGTCATTACCCGCCGCGCATCGTGCAACAATGGTCTTGTAAACGCTTGAAACGAACAACGTTATGGCCGCCGTCGGGTGCCGCCGAACCAACGTCGGTCATTACCCGCCGCGCATCGCGCTACAATGATCGTAGAAACGCTTGAAACGAACAACGTTATGGCCGCCGTCGGGTGCCGCCGAACCAACGTAGGTCATTACCCGCCGCGCATCGCGCAACAATGGTCTTGTAAACGCTTGAAACGAACAACGTTATGGCCGCCGTCGGGTGCCGCCGAACGAACGTCGGTCATTACCCGCCGCGCATCGCGCTACAATGATCGTAGAAACGCTTGAAACGAACAACGTTATGGCCGCCGTCGGGTGCCGCCGAACCAACGTCGGTCATTACCCGCCGCGCATCGCGCAACAATGGTCTTGTAAACGCTTGAAACGAACAACGTTATGGCCGCCGTCGGGTGCCGCCGAACCAACGTCGGTTATTACCCGCCGCGCATCGCGCAACAATGGTCGTAGGAACGCTTGAAACGAACAACGTTATGGCCGCCGTCGGGTGCCGCCGAACGAACGTCGGTCATTACCCGCCGCGCATCGCGCAACAATGGTCGTAGGAACGCTTGAAACGAACAACGTTAAGGCCGCCGTCTGGTGCCGCCGAACGAACGTCGGTCATTACCCGCCGCGCATCGCGCAACAATGGTCTTGTAAACGCTTGAAACGAACAACGTTATGGCCGCCGTCGGGTGCCGCCGAACCAACGTCGGTCATTACCCGCCGCGCATCGCGCTACAATGATCGTAGAAACGCTTGAAACGAACAACGTTATGGCCGCCGTCGGGTGCCGCCGAACCAACGTTGGTCATTACCCGCCGCGCATCGCGCTACAATGATCGTAGAAACGCTTGAAACGAACAACGTTATGGCCGCCGTCGGGTGCCGCCGAACCAACGTCGGTCATTACCCGCCGCGCATCGCGCAACAATGGTCTTGTAAACGCTTGAAACGAACAACGTTATGGCCGCCGTCGGGTGCCGCCGAACCAACGTCGGTCATTACCCGCCGCGCATCGCGCAACAATGGTCTTGTAAACGCTTGAAACGAACAACGTTATGGCCGCCGTCGGGTGCCGCCGAACCAACGTCGGTCATTACCCGCCGCGCATCGCGCAACAATGGTCTTGTAAACGCTTGAAACGAACAACGTTATGGCCGCCGTCGGGTGCCGCCGAACCAACGTCGGTCATTACCCGCCGCGCATCGCGCAACAATGGTCTTGTAAACGCTTGAAACGAACAACGTTAAGGCCGCCGTCGGGTGCCGCCGAACGAACGTCGGGCATTACCCGCCGCGCATCGCGCATAATGGTCTTGTAAACGCTTGAAACGAACAACGTTATGGCCGCCGTCGGGTGCCGCCGAACCAACGTCGGTCATTACCCGCCGCGCATCGCGCTACAATGATCGTAGAAACGCTTGAAACGAACAACGTTATGGCCGCCGTCGGGTGCCGCCGAACCAACGTTGGTCATTACCCGCCGCGCATCGCGCTACAATGATCGTAGAAACGCTTGAAACGAACAACGTTATGGCCGCCGTCGGGTGCCGCCGAACCAACGTCGGTCATTACCCGCCGCGCATCGCGCAACAATGGTCTTGTAAACGCTTGAAACGAACAACGTTATGGCCGCCGTCGGGTGCCGCCGAACCAACGTCGGTCATTACCCGCCGCGCATCGCGCTACAATGATCGTAGAAACGCTTGAAACGAACAACGTTATGGCCGCCGTCGGGTGCCGCCGAACCAACGTCGGTCATTACCCGCCGCGCATCGTGCAACAATGGTCTTGTAAACGCTTGAAACGAACAACGTTATGGCCGCCGTCGGGTGCCGCCGAACCAACGTCGGTCATTACCCGCCGCGTATCGCGCAACAATGGTCTTGTAAACGCTTGAAACGAACAACGTTATGGCCGCCGTCGGGTGCCGCCGAACCAACGTCGGTCATTACCCGCCGCGCATCGCGCTACAATGATCGTAGAAACGCTTGAAACGAACAACGTTATGGCCGCCGTCGGGTGCCGCCGAACCAACGTCGGTCATTACCCGCCGCGCATCGCGCAACAATGGTCTTGTAAACGCTTGAAACGAACAACGTTATGGCCGCCGTCGGGTGCCGCCGAACCAACGTCGGTCATTACCCGCCGCGCATCGCGCAACAATGGTCTTGTAAACGCTTGAAACGAACAACGTTATGGCCGCCGTCGGGTGCCGCCGAACCAACGTCGGTCATTACCCGCCGCGCATCGCGCAACAATGGTCTTGTAAACGCTTGAAACGAACAACGTTATGGCCGCCGTCGGGTGCCGCCGAACCAACGTCGGTCATTACCCGCCGCGCATCGCGCAACAATGGTCTTGTAAACGCTTGAAACGAACAACGTTATGGCCGCCGTCGGGTGCCGCCGAACCAACGTCGGTCATTACCCGCCGCGCATCGCGCAACAATGGTCTTGTAAACGCTTGAAACGAACAACGTTATGGCCGCCGTCGTGTGCCGCCGAACCAACGTCGGTCATTACCCGCCGCGCATCGTGCAACAATGGTCTTGTAAACGCTTGAAACGAACAACGTTATGGCCGCCGTCGGGTGCCGCCGAACGAACGTCGGTCATTACCCGCCGCGCATCGCGCAACAATGGTCTTGTAAACGCTTGAAACGAACAACGTTATGGCCGCCGTCGGGTGCCGCCGAACCAACGTCGGTCATTACCCGCCGCGCATCGCGCAACAATGATCGTAGAAACGCTTGAAACGAACGACGTTATGGCCGCCGTCGGGTGCCGCCGAACCAACGTCGGTCATTACCCGCCGCGCATCGCGCAACAATGGTCTTGTAAACGCTTGAAACGAACAACGTTATGGCCGCCGTCGGGTGCCGCCGAACCAACGTCGGTCATTACCCGCCGCGCATCGCGCAACAATGATCGTAGAAACGCTTGAAACGAACAACGTTATGGCCGCCGTCGGGTGCCGCCGAACCAACGTCGGTCATTACCCGCCGCGCATCGTGCAACAATGGTCTTGTAAACGCTTGAAACGAACAACGTTATGGCCGCCGTCGGGTGCCGCCGAACCAACGTCGGTCATTAGCCGCCGCGCATCGCGCAACAATGGTCTTGTAAACGCTTGAAACGAACAACGTTATGGCCGCCGTCGGGTGCCGCCGAACCAACGTCGGTCATTACCCGCCGCGCATCGCGCTACAATGATCGTAGAAACGCTTGAAACGAACAACGTTATGGCCGCCGTCGGGTGCCGCCGAACCAACGTCGGTCATTACCCGCCGCGCATCGCGCAACAATGGTCTTGTAAACGCTTGAAACGAACAACGTTATGGCCGCCGTCGGGTGCCGCCGAACCAACGTCGGTCATTACCCGCCGCGCATCGCGCAACAATGGTCTTGTAAACGCTTGAAACGAACAACGTTATGGCCGCCGTCGGGTGCCGCCGAACCAACGTCGGTCATTACCCGCCGCGCATCGCGCAACAATGGTCTTGTAAACGCTTGAAACGAACAACGTTATGGCCGCCGTCGAGTGCCGCCGAACCAACGTCGGTCATTACCCGCCGCGCATCGCGCAACAATGGTCTTGTAAACGCTTGAAACGAACAACGTTATGGCCGCCGTCGGGTGCCGCCGAACCAACGTCGGTCATTACCCGCCGCGCATCGCGCAACAATGGTCTTGTAAACGCTTGAAACGAACAACGTTATGGCCGCCGTCGTGTGCCGCCGAACCAACGTCGGTCATTACCCGCCGCGCATCGTGCAACAATGGTCTTGTAAACGCTTGAAACGAACAACGTTATGGCCGCCGTCGGGTGCCGCCGAACGAACGTCGGTCATTACCCGCCGCGCATCGCGCAACAATGGTCTTGTAAACGCTTGAAACGAACAACGTTATGGCCGCCGTCGGGTGCCGCCGAACCAACGTCGGTCATTACCCGCCGCGCATCGCGCAACAATGATCGTAGAAACGCTTGAAACGAACGACGTTATGGCCGCCGTCGGGTGCCGCCGAACCAACGTCGGTCATTACCCGCCGCGCATCGCGCAACAATGGTCTTGTAAACGCTTGAAACGAACAACGTTATGGCCGCCGTCGGGTGCCGCCGAACCAACGTCGGTCATTACCCGCCGCGCATCGCGCAACAATGATCGTAGAAACGCTTGAAACGAACAACGTTATGGCCGCCGTCGGGTGCCGCCGAAACAACGTCGGTCATTACCCGCCGCGCATCGCGCAACAATGGTCTTGTAAACGCTTGAAACGAACAACGTTATGGCCGCCGTCGGGTGCCGCCGAACCAACGTCGGTCATTACCCGCCGCGCATCGCGCAACAATGGTCTTCTAAACGCTTGAAACGAACAACGTTATGGCCGCCGTCGAGTGCCGCCGAACCAACGTCGGTCATTACCCGCCGCGCATCGCGCAACAATGGTCTTGTAAACGCTTGAAACGAACAACGTTATGGACGCCGTCGGGTGCCGCCGAACCAACGTCGGTCATTACCCGCCGCGCATCGGGCAACAATGGTCTTGTAAACGCTTGAAACGAACAACGTTATGGCCGCCGTCGGGTGCCGCCGAACCAACGTCGGTCATTACCCGCCGCGCATCGTGCAACAATGGTCTTGTAAACGCTTGAAACGAACAACGTTATGGCCGCCGTCGGGTGCCGCCGAACCAACGTCGGTCATTACCCGCCGCGCATCGCGCAACAATGGTCTTGTAAACGCTTGAAACGAACAACGTTATGGCCGCCGTCGGGTGCCGCCGAACCAACGTCGGTCATTACCCGCCGCGCATCGCGCTACAATGATCGTAGAAACGCTTGAAACGAACAACGTTATGGCCGCCGTCGGGTGCCGCCGAACCAACGTCGGTCATTACCCGCCGCGCATCGCGCAACAATGGTCTTGTAAACGCTTGAAACGAACAACGTTATGGCCGCCGTCGGGTGCCGCCGAACCAACGTCGGTCATTACCCGCCGCGCATCGCGCAACAATGGTCTTGTAAACGCTTGAAACGAACAACGTTATGGCCGCCGTCGAGTGCCGCCGAAACAACGTCGGTCATTACCCGCCGCGCATCGCGCAACAATGGCCTTGTAAACGCTTGAAACGAACAACGTTATGGCCGCCGTCGGGTGCCGCCGAACCAACGTCGGTCATTACCCGCCGCGCATCGCGCAACAATGGTCTTGTAAACGCTTGAAACGAACAACGTTATGGCCGCCGTCGAGTGCCGCCGAACCAACGTCGGTCATTACCCGCCGCGCATCGTGCAACAATGGTCTTGTAAACGCTTGAAACGAACAACGTTATGGCCGCCGTCGGGTGCCGCCGAACCAACGTCGGTCATTACCCGCCGCGCATCGCGCAACAATGATCGTAGAAACGCTTGAAACGAACAACGTTATGGCCGCCGTCGGGTGCCGCCGAACCAACGTCGGTCATTACCCGCCGCGCATCGCGCTACAATGATCGTAGAAACGCTTGAAACGAACAACGTTATGGCCGCCGTCGGGTGCCGCCGAACCAACGTCGGTCATTACCCGCCGCGCATCGTGCAACAATGGTCTTGTAAACGCTTGAAACGAACAACGTTATGGCCGCCGTCGGGTGCCGCCGAACCAACGTCGGTCATTACCCGCCGCGCATCGCGCAACAATGGTCTTGTAAACGCTTGAAACGAACAACGTTATGGCCGCCGTCGGGTGCCGCCGAACCAACGTCGGTCATTACCCGCCGCGCATCGCGCTACAATGATCGTAGAAACGCTTGAAACGAACAACGTTATGGCCGCCGTCGGGTGCCGCCGAACCAACGTCGGTCATTACCCGCCGCGCATCGCGCAACAATGGTCTTGTAAACGCTTGAAACGAACAACGTTATGGCCGCCGTCGGGTGCCGCCGAACCAACGTCGGTCATTACCCGCCGCGCATCGCGCAACAATGGTCTTGTAAACGCTTGAAACGAACAACGTTATGGCCGCCGTCGAGTGCCGCCGAAACAACGTCGGTCATTACCCGCCGCGCATCGCGCAACAATGGCCTTGTAAACGCTTGAAACGAACAACGTTATGGCCGCCGTCGGGTGCCGCCGAACCAACGTCGGTCATTACCCGCCGCGCATCGCGCAACAATGGTCTTGTAAACGCTTGAAACGAACAACGTTATGGCCGCCGTCGAGTGCCGCCGAACCAACGTCGGTCATTACCCGCCGCGCATCGTGCAACAATGGTCTTGTAAACGCTTGAAACGAACAACGTTATGGCCGCCGTCGGGTGCCGCCGAACCAACGTCGGTCATTACCCGCCGCGCATCGCGCAACAATGATCGTAGAAACGCTTGAAACGAACAACGTTATGGCCGCCGTCGGGTGCCGCCGAACCAACGTCGGTCATTACCCGCCGCGCATCGCGCTACAATGATCGTAGAAACGCTTGAAACGAACAACGTTATGGCCGCCGTCGGGTGCCGCCGAACCAACGTCGGTCATTACCCGCCGCGCATCGTGCAACAATGGTCTTGTAAACGCTTGAAACGAACAACGTTATGGCCGCCGTCGGGTGCCGCCGAACCAACGTCGGTCATTACCCGCCGCGCATCGCGCAACAATGGTCTTGTAAACGCTTGAAACGAACAACGTTATGGCCGCCGTCGGGTGCCGCCGAACCAACGTCGGTCATTACCCGCCGCGCATCGCGCTACAATGATCGTAGAAACGCTTGAAACGAACAACGTTATGGCCGCCGTCGGGTGCCGCCGAACCAACGTCGGTCATTACCCGCCGCGCATCGCGCAACAATGGTCTTGTAAACGCTTGAAACGAACAACGTTATGGCCGCCGTCGGGTGCCGCCGAACCAACGTCGGTCATTACCCGCCGCGCATCGCGCAACAATGGTCTTGTAAACGCTTGAAACGAACAACGTTATGGCCGCCGTCGAGTGCCGCCGAAACAACGTCGGTCATTACCCGCCGCGCATCGCGCAACAATGGCCTTGTAAACGCTTGAAACGAACAACGTTATGGCCGCCGTCGGGTGCCGCCGAACCAACGTCGGTCATTACCCGCCGCGCATCGCGCAACAATGGTCTTGTAAACGCTTGAAACGAACAACGTTATGGCCGCCGTCGAGTGCCGCCGAACCAACGTCGGTCATTACCCGCCGCGCATCGTGCAACAATGGTCTTGTAAACGCTTGAAACGAACAACGTTATGGCCGCCGTCGGGTGCCGCCGAACCAACGTCGGTCATTACCCGCCGCGCATCGCGCAACAATGATCGTAGAAACGCTTGAAACGAACAACGTTATGGCCGCCGTCGGGTGCCGCCGAACCAACGTCGGTCATTACCCGCCGCGCATCGCGCTACAATGATCGTAGAAACGCTTGAAACGAACAACGTTATGGCCGCCGTCGGGTGCCGCCGAACCAACGTCGGTCATTACCCGCCGCGCATCGTGCAACAATGGTCTGGTAAACGCTTGAAACGAACAACGTTATGGCCGCCGTCGGGTGCCGCCGAACCAACGTCGGTCATTACCCGCCGCGCATCGCGCAACAATGATCGTAGAAACGCTTGAAACGAACGACGTTATGGCCGCCATCGGGTGCCGCCGAACCAACGTCGGTCATTACCCGCCGCGCATCGCGCAACAATGGTCTTGTAAACGCTTGAAACGAACAACGTTAAGGCCGCCGTCGGGTGCCGCCGAACGAACGTCGGTCATTACCCGCCGCGCATCGCGCTACAATGATCGTAGAAACGCTTGAAACGAACAACGTTATGGCCGCCGTCGGGTGCCGCCGAACCAACGTCGGTCATTACCCGCCGCGCATCGCGCAACAATGGTCTTCTAAACGCTTGAAACGAACAACGTTATGGCCGCCGTCGGGTGCCGCCGAACCAACGTCGGTCATTACCCGCCGCGCATCGCGCAACAATGGTCTTCTAAACGCTTGAAACGAACAACGTTATGGCCGCCGTCGAGTGCCGCCGAACCAACGTCGGTCATTACCCGCCGCGCATCGCGCAACAATGGTCTTGTAAACGCTTGAAACGAACAACGTTATGGCCGCCGTCGGGTGCCGCCGAACCAACGTCGGTCATTACCCGCCGCGCATCGCGCAACAATGGTCTTCTAAACGCTTGAAACGAACAACGTTATGGCCGCCGTCGGGTGCCGCCGAACCAACGTCGGTCATTACCCGCCGCGCATCGCGCAACAATGGTCTTGTAAACGCTTGAAACGAACAACGTTATGGCCGCCGTCGGGTGCCGCCGAACCAACGTCGGTCATTACCCGCCGCGCATCGCGCAACAATGGTCTTGTAAACGCTTGAAACGAACAACGTAATGGCCGCCGTCGAGTGCCGCCGAACCAACGTCGGTCATTACCCGCCGCGCATCGCGCAACAATGGTCTTGTAAACGCTTGAAACGAACAACGTTATGGCCGCCGTCGGGTGCCGCCGAACCAACGTCGGTCATTACCCGCCGCGCATCGTGCAACAATGGTCTTGTAAACGCTTGAAACGAACAACGTTAAGGCCGCCGTCGGGTGCCGCCGAACCAACGTCGGTCATTACCCGCCGCGCATCGCGCAACAATGGTCTTGTAAACGCTTGAAACGAACAACGTAATGGCCGCCGTCGAGTGCCGCCGAACCAACGTCGGTCATTACCCGCCGCGCATCGCGCAACAATGGTCTTGTAAACGCTTGAAACGAACAACGTTATGGCCGCCGTCGGGTGCCGCCGAACCAACGTCGGTCATTACCCGCCGCGCATCGTGCAACAATGGTCTTGTAAACGCTTGAAACGAACAACGTTAAGGCCGCCGTCGGGTGCCGCCGAACCAACGTCGGTCATTACCCGCCGCGCATCGCGCTACAATGATCGTAGAAACGCTTGAAACGAACAACGTTATGGCCGCCGTCGGGTGCCGCCGAACCAACGTCGGTCATTACCCGCCGCGCATCGCGCTACAATGATCGTAGAAACGCTTGAAACGAACAACGTTATGGCCGCCGTCGGGTGCCGCCGAACCAACGTCGGTCATTACCCGCCGCGCATCGCGCAACAATGGTCTTGTAAACGCTTGAAACGAACAACGTTATGGCCGCCGTCGGGTGCCGCCGAACCAACGTCGGTCATTACCCGCCGCGCATCGCGCAACAATGGTCTTGTAAACGCTTGAAACTAACAACGTTATGGCCGCCGTCGGGTGCCGCCGAACCAACGTCGGTCATTACCCGCCGCGCATCGCGCAACAATGGTCTTGTAAACGCTTGAAACGAACAACGTTATGGCCGCCGTCGGGTGCCGCCGAACCAACGTCGGTCATTACCCGCCGCGCATCGCGCTACAATGATCGTAGAAACGCTTGAAACGAACAACGTTAAGGCCGCCGTCGGGTGCCGCCGAACGAACGTCGGTCATTACCCGCCGCGCATCGCGCTACAATGATCGTAGAAACGCTTGAAACGAACAACGTTATGGCCGCCGTCGGGTGCCGCCGAACCAACGTCGGTCATTACCCGCCGCGCATCGCGCTACAATGATCGTAGAAACGCTTGAAACGAACAACGTTATGGCCGCCGTCGGGTGCCGCCGAACCAACGTCGGTCATTACCCGCCGCGCATCGAGCAACAATGGTCTTGTAAACGCTTGAAACGAACAACGTTATGGCCGCCGTCGGGTGCCGCCGAACCAACGTCGGTCATTACCCGCCGCGCATCGCGCAACAATGGTCTTGTAAACGCTTGAAACGAACAACGTTATGGCCGCCGTCGGGTGCCGCCGAACCAACGTCGGTCATTACCCGCCGCGCATCGCGCAACAATGGTCTTGTAAACGCTTGAAACGAACAACGTTATGGCCGCCGTCGGGTGCCGCCGAACCAACGTCGGTCATTACCCGCCGCGCATCGCGCAACAATGACCGTAGAAACGCTTGAAACGAACGACGTTATGGCCGCCGTCGGGTGCCGCCGAACCAACGTCGGTCATTACCCGCCGCGCATCGCGCAACAATGGTCTTGTAAACGCTTGAAACGAACAACGTTAAGGCCGCCGTCGGGTGCCGCCGAACGAACGTCGGTCATTACCCGCCGCGCATCGCGCAACAATGGTCTTGTAAACGCTTGAAACGAACAACGTTAAGGCCGCCGTCTGGTGCCGCCGAACGAACGTCGGTCATTACCCGCCGCGCATCGCGCAACAATGGTCTTGTAAACGCTTGAAACGAACAACGTTAAGGCCGCCGTCGGGTGCCGCCGAACGAACGTCGGTCATTACCCGCCGCGCATCGCGCAACAATGGTCTTGTAAACGCTTGAAACGAACAACGTTAAGGCCGCCGTCTGGTGCCGCCGAACGAACGTCGGTCATTACCCGCCGCGCATCGCGCAACAATGGTCTTGTAAACGCTTGAAACGAACAACGTTATGGCCGCCGTCGGGTGCCGCCGAACCAACGTCGGTCATTACCCGCCGCGCATCGCGCAACAATGGTCTTGTAAACGCTTGAAACGAACAACGTTATGGCCGCCGTCGGGTGCCGCCGAACCAACGTCGGTCATTACCCGCCGCGCATCGTGCAACAATGGTCTTGTAAACGCTTGAAACGAACAACGTTATGGCCGCCGTCGGGTGCCGCCGAACCAACGTCGGTCATTACCCGCCGCGCATCGCGCAACAATGGTCTTGTAAACGCTTGAAACGAACAACGTTATGGCCGCCGTCGGGTGCCGCCGAACCAACGTCGGTCATTACCCGCCGCGCATCGCGCAACAATGGTCTTGTAAACGCTTGAAACGAACAACGTTATGGCCGCCGTCGGGTGCCGCCGAACCAACGTCGGTCATTACCCGCCGCGCATCGCGCAACAATGACCGTAGAAACGCTTGAAACGAACGACGTTATGGCCGCCGTCGGGTGCCGCCGAACCAACGTCGGTCATTACCCGCCGCGCATCGCGCAACAATGGTCTTGTAAACGCTTGAAACGAACAACGTTATGGCCGCCGTCGGGTGCCGCCGAACGAACGTCGGTCATTACCCGCCGCGCATCGCGCAACAATGGTCTTGTAAACGCTTGAAACGAACAACGTTATGGCCGCCGTCGGGTGCCGCCGAACCAACGTCGGTCATTACCCGCCGCGCATCGCGCAACAATGACCGTAGAAACGCTTGAAACGAACGACGTTATGGCCGCCGTCGGGTGCCGCCGAACCAACGTCGGTCATTACCCGCCGCGCATCGCGCAACAATGGTCTTGTAAACGCTTGAAACGAACAACGTTAAGGCCGCCGTCGGGTGCCGCCGAACGAACGTCGGTCATTACCCGCCGCGCATCGCGCTACAATGATCGTAGAAACGCTTGAAACGAACAACGTTATGGCCGCCGTCGGGTGCCGCCGAACCAACGTCGGTCATTACCCGCCGCGCATCGCGCTACAATGATCGTAGAAACGCTTGAAACGAACAACGTTATGGCCGCCGTCGGGTGCCGCCGAACCAACGTCGGTCATTACCCGCCGCGCATCGCGCAACAATGGTCTTCTAAACGCTTGAAACGAACAACGTTATGGCCGCCGTCGGGTGCCGCCGAACCAACGTCGGTCATTACCCGCCGCGCATCGCGCTACAATGATCGTAGAAACGCTTGAAACGAACAACGTTATGGCCGCCGTCGGGTGCCGCCGAACCAACGTCGGTCATTACCCGCCGCGCATCGCGCAAGAATGGTCTTGTAAACGCTTGAAACGAACAACGTTATGGCCGCCGTCGGGTGCCGCCGAACCAACGTCGGTCATTACCCGCCGCGCATCGGGCAACAATGGTCTTGTAAACGCTTGAAACGAACAACGTTATGGCCGCCGTCGGGTGCCGCCGAACCAACGTCGGTCATTACCCGCCGCGCATCGCGCAACAATGGTCGTAGGAACGCTTGAAACGAACAACGTTAAGGCCGCCGTCTGGTGCCGCCGAACGAACGTCGGTCATTACCCGCCGCGCATCGCGCAACAATGGTCTTGTAAACGCTTGAAACGAACAACGTTAAGGCCGCCGTCTGGTGCCGCCGAACGAACGTCGGTCATTACCCGCCGCGCATCGCGCAACAATGGTCTTGTAAACGCTTGAAACGAACAACGTTATGGCCGCCGTCGGGTGCCGCCGAACCAACGTCGGTCATTACCCGCCGCGCATCGCGCAACAATGGTCTTGTAAACGCTTGAAACGAACAACGTTATGGCCGCCGTCGGGTGCCGCCGAACCAACGTCGGTCATTACCCGCCGCGCATCGTGCAACAATGGTCTTGTAAACGCTTGAAACGAACAACGTTATGGCCGCCGTCGGGTGCCGCCGAACCAACGTCGGTCATTACCCGCCGCGCATCGCGCAACAATGGTCTTGTAAACGCTTGAAACGAACAACGTTATGGCCGCCGTCGGGTGCCGCCGAACCAACGTCGGTCATTACCCGCCGCGCATCGCGCAACAATGGTCTTGTAAACGCTTGAAACAAACAACGTTATGGCCGCCGTCGGGTGCCGCCGAACCAACGTCGGTCATTACCCGCCGCGCATCGCGCAACAATGACCGTAGAAACGCTTGAAACGAACGACGTTATGGCCGCCGTCGGGTGCCGCCGAACCAACGTCGGTCACTACCCGCCGCGCATCGCGCAACAATGGTCTTGTAAACGCTTGAAACGAACAACGTTAAGGCCGCCGTCGGGTGCCGCCGAACGAACGTCGGTCATTACCCGCCGCGCATCGCGCTACAATGATCGTAGAAACGCTTGAAACGAACAACGTTATGGCCGCCGTCGGGTGCCGCCGAACCAACGTCGGTCATTACCCGCCGCGCATCGCGCTACAATGATCGTAGAAACGCTTGAAACGAACAACGTTATGGCCGCCGTCGGGTGCCGCCGAACCAACGTCGGTCATTACCCGCCGCGCATCGCGCAACAATGGTCTTGTAAACGCTTGAAACGAACAACGTTAAGGCCGCCGTCGGGTGCCGCCGAACGAACGTCGGTCATTACCCGCCGCGCATCGCGCAACAATGGTCTTGTAAACGCTTGAAACGAACAACGTTATGGCCGCCGTCGGGTGCCGCCGAACCAACGTCGGTCATTACCCGCCGCGCATCGCGCAACAATGACCGTAGAAACGCTTGAAACGAACGACGTTATGGCCGCCGTCGGGTGCCGCCGAACCAACGTCGGTCATTACCCGCCGCGCATCGCGCAACAATGGTCTTGTAAACGCTTGAAACGAACAACGTTAAGGCCGCCGTCGGGTGCCGCCGAACGAACGTCGGTCATTACCCGCCGCGCATCGCGCAACAATGGTCTTGTAAACGCTTGAAACGAACAACGTTATGGCCGCCGTCGGGTGCCGCCGAACCAACGTCGGTCATTACCCGCCGCGCATCGCGCAACAATGGTCTTGTAAACGCTTGAAACGAACAACGTTATGGCCGCCGTCGGGTGCCGCCGAACCAACGTCGGTCATTACCCGCCGCGCATCGCGCTACAATGATCGTAGAAACGCTTGAAACGAACAACGTTATGGCCGCCGTCGGGTGCCGCCGAACCAACGTCGGTCATTACCCGCCGCGCATCGCGCTACAATGATCGTAGAAACGCTTGAAACGAACAACGTTATGGCCGCCGTCGGGTGCCGCCGAACCAACGTCGGTCATTACCCGCCGCGCATCGCGCAACAATGGTCTTGTAAACGCTTGAAACGAACAACGTTATGGCCGCCGTCGGGTGCCGCCGAACCAACGTCGGTCATTACCCGCCGCGCATCGCGCAACAATGGTCTTGTAAACGCTTGAAACGAACAACGTTATGGCCGCCGTCGGGTGCCGCCGAACCAACGTCGGTCATTACCCGCCGCGCATCGCGCAACAATGGTCTTGTAAACGCTTGAAACGAACAACGTTATGGCCGCCGTCGGGTGCCGCCGAACCAACGTCGGTCATTACCCGCCGCGCATCGCGCAACAATGGTCTTGTAAACGCTTGAAACGAACAACGTTATGGCCGCCGTCGGGTGCCGCCGAACCAACGTCGGTCATTACCCGCCGCGCATCGCGCAACAATGGTCGTAGGAACGCTTGAAACGAACAACGTTATGGCCGCCGTCGGGTGCCGCCGAACCAACGTCGGTCATTACCCGCCGCGCATCGCGCAACAATGGTCTTGTAAACGCTTGAAACGAACAACGTTATGGCCGCCGTCGGGTGCCGCCGAACCAACGTCGGTCATTACCCGCCGCGCATCGCGCAACAATGGTCGTAGGAACGCTTGAAACGAACAACGTTATGGCCGCCGTCGGGTGCCGCCGAACGAACGTCGGTCATTACCCGCCGCGCATCGCGCAACAATGGTCTTGTAAACGCTTGAAACGAACAACGTTATGGCCGCCGTCGGGTGCCGCCGAACCAACGTCGGTCATTACCCGCCGCGCATCGCGCAACAATGGTCGTAGGAACGCTTGAAACGAACAACGTTAAGGCCGCCGTCTGGTGCCGCCGAACGAACGTCGGTCATTACCCGCCGCGTATCGCGCAACAATGGTCTTGTAAACGCTTGAAACGAACAACGTTATGGCCGCCGTCGGGTGCCGCCGAACCAACGTCGGTCATTACCCGCCGCGCATCGCGCTACAATGATCGTAGAAACGCTTGAAACGAACAACGTTATGGCCGCCGTCGGGTGCCGCCGAACCAACGTCGGTCATTACCCGCCGCGCATCGCGCTACAATGATCGTAGAAACGCTTGAAACGAACAACGTTATGGCCGCCGTCGGGTGCCGCCGAACCAACGTCGGTCATTACCCGCCGCGCATCGCGCAACAATGGTCTTCTAAACGCTTGAAACGAACAACGTTATGGCCGCCGTCGGGTGCCGCCGAACCAACGTCGGTCATTACCCGCCGCGCATCGCGCTACAATGATCGTAGAAACGCTTGAAACGAACAACGTTATGGCCGCCGTCGGGTGCCGCCGAACCAACGTCGGTCATTACCCGCCGCGCATCGCGCAACAATGATCGTAGAAACGCTTGAAACGAACGACGTTATGGCCGCCGTCGGGTGCCGCCGAACCAACGTCGGTCATTACCCGCCGCGCATCGCGCAACAATGGTCTTGTAAACGCTTGAAACGAACAACGTTATGGCCGCCGTCGGGTGCCGCCGAACCAACGTCGGTCATTACCCGCCGCGCATCGCGCAACAATGGTCTTGTAAACGCTTGAAACGAACAACGTTATGGCCGCCGTCGGGTGCCGCCGAACCAACGTCGGTCATTACCCGCCGCGCATCGCGCAACAATGGTCTTGTAAACGCTTGAAACGAACAACGTTATGGCCGCCGTCGGGTGCCGCCGAACCAACGTCGGTCATTACCCGCCGCGCATCGCGCAACAATGGTCTTGTAAACGCTTGAAACGAACAACGTTATGGCCGCCGTCGGGTGCCGCCGAACCAACGTCGGTCATTACCCGCCGCGCATCGCGCAACAATGGTCTTGTAAACGCTTGAAACGAACAACGTTATGGCCGCCGTCGGGTGCCGCCGAACCAACGTCGGTCATTACCCGCCGCGCATCGCGCAACAATGGTCGTAGGAACGCTTGAAACGAACAACGTTATGGCCGCCGTCGGGTGCCGCCGAACGAACGTCGGTCATTACCCGCCGCGCATCGCGCAACAATGGTCTTGTAAGCGCTTGAAACGAACAACGTTATGGCCGCCGTCGGGTGCCGCCGAACCAACGTCGGTCATTACCCGCCGCGCATCGCGCAACAATGGTCGTAGGAACGCTTGAAACGAACAACGTTATGGCCGCCGTCGGGTGCCGCCGAACGAACGTCGGTCATTACCCGCCGCGCATCGCGCAACAATGGTCTTGTAAACGCTTGAAACGAACAACGTTATGGCCGCCGTCGGGTGCCGCCGAACCAACGTCGGTCATTACCCGCCGCGCATCGCGCAACAATGGTCTTGTAAACGCTTGAAACGAACAACGTTATGGCCGCCGTCGGGTGCCGCCGAACCAACGTCGGTCATTACCCGCCGCGCATCGCGCAACAATGGTCTTGTAAACGCTTGAAACGAACAACGTTATGGCCGCCGTCGGGTGCCGCCGAACCAACGTCGGTCATTACCCGCCGCGCATCGCGCAACAATGGTCGTAGGAACGCTTGAAACGAACAACGTTATGGCCGCCGTCGGGTGCCGCCGAACGAACGTCGGTCATTACCCGCCGCGCATCGCGCAACAATGGTCTTGTAAACGCTTGAAACGAACAACGTTATGGCCGCCGTCGGGTGCCGCCGAACCAACGTCGGTCATTACCCGCCGCGCATCGCGCAACAATGGTCGTAGGAACGCTTGAAACGAACAACGTTAAGGCCGCCGTCTGGTGCCGCCGAACGAACGTCGGTCATTACCCGCCGCGTATCGCGCAACAATGGTCTTGTAAACGCTTGAAACGAACAACGTTATGGCCGCCGTCGGGTGCCGCCGAACCAACGTCGGTCATTACCCGCCGCGCATCGCGCTACAATGATCGTAGAAACGCTTGAAACGAACAACGTTATGGCCGCCGTCGGGTGCCGCCGAACCAACGTCGGTCATTACCCGCCGCGCATCGCGCAACAATGGTCTTCTAAACGCTTGAAACGAACAACGTTATGGCCGCCGTCGGGTGCCGCCGAACCAACGTCGGTCATTACCCGCCGCGCATCGCGCTACAATGATCGTAGAAACGCTTGAAACGAACAACGTTATGGCCGCCGTCGGGTGCCGCCGAACCAACGTCGGTCATTACCCGCCGCGCATCGCGCAACAATGATCGTAGAAACGCTTGAAACGAACGACGTTATGGCCGCCGTCGGGTGCCGCCGAACCAACGTCGGTCATTACCCGCCGCGCATCGCGCAACAATGGTCTTGTAAACGCTTGAAACGAACAACGTTATGGCCGCCGTCGGGTGCCGCCGAACCAACGTCGGTCATTACCCGCCGCGCATCGCGCAACAATGGTCTTGTAAACGCTTGAAACGAACAACGTTATGGCCGCCGTCGGGTGCCGCCGAACCAACGTCGGTCATTACCCGCCGCGCATCGCGCAACAATGGTCTTGTAAACGCTTGAAACGAACAACGTTATGGCCGCCGTCGGGTGCCGCCGAACCAACGTCGGTCATTACCCGCCGCGCATCGCGCAACAATGGTCTTGTAAACGCTTGAAACGAACAACGTTATGGCCGCCGTCGGGTGCCGCCGAACCAACGTCGGTCATTACCCGCCGCGCATCGCGCAACAATGGTCTTGTAAACGCTTGAAACGAACAACGTTATGGCCGCCGTCGGGTGCCGCCGAACCAACGTCGGTCATTACCCGCCGCGCATCGCGCAACAATGGTCGTAGGAACGCTTGAAACGAACAACGTTATGGCCGCCGTCGGGTGCCGCCGAACGAACGTCGGTCATTACCCGCCGCGCATCGCGCAACAATGGTCTTGTAAGCGCTTGAAACGAACAACGTTATGGCCGCCGTCGGGTGCCGCCGAACCAACGTCGGTCATTACCCGCCGCGCATCGCGCAACAATGGTCGTAGGAACGCTTGAAACGAACAACGTTATGGCCGCCGTCGGGTGCCGCCGAACGAACGTCGGTCATTACCCGCCGCGCATCGCGCAACAATGGTCTTGTAAACGCTTGAAACGAACAACGTTATGGCCGCCGTCGGGTGCCGCCGAACCAACGTCGGTCATTACCCGCCGCGCATCGCGCAACAATGGTCGTAGGAACGCTTGAAACGAACAACGTTAAGGCCGCCGTCTGGTGCCGCCGAACCAACGTCGGTCATTACCCGCCGCGCATCGCGCTACAATGATCGTAGAAACGCTTGAAACGAACAACGTTATGGCCGCCGTCGGGTGCCGCCGAACCAACGTCGGTCATTACCCGCCGCGCATCGCGCAACAATGGTCTTCTAAACGCTTGAAACGAACAACGTTATGGCCGCCGTCGGGTGCCGCCGAACCAACGTCGGTCATTACCCGCCGCGCATCGCGCTACAATGATCGTAGAAACGCTTGAAACGAACAACGTTATGGCCGCCGTCGGGTGCCGCCGAACCAACGTCGGTCATTACCCGCCGCGCATCGCGCAACAATGATCGTAGAAACGCTTGAAACGAACGACGTTATGGCCGCCGTCGGGTGCCGCCGAACCAACGTCGGTCATTACCCGCCGCGCATCGCGCAACAATGGTCTTGTAAACGCTTGAAACGAACAACGTTATGGCCGCCGTCGGGTGCCGCCGAACCAACGTCGGTCATTACCCGCCGCGCATCGCGCAACAATGGTCTTGTAAACGCTTGAAACGAACAACGTTATGGCCGCCGTCGGGTGCCGCCGAACCAACGTCGGTCATTACCCGCCGCGCATCGCGCAACAATGGTCTTGTAAACGCTTGAAACGAACAACGTTATGGCCGCCGTCGGGTGCCGCCGAACCAACGTCGGTCATTACCCGCCGCGCATCGCGCAACAATGATCGTAGAAACGCTTGAAACGAACGACGTTATGGCCGCCGTCGGGTGCCGCCGAACCAACGTCGGTCATTACCCGCCGCGCATCGCGCAACAATGGTCTTGTAAACGCTTGAAACGAACAACGTTAAGGCCGCCGTCGGGTGCCGCCGAACGAACGTCGGTCATTACCCGCCGCGCATCGCGCTACAATGATCGTAGAAACGCTTGAAACGAACAACGTTATGGCCGCCGTCGGGTGCCGCCGAACCAACGTCGGTCATTACCCGCCGAGCATCGCGCAACAATGGTCGTAGGAACGCTTGAAACGAACAACGTTATGGCCGCCGTCGGGTGCCGCCGAACCAACGTCGGTCATTACCCGCCGCGCATCGCGCAACAATGGTCTTGTAAACGCTTGAAACGAACAACGTTATGGCCGCCGTCGGGTGCCGCCAAACCAACGTCGGTCATTACCCGCCGCGCATCGCGCAACAATGGTCGTAGGAACGCTTGAAACGAACAACGTTAAGGCCGCCGTCTGGTGCCGCCGAACGAACGTCGGTCATTACCCGCCGCGCATCGCGCAACAATGGTCTTGTAAACGCTTGAAACGAACAACGTTATGGCCGCCGTCTGGTGCCGCCGAACCAACGTCGGTCATTACCCGCCGCGCATCGCGCTACAATGATCGTAGAAACGCTTGAAACGAACGACGTTATGGCCGCCGTCGGGTGCCGCCGAACCAACGTCGGTCATTACCCGCCGCGCATCGCGCAACAATGGTCTTGTAAACGCTTGAAACGAACAACGTTATGGCCGCCGTCGGGTGCCGCCTAACCAACGTCGGTCATTACCCGCCGCGCATCGCGCAACAATGGTCGTAGGAACGCTTGAAACGAACAACGTTAAGGCCGCCGTCTGGTGCCGCCGAACGAACGTCGGTCATTACCCGCCGCGCATCGCGCAACAATGGTCTTGTAAACCCCTGAAACGAACAACGTTATGGCCGCCGTCGGGTGCCGCCGAACCAACGTCGGTCATTACCCGCCGCGCATCGCGCAACAATGGTCGTAGGAACGCTTGAAACGAACAACGTTAAGGCCGCCGTCTGGTGCCGCCGAACGAACGTCGGTCATTACCCGCCGCGCATCGCGCAACAATGGTCGTAGGAACGCTTGAAACGAACAACGTTAAGGCCGCCGTCTGGTGCCGCCGAACGAACGTCGGTCATTACCCGCCGCGCATCGCGCAACAATGGTCGTAGGAACGCTTGAAACGAACAACGTTAAGGCCGCCGTCTGGTGCCGCCGAACGAACGTCGGTCATTACCCGCCGCGCATCGCGCAACAATGGTCTTGTAAACCCCTGAAACGAACAACGTTATGGCCGCCGTCGGGTGCCGCCGAACCAACGTCGGTCATTACCCGCCGCGCATCGCGCAACAATGGTCTTGTAAACCCCTGAAACGAACAACGTTATGGCCGCCGTCGGGTGCCGCCGAACCAACGTCGGTCATTACCGGCCGCGCATCGCGCAACAATGGTCTTGTAAACGCTTGAAACGAACAACGTTATGGCCGCCGTCGGGTGCCGCCGAACCAACGTCGGTCATTACCCGCCGCGCATCGCGCAACAATGGTCTTGTAAACGCTTGAAACGAACAACGTTATGGCCGCCGTCGGGTGCCGCCGAACCAACGTCGGTCATTACCCGCCGCGCATCGCGCAACAATGGTCTTGTAAACGCTTGAAACGAACAACGTTATGGCCGCCGTCGGGTGCCGCCGAACCAACGTCGGTCATTACCCGCCGCGCATCGCGCAACAATGGTCGTAGGAACGCTTGAAACGAACAACGTTAAGGCCGCCGTCTGGTGCCGCCGAACGAACGTCGGTCATTACCCGCCGCGTATCGCGCAACAATGGTCTTGTAAACGCTTGAAACGAACAACGTTATGGCCGCCGTCGGGTGCCGCCGAACCAACGTCGGTCATTACCCGCCGCGCATCGCGCAACAATGGTCTTGTAAACGCTTGAAACGAACAACGTTATGGCCGCCGTCTGGTTCCGCCGAACCAACGTCAGTCATTACCCGCCGCGCATCGCGCAACAATGATCGTAGAAACGCTTGAAACGAACGACGTTATGGCCGCCGTCGGGTGCCGCCGAACCAACGTCGGTCATTACCGGCCGCGCATCGCGCTACAATGATCGTAGAAACGCTTGAAACGAACAACGTTATGGCCGCCGTCGGGTGCCGCCGAACCAACGTCGGTCATTACCGGCCGCGCATCGCGCAACAATGGTCTTGTAAACGCTTGAAACGAACAACGTTATGGCCGCCGTCGGGTGCCGCCGAACCAACGTCGGTCATTACCCGCCGCGCATCGCGCAACAATGATCGTAGAAACGCTTGAAACGAACGACGTTATGGCCGCCGTCGGGTGCCGCCGAACCAACGTCGGTCATTACCCGCCGCGCATCGCGCAACAATGGTCTTGTAAACGCTTGAAACGAACAACGTTAAGGCCGCCGTCGGGTGCCGCCGAACGAACGTCGGCCATTACCTGCCGCGCATCGCGCTACAATGATCGTAGAAACGCTTGAAACGAACAACGTTATGGCCGCCGTCGGGGGCCGCCGAACCAACGTCGGTCATTACCCGCCGCGCATCGCGCAACAATGGTCGTAGGAACGCTTGAAACGAACAACGTTATGGCCGCCGTCGGGTGCCGCCGAACCAACGTCGGTCATTTCCCGCCGCGCATCGCGCAACAATGGTCGTAGGAACGCTTGAAACGAACAACGTTATGGCCGCCGTCGGGTGCCGCCGAACGAACGTCGGTCATTACCCGCCGCGCATCGCGCAACAATGGTCTTGTAAACGCTTGAAACGAACAACGTTATGGCCGCCGTCGGGTGCCGCCGAACCAACGTCGGTCATTACCCGCCGCGCATCGCGCAACAATGGTCGTAGGAACGCTTGAAACGAACAACGTTAAGGCCGCCGTCTGGTGCCGCCGAACGAACGTCGGTCATTACCCGCCGCGTATCGCGCAACAATGGTCTTGTAAACGCTTGAAACGAACAACGTTATGGCCGCCGTCGGGTGCCGCCGAACCAACGTCGGTCATTACCCGCCGCGCATCGCGCTACAATGATCGTAGAAACGCTTGAAACGAACAACGTTATGGCCGCCGTCGGGTGCCGCCGAACCAACGTCGGTCATTACCCGCCGCGCATCGCGCTACAATGATCGTAGAAACGCTTGAAACGAACAACGTTATGGCCGCCGTCGGGTGCCGCCGAACCAACGTCGGTCATTACCCGCCGCGCATCGCGCAACAATGGTCTTCTAAACGCTTGAAACGAACAACGTTATGGCCGCCGTCGGGTGCCGCCGAACCAACGTCGGTCATTACCCGCCGCGCATCGCGCTACAATGATCGTAGAAACGCTTGAAACGAACAACGTTATGGCCGCCGTCGGGTGCCGCCGAACCAACGTCGGTCATTACCCGCCGCGCATCGCGCAACAATGGTCTTGTAAACGCTTGAAACGAACAACGTTATGGCCGCCGTCGGGTGCCGCCGAACCAACGTCGGTCATTACCCGCCGCGCATCGCGCAACAATGGTCTTGTAAACGCTTGAAACGAACAACGTTATGGCCGCCGTCGGGTGCCGCCGAACCAACGTCGGTCATTACCCGCCGCGCATCGCGCAACAATGGTCTTGTAAACGCTTGAAACGAACAACGTTATGGCCGCCGTCGGGTGCCGCCGAACCAACGTCGGTCATTACCCGCCGCGCATCGCGCAACAATGGTCGTAGGAACGCTTGAAACGAACAACGTTAAGGCCGCCGTCTGGTGCCGCCGAACGAACGTCGGTCATTACCCGCCGCGCATCGCGCAACAATGGTCTTGTAAACGCTTGAAACGAACAACGTTATGGCCGCCGTCGGGTGCCGCCGAACCAACGTCGGTCATTACCCGCCGCGCATCGCGCAACAATGGTCTTGTAAACGCGTGAAACGAACAACGTTATGGCCGCCGTCGGGTGCCGCGGAACCAACGTCGGTCATTACCCGCCGCGCATCGCACTACAATGATCGTAGAAACGCTTGAAACGAACGACGTTATGGCCGCCGTCAGGTGCCGCCGAACCAACGTCGGTCATTACCCGCCGCGCATCGCGCTACAATGATCGTAGGAACGCTTGAAACGAACAACGTTAAGGCCGCCGTCGCGTGCCGCCGAACGAACGTCGGTCATTACCCGCCGCGCATCGCGCTACAATGATCGTAGAAACGCTTGAAACGAACAACGTTATGGCCGCCGTCGGGTGCCGCCGAACCAACGTCGGTCATTACCCGCCGCGCATCGCGCAACAATGGTCTTGAAAACGCTTGAAACGAACAACGTTATGGCCGCCGTCGGGTGCCGCCGAACCAACGTCGGTCATTACCCGCCGCGCATCGCGCTACAATGATCGTAGGAACGCTTGAAACGAACAACGTTAAGGCCGCCATCGGGTGCCGCCGAACCAACGTCGGTCATTACCCGCCGCGCATCGCGCAACAATGGTCTTGTAAACGCTTGAAACGAACAACGTTATGGCCGCCGTCGGGTGCCGCCGAACCAACGTCGGTCATTACCCGCCGCGCATCGCGCAACAATTGTCTTGTAAACGCTTGAAGCGAACAACGTTATGGCCGCCGTCGGGTGCCGCCGAACCAACGTCGGTCATTACCCGCCGCGCATCGCGCAACAATGGTCTTGTAAACGGCTGCAACGAACAACGTTATGGCCGCCGTCGGGTGCCGCCGAACGAACGTCGGTCATTACCCGCCTCGCATCGCGCAACAATGGTCTTGAAAACGCTTGAAACGAACAACGTTAAGGCCGCCATCGGGTGCCGCCGAACCAACGTCGGTCATTACCCGCCGCGCATCGCGCAACAATGGTCTTGTAATAGCTTGAAACGAACAACGTTAAGGCCGCCGTCGGGTGCCGCCGAACTAACGTCGGTCATTACCCGCCGCGCATCGCGCAACAATGGTCTTGTAAACGCTTGAAACGTACAACGTTATGGCCGCCGTCGGGTGCCGCCGAACCAACGTCGGTCATTACCCGCCGCGCATCGCGCAACAATGGTCTTGTAAACGCTTGAAACGAACAACGTTATGGCCGCCGTCCGGTGCCGCCGAACCAACGTCGGTCATTACCCGCCGCGCATCGCGCAACAATTGTCTTGTAAACGCTTGAAGCGAACAACGTTATGGCCGCCGTCGGGTGCCGCCGAACCAACGTCGGTCATTACCCGCCGCGCATCGCGCAACAATGGTCTTGTAAACGCTTGAAACGAGCAACGTTATGGCCGCCGTCGGGTGCCGCCGAACCAACGTCGGTCATTACCCGCCGCGCATCGCGCAACAATGGTCTTGTAAACGCTTGAAACGAACAACGTTATGGCCGCCGTCGGGTGCCGCCGAACCAACGTCGGTCATTACCCGCCGCGCATCGCGCTACAATGATCGTAGAAACGCTTGAAACGAACAACGTTAAGGCCGCCGTCGGGTGCCGCCGAACGAACGTCGGTCATTACCCGCCGCGCATCGCGCTACAATGGTCTTGTAAACGCTTGAAACGAACAACGTTATGGCCGCCGTCGGGTGCCGCCGAACCAACGTCGGTCATTACCCGCCGCGCATCGCGCAACAATGGTCTTGTAAACGCTTGAAACGAAAAACGTTATGGCCGCCGTCGGGTGCCGCCGAACCAACGTCGGTCATTACCCGCCGCGCATCGCGCTACAATGATCGTAGAAACGCTTGAAACGAACAACGTTATGGCCGCCGTCGGGTGCCGCCGAACCAACGTCGGTCATTACCCGCCGCGCATCGCGCAACAATGGTCTTGTAAACGCTTGAAACGAAAAACGTTATGGCCGCCGTCGGGTGCCGCCGAACCAACGTCGGTCATTACCCGCCGCGCATCGCTCTACAATGATCGTAGAAACGCTTGAAACGAACAACAATAAGGCCGCCGTCGGGTGCCGCCGAACGAACGTCGGTCATTACCCGCCGCGCATCGCGCAACAATGGTCTTGTAAACGCTTGAAACGAACAACGTTATGGCCGCCGTCGGGTGCCGCCGAACCAACGTCGGTCATTACCCGCCGCGCATCCCGCTACAATGATCGTAGAAACGCTTGAAACGAACGACGTTATGGCCGCCGTCGGGTGCCGCCGAACCAACGTCGGTCATTACCCTCCGCGCATCGCGCAACAATGGTCTTGTAAACGCTTGAAACGAACAACGTTATGGCCGCCGTCGGGTGCCGCCGAACCAACGTCGGTCATTACTCGCCGCGCATCGCGCAACAATGGTCTTGTAAACGCTTGAAACGAACAACGTTATGGCCGCCGTCGGGTGCCGCGGAACCAACGTCGGTCATTACCCGCCGCGCATCGCGCAACAATGGTCTTGTAAACGCTTGAAACGAACAACGTTATGGCCGCCGTCGGGTGCCGCGGAACCAACGTGGGTCATTACCCGCCGCGCATCGCGCAACAATGGTCTTGTAAACGCTTGAAACGAACAACGTTATGGCCGCCGTCGGGTGCCGCCGAACCAACGTCGGTCATTACCCGCCGCGCATCGCGCTACAATGATCGTAGGAACGCTTGAAACGAACAACGTTAAGGCCACCGTCGGGTGCCGCCGAACGAACGTCGGTCATTACCCGCCGCGCATCGCGCTACAATGATTGTAGAAACGCTTGAAACGAAAACGTTATGGCCGCCGTCGGGTGCCGCCGAACCAACGTCGGTCATTACCCGCCGCGCATCACACTACAATGATCGTAGAAACGCTTGAAACGACCGACGTTATGGCCGCCGTCGGGTGCCGCCGAACCAACGTCGGTCATTACCCGCCGCGCATCGCGCAACAATGGTCTTGTAAACGCTTGAAACGAACAACGTTATGGCCGCCGTCGGGTGCCGCCGAACCAACGTCGGTCATTACCCGCCGCGCATCGCGCAGCAATGGTCTTGTAAACGCTTGAAACGAACAACGTTATGGCCGCCGTCGGGTGCCGCCGAACCAACGTCGGTCATTACCCGCCGCGCATCGCGCTACAATGATCGTAGAAACGCTTGAAACGAACAACATTAAGGCCGCCGTCGGGTACCGCCGAACGAACGTCGGTCATTACCCGCCGCGCATCGCGCAACAATGGTCTTGTAAACGCTTGAAACGAACAACGTTATGGCCGCCGTCGGGTGCCGCCGAACCAACGTCGGTCATTACCCGCCGCGCATCGCGCTACAATGATCGTAGAAACGCTTGAAACGAACAACATTAAGGCCGCCGTCGGGTACCGCCGAACGAACGTCGGTCATTACCCGCCGCGCATCGCGCAACAATGGTCTTGTAAACGCTTGAAACGAACAACATTAAGGCCGCCGTCGGGTGCCGCCGAACGAACGTCGGTCATTACCCGCCGCGCATCGCGCTACAATGGTCTTGTAAACGCTTGAAACGAACAACGTTATGGCCGCCGTCGGGTGCAGCCGAACCAACGTCCGTCATTACCCGCCGCGCAGCGCGCAACAATGGTCTTGTAAACGCTTGAAACGAACAACGTTATGGCCGCCGTCGGGTGCCGCCGAACGAACGTCGGTCATTACCCGCCGCGCATCGCGCAACAATGGTCTTGTAAACGCTTGAAACGAACAACGTTATGGCCGCCGTCGGGTGCCGCCGAACCAACGTCGGTCATTACCCGCCGCGCATCGCGCAACAATGGTCTTGTAAACGCTTGAAACGAACAACGTTATGGCCGCCGTCGGGTGCCGCCGAACCAACGTCGGTCATTACCCGCCGCGCATCGCGCTACAATGATCGTAGGAACGCTTGAAACGAACAACGTTAAGGCCACCGTCGGGTGCCGCCGAACGAACGTCGGTCATTACCCGCCGCGCATCGCGCAACAATGGTCTTGTAAACGCTTGAAACGAAAAACGTTATGGCCGCCGTCGGGTGCCGCCGAACCAACGTCGGTCATTACCCGCCGCGCATCGCGCTACAATGATCGTAGAAACGCTTGAAACGAACAACAATAAGGCCGCCGTCGGGTGCCGCCGAACGAACGTCGGTCATTACCCGCCGCGCATCGCGCAACAATGGTCTTGTAAACGCTTGAAACGAACAACGTTATGGCCGCCGTCGGGTGCCGCCGAACCAACGTCGGTCATTACCCGCCGCGCATCCCGCTACAATGATCGTAGAAACGCTTGAAACGAACGACGTTATGGCCGCCGTCGGGTGCCGCCGAACCAACGTCGGTCATTACCCGCCGCGCATCGCGCAACAATGGTCTTCTAAACGCTTGAAACGAACAACGTTATGGCCGCCGTCGGGTGCCGCCGAACCAACGTCGGTCATTACCCGCCGCGCATCGCGCAACAATGGTCTTGTAAACGCTTGAAACGAACAACGTTAATGCCGCCGTCGGGTGCCGCCGAACGAACGTCGGTCATTACCCGCCGCGCATCGCGCTACAATGGTCTTGTAAACGCTTGAAACGAACAACGTTATGGCCGCCGTCGGGTGCCGCCGAACCAACGTCGGTCATTACCCGCCGCGCATCGCGCAACAATGGTCTTGTAAACGCTTGAAACGAAAAACGTTATGGCCGCCGTCGGGTGCCGCCGAACCAACGTCGGTCATTACCCGCCGCGCATCGCGCTACAATCATCGTAGAAACGCTTGAAACGAACAACAATAAGGCCGCCGTCGGGTGCCGCCGAACGAACGTCGGTCATTACCCGCCGCGCATCGCGCAACAATGGTCTTGTAAACGCTTGAAACGAACAACGTTATGGCCGCCGTCGGGTGCCGCCGAACCAACGTCGGTCATTACCCGCCGCGCATCCCGCTACAATGATCGTAGAAACGCTTGAAACGAACAACGTTATGGCCGCCGTCGGGTGCCGCCGAACCAACGTCGGTCATTACCCGCCGCGCATCGCGCTACAATGATCGTAGAAACGCTTGAAACGAACAACAGTAAGACCGCCGTCGGGTGCCGCGGAACCAACGTCGGCCATTACCCGCCGCGCATCGCGCAACAATGGTCTTGTAAACGCTTGAAACGAACAACGTTATGGCCGCCGTCGGGTGCCGCGGAACCAACGTCGGTCATTACCCGCCGCGCATCGCACTACAATGATCGTAGAAACGCTTGAAACGACCGACGTTATGGCCGCCGTCGGGTGCCGCCGAACCAACGTCGGTCATTACACGCCGCGCATCGCACTACAATGATCGTAGAAACGCTTGAAACGACCGACGTTATGGCCACCGTCGGGTGCCGCCGAACCAACGTCGGTCATTACCCGCCGCGCATCGCGCAACAATGGTCTTGTAAACGCTTGAAACGAACAACGTTATGGCCGCCGTCGGGTGCCGCCGAACCAACGTCGGTCATTACCCGCCGCGCATCGCGCAGCAATGGTCTTGTAAACGCTTGAAACGAACAACGTTATGGCCGCCGTCGGGTGCCGCCGAACCAACGTCGGTCATTACCCGCCGCGCATCGCGCTATAATGATCGTAGGAACGCTTGAAACGAACAACGTTATGGCCGCCGTCGGGTGCCGCCGAACCAACGTCGGTCATTACTCGCCGCGCATCGCGCAACAATGGTCTTGTAAACGCTTGAAACGAACAACGTTATGGCCGCTGTCGGGTGCCGCGGAACCAACGTCGGTCATTACCCGCCGCGCATCGCGCAACAATGGTCTTGTAAACGCTTGAAACGAACAACGTTATGGCCGCCGTCGGGTGCCGCGGAACCAACGTGGGTCATTACCCGCCGCGCATCGCGCAACAATGGTCTTGTAAACGCTTGAAACGAACAACGTTATGGCCGCCGTCGGGTGCCGCCGAACCAACGTCGGTCATTACCCGCCGCGCATCGCGCTACAATGATCGTAGGAACGCTTGAAACGAACAACGTTAAGGCCACCGTCGGGTGCCGCCGAACGAACGTCGGTCATTACCCGCCGCGCATCGCGCTACAATGATTGTAGAAACGCTTGAAACGAACAACGTTATGGCCGCCGTCGGGTGCCGCCGAACCAACGTCGGTCATTACCCGCCGCGCATCGCACTACAATGATCGTAGAAACGCTTGAAACGACCGACGTTATGGCCGCCGTCGGGTGCCGCCGAACCAACGTCGGTCATTACCCGCCGCGCATCGCGCAACAATGGTCTTGTAAACGCTTGAAACGAACAACGTTATGGCCGCCGTCGGGTGCCGCCGAACCAACGTCGGTCATTACCCGCCGCGCATCGCGCAGCAATGGTCTTGTAAACGCTTGAAACGAACAACGTTATGGCCGCCGTCGGGTGCCGCCGAACCAACGTCGGTCATTACCCGCCGCGCATCGCGCTACAATGATCGTAGGAACGCTTGAAACGAACAACGTTAAGGCCACCGTCGGGTGCCGCCGAACGAACGTCGGTCATTACCCGCCGCGCATCGCGCTACAATGATCGTAGAAACGCTTGAAACGAACAACGTTATGGCCGCCGTCGGGTGCCGCCGAACCAACGTCGGTCATTACCCGCCGCGCATCGCGCAACAATGGTCTTGTAAACGCTTGAAACGAAAAACGTTATGGCCGCCGTCGGGTGCCGCCGAACCAACGTCGGTCATTACCCGCCGCGCATCGCGCTACAATGATCGTAGAAACGCTTGAAACGAACAACAATAAGGCCGCCGTCGGGTGCCGCCGAACGAACGTCGGTCATTACCCGCCGCGCGTCGCGCAACAATGGTCTTGTAAACGCTTGAAACGAACAACGTTATGGCCGCCGTCGGGTGCCGCCGAACCAACGTCGGTCATTACCCGCCGCGCATCCCGCTACAATGATCGTAGGAACGCTTGATACGAACAACGTTAAGGCCGCCGTCGGGTGCCGCCGAACGAACGTCGGTCATTACCCGCCGCGCATCGCGCTACAATGATCGTAGAAACGCTTGAAACGAACAACGTTAAGGCCGCCGTCGGGTGCCGCCGAACCAACGTCGGTCATTACCCGCCGCGCATCGCGCAACAATGGTCTTGTAAACGCTTGAAACGAACAACGTTAAGGCCGCCGTCGGGTGCCGCCGAACCAACGTCGGTCATTACCCGCCGCGCATCGCGCTACAATGATCGTAGAAACGCTTGAAACGAACAACGTTAAGGCCGCCGTCGGGTGCCGCCGAACGAACGTCGGTCATTACCCGCCGCGCATCGCGCTACAATGATCGTAGAAACGCTTGAAACGAACAACAGTAAGGCCGCCGTCGGGTGCCGCCGAACCAACGTCGGTCATTACCCGCCGCGCATCGCGCAACAATGGTCTTATAAACGTTTGAGACGAACGACGTTATGGCCACCGTCGGGTGCCGCCGAACCAACGTCGGTCATTACCCGCCGCGCATCGCGCAACAATGGTCTTATAAACGTTTGAGACGAACGACGTTATGGCCACCGTCGGGTGCCGCCGAACGAACGTCGGTCATTACCTGCCGCGCATCGCGCAACAATGGTCTTGTAAACGCTTGAAACGAACAACGTTAAGGCCGCCGTCGGGTGCCGCCGAACCAACGTCGGTCATTACCCGCCGCGCATCGCGCAACAATGGTCTTGTAAACGCTTGAAACGAACAACGTTAAGGCCGCCGTCGGGTGCCGCCGAACGAACGTCGGTCATTACCCGCCGCGCATCGCGCTACAATGATCGTAGAAACGCTTGAAACGAACAACGTTAAGGCCGCCGTCGGGTGCCGCCGAACGAACGTCGGTCATTACCCGCCGCGCATCGCGCTACAATGATCGTAGAAACGCTTGAAACGAACAACAGTAAGGCCGCCGTCGGGTGCCGCCGAACCAACGTCGGTCATTACCCGCCGCGCATCGCGCAACAATGGTCTTATAAACGTTTGAGACGAACGACGTTATGGCCACCGTCGGGTGCCGCCGAACGAACGTCGGTCATTACCTGCCGCGCATCGCGCAACAATGGTCTTGTAAACGCTTGAAACGAACAACGTTATGGCCTCCGTCGGGTGCCGCCGAACGAACGTCGGTCATTACCCGCCGCGCATCGCGCAACAATGGTCTTGTAAACGCTTGAAACGAACAACGTTATGGCCGCCGTCGGGTGCCGCCGAACGAACGTGGGTCATTACCCGCCGCGCATTGTGCAACAATGGTCTTGTAAACGCTTGAAACGAACAACGTTATGGCCGCCGTCGGGTGCCGCCGAACGAACGTCGGTCATTACCCGCCGCGCATCGCGCTACAATGATCGTAGAAACGCTTGAAACGAACAACGTTAAGGCCGTCGTCGGTTGCCGCCGAACGAACGTCGGTCATTACCCGCCGCGCATCGCGCTACAATGATCGTAGAAACGCTTGAAACGAACAACGTTAAGGCCGCCGTCGGGTGCCGCCGAACGAACGTCGGTTATTACCCGCCGCGCATCGCGCTACAATGATCGTAGAAACGCTTGAAACGAACAACAGTAAGGCCGCCGTCGGGTGCCGCCGAACCAACGTCGGTCATTACCCGCCGCGCATCGCGCTACAATGATCGTAGAAACGCTTGAAACGAACAACAGTAAGGCCGCCGTCGGGTGCCGCCGAACCAACGTCGGTCATTACCCGCCGCGCATCGCGCAACAATGGTCTTATAAACGTTTGAGACGAACGACGTTATGGCCACCGTCGGGTGCCGCCGAACGAACGTCGGTCATTACCCGCCGCGCATCGCGCAACAATGGTCTTGTAAACGCTTGAAACGAACAACGTTATGGCCTCCGTCGGGTGCCGCCGAACGAACGTCGGTCATTACCCGCCGCGCATCGCGCAACAATGGTCTTGTAAACGCTTGAAACGAACAACGTTATGGCCTCCGTCGGGTGCAGCCGAACCAACGTCGGTCATTACCCGCCGCGCATCGCGCAACAATGGTCTTGTAAACGCTTGAAACGAACAACGTTATGGCCGCCGTCGGGTGCCGCCGAACCAACGTCGGTCATTACCCGCCGCGTATCGCGCAACAATGGTCTTGTAAACGCTTGAAACGAACAACGTTATGGCCTCCGTCGGGTGCAGCCGAACCAACGTCGGTCATTACCCGCCGCGCATCGCGCAACAATGGTCTTGTAAACGCTTGAAACGAACAACGTTATGGCCGCCGTCGGGTGCCGCCGAACGAACGTCGGTCATTACCCGCCGCGCATCGCGCAACAATGGTCTTGTAAACGCTTGAAACGAACAACGTTATGGCCGCCGTCGGGTGCCGCCGAACGAACGTCGGTCATTACCCGCCGCGCATCGCGCAACAATGGTCTTGTAAACGCTTGAAACGAACAACGTTATGGCCGCCGTCGGTTGCCGCCGAACGAACGTCGGTCATTATCCGCCGCGCATCGCGCAACAATGGTCTTGTAAACGCTTGAAACGAACAACGTTATGGCCGCCGTCGGGTGCCGCCGAACGAACGTGGGTCATTACCCGCCGCGCATTGTGCAACAATGGTCTTGTAAACGCTTGAAACGAACAACGTTATGGCCGCCGTCGGGTGCCGCCGAACGAACGTCGGTCATTACCCGCCGCGCATCGCGCTACAATGATCGTAGAAACGCTTGAAACGAACAACGTTAAGGCCGTCGTCGGTTGCCGCCGAACGAACGTCGGTCATTACCCGCCGCGCATCGCGCAACAATGGTCTTGTAAACGCTTGAAACGAACAACGTTAAGGCCGCCGTCGGGTGCCGCCGAACGAACGTCGGTCATTACCCGCCGCGCATCGCGCTACAATGATCGTAGAAACGCTTGAAACGAACAACGTTAAGGCCGCCGTCGGGTGCCGCCGAACGAACGTCGGTCATTACCCGCCGCGCATCGCGCTACAATGGTCTTGTAAACGCTTGAAACGAACAACGTTATGGCCTCCGTCGGGTGCCGCCGAACGAACCTCGGTCATTACCCGCCGCGCATCGCGCTACAATGGTCTTGTAAACGCTTGAAACGAACAACGTTATGGCCGCCGTCGGGTGCCGCCGAACGAACGTCGGTCATTACCCGCCGCGCATTGTGCAACAATGGTCTTGTAAACGCTTGAAACGAACAACGTTATGGCCGCCGTCGGGTGCCGCCGAACGAACGTCGGTCATTACCCGCCGCGCATCGCGCTACAATGATCGTAGAAACGCTTGAAACGAACAACGTTATGGCCACCGTCGGGTGCCGCCGAACCAACGTCCGACATTACCCGCCGCGCATCGCGCAACAATGGTCTTGTAAACGCTTGAAACGAACAACGTTTTGGCCGCCGTCGGGTGCCGCCGAACGAACGTCGGTCATTACCCGCCGCGCATCGCGCAACAATGGTCTTGTAAACGCTTGAAACGAACAACGTTATGGCAGCAGTCGGGTGCCGCCGAACGAACGTCGGTCATTACCCGCCGCGCATCGCGCTACAATGATTGTAGAAACGCATGAAAGGAACAACATTAAGGCCGCCGTCGGGTGCCGCCGAACCAACGTCGGTCATTACCCGCCGCGCATCGCGCAACAATGGTCTTGTAAACGCTTGAAACGAACAACGTTACGGCCGCCGTCGGGTGCCGCCGAACCAACGTCGGTCATTACCCGCGCGCATCGCGCAACAATGGTCTTGTAAACGCTTGGAACGAACAACGTTATGGCCGCCGTCGGGTGCCGCCGAACCAACGTCGGTCATTACCCGCCGCGCATCGCGCTACAATGATCGTAGAAACGCTTGAAACGAACAACATTAAGGCCGCCGTCGGGTGCCGCCGAACGAACGTCGGTCATTACCCGCCGCGCATCGCGCTACAATGGTCTTGTAAACGCTTGAAACGAACAACGTTATGGCCACCGTCGGGTGCCGCCGAACCAACGTCGGTCATTACCCGCCGCGCATCGCGCAACAATGGTCTTGTAAACGCTTGAAACGAACAACGTTTTGGCCGCCGTCGGGTGCCGCCGAACGAACGTCGGTCATTACCCGCCGCGCATCGCGCTACAATGGTCTTGTAAACGCTTGAAACGAACAACGTTATGGCCGCCGTCGGGTGCAGCCGAACCAATGTCGGTCATTACCCGCCGCGCAGCGCGCAACAATGGTCTTGTAAACGCTTGAAACGAACAACGTTATGGCCGCCTTCGGGTGCCGCCGAACGAACGTCGGTCATTACCCGCCGCGCATTGTGCAACAATGGTCTTGTAAACGCTTGAAACGAACAACGTTATGGCCGCCGTCGGGTGCCGCCGAACGAACGTCGGTCATTACCCGCCGCGCATCGCGCTACAATGATCGTAGAAACGCTTGAAACGAACAACGTTATGGCCACCGTCGGGTGCCGCCGAACCAACGTCGGTCATTACCCGCCGCGCATCGCGCAACAATGGTCTTGTAAACGCTTGAAACGAACAACGTTATGGCCGCCGTCGGGTGCAGCCGAACCAACGTCGGTCATTACCCGCCGCGCATCGCGCAACAATGATCGTAGGAACGCTTGAAACGAACAACGTTAAGGCCGCCGTCGGGTGCAGCCGAACGAACCTCGGTCATTACCCGCCGCGCATCGCGCTACAATGATCGTAGAAACGCTTGAAACGAACAACATTAAGGCCGCCGTCGGGTGCCGCCGAACGAACGTCGGTCATTACCCGCCGCGCATCGCGCTACAATGGTCTTGTAAACGCTTGAAACGAACAACGTTATGGCCTCCGTCGGGTGCCGCCGAACGAACCTCGGTCATTACCCGCCGCGCATCGCGCTACAATGATCGTAGAAACGCTTGAAACGAACAACATTAAGGCCGCCGTCGGGTGCAGCCGAACGAACGTCGGTCATTACCCGCCGCGCATCGCGCTACAATGGTCTTGTAAATGCTTGAAACGAACAACGTTATGGCCGCCGTCGGGTGCAGCCGAACGAACGTCGGTCATTACCCGCCGCGCATCGCGCTACAATGATCGTAGAAACGCTTGAAACGAACAACGTTATGGCCACCGTCGGGTGCCGCCTAACAACGTCGGTCATTACCCGCCGCGCATCGCGCAACAATGGTCTTGTAAACGCTTGAAACGAACAACGTTATGGCCGCCGTCGGGTGCAGCCGAACCAACGTCGGTCATTACCCGCCGCGCATCGCGCAACAATGGTCTTGTAAACGCTTGAAACGAACGACGTTAAGGCCGCCGTCGGGTGCCGCCGAACGAACGTCGGTCATTACCCGCCGCGCATCGCGCAACAATGATCGTAGGAACGCTTGATACGAACAACGTTAAGGCCGCCGTCGGGTGCCGCCGAACGAACGTCGGTCATTACCCGCCGCGCATCGCGCTACAATGATCGTAGAAACGCTTGAAACGAACAACGTTAAGGCCGCCGTCGGGTGCCGCCGAACCAACGTCGGTCATTACCCGCCGCGCATCGCGCAACAATGGTCTTGTAAACGCTTGAAACGAACAACGTTAAGGCCGCCGTCGGGTGCCGCCGAACGAACGTCGGTCATTACCCGCCGCGCATCGCGCTACAATGATCGTAGAAACGCTTGAAACGAACAACGTTAAGGCCGCCGTCGGGTGCCGCCGAACGAACGTCGGTCATTACCCGCCGCGCATCGCGCTACAATGATCGTAGAAACGCTTGAAACGAACAACGTTAAGGCCGCCGTCGGGTGCCGCCGAACGAACGTCGGTCATTACCCGCCGCGCATCGCGCTACAATGGTCTTGTAAACGCTTGAAACGAACAACGTTATGGCCTCCGTCGGGTGCCGCCGAACGAACCTCGGTCATTACCCGCCGCGCATCGCGCTACAATGGTCTTGTAAACGCTTGAAACGAACAACGTTATGGCCGCCGTCGGGTGCAGCCGAACCAATGTCGGTCATTACCCGCCGCGCAGCGCGCAACAATGGTCTTGTAAACGCTTGAAACGAACAACGTTATGGCCGCCGTCGGGTGCCGCCGAACGAACGTCGGTCATTACCCGCCGCGCATTGTGCAACAATGGTCTTGTAAACGCTTGAAACGAACAACGTTATGGCCGCCGTCGGGTGCCGCCGAACGAACGTCGGTCATTACCCGCCGCGCATCGCGCTACAATGATCGTAGAAACGCTTGAAACGAACAACGTTATGGCCACCGTCGGGTGCCGCCGAACCAACGTCCGACATTACCCGCCGCGCATCGCGCAACAATGGTCTTGTAAACGCTTGAAACGAACAACGTTTTGGCCGCCGTCGGGTGCCGCCGAACGAACGTCGGTCATTACCCGCCGCGCATCACGCTACAATGATCGTAGAAACGCTTGAAACGAACAACGTTATGGCCGCCGTCGGTTGCCGCCGAACGAACGTCGGTCATTATCCGCCGCGCATCGCGCAACAATGGTCTTGTAAACGCTTGAAACGAACAACGTTATGGCCGCCGTCGGGTGCCGCCGAACGAACGTGGGTCATTACCCGCCGCGCATTGTGCAACAATGGTCTTGTAAACGCTTGAAACGAACAACGTTATGGCCGCCGTCGGGTGCCGCCGAACGAACGTCGGTCATTACCCGCCGCGCATCGCGCTACAATGATCGTAGAAACGCTTGAAACGAACAACGTTAAGGCCGTCGTCGGTTGCCGCCGAACGAACGTCGGTCATTACCCGCCGCGCATCGCGCAACAATGGTCTTGTAAACGCTTGAAACGAACAACGTTAAGGCCGCCGTCGGGTGCCGCCGAACGAACGTCGGTCATTACCCGCCGCGCATCGCGCTACAATGATCGTAGAAACGCTTGAAACGAACAACGTTAAGGCCGCCGTCGGGTGCCGCCGAACGAACGTCGGTCATTACCCGCCGCGCATCGCGCAACAATGGTCTTGTAAACGCTTGAAACGAACAACGTTAAGGCCGCCGTCGGGTGCCGCCGAACGAACCTCGGTCATTACCCGCCGCGCATCGCGCTACAATGATCGTAGAAACGCTTGAAACGAACAACGTTAAGGCCGCCGTCGGGTGCCGCCGAACGAACGTCGGTCATTACCCGCCGCGCATCGCGCTACAATGGTCTTGTAAACGCTTGAAACGAACAACGTTATGGCCTCCGTCGGGTGCCGCCGAACGAACCTCGGTCATTACCCGCCGCGCATCGCGCTACAATGGTCTTGTAAACGCTTGAAACGAACAACGTTATGGCCGCCGTCGGGTGCAGCCGAACCAATGTCGGTCATTACCCGCCGCGCAGCGCGCAACAATGGTCTTGTAAACGCTTGAAACGAACAACGTTATGGCCGCCGTCGGGTGCCGCCGAACGAACGTCGGTCATTACCCGCCGCGCATTGTGCAACAATGGTCTTGTAAACGCTTGAAACGAACAACGTTATGGCCGCCGTCGGGTGCCGCCGAACGAACGTCGGTCATTACCCGCCGCGCATCGCGCTACAATGATCGTAGAAACGCTTGAAACGAACAACGTTATGGCCACCGTCGGGTGCCGCCGAACCAACGTCCGACATTACCCGCCGCGCATCGCGCAACAATGGTCTTGTAAACGCTTGAAACGAACAACGTTTTGGCCGCCGTCGGGTGCCGCCGAACGAACGTCGGTCATTACCCGCCGCGCATCGCGCAACAATGGTCTTGTAAACGCTTGAAACGAACAACGTTATGGCAGCAGTCGGGTGCCGCCGAACGAACGTCTGTCATTACCCGCCGCGCATCGCGCTACAATGATTGTAGAAACGCATGAAAGGAACAACATTAAGGCCGCCGTCGGGTGCCGCCGAACCAACGTCGGTCATTACCCGCCGCGCATCGCGCAACAATGGTCTTGTAAACGCTTGAAACGAACAACATTAAGGCCGCCGTCGGGTGCCGCCGAACCAACGTCGGTCATTACCCGCCGCGCATCGCGCTACAATGGTCTTGTAAACGCTTGAAACGAACAACGTTATGGCCGCCGTCGGGTGCCGCCGAACGAACGTCGGTCATTACCCGCCGCGCATTGTGCAACAATGGTCTTGTAAACGCTTGAAACGAACAACGTTATGGCCGCCGTCGGGTGCCGCCGAACGAACGTCGGTCATTACCCGCCGCGCATCGCGCTACAATGATCGTAGAAACGCTTGAAACGAACAACGTTATGGCCACCGTCGGGTGCCGCCGAACCAACGTCCGACATTACCCGCCGCGCATCGCGCAACAATGGTCTTGTAAACGCTTGAAACGAACAACGTTTTGGCCGCCGTCGGGTGCCGCCGAACGAACGTCGGTCATTACCCGCCGCGCATCGCGCAACAATGGTCTTGTAAACGCTTGAAACGAACAACGTTATGGCAGCAGTCGGGTGCCGCCGAACGAACGTCTGTCATTACCCGCCGCGCATCGCGCTACAATGATTGTAGAAACGCATGAAAGGAACAACATTAAGGCCGCCGTCGGGTGCCGCCGAACCAACGTCGGTCATTACCCGCCGCGCATCGCGCAACAATGGTCTTGTAAACGCTTGAAACGAACAACATTAAGGCCGCCGTCGGGTGCCGCCGAACCAACGTCGGTCATTACCCGCCGCGCATCGCGCTACAATGGTCTTGTAAACGCTTGAAACGAACAACGTTATGGCCACCGTCGGGTGCCGCCGAACCAACGTCGGTCATTACCCGCCGCGCATCGCGCAACAATGGTCTTGTAAACGCTTGAAACGAACAACGTTTTGGCCGCCGTCGGGTGCCGCCGAACGAACGTCGGTCATTACCCGCCGCGCATCACGCTACAATGATCGTAGAAACGCTTGAAACGAACAACGTTATGGCCGCCGTCGGTTGCCGCCGAACGAACGTCGGTCATTATCCGCCGCGCATCGCGCAACAATGGTCTTGTAAACGCTTGAAACGAACAACGTTATGGCCGCCGTCGGGTGCCGCCGAACGAACGTGGGTCATTACCCGCCGCGCATTGTGCAACAATGGTCTTGTAAACGCTTGAAACGAACAACGTTATGGCCGCCGTCGGGTGCCGCCGAACGAACGTCGGTCATTACCCGCCGCGCATCGCGCTACAATGATCGTAGAAACGCTTGAAACGAACAACGTTAAGGCCGTCGTCGGTTGCCGCCGAACGAACGTCGGTCATTACCCGCCGCGCATCGCGCAACAATGGTCTTGTAAACGCTTGAAACGAACAACGTTAAGGCCGCCGTCGGGTGCCGCCGAACGAACGTCGGTCATTACCCGCCGCGCATCGCGCTACAATGATCGTAGAAACGCTTGAAACGAACAACGTTAAGGCCGCCGTCGGGTGCCGCCGAACGAACGTCGGTCATTACCCGCCGCGCATCGCGCAACAATGGTCTTGTAAACGCTTGAAACGAACAACGTTAAGGCCGCCGTCGGGTGCCGCCGAACGAACCTCGGTCATTACCCGCCGCGCATCGCGCTACAATGATCGTAGAAACGCTTGAAACGAACAACGTTAAGGCCGCCGTCGGGTGCCGCCGAACGAACGTCGGTCATTACCCGCCGCGCATCGCGCTACAATGGTCTTGTAAACGCTTGAAACGAACAACGTTATGGCCTCCGTCGGGTGCCGCCGAACGAACCTCGGTCATTACCCGCCGCGCATCGCGCTACAATGGTCTTGTAAACGCTTGAAACGAACAACGTTATGGCCGCCGTCGGGTGCAGCCGAACCAATGTCGGTCATTACCCGCCGCGCAGCGCGCAACAATGGTCTTGTAAACGCTTGAAACGAACAACGTTATGGCCGCCGTCGGGTGCCGCCGAACGAACGTCGGTCATTACCCGCCGCGCATTGTGCAACAATGGTCTTGTAAACGCTTGAAACGAACAACGTTATGGCCGCCGTCGGGTGCCGCCGAACGAACGTCGGTCATTACCCGCCGCGCATCGCGCTACAATGATCGTAGAAACGCTTGAAACGAACAACGTTATGGCCACCGTCGGGTGCCGCCGAACCAACGTCCGACATTACCCGCCGCGCATCGCGCAACAATGGTCTTGTAAACGCTTGAAACGAACAACGTTTTGGCCGCCGTCGGGTGCCGCCGAACGAACGTCGGTCATTACCCGCCGCGCATCGCGCAACAATGGTCTTGTAAACGCTTGAAACGAACAACGTTATGGCAGCAGTCGGGTGCCGCCGAACGAACGTCGGTCATTACCCGCCGCGCATCGCGCTACAATGATTGTAGAAACGCATGAAAGGAACAACATTAAGGCCGCCGTCGGGTGCCGCCGAACCAACGTCGGTCATTTCCCGCCGCGCATCGCGCAACAATGGTCTTGTAAACGCTTGAAACGAACAACGTTACGGCCGCCGTCGGGTGCCGCCGAACCAACGTCGGTCATTACCCGCCGCGCATCGCGCAACAATGATCGTAGAAACGCTTGAAACGAACGACGTTATGGCCGCCGTCGGGTGCCGCCGAACCAACGTCGGTCATTACCCGCCGCGCATCGCGCTACAATGATCGTAGAAACGCTTGAAACGAACAACATTAAGGCCGCCGTCGGGTGCCGCCGAACGAACGTCGGTCATTACCCGCCGCGCAGCGCGCAACAATGGTCTTGTAAACGCTTGAAACGAACAACGTTATGGCCGCCGTCGGGTGCCGCCGAACGAACGTCGGTCATTACCCGCCGCGCATTGTGCAACAATGGTCTTGTAAACGCTTGAAACGAACAACGTTTTGGCCGCCGTCGGGTGCCGCCGAACGAACGTCGGTCATTACCCGCCGCGCATCGCGCTACAATGGTCTTGTAAACGCTTGAAACGAACAACGTTATGGCCGCCGTCGGGTGCAGCCGAACCAATGTCGGTCATTACCCGCCGCGCAGCGCGCAACAATGGTCTTGTAAACGCTTGAAACGAACAACGTTATGGCCGCCGTCGGGTGCCGCCGAACGAACGTCGGTCATTACCCGCCGCGCATTGTGCAACAATGGTCTTGTAAACGCTTGAAACGAACAACGTTATGGCCGCCGTCGGGTGCCGCCGAACGAACGTCGGTCATTACCCGCCGCGCATCGCGCTACAATGATCGTAGAAACGCTTGAAACGAACAACGTTATGGCCACCGTCGGGTGCCGCCGAACCAACGTCGGTCATTACCCGCCGCGCATCGCGCAACAATGGTCTTGTAAACGCTTGAAACGAACAACGTTATGGCCGCCGTCGGGTGCAGCCGAACCAACGTCGGTCATTACCCGCCGCGCATCGCGCAACAATGATCGTAGGAACGCTTGAAACGAACAACGTTAAGGCCGCCGTCGGGTGCAGCCGAACGAACCTCGTTCATTACCCGCCGCGCATCGCGCTACAATGATCGTAGAAACGCTTGAAACGAACAACATTAAGGCCGCCGTCGGGTGCCGCCGAACGAACGTCGGTCATTACCCGCCGCGCATCGCGCTACAATGGTCTTGTAAACGCTTGAAACGAACAACGTTATGGCCTCCGTCGGGTGCCGCCGAACGAACCTCGGTCATTACCCGCCGCGCATCGCGCTACAATGATCGTAGAAACGCTTGAAACGAACAACATTAAGGCCGCCGTCGGGTGCAGCCGAACGAACGTCGGTCATTACCCGCCGCGCATCGCGCAACAATGGTCTTGTAAACGCTTGAAACGAACAACGTTATGGCAGCAGTCGGGTGCCGCCGAACGAACGTCGGTCATTACCCGCCGCGCATCGCGCTACAATGATTGTAGAAACGCATGAAAGGAACAACGTTATGGCCGCCGTCGGGTGCCGCCGAACCAACGTCGGTCATTACCCGCCGCGCATCGCGCAACAATGGTCTTGTAAACGCTTGAAACGAACAACGTTAAGGCCGCCGTCGGGTGCCGCCGAACGAACGTCGGTCATTACCCGCCGCGCATTGTGCAACAATGGTCTTGTAAACGCTTGAAACGAACAACGTTTTGGCCGCCGTCGGGTGCCGCCGAACGAACGTCGGTCATTACCCGCCGCGCATCGCGCTACAATGGTCTTGTAAACGCTTGAAACGAACAACGTTATGGCCGCCGTCGGGTGCAGCCGAACGAACCTCGGTCATTACCCGCCGCGCATCGCGCTACAATGATCGTAGAAACGCTTGAAACGAACAACATTAAGGCCGCCGTCGGGTGCAGCCGAACGAACGTCGGTCATTACCCGCCGCGCATCGCGCTACAATGGTCTTGTAAACGCTTGAAGCGAACAACGTTATGGCCGCCGTCGGGTGCAGCCGAACGAACGTCGGTCATTACCCGCCGCGCATCGCGCTACAATGATCGTAGAAACGCTTGAAACGAACAACGTAATGGCCACCGTCGGGTGCCGCCGAACCAACGTCGGTCATTACCCGCCGCGCATCGCGCAACAATGGTCTTGTAAACGCTTGAAACGAACAACGTTATGGCCGCCGTCGGGTGCAGCCGAACCAACGTCGGTCATTAGCCGCCGCGCATCGCGCAACAATGATCGTAGGAACGCTTGAAACGAACAACGTTAAGGCCGCCGTCGGGTGCAGCCGAACGAACCTCGGTCATTACCCGCCGCGCATCGCGCTACAATGATCGTAGAAACGCTTGAAACGAACAACATTAAGGCCGCCGTCGGGTGCCGCCGAACGAACGTCGGTCATTACCCGCCGCGCATCGCGCTACAATGGTCTTGTAAACGCTTGAAACGAACAACGTTATGGCCTCCGTCGGGTGCCGCCGAACGAACCTCGGTCATTACCCGCCGCGCATCGCGCTACAATGATCGTAGAAACGCTTGAAACGAACAACATTAAGGCCGCCGTCGGGTGCAGCCGAACGAACGTCGGTCATTACCCGCCGCGCATCGCGCTACAATGGTCTTGTAAACGCTTGAAGCGAACAACGTTATGGCCGCCGTCGGGTGCAGCCGAACGAACGTCGGTCATTACCCGCCGCGCATCGCGCTACAATGATCGTAGAAACGCTTGAAACGAACAACGTAATGGCCACCGTCGGGTGCCGCCGAACCAACGTCGGTCATTACCCGCCGCGCATCGCGCAACAATGGTCTTGTAAACGCTTGAAACGAACAACGTTATGGCCGCCGTCGGGTGCAGCCGAACCAACGTCGGTCATTAGCCGCCGCGCATCGCGCAACAATGATCGTAGGAACGCTTGAAACGAACGACGTTAAGGCCGCCGTCGGGTGCCGCCGAACGAACGTCGGTCATTACCCGCCGCGCATCGCGCAACAATGATCGTAGGAACGCTTGATACGAACAACGTTAAGGCCGCCGTCGGGTGCCGCCGAACGAACGTCGGTCATTACCCGCCGCGCATCGCGCTACAATGATCGTAGAAACGCTTGAAACGAACAACGTTAAGGCCGCCGTCGGGTGCCGCCGAACCAACGTCGGCCATTACCCGCCGCGCATCGCGCAACAATGGTCTTGTAAACGCTTGAAACGAACAACGTTATGGCCGCCGTCGGGTGCCGCCGAACGAACGTCGGTCATTACCCGCCGCGCATCGCGCAACAATGGTCTTGTAAACGCTTGAAACGAACAACGTTATGGCCTCCGTCGGGTGCAGCCGAACCAACGTCGGTCATTACCCGCCGCGCATCGCGCAACAATGGTCTTGTAAACGCTTGAAACGAACAACGTTATGGCCGCCGTCGGGTGCCGCCGAACGAACGTCGGTCATTACCCGCCGCGCGTCGCGCAACAATGGTCTTGTAAACGCTTGAAACGAACAACGTTATGGCCGCCGTCGGGTGCCGCCGAACGAACGTCGGTCATTACCCGCCGCGCATTGTGCAACAATGGTCTTGTAAACGCTTGAAACGAACAACGTTATGGCCGCCGTCGGGTGCCGCCGAACGAACGTCGGTCATTACCCGCCGCGCATCGCGCTACAATGATCGTAGAAACGCATGAAACGAACAACGTTAAGGCCGTCGTCGGTTGCCGCCGAACGAACGTCGGTCATTACCCGCCGCGCATCGCGCAACAATGGTCTTGTAAACGCTTGAAACGAACAACGTTAAGGCCGCCGTCGGGTGCCGCCGAACGAACGTCGGTCATTACCCGCCGCGCATCGCGCTACAATGATCGTAGAAACGCTTGAAACGAACAACGTTAAGGCCGCCGTCGGGTGCCGCCGAACGAACGTCGGTCATTACCCGCCGCGCATCGCGCTACAATGGTCTTGTAAACGCTTGAAACGAACAACGTTATGGCCTCCGTCGGGTGCCGCCGAACGAACCTCGGTCATTACCCGCCGCGCATCGCGCTACAATGGTCTTGTAAACGCTTGAAACGAACAACGTTATGGCCGCCGTCGGGTGCAGCCGAACCAACGTCGGTCATTACCCGCCGCGCATCGCGCAACAATGGTCTTGTAAACGCTTGAAACGAACAACGTTATGGCCTCCGTCGGGTGCAGCCGAACCAACGTCGGTCATTACCCGCCGCGCATCGCGCAACAATGGTCTTGTAAACGCTTGAAACGAACAACGTTATGGCCGCCGTCGGGTGCCGCCGAACGAACGTCGGTCATTACCCGCCGCGCATCGCGCAACAATGGTCTTGTAAACGCTTGAAACGAACAACGTTATGGCCTCCGTCGGGTGCAGCCGAACCAACGTCGGTCATTACCCGCCGCGCATCGCGCAACAATGGTCTTGTAAACGCTTGAAACGAACAACGTTATGGCCGCCGTCGGGTGCCGCCGAACGAACGTCGGTCATTACCCGCCGCGCATCGCGCAACAATGGTCTTGTAAACGCTTGAAACGAACAACGTTATGGCCGCCGTCGGGTGCCGCCGAACGAACGTCGGTCATTACCCGCCGCGCATCGCGCAACAATGGTCTTGTAAACGCTTGAAACGAACAACGTTATGGCCGCCGTCGGTTGCCGCCGAACGAACGTCGGTCATTATCCGCCGCGCATCGCGCAACAATGGTCTTGTAAACGCTTGAAACGAACAACGTTATGGCCGCCGTCGGGTGCCGCCGAACGAACGTCGGTCATTACCCGCCGCGCATTGTGCAACAATGGTCTTGTAAACGCTTGAAACGAACAACGTTATGGCCGCCGTCGGGTGCCGCCGAACGAACGTCGGTCATTACCCGCCGCGCATCGCGCAACAATGGTCTTGTAAACGCTTGAAACGAACAACGTTAAGGCCGCCGTCGGGTGCCGCCGAACGAACGTCGGTCATTACCCGCCGCGCATCGCGCTACAATGATCGTAGAAACGCTTGAAACGAACAACGTTAAGGCCGCCGTCGGGTGCCGCCGAACGAACGTCGGTCATTACCCGCCGCGCATCGCGCTACAATGGTCTTGTAAACGCTTGAAACGAACAACGTTATGGCCTCCGTCGGGTGCCGCCGAACGAACCTCGGTCATTACCCGCCGCGCATCGCGCAACAATGATCGTAGGAACGCTTGAAACGAACGACGTTAAGGCCGCCGTCGGGTGCCGCCGAACGAACGTCGGTCATTACCCGCCGCGCATCGCGCAACAATGATCGTAGGAACGCTTGATACGAACAACGTTAAGGCCGCCGTCGGGTGCCGCCGAACGAACGTCGGTCATTACCCGCCGCGCATCGCGCAACAATGATCGTAGGAACGCTTGAAACGAACGACGTTAAGGCCGCCGTCGGGTGCCGCCGAACGAACGTCGGTCATTACCCGCCGCGCATCGCGCAACAATGGTCTTGTAAACGCTTGATACGAACGACGTTATGGCCGCCGTCGGGTGCCGCCGAACCAACGTCGGTCATTACCCGCCGCGCATCGCGCTACAATGATCGTAGAAACGCTTGAAACGAACAACGTTATGGCCGCCGTCGGGTGCCGCCGAACCAACGTCGGTCATTACCCGCCGCGCATCGCACTACAATGATCGTAGAAACGCTTGAAACGAACGACGTTATGGCCGCCGTCGGGTGCCGCCGAACCAACGTCGGTCATTACCCGCCGCGCATCGCGCAACAATGGTCTTGTAAACGCTTGAAACGAACAACGTTGGGGCCGCCGTCGGGTGCAGCCGAACCAACGTCGGTCATTACCCGCCGCGCATCGCGCAACAATGATCGTAGGAACGCTTGAAACGAACAACGTTAAGGCCGCCGTCGGGTGCTGCCGAACGAACGTCGGTCATTACCCGCCGCGCATCGCGCTACAATGATCGTAGAAACGCTTGAAACGAACAACGTTATGGCCGCCGTCGGGTGCCGCCGAACCAACGTCGGTCATTACCCGCCGCGCATCGCGCAACAATGGTCTTGTAAACGCTTGAAACGAACAACGTTATGGCCGCCGTCGGGTGCCGCCGAACCAACGTCGGTCATTACCCGCCGCGCATCGCGCTACAATGATCGTAGAAACGCTTGAAACGAACAACAGTAAGGCCGCCGTCGGGTGCCGCCGAACCAACGTCGGTCATTACCCGCCGCGCATCGCGCAACAATGATCGTAGAAACGCTTGAAACGAACGACGTTATGGCCGCCGTCGGGTGCCGCCGAACCAACGTCGGTCATTACCCGCCGCGCATCGCGCAACAATGATCGTAGAAACGCTTGAAACGAACGACGTTATGGCCGCCGTCGGGTGCCGCCGAATCAACGTCGGTCATTACCCGACGCGCATCGCGCAACAATGGTCTTGTAAACGCTTGAAACGAACAACGTTATGGCCGCCGTCGGGTGCCGCCGAACCAACGTCGGTCATTACCCGCCGCGCATCGCGCAACAATGATCGTAGAAACGCTTGAAACGAACGACGTTATGGCCGCCGTCGGGTGCCGCCGAACGAACGTCGGTCATTACCCGCCGCGCATCGCGCTACAATTATCGTAGAAACGCTTGAAACGAACAACGTTATGGCCGCCGTCGGGTGCCGCCGAACCAACGTCGGTCATTACCCGCCGCGCATCGCGCAACAATGGTCTTGTAAACGCTTGAAACGAACAACGTTATGGCCTCCGTCGAGTGCAGCCGAACCAACGTCGGTCATTACCCGCCGCGCATCGCGCAACAATGGTCTTGTAAACGCTTGAAACGAACAACGTTATGGCCGCCGTCGGGTGCCGCCGAACGAACGTCGGTCATTACCCGCCGCGCATCGCGCAACAATGGTCTTGTAAACGCTTGAAACGAACAACGTTAAGGCCGCCGTCGGGTGCCGCCGAACCAACGTCGGTCATTACCCGCCGCGCATCGCGCAACAATGGTCTTGTAAACGCTTGAAACGAACAACGTTATGGCCGCCGTCGGGTGCCGCCGAACGAACGTCGGTCATTACCCGCCGCGCATCGCGCAACAATGGTCTTGTAAACGCTTGAAACGAACAACGTTATGGCCGCCGTCGGGTGCAGCCGAACGAACGTCGGTCATTACCCGCCGCGCATCGCGCTACAATGATCGTAGAAACGCTTGAAACGAACAACGTTATGGCCGCCGTCGGGTGCCGCCGAACCAACGTCGGTCATTACCCGCCGCGCATCCCGCTACAATGATCGTAGAAACGCTTGAAACGAACAACGTTATGGCCGCCGTCGGGTGCCGCCGAACCAACGTCGGTCATTACCCGCCGCGCATCGCACTACAATGATCGTAGAAACGCTTGAAACGAACGACGTTATGGCCGCCGTCGGGTGCCGCCGAACCAACGTCGGTCATTACCCGCCGCGCATCGCGCAACAATGGTCTTGTAAACGCTTGAAACGAACAACGTTGGGGCCGCCGTCGGGTGCAGCCGAACCAACGTCGGTCATTACCCGCCGCGCATCGCGCAACAATGATCGTAGGAACGCTTGAAACGAACAACGTTAAGGCCGCCGTCGGGTGCCGCCGAACGAACGTCGGTCATTACCCGCCGCGCATCGCGCTACAATGATCGTAGAAACGCTTGAAACGAACAACGTTATGGCCGCCGTCGGGTGCCGCCGAACCAACGTCGGTCATTACCCGCCGCGCATCGCGCAACAATGGTCTTGTAAACGCTTGAAACGAACAACGTTATGGCCGCCGTCGGGTGCCGCCGAACCAACGTCGGTCATTACCCGCCGCGCATCGCGCTACAATGATCGTAGAAACGCTTGAAACGAACAACAGTAAGGCCGCCGTCGGGTGCCGCCGAACCAACGTCGGTCATTACCCGCCGCGCATCGCGCAACAATGGTCTTGTAAACGCTTGAAACGAACAACGTTATGGCCGCCGTCGGGTGCCGCCGAACGAACGTCGGTCATTACCCGCCGCGCATCGCGCAACAATGGTCTTGTAAACGCTTGAAACGAACAACGTTATGGCCGCCGTCGGGTGCAGCCGAACGAACGTCGGTCATTACCCGCCGCGCATCGCGCTACAATGATCGTAGAAACGCTTGAAACGAACAACGTTATGGCCGCCGTCGGGTGCCGCCGAACCAACGTCGGTCATTACCCGCCGCGCATCCCGCTACAATGATCGTAGAAACGCTTGAAACGAACAACGTTATGGCCGCCGTCGGGTGCCGCCGAACCAACGTCGGTCATTACCCGCCGCGCATCGCACTACAATGATCGTAGAAACGCTTGAAACGAACGACGTTATGGCCGCCGTCGGGTGCCGCCGAAACAACGTCGGTCATTACCCGCCGCGCATCGCGCAACAATGGTCTTGTAAACGCTTGAAACGAACAACGTTGGGGCCGCCGTCGGGTGCAGCCGAACCAACGTCGGTCATTACCCGCCGCGCATCGCGCAACAATGATCGTAGGAACGCTTGAAACGAACAACGTTAAGGCCGCCGTCGGGTGCCGCCGAACGAACGTCGGTCATTACCCGCCGCGCATCGCGCTACAATGATCGTAGAAACGCTTGAAACGAACAACGTTATGGCCGCCGTCGGGTGCCGCCGAACCAACGTCGGTCATTACCCGCCGCGCATCGCGCAACAATGGTCTTGTAAACGCTTGAAACGAACAACGTTATGGCCGCCGTCGGGTGCCGCCGAACCAACGTCGGTCATTACCCGCCGCGCATCGCGCTACAATGATCGTAGAAACGCTTGAAACGAACAACAGTAAGGCCGCCGTCGGGTGCCGCCGAACCAACGTCGGTCATTACCCGCCGCGCATCGCGCAACAATGGTCTTGTAAACGCTTGAAACGAACAACGTTATGGACGCCGTCGGGTGCCGCCGAACCAACGTCGGTCATTACCCGCCGCGCATCCCGCTACAATGATCGTAGAAACGCTTGAAACGAACAACGTTATGGCCGCCGTCGGGTGCCGCCGAACCAACGTCGGTCATTACCCGCCGCGCATCGCGCAACAATGGTCTTGTAAACGCTTGAAACGAACAACGTTATGGCCTCCGTCGGGTGCAGCCGAACCAACGTCGGTCATTACCCGCCGCGCATCGCGCAACAATGGTCTTGTAAACGCTTGAAACGAACAACGTTATGGCCGCCGTCGGGTGCCGCCGAACGAACGTCGGTCATTACCCGCCGCGCATCGCGCAACAATGGTCTTGTAAACGCTTGAAACGAACAACGTTATGGCCGCCGTCGGGTGCAGCCGAACGAACGTCGGTCATTACCCGCCGCGCATCGCGCTACAATGATCGTAGAAACGCTTGAAACGAACAACGTTATGGCCGCCGTCGGGTGCCGCCGAACCAACGTCGGTCATTACCCGCCGCGCATCCCGCTACAATGATCGTAGAAACGCTTGAAACGAACAACGTTATGGCCGCCGTCGGGTGCCGCCGAACCAACGTCGGTCATTACCCGCCGCGCATCGCACTACAATGATCGTAGAAACGCTTGAAACGAACGACGTTATGGCCGCCGTCGGGTGCCGCCGAACCAACGTCGGTCATTACCCGCCGCGCATCGCGCAACAATGGTCTTGTAAACGCTTGAAACGAACAACGTTGGGGCCGCCGTCGGGTGCAGCCGAACCAACGTCGGTCATTACCCGCCGCGCATCGCGCAACAATGATCGTAGGAACGCTTGAAACGAACAACGTTAAGGCCGCCGTCGGGTGCCGCCGAACGAACGTCGGTCATTACCCGCCGCGCATCGCGCTACAATGATCGTAGAAACGCTTGAAACGAACAACGTTATGGCCGCCGTCGGGTGCCGCCGAACCAACGTCGGTCATTACCCGCCGCGCATCGCGCAACAATGGTCTTGTAAACGCTTGAAACGAACAACGTTATGGCCGCCGTCGGGTGCCGCCGAACCAACGTCGGTCATTACCCGCCGCGCATCGCGCTACAATGATCGTAGAAACGCTTGAAACGAACAACAGTAAGGCCGCCGTCGGGTGCCGCCGAACCAACGTCGGTCATTACCCGCCGCGCATCGCGCAACAATGGTCTTGTAAACGCTTGAAACGAACAACGTTATGGACGCCGTCGGGTGCCGCCGAACCAACGTCGGTCATTACCCGCCGCGCATCCCGCTACAATGATCGTAGAAACGCTTGAAACGAACAACGTTATGGCCGCCGTCGGGTGCCGCCGAACCAACGTCGGTCATTACCCGCCGCGCATCGCGCAACAATGGTCTTGTAAACGCTTGAAACGAACAACGTTATGGCCTCCGTCGGGTGCAGCCGAACCAACGTCGGTCATTACCCGCCGCGCATCGCGCAACAATGGTCTTGTAAACGCTTGAAACGAACAACGTTATGGCCGCCGTCGGGTGCCGCCGAACGAACGTCGGTCATTACCCGCCGCGCATCGCGCAACAATGGTCTTGTAAACGCTTGAAACGAACAACGTTATGGCCGCCGTCGGGTGCAGCCGAACGAACGTCGGTCATTACCCGCCGCGCATCGCGCTACAATGATCGTAGAAACGCTTGAAACGAACAACGTTATGGCCGCCGTCGGGTGCCGCCGAACCAACGTCGGTCATTACCCGCCGCGCATCCCGCTACAATGATCGTAGAAACGCTTGAAACGAACAACGTTATGGCCGCCGTCGGGTGCCGCCGAACCAACGTCGGTCATTACCCGCCGCGCATCGCACTACAATGATCGTAGAAACGCTTGAAACGAACGACGTTATGGCCGCCGTCGGGTGCCGCCGAACCAACGTCGGTCATTACCCGCCGCGCATCGCGCAACAATGGTCTTGTAAACGCTTGAAACGAACAACGTTGGGGCCGCCGTCGGGTGCAGCCGAACCAACGTCGGTCATTACCCGCCGCGCATCGCGCAACAATGATCGTAGGAACGCTTGAAACGAACAACGTTAAGGCCGCCGTCGGGTGCCGGCGAACGAACGTCGGTCATTACCCGCCGCGCATCGCGCTACAATGATCGTAGAAACGCTTGAAACGAACAACGTTATGGCCGCCGTCGGGTGCCGCCGAACCAACGTCGGTCATTACCCGCCGCGCATCGCGCAACAATGGTCTTGTAAACGCTTGAAACGAACAACGTTATGGCCGCCGTCGGGTGCCGCCGAACCAACGTCGGTCATTACCCGCCGCGCATCGCGCAACAATGGTCTTGTAAACGCTTGAAACGAACAACGTTATGGACGCCGTCGGGTGCCGCCGAACCAACGTCGGTCATTACCCGCCGCGCATCCCGCTACAATGATCGTAGAAACGCTTGAAACGAACAACGTTATGGCCGCCGTCGGGTGCCGCCGAACGAACGTCGGTCATTACCCGCCGCGCATCGCGCAACAATGGTCTTGTAAACGCTTGAAACGAACAACGTTATGGCCTCCGTCGGGTGCAGCCGAACCAACGTCGGTCATTACCCGCCGCGCATCGCGCTACAATGATCGTAGAAACGCTTGAAACGAACAACGTTATGGCCGCCGTCGGGTGCCGCCGAACCAACGTCGGTCATTACCCGCCGCGCATCCCGCTACAATGATCGTAGAAACGCTTGAAACGAACAACGTTATGGCCGCCGTCGGGTGCCGCCGAACCAACGTCGGTCATTACCCGCCGCGCATCGCACTACAATGATCGTAGAAACGCTTGAAACGAACGACGTTATGGCCGCCGTCGGGTGCCGCCGAACCAACGTCGGTCATTACCCGCCGCGCATCGCGCAACAATGGTCTTGTAAACGCTTGAAACGAACAACGTTGGGGCCGCCGTCGGGTGCAGCCGAACCAACGTCGGTCATTACCGGCCGCGCATCGCGCAACAATGATCGTAGGAACGCTTGAAACGAACAACGTTAAGGCCGCCGTCGGGTGCCGCCGAACGAACGTCGGTCATTACCCGCCGCGCATCGCGCTACAATGATCGTAGAAACGCTTGAAACGAACAACGTTATGGCCGCCGTCGGGTGCCGCCGAACCAACGTCGGTCATTACCCGCCGCGCATCGCGCAACAATGGTCTTGTAAACGCTTGAAACGAACAACGTTATGGCCGCCGTCGGGTGCCGCCGAACCAACGTCGGTCATTACCCGCCGCGCATCGCGCTACAATGATCGTAGAAACGCTTGAAACGAACAACAGTAAGGCCGCCGTCGGGTGCCGCCGAACCAACGTCGGTCATTACCCGCCGCGCATCGCGCAACAATGGTCTTGTAAACGCTTGAAACGAACAACGTTATGGACGCCGTCGGGTGCCGCCGAACCAACGTCGGTCATTACCCGCCGCGCATCCCGCTACAATGATCGTAGAAACGCTTGAAACGAACAACGTTATGGCCGCAGTCGGGTGCCGCCGAACCAACGTCGGTCATTACCCGCCGCGCATCGCGCAACAATGGTCTTGTAAACGCTTGAAACGAACAACGTTATGGCCGCCGTCGGGTGCCGCCGAACCAACGTCGGTCATTACCCGCCGCGCATCGCGCAACAATGATCGTAGAAACGCTTGAAACGAACGACGTTATGGCCGCCGTCGGGTGCCGCCGAACCAACGTCGGTCATTACCCGCCGCGCATCGCGCAACAATGGTCTTGTAAACGCTTGAAACGAACAACGTTATGGCCGCCGTCGGGTGCCGCCGAACCAACGTCGGTCATTACCCGCCGCGCATCGCGCTACAATGATCGTAGAAACGCTTGAAACGAACAACGTTATGGCCGCCGTCGGGTGCCGCCGAACGAACGTCGGTCATTACCCGCCGCGCATCGCGCTACAATTATCGTAGAAACGCTTGAAACGAACAACGTTATGGCCGCCGTCGTGTGCCGCCGAACCAACGTCGGTCATTACCCGCCGCGCATCGCGCAACAATGGTCTTGTAAACGCTTGAAACGAACAACGTTATGGCCTCCGTCGGGTGCAGCCGAACCAACGTCGGTCATTACCCGCCGCGCATCGCGCAACAATGGTCTTGTAAACGCTTGAAACGAACAACGTTATGGCCGCCGTCGGGTGCCGCCGAACGAACGTCGGTCATTACCCGCCGCGCATCGCGCAACAATGGTCTTGTAAACGCTTGAAACGAACAACGTTATGGCCGCCGTCGGGTGCCGCCGAACCAACGTCGGTCATTACCCGCCGCGCATCGCGCAACAATGATCGTAGAAACGCTTGAAACGAACGACGTTATGGCCGCCGTCGGGTGCCGCCGAACCAACGTCGGTCATTACCCGACGCGCATCGCGCAACAATGGTCTTGTAAACGCTTGAAACGAACAACGTTATGGCCGCCATCGGGTGCCGCCGAACCAACGTCGGTCATTACCCGCCGCGCATCGCGCAACAATGGTCTTGTAAACGCTTGAAACGAACAACGTTGGGGCCGCCGTCGGGTGCAGCCGAACCAACGTCGGTCATTACCCGCCGCGCATCCCGCTACAATGATCGTAGAAACGCTTGAAACGAACAACGTTATGGCCGCCGTCGGGTGCCGCCGAACCAACGTCGGTCATTACCCGCCGCGCATCGCGCAACAATGGTCTTGTAAACGCTTGAAACGAACAACGTTATGGCCGCCGTCGGGTGCCGCCGAACCAACGTCGGTCATTACCCGCCGCGCATCGCGCAACAATGATCGTAGAAACGCTTGAAACGAACGACGTTATGGCCGCCGTCGGGTGCCGCCGAACCAACGTCGGTCATTACCCGCCGCGCATCGCGCAACAATGGTCTTGTAAACGCTTGAAACGAACAACGTTATGGCCGCCGTCGGGTGCCGCCGAACCAACGTCGGTCATTACCCGCCGCGCATCGCGCTACAATGATCGTAGAAACGCTTGAAACGAACAACGTTATGGCCGCCGTCGGGTGCCGCCGAACGAACGTCGGTCATTACCCGCCGCGCATCGCGCTACAATTATCGTAGAAACGCTTGAAACGAACAACGTTATGGCCGCCGTCGGGTGCCGCCGAACCAACGTCGGTCATTACCCGCCGCGCATCGCGCAACAATGGTCTTGTAAACGCTTGAAACGAACAACGTTATGGCCTCCGTCGGGTGCAGCCGAACCAACGTCGGTCATTACCCGCCGCGCATCGCGCAACAATGGTCTTGTAAACGCTTGAAACGAACAACGTTATGGCCGCCGTCGGGTGCCGCCGAACCAACGTCGGTCATTACCCGCCGCGCATCGCGCTACAATGATCGTAGAAACGCTTGAAACGAACAACGTTATGGCCGCCGTCGGGTGCCGCCGAACGAACGTCGGTCATTACCCGCCGCGCATCGCGCTACAATTATCGTAGAAACGCTTGAAACGAACAACGTTATGGCCGCCGTCGGGTGCCGCCGAACCAACGTCGGTCATTACCCGCCGCGCATCGCGCAACAATGGTCTTGTAAACGCTTGAAACGAACAACGTTATGGCCTCCGTCGGGTGCAGCCGAACCAACGTCGGTCATTACCCGCCGCGCATCGCGCAACAATGGTCTTGTAAACGCTTGAAACGAACAACGTTATGGCCGCCGTCGGGTGCCGCCGAACGAACGTCGGTCATTACCCGCCGCGCATCGCGCAACAATGGTCTTGTAAACGCTTGAAACGAACAACGTTATGGACGCCGTCGGGTGCCGCCGAACCAACGTCGGTCATTACCCGCCGCGCATCCCGCTACAATGATCGTAGAAACGCTTGAAACGAACAACGTTATGGCCGCAGTCGGGTGCCGCCGAACCAACGTCGGTCATTACCCGCCGCGCATCGCGCAACAATGGTCTTGTAAACGCTTGAAACGAACAACGTTATGGCCGCCGTCGGGTGCCGCCGAACCAACGTCGGTCATTACCCGCCGCGCATCGCGCAACAATGATCGTAGAAACGCTTGAAACGAACGACGTTATGGCCGCCGTCGGGTGCCGCCGAACCAACGTCGGTCATTACCCGCCGCGCATCGCGCAACAATGGTCTTGTAAACGCTTGAAACGAACAACGTTATGGCCGCCGTCGGGTGCCGCCGAACCAACGTCGGTCATTACCCGCCGCGCATCGCGCTACAATGATCGTAGAAACGCTTGAAACGAACAACGTTATGGCCGCCGTCGGGTGCCGCCGAACGAACGTCGGTCATTACCCGCCGCGCATCGCGCTACAATTATCGTAGAAACGCTTGAAACGAACAACGTTATGGCCGCCGTCGTGTGCCGCCGAACCAACGTCGGTCATTACCCGCCGCGCATCGCGCAACAATGGTCTTGTAAACGCTTGAAACGAACAACGTTATGGCCTCCGTCGGGTGCAGCCGAACCAACGTCGGTCATTACCCGCCGCGCATCGCGCAACAATGGTCTTGTAAACGCTTGAAACGAACAACGTTATGGCCGCCGTCGGGTGCCGCCGAACGAACGTCGGTCATTACCCGCCGCGCATCGCGCAACAATGGTCTTGTAAACGCTTGAAACGAACAACGTTATGGCCGCCGTCGGGTGCCGCCGAACCAACGTCGGTCATTACCCGCCGCGCATCGCGCAACAATGATCGTAGAAACGCTTGAAACGAACGACGTTATGGCCGCCGTCGGGTGCCGCCGAACCAACGTCGGTCATTACCCGACGCGCATCGCGCAACAATGGTCTTGTAAACGCTTGAAACGAACAACGTTATGGCCGCCATCGGGTGCCGCCGAACCAACGTCGGTCATTACCCGCCGCGCATCGCGCAACAATGGTCTTGTAAACGCTTGAAACGAACAACGTTGGGGCCGCCGTCGGGTGCAGCCGAACCAACGTCGGTCATTACCCGCCGCGCATCCCGCTACAATGATCGTAGAAACGCTTGAAACGAACAACGTTATGGCCGCCGTCGGGTGCCGCCGAACCAACGTCGGTCATTACCCGCCGCGCATCGCGCAACAATGATCGTAGAAACGCTTGAAACGAACGACGTTATGGCCGCCGTCGGGTGCCGCCGAACCAACGTCGGTCATTACCCGACGCGCATCGCGCAACAATGGTCTTGTAAACGCTTGAAACGAACAACGTTATGGCCGCCATCGGGTGCCGCCGAACCAACGTCGGTCATTACCCGCCGCGCATCGCGCAACAATGGTCTTGTAAACGCTTGAAACGAACAACGTTATGGCCGCCGTCGGGTGCCGCCGAACCAACGTCGGTCATTACCCGCCGCGCATCGCGCAACAATGATCGTAGAAACGCTTGAAACGAACGACGTTATGGCCGCCGTCGGGTGCCGCCGAACCAACGTCGGTCATTACCCGCCGCGAATCGCGCAACAATGGTCTTGTAAACGCTTGAAACGAACAACGTTATGGCCGCCGTCGGGTGCCGCCGAACCAACGTCGGTCATTACCCGCCGCGCATCGCGCTACAATGATCGTAGAAACGCTTGAAACGAACAACGTTATGGCCGCCGTCGGGTGCCGCCGAACGAACGTCGGTCATTACCCGCCGCGCATCGCGCTACAATTATCGTAGAAACGCTTGAAACGAACAACGTTATGGCCGCCGTCGGGTGCCGCCGAACCAACGTCGGTCATTACCCGCCGCGCATCGCGCAACAATGGTCTTGTAAACGCTTGAAACGAACAACGTTATGGCCTCCGTCGGGTGCAGCCGAACCAACGTCGGTCATTACCCGCCGCGCATCGCGCAACAATGGTCTTGTAAACGCTTGAAACGAACAACGTTATGGCCGCCGTCGGGTGCCGCCGAACCAACGTCGGTCATTACCCGCCGCGCATCGCGCTACAATGATCGTAGAAACGCTTGAAACGAACAACGTTATGGCCGCCGTCGGGTGCCGCCGAACCAACGTCGGTCATTACCCGCCGAGCATCGCGCAACAATGGTCTTGTAAACGCTTGAAACGAACAACGTTATGGCCGCCGTCGGGTGCCGCCGAACCAACGTCGGTCATTACCCGCCGCGCATCGCGCTACAATGATCGTAGAAACGCTTGAAACGAACAACGTTATGGCCGCCGTCGGGTGCCGCCGAACCAACGTCGGTCATTACCCGCCGCGCATCGCGCAACAATGGTCTTGTAAACGCTTGAAACGAACAACGTTATGGCCGCCGTCGGGTGCCGCCGAACGAACGTCGGTCATTACCCGCCGCGCATCGCGCAACAATGGTCTTGTAAACGCTTGAAACGAACAACGTTATGGCCGCCGTCGGGTGCAGCCGAACGAACGTCGGTCATTACCCGCCGCGCATCGCGCTACAATGATCGTAGAAACGCTTGAAACGAACAACGTTATGGCCGCCGTCGGGTGCCGCCGAACCAACGTCGGTCATTACCCGCCGCGCATCCCGCTACAATGATCGTAGAAACGCTTGAAACGAACAACGTTATGGCCGCCGTCGGGTGCCGCCGAACCAACGTCGGTCATTACCCGCCGCGCATCGCGCAACAATGGTCTTGTAAACGCTTGAAACGAACAACGTTATGGCCGCCGTCGGGTGCCGCCGAACCAACGTCGGTCATTACCCGCCGCGCATCGCGCTACAATGATCGTAGAAACGCTTGAAACGAACAACGTTATGGCCGCCGTCGGGTGCCGCCGAACGAACGTCGGTCATTACCCGCCGCGCATCGCGCTACAATTATCGTAGAAACGCTTGAAACGAACAACGTTATGGCCGCCGTCTGGTGCCGCCGAACCAACGTCGGTCATTACCCGCCGCGCATCGCGCAACAATGGTCTTGTAAACGCTTGAAACGAACAACGTTATGGCCTCCGTCGGGTGCAGCCGAACCAACGTCGGTCATTACCCGCCGCGCATCGCGCAACAATGGTCTTGTAAACGCTTGAAACGAACAACGTTATGGCCGCCGTCGGGTGCCGCCGAACGAACGTCGGTCATTACCCGCCGCGCATCGCGCAACAATGGTCTTGTAAACGCTTGAAACGAACAACGTTATGGCCGCCGTCGGGTGCCGCCGAACCAACGTCGGTCATTACCCGCCGCGCATCGCGCAACAATGATCGTAGAAACGCTTGAAACGAACGACGTTATGGCCGCCGTCGGGTGCCGCCGAACCAACGTCGGTCATTACCCGACGCGCATCGCGCAACAATGGTCTTGTAAACGCTTGAAACGAACAACGTTATGGCCGCCATCGGGTGCCGCCGAACCAACGTCGGTCATTACCCGCCGCGCATCGCGCAACAATGGTCTTGTAAACGCTTGAAACGAACAACGTTGGGGCCGCCGTCGGGTGCAGCCGAACCAACGTCGGTCATTACCCGCCGCGCATCCCGCTACAATGATCGTAGAAACGCTTGAAACGAACAACGTTATGGCCGCCGTCGGGTGCCGCCGAACCAACGTCGGTCATTACCCGCCGCGCATCGCGCAACAATGGTCTTGTAAACGCTTGAAACGAACAACGTTATGGCCGCCGTCGGGTGCCGCCGAACCAACGTCGGTCATTGCCCGCCGCGCATCGCGCAACAATGATCGTAGAAACGCTTGAAACGAACGACGTTATGGCCGCCGTCGGGTGCCGCCGAACCAACGTCGGTCATTACCCGCCCCGCATCGCGCAACAATGGTCTTGTAAACGCTTGAAACGAACAACGTTATGGCCGCCGTCGGGTGCCGCCGAACCAACGTCGGTCATTACCCGCCGCGCATCGCGCTACAATGATCGTAGAAACGCTTGAAACGAACAACGTTATGGCCGCCGTCGGGTGCCGCCGAACGAACGTCGGTCATTACCCGCCGCGCATCGCGCTACAATTATCGTAGAAACGCTTGAAACGAACAACGTTATGGCCGCCGTCGGGTGCCGCCGAACCAACGTCGGTCATTACCCGCCGCGCATCGCGCAACAATGGTCTTGTAAACGCTTGAAACGAACAACGTTATGGCCTCCGTCGGGTGCAGCCGAACCAACGTCGGTCATTACCCGCCGCGCATCGCGCAACAATGGTCTTGTAAACGCTTGAAACGAACAACGTTATGGCCGCCGTCGGGTGCCGCCGAACCAACGTCGGTCATTACCCGCCGCGCATCGCGCTACAATGATCGTAGAAACGCTTGAAACGAACAACGTTATGGCCGCCGTCGGGTGCCGCCGAACGAACGTCGGTCATTACCCGCCGCGCATCGCGCTACAATTATCGTAGAAACGCTTGAAACGAACAACGTTATGGCCGCCGTCGGGTGCCGCCGAACCAACGTCGGTCATTACCCGCCGCGCATCGCGCAACAATGGTCTTGTAAACGCTTGAAACGAACAACGTTATGGCCTCCGTCGGGTGCAGCCGAACCAACGTCGGTCATTACCCGCCGCGCATCGCGCAACAATGGTCTTGTAAACGCTTGAAACGAACAACGTTATGGCCGCCGTCGGGTGCCGCCGAACGAACGTCGGTCATTACCCGCCGCGCATCGCGCAACAATGGTCTTGTAAACGCTTGAAACGAACAACGTTATGGCCGCCGTCGGGTGCCGCCGAACCAACGTCGGTCATTACCCGCCGCGCATCGCGCAACAATGATCGTAGAAACGCTTGAAACGAACGACGTTATGGCCGCCGTCGGGTGCCGCCGAACCAACGTCGGTCATTACCCGACGCGCATCGCGCAACAATGGTCTTGTAAACGCTTGAAACGAACAACGTTATGGCCGCCATCGGGTGCCGCCGAACCAACGTCGGTCATTACCCGCCGCGCATCGCGCAACAATGGTCTTGTAAACGCTTGAAACGAACAACGTTATGGCCGCCGTCGGGTGCCGCCGAACCAACGTCGGTCATTACCCGCCGCGCATCGCGCAACAATGATCGTAGAAACGCTTGAAACGAACAACGTTATGGCCGCCGTCGGGTGCCGCCGAACGAACGTCGGTCATTACCCGCCGCGCATCGCGCTACAATTATCGTAGAAACGCTTGAAACGAACAACGTTATGGCCGCCGTCGGGTGCCGCCGAACCAACGTCGGTCATTACCCGCCGCGCATCGCGCAACAATGGTCTTGTAAACGCTTGAAACGAACAACGTTATGGCCTCCGTCGGGTGCAGCCGAACCAACGTCGGTCATTACCCGCCGCGCATCGCGCAACAATGGTCTTGTAAACGCTTGAAACGAACAACGTTATGGCCGCCGTCGGGTGCCGCCGAACCAACGTCGGTCATTACCCGCCGCGCATCGCGCTACAATGATCGTAGAAACGCTTGAAACGAACAACGTTATGGCCGCCGTCGGGTGCCGCCGAACCAACGTCGGTCATTACCCGCCGAGCATCGCGCAACAATGGTCTTGTAAACGCTTGAAACGAACAACGTTATGGCCGCCGTCGGGTGCCGCCGAACCAACGTCGGTCATTACCCGCCGCGCATCGCGCTACAATGATCGTAGAAACGCTTGAAACGAACAACGTTATGGCCGCCGTCGGGTGCCGCCGAACCAACGTCGGTCATTACCCGCCGCGCATCGCGCAACAATGGTCTTGTAAACGCTTGAAACGAACAACGTTATGGCCGCCGTCGGGTGCCGCCGAACGAACGTCGGTCATTACCCGCCGCGCATCGCGCAACAATGGTCTTGTAAACGCTTGAAACGAACAACGTTATGGCCGCCGTCGGGTGCAGCCGAACGAACGTCGGTCATTACCCGCCGCGCATCGCGCTACAATGATCGTAGAAACGCTTGAAACGAACAACGTTATGGCCGCCGTCGGGTGCCGCCGAACCAACGTCGGTCATTACCCGCCGCGCATCCCGCTACAATGATCGTAGAAACGCTTGAAACGAACAACGTTATGGCCGCCGTCGGGTGCCGCCGAACCAACGTCGGTCATTACCCGCCGCGCATCGCGCAACAATGATCGTAGAAACGCTTGAAACGAACGACGTTATGGCCGCCGTCGGGTGCCGCCGAACCAACGTCGGTCATTACCCGCCGCGCATCGCGCAACAATGGTCTTGTAAACGCTTGAAACGAACAACGTTATGGCCGCCGTCGGGTGCCGCCGAACCAACGTCGGTCATTACCCGCCGCGCATCGCGCTACAATGATCGTAGAAACGCTTGAAACGAACAACGTTATGGCCGCCGTCGGGTGCCGCCGAACGAACGTCGGTCATTACCCGCCGCGCATCGCGCTACAATTATCGTAGAAACGCTTGAAACGAACAACGTTATGGCCGCCGTCGGGTGCCGCCGAACCAACGTCGGTCATTACCCGCCGCGCATCGCGCAACAATGGTCTTGTAAACGCTTGAAACGAACAACGTTATGGCCTCCGTCGGGTGCAGCCGAACCAACGTCGGTCATTACCCGCCGCGCATCGCGCAACAATGGTCTTGTAAACGCTTGAAACGAACAACGTTATGGCCGCCGTCGGGTGCCGCCGAACGAACGTCGGTCATTACCCGCCGCGCATCGCGCAACAATGGTCTTGTAAACGCTTGAAACGAACAACGTTATGGCCGCCGTCGGGTGCCGCCGAACCAACGTCGGTCATTACCCGCCGCGCATCGCGCAACAATGATCGTAGAAACGCTTGAAACGAACGACGTTATGGCCGCCGTCGGGTGCCGCCGAACCAACGTCGGTCATTACCCGACGCGCATCGCGCAACAATGGTCTTGTAAACGCTTGAAACGAACAACGTTATGGCCGCCATCGGGTGCCGCCGAACCAACGTCGGTCATTACCCGCCGCGCATCGCGCAACAATGGTCTTGTAAACGCTTGAAACGAACAACGTTGGGGCCGCCGTCGGGTGCAGCCGAACCAACGTCGGTCATTACCCGCCGCGCATCCCGCTACAATGATCGTAGAAACGCTTGAAACGAACAACGTTATGGCCGCCGTCGGGTGCCGCCGAACCAACGTCGGTCATTACCCGCCGCGCATCGCGCAACAATGGTCTTGTAAACGCTTGAAACGAACAACGTTATGGCCGCCGTCGGGTGCCGCCGAACCAACGTCGGTCATTGCCCGCCGCGCATCGCGCAACAATGATCGTAGAAACGCTTGAAACGAACGACGTTATGGCCGCCGTCGGGTGCCGCCGAACCAACGTCGGTCATTACCCGCCCCGCATCGCGCAACAATGGTCTTGTAAACGCTTGAAACGAACAACGTTATGGCCGCCGTCGGGTGCCGCCGAACCAACGTCGGTCATTACCCGCCGCGCATCGCGCTACAATGATCGTAGAAACGCTTGAAACGAACAACGTTATGGCCGCCGTCGGGTGCCGCCGAACGAACGTCGGTCATTACCCGCCGCGCATCGCGCTACAATTATCGTAGAAACGCTTGAAACGAACAACGTTATGGCCGCCGTCGGGTGCCGCCGAACCAACGTCGGTCATTACCCGCCGCGCATCGCGCAACAATGGTCTTGTAAACGCTTGAAACGAACAACGTTATGGCCTCCGTCGGGTGCAGCCGAACCAACGTCGGTCATTACCCGCCGCGCATCGCGCAACAATGGTCTTGTAAACGCTTGAAACGAACAACGTTATGGCCGCCGTCGGGTGCCGCCGAACCAACGTCGGTCATTACCCGCCGCGCATCGCGCTACAATGATCGTAGAAACGCTTGAAACGAACAACGTTATGGCCGCCGTCGGGTGCCGCCGAACGAACGTCGGTCATTACCCGCCGCGCATCGCGCTACAATTATCGTAGAAACGCTTGAAACGAACAACGTTATGGCCGCCGTCGGGTGCCGCCGAACCAACGTCGGTCATTACCCGCCGCGCATCGCGCAACAATGGTCTTGTAAACGCTTGAAACGAACAACGTTATGGCCTCCGTCGGGTGCAGCCGAACCAACGTCGGTCATTACCCGCCGCGCATCGCGCAACAATGGTCTTGTAAACGCTTGAAACGAACAACGTTATGGCCGCCGTCGGGTGCCGCCGAACGAACGTCGGTCATTACCCGCCGCGCATCGCGCAACAATGGTCTTGTAAACGCTTGAAACGAACAACGTTATGGCCGCCGTCGGGTGCCGCCGAACCAACGTCGGTCATTACCCGCCGCGCATCGCGCAACAATGATCGTAGAAACGCTTGAAACGAACGACGTTATGGCCGCCGTCGGGTGCCGCCGAACCAACGTCGGTCATTACCCGACGCGCATCGCGCAACAATGGTCTTGTAAACGCTTGAAACGAACAACGTTATGGCCGCCATCGGGTGCCGCCGAACCAACGTCGGTCATTACCCGCCGCGCATCGCGCAACAATGGTCTTGTAAACGCTTGAAACGAACAACGTTATGGCCGCCGTCGGGTGCCGCCGAACCAACGTCGGTCATTACCCGCCGCGCATCGCGCAACAATGATCGTAGAAACGCTTGAAACGAACAACGTTATGGCCGCCGTCGGGTGCCGCCGAACGAACGTCGGTCATTACCCGCCGCGCATCGCGCTACAATTATCGTAGAAACGCTTGAAACGAACAACGTTATGGCCGCCGTCGGGTGCCGCCGAACCAACGTCGGTCATTACCCGCCGCGCATCGCGCAACAATGGTCTTGTAAACGCTTGAAACGAACAACGTTATGGCCTCCGTCGGGTGCAGCCGAACCAACGTCGGTCATTACCCGCCGCGCATCGCGCAACAATGGTCTTGTAAACGCTTGAAACGAACAACGTTATGGCCGCCGTCGGGTGCCGCCGAACCAACGTCGGTCATTACCCGCCGCGCATCGCGCTACAATGATCGTAGAAACGCTTGAAACGAACAACGTTATGGCCGCCGTCGGGTGCCGCCGAACCAACGTCGGTCATTACCCGCCGAGCATCGCGCAACAATGGTCTTGTAAACGCTTGAAACGAACAACGTTATGGCCGCCGTCGGGTGCCGCCGAACCAACGTCGGTCATTACCCGCCGCGCATCGCGCTACAATGATCGTAGAAACGCTTGAAACGAACAACGTTATGGCCGCCGTCGGGTGCCGCCGAACCAACGTCGGTCATTACCCGCCGCGCATCGCGCAACAATGGTCTTGTAAACGCTTGAAACGAACAACGTTATGGCCGCCGTCGGGTGCCGCCGAACGAACGTCGGTCATTACCCGCCGCGCATCGCGCAACAATGGTCTTGTAAACGCTTGAAACGAACAACGTTATGGCCGCCGTCGGGTGCAGCCGAACGAACGTCGGTCATTACCCGCCGCGCATCGCGCTACAATGATCGTAGAAACGCTTGAAACGAACAACGTTATGGCCGCCGTCGGGTGCCGCCGAACCAACGTCGGTCATTACCCGCCGCGCATCCCGCTACAATGATCGTAGAAACGCTTGAAACGAACAACGTTATGGCCGCCGTCGGGTGCCGCCGAACCAACGTCGGTCATTACCCGCCGCGCATCGCACTACAATGATCGTAGAAACGCTTGAAACGAACGACGTTATGGCCGCCGTCGGGTGCCGCCGAACCAACGTCGGTGATTACCCGCCGCGCATCGCGCAACAATGGTCTTGTAAACGCTTGAAACGAACAACGTTGGGGCCGCCGTCGGGTGCAGCCGAACCAACGTCGGTCATTACCCGCCGCGCATCCCGCTACAATGATCGTAGAAACGCTTGAAACGAACAACGTTATGGCCGCCGTCGGGTGCCGCCGAACCAACGTCGGTCATTACCCGCCGCGCATCGCGCAACAATGGTCTTGTAAACGCTTGAAACGAACAACGTTATGGCCGCCGTCGGGTGCCGCCGAACCAACGTCGGTCATTACCCGCCGCGCATCGCGCAACAATGATCGTAGAAACGCTTGAAACGAACGACGTTATGGCCGCCGTCGGGTGCCGCCGAACCAACGTCGGTCATTACCCGCCGCGCATCGCGCAACAATGGTCTTGTAAACGCTTGAAACGAACAACGTTATGGCCGCCGTCGGGTGCCGCCGAACCAACGTCGGTCATTACCCGCCGCGCATCGCGCTACAATGATCGTAGAAACGCTTGAAACGAACAACGTTATGGCCGCCGTCGGGTGCCGCCGAACGAACGTCGGTCATTACCCGCCGCGCATCGCGCTACAATTATCGTAGAAACGCTTGAAACGAACAACGTTATGGCCGCCGTCGGGTGCCGCCGAACCAACGTCGGTCATTACCCGCCGCGCATCGCGCAACAATGGTCTTGTAAACGCTTGAAACGAACAACGTTATGGCCTCCGTCGGGTGCAGCCGAACCAACGTCGGTCATTACCCGCCGCGCATCGCGCAACAATGGTCTTGTAAACGCTTGAAACGAACAACGTTATGGCCGCCGTCGGGTGCCGCCGAACGAACGTCGGTCATTACCCGCCGCGCATCGCGCAACAATGGTCTTGTAAACGCTTGAAACGAACAACGTTATGGCCGCCGTCGGGTGCCGCCGAACCAACGTCGGTCATTACCCGCCGCGCATCGCGCAACAATGATCGTAGAAACGCTTGAAACGAACGACGTTATGGCCGTCGTCGGGTGCCGCCGAACCAACGTCGGTCATTACCCGACGCGCATCGCGCAACAATGGTCTTGTAAACGCTTGAAACGAACAACGTTATGGCCGCCATCGGGTGCCGCCGAACCAACGTCGGTCATTACCCGCCGCGCATCGCGCAACAATGGTCTTGTAAACGCTTGAAACGAACAACGTTATGGCCGCCGTCGGGTGCCGCCGAACCAACGTCGGTCATTACCCGCCGCGCATCGCGCAACAATGATCGTAGAAACGCTTGAAACGAACGACGTTATGGCCGCCGTCGGGTGCCGCCGAACCAACGTCGGTCATTACCCGCCGCGCATCGCGCAACAATGGTCTTGTAAACGCTTGAAACGAACAACGTTATGGCCGCCGTCGGGTGCCGCCGAACCAACGTCGGTCATTACCCGCCGCGCATCGCGCTACAATGATCGTAGAAACGCTTGAAACGAACAACGTTATGGCCGCCGTCGGGTGCCGCCGAACGAACGTCGGTCATTACCCGCCGCGCATCGCGCTACAATTATCGTAGAAACGCTTGAAACGAACAACGTTATGGCCGCCGTCGGGTGCCGCCGAACCAACGTCGGTCATTACCCGCCGCGCATCGCGCAACAATGGTCTTGTAAACGCTTGAAACGAACAACGTTATGGCCTCCGTCGGGTGCAGCCGAACCAACGTCGGTCATTACCCGCCGCGCATCGCGCAACAATGGTCTTGTAAACGCTTGAAACGAACAACGTTATGGCCGCCGTCGGGTGCCGCCGAACCAACGTCGGTCATTACCCGCCGCGCATCGCGCTACAATGATCGTAGAAACGCTTGAAACGAACAACGTTATGGCCGCCGTCGGGTGCCGCCGAACCAACGTCGGTCATTACCCGCCGCGCATCGCGCAACAATGGTCTTGTAAACGCTTGAAACGAACAACGTTATGGCCGCCGTCGGGTGCCGCCGAACCAACGTCGGTCATTACCCGCCGCGCATCGCGCTACAATGATCGTAGAAACGCTTGAAACGAACAACGTTATGGCCGCCGTCGGGTGCCGCCGAACCAACGTCGGTCATTACCCGCCGCGCATCGCGCAACAATGGTCTTGTAAACGCTTGAAACGAACAACGTTATGGCCGCCGTCGGGTGCCGCCGAACGAACGTCGGTCATTACCCGCCGCGCATCGCGCAACAATGGTCTTGTAAACGCTTGAAACGAACAACGTTATGGCCGCCGTCGGGTGCAGCCGAACGAACGTCGGTCATTACCCGCCGCGCATCGCGCTACAATGATCGTAGAAACGCTTGAAACGAACAACGTTATGGCCGCCGTCGGGTGCCGCCGAACCAACGTCGGTCATTACCCGCCGCGCATCCCGCTACAATGATCGTAGAAACGCTTGAAACGAACAACGTTATGGCCGCCGTCGGGTGCCGCCGAACCAACGTCGGTCATTACCCGCCGCGCATCGCACTACAATGATCGTAGAAACGCTTGAAACGAACGACGTTATGGCCGCCGTCGGGTGCCGCCGAACCAACGTCGGTCATTACCCGCCGCGCATCGCGCAACAATGGTCTTGTAAACGCTTGAAACGAACAACGTTGGGGCCGCCGTCGGGTGCAGCCGAACCAACGTCGGTCATTACCCGCCGCGCATCGCGCAACAATGGTCTTGTAAACGCTTGAAACGAACAACGTTATGGCCGCCGTCGGGTGCCGCCGAACGAACGTCGGTCATTACCCGCCGCGCATCGCGCAACAATGGTCTTGTAAACGCTTGAAACGAACAACGTTATGGCCTCCGTCGGGTGCAGCCGAACCAACGTCGGTCATTACCCGCCGCGCATCGCGCAACAATGGTCTTGTAAACGCTTGAAACGAACAACGTTATGGCCGCCGTCGGGTGCCGCCGAACGAACGTCGGTCATTACCCGCCGCGCATCGCGCAACAATGGTCTTGTAAACGCTTGAAACGAACAACGTTGGGGCCGCCGTCGGGTGCAGCCGAACCAACGTCGGTCATTACCCGCCGCGCATCGCGCAACAATGGTCTTGTAAACGCTTGAAACGAACAACGTTATGGCCGCCGTCGGGTGCCGCCGAACGAACGTCGGTCATTACCCGCCGCGCATCGCGCAACAATGGTCTTGTAAACGCTTGAAACGAACAACGTTATGGCCGCCGTCGGGTGTCGCCGAACCAACGTCGGTCATTACCCGCCGCGCATCGCGCAACAATGGTCTTGTAAACGCTTGAAACGAACAACGTTATGGCCGCCGTCGGGTGCCGCCGAACCAACGTCGGTCATTACCCGACGCGCATCGCGCAACAATGGTCTTGTAAACGCTTGAAACCAACAATGTTATGGCCGCCGTCGCGTGCCGCCGAACGAACGTCGGTCATTACCCGCCGCGCATCGCGCAACAATGGTCTTGTAAACGCTTGAAACGAACAACGTTATGGCCGCCGTCGGGTGCTGCCGAACCAACGTCGGTCATAACCCGCCGCGCATCGCGCAACAATGGTCTTGTAAACGCTTGAAACGAACAACGTTATGGCCGCCGTCGGGTGCCGCCGAACCAACGTCGGTTATTACCCGCCGCGCATCGCGCTACAATGATCGTAGAAACGCTTGAAACGAGCAACATTAAGGCCGCCGTCGGGTGCCGCCAAACGGACGTCGGTCATTACCCGCCGCGCATCGCGCTACAATGATCGTAGAAACGCTTGAAACGAACAACGTTATGGCCGCCGTCGGGTGCCGCCGAACGAACGTCGGTCATTACCCGCCACGCATCGCGCAACAATGGTCTTGTAAACGCTTGAAACGAACGACTTTATGGCCACCGTCGGGTGCAGCCGAACCAACGTCGGTCATTACCCGTCGCGCATGGCGCGACAATGGTCTTGTAAACGCTTGAAACGAACAACGTTATGGCCGCCGTCGGGTGCAGCCGAACCAACGTCGGTCATTACCCGCCGCGCATCGCGCAACAATGGTCTTGTAAACGCTTGAAACGGACAACGTTATGGCCGCCGTCGGGTGCCGCCGAACCAACGTCGGTCATTACCCGCCGCGCATCGCGCAACAATGGTCTTGTAAACGCTTGAAACGAACGACGTTATGGCCCCCGGCGGGTGCCGCCGAACGAACGTCGGTCATTACCCGCCGCGCATCGCGCAACAATGGTCTTGTAAACGCTTGAAACGGACAACGTTATGGCCGCCGTCGGGTGCCGCCGAACCAACGTCGGTCATTACCCGCCGCGCATCGTGCAACAATGGTCTTATAAACGCTTGAAACGAACGACGTTATGGCCGCCGTCGGGTGCCGCCGAACCAACGTCCGTCATTACCCAACGCGCATCGCGCTACAATGATCGTAGAAACGCTTGAAACGAACAACGTTATGGCCGCCGTCGGGTGCAGCCGAACCAACGTCGGTCATTACCCGCCGCGCATCGCGCAACAATGGTCTTGTAAACGCTTGAAACGAACAACGTTATGGCCGCCGTCGGGTGCCGCCGAACGAACGTCGCTCATTACCCGCCGCGCATCGCGCAACAGTGGTCTTGTAAACGCTTGAAACGAACAACGTTATGCCCGCCGTCGGGTGCCGCCGAACGAACGTCGGTCATTACCCGCCGCGCATCGCGCAACAATGATCGTAGAAACGCTTGAAACGAACGACGTTATGGCCGCCGTCGGGTGCCGCCGAACCAACGTCGGTCATTACCCGACGCGCATCGCGCAACAATGGTCTTGTAAACGCTTGAAACGAACAACGTTATGGCCGCCATCGGGTGCCGCCGAACCAACGTCGGTCATTACCCGCCGCGCATCGCGCAACAATGGTCTTGTAAACGCTTGAAACGAACAACGTTATGGCCGCCGTCGGGTGCCGCCGAACCAACGTCGGTCATTACCCGCCGCGCATCGCGCAACAATGATCGTAGAAACGCTTGAAACGAACGACGTTATGGCCGCCGTCGGGTGCCGCCGAACCAACGTCGGTCATTACCCGCCGCGCATCGCGCAACAATGGTCTTGTAAACGCTTGAAACGAACAACGTTATGGCCGCCGTCGGGTGCCGCCGAACCAACGTCGGTCATTACCCGCCGCGCATCGCGCTACAATGATCGTAGAAACGCTTGAAACGAACAACGTTATGGCCGCCGTCGGGTGCCGCCGAACGAACGTCGGTCATTACCCGCCGCGCATCGCGCTACAATTATCGTAGAAACGCTTGAAACGAACAACGTTATGGCCGCCGTCGGGTGCCGCCGAACCAACGTCGGTCATTACCCGCCGCGCATCGCGCAACAATGGTCTTGTAAACGCTTGAAACGAACAACGTTATGGCCTCCGTCGGGTGCAGCCGAACCAACGTCGGTCATTACCCGCCGCGCATCGCGCAACAATGGTCTTGTAAACGCTTGAAACGAACAACGTTATGGCCGCCGTCGGGTGCCGCCGAACGAACGTCGGTCATTACCCGCCGCGCATCGCGCTACAATGATCGTAGAAACGCTTGAAACGAACAACGTTATGGCCGCCGTCGGGTGCCGCCGAACCAACGTCGGTCATTACCCGCCGCGCATCGCGCAACAATGGTCTTGTAAACGCTTGAAACGAACAACGTTATGGCCGCCGTCGGGTGCCGCCGAACCAACGTCGGTCATTACCCGCCGCGCATCGCGCTACAATGATCGTAGAAACGCTTGAAACGAACAACGTTATGGCCGCCGTCGGGTGCCGCCGAACCAACGTCGGTCATTACCCGCCGCGCATCGCGCAACAATGGTCTTGTAAACGCTTGAAACGAACAACGTTATGGCCGCCGTCGGGTGCCGCCGAACGAACGTCGGTCATTACCCGCCGCGCATCGCGCAACAATGGTCTTGTAAACGCTTGAAACGAACAACGTTATGGCCGCCGTCGGGTGCAGCCGAACGAACGTCGGTCATTACCCGCCGCGCATCGCGCTACAATGATCGTAGAAACGCTTGAAACGAACAACGTTATGGCCGCCGTCGGGTGCCGCCGAACCAACGTCGGTCATTACCCGCCGCGCATCCCGCTACAATGATCGTAGAAACGCTTGAAACGAACAACGTTATGGCCGCCGTCGGGTGCCGCCGAACCAACGTCGGTCATTACCCGCCGCGCATCGCACTACAATGATCGTAGAAACGCTTGAAACGAACGACGTTATGGCCGCCGTCGGGTGCCGCCGAACCAACGTCGGTCATTACCCGCCGCGCATCGCGCAACAATGGTCTTGTAAACGCTTGAAACGAACAACGTTGGGGCCGCCGTCGGGTGCAGCCGAACCAACGTCGGTCATTACCCGCCGCGCATCGCGCAACAATGGTCTTGTAAACGCTTGAAACGAACAACGTTATGGCCGCCGTCGGGTGCCGCCGAACGAACGTCGGTCATTACCCGCCGCGCATCGCGCAACAATGGTCTTGTAAACGCTTGAAACGAACAACGTTATGGCCGCCGTCGGGTGCCGCCGAACCAACGTCGGTCATTACCCGCCGCGCATCGCGCAACAATGATCGTAGAAACGCTTGAAACGAACGACGTTATGGCCGCCGTCGGGTGCCGCCGAACCAACGTCGGTCATTACCCGACGCGCATCGCGCAACAATGGTCTTGTAAACGCTTGAAACGAACAACGTTATGGCCGCCATCGGGTGCCGCCGAACCAACGTCGGTCATTACCCGCCGCGCATCGCGCAACAATGGTCTTGTAAACGCTTGAAACGAACAACGTTGGGGCCGCCGTCGGGTGCAGCCGAACCAACGTCGGTCATTACCCGCCGCGCATCCCGCTACAATGATCGTAGAAACGCTTGAAACGAACAACGTTATGGCCGCCGTCGGGTGCCGCCGAACCAACGTCGGTCATTACCCGCCGCGCATCGCGCAACAATGGTCTTGTAAACGCTTGAAACGAACAACGTTATGGCCGCCGTCGGGTGCCGCCGAACCAACGTCGGTCATTACCCGCCGCGCATCGCGCAACAATGATCGTAGAAACGCTTGAAACGAACGACGTTATGGCCGCCGTCGGGTGCCGCCGAACCAACGTCGGTCATTACCCGCCGCGCATCGCGCAACAATGGTCTTGTAAACGCTTGAAACGAACAACGTTATGGCCGCCGTCGGGTGCCGCCGAACCAACGTCGGTCATTACCCGCCGCGCATCGCGCTACAATGATCGTAGAAACGCTTGAAACGAACAACGTTATGGCCGCCGTCGGGTGCCGCCGAACGAACGTCGGTCATTACCCGCCGCGCATCGCGCTACAATTATCGTAGAAACGCTTGAAACGAACAACGTTATGGCCGCCGTCGGGTGCCGCCGAACCAACGTCGGTCATTACCCGCCGCGCATCGCGCAACAATGGTCTTGTAAACGCTTGAAACGAACAACGTTATGGCCTCCGTCGGGTGCAGCCGAACCAACGTCGGTCATTACCCGCCGCGCATCGCGCAACAATGGTCTTGTAAACGCTTGAAACGAACAACGTTATGGCCGCCGTCGGGTGCCGCCGAACCAACGTCGGTCATTGCCCGCCGCGCATCGCGCTACAATGATCGTAGAAACGCTTGAAACGAACAACGTTATGGCCGCCGTCGGGTGCCGCCGAACGAACGTCGGTCATTACCCGCCGCGCATCGCGCTACAATTATCGTAGAAACGCTTGAAACGAACAACGTTATGGCCGCCGTCGGGTGCCGCCGAACCAACGTCGGTCATTACCCGCCGCGCATCGCGCAACAATGGTCTTGTAAACGCTTGAAACGAACAACGTTATGGCCTCCGTCGGGTGCAGCCGAACCAACGTCGGTCATTACCCGCCGCGCATCGCGCAACAATGGTCTTGTAAACGCTTGAAACGAACAACGTTATGGCCGCCGTCGGGTGCCGCCGAACGAACGTCGGTCATTACCCGCCGCGCATCGCGCAACAATGGTCTTGTAAACGCTTGAAACGAACAACGTTATGGCCGCCGTCGGGTGCCGCCGAACCAACGTCGGTCATTACCCGCCGCGCATCGCGCAACAATGATCGTAGAAACGCTTGAAACGAACGACGTTATGGCCGCCGTCGGGTGCCGCCGAACCAACGTCGGTCATTACCCGACGCGCATCGCGCAACAATGGTCTTGTAAACGCTTGAAACGAACAACGTTATGGCCGCCATCGGGTGCCGCCGAACCAACGTCGGTCATTACCCGCCGCGCATCGCGCAACAATGGTCTTGTAAACGCTTGAAACGAACAACGTTATGGCCGCCGTCGGGTGCCGCCGAACCAACGTCGGTCATTACCCGCCGCGCATCGCGCAACAATGATCGTAGAAACGCTTGAAACGAACGACGTTATGGCCGCCGTCGGGTGCCGCCGAACCAACGTCGGTCATTACCCGCCGCGAATCGCGCAACAATGGTCTTGTAAACGCTTGAAACGAACAACGTTATGGCCGCCGTCGGGTGCCGCCGAACCAACGTCGGTCATTACCCGCCGCGCATCGCGCTACAATGATCGTAGAAACGCTTGAAACGAACAACGTTATGGCCGCCGTCGGGTGCCGCCGAACGAACGTCGGTCATTACCCGCCGCGCATCGCGCTACAATTATCGTAGAAACGCTTGAAACGAACAACGTTATGGCCGCCGTCGGGTGCCGCCGAACCAACGTCGGTCATTACCCGCCGCGCATCGCGCAACAATGGTCTTGTAAACGCTTGAAACGAACAACGTTATGGCCTCCGTCGGGTGCAGCCGAACCAACGTCGGTCATTACCCGCCGCGCATCGCGCAACAATGGTCTTGTAAACGCTTGAAACGAACAACGTTATGGCCGCCGTCGGGTGCCGCCGAACCAACGTCGGTCATTACCCGCCGCGCATCGCGCTACAATGATCGTAGAAACGCTTGAAACGAACAACGTTATGGCCGCCGTCGGGTGCCGCCGAACCAACGTCGGTCATTACCCGCCGAGCATCGCGCAACAATGGTCTTGTAAACGCTTGAAACGAACAACGTTATGGCCGCCGTCGGGTGCCGCCGAACCAACGTCGGTCATTACCCGCCGCGCATCGCGCTACAATGATCGTAGAAACGCTTGAAACGAACAACGTTATGGCCGCCGTCGGGTGCCGCCGAACCAACGTCGGTCATTACCCGCCGCGCATCGCGCAACAATGGTCTTGTAAACGCTTGAAACGAACAACGTTATGGCCGCCGTCGGGTGCCGCCGAACGAACGTCGGTCATTACCCGCCGCGCATCGCGCAACAATGGTCTTGTAAACGCTTGAAACGAACAACGTTATGGCCGCCGTCGGGTGCAGCCGAACGAACGTCGGTCATTACCCGCCGCGCATCGCGCTACAATGATCGTAGAAACGCTTGAAACGAACAACGTTATGGCCGCCGTCGGGTGCCGCCGAACCAACGTCGGTCATTACCCGCCGCGCATCCCGCTACAATGATCGTAGAAACGCTTGAAACGAACAACGTTATGGCCGCCGTCGGGTGCCGCCGAACCAACGTCGGTCATTACCCGCCGCGCATCGCACTACAATGATCGTAGAAACGCTTGAAACGAACGACGTTATGGCCGCCGTCGGGTGCCGCCGAACCAACGTCGGTGATTACCCGCCGCGCATCGCGCAACAATGGTCTTGTAAACGCTTGAAACGAACAACGTTGGGGCCGCCGTCGGGTGCAGCCGAACCAACGTCGGTCATTACCCGCCGCGCATCCCGCTACAATGATCGTAGAAACGCTTGAAACGAACAACGTTATGGCCGCCGTCGGGTGCCGCCGAACCAACGTCGGTCATTACCCGCCGCGCATCGCGCAACAATGATCGTAGAAACGCTTGAAACGAACGACGTTATGGCCGCCGTCGGGTGCCGCCGAACCAACGTCGGTCATTACCCGCCGCGCATCGCGCAACAATGGTCTTGTAAACGCTTGAAACGAACAACGTTATGGCCGCCGTCGGGTGCCGCCGAACCAACGTCGGTCATTACCCGCCGCGCATCGCGCTACAATGATCGTAGAAACGCTTGAAACGAACAACGTTATGGCCGCCGTCGGGTGCCGCCGAACGAACGTCGGTCATTACCCGCCGCGCATCGCGCTACAATTATCGTAGAAACGCTTGAAACGAACAACGTTATGGCCGCCGTCGGGTGCCGCCGAACCAACGTCGGTCATTACCCGCCGCGCATCGCGCAACAATGGTCTTGTAAACGCTTGAAACGAACAACGTTATGGCCTCCGTCGGGTGCAGCCGAACCAACGTCGGTCATTACCCGCCGCGCATCGCGCAACAATGGTCTTGTAAACGCTTGAAACGAACAACGTTATGGCCGCCGTCGGGTGCCGCCGAACCAACGTCGGTCATTACCCGCCGCGCATCGCGCTACAATGATCGTAGAAACGCTTGAAACGAACAACGTTATGGCCGCCGTCGGGTGCCGCCGAACCAACGTCGGTCATTACCCGCCGCGCATCGCGCAACAATGGTCTTGTAAACGCTTGAAACGAACAACGTTATGGCCGCCGTCGGGTGCCGCCGAACCAACGTCGGTCATTACCCGCCGCGCATCGCGCTACAATGATCGTAGAAACGCTTGAAACGAACAACGTTATGGCCGCCGTCGGGTGCCGCCGAACCAACGTCGGTCATTACCCGCCGCGCATCGCGCAACAATGGTCTTGTAAACGCTTGAAACGAACAACGTTATGGCCGCCGTCGGGTGCCGCCGAACGAACGTCGGTCATTACCCGCCGCGCATCGCGCAACAATGGTCTTGTAAACGCTTGAAACGAACAACGTTATGGCCGCCGTCGGGTGCAGCCGAACGAACGTCGGTCATTACCCGCCGCGCATCGCGCTACAATGATCGTAGAAACGCTTGAAACGAACAACGTTATGGCCGCCGTCGGGTGCCGCCGAACCAACGTCGGTCATTACCCGCCGCGCATCCCGCTACAATGATCGTAGAAACGCTTGAAACGAACAACGTTATGGCCGCCGTCGGGTGCCGCCGAACCAACGTCGGTCATTACCCGCCGCGCATCGCACTACAATGATCGTAGAAACGCTTGAAACGAACGACGTTATGGCCGCCGTCGGGTGCCGCCGAACCAACGTCGGTCATTACCCGCCGCGCATCGCGCAACAATGGTCTTGTAAACGCTTGAAACGAACAACGTTGGGGCCGCCGTCGGGTGCAGCCGAACCAACGTCGGTCATTACCCGCCGCGCATCGCGCAACAATGGTCTTGTAAACGCTTGAAACGAACAACGTTATGGCCGCCGTCGGGTGCCGCCGAACGAACGTCGGTCATTACCCGCCGCGCATCGCGCAACAATGGTCTTGTAAACGCTTGAAACGAACAACGTTATGGCCTCCGTCGGGTGCAGCCGAATCAACGTCGGTCATTACCCGCCGCGCATCGCGCAACAATGGTCTTGTAAACGCTTGAAACGAACAACGTTATGGCCGCCGTCGGGTGCCGCCGAACGAACGTCGGTCATTACCCGCCGCGCATCGCGCAACAATGGTCTTGTAAACGCTTGAAACGAACAACGTTGGGGCCGCCGTCGGGTGCAGCCGAACCAACGTCGGTCATTACCCGCCGCGCATCGCGCAACAATGGTCTTGTAAACGCTTGAAACGAACAACGTTATGGCCGCCGTCGGGTGCCGCCGAACGAACGTCGGTCATTACCCGCCGCGCATCGCGCAACAATGGTCTTGTAAACGCTTGAAACGAACAACGTTATGGCCGCCGTCGGGTGTCGCCGAACCAACGTCGGTCATTACCCGCCGCGCATCGCGCAACAATGGTCTTGTAAACGCTTGAAACGAACAACGTTATGGCCGCCGTCGGGTGCCGCCGAACCAACGTCGGTCATTACCCGCCGCGCATCGCGCAACAATGGTCTTGTAAACGCTTGAAACGAACAACGTTAAGGCCGCCGTCGGGTGCCGCCGAACGAACGTCGGTCATTACCCGCCGCGCATCGCGCAACAATGGTCTTGTAAACGCTTGAAACGAACAACGTTATGGCCGCCGTCGGGTGCTGCCGAACCAACGTCGGTCATAACCCGCCGCGCATCGCGCAACAATGGTCTTGTAAACGCTTGAAACGAACAACGTTATGGCCGCCGTCGGGTGCCGCCGAAACAACGTCGGTTATTACCCGCCGCGCATCGCGCTACAATGATCGTAGAAACGCTTGAAACGAGCAACATTAAGGCCGCCGTCGGGTGCCGCCAAACGGACGTCGGTCATTACCCGCCGCGCATCGCGCTACAATGATCGTAGAAACGCTTGAAACGAACAACGTTATGGCCGCCGTCGGGTGCCGCCGAACGAACGTCGGTCATTACCCGCCACGCATCGCGCAACAATGGTCTTGTAAACGCTTGAAACGAACGACTTTATGGCCACCGTCGGGTGCAGCCGAACCAACGTCGGTCATTACCCGTCGCGCATGGCGCGACAATGGTCTTGTAAACGCTTGAAACGAACAACGTTATGGCCGCCGTCGGGTGCAGCCGAACCAACGTCGGTCATTACCCGCCGCGCATCGCGCAACAATGGTCTTGTAAACGCTTGAAACGGACAACGTTATGGCCGCCGTCGGGTGCCGCCGAACCAACGTCGGTCATTACCCGCCGCGCATCGCGCAACAATGGTCTTGTAAACGCTTGAAACGAACGACGTTATGGCCCCCGGCGGGTGCCGCCGAACGAACGTCGGTCATTACCCGCCGCGCATCGCGCAACAATGGTCTTGTAAACGCTTGAAACGGACAACGTTATGGCCGCCGTCGGGTGCCGCCGAACCAACGTCGGTCATTACCCGCCGCGCATCGTGCAACAATGGTCTTATAAACGCTTGAAACGAACGACGTTATGGCCGCCGTCGGGTGCCGCCGAACCAACGTCCGTCATTACCCAACGCGCATCGCGCTACAATGATCGTAGAAACGCTTGAAACGAACAACGTTATGGCCGCCGTCGGGTGCAGCCGAACCAACGTCGGTCATTACCCGCCGCGCATCGCGCAACAATGGTCTTGTAAACGCTTGAAACGAACAACGTTATGGCCGCCGTCGGGTGCCGCCGAACGAACGTCGCTCATTACCCGCCGCGCATCGCGCAACAGTGGTCTTGTAAACGCTTGAAACGAACAACGTTATGCCCGCCGTCGGGTGCCGCCGAACGAACGTCGGTCATTACCCGCCGCGCATCGCGCAACAATGATCGTAGAAACGCTTGAAACGAACGACGTTATGGCCGCCGTCGGGTGCCGCCGAACCAACGTCGGTCATTACCCGACGCGCATCGCGCAACAATGGTCTTGTAAACGCTTGAAACGAACAACGTTATGGCCGCCATCGGGTGCCGCCGAACCAACGTCGGTCATTACCCGCCGCGCATCGCGCAACAATGGTCTTGTAAACGCTTGAAACGAACAACGTTATGGCCGCCGTCGGGTGCCGCCGAACCAACGTCGGTCATTACCCGCCGCGCATCGCGCAACAATGATCGTAGAAACGCTTGAAACGAACGACGTTATGGCCGCCGTCGGGTGCCGCCGAACCAACGTCGGTCATTACCCGCCGCGCATCGCGCAACAATGGTCTTGTAAACGCTTGAAACGAACAACGTTATGGCCGCCGTCGGGTGCCGCCGAACCAACGTCGGTCATTACCCGCCGCGCATCGCGCTACAATGATCGTAGAAACGCTTGAAACGAACAACGTTATGGCCGCCGTCGGGTGCCGCCGAACGAACGTCGGTCATTACCCGCCGCGCATCGCGCTACAATTATCGTAGAAACGCTTGAAACGAACAACGTTATGGCCGCCGTCGGGTGCCGCCGAACCAACGTCGGTCATTACCCGCCGCGCATCGCGCAACAATGGTCTTGTAAACGCTTGAAACGAACAACGTTATGGCCTCCGTCGGGTGCAGCCGAACCAACGTCGGTCATTACCCGCCGCGCATCGCGCAACAATGGTCTTGTAAACGCTTGAAACGAACAACGTTATGGCCGCCGTCGGGTGCCGCCGAACGAACGTCGGTCATTACCCGCCGCGCATCGCGCTACAATGATCGTAGAAACGCTTGAAACGAACAACGTTATGGCCGCCGTCGGGTGCCGCCGAACCAACGTCGGTCATTACCCGCCGCGCATCGCGCAACAATGGTCTTGTAAACGCTTGAAACGAACAACGTTATGGCCGCCGTCGGGTGCCGCCGAACCAACGTCGGTCATTACCCGCCGCGCATCGCGCTACAATGATCGTAGAAACGCTTGAAACGAACAACGTTATGGCCGCCGTCGGGTGCCGCCGAACCAACGTCGGTCATTACCCGCCGCGCATCGCGCAACAATGGTCTTGTAAACGCTTGAAACGAACAACGTTATGGCCGCCGTCGGGTGCCGCCGAACGAACGTCGGTCATTACCCGCCGCGCATCGCGCAACAATGGTCTTGTAAACGCTTGAAACGAACAACGTTATGGCCGCCGTCGGGTGCAGCCGAACGAACGTCGGTCATTACCCGCCGCGCATCGCGCTACAATGATCGTAGAAACGCTTGAAACGAACAACGTTATGGCCGCCGTCGGGTGCCGCCGAACCAACGTCGGTCATTACCCGCCGCGCATCCCGCTACAATGATCGTAGAAACGCTTGAAACGAACAACGTTATGGCCGCCGTCGGGTGCCGCCGAACCAACGTCGGTCATTACCCGCCGCGCATCGCACTACAATGATCGTAGAAACGCTTGAAACGAACGACGTTATGGCCGCCGTCGGGTGCCGCCGAACCAACGTCGGTCATTACCCGCCGCGCATCGCGCAACAATGGTCTTGTAAACGCTTGAAACGAACAACGTTGGGGCCGCCGTCGGGTGCAGCCGAACCAACGTCGGTCATTACCCGCCGCGCATCGCGCAACAATGGTCTTGTAAACGCTTGAAACGAACAACGTTATGGCCGCCGTCGGGTGCCGCCGAACGAACGTCGGTCATTACCCGCCGCGCATCGCGCAACAATGGTCTTGTAAACGCTTGAAACGAACAACGTTATGGCCTCCGTCGGGTGCAGCCGAACCAACGTCGGTCATTACCCGCCGCGCATCGCGCAACAATGGTCTTGTAAACGCTTGAAACGAACAACGTTATGGCCGCCGTCGGGTGCCGCCGAACGAACGTCGGTCATTACCCGCCGCGCATCGCGCAACAATGGTCTTGTAAACGCTTGAAACGAACAACGTTGGGGCCGCCGTCGGGTGCAGCCGAACCAACGTCGGTCATTACCCGCCGCGCATCGCGCAACAATGGTCTTGTAAACGCTTGAAACGAACAACGTTATGGCCGCCGTCGGGTGCCGCCGAACGAACGTCGGTCATTACCCGCCGCGCATCGCGCAACAATGGTCTTGTAAACGCTTGAAACGAACAACGTTATGGCCGCCGTCGGGTGTCGCCGAACCAACGTCGGTCATTACCCGCCGCGCATCGCGCAACAATGGTCTTGTAAACGCTTGAAACGAACAACGTTATGGCCGCCGTCGGGTGCCGCCGAACCAACGTCGGTCATTACCCGCCGCGCATCGCGCTACAATGATCGTAGAAACGCTTGAAACGAACAACGTTATGGCCGCCGTCGGGTGCCGCCGAACCAACGTCGGTCATTACCCGCCGCGCATCGCGCAACAATGGTCTTGTAAACGCTTGAAACGAACAACGTTATGGCCGCCGTCGGGTACCGCCGAACGAACGTCGGTCATTACCCGCCCCTCATCGCGCAACAATGGTCTTGTAAACGCTTGAAACGAACAACGTTATGGCCGCCGTCGGGTGCAGCCGAACGAACGTCGGTCATTACCCGCCGCGCATCGCGCTACAATGATCGTAGAAACGCTTGAAACGAACAACGTTATGGCCGCCGTCGGGTGCCGCCGAACCAACGTCGGTCATTACCCGCCGCGCATCCCGCTACAATGATCGTAGAAACGCTTGAAACGAACAACGTTATGGCCGCCGTCGGGTGCCGCCGAACCAACGTCGGTCATTACCCGCCGCGCATCGCGCTACAATGATCGTAGAAACGCTTGAAACGAACAACGTTATGGCCGCCGTCGGGTGCCGCCGAACGAACGTCGGTCATTACCCGCCGCGCATCGCGCTACAATTATCGTAGAAACGCTTGAAACGAACAACGTTATGGCCGCCGTCGGGTGCCGCCGAACCAACGTCGGTCATTACCCGCCGCGCATCGCGCAACAATGGTCTTGTAAACGCTTGAAACGAACAACGTTATGGCCTCCGTCGGGTGCAGCCGAACCAACGTCGGTCATTACCCGCCGCGCATCGCGCAACAATGGTCTTGTAAACGCTTGAAACGAACAACGTTATGGCCGCCGTCGGGTGCCGCCGAACGAACGTCGGTCATTACCCGCCGCGCATCGCGCTACAATGATCGTAGAAACGCTTGAAACGAACAACGTTATGGCCGCCGTCGGGTGCCGCCGAACCAACGTCGGTCATTACCCGCCGCGCATCGCGCAACAATGGTCTTGTAAACGCTTGAAACGAACAACGTTATGGCCGCCGTCGGGTGCCGCCGAACCAACGTCGGTCATTACCCGCCGCGCATCGCGCTACAATGATCGTAGAAACGCTTGAAACGAACAACGTTATGGCCGCCGTCGGGTGCCGCCGAACCAACGTCGGTCATTACCCGCCGCGCATCGCGCAACAATGGTCTTGTAAACGCTTGAAACGAACAACGTTATGGCCGCCGTCGGGTGCCGCCGAACGAACGTCGGTCATTACCCGCCGCGCATCGCGCAACAATGGTCTTGTAAACGCTTGAAACGAACAACGTTATGGCCGCCGTCGGGTGCAGCCGAACGAACGTCGGTCATTACCCGCCGCGCATCGCGCTACAATGATCGTAGAAACGCTTGAAACGAACAACGTTATGGCCGCCGTCGGGTGCCGCCGAACCAACGTCGGTCATTACCCGCCGCGCATCCCGCTACAATGATCGTAGAAACGCTTGAAACGAACAACGTTATGGCCGCCGTCGGGTGCCGCCGAACCAACGTCGGTCATTACCCGCCGCGCATCGCACTACAATGATCGTAGAAACGCTTGAAACGAACGACGTTATGGCCGCCGTCGGGTGCCGCCGAACCAACGTCGGTCATTACCCGCCGCGCATCGCGCAACAATGGTCTTGTAAACGCTTGAAACGAACAACGTTGGGGCCGCCGTCGGGTGCAGCCGAACCAACGTCGGTCATTACCCGCCGCGCATCGCGCAACAATGGTCTTGTAAACGCTTGAAACGAACAACGTTATGGCCGCCGTCGGGTGCCGCCGAACCAACGTCGGTCATTACCCGCCGCGCATCGCGCTACAATGATCGTAGAAACGCTTGAAACGAACAACGTTATGGCCGCCGTCGGGTGCCGCCGAACCAACGTCGGTCATTACCCGCCGCGCATCGCGCAACAATGGTCTTGTAAACGCTTGAAACGAACAACGTTATGGCCGCCGTCGGGTGCCGCCGAACGAACGTCGGTCATTACCCGCCGCGCATCGCGCAACAATGGTCTTGTAAACGCTTGAAACGAACAACGTTATGGCCGCCGTCGGGTGCAGCCGAACGAACGTCGGTCATTACCCGCCGCGCATCGCGCAACAATGGTCTTGTAAACGCTTGAAACGAACAACGTTATGGCCGCCGTCGGGTGCCGCCGAACGAACGTCGGTCATTACCCGCCGCGCATCGCGCAACAATGGTCTTGTAAACGCTTGAAACGAACAACGTTATGGCCGCCGTCGGGTGTCGCCGAAACAACGTCGGTCATTACCCGCCGCGCATCGCGCAACAATGGTCTTGTAAACGCTTGAAACGAACAACGTTATGGCCGCCGTCGGGTGCCGCCGAACCAACGTCGGTCATTACCCGACGCGCATCGCGCAACAATGGTCTTGTAAACGCTTGAAACCAACAATGTTATGGCCGCCGTCGCGTGCCGCCGAACGAACGTCGGTCATTACCCGCCGCGCATCGCGCAACAATGGACTTGTAAACGCTTGAAACGAACAACGTTATGGCCGCCGTCGGGTGCTGCCGAACCAACGTCGGTCATAACCCGCCGCGCATCGCGCAACAATGGTCTTGTAAACGCTTGAAACGAACAACGTTATGGCCGCCGTCGGGTGCCGCCGAACCAACGTCGGTTATTACCCGCCGCGCATCGCGCTACAATGATCGTAGAAACGCTTGAAACGAGCAACATTAAGGCCGCCGTCGGGTGCCGCCAAACGGACGTCGGTCATTACCCGCCGCGCATCGCGCTACAATGATCGTAGAAACGCTTGAAACGAACAACGTTATGGCCGCCGTCGGGTGCCGCCGAACGAACGTCGGTCATTACCCGCCACGCATCGCGCAACAATGGTCTTGTAAACGCTTGAAACGAACGACTTTATGGCCACCGTCGGGTGCAGCCGAACCAACGTCGGTCATTACCCGTCGCGCATGGCGCGACAATGGTCTTGTAAACGCTTGAAACGAACAACGTTATGGCCGCCGTCGGGTGCAGCCGAACCAACGTCGGTCATTACCCGCCGCGCATCGCGCAACAATGGTCTTGTAAACGCTTGAAACGGACAACGTTATGGCCGCCGTCGGGTGCCGCCGAACCAACGTCGGTCATTACCCGCCGCGCATCGCGCAACAATGGTCTTGTAAACGCTTGAAACGAACGACGTTATGGCCCCCGGCGGGTGCCGCCGAACGAACGTCGGTCATTACCCGCCGCGCATCGCGCAACAATGGTCTTGTAAACGCTTGAAACGGACAACGTTATGGCCGCCGTCGGGTGCCGCCGAACCAACGTCGGTCATTACCCGCCGCGCATCGTGCAACAATGGTCTTATAAACGCTTGAAACGAACGACGTTATGGCCGCCGTCGGGTGCCGCCGAACCAACGTCCGTCATTACCCAACGCGCATCGCGCTACAATGATCGTAGAAACGCTTGAAACGAACAACGTTATGGCCGCCGTCGGGTGCAGCCGAACCAACGTCGGTCATTACCCGCCGCGCATCGCGCAACAATGGTCTTGTAAACGCTTGAAACGAACAACGTTATGGCCGCCGTCGGGTGCCGCCGAACGAACGTCGCTCATTACCCGCCGCGCATCGCGCAACAGTGGTCTTGTAAACGCTTGAAACGAACAACGTTATGCCCGCCGTCGGGTGCCGCCGAACGAACGTCGGTCATTACCCGCCGCGCATCGCGCAACAATGATCGTAGAAACGCTTGAAACGAACAACATTAAGGCCGCCGTCGGGTGCCGCCGAACGAACGTCGGTCATTACCCGCCGCGCATCGCGCAACAATGGTCTTATAAACGCTTGAAACGAACGACGTTATGGCCGCCATCGGGTGCCGCCGAACGAACGTCGGTCATTACCCGCCGCGCATCGCGCTACAATGATCGTAGAAACGCTTGAAACGAACAACGTTATGGCCGCCGTCGTGTACCGCCGAACGAACGTCGGTCATTACCCGCCGCGCATCGCGCAACAATGGTCTTGTAAACGCTTGAAACGAACAACGTTATGGCCGCCGTCGGGTGCTGCCGAACCAACGTCGGTCATTACCCGCCCCGCATCGCGCAACAATGGTCTTGTAAACGCTTGAAACGAACAACGTTATGGCCGCCGTCGGGTGCCGCCGAACCAACGTCGGTTATTACCCGCCGCGCATCGCGCTACAATGATCGTAGAAACGCTTGAAACGAGCAACATTAAGGCCGCCGTCGGGTGCCGCCAAACGAACGTCGGTCATTACCCGCCGCGCATCGCGCTACAATGATCGTAGAAACGCTTGAAACGAACAACGTTATGGCCGCCGTCGGGTGCCGCCGAACGAACGTCGGTCATTACCCGCCACGCATCGCGCAACAATGGTCTTGTAAACGCTTGAAACGAACGACTTTATGGCCACCGTCGGGTGCAGCCGAACCAACGTCGGTCATTACCCGTCGCGCATGGCGCGACAATGGTCTTGTAAACGCTTGAAACGAACAACGTTATGGCCGCCGTCGGGTGCAGCCGAACCAACGTCGGTCATTATCCGCCGCGCATCGCGCAACAATGGTCTTGTAAACGCTTGAAACGAACAACGTTATGGCCGCCGTCGGGTGCCGCCGAACCAACGTCGGTCATTACCCGCCGCGCATCGCTCTACAATGATCGTAGAAACGCTCGAAACGAACAACATTAAGGCCGCCGTTGGGTGCCGCCGAACGAACGTCGGTCATTACCCGCCGCGCATCGCGCTACAATGATCGTAGAAACGCTTGAAACGAACAACATTAAGGCCGCCGTCGGGTGCCGCCGAACGAACGTCGGTCATTATCCGCCGCGCATCGCGCAACAATGGTCTTATAAACGCTTGAAACGAACAACGTTATGGCCGCCGTCGGGTTCCGCCGAACGAACGTCGGTCATTACCCGCCGCGCATCGCGCAACAATGGTCTTGTAAACGCTTGAAACGAACAACGTTATGGCCGCCGTCGGGTGCAGCCGAACCAACGTCGGTCATTACCCGCCGCGCATCGCGCAACAATGGTCTTGTAAACGCTTGAAACGAACAACGTTATGGCCGCCGTCGGGTGCCGCCGAACCAACGTCAGTCATTACCCGCCGCGCATCGCGCTACAATGATCGTAGAAACGCTTGAAACGAACAACGTTATGGCCGCCGTCGTGTACCGCCGAACCAACGTCGGTCATTACCCGCCGCGCATCGCGCAACAATGGTCCTGTAAACGCTTGAAACGAACAACGTTATGGCCGCCGTCGGGTGCCGCCGAACCAACGTCAGTCATTACCCGCCGCGCATCGCGCTACAATGATCGTAGAAACGCTTGAAACGAACAACGTTATGGCCGCCGTCGTGTACCGCCGAACCAACGTCGGTCATTACCCGCCGCGCATCGCGCAACAATGGTCTTGTAAACGCTTGAAACGAACAACGTTATGGCCGCCGTCGGGTGCCGCCGAACCAACGTCGGTCATTACCCGCCGCGCATCGCGCTGCAATGATCGTAGAAACGCTTGAAACGAACAACATTAAGGCCGCCGTCGGGTGCCGCCTAACGAACGTCGGTCATTATCCGCCGCGCATCGCGCTACAATGATCGTAGAAACGCTTGAAACGAACAACGTTATGGCCGTCGTCGGGTGCCGCCGAACGAACGTCGGTCATTACCCGCCGCGCATCGCGCAACAATGATCGTAGAAACGCTTGAAACGAACAACATTAAGGCCGCCGTCGGGTGCCGCCGAACAAACGTCGGTCATTATCCGCCGCGCATCGCGCAACAATGGTCTTATAAACGCTTGAAACGAACAACGTTATGGCCGCCGTCGGGTGCAGCCGAACCAAGTCGGTCATTACCCGCCGCGCATCGCGCAACAATGGTCTTGCAAACGCTTGAAACGAACAACGTTATGGCCGCCGTCGGGATCCGCCGAACCAACGTCGGTCATTACCCGCCGCGCATCGCGCTACAATGATCGTAGAAACGCTTGAAACGAACAACGTTATGGCCGCCATCGTGGACCGCCGAACCAACGTCGGTCATTACCCGCCGCGCATCGCGCAACAATGGTCTTGTAAACGCTTGAAACGAAAAACGTTATGGCCGCCGTCGGGTGCCGCCGAACCAACGTCGGTCATTACCCGCCGCGCATCGCGCTACAATGATCGTAGAAACGCTCGAAACGAACAACATTAAGGCCGCCGTCGGGTGCCGCCGAACGAACGTCGGTCATTACCCGCCGCGCATCGTGCTACAATGATCGTAGAAACGCTTGAAACGAACAACGTTATGGCCGCCGTCGGGTGCCGCCGAACGAACGTCGGTCATTACCCGCCGTGCATCGCGCAACAATGGTCTTGTAAACGCTTGAAACGAACAACATTAAGGCCGCCGTCGGGTGCCGCCGAACGAACGTCGGTCATAACCCGCCGCGCATCGCGCAACAATGGTCTTATAAACGCTTGAAACGAACGACGTTATGGCCACCGTCGGGTGCCGCCGAACGAACGTCGGTCATTACCCGCCGCGCATCGCGCAACAATGGTCTTGTAAAGGCTTGAAACGAACAACGTTATGGCCGTCGTCGGGTGCAGCCGAACTAACGTCGGTCATTACCCGCCGCGCATCGCGCAACAATGGTCTTGTAAACGCTTGAAACGAACAACGTTATGGCCGCCATCGGGTGCCGCCGAACCAACGTCGGTCATTACCCGCCGCGCATCGCGCAACAATGGTCTTGTAAACGCTTGAAACGAACGACGTTATGGCCGCCGTCGGGTGCCGCCGAACCAACGTCGGTCATTACCCGCCGCGCATCGCGCTACAATGATCGTAGAAACGCTTGAAACGAACAACATTAAGGCCGCCGTCGGGTGCCGCCGAACGAACGTCGGTCATTATCCGCCGCGCATCGCGCAACAATGGTCTTGTAAACGCTTGAAACGAACAACGTTATGGCCGCCATCGTGTACCGCCGAACCAACGTCGGTCATTACCCGCCGCGCATCGCGCAACAATGGTCTTGTAAACGCTTGAAACGAACGACGTTATGGCCGCCGTCGGGTGCCGCCGAACCAACGTCGGTCATTACCCGCCGCGCATCACGCTACAATGATCGTAGAAACGCTTGAAACGAACAACATTAAGGCCGCCGTCGGGTGCCGCCGAACGAACGTCGGTCATTATCCGCCGCGCATCGCGCAACAATGGTCTTATAAACGCTTGAAACGAACAACGTTATGGCCGCCGTCGGGTGCCGCCGAACGAACGTCGGTCATTACCCGCCGCGCATCGCGCAACAATGGTCTTGTAAACGCTTGAAACGAACAACGATATGGCCGCCGTCGGGTGCAGCCGAACCAACGTCGGTCATTACCCGCCGCGCATCGGGGAACAATGGTCTTGTAAACGCTTGAAACGAACAACGTTATGGCCGCCGTCGGGTGCAGCCGAACCAACGTCGGTCATTACCCGCCGCGCATCGCGCAACAATGGTCTTGTAAACGCTTGAAACGAACAACGTTATGGCCGCCGTCGGGTGCCGCCGAACCAACGTCGGTCATTAGCCGCCGCGCATCGCGCTACAATGATCGTAGAAACGCTTGAAACGAACAACGTTATGGCCGCCGTCGTGTACCGCCGAACCAACGTCGGTCATTACCCGCCGCGCATCGCGCTACAGTGATCGTAGAAACGCTTGAAACGAACAACACTAAGGCCGCCGTCGGGTGCCGCCGAACGAACGTCGGTCATTACCCGCCGCGCATCGCGCAACAATGGTCTTATAAACGCTTGAAACGAACGACGTTATGGCCGCCATCGGGTGCCGCCGAACGAATGTCGGTCATTACCCGCCGCGCATCGCGCTACAATGATCGTAGAAACGCTTGAAACAAACAACGTTATGGCCGCCGTCGTGTACCGCCGAAACAACGTCGGTCATTACCCGCCGTGCATCGCGCAACAATGGTCTTGTAAACGCTTGAAACGAAAAACGTTATGGCCGCCGTAGGGTGCCGCCGAACCAACGTCGGTCATTACCCGCCGCGCATCGCGCTACAATGATCGTAGAAACGCTTGAAACGAACAACATTAAGGCCGCCGTCGGGTGCCGCCGAACGACCGTCGGTCATTATCCGCCGCGCATCGCGCAACAATGGTCTTATAAACGCTTGAAACGAACAACGTTATGGCCGCCGTCGGGTGCAGCCGAACCAACGTCGGTCATTACCCGCCGCGCTTCGCGCAACAATGGTCTTGTAAACGCTTGAAACGAACAACGTTATGGCCGCCGTCGGGTGCAGCCGAACCAACGTCGGTCATTACCCGCCGCGCATCGCGCAACAATGGTCTTGTAAACGCTTGAAACGAACAACGTTATGGCCGCCATCGGGTGCCGCCGAACCAACGTCGGTCATTACCCGCCGCGCATCGCCCTACAATGATCGTAGAAACGCTCGAAACGAACAACATTAAGGCCGCCGTCGGGTGCCGCCGAACGAACGTCGGTCATTACCCGCCGCGCATCGTGCTACAATGATCGTAGAAACGCTTGAAACGAACAACGTTATGGCCGCCGTCGGGTGCCGCCGAACGAACGTCGGTCATTACCCGCCGTGCATCGCGCAACAATGATCGTAGAAACGCTTGAAACGAACAACATTAAGGCCGCCGTCGGGTGCCGCCGAACGACCGTCGGTCATTATCCGCCGCGCATCGCGCAACAATGGTCTTATAAACGCTTGAAACGAACAACGTTATGGCCGCCGTCGGGTGCAGCCGAACCAACGTCGGTCATTACCCGCCGCGCATCGCGCAACAATGGTCTTGTAAACGCTTGAAACGAACAACGTTATGGCCGCCGTCGGGTGCAGCCGAACCAACGTCGGTCATTACCCGCCGCGCATCGCGCAACAATGGTCTTGTAAACGCTTGAAACGAACAACGTTATGGCCGCCGTCGGGATCCGCCGAACCAACGTCGGTCATTACCCGCCGCGCATCGCGCAACAATGGTCTTGTAAACGCTTGAAACGAACAACATTAAGGCCGCCGTCGGGTGCCGCCGAACGAACGTCGGTCATAACCCGCCGCGCATCGCGCAACAATGGTCTTATAAACGCTTGAAACGAACGACGTTATGGCCACCGTCGGGTGCCGCCGAACGAACGTCGGTCATTACCCGCCGCGCATCGCGCAACAATGGTCTTGTAAACGCTTGAAACGAACAACGTTATGGCCGCCGTCGGGTGCAGCCGAACGAACGTCGGTCATTACCCGCCGCGCATCGCGCAACAATGGTCTTGTAAACGCTTGAAACGAACAACGTTATGGCCGCCATCGGGTGCCGCCGAACCAACGTCGGTCATTACCCGCCGCGCATCGCGCAACAATGGTCTTGTAAACGCTTGAAACGAACGACGTTATGGCCGCCGTCGGGTGCCGCCGAACCAACGTCGGTCATTACCCGCCGCGCATCGCGCTACAATGATCGTAGAAACGCTTGAAACGAACAACATTAAGGCCGCCGTCGGGTGCCGCCGAACGAACGTCGGTCATTATCCGCCGCGCATCGCGCAACAATGGTCTTGTAAACGCTTGAAACGAACAACGTTATGGCCGCCATCGTGTACCGCCGAACCAACGTCGGTCATTACCCGCCGCGCATCGCGCAACAATGGTCTTGTAAACGCTTGAAACGAACGACGTTATGGCCGCCGTCGGGTGCCGCCGAACCAACGTCGGTCATTACCCGCCGCGCATCACGCTACAATGATCGTAGAAACGCTTGAAACGAACAACATTAAGGCCGCCGTCGGGTGCCGCCGAACGAACGTCGGTCATTATCCGCCGCGCATCGCGCAACAATGGTCTTATAAACGCTTGAAACGAACAACGTTATGGCCGCCGTCGGGTGCCGCCGAACGAACGTCGGTCATTACCCGCCGCGCATCGCGCAACAATGGTCTTGTAAACGCTTGAAACGAACAACGATATGGCCGCCGTCGGGTGCAGCCGAACCAACGTCGGTCATTACCCGCCGCGCATCGGGGAACAATGGTCTTGTAAACGCTTGAAACGAACAACGTTATGGCCGCCGTCGGGTGCAGCCGAACCAACGTCGGTCATTACCCGCCGCGCATCGCGCAACAATGGTCTTGTAAACGCTTGAAACGAACAACGTTATGGCCGCCGTCGGGTGCCGCCGAACCAACGTCGGTCATTAGCCGCCGCGCATCGCGCTACAATGATCGTAGAAACGCTTGAAACGAACAACGTTATGGCCGCCGTCGTGTACCGCCGAACCAACGTCGGTCATTACCCGCCGCGCATCGCGCTACAGTGATCGTAGAAACGCTTGAAACGAACAACATTAAGGCCGCCGTCGGGTGCCGCCGAACGAACGTCGGTCATTACCCGCCGCGCATCGCGCAACAATGGTCTTATAAACGCTTGAAACGAACGACGTTATGGCCGCCATCGGGTGCCGCCGAACGAATGTCGGTCATTACCCGCCGCGCATCGCGCTACAATGATCGTAGAAACGCTTGAAACAAACAACGTTATGGCCGCCGTCGTGTACCGCCGAAACAACGTCGGTCATTACCCGCCGCGCATCGCGCAACAATGGTCTTGTAAACGCTTGAAACGAAAAACGTTATGGCCGCCGTAGGGTGCCGCCGAACCAACGTCGGTCATTACCCGCCGCGCATCGCGCTACAATGATCGTAGAAACGCTTGAAACGAACAACATTAAGGCCGCCGTCGGGTGCCGCCGAACGAACGTCGGTCATTACCCGCCGCGCATCGCGCTACAATGATCGTAGAAACGCTTGAAACGAACAACGTTATGGCCGCCGTCGGGTGCCGCCGAACGAACGTCGGTCATTACCCGCCGCGCATCGCGCAACAATGATCGTAGAAACGCTTGAAACGAACAACATTAAGGCCGCCGTCGGGTGCCGCCGAACGACCGTCGGTCATTATCCGCCGCGCATCGCGCAACAATGGTCTTATAAACGCTTGAAACGAACAACGTTATGGCCGCCGTCGGGTGCAGCCGAACCAACGTCGGTCATTACCCGCCGCGCATCGCGCAACAATGGTCTTGTAAACGCTTGAAACGAACAACGTTATGGCCGCCGTCGGGTGCAGCCGAACCAACGTCGGTCATTACCCGCCGCGCATCGCGCAACAATGGTCTTGTAAACGCTTGAAACGAACAACGTTATGGCCGCCGTCGGGTGCCGCCGAACGAACGTCGGTCATTACCCGCCGCGCATCGCGCAACAATGATCGTAGAAACGCTTGAAACGAACAACATTAAGGCCGCCGTCGGGTGCCGCCGAACGACCGTCGGTCATTATCCGCCGCGCATCGCGCAACAATGGTCTTATAAACGCTTGAAACGAACAACGTTATGGCCGCCGTCGTGTACCGCCGAAACAACGTCGGTCATTACCCGCCGCGCATCGCGCAACAATGGTCTTGTAAACGCTTGAAACGAAAAACGTTATGGCCGCCGTAGGGTGCCGCCGAACCAACGTCGGTCATTACCCGCCGCGCATCGCGCTACAATGATCGTAGAAACGCTTGAAACGAACAACATTAAGGCCGCCGTCGGGTGCCGCCGAACGAACGTCGGTCATTACCCGCCGCGCATCGCGCAACAATGATCGTAGAAACGCTTGAAACGAACAACATTAAGGCCGCCGTCGGGTGCCGCCGAACAAACGTCGGTCATTATCCGCCGCGCATCGCGCAACAATGGTCTTATAAACGCTTGAAACGAACAACGTTATGGCCGCCGTCGGGTGCAGCCGAACCAACGTCGGTCATTACCCGCCGCGCATCGCGCAACAATGGTCTTGCAAACGCTTGAAACGAACAACGTTATGGCCGCCGTCGGGATCCGCCGAACCAACGTCGGTCATTACCCGCCGCGCATCGCGCTACAATGATCGTAGAAACGCTTGAAACGAACAACGTTATGGCCGCCATCGTGGACCGCCGAACCAACGTCGGTCATTACCCGCCGCGCATCGCGCAACAATGGTCTTGTAAACGCTTGAAACGAAAAACGTTATGGCCGCCGTCGGGTGCCGCCGAACCAACGTCGGTCATTACCCGCCGCGCATCGCCCTACAATGATCGTAGAAACGCTCGAAACGAACAACATTAAGGCCGCCGTCGGGTGCCGCCGAACGAACGTCGGTCATTACCCGCCGCGCATCGTGCTACAATGATCGTAGAAACGCTTGAAACGAACAACGTTATGGCCGCCGTCGGGTGCCGCCGAACGAACGTCGGTCATTACCCGCCGTGCATCGCGCAACAATGATCGTAGAAACGCTTGAAACGAACAACATTAAGGCCGCCGTCGGGTGCCGCCGAACGACCGTCGGTCATTATCCGCCGCGCATCGCGCAACAATGGTCTTATAAACGCTTGAAACGAACAACGTTATGGCCGCCGTCGGGTGCAGCCGAACCAACGTCGGTCATTACCCGCCGCGCATCGCGCAACAATGGTCTTGTAAACGCTTGAAACGAACAACGTTATGGCCGCCGTCGGGTGCAGCCGAACCAACGTCGGTCATTACCCGCCGCGCATCGCGCAACAATGGTCTTGTAAACGCTTGAAACGAACAACGTTATGGCCGCCATCGGGTGCCGCCGAACCAACGTCGGTCATTACCCGCCGCGCATCGCGCAACAATGGTCTTGTAAACGCTTGAAACGAACAACGTTATGGCCGCCGTCGGGTGCCGCCGAACGAAAGTCGGTCATTACCCGCCGCGCATCGCGCAACAATGATCGTAGAAACGCTTGAAACGAACAACATTAAGGCCGCCGTCGGGTGCCGCCGAACGAACGTCGGTCATTATCCGCCGCGCATCGCGCAACAATGGTCTTGTAAACGCTTGAAACGAACAACGTTATGGCCGCCATCGTGTGCCGCCGAACCAACGTCGGTCATTACCCGCCGCGCATCGCGCAACAATGGTCTTGTAAACGCTTGAAACGAACAACGTTATGGCCGCCATCGGGTGCCGCCGAACCAACGTCGGTCATTACCCGCCGCGCATCGCGCAACGATGGTCTTGTAAACGCTTGAAACGAACAACGTTATGGCCGCCGTCGGGTGCCGCCGAACGAAAGTCGGTCATTACCCGCCGCGCATCGCGCAACAATGATCGTAGAAACGCTTGAAACGAACAACATTAAGGCCGCCGTCGGGTGCCGCCGAACGACCGTCGGTCATTATCCGCCGCGCATCGCGCAACAATGGTCTTATAAACGCTTGAAACGAACAACGTTATGGCCGCCGTCGTGTACCGCCGAAACAACGTCGGTCATTACCCGCCGCGCATCGCGCAACAATGATCGTAGAAACGCTTGAAACGAACAACATTAAGGCCGCCGTCGGGTGCCGCCGAACGACCGTCGGTCATTATCCGCCGCGCATCGCGCAACAATGGTCTTATAAACGCTTGAAACGAACAACGTTATGGCCGCCGTCGGGTGCAGCCGAACCAACGTCGGTCATTACCCGCCGCGCATCGCGCAACAATGGTCTTGTAAACGCTTGAAACGAACAACGTTATGGCCGCCGTCGGGTGCAGCCGAACCAACGTCGGTCATTACCCGCCGCGCATCGCGCAACAATGGTCTTGTAAACGCTTGAAACGAACAACGTTATGGCCGCCATCGGGTGCCGCCGAACCAACGTCGGTCATTACCCGCCGCGCATCGCGCAACAATGGTCTTGTAAACGCTTGAAACGAACAACGATATGGCCGCCGTCGGGTGCAGCCGAACCAACGTCGGTCATTACCCGCCGCGCATCGGGGAACAATGGTCTTGTAAACGCTTGAAACAAACAACGTTATGGCCGCCGTCGTGTACCGCCGAACCAACGTCGGTCATTACCCGCCGCGCATCGCGCAACAATGGTCTTGTAAACGCTTGAAACGAAAAACGTTATGGCCGCCGTAGGGTGCCGCCGAACCAACGTCGGTCATTACCCGCCGCGCATCGCGCTACAATGATCGTAGAAACGCTTGAAACGAACAACATTAAGGCCGCCGTCGGGTGCCGCCGAACGAACGTCGGTCATTACCCGCCGCGCATCGCGCTACAATGATCGTAGAAACGCTTGAAACGAACAACGTTATGGCCGCCGTCGGGTGCCGCCGAACGAACGTCGGTCATTACCCGCCGCGCATCGCGCAACAATGATCGTAGAAACGCTTGAAACGAACAACATTAAGGCCGCCGTCGGGTGCCGCCGAACGAACGTCGGTCATTATCCGCCGCGCATCGCGCAACAATGGTCTTATAAACGCTTGAAACGAACAACGTTATGGCCGCCGTCGGGTGCAGCCGAACCAACGTCGGTCCTTACCCGCCGCGCATCGCGCAACAATGGTCTTGTAAACGCTTGAAACGAACAACGTTATGGCCGCCGTCGGGAGCCGCCGAACCAACGTCGGTCATTACCCGCCGCGCATCGCGCTACAATGATCGTAGAAACGCTTGAAACGAACAACGTTATGGCCGCCGTCGTGTACCGCCGAACCAACGTCGGTCATTACCCGCCGCGCATCGCGCTACAGTGATCGTAGAAACGCTTGAAACGAACAACATTAAGGCCGCCGTCGGGTGCCGCCGAACGAACGTCGGTCATTACCCGCCGCGCATCGCGCAACAATGGTCTTATAAACGCTTGAAACGAACGACGTTATGGCCGCCATCGGGTGCCGCCGAACGAATGTCGGTCATTACCCGCCGCGCATCGCGCTACAATGATCGTAGAAACGCTTGAAACAAACAACGTTATGGCCGCCGTCGTGTACCGCCGAACCAACGTCGGTCATTACCCGCCGCGCATCGCGCAACAATGATCGTAGAAACGCTTGAAACAAACAACGTTATGGCCGCCGTCGTGTACCGCCGAACCAACGTCGGTCATTACCCGCCGCGCATCGCGCAACAATGGTCTTGTAAACGCTTGAAACGAAAAACGTTATGGCCGCCGTAGGGTGCCGCCGAACCAACGTCGGTCATTACCCGCCGCGCATCGCGCTACAATGATCGTAGAAACGCTTGAAACGAACAACATTAAGGCCGCCGTCGGGTGCCGCCGAACGAACGTCGGTCATTACCCGCCGCGCATCGCGCTACAATGATCGTAGAAACGCTTGAAACGAACAACGTTATGGCCGCCGTCGGGTGCCGCCGAACGAACGTCGGTCATTACCCGCCGCGCATCGCGCAACAATGATCGTAGAAACGCTTGAAACGAACAACATTAAGGCCGCCGTCGGGTGCCGCCGAACGAACGTCGGTCATTATCCGCCGCGCATCGCGCAACAATGGTCTTATAAACGCTTGAAACGAACAACGTTATGGCCGCCGTCGGGTGCAGCCGAACCAACGTCGGTCATTACCCGCCGCGCATCGTGCAACAATGGTCTTGTAAACGCTTGAAACGAACAACGTTATGGCCGCCGTCGGGAGCCGCCGAACCAACGTCGGTCATTACCCGCCGCGCATCGCGCTACAATGATCGTAGAAACGCTTGAAACGAACAACGTTATGGCCGCCGTCGTGTACCGCCGAACCAACGTCGGTCATTACCCGCCGCGCATCGCGCAACAATGGTCTTGTAAACGCTTGAAACGAAAAACGTTATGGCCGCCGTCGGGTGCCGCCGAACCAACGGCGGTCATTACCCGCTGCGCATCGCGCAACAATGGTCTTGTAAACGCTTGAAACGAACAACGTTATGGCCGCCGTCGGGAGCCGCCGAACCAACGTCGGTCATTACCCGCCGCGCATCGCGCTACAATGATCGTAGAAACGCTTGAAACGAACAACGTTATGGCCGCCGTCGTGTACCGCCGAACCAACGTCGGTCATTACCCGCCGCGCATCGCGCAACAATGGTCTTGTAAACGCTTGAAACGAACAACGTTATGGCCGCCGTCGGGTGCCGCCGAACCAACGTCGGTCATCACCCGCCGCGCATCGCGCTACAATGATCGTAGAAACGCTTGAAACGAACAACGTTATGGCCGCCATCGTGGACCGCCGAACCAACGTCGGTCATTACCCGCCGCGCATCGCGCAACAATGGTCTTGTAAACACTTGAAACGAAAAACGTTATGGCCGCCGTCGGGTGCCGCCGAACCAACGTCGGTCATTACCCGCCGCGCATCGCGCTACAATGATCGTAGAAACGCTCGAAACGAACAACATTAAGGCCGCCGTCGGGTGCCGCCGAACGAACGTCGGTCATTACCCGCCGCGCATCGTGCTACAATGATCGTAGAAACGCTTGAAACGAACAACGTTATGGCCGCCGTCGGGTGCCGCCGAACGAACGTCGGTCATTACCCGCCGTGCATCGCGCAACAATGGTCTTGTAAACGCTTGAAACGAACAACATTAAGGCCGCCGTCGGGTGCCGCCGAACGAACGTCGGCCATTACCCGCCGCGCATCGCGCAACAATGGTCTTATAAACGCTTGAAACGAACGACGTTATGGCCACCGTCGGGTGCCGCCGAACGAACGTCGGTCATTACCCGCCGCGCATCGCGCAACAATGGTCTTGTAAACGCTTGAAACGAACAACGTTATGGCCGCCGTCGGGTGCAGCCGAACCAACGTCGGTCATTACCCGCCGCGCATCGCGCAACAATGGTCTTGTAAACGCTTGAAACGAACAACGTTATGGCCGCCATCGGGTGCCGCCGAACCAACGTCGGTCATTACCCGCCGCGCATCGCGCAACAATGGTCTTGTAAACGCTTGAAACGAACGACGTTATGGCCGCCGTCGGGTGCCGCCGAACCAACGTCGGTCATTACCCGCCGCGCATCGCGCTACAATGATCGTAGAAACGCTTGAAACGAACAACATTAAGGCCGCCGTCGGGTGCCGCCGAACGAACGTCGGTCATTATCCGCCGCGCATCGCGCAACAATGGTCTTGTAAACGCTTGAAACGAACAACGTTATGGCCGCCATCGTGTGCCGCCGAACCAACGTCGGTCATTACCCGCCGCGCATCGCGCAACAATGGTCTTGTAAACGCTTGAAACGAACAACGTTATGGCCGCCGTCGGGTGCAGCCGAACCAACGTCGGTCATTACCCGCCGCGCATCGGGGAACAATGGTCTTGTAAACGCTTGAAACGAACAACGTTATGGCCGCCGTCGGGTGCAGCCGAACCAACGTCGGTCATTACCCGCCGCGCATCGCGCAACAATGGTCTTGTAAACGCTTCAAACGAACAAAGTTATGGCCGCCGTCGGGTGCCGCCGAACCAACGTCAGTCATTACCCGCCGCACATCGCGCTACAATGATCGTAGAAACGCTTGAAACGAACAACGTTATGGCCGCCGTCGTGTACCGCCGAACCAACGTCGGTCATTACCCGCCGCGCATCGCGCAACAATGGTCTTGTAAACGCTTGAAACGAACAACGTTACGGCCGCCGTCGGGTGCCGCCGAACCAACGTCGGTCATTACCCGCCGCGCATCGCGCTACAATGATCGTAGAAACGCTTGAAACGAACAACATTAAGGCCGCCGTCGGGTGCCGCCGAACGAACGTCGGTCATTACCCGCCGCGAATCGCGCAACAATGGTCTTGTAAACGCTGGAAACGAACAACGTTATGGCCGCCGTTGGGTGCCGCCGAACCAACGTCGGTCATTACCCGCCGCGCATCGCGCTACAATGATCGTAGAAACGCTTGAAACGAACAACATTAAGGCCGCCGTCGGGTGCCGCCGAACGAACGTCGGTCATTACCCGCCGCGAATCGCGCAACAATGGTCTTGTAAACGCTGGAAACGAACAACGTTATGGCCGCCGTCGGGTGCCGCCGAACGAACGTCGGTCATTACCCGCCGCGCATCGCGCAACAATGGTCTTGTAAACGCTTGAAACGAACAACGTTATGGCCGCCGTCGGGTGCAGCCGAACCAACGTCGGTCATTACCCGCCGCGCATCGCGCAACAATGGTCTTGTAAACGCTTGAAACGAACAACGTTATGGCCGCCATCGGGTGCCGCCGAACCAACGTCGGTCATTACCCGCCGCGCATCGCGCTACAATGATCGTAGAAACGCTTGAAACGAACAACATTAAGCCCGCCGTCGGGTGACGCCGAACGAACGTCGGTCATTCCCCGCCGTGCATCGCGCAACAATGGTCTTGTAAACGCTTGAAACGAACAACATTAAGGCCGCCGTCGGGTGCCGCCGAACGAACGTCGGTCATTACCCGCCGCGCATCGCGCAACAATGGTCTTATAAACGCTTGAAACGAACGACGTTATGGCCACCGTCGGGTGCCGCCGAACGAACGTCGGTCATTACCCGCCGCGCATCGCGCAACAATGGTCTTGTAAACGCTTGAAACGAACAACGTTATGGCCGCCGTCGGGTGCAGCCGAACCAACGTCGGTCATTACCCGCCGCGCATCGCGCAACAATGGTCTTGTAAACGCTTGAAACGAACAACGTTATGGCCGCCGTCGTGTACCGCCGAACCAACGTCGGTCATTACCCGCCGCGCATCGCGCAACAATGGTCTTGTAAACGCTTGAAACGAACAACGTTATGGCCGCCGTCGGGTGCCGCCGAACCAACGTCGGTCATCACCCGCCGCGCATCGCGCTACAATGATCGTCGAAACGCTTGAAACGAACAACGTTATGGCCGCCATCGTGGACCGCCGAACCAACGTCGGTCATTACCCGCCGCGCATCGCGCAACAATGGTCTTGTAAACACTTGAAACGAAAAACGTTATGGCCGCCGTCGGGTGCCGCCGAACCAACGTCGGTCATTACCCGCCGCGCATCGCGCTACAATGATCGTAGAAACGCTCGAAACGAACAACATTAAGGCCGCCGTCTGGTGCCGCCGAACGAACGTCGGTCATTACCCGCCGCGCATCGTGCTACAATGATCGTAGAAACGCTTGAAACGAACAACGTTATGGCCGCCGTCGGGTGCCGCCGAACGAACGTCGGTCATTACCCGCCGTGCATCGCGCAACAATGGTCTTGTAAACGCTTGAAACGAACAACATTAAGGCCGCCGTCGGGTGCCGCCGAACGAACGTCGGTCATTACCCGCCGCGCATCGCGCAACAATGGTCTTATAAACGCTTGAAACGAACGACGTTATGGCCACCGTCGGGTGCCGCCGAACGAACGTCGGTCATTACCCGCCGCGCATCGCGCAACAATGGTCTTGTAAACGATTGAAACGAACAACGTTATGGCCGCCGTCGGGTGCAGCCGAACCAACGTCGGTCATTACCCGCCGCGCATCGCGCAACAATGGTCTTGTAAACGCTTGAAACGAACAACGTTATGGCCGCCATCGGGTGCCGCCGAACCAACGTCGGTCATTACCCGCCGCGCATCGCGCAACAATGGTCTTGTAAACGCTTGAAACGAACGACGTTATGGCCGCCGTCGGGTGCCGCCGAACCAACGACGGTCATTACCCGCCGCGCATCGCGCTACAATGATCGTAGAAACGCTTGAAACGAACAACATTAAGGCCGCCGTCGGGTGCCGCCGAACGAACGTCGGTCATTATCCGCCGCGCATCGCGCAACAATGGTCTTGTAAACGCTTGAAACGAACAACGTTATGGCCGCCATCGTGTGCCGCCGAACCAACGTCGGTCATTACCCGCCGCGCATCGCGCAACAATGGTCTTGTAAACGCTTGAAACGAACAACGTTATGGCCGCCGTCGGGTGCAGCCGAACCAACGTCGGTCATTACCCGCCGCGCATCGGGGAACAATGGTCTTGTAAACGCTTGAAACGAACAACGTTATGGCCGCCGTCGGGTGCAGCCGAACCAACGTCGGTCATTACCCGCCGCGCATCGCGCAACAATGGTCTTGTAAACGCTTCAAACGAACAAAGTTATGGCCGCCGTCGGGTGCCGCCGAACCAACGTCAGTCATTACCCGCCGCACATCGCGCTACAATGATCGTAGAAACGCTTGAAACGAACAACGTTATGGCCGCCGTCGTGTACCGCCGAACCAACGTCGGTCATTACCCGCCGCGCATCGCGCAACAATGGTCTTGTAAACGCTTGAAACGAACAACGTTACGGCCGCCGTCGGGTGCCGCCGAACCAACGTCGGTCATTACCCGCCGCGCATCGGGGAACAATGGTCTTGTAAACGCTTGAAACGAACAACGTTATGGCCGCCGTCGGGTGCAGCCGAACCAACGTCGGTCATTACCCGCCGCGCATCGCGCAACAATGGTCTTGTAAACGCTTGAAACGAACAACGTTATGGCCGCCGTCGGGTGCCGCCGAACGAACGTCGGTCATTCCCGCCGCGCATCGCGCAACAATGGTCTTGTAAACGCTTGAAACGAACAACGTTAAGGCCGCCGTCGGGTGCCGCCGAACGAACGTCGGTCATTACCCGCCGCGCATCGCGCAACAATGGTCTTGTAAACGCTTGAAACGAACAACGTTAAGGCCGCCGTCGGGTGCCGCCGAACGAACGTCGGTCATTACCCGCCGCGCATCGCGCAACAATGATCCTAGAAACGCTTGAAACGAACAACGTTAAGGACGCCGTCGGGTGCCGCCGAACCAACGTCGGTCATTACCCGCCGCGCATCGCGCAACAATGGTCTTGTAAACGCTTGAAACGAACAACGTTATGGCCGCCGTCGGGTGCCGCCGAACCAACGTCGGTCATTACCCGCCGCGCATCGCGCAACAATGGTCTTGTAAACGCTTGAAACGAACAACGTTATGGCCGCCGTCGGGTGCCGCCGAACCAACGTCGGTCATTACCCGCCGCGCATCGCGCAACAATGGTCTTGTAAACGCTTGAAACGAACAACGTTATGGCCTCCGTCTGGTGCCGCCGAACCAACGTCGGTCATTACCCGCCGCGCATCGCGCAACAATGGTCTTATAAACGCTTGAAACGAACGACGTTATGGCCACCGTCGGGTGCCGCCGAACGAACGTCGGTCATTACCCGCCGCGCATCGCGCAACAATGGTCTTGTAAACGCTTGAAACGAACAAAGTTATGGCCGCCGTCGGGTGCCGCCGAACCAACGTCGGTCATTACCCGCCGCGCATCGCGCTACAATGATCGCAGAAACGCTTGAAACGAACAACGTTATGGCCGCCGTCGTGTACCGCCGAACCAACGTCGGTCATTACCCGCCGCGCATCGCGCAACAATAGTCTTGTAAACGCTTGAAACGAACAACGTTAAGGCCGCCGTCGGGTGCCGCCGAACGAACGTCGGTCATTACCCGCCGCGCATCGCGCTACAATGATCGTAGGAACGCTTGAAACGAACAACGTTAAGGCCGCCGTCGGGTGCCGCCGAACGAACGTCGGTCATTACCCGCCGCGCATCGCGCAACAATGGTCTTGTAAACGCTTGAAACGAACAACGTTATGGCCGCCGTCGGGTGCCGCCGAACCAACGTCGGTCATTACCCGCCGCGCATCGCGCAACAATGGTCTTGTAAACGCTTGAAATGAACAACGTTATGGCCGCCCTCGGGTGCAGCCGAACCAACGTCGGTCATTACCCGCCGCGTATCGCGCAACAATGGTATTGTAAACGCTTGAAACGAACAACGTTATGGCCGCCGTCGGGTGCCGCCGAACCAACGTCGGTCATTACCCGCCGCGCATCGCGCAACAATGGTCTTGTAAACGCTTGAAACGAACAACGTTATGGCCTCCGTCTGGTGCCGCCGAACCAAAGTCGGTCATTACCCGCCGCGCATCGCGCAACAATGGTCTTGTAAACGCTTGAAACGAACAACATTAAGGCCGCCGTCGGGTGCCGCCGAACGAACGTCGGTCATTACCCGCCGCGCATCGCGCAACAATGGTCTTATAAACGCTTGAAACGAACGACGTTATGGCCACCGTCGCGTGCCGCCGAACGAACGTCGGTCATTACCCGCCGCGCATCGCGCAACAATGGTCTTGTAAACGCTTGAAACGAACAACGTTATGGCCGCCGTCGGGTGCCGCCGAACCAACGTCGGTCATTACCCGCCGCGCATCGCGCAACAATGGTCTTGTAAACGCTTGAAACGAACAACGTTATGGCCGCCGTCGGGTGCCGCCGAACCAACGTCGGTCATTACCCGCCGCGCATCGCGCTACAATGATCGTAGGAACGCTTGAAACGAACAACGTTATGGCCGCCGTCGGGTGCCGCCGAACCAACGTCGGTCATTACCCGCCGCGCATCGCGCAACAATGGTCTTGTAAACGCTTGAAACGAACAACGTTATGGCGGCCGTCGGGTGCCGCCGAACCTACGTCGGTCATTACCCGCCGCGCATCGCGCTACAATGATCGTAGGAACGCTTGAAACGAACAACGTTAAGGCCGCCGTCGGGTGCCGCCGAACGAACGCCGGTCATTACCCGCCGCGCATCGCGCAACAATGGTCTTGTAAACGCTTGAAACGAACAACGTTATGGCCGCCGTCGGGTGCAGCCGAACCAAAGTCGGTCATTACCCGCCGCGCATCGCGCAACAATGGTCTTGTAAACGCTTGAAACGAACAACGTTATGGCCGCCGTCGGGTGCAGCCGAACCAACGTCGGTCATTACCCGCCGCGCATCGCGCTACAATGATCGTAGAAACGCTTGAAACGAACAACATTAAGTCCGCCGTCGGGTGACGCCGAACGAACGTCGGTCATTACCCGCCGCGCATCGCGCAACAATGGTCTTGTAAACGCTTGAAACGAACAACGTTATGGCCGCCGTCGGGTGCAGCCGAACCAACGTCGGTCATTACCCGCCGCGCATCGCGCAACAATGGTCTTGTAAACGCTTGAAACGAACAACGTTATGGCCGCGTCGGGTGCCGCCGAACCAACGTCGGTCATTACCCGCCGCGCATCGCGCTACAATGATCGTAGAAACGCTTGAAACGAACAACATTAAGGCCGCCGTCGGGTGCCGCCGAACGAACGTCAGTCATTACCCGCCGCGCATCGCGCAACAATGGTCTTGTAAACGCTTGAAACGAAAAACGTTATGGCCGCCGTCGGGTGCCGCCGAACCAACGTCGGTCATTACCCGCCGCGCATCGCGCAACAATGGTCTTGTAAACGCTTGAAACGAACAACGTTATGGCCGCCGTCGGGTGCCGCCGAACCAACGTCGGTCATCACCCGCCGCGCATCGCGCTACAATGATCGTCGAAACGCTTGAAACGAACAATGTTATGGCCGCCATCGTGGACCGCCGAACCAACGTCGGTCATTACCCGCCGCGCATCGCGCAACAATGGTCTTGTAAACACTTGAAACGAAAAACGTTATGGCCGCCGTCGGGTGCCGCCGAACCAACGTCGGTCATTACCCGCCGCGCATCGCGCTACAATGATCGTAGAAACGCTCGAAACGAACAACATTAAGGCCGCCGTCTGGAGCCGCCGAACGAACGTCGGTCATTACCCGCCGCGCATCGTGCTACAATGATCGTAGAAACGCTTGAAACGAACAACGTTATGGCCGCCGTCGGGTGCCGCCGAACGAACGTCGGTCATTACCCGCCGTGCATCGCGCAACAATGGTCTTGTAAACGCTTGAAACGAACAACATTAAGGCCGCCGTCGGGTGCCGCCGAACGAACGTCGGTCATTACCCGCCGCGCATCGCGCAACAATGGTCTTATAAACGCTTGAAACGAACGACGTTATGGCCACCGTCGGGTGCCGCCGAACGAACGTCGGTCATTACCCGCCGCGCATCGCGCAACAATGGTCTTGTAAACGCTTGAAACGAACAACGTTATGGCCGCCGTCGGGTGCAGCCGAACCAACGTCGGTCATTACCCGCCGCGCATCGCGCAACAATGGTCTTGTAAACGCTTGAAACGAACAACGTTATGGCCGCCATCGGGTGCCGCCGAACCAACGTCGGTCATTACCCGCCGCGCATCGCGCAACAATGGTCTTGTAAACGCTTGAAACGAACGACGTTATGGCCGCCGTCGGGTGCCGCCGAACCAACGTCGGTCATTACCCGCCGCGCATCGCGCTACAATGATCGTAGAAACGCTTGAAACGAAGAACATTAAGGCCGCCGTCGGGTGCCGCCGAACGAACGTCGGTCATTATCCGCCGCGCATCGCGCAACAATGGTCTTGTAAACGCTTGAAACGAACAACGTTATGGCCGCCATCGTGTGCCGCCGAACCAACGTCGGTCATTACCCGCCGCGCATCGCGCAACAATGGTCTTGCAAACGCTTGAAACGAACAACGTTATGGCCGCCGTCGGGTGCAGCCGAACCAACGTCGGTCATTACCCGCCGCGCATCGGGGAACAATGGTCTTGTAAACGCTTGAAACGAACAACGTTATGGCCGCCGTCGGGTGCAGCCGAACCAACGTCGGTCATTACCCGCCGCGCATCGCGCAACAATGGTCTTGTAAACGCTTGAAACGAACAACATTAAGTCCGCCGTCGGGTGACGCCGAACGAACGTCGGTCATTACCCGCCGTGCATCGCGCAACAATGGTCTTGTAAACGCTTGAAACGAACAACATTAAGGCCGCCGTCGGGTGCCGCCGAACGAACGTCGGTCATTACCCGCCGCGCATCGCGCAACAATGGTCTTATAAACGCTTGAAACGAACGACGTTATGGCCACCGTCGGGTGCCGCCGAACGAACGTCGGTCATTACCCGCCGCGCATCGCGCAACAATGGTCTTGTAAACGCTTGAAACGAACAACGTTATGGCCGCCGTCGGGTGCAGCCGAACCAACGTCGGTCATTACCCGCCGCGCATCGCGCAACAATGGTCTTGTAAACGCTTGAAACGAACAACGTTATGGCCGCCATCGGGTGCCGCCGAACCAACGTCGGTCATTACCCGCCGCGCATCGCGCAACAATGGTCTTGTAAACGCTTGAAACGAACGACGTTATGGCCGCCGTCGGGTGCCGCCGAACCAACGTCGGTCATTACCCGCCGCGCATCGCGCAACAATGATCGTAGAAACGCTTGAAACGAACAACATTAAGGCCGCCGTCGGGTGCCGCCGAACGAACGTCGGTCATTATCCGCCGCGCATCGCGCAACAATGGTCTTGTAAACGCTTGAAACGAACAACGTTATGGCCGCCATCGTGTGCCGCCGAACCAACGTCGGTCATTACCCGCCGCGCATCGCGCAACAATGGTCTTGCAAACGCTTGAAACGAACAACGTTATGGCCGCCGTCGGGTGCAGCCGAACCAACGTCGGTCATTACCCGCCGCGCATCGGGGAACAATGGTCTTGTAAACGCTTGAAACGAACAACGTTATGGCCGCCGTCGGGTGCAGCCGAACCAACGTCGGTCATTACCCGCCGCGCATCGCGCAACAATGGTCTTGTAAACGCTTGAAACGAACAAAGTTATGGCCGCCGTCGGGTGCCGCCGAACCAACGTCGGTCACTACCCGCCGCGCATCGCGCTACAATGATCGCAGAAACGCTTGAAACGAACAACGTTATGGCCGCCGTCGTGTACCGCCGAACCAACGTCGGTCATTACCCGCCGCAGCATCGCGCTACAATGATCGTAGGAACGCTTGAAACGAACAACGTTAAGGCCGCCGTCGGGTGCCGCCGAACGAACGTCGGTCATTACCCGCCGCGCATCGCGCAACAATGGTCTTGTAAACGCTTGAAACGAACAACGTTATGGCCGCCGTCGGGTGCCGCCGAACCAACGTCGGTCATTACCCGCCGCGCATCGCGCAACAATGGTCTTGTAAACGCTTGAATTGAACAATGTTATGGCCGCCATCGTGGACCGCCGAACCAACGTCGGTCATTACCCGCCGCGCATCGCGCAACAATGGTCTTGTAAACACTTGAAACGAAAAACGTTATGGCCGCCGTCGGGTGCCGCCGAACCAACGTCGGTCATTACCCGCCGCGCATCGCGCTACAATGATCGTAGAAACGCTCGAAACGAACAACATTAAGGCCGCCGTCTGGAGCCGCCGAACGAACGTCGGTCATTACCCGCCGCGCATCGTGCTACAATGATCGTAGAAACGCTTGAAACGAACAACGTTATGGCCGCCGTCGGGTGCCGCCGAACGAACGTCGGTCATTACCCGCCGTGCATCGCGCAACAATGGTCTTGTAAACGCTTGAAACGAACAACATTAAGGCCGCCGTCGGGTGCCGCCGAACGAACGTCGGTCATTACCCGCCGCGCATCGCGCAACAATGGTCTTATAAACGCTTGAAACGAACGACGTTATGGCCACCGTCGGGTGCCGCCGAACGAACGTCGGTCATTACCCGCCGCGCATCGCGCAACAATGGTCTTGTAAACGCTTGAAACGAACAACGTTATGGCCGCCGTCGGGTGCAGCCGAACCAACGTCGGTCATTACCCGCCGCGCATCGCGCAACAATGGTCTTGTAAACGCTTGAAACGAACAACGTTATGGCCGCCATCGGGTGCCGCCGAACCAACGTCGGTCATTACCCGCCGCGCATCGCGCAACAATGGTCTTGTAAACGCTTGAAACGAACGACGTTATGGCCGCCGTCGGGTGCCGCCGAACCAACGTCGGTCATTACCCGCCGCGCATCGCGCTACAATGATCGTAGAAACGCTTGAAACGAACAACATTAAGGCCGCCGTCGGGTGCCGCCGAACGAACGTCGGTCATTATCCGCCGCGCATCGCGCAACAATGGTCTTGTAAACGCTTGAAACGAACAACGTTATGGCCGCCATCGTGTGCCGCCGAACCAACGTCGGTCATTACCCGCCGCGCATCGCGCAACAATGGTCTTGCAAACGCTTGAAACGAACAACGTTATGGCCGCCGTCGGGTGCAGCCGAACCAACGTCGGTCATTACCCGCCGCGCATCGGGGAACAATGGTCTTGTAAACGCTTGAAACGAACAACGTTATGGCCGCCGTCGGGTGCAGCCGAACCAACGTCGGTCATTACCCGCCGCGCATCGCGCAACAATGGTCTTGTAAACGCTTGAAACGAACAAAGTTATGGCCGCCGTCGGGTGCCGCCGAACCAACGTCGGTCACTACCCGCCGCGCATCGCGCTACAATGATCGCAGAAACGCTTGAAACGAACAACGTTATGGCCGCCGTCGTGTACCGCCGAACCAACGTCGGTCATTACCCGCCGCGCATCGCGCTACAATGATCGTAGGAACGCTTGAAACGAACAACGTTAAGGCCGCCGTCGGGTGCCGCCGAACGAACGTCGGTCATTACCCGCCGCGCATCGCGCAACAATGGTCTTGTAAACGCTTGAAACGAACAACGTTATGGCCGCCGTCGGGTGCCGCCGAACCAACGTCGGTCATTACCCGCCGCGCATCGCGCAACAATGGTCTTGTAAACGCTTGAATTGAACAACGTTATGGCCGCCCTCGGGTGCAGCCGAACCAACGTCGGTTATTACCCGCCACGTATCGCGCAACAATGGTATTGTAAACGCTTGAAACGAACAACGTTATGGCCGCCGTCGGGTGCCGCCGAACCAACGTCGGTCATTACCCGCCGCGCATCGCGCAACAATGGTCTTGTAAACGCTTGAAACGAACAACGTTATGGCCTCCGTCTGGTGCCGCCGAAGCAAAGTCGGTCATTACCCGCCGCGCATCGCGCAACAATGGTCTTGTAAACGCTTGAAACGAACAACGTTATGGCCGCCGTCGGGTGCCGCCGAACGAACGTCGGTCATTACCCGCCGCGCATCGCGCAACAATGGTCTTGTAAACGCTTGAAACGAACAACGTTATGGCCGCCGTCGGGTGCCGCCGAACCAACGACGGTCATTACCCGCCGCGCATCGCGCTACAATGATCGTAGAAACGCTTGAAACGAACAACGTTATGCCGCCGTCGGGTGCCGCCGAACGAACGTCGGTCATTACCCGCCGCGCATCGCGCAACAATGGTCTTGTAAACGCTTGAAACGAACAACGTTATGGCCGCCGTCGGGTGCCGCCGAACGAACGTCGGTCATTCCCGCCGCGCATCGCGCAACAATGGTCTTGTAAACGCTTGAAACGAACAACGTTAAGGCCGCCGTCGGGTGCCGCCGAACGAACGTCGGTCATTACCCGCCGCGCATCGCGCAACAATGGTCTTGTAAACGCTTGAAACGAACAACGTTAAGGCCGCCGTCGGGTGCCGCCGAACGAACGTCGGTCATTACCCGCCGCGCATCGCGCAACAATGATCGTAGAAACGCTTGAAACGAACAACGTTAAGGCCGCCGTCGGGTGCCGCCGAACCAACGTCGGTCATTACCCGCCGCGCATCGCGCAACAATGGTCTTGTAAACGCTTGAAACGAACAACGTTATGGCGGCCGTCGGGTGCCGCCGAACCTACGTCGGTCATTACCCGCCGCGCATCGCGCTACAATGATCGTAGGAACGCTTGAAACGAACAACGTTAAGGCCGCCGTCGGGTGCCGCCGAACGAACGTCGGTCATTACCCGCCGCGCATCGCGCAACAATGGTCTTGTAAACGCTTGAAACGAACAACGTTATGGCCGCCGTCGGGTGCAGCCGAACCAAAGTCGGTCATTACCCGCCGCGCATCGCGCAACAATGGTCTTGTAAACGCTTGAAACGAACAACGTTATGGCCGCCGTCGGGTGCAGCCGAACCAACGTCGGTCATTACCCGCCGCGCATCGCGCTACAATGATCGTAGAAACGCTTGAAACGAACAACATTAAGTCCGCCGTCGGGTGACGCCGAACGAACGTCGGTCATTACCCGCCGCGCATCGCGCAACAATGGTCTTGTAAACGCTTGAAACGAACAACGTTATGGCCGCCGTCGGGTGCAGCCGAACCAACGTCGGTCATTACCCGCCGCGCATCGCGCAACAATGGTCTTGTAAACGCTTGAAACGAACAACGTTATGGCCGCGTCGGGTGCCGCCGAACCAACGTCGGTCATTACCCGCCGCGCATCGCGCTACAATGATCGTAGAAACGCTTGAAACGAACAACATTAAGGCCGCCGTCGGGTGCCGCCGAACGAACGTCGGTCATTACCCGCCGCGCATCGCGCAACAATGGTCTTGTAAACGCTTGAAACGAAAAACGTTATGGCCGCCGTCGGGTGCCGCCGAACCAACGTCGGTCATTACCCGCCGCGCATCGCGCTACAATGATCGTAGAAACGCTTGAAACGAACAACATTAAGTCCGCCGTCGGGTGACGCCGAACGAACGTCGGTCATTACCCGCCGCGCATCGCGCTACAATGATCGTAGAAACGCTTGAAACGAACAACGTTATGGCCGCCGTCGGGTGCCGCCGAACGAACGTCGGTCATTACCCGCCGTGCATCGCGCAACAATGGTCTTGTAAACGCTTGAAACGAACAACATTAAGGCCGCCGTCGGGTGCCGCCGAACGAACGTCGGTCATTACCCGCCGCGCATCGCGCAACAATGGTATTGTAAACGCTTGAAACGAACAACGTTATGGCCGCCGTCGGGTGCCGCCGTCGGGTGCCGCCGAACGAACGTCGGTCATTACCTGCCGCGCATCGCGCAACTACGATCGTAGAAACGCTTGAAACGAACAACGTTAACGCCGCCGTCGGGTGCCGCCAAACGAACGTCGGTCATTACCCGCCGCGCATCGCGCAACAATGGTCTTGTAAACGCTTGAAACGAACAACGTTATGGCCGCCGTCGGGTGCCGCCGAACCAACGTCGGTCATTACCCGCCGCGCATCGGGCTACAATGATCGTAGAAACGCTTGAAACGAACAACGTTATGGCCGCCGTCGGGTGCCGCCGAACCAACGTCGGTCATTACCCGCCGCGCATCGCGCTACAATGATCGTAGAAACGCTTGAAACGAACAACATTAAGGCCGCCGTCGGGTGCCGCCGAACGAACGTCGGTCATTACCCGCCGCGCATCGCGCAACAATGGTCTTGTAAACGCTTGAAACGAACAACGTTAAGGCCGCCGTCGGGTGCCGCCGAACGAACGTCGGTCATTACCCGCCGCGCATCGCGCAACAATGGTCTTGTAAACGCTTGAAACGAACAACGTTATGGCCGCCGTCGGGTGCAGCCGAACCAACGTCGGTCATTACCCGCCGCGCATCGCGCAACAATGGTCTTGTAAACGCTTGAAACGAACAACGTTATGGCCGCCATCGGGTGCCGCCGAACCAACGTCGGTCATTACCCGCCGCGCATCGCGCAACAATGGTCTTGTAAACGCTTGAAACGAACGACGTTATGGCCGCCGTCGGGTGCCGCCGAACCAACGTCGGTCATTACCCGCCGCGCATCGCGCTACAATGATCGTAGAAACGCTTGAAACGAACAACATTAAGGCCGCCGTCGGGTGCCGCCGAACGAACGTCGGTCATTATCCGCCGCGCATCGCGCAACAATGGTCTTGTAAACGCTTGAAACGAACAACGTTATGGCCGCCATCGTGTGCCGCCGAACCAACGTCGGTCATTACCCGCCGCGCATCGCGCAACAATGGTCTTGCAAACGCTTGAAACGAACAACGTTATGGCCGCCGTCGGGTGCAGCCGAACCAACGTCGGTCATTACCCGCCGCGCATCGGGGAACAATGGTCTTGTAAACGCTTGAAACGAACAACGTTATGGCCGCCGTCGGGTGCAGCCGAACCAACGTCGGTCATTACCCGCCGCGCATCGCGCAACAATGGTCTTGTAAACGCTTGAAACGAACAAAGTTATGGCCGCCGTCGGGTGCCGCCGAACCAACGTCGGTCACTACCCGCCGCGCATCGCGCTACAATGATCGCAGAAACGCTTGAAGCGAACAACGTTATGGCCGCCGTCGGGTGCAGCCGAACCAACGTCGGTCATTACCCGCCGCGCATCGGGGAACAATGGTCTTGTAAACGCTTGAAACGAACAACGTTATGGCCGCCGTCGGGTGCAGCCGAACCAACGTCGGTCATTACCCGCCGCGCATCGCGCAACAATGGTCTTGTAAACGCTTGAAACGAACAAAGTTATGGCCGCCGTCGGGTGCCGCCGAACCAACGTCGGTCATTACCCGCCGCGCATCGCGCTACAATGATCGCAGAAACGCTTGAAACGAACAACGTTATGGCCGCCGTCGTGTACCGCCGAACCAACGTCGGTCATTACCCGCCGCGCATCGCGCAACAATGGTCTTGTAAACGCTTGAAACGAACAACGTTAAGGCCGCCGTCGGGTGCCGCCGAACGAACGTCGGTCATTACCCGCCGCGCATCGCGCAACAATGGTCTTGTAAACGCTTGAAACGAACAACGTTATGGCCGCCGTCGGGTGCCGCCGAACGAACGTCGGTCATTACCCGCCGCGCATCGCGCAACAATGGTCTTGTAAACGCTTGAAACGAACAACGTTATGGCCGCCGTCGGGTGCCGCCGAACCAACGACGGTCATTACCCGCCGCGCATCGCGCTACAATGATCGTAGAAACGCTTGAAACGAACAACGTTATGCCGCCGTCGGGTGCCGCCGAACGAACGTCGGTCATTACCCGCCGCGCATCGCGCAACAATGGTCTTGTAAACGCTTGAAACGAACAACGTTATGGCCGCCGTCGGGTGCCGCCGAACGAACGTCGGTCATTCCCGCCGCGCATCGCGCAACAATGGTCTTGTAAACGCTTGAAACGAACAACGTTAAGGCCGCCATCGGGTGCCGCCGAACGAACGTCGGTCATTACCCGCCGCGCATCGCGCAACAATGGTCTTGTAAACGCTTGAAACGAACAACGTTAAGGCCGCCGTCGGGTGCCGCCGAACGAACGTCGGTCATTACCCGCCGCGCATCGCGCAACAATGATCGTAGAAACGCTTGAAACGAACAACGTTAAGGCCGCCGTCGGGTGCCGCCGAACCAACGTCGGTCATTACCCGCCGCGCATCGCGCAACAATGGTCTTGTAAACGCTTGAAACGAACAACGTTATGGCTGCCGTCGGGTGCCGCCGAACCAACGTCGGTCATTACCCGCCGCGCATCGCGCAACAATGGTCTTGTAAACGCTTGAAACGAACAACGTTATAGCCGCCGTCGGGTGCCGCCGAACCAACGTCGGTCATTACCCGCCGCGCATCGCGCAACAATGGTCTTGTAAACGCTTGAAACGAACAACGTTATGGCCTCCGTCTGGTGCCGCCGAACCAACGTCGGTCATTACCCGCCGCGCATCGCGCAACAATGGTCTTGTAAACGCTTGAAACGAACAACGTTATGGCGGCCGTCGGGTGCCGCCGAACCTACGTCGGTCATTACCCGCCGCGCATCGCGCTACAATGATCGTAGGAACGCTTGAAACGAACAACGTTAAGGCCGCCGTCGGGTGCCGCCGAACGAACGTCGGTCATTACCCGCCGCCCATCGCGCAACAATGGTCTTGTAAACGCTTGAAACGAACAACGTTATGGCCGCCGTCGGGTGCAGCCGAACCAAAGTCGGTCATTACCCGCCGCGCATCGCGCAACAATGGTCTTGTAAACGCTTGAAACGAACAACGTTATGGCCGCCGTCGGGTGCAGCCGAACCAACGTCGGTCATTACCCGCCGCGCATCGCGCTACAATGATCGTAGAAACGCTTGAAACGAACAACATTAAGTCCGCCGTCGGGTGACGCCGAACGAACGTCGGTCATTACCCGCCGTGCATCGCGCAACAATGGTCTTGTAAACGCTTGAAACGAAAAACGTTATGGCCGCCGTCGGGTGCCGCCGAACCAACGTCGGTCATTACCCGCCGCGCATCGCGCTACAATGATCGTAGAAACGCTTGAAACGAACAACATTAAGTCCGCCGTCGGGTGAGGCCGAACGAACGTCGGTCATTACCCGCCGCGCATCGCGCTACAATGATCGTAGAAACGCTTGAAACGAACAACGTTATGGCCGCCGTCGGGTGCCGCCGAACGAACGTCGGTCATTACCCGCCGTGCATCGCGCAACAATGGTCTTGTAAACGCTTGAAACGAACAACATTAAGGCCGCCGTCGGGTGCCGCCGAACGAACGTCGGTCATTACCCGCCGCGCATCGCGCAACAATGGTCTTGTAAACGCTTGAAACGAACAACGTTAAGGCCGCCATCGGGTGCCGCCGAACGAACGTCGGTCATTACCCGCCGCGCATCGCGCAACAATGGTCTTGTAAACGCTTGAAACGAACAACGTTAAGGCCGCCGTCGGGTGCCGCCGAACGAACGTCGGTCATTACCCGCCGCGCATCGCGCAACAATGATCGTAGAAACGCTTGAAACGAACAACGTTAAGGCCGCCGTCGGGTGCCGCCGAACCAACGTCGGTCATTACCCGCCGCGCATCGCGCAACAATGGTCTTGTAAACGCTTGAAACGAACAACGTTATGGCTGCCGTCGGGTGCCGCCGAACCAACGTCGGTCATTACCCGCCGCGCATCGCGCAACAATGGTCTTGTAAACGCTTGAAACGAACAACGTTATGGCCGCCGTCGGGTGCCGCCGAACCAACGTCGGTCATTACCCGCCGCGCATCGCGCAACAATGGTCTTGTAAACGCTTGAAACGAACAACGTTATGGCCTCCGTCTGGTGCCGCCGAACCAACGTCGGTCATTACCCGCCGCGCATCGCGCAACAATGGTCTTGTAAACGCTTGAAACGAACAACGTTATGGCGGCCGTCGGGTGCCGCCGAACCTACGTCGGTCATTACCCGCCGCGCATCGCGCTACAATGATCGTAGGAACGCTTGAAACGAACAACGTTAAGGCCGCCGTCGGGTGCCGCCGAACGAACGTCGGTCATTACCCGCCGCCCATCGCGCAACAATGGTCTTGTAAACGCTTGAAACGAACAACGTTATGGCCGCCGTCGGGTGCAGCCGAACCAAAGTCGGTCATTACCCGCCGCGCATCGCGCAACAATGGTCTTGTAAACGCTTGAAACGAACAACGTTATGGCCGCCGTCGGGTGCAGCCGAACCAACGTCGGTCATTACCCGCCGCGCATCGCGCTACAATGATCGTAGAAACGCTTGAAACGAACAACATTAAGTCCGCCGTCGGGTGACGCCGAACGAACGTCGGTCATTACCCGCCGTGCATCGCGCAACAATGGTCTTGTAAACGCTTGAAACGAAAAACGTTATGGCCGCCGTCGGGTGCCGCCGAACCAACGTCGGTCATTACCCGCCGCGCATCGCGCTACAATGATCGTAGAAACGCTTGAAACGAACAACATTAAGTCCGCCGTCGGGTGACGCCGAACGAACGTCGGTCATTACCCGCCGCGCATCGCGCTACAATGATCGTAGAAACGCTTGAAACGAACAACGTTATGGCCGCCGTCGGGTGCCGCCGAACGAACGTCGGTCATTACCCGCCGTGCATCGCGCAACAATGGTCTTGTAAACGCTTGAAACGAACAACATTAAGGCCGCCGTCGGGTGCCGCCGAACGAACGTCGGTCATTACCCGCCGCGCATCGCGCAACAATGGTCTTGTAAACGCTTGAAACGAACAACGTTATGGCCGCCGTCGGGTGCCGCCGAACCAACGACGGTCATTACCCGCCGCGCATCGCGCTACAATGATCGTAGAAACGCTTGAAACGAACAACGTTATGCCGCCGTCGGGTGCCGCCGAACGAACGTCGGTCATTACCCGCCGCGCATCGCGCAACAATGGTCTTGTAAACGCTTGAAACGAACAACGTTATGGCCGCCGTCGGGTGCAGCCGAACCAACGTCGGTCATTACCCGCCGCGCATCGCGCAACAATGGTCTTGTAAACGCTTGAAACGAACAACGTTATGGCCGCCATCGGGTGCCGCCGAACCAACGTCGGTCATTACCCGCCGCGCATCGCGCAACAATGGTCTTGTAAACGCTTGAAACGAACGACGTTATGGCCGCCGTCGGGTGCCGCCGAACCAACGTCGGTCATTACCCGCCGCGCATCGCGCAACAATGGTCTTGTAAACGCTTGAAACGAACAACGTTATGGCCGCCGTCGGGTGCCGCCGAACGAACGTCGGTCATTACCCGCCGTGCATCGCGCAACAATGGTCTTGTAAACGCTTGAAACGAACAACATTAAGGCCGCCGTCGGGTGCCGCCGAACGAACGTCGGTCATTACCCGCCGCGCATCGCGCAACAATGGTCTTGTAAACGCTTGAAACGAACAACGTTATGGCCGCCGTCGGGTGCCGCCGAACCAACGACGGTCATTACCCGCCGCGCATCGCGCTACAATGATCGTAGAAACGCTTGAAACGAACAACGTTATGCCGCCGTCGGGTGCCGCCGAACGAACGTCGGTCATTACCCGCCGCGCATCGCGCAACAATGGTCTTGTAAACGCTTGAAACGAACCACGTTATGGCCGCCGTCGGGTGCAGCCGAACCAACGTCGGTCATTACCCGCCGCGCATCGCGCAACAATGGTCTTGTAAACGCTTGAAACGAACAACGTTATGGCCGCCATCGGGTGCCGCCGAACCAACGTCGGTCATTACCCGCCGCGCATCGCGCAACAATGGTCTTGTAAACGCTTGAAACGAACGACGTTATGGCCGCCGTCGGGTGCCGCCGAACCAACGTCGGTCATTACCCGCCGCGCATCGCGCTACAATGATCGTAGAAACGCTTGAAACGAACAACATTAAGGCCGCCGTCGGGTGCCGCCGAACGAACGTCGGTCATTATCCGCCGCGCATCGCGCAACAATGGTCTTGTAAACGCTTGAAACGAACAACGTTATGGCCGCCATCGTGTGCCGCCGAACCAACGTCGGTCATTACCCGCCGCGCATCGCGCAACAATGGTCTTGCAAACGCTTGAAACGAACAACGTTATGGCCGCCGTCGGGTGCAGCCGAACCAACGTCGGTCATTACCCGCCGCGCATCGGGGAACAATGGTCTTGTAAACGCTTGAAACGAACAACGTTATGGCCGCCGTCGGGTGCAGCCGAACCAACGTCGGTCATTACCCGCCGCGCATCGCGCAACAATGGTCTTGTAAACGCTTGACACGAACAAAGTTATGGCCGCCGTCGGGTGCCGCCGAACCAACGTCGGTCACTACCCGCCGCGCATCGCGCTACAATGATCGCAGAAACGCTTGAAACGAACAACGTTATGGCCGCCGTCGGGTGCAGCCGAACCAACGTCGGTCATTACCCGCCGCGCATCGGGGAACAATGGTCTTGTAAACGCTTGAAACGAACAACGTTATGGCCGCCGTCGGGTGCAGCCGAACCAACGTCGGTCATTACCCGCCGCGCATCGCGCAACAATGGTCTTGTAAACGCTTGAAACGAACAAAGTTATGGCCGCCGTCGGGTGCCGCCGAACCAACGTCGGTCATTACCCGCCGCGCATCGCGCTACAATGATCGCAGAAACGCTTGAAACGAACAACGTTATGGCCGCCGTCGTGTACCGCCGAACCAACGTCGGTCATTACCCGCCGCGCATCGCGCAACAATGGTCTTGTAAACGCTTGAAACGAACAACGTTAAGGCCGCCGTCGGGTGCCGCCGAACGAACGTCGGTCATTACCCGCCGCGCATCGCGCAACAATGGTCTTGTAAACGCTTGAAACGAACAACGTTATGGCCGCCGTCGGGTGCCGCCGAACGAACGTCGGTCATTACCCGCCGCGCATCGCGCAACAATGGTCTTGTAAACGCTTGAAACGAACAACGTTATGGCCGCCGTCGGGTGCCGCCGAACCAACGACGGTCATTACCCGCCGCGCATCGCGCTACAATGATCGTAGAAACGCTTGAAACGAACAACGTTATGCCGCCGTCGGGTGCCGCCGAACGAACGTCGGTCATTACCCGCCGCGCATCGCGCAACAATGGTCTTGTAAACGCTTGAAACGAACAACGTTATGGCCGCCGTCGGGTGCCGCCGAACGAACGTCGGTCATTCCCGCCGCGCATCGCGCAACAATGGTCTTGTAAACGCTTGAAACGAACAACGTTAAGGCCGCCATCGGGTGCCGCCGAACGAACGTCGGTCATTACCCGCCGCGCATCGCGCAACAATGGTCTTGTAAACGCTTGAAACGAACAACGTTAAGGCCGCCGTCGGGTGCCGCCGAACGAACGTCGGTCATTACCCGCCGCGCATCGCGCAACAATGATCGTAGAAACGCTTGAAACGAACAACGTTAAGGCCGCCGTCGGGTGCCGCCGAACCAACGTCGGTCATTACCCGCCGCGCATCGCGCAACAATGGTCTTGTAAACGCTTGAAACGAACAACGTTATGGCTGCCGTCGGGTGCCGCCGAACCAACGTCGGTCATTACCCGCCGCGCATCGCGCAACAATGGTCTTGTAAACGCTTGAAACGAACAACGTTATGGCCGCCGTCGGGTGCCGCCGAACCAACGTCGGTCATTACCCGCCGCGCATCGCGCAACAATGGTCTTGTAAACGCTTGAAACGAACAACGTTATGGCCTCCGTCTGGTGCCGCCGAACCAACGTCGGTCATTACCCGCCGCGCATCGCGCAACAATGGTCTTGTAAACGCTTGAAACGAACAACGTTATGGCGGCCGTCGGGTGCCGCCGAACGAACGTCGGTCATTACCCGCCGTGCATCGCGCAACAATGGTCTTGTAAACGCTTGAAACGAACAACATTAAGGCCGCCGTCGGGTGCCGCCGAACGAACGTCGGTCATTACCCGCCGCGCATCGCGCAACAATGGTCTTGTAAACGCTTGAAACGAACAACGTTATGGCCGCCGTCGGGTGCCGCCGAACCAACGACGGTCATTACCCGCCGCGCATCGCGCTACAATGATCGTAGAAACGCTTGAAACGAACAACGTTATGCCGCCGTCGGGAGCCGCCGAACGAACGTCGGTCATTACCCGCCGCGCATCGCGCAACAATGGTCTTGTAAACGCTTGAAACGAACAACGTTATGGCCGCCGTCGGGTGCCGCCGAACGAACGTCGGTCATTCCCGCCGCGCATCGCGCAACAATGGTCTTGTAAACGCTTGAAACGAACAACGTTAAGGCCGCCGTCGGGTGCCGCCGAACGAACGTCGGTCATTACCCGCCGCGCATCGCGCAACAATGGTCTTGTAAACGCTTGAAACGAACAACGTTAAGGCCGCCGTCGGGTGCCGCCGAACGAACGTCGGTCATTACCCGCCGCGCATCGCGCAACAATGATCGTAGAAACGCTTGAAACGAACAACGTTAAGGCCGCCGTCGGGTGCCGCCGAACCAACGTCGGTCATTACCCGCCGCGCATCGCGCAACAATGGTCTTGTAAACGCTTGAAACGAACAACGTTATGGCCGCCGTCGGGTGCCGCCGAACCAACGTCGGTCATTACCCGCCGCGCATCGCGCTACAATGGTCTTGTAAACGCTTGAAACGAACAACGTTATGGCCGCCGTCGGGTGCCGCCGAACCAACGTCGGTCATTACCCGCCGCGCATCGCGCAACAATGGTCTTGTAAACGCTTGAAACGAACAACGTTATGGCCGCCGTCGGGTGCAGCCGAACCAACGTCGGTCATTACCCGCCGCGCATCGCGCAACAATGGTCTTGTAAACGCTTGAAACGAACAACGATATGGCCGCCGTCGGGTGCCGCCGAACCAACGTCGGTCATTACCCGCCGCGCATCGCGCTACAATGATCGTAGAAACGCTTGAAACGAACAACATTAAGGCAGCCGTCGGGTGCCGCCGAACGAACGTCGGTCATTACCCGCCGCGCATCGCGCAACAATGGTCTTATAAACGCTTGAAACGAACGACGTTATGGCCGCCGTCGCGTGCCGCCGAACGAACGTCGGTCATTACCCGCCGCGCATCGCGCAACAATGGTCTTGTAAACGCTTGAAACGAACAACGTTATGGCCGCCGTCGGGTGCCGCCGAACGAACGTCGGTCATTACCCGCCGCGCATCGCGCAACAATGGTCTTGTAAACGCTTGAAACGAACAACGTTATGGCCGCCGTCGGGTGCAGCCGAACCAACGTCGGTCATTACCCGCCGCGCATCGCGCAACAATGGTCTTGTAAACGCTTGAAACGAACAACGTTATGGCCGCGTCGGGTGCCGCCGAACCAACGTCGGTCATTACCCGCCGCGCATCGCGCTACAATGATCGTAGAAACGCTTGAAACGAACAACATTAAGGCCGCCGTCGGGTGCCGCCGAACGAACGTCGGTCATTACCCGCCGCGCATCGCGCAACAATGGTCTTGTAAACGCTTGAAACGAAAAACGTTATGGCCGCCGTCGGGTGCCGCCGAACCAACGTCGGTCATTACCCGCCGCGCATCGCGCTACAATGATCGTAGAAACGCTTGAAACGAACAACATTAAGTCCGCCGTCGGGTGACGCCGAACGAACGTCGGTCATTACCCGCCGCGCATCGCGCTACAATGATCGTAGAAACGCTTGAAACGAACAACGTTATGGCCGCCGTCGGGTGCCGCCGAACGAACGTCGGTCATTACCCGCCGTGCATCGCGCAACAATGGTCTTGTAAACGCTTGAAACGAACAACATTAAGGCCGCCGTCGGGTGCCGCCGAACGAACGTCGGTCATTACCCGCCGCGCATCGCGCAACAATGGTCTTGTAAACGCTTGAAACGAACAACGTTATGGCCGCCGTCGGGTGCCGCCGTCGGGTGCCGCCGAACGAACGTCGGTCATTACCTGCCGCGCATCGCGCAACTACGATCGTAGAAACGCTTGAAACGAACAACGTTAACGCCGCCGTCGGGTGCCGCCAAACGAACGTCGGTCATTACCCGCCGCGCATCGCGCAACAATGGTCTTGTAAACGCTTGAAACGAACAACGTTATGGCCGCCGTCGGGTGCCGCCGAACCAACGTCGGTCATTACCCGCCGCGCATCGGGCTACAATGATCGTAGAAACGCTTGAAACGAACAACGTTATGGCCGCCGTCGGGTGCCGCCGAACCAACGTCGGTCATTACCCGCCGCGCATCGCGCTACAATGATCGTAGAAACGCTTGAAACGAACAACATTAAGGCCGCCGTCGGGTGCCGCCGAACGAACGTCGGTCATTACCCGCCGCGCATCGCGCAACAATGGTCTTGTAAACGCTTGAAACGAACAACATTAAGGCCGCCGTCGGGTGCCGCCGAACGAACGTCGGTCATTACCCGCCGCGCATCGCGCAACAATGGTCTTGTAAACGCTTGAAACGAACAACGTTAAGGCCGCTGTCGGGTGCCGCCGAAGCAACGTCGGTCATTACCCGCCGCGCATCGCGCTACAATGATCGTAGAAACGCTTGAAACGAACAACATTAAGTCCGCCGTCGGGTGACGCCGAACGAACGTCGGTCATTACCCGCCGTGCATCGCGCAACAATGGTCTTGTAAACGCTTGAAACGAACAACATTAAGGCCGCCGTCGGGTGCCGCCGAACGAACGTCGGTCATTACCCGCCGCGCATCGCGCAACAATGGTCTTATAAACGCTTGAAACGAACGACGTTATGGCCACCGTCGGGTGCCGCCGAACGAACGTCGGTCATTACCCGCCGCGCATCGCGCAACAATGGTCTTGTAAACGCTTGAAACGAACAACGTTATGGCCGCCGTCGGGTGCAGCCGAACCAACGTCGGTCATTACCCGCCGCGCATCGCGCAACAATGGTCTTGTAAACGCTTGAAACGAACAACGTTATGGCCGCCATCGGGTGCCGCCGAACCAACGTCGGTCATTACCCGCCGCGCATCGCGCAACAATGGTCTTGTAAACGCTTGAAACGAACGACGTTATGGCCGCCGTCGGGTGCCGCCGAACCAACGTCGGTCATTACCCGCCGCGCATCGCGCTACAATGATCGTAGAAACGCTTGAAACGAACAACATTAAGGCCGCCGTCGGGTGCCGCCGAACGAACGTCGGTCATTATCCGCCGCGCATCGCGCAACAATGGTCTTGTAAACGCTTGAAACGAACAACGTTATGGCCGCCATCGTGTGCCGCCGAACCAACGTCGGTCATTACCCGCCGCGCATCGCGCAACAATGGTCTTGCAAACGCTTGAAACGAACAACGTTATGGCCGCCGTCGGGTGCAGCCGAACCAACGTCGGTCATTACCCGCCGCGCATCGGGGAACAATGGTCTTGTAAACGCTTGAAACGAACAACGTTATGGCCGCCGTCGGGTGCAGCCGAACCAACGTCGGTCATTACCCGCCGCGCATCGCGCAACAATGGTCTTGTAAACGCTTGAAACGAACAAAGTTATGGCCGCCGTCGGGTGCCGCCGAACCAACGTCGGTCACTACCCGCCGCGCATCGCGCTACAATGATCGCAGAAACGCTTGAAACGAACAACGTTATGGCGGCCGTCGGGTGCCGCCGAACCTACGTCGGTCATTACCCGCCGCGCATCGCGCTACAATGATCGTAGGAACGCTTGAAACGAACAACGTTAAGGCCGCCGTCGGGTGCCGCCGAACGAACGTCGGTCATTACCCGCCGCGCATCGCGCAACAATGGTCTTGTAAACGCTTGAAACGAACAACGTTATGGCCGCCGTCGGGTGCCGCCGAACCAACGTCGGTCATTACCCGCCGCGCATCGCGCAACAATGGTCTTGTAAACGCTTGAATTGAACAACGTTATGGCCGCCCTCGGGTGCAGCCGAACCAACGTCGGTTATTACCCGCCACGTATCGCGCAACAATGGTATTGTAAACGCTTGAAACGAACAACGTTATGGCCGCCGTCGGGTGCCGCCGAACCAACGTCGGTCATTACCCGCCGCGCATCGCGCAACAATGGTCTTATAAACGCTTGAAACGAACGACGTTATGGCCACCGTCGGGTGCCGCCGAACGAACGTCGGTCATTACCCGCCGCGCATCGCGCAACAATGGTCTTGTAAACGCTTGAAACGAACAACATTAAGGCCGCCGTCGGGTGCCGCCGAACGAACGTCGGTCATTACCCGCCGCGCATCGCGCTACAATGATCGTAGGAACGCTTGAAACGAACAACGTTATGGCCGCCGTCGGGTGCCGCCGAACCAACGTCGGTCATTACCCGCCGCGCATCGCGCAACAATGGTCTTGTAAACGCTTGAAACGAACAACGTTATGGCGGCCGTCGGGTGCCGCCGAACCTACGTCGGTCATTACCCGCCGCGCATCGCGCTACAATGATCGTAGGAACGCTTGAAACGAACAACGTTAAGGCCGCCGTCGGGTGCCGCCGAACGAACGTCGGTCATTACCCGCCGCGCATCGCGCAACAATGGTCTTGTAAACGCTTGAAACGAACAACGTTATGGCCGCCGTCGGGTGCAGCCGAACCAAAGTCGGTCATTACCCGCCGCGCATCGCGCAACAATGGTCTTGTAAACGCTTGAAACGAACAACGTTATGGCCGCCGTCGGGTGCAGCCGAACCAACGTCGGTCATTACCCGCCGCGCATCGCGCTACAATGATCGTAGAAACGCTTGAAACGAACAACATTAAGTCCGCCGTCGGGTGACGCCGAACGAACGTCGGTCATTACCCGCCGCGCATCGCGCAACAATGGTCTTGTAAACGCTTGAAACGAACAACGTTATGGCCGCCGTCGGGTGCAGCCGAACCAACGTCGGTCATTACCCGCCGCGCATCGCGCAACAATGGTCTTGTAAACGCTTGAAACGAACAACGTTATGGCCGCGTCGGGTGCCGCCGAACCAACGTCGGTCATTACCCGCCGCGCATCGCGCTACAATGATCGTAGAAACGCTTGAAACGAACAACATTAAGGCCGCCGTCGGGTGCCGCCGAACGAACGTCGGTCATTACCCGCCGCGCATCGCGCAACAATGGTCTTGTAAACGCTTGAAACGAAAAACGTTATGGCCGCCGTCGGGTGCCGCCGAACCAACGTCGGTCATTACCCGCCGCGCATCGCGCTACAATGATCGTAGAAACGCTTGAAACGAACAACATTAAGTCCGCCGTCGGGTGACGCCGAACGAACGTCGGTCATTACCCGCCGCGCATCGCGCTACAATGATCGTAGAAACGCTTGAAACGAACAACGTTATGGCCGCCGTCGGGTGCCGCCGAACGAACGTCGGTCATTACCCGCCGTGCATCGCGCAACAATGGTCTTGTAAACGCTTGAAACGAACAACATTAAGGCCGCCGTCGGGTGCCGCCGAACGAACGTCGGTCATTACCCGCCGCGCATCGCGCAACAATGGTCTTGTAAACGCTTGAAACGAACAACGTTATGGCCGCCGTCGGGTGCCGCCGTCGGGTGCCGCCGAACGAACGTCGGTCATTACCTGCCGCGCATCGCGCAACTACGATCGTAGAAACGCTTGAAACGAACAACGTTAACGCCGCCGTCGGGTGCCGCCAAACGAACGTCGGTCATTACCCGCCGCGCATCGCGCAACAATGGTCTTGTAAACGCTTGAAACGAACAACGTTATGGCCGCCGTCGGGTGCCGCCGAACCAACGTCGGTCATTACCCGCCGCGCATCGGGCTACAATGATCGTAGAAACGCTTGAAACGAACAACGTTATGGCCGCCGTCGGGTGCCGCCGAACCAACGTCGGTCATTACCCGCCGCGCATCGCGCTACAATGATCGTAGAAACGCTTGAAACGAACAACATTAAGGCCGCCGTCGGGTGCCGCCGAACGAACGTCGGTCATTACCCGCCGCGCATCGCGCAACAATGGTCTTGTAAACGCTTGAAACGAACAACGTTATGGCCGCCGTCGTGTACCGCCGAACCAACGTCGGTCATTACCCGCCGCGCATCGCGCAACAATGGTCTTGTAAACGCTTGAAACGAACAACGTTAAGGCCGCCGTCGGGTGCCGCCGAACGAACGTCGGTCATTACCCGCCGCGCATCGCGCTACAATGATCGTAGGAACGCTTGAAACGAACAACGTTAAGGCCGCCGTCGGGTGCCGCCGAACGAACGTCGGTCATTACCCGCCGCGCATCGCGCAACAATGGTCTTGTAAACGCTTGAAACGAACAACGTTATGGCCGCCGTCGGGTGCCGCCGAACCAACGTCGGTCATTACCCGCCGCGCATCGCGCAACAATGGTCTTGTAAACGCTTGAATTGAACAACGTTATGGCCGCCCTCGGGTGCAGCCGAACCAACGTCGGTTATTACCCGCCACGTATCGCGCAACAATGGTATTGTAAACGCTTGAAACGAACAACGTTATGGCCGCCGTCGGGTGCCGCCGAACCAACGTCGGTCATTACCCGCCGCGCATCGCGCAACAATGGTCTTGTAAACGCTTGAAACGAACAACGTTATGGCCTCCGTCTGGTGCCGCCGAAGCAAAGTCGGTCATTACCCGCCGCGCATCGCGCAACAATGGTCTTGTAAACGCTTGAAACGAACAACATTAAGGCCGCCGTCGGGTGCCGCCGAACGAACGTCGGTCATTACCCGCCGCGCATCGCGCAACAATGGTCTTGTAAACGCTTGAAACGAACAACATTAAGGCCGCCGTCGGGTGCCGCCGAACGAACGTCGGTCATTACCCGCCGCGCATCGCGCAACAATGGTCTTATAAACGCTTGAAACGAACGACGTTATGGCCACCGTCGGGTGCCGCCGAACGAACGTCGGTCATTACCCGCCGCGCATCGCGCAACAATGGTCTTGTAAACGCTTGAAACGAACAACGTTATGGCCGCCGTCGGGTGCCGCCGAACCAACGTCGGTCATTACCCGCCGCGCATCGCGCAACAATGGTCTTGTAAACGCTTGAAACGAACAACGTTATGGCCGCCGTCGGGTGCAGCCGAACCAAAGTCGGTCATTACCCGCCGCGCATCGCGCAACAATGGTCTTGTAAACGCTTGAAACGAACAACGTTATGGCCGCCGTCGGGTGCAGCCGAACCAACGTCGGTCATTACCCGCCGCGCATCGCGCTACAATGATCGTAGAAACGCTTGAAACGAACAACATTAAGTCCGCCGTCGGGTGACGCCGAACGAACGTCGGTCATTACCCGCCGCGCATCGCGCAACAATGGTCTTGTAAACGCTTGAAACGAACAACGTTATGGCCGCCGTCGGGTGCAGCCGAACCAACGTCGGTCATTACCCGCCGCGCATCGCGCAACAATGGTCTTGTAAACGCTTGAAACGAACAACGTTATGGCCGCGTCGGGTGCCGCCGAACCAACGTCGGTCATTACCCGCCGCGCATCGCGCTACAATGATCGTAGAAACGCTTGAAACGAACAACATTAAGGCCGCCGTCGGGTGCCGCCGAACGAACGTCGGTCATTACCCGCCGCGCATCGCGCAACAATGGTCTTGTAAACGCTTGAAACGAAAAACGTTATGGCCGCCGTCGGGTGCCGCCGAACCAACGTCGGTCATTACCCGCCGCGCATCGCGCTACAATGATCGTAGAAACGCTTGAAACGAACAACATTAAGTCCGCCGTCGGGTGACGCCGAACGAACGTCGGTCATTACCCGCCGCGCATCGCGCTACAATGATCGTAGAAACGCTTGAAACGAACAACGTTATGGCCGCCGTCGGGTGCCGCCGAACGAACGTCGGTCATTACCCGCCGTGCATCGCGCAACAATGGTCTTGTAAACGCTTGAAACGAACAACATTAAGGCCGCCGTCGGGTGCCGCCGAACGAACGTCGGTCATTACCCGCCGCGCATCGCGCAACAATGGTCTTGTAAACGCTTGAAACGAACAACGTTATGGCCGCCGTCGGGTGCCGCCGTCGGGTGCCGCCGAACGAACGTCGGTCATTACCTGCCGCGCATCGCGCAACTACGATCGTAGAAACGCTTGAAACGAACAACGTTAACGCCGCCGTCGGGTGCCGCCAAACGAACGTCGGTCATTACCCGCCGCGCATCGCGCAACAATGGTCTTGTAAACGCTTGAAACGAACAACGTTATGGCCGCCGTCGGGTGCCGCCGAACCAACGTCGGTCATTACCCGCCGCGCATCGGGCTACAATGATCGTAGAAACGCTTGAAACGAACAACGTTATGGCCGCCGTCGGGTGCCGCCGAACCAACGTCGGTCATTACCCGCCGCGCATCGCGCTACAATGATCGTAGAAACGCTTGAAACGAACAACATTAAGGCCGCCGTCGGGTGCCGCCGAAAGAACGTCGGTCATTACCCGTCGCGCATCGCGCAACAATGGTCTTGTAAACGCTTGAAACGAACAACATTAAGGCCGCCGTCGGGTGCCGCCGAACGAACGTCGGTCATTACCCGCCGCGCATCGCGCAACAATGGTCTTGTAAACGCTTGAAACGAACAACGTTAAGGCCGCTGTCGGGTGCCGCCGAAGCAACGTCGGTCATTACCCGCCGCGCATCGCGCTACAATGATCGTAGAAACGCTTGAAACGAACAACATTAAGTCCGCCGTCGGGTGACGCCGAACGAACGTCGGTCATTACCCGCCGTGCATCGCGCAACAATGGTCTTGTAAACGCTTGAAACGAACAACATTAAGGCCGCCGTCGGGTGCCGCCGAACGAACGTCGGTCATTACCCGCCGCGCATCGCGCAACAATGGTCTTATAAACGCTTGAAACGAACGACGTTATGGCCACCGTCGGGTGCCGCCGAACGAACGTCGGTCATTACCCGCCGCGCATCGCGCAACAATGGTCTTGTAAACGCTTGAAACGAACAACGTTATGGCCGCCGTCGGGTGCAGCCGAACCAACGTCGGTCATTACCCGCCGCGCATCGCGCAACAATGGTCTTGTAAACGCTTGAAACGAACAACGTTATGGCCGCCATCGGGTGCCGCCGAACCAACGTCGGTCATTACCCGCCGCGCATCGCGCAACAATGGTCTTGTAAACGCTTGAAACGAACGACGTTATGGCCGCCGTCGGGTGCCGCCGAACCAACGTCGGTCATTACCCGCCGCGCATCGCGCTACAATGATCGTAGAAACGCTTGAAACGAACAACATTAAAGCCGCCGTCGGGTGCCGCCGAACGAACGTCGGTCATTATCCGCCGCGCATCGCGCAACAATGGTCTTGTAAACGCTTGAAACGAACAACGTTATGGCCGCCATCGTGTGCCGCCGAACCAACGTCGGTCATTACCCGCCGCGCATCGCGCAACAATGGTCTTGCAAACGCTTGAAACGAACAACGTTATGGCCGCCGTCGGGTGCAGCCGAACCAACGTCGGTCATTACCCGCCGCGCATCGGGGAACAATGGTCTTGTAAACGCTTGAAACGAACAACGTTATGGCCGCCGTCGGGTGCAGCCGAACCAACGTCGGTCATTACCCGCCGCGCATCGCGCAACAATGGTCTTGTAAACGCTTGAAACGAACAAAGTTATGGCCGCCGTCGGGTGCCGCCGAACCAACGTCGGTCACTACCCGCCGCGCATCGCGCTACAATGATCGCAGAAACGCTTGAAACGAACAACGTTATGGCCGCCGTCGTGTACCGCCGAACCAACGTCGGTCATTACCCGCCGCGCATCGCGCAACAATGGTCTTGTAAACGCTTGAAACGAACAACGTTAAGGCCGCCGTCGGGTGCCGCCGAACGAACGTCGGTCATTACCCGCCGCGCATCGCGCTACAATGATCGTAGGAACGCTTGAAACGAACAACGTTAAGGCCGCCGTCGGGTGCCGCCGAACGAACGTCGGTCATTACCCGCCGCGCATCGCGCAACAATGGTCTTGTAAACGCTTGAAACGAACAACGTTATGGCCGCCGTCGGGTGCCGCCGAACCAACGTCGGTCATTACCCGCCGCGCATCGCGCAACAATGGTCTTGTAAACGCTTGAAATGAACAACGTTATGGCCGCCCTCGGGTGCAGCCGAACCAACGTCGGTTATTACCCGCCACGTATCGCGCAACAATGGTATTGTAAACGCTTGAAACGAACAACGTTATGGCCGCCGTCGGGTGCCGCCGAACCAACGTCGGTCATTACCCGCCGCGCATCGCGCAACAATGGTCTTGTAAACGCTTGAAACGAACAACGTTATGGCCTCCGTCTGGTGCCGCCGAACCAAAGTCGGTCATTACCCGCCGCGCATCGCGCAACAATGGTCTTGTAAACGCTTGAAACGAACAACATTAAGGCCGCCGTCGGGTGCCGCCGAACGAACGTCGGTCATTACCCGCCGCGCATCGCGCAACAATGGTCTTATAAACGCTTGAAACGAACGACGTTATGGCCACCGTCGGGTGCCGCCGAACGAACGTCGGTCATTACCCGCCGCGCATCGCGCAACAATGGTCTTGTAAACGCTTGAAACGAACAACGTTATGGCCGCCGTCGGGTGCCGCCGAACCAACGTCGGTCTTTACCCGCCGCGCATCGCGCTACAATGATCGTAGGAACGCTTGAAACGAACAACGTTATGGCCGCCGTCGGGTGCCGCCGAACCAACGTCGGTCATTACCCGCCGCGCATCGCGCAACAATGGTCTTGTAAACGCTTGAAACGAACAACGTTATGGCGGCCGTCGGGTGCCGCCGAACCTACGTCGGTCATTACCCGCCGCGCATCGCGCTACAATGATCGTAGGAACGCTTGAAACGAACAACGTTAAGGCCGCCGTCGGGTGCCGCCGAACGAACGTCGGTCATTACCCGCCGCGCATCGCGCAACAATGGTCTTGTAAACGCTTGAAACGAACAACGTTATGGCCGCCGTCGGGTGCAGCCGAACCAACGTCGGTCATTACCCGCCGCGCATCGCGCAACAATGGTCTTGTAAACGCTTGAAACCAACAACGTTATGGCCGCGTCGGGTGCCGCCGAACCAACGTCGGTCATTACCCGCCGCGCATCGCGCTACAATGATCGTAGAAACGCTTGAAACGAACAACATTAAGGCCGCCGTCGGGTGCCGCCGAACGAACGTCGGTCATTACCCGCCGCGCATCGCGCAACAATGGTCTTGTAAACGCTTGAAACGAAAAACGTTATGGCCGCCGTCGGGTGCCGCCGAACCAACGTCGGTCATTACCCGCCGCGCATCGCGCTACAATGATCGTAGAAACGCTTGAAACGAACAACATTAAGTCCGCCGTCGGGTGACGCCGAACGAACGTCGGTCATTACCCGCCGCGCATCGCGCTACAATGATCGTAGAAACGCTTGAAACGAACAACGTTATGGCCGCCGTCGGGTGCCGCCGAACGAACGTCGGTCATTACCCGCCGTGCATCGCGCAACAATGGTCTTGTAAACGCTTGAAACGAACAACATTAAGGCCGCCGTCGGGTGCCGCCGAACGAACGTCGGTCATTACCCGCCGCGCATCGCGCAACAATGGTCTTGTAAACGCTTGAAACGAACAACGTTATGGCCGCCGTCGGGTGCCGCCGTCGGGTGCCGCCGAACGAACGTCGGTCATTACCTGCCGCGCATCGCGCAACTACGATCGTAGAAACGCTTGAAACGAACAACGTTAACGCCGCCGTCGGGTGCCGCCAAACGAACGTCGGTCATTACCCGCCGCGCATCGCGCAACAATGGTCTTGTAAACGCTTGAAACGAACAACGTTATGGCCGCCGTCGGGTGCCGCCGAACCAACGTCGGTCATTACCCGCCGCGCATCGGGCTACAATGATCGTAGAAACGCTTGAAACGAACAACGTTATGGCCGCCGTCGGGTGCCGCCGAACCAACGTCGGTCATTACCCGCCGCGCATCGCGCTACAATGATCGTAGAAACGCTTGAAACGAACAACATTAAGGCCGCCGTCGGGTGCCGCCGAACGAACGTCGGTCATTACCCGCCGCGCATCGCGCAACAATGGTCTTGTAAACGCTTGAAACGAACAACGTTAAGGCCGCTGTCGGGTGCCGCCGAAGCAACGTCGGTCATTACCCGCCGCGCATCGCGCTACAATGATCGTAGAAACGCTTGAAACGAACAACATTGAGGCCGCCGTCGGGTGCCGCCGAACGAACGTCGGTCATTACCCGCCGCGCATCGCGCAACAATGGTCTTGTAAACGCTTGAAACGAACAACGTTATGGCCGCCGTCGGGTGCCGCCTAACGAACGTCGGTCATTACCCGCCGCGCATCGCGGAACAATGTTCTTGTAAACGATTGAAACGAACAACGTTATGGCCGCCGTCGGGTGCAGCCGAACCAACGTCGGTCATTACCCGCCGCGCATCGCGCAACAATGGTCTTGTAAACGCTTGAAACGAACAACGTTATGGCCGCGTCGGGTGCCGCCGAACCAACGTCGGTCATTACCCGCCGCGCATCGCGCTACAATGATCGTAGAAACGCTTAAAACGAACAACGTTATGGCCGCCGTCGGGTGCCGCCGAACCAACGTCGGTCATTACCCGCCGCGCATCGCGCAACAATGGTCTTATAAACGCTTGAAACGAACGACGTTATGGCCGCCGTCGTGTGCCGCCGAATGAACGCCGGTCATTACCCGCCGCGAATCGCGCAACAATGGTCTTATAAACGCTTGAAACGAACAACGTTATGGCCGCCGTCGGGTGCCGCCGAACGAACGTCGGTCATTACCCGCCGCGCATCGCGCAACATTGGTCTTGTAAACGCTTGAAACGAACAACGTTATGGCAGCCGTCGGGTGCCGCCGAACCAACGTCGGTCATTAGCCGCCGCGCACCGCGCAACAATTGTCTTGTAAACGCTTGAAACGAACAACGTTATGGCCGCCGTCGGGTGCAGCCGAACCAAAGTCGGTCATTATCCGCCGCGCATCGCGCAACAATGGTCTTGTAAACGCTTGAAACGAACAACGTTATGGCCGCCGTCGGGTGCAGCCGAACCAACGTCGGTCATTACCCGCCGCGCATCGCGCTACAATGATCGTAGAAACGCTTGAAACGAACAACATTAAGTCCGCCGTCGGGTGACGCCGAACGAACGTCGGTCATTACCCGCCGCGCATCGCGCAACAATGGTCTTGTAAACGCTTGAAACGAACAACGTTATGGCCGCCGTCGGGTGCAGCCGAACCAACGTCGGTCATTACCCGCCGCGCATCGCGCAACATTGGTCTTGTAAACGCTTGAAACGAACAACGTTATGGCAGCCGTCGGGTGCCGCCGAACCAACGTCGGTCATTAGCCGCCGCGCACCGCGCAACAATTGTCTTGTAAACGCTTGAAACGAACAACGTTATGGCCGCCGTCGGGTGCAGCCGAACCAACGTCAGTCATTACCCGCCGCGCATCGAGCAACAATGGCCTTGTAAACGCTTGAAACGAACAACGTTATGGCCGCCGTCGGGTGCCGCCTAACGAACGTCGGTCATTACCCGCCGCGCATCGCGCAACAATGGTCTTGTAAACGCTTGAAACGAACAACGTTATGGCCGCCGTCGGGTGCCGCCGAACCAACGTCGGTCATTACCCGCCGCGCATCGCGCAACAATGGTCTTGTAAACGCTTGAAACGAACAACGTTATGGCCGCCGTCGGGTGCAGCCGAACCAACGTCGGTCATTACCCGCCGCGCATCGCGCAACAATGGTCTTGTAAACGCTTGAAACGAACAACGATATGGCCGCCGTCGGGTGCCGCCGAACCAACGTCGGTCATTACCCGCCGCGCATCGCGCTACAATGATCGTAGAAACGCTTGAAACGAACAACATTAAGGCAGCCGTCGGGTGCCGCCGAACGAACGTCGGTCATTACCCGCCGCGCATCGCGCAACAATGGTCTTATAAACGCTTGAAACGAACGACGTTATGGCCGCCGTCGCGTGCCGCCGAACGAACGTCGGTCATTACCCGCCGCGCATCGCGCAACAATGGTCTTGTAAACGCTTGAAACGAACAACGTTATGGCCGCCGTCGGGTGCCGCCGAACGAACGTCGGTCATTACCCGCCGCGCATCGCGCAACAATGGTCTTGTAAACGCTTGAAACGAACAACGTTATGGCCGCCGTCGGGTGCCGCCGAACCAACGTCGGTCATTACCCGCCGCGCATCGCGCAACAATGGTCTTGTAAACGCTTGAAACGAACAACGTTATGGCCGCCGTCGGGTGCCGCCGAACCAACGTCGGTCATTACCCGCCGCGCATCGCGCTACAATGATCGTAGAAACGCTTGAAACGAACAACATTAAGGCCGCCGTCGGGTGCCGCCGAAAGAACGTCGGTCATTACCCGCCGCGCATCGCGCAACAATGGTCTTGTAAACGCTTGAAACGAACAACGTTATGGCCGCCGTCGGGTGCCGCCGAACGAACGTCGGTCATTACCCGCCGCGCATCGCGCAACAATGGTCTTGTAAACGCTTGAAACGAACAACGTTATGGCCGCCGTCGGGTGCCGCCGAACCAACGTCGGTCATTACCCGCCGCGCATCGCGCAACAATGGTCTTGTAAACGCTTGAAACGAACAACGTTATGGCCGCCGTCGGGTGCCGCCGAACCAACGTCGGTCATTACCCGCCGCGCATCGCGCTACAATGATCGTAGAAACGCTTGAAACGAACAACATTAAGGCCGCCGTCGGGTGCCGCCGAAAGAACGTCGGTCATTACCCGCCGCGCATCGCGCAACAATGGTCTTGTAAACGCTTGAAACGAACAACGTTATGGCCGCCGTCGGGTGCCGCCGAACGAACGTCGGTCATTACCCGCCGCGCATCGCGCAACATTGGTCTTGTAAACGCTTGAAACGAACAACGTTATGGCAGCCGTCAGGTGCCGCCGAACCAACGTCGGTCATTAGCCGCCGCGCACCGCGCAACAATTGTCTTGTAAACGCTTGAAACGAACAACGTTATGGCCGCCGTCGGGTGCAGCCGAACCAACGTCGGTCATTACCCGCCGCGCATCGCGCTACAATGATCGTAGAAACGCTTGAAACGAACAACATTAAGGCCGCCGTCGGGTGCCGCCGAACGAACGTCGGTCATTACCCGCCGCGCATCGCGCAACAATGGTCTTGTAAACGCTTGAAACGAACAACGTTATGGCCGCCGTCGGGTGCCGCCGAACCAACGTCGGTCATTACCCGCCGCGCATCGCGCAACAATGGTCTTGTAAACGCTTGAAACGAACAACGTTATGGCCGCCGACGGGTGCCGCCGTACGAACGTCGGTCATTACACGCCGCGCATCGCGCACCAATGGTCTTAGAAACGCTTGAAACGAACAACCTTAAGGCCGCCGTCGGGTGCCGCCGAACGAGCTTCGGTCATTACCCGCCGCGCATCGCGCAACAATGGTCTTATAAACGCTTGAAACGAACAACGTTATGGCCGCCGTCGGGTGCCGCCGAACCAACGTCGGTCATTACCCGCCGCGCATCGCGCAACAATGGTCTTATAAACACTTGAAACGAACAACGTTATGGCCGCCGTCGGGTGCCGCCGAACGAACGTCGGTCATTACCCGCCGCGCATCGCGCAACAATGGTCTTATAAACGCTTGAAACGAACAACGTTATGGCCGCCGTCGGGTGCCGCCGAACGAACGTCGGTCGTTACCCGCCGCGCATCGCGCAACAATGGTCTTATAAACGCTTGAAACGAACAACGTTAAGGCCGTCGTCGGGTGCTTCCGAACGAACGTCGGTCATTACCCGCCGCGCATCGCGCAACAATGGTCTTATAAACGCTTGAAACAAACACCGTTAAGGCCGCCGTCGGGTGCCGCAGAACGAACTTCGGTCATTACGCGCCGCGCATGGCGCAACAATGGTCTTATAAACGCTTGAAACGAACAACGTTAAGGCCGCCGTCGGGTGCCGCAGAACGACCTTCGGTCATTACGCGCCGCGCATGGCGCAACAATGGTCTTATAAACGCTTGAAGCGAACGACGTTATGGCCGCCGTCGGGTGCCGCCGAACGAACGTCGGTCATTACCCGCCGCGCATCGCGCAATAATGGTCTTATAAACGCTTGAAACGAACACTGTTAAGGCCGCCGACGGGTGCCGCCGAACGAACGTCGGTCATTACCCGCCGCGCAGCGCGCAACAATGATCGTAGAAACACTGCAAACGGACACCGTTTAGGCCGCCGTCGGGTGCCGACGAACGAACTTCGGTCATTAATCGCTGCGCATCGCGCAACAATGGTCTTATAAACGCTTGAAACGAACAACGTTAAGGCCGTCGTCGGGTGCTTCCGAACGAACGTCGGTCATTACCCGCCGCGCATCGCGCAAAAATGGTCTTATAAACGCTTGAAACGAACACCGTTAAGGCCGCCGTCGGGTGCCGCAGAACGAACTTCGGTCATTACGCGCCGCGCATTGCGCAACAATGGTCTTATAAACGCTTGAAACGAACGACGTTATGGCCGCCGTGTGGTGCCTCCGAACGATCTTCGGTCATTACCCGGCGTGCATCGCGCAACAATGGTCTTATAAACGCACCCGCCTCAGGGCCTTTGAGGTGGACGGTGTTTACTCTTAACAGTTCGCCAGCCCCAGAGGCGGAAATTCATCTCTCCGCTGGGGGAACATCCGGTTCCTCCACTGAAATAAAATGGATGGGGCCGGTCCCGACGGAGAGATGACACAAAAATAGTAATAATGGCGAATGATAATGCATTCAACATTCAACCACGGTATAGAATAGTAACAGGCATAAAGTAATTAGATAAATAATAATAAAGTCGTAGAAAATAGAGAAATAGTTAATAATAATAGTATAAAGATTGAATAAGAATAAAAATAATTTTAAAAAAAGAAAAAAAATGTGGGGGACTTGAATTCGCGAACTTTGATCATTGGGTTACTGCACTCTGACCCAATTAAATTTCGGATCGAGGCAGTAGCCCAATAAAATAATAAAAACAGTAAATAGATGAGTAATATATGAATAGCATGAATAAAGTAGATAAAAAGAATGAAAGGATGAATAAAAATTAAGAAAAAAAATTTTTAACACAAGGGGGATTTGAACTCGTAAATTTTGATCATTGGGTTGCTGCGCGCTGGCCCAATACAACTTTGGATCAATGCACCAGCTTAATAAAATTAAAAAATGTCAAATAAATGAATATTATAAGAATAACATAAGATTGAATAAGGTAAGAAAGAATAAAATTAAAAAAAAAATTTAAAGAAAGGAGGCTTGAACTCCCAAATTTTTTTATCACTGGGCTACTAAATCTATCGGTTAAACTTGAAAATACATCGCCCATTATATATAATTTAGTATGGTAAATAATTATTAAGAATGGTAAATAATGCAACTAAACAGGGTAAATCATCAAATGCCGGTACATAATCATTCCGTAAACAGTTCGTTCGGAAAGTAAGTTGACAGCAACGTGGAGTTAGCCATCGTTTAGGCACGTGTAACCGGACAATAATTTTACTATTTCCATACGCAGCGATCATATAATATTGCCGAAATAGTGTCAGAAAATCTGAAGCTCTCCCATAATAAATCATAATAAATAATAAATCATAATAAATTAGAACAAAATATTGGAAAATAAGAAAAAACGCCTCGCAAAAATGCTCGATTAGAATACCAAGAACAACTTTTTTTTATAGTAAACTTCATGTATGATTCAGTGTCGAAGGAAGCAGAGTTTTTAAAGGATCCAACTCTTAATTTTGTCAAAGCTGTTTCTTCTTAGTATAATTTGACACCGTCTTAAATTTCCAAAATGTACATTTATTAGGTTGGAAACTATGAAACGGGCTTTTTTCGTTTAGTCTGTGTTCAGCTGCGACTGAGAGAGATACATTGTAACGTGCGCTCGATATTTTTTTTTAAAAAGCTTAAAGATATTCTTCTTACTCATTTTGTACAATTTTTTCGTCTTTGTATCCCATTTTTATTTTATTTTCATCCTAAACCAGATGGAAACGAAACGCGATTTACATCCACTCTTCTTGTACGAGATTAAATTAAATCGTACCGCAGCTCAAGCCTCGAGAAATATTAATCAGGATCAGAGATGGATCCAGCAATGAAAAGAATGCTCGATATTGGTTCGAAAAATTTCGTTCTGGCAATTTGAGTATCGTCGATGAGCCTCGAGGAAGAACACCAGCCCATATTGATAACGAGGAATTAAGGACGACTGTGGAATACGATCCACGCACAACTAGTCGAACAACTTGGGTCTAAACTAGGAACTAGTCGTACAGCTGTGTTAAAACATTTGCGTGCAATAAATAAAGTGAAAAAATTCGACTCATATGTGCCGCACGAATTGACGCAACTGGAGATGATCGCTCGTTTCATAGTTTCTAACCTAATAAAAAAAATTAGAGTTTGAAATTTGTAAATGGCATTTAACCCTTTGCACTCGACCACTTTTTCGGTCACACGTCATTTTTTCTATCACTAATCTCTTGGTGAATACAACTGATCTAATTTTTCGACAGCTGAAAATCAATTTCATCCTCGCTCGAGCTAATTTCACCTTCGAAATTCATTTTTGTAGGGCTTCAAAAGTTCAAATCAGTCGACGAAAAACTCCAGCTGCTGTGTGAAACTCCGTGGCGAGTCGCCTCTCAAGCATAAAGGGTTAACCCTTTGGAGTCAGAGTTATTTTTCAATTTAGCAGCTCTTTTTCATTCTTTTTTTCATTTAGTGATGTCGAGTCACACTCGACAAAGGTCCGCAAAAGGGCTAATTTCGTATTTTGTATCAATTTTTATGGTACGTCAATATAGCTATTGAAGTGAGGAGGAATTAAAAATGAGAATCTTTACAAATTCTATGTTTTTAGTAAGAACGTTGTATGTTATGTTACGTTGCATTTCTTATTCGAAATTGTTATTCATGCTAATATAACTCAATCTAACACTTTGTTTTTAGTAAAAAGATTACACAGGTTACGTTACGTTGTATTTGTTCTTTGAAATTATTATTAATACTAAAATAACCTAACCTATAACACTTTCTTTGCGTTTTTTAGTAAGAACGTTGTAGGTTATGTTACGTTGAATTTATTCCTCAAAATTGTTATTAATATCAAACTGTGTTTTAAAGTAACGATGTTATTTCTTATCGAAATGTATTAATTAATTATATTAATTATATCCAATTACGTTTATCTTATATTTATTTATTTAACGAACGAACCATAACCTCAATATTAACTTCATTTAGAAAGCTTTTCAAGTTTAGAAGCTTTTATGTTTTACTATGACCTCGCGACGATCGTTTTTCTAATAATTCTACATTTTGCGATTAAAAAACCTAAACATGAATGAACCATGACCTCAAACTTGACGCCATCTTTAATCGAATCTCTATACATCTTATATTTCTATATATCGCTTATCTGTTATCTCTTAATATCGCTTTCAAAGGATATTATTTAATGAACCAACCGTAACCTCAATATCGACTTAATTCCACTTAAATAAAGAAATTTAAACGCTTTTATCGTTTGCTATTACAGCCAGCCCTCGACTTTCGCACATAATTGCTTCCTGAAAATATGTACGAACGTTGAATGTTCGAAAGTAGTGGGATGGAAAAAGATAAGCAACAAAAACTGTGTTTTAAAGTGTTTGCTTATCAATACTAGGTAATTTTCTTGTCAACTTGTCAAGAGTTAGTCGAATACCACCCATTTCTTTCTTTTAGAAAATTTTAGAAAATCTGAAATTCATAGAGTAAAATGTCAAACTAATAAAAACTTGTTATACATGAGTGTCTTATAAACTAATTAACAGGAGAATGAGAGAGTGAAAGAGAGAAGAGAGAGGAAGGGGATGAGAGGGGGGAGAGAGAGTGAGAGAGAAAGAGAGATAATGAGAGAGAGAGAGAGAGACGTATAACCAATAATTTTCACATCCTCACGTTTTGCACCCTAATTTTATCAATATGCTATATATATCAGTGTTGTATTCTCAACCTTTTTTGGTTGACGGTACACTAAAAACATCTGCGATTATTTGCGAAGCATTTAAATATTGGATAAGACTTCATTAGTAACCGTTGCGATAATTAGAAATACTATTTCAAAGTTACAAAACTCATGCAATTTTAATTATTTGTCAAATACACTGCTATATGTGTATGTATATACATATACATAATGTAAGATTTTTTTAGTCACCTTTGAGGTAATTACAAATGCTATTTCTATTGCAAGTTTAATTATTCATCAAAAATCCTTGCGACAGGTTTAACAATCTCTCGTAGCACATAGATTGAGAAACCCTGCCATATATATATCTACAGATATAGTGTAAGATTCTTTTAGCAACCTTTGAGGTAATTACAAATACTATTTCAATTGCAATTTTAATTATTCGTCAAAAACCCTTGCGACACGTTTAACAATATCTCGTCGCACATAGATTGAGAAACCCTGCCATATATATATCTACAGATATAGTATAAGATTCTTTTAGTAACCTTTGAAATAATTACGAACACTATTTCAATAGCAATTAATATTATTTATCAAAAACCCTTGCGACAGGTTTAACAATCTCTCGTGGCAAACAGATTGAGAAACACTGCTGTATATATATATAGTATATGATTCTTTTAGTAACCTTTGAGGTAATTACAAATACTATTTGAAAGTTACAAAACCCATGCAATTTTAATTATTCGTCAAAAACCCTCGACGATCTCTCGTCGCATCCAAGTTGAGAATCCCTGCCACGCACACAAACATATCCCACACAAGCTACGCACTAATTCTACGTTTATTAACGCAGGCATATCTAGTCTAAAACCGATACGAGAATAAGTTTTAACTGTATTACTAGTTCCGATTTAAATCAATATCACTGTATATTGAGGTTATGTACGTCTCAGTAGTCAGAGCGTCTTAAGCAATTCGCCAAGTATTTTCATACTCTGAGTCACGGGGATATATTTATAAATCGGTGGCCAAGAAATTTTATACCACCAATACCGTGGCTTCTGCTAACGCCCACTGTAATTTCACGAATATCGTTCAAAATACGATCGCGAGGAATCTTTCTTCTATTGTAAACAAGCCTAACTGCCGATACTTGGCTATCTGAACAACGTTTACGACCTTTTTCTCTAACGTGATGCAACGAGTCTGGAATATTATATGTTTATATGCACATGTATGTGTGTGTCTGTGTGCGAATATTGCTTCCTTCTAGCTTCTCGAAACAGCAATACATAATAACAGGAATGTGTTCTCCACTATTCAACAGAAAGATGCGTATCCGCATATATATGTACATATGTACGTACATATATACTTTTTGTTTTTTATTTCAATTTGTATTATAACAGTAGCTATCTTATCGCAGTTGGAGATAATTATTTACCATTGCTGCTACTGTTAATTACTCTTTACCATCACATAGACTATCGATAATGTCCCACTATTATTCTTTTTATTATTATTAGTAGTATTATCGTTTTATTATTATTGTTTTGATTATCATCATTCTATGTTTTATTGCCATTTTTTTTTTTTGTTATAGGAAATTATCATTGAGAGCAATGGATTATATGGTGGTGTTAGCGTGGAGGTAGCAGTGGTTTTAAGATTAAGACACGAGAGTCGTTGAAAATTTGGAATACATAGTATTTAGACGATATTATTTTTATTCTAACGTTAAGAGAGTCACATCAGTCATTTGCTAGTCTTATCAGTTTTGATAATTATTTAACAGCGGATATGTTCAATGATATTATAATTTGCATTTCTAAAGCAATCGTTAGTAGCAGATAATAGAGGTATTTAACGTATTGCGAGGGCAAAATCTTAGACTGGCACAAGTAGCATTACTCGATAGACAAAAGATGATTAAATTTGTAATATCATATACGGTCTGTGTCATATCATATATTTATGCAAGGAGAAGCTTTGTCAAGCTTTGTAGCGACAATTGTTTCTGAACATTTAGATAACTTTCGAAACAATTCACACGTGCTGCGTGCTGTATATTTCAAGTAACAGTACCAGTTACTTATTTTATACGCACAGCTCATGATCGTTCCCCTCTTTTATGGTCAAAGTTTTGTTAATCGAACGTACCAGAAATTATTCGTGCAATAGCAAATTTGTAAAAATAAATTTTAATTGATTAAGGGTACAGCTTATCGTATTCGCTTTGTTCAGTGTTCATCGTAGTGCTCGATGGTACATAGACTAAATGCATATATGAACTTATCGATCAAAGGGAAAGACAAATCTTCTCTTCCTGAATGAAAAATACTCTGTTATCGTATGACAAATCATACTTATACATTCGTTACCATTTACTACACATTATAGCGTAGATCATGAACGTGTTCGATAGGTATGATACGTTTGAAAAATGAAATCTCTTGGCGTAATAGCAATGTCTAATCGAAACCTTATCTAACGATAACAATAGCTTCGCTGTTAGTTTTACATGGAAAATAAAAATTGGTTCGTTATATTTGCTCTCGCAGCAACACTTCTGTTGTACGATAATTGCAAATGGTACGTCTACTATCATTTCTTTCGTACTATTTACTGCAATGGTGCTACTGCATTTAACATGCGTTGCAATAAGTAAATACTCGTAGTGTAAAATTTGTTAGTAATCGGTACCTGCTGGCAAAGATTTATTCAGATCTGAAGGCTTTCATACTCAGAAATACAGTGTATATCAACGATTTAAAAAAAAAGACTTCTACTTTTGAAACTTATCATGTCTTGTGACATGCTACGTATTCTATTTGTATTATTTAAAGGAATATTAAAAGAAACGAATGTGCACACGTGCAATACGTTTGTACGTTCGATTCTGTAGTACATTGCCATATATTATTTATTTGTTATAATTTTAATAGATATAAATAAATTTTACTGTAATTTATAGAGTAGAAGTTAAAAAACGAAATAAGCTGATTTCTCGTCGAAGCAAATATTAGATTTTTGCTCCTTCTGAGTCGTACGATTCTATTTACAAATTATGAACTCTTTATTTTGTATAAATATATTTAATCAGAACATCTTCAAAGTTTCAATAAGAATAGAACTAATTAAAGTAATACATTTGTATCGTAAAGTCGAGTGGTACTCGTACTGTCTGAAATATTAAAAAATTCTACGTTATAAAGTTCGCTGATGATTTATTATGTTCTATATGTTATCGTACCACATAACTAGAGGATAGTAATTGAAATTCTTCAACACAAAATGATTGCGAACTCAATAGTTACAAATTATGCAAAGTTAAATTTACTCTTCTCTCGTTATTTTTATTCGCACGAGAAATTTGCTTATTCTCAGTTGTAAAGTAATTTAAGGCCTTCTACAAGAAAATGAACGACTTTAAAAATAGCATTTGAAACACGAAAATACCTTTTAGTCAAGAGTAAGCCATTTCTTATATTTATATATACATTACTCTATCTATTGAATTTTTACATTACAAATAAATTGAACATGAAATCCACGCTTATTAAATTTATGCGGAGTCTAGTGTACAGAGATTTGGCATAATTTATAAGCACGTACCTACATTTCTGATATATATATATATATATATATATATATATATATATATATATATATATATATATATATATATTATTGCATACTTTTAATTGTTTCGCAGATATTGCACAGGGCGCAGCATTTAACAGTAACAATAAAATTTACTGGCCGTCGATTCATCGTATAAAAAAATTTTTTCAACGACTGTTGTTTGGCATCACAAACAATGTAATAATTAATTTTACAATGCAGCGAGCAGTTTGAAACATTCTTTTTATGCAACGAAGGGAATAACGAGTATATTTTGATGGTACGATTAATTCATTCAACCTTGCGCATATAAATTATATATTTACACCTAGCTCGCACACACACACGTACAGATATATTCATTTATATTATCATGATTATATTTAATTATGATTTATAATCCTGATAATATATTTTGGTATTCGTATTTGTGAGCGCATCTTCAAATTCTTTTATTATCTACGATTACTTAAGGAACTTAAACGAAATAAGAACATATCGCATTAGTCGCTAAATTTTATGTTAAAAAGTAGCAGATTTTTCAAATGTAACAGTCTACAAATTATTCTATGCGTCGAAGATTAGAAACAGAACAATTGAACGAATTGTTTAAGAAACGAGACAATCAAATTGTACTCAATTCCTTGTGATACGTTGGATATAAAATAGATTTGTCGTACAGAAAAAAATATATTAGACATTTTTTTTTAAACATATTGCTCGGTGGTTGTTGTTTGGTATAATTAAAAATAGATAACATTCATAAATGTTTGTTTTATCCGCTTTTCAATCGTTTGAGAATGATCGATTAAAATTCAGATTGGTTGTAACGAACAATAGTTGCTATTTTTCTAAGCAGTAGTTTAGTAGAAAAATACGAGAATAAGTAGAGAGGTGAATTCTTATAGATCATTGTGCTAAAAATGAAGGTTTAGAAAAAATGTACTGTTTTATATGTTCTACAAAGGTTTATAGAAATTGCGAATGCTACGTCTGAATGTTGTTTTCAGTTATTATTATATATTGCATAGCAAAACACAGAGAATACGATATTGAAATATTATGATAGTACGATACTGAAATGTTATGATTATTGCAATATTGTACAGATCATGGGTGCGCATATTAGTTTAGAGAAATTAAAAAGAAGAAATAGCTTATTCGCAGAAATAAATCATTCATAATATGTTTAGAAAAAGCATACTGTTTCATATATTTTACAAAGGTTTATAGAAATTGTGAATGCTACGTCTGAATGCTATTTTCATATATTATTATATATTGTAGAGTAAAATACAGAGAGTACGATATTGTGCTTTTAAATTTCTGAAAGGAAAAAGTAGCTCTTCTGCTGAAATAAATTATTTATAAAGTACTAATTTTATAAGTATAAATACTATATTCAATTGTTATTATATATTGCATTGCAACACCCAGAGAGTACGATATTGAAATATTATAATTATTGCAATATTGTACTACTCATGGGTGCATTTATAAGTTTCTGAAAAGAAAAAGTAGCTTTTCCGCTGAAACAAATTATTTGTACAGTTCTACTTTTATACATATGAATACTATATTCAATTATTATTATATATAGTGCATTGTAACACACAGAGACTACGATATTGAAATATTATAATAGTACGATACTAAAATATTATGATTATTGCAGTATTGCACGCCTCATGGATGGGCTTATGAGTTTCTGAAAAGAACAAAATAGCTTTCTCGTAAATCCTCAGCTGAAACAAATCATTCATAAAATTCTATTTTCATACATTTCTAAAAATGTTCATACATTTGCTACATATATGTTACACAATTCTTAACAATGTTTCAACATTTTTTGAAATGCATAAAAATATTTGGTCCAGCATCGATATTCGTTCGATACACTCATTGGTAATGCAACGCAAGCCTCTCGATTTGACCATTTTGAAAAATCACGTGTTCGAAATACGTTCAATTGTAACGATTCTGCTAATTGGTTAGACTTTAACACGTTGAAACGCCATGGCGAACATCAACTATTTCTAATTACAAAAGTTGAATGAAAATTCAACTTTCATATCAAAATATAAAATTTAATTGAAAAACATCTGTCGAAAGTATCGAATGATATTACGAAAGACAGCGAAAATTGAATATAAAATATTTTTATTAATTAATTTAAAAGTAAATATTTTTTAAAGTGTAATCATTGCAGTTTATCAAAAAATTTGATTAAAAATTACAGATCAAGAAAACGTATGAAACACGTGTATTCAATTGATGCATTTTATTACGAAACACGTGTATTGAATTTCATTATTACGCGTATTACATTGTTTATTTTTCTTTTTCTTTCAATTAATGTTGCTGTTCAATAGAACAGCATTGTACGCTGTTTATCAGGTTTTAATGCATTGTATATTCAGATAAACGATAAAAAAGAAGATATTAATGCGTCGTTCACTATTTTTGCGATACAATTTGGTATCAAACGCGTTTAGTACGAATCCAATATGAAATTTACGATCCCAACAACGAAACATTAGACAAAAATATTGAATTAATTTTTTAATTAAAAGTAGAGCAATTCTTGTTGTCTACTGCAGTGGTTCTCAACCTTGTTTTCGTCTCTTGTCCAGCAAAAAAATTTCATAGCACGTTTCTGTCATAAAAACAGATTTCACAGCTAAAATGTTAAATCTTAGTGAAATTTAAATACGCAGTTTGAGAACCCATGGTTTACACGTATTTCATAGCTTTCACGTAGAATTAAGATGTTAAAAAATTTATATTACACACATAACAGAATAAATTAGTAATATTTGACGAAGGATTTGATTTTTAAATGGAAATACATATATGCGTGTATATGTGTTATAATAATTAACAATGATTTAATTACGAACGAAAGATGTAGAAATTTTCAGTGTTGGTAATCGATGGACTAAAGAAAAACAAGCTGACTAGTCAACGAAGAAACATGTACATTTTATGACTTATAATATTTTACATTTATTTTCAGAAGTTTTGTAGAGAAAACAGAAAATTTGTAGAGAAAAGAGAAAAAAGGAGTGCAATGTTTTCTGAAGAACTTGCGATTGAATGCAAACTGATTAAGAAACGCGAGTATAGTGTATATTGCGTTGACGAGAAAGTGTTTTCGCTTTTGTAGTGCGAAATAAGGCACATTTTTTTGTACAATGAATAAGTTAACAGTTACAAACAAAATTATAACTTGTTTGTGAACAAACGTAAATTTGGTTTTTGAGGCGGATTATGCGTCCACGTAGGGCCCCAGATCGCATAGGGCCCCGATGTCTGAAAACATTCTTCACTTAAAAATTTTGAAAATGATAGAAAAGGTTAAAAAAATATTTCGTAAAATTTTTGTTTCTTAGAACTCCCCCGCTTGTCTTGATACGCCCCTGAGAGACCAAGAAATTTTTATCGCTTGGGGTCCTCACTTTTTTTGAGCCGCCCTTGAGGGGCCCAAAAATTTTTTTAGTTGGGGCCCCAAATTTTTTATCTCTTAGAACTCTCTCACTTGTCTTGATACGCTCTTGAGAGACCAAGAAAATTGTATCGCTTTTGTTTATCCGCCCCTGAGGGGCCCAACAATTTTTTCGTTTGAGGTCCCTATTTGTCTTGGCCCGTCCCTGAATTTGGAGTCTTTTAAAATTTTAAAGCAAAATTTTTAATTTATAGCCTTAAAGTTGCATTTTTTTGGAGGAGGCAAAATTTTTATATTTCTTAGGGCCCACCATCCTTGTCTTGTCTTGATCTGCCCCTGAATCTGAGGTTTCAAAACTAAAAAGCTAAATATTAAATTTGTAGTTTCAAAGTTACATTATTTTGATGGAGAGAGCAAAATTTTTATTTCTCAGGGTCCTCATTTGCCTTGATCCGCCCCTGAATTTGAAATTTTTTTAAATTTAAAAACAAAATGTCAAATTTATAGCCTCAAAGTTGCACTTTTTTGGAGAGGAGTGAAATTTTTATTGCTTAGGAGCCCCACTTGTCTTGGTCCGCCCCTAATCTGCAGTCTTTTAAAATTTAAAAGCAAAATATTAAATTTATAGTTTCAAAGTTGCACTTTTTTTAGAGAGGAGAACAAAATTTGTATTGCTTAGGGCCCTCACTAAAAAAATTACACTTTTTTTTTTATTACTTAGGATTCCACTTGTCTTAATTCGAGCCTGCAAATGTAACTAATACCAAATTTCAACAGCAAAAAATCATAACAAACAGAATTCTTTTAAAATAATTACAATGCTATCTATGCGCGAACACCGAAATTACTTTCTTGCCAACCCAATTTGAGCATCGTGTTGTAAGAAGAATATTTAACCGTTTTAGTGCCATGAACTTTTCAAGAAATCCAATCGAAAAGTGCTAAATAGAGCGCAATAGAGCTATTCTCTATTTATCATTTAAAAAATGCTGGGTTACTGTTTCTGCACAATTCTTACAGATATCCATGTGCAGCAAATTTTAGAATTCTCATCGAGTAATTGGTAATTTTAAACACTAAACAGAAGTGCAATCGTATCGCCTGGCATTCAGACGGTTAACTTTTTGCACTCGAATGTCATCTCTGAGTGAATTGATCGCTTAAAAAGTTTTCTAAAAAGTTTTGCGAAAGTTTTCTATCGAAATGAAAATATTCTATTGGTAGTAGATAGTTGCTTAGTAATAGCTTCTATTGCTAACTTTTACCAGCAATAGAAAATTGCTAATGGCATTAACCCTTTGCACTCTACTCCTTCCTGGATGATGGCAATAGAAGCTCGAAATATTGCTAAAATAGCAATATTTTATGCAAATTGATAAAATAGCAATATCTTAGCAATATTTTGGCTGCAGTTTCTATTGCTAAAATAGCAATATTTTTGCAATAGTTTCTAATGCTGTGATAGCAATATTTTAGCGATACTTTAGCAACAGTTTCTAATGCTAACATTTTTTCCTCAAGTTTTCTATTGAAATGGAAATTTTCTATTGCTGGGAGACATTGGCAATAGAAGCTAAAAATATTGTTAAAATAGCAATGTTTTAACAACATTTATCAATAGTTTCCATAGCTAACGTCTCTCAGCAATAGAAGATTTGTATTGCTGAGGCGACGTTGGCAATAGAAGCCAGAAATATTGCTAAAATAGCAATGTTTTAGCAATATTTAGCAACAGTTTCTATTGCTAACGTCTCTCAGCAAAAGGAAGTCTCCATTTCAGTAGAAAACGTGAAGAAAATTTTTTATTGTTGAGAGACGTTGGCAATAGAAGTTATTTTTACATGTTTAACATTGTTATTTTAGCGATATTTAGCCATAGTTTCTATTGCCAACGTCTCCCAGCAATACAAAATTCTCATTTCAATAAAAAACTCAAGAGTCGACACATCTCTCAAAAAGCTGCGCAGTTACAATTTCAATCCCTAATCAATCCTAATACCCCCTCAGAGCAGACATCAGAGCGCAAACTCCAAACAGAAACCATAACAAAGAGAAAACAGAAAAGAGAATCAATCGATCACAAAGTTCCTCCCCAGAAGCGAGGACAATTTTAATCTTTTATTACTGTTTATATAGTGGCAAATTAAGTCGCCTGCAGAGGACTGGAGATTGATAAATGCATGCGAAACAACGTAGGCACTTGGGTCAGTTTCGCGAGCACTCTCATCAAAGGGCTGGTCATGCTTTGTCATGAATCCGGAGAGCGCAATTGCAGTACGCGCCTCCGTGAAAAGGTTAGTTTCCTCCAGACATATCATTTTTTACCTCTTACTTTCATTTTCCCGCGATATTTCCTGCATCCACGTCTGTTCATGAACGAAAACGTCCGCGTATCGCATAAACAGACGTAAGATACGTGGAAATCATATGTTTGTGCAATATGCCGCCATGTTGGCATTGTTTCATAAGGTTCGTGCTTCTTACAGGAATAAATTTCTTCTTACAGGTCAATTTACCTTCCTTGAACTTTATTCTATAAAAATTTTTTAATTGTTGGTTATTGATTTAGTCATTTAATTGAAATCAATTTATATTTTGCATAAAATTGAAATTAAATGAATATAAAAATACATGATTTAATTGAAATAAATTTAGATTTTGCATAAAACTTTTAGTTATTGATTTATTCATTTAACTGAAATAAATTTATACTTTGCATAAAATTATTGATTATTGATTTATTCATTTAATTGAAATAAATTTATATTTCGCATAAAATTGTTAGATATTGATTGAAATAAAATTATATTTTGCATAAAATTGTTGATTATTGATTCATTCATTTAATTGAAATAAATTTATACTTTGCATAAAAATGTTAGATATTAATTTATTCATTTAATTGAAATCAATTTATATTTTGCATAAAATTGTTGGATATTAATTTATTCATTTAATTGAAATAAATTTATATTTTGCATAAAATTGTTGATTATTGATTTATTCATTTAATTAAAATAAATTTATATTTTGCATAAAATTGAAATTAAATGAATATAAATTTTTATTTTCGAAGTAGTTTCGAATAAATTGGATTTGTAGTATTTTTTTATAGAATCCAGAATGGAAGGATTGAATTATTGTTGATTTTTGAAATTGTTTATGTGGAAGTTTAAAAGTTCGAGGAAGGGCGTTGAGATTTGGAAAATATTATTCTTCGTATTTCTAATGTATTTGTACCGTCTTATTTCAGTATTTTGAAGCTATTCAGTATTTTTATTTATTTTACATGTGTGTGCGTTCATATTGTTTTTTGTTTTATTTTGTATGTACTTATTATGATTATTTTGTATCAGAAATATATAACGCAGGTGTTAAAATGTTTGTAATATTTTAGTTTGTTATAAATTATAAATTGAAAGTTGGTAAATTTGTAATCTGTTTTAAATTAAAATGTTGCAATATTTCGTTTGTGACAAATTACAAGTTTTCAATATTTCATTTACCACAAGTTAGAAATTTGCAATATTTCATTTACCACAAATTAGAAATTTGCTATATTTCTTTTACCACAAATTATAAATTTGCAATATTTCATTTACCACAAATTACAAATTTGCAACATTTCATTTGCAACAAGTTACGAATTTGCAATATTTTAATTTGTGACAAGTTATGAATTACAAAACCTAACCTAACCTTTATGAAATGTGCAACAAATTACAAATTTGGACTATTTTAATTTGCAATAAATTACAAATTTGTATCGAATTACAAATTTGCAACGAATTACAAATTTGCAATATTTTAATTTGTGGTAAATTACGAATTGCAAAACCTAACCTAATCTAACCTTTCCGAAATTTGCAATATTTTAATTTGCAACAATTTCCAAATTTGCACTATTTTAATTTGTAGCAAATTATGAATTTGTAATATTTTAATTTGTGGCAAATTATGAATTTGCAATATTTTAACTTGTGACAAATTGTATTACAAACCAAAGAATGAATTATAAAACAGGAAAAGTAGGATATTTATTAACAAAATATCAACATAAACTTCAAATTTCATACTTTACACACACACACACACACATGTACGTGTATGCGAGGACACTCGCTGCTTGCGATTGATTTCGAATTTAACGATAAACAAATATTTTCAAAAAGCGTGGTTTAAACAAATTTCGAAATAACCATCACTTTGTATAATTAACATAATTCTGCGGTTTTTATGTATCGTTGAATTATTTTGATAAAACATTATAAGGGAAAAATGATTAATTGTTGTTAATAAATAGTCGTAAACCGTGGCTCCCAGCAATTAGAGAGCAAATTAATTGTTATTATTTATTCAAAGGAAGTCTTTATTTCTTCTTTAGGTCTTAGTTGTATCCATAAATAATAAATAATTCAATTGTTAGGACTAGAGAATTGTTTTTAAATTTCATACCAAGTACCTGTAATATTTGCCAATATTGCAAGCTATTAAAAATGAATTAAAAATAAAGTTAGAAATAAATATTAGAATTTAGAAACGTTTCGAAATAGAAAAGAATATTGAAACACAATTTTAAGTTCTTCCAGAAAAAATTAAAAATCTAAAATTGTCCTCAGAAAAAATAATTTACTTCTTTTTAGATTAGAAATTAGAAATAAAATCAGAAACGTTTTAAAACAAAAAAGAACATTAAAACACAATTTTAAGTTCTCCCAGAAAAATGTAAAAAAAGAAATTAGTCATTTGAAATGGTGGTAGAAAAATAATTTACTTTTTCTTAAATCTTTTTCCACAAATTTCGATAAAAAATCTAAAACAAAAGGCATCATTAATTAAAACAAAAATTCGAATCATTCTTTATTTCTCACTAAAAAAATGCAACGATAAGTCGAATAATATTTTCAATCAAAAAAATTTCTTTCAGAAGATTTCAGATTAATTAATAGCTCCGCATAAATGATCGTTTTATACATTCGCGAGCGTCCTGTATTCACAATCGTCGGAGTTTTTAAGTTTTAAGACAATGTTAACTGCCCGCAATTAGGTTTGTAAAGACTAGACGTCCTCGAGACGATTTGTTCTCTTTTTTCCTTCTTCTATCATCGCGCGCAAGAAGGCGAACGGTATGGGTGCGCACCTATCCATTCTTTACATTTCACACGATTATTTCGTGACAATAATCGTGTGCTAGCTATAAATTACTGTGAGAAAGGTTGAAGTGAAGGAGAAAAGAAGAAACGAAAGAAAGATGCTGATTTTCGAAAACTGTACAGTTTGCGTTGTAAAAATTATTTAATTGGACGATTCTATTTGGTTTTTAACGATCTTGAATCACATATTTCTTATAGAAAATGAAATAATTAATGAAAGTAACGATAGATGAATGATATTACTCAAACGTGAACAATTTTAAGTCAAGAATTATTGATAGAAGAAAGTGTTGGCTAAGCGTTAATATTTCCGTGTATCTACTTAACATACTTTTGTTGTATTGTTTTTTCATTTTTCTCTTGCCAACTTGTGCCTGTGGAACACTTATTCATTCCATTTCGTCTGCCCTTTTTTATGCGTCCACAGACACGTTTGTGGACGTGCACGTCGTACGCGTATTTGAATAAGTATTCGTGCAAGTTGTGTGCTATGCAAATGAGATATATGTTACCGTGAAAGACTGAAATTGGAGATTATCGATATTTTTCTGTGAACGTCGACGCGTACCAAATGTGTCACTGAGAGATCGAATATTTGGTTACGTTTGTTCGAACAATGTTGCGGTATATGTCGACAAACAGAGATAAACTCTGGTGAAGGTTGAAACGTAAGAGAGAGAGGACGCAGTCAGAGAGAAGAAAAGAAAATTATGCTATGCTATACTAACCCTTTGCACTCGGATGTTTCCTCCGAGGGGACATTAGAATTGACATTAGAAACATAAGAAAATTTCTCTCAAATTTTCTATTGGAACGGAAATTTTTTATTGCTGAGAGTCGCTAGCTTTAAAAACTATTGCTAAATATTGTTATTTTAGCAATGTTTCTAGCTTCTATTGCCAACGTCTCCCAGCAATAGAAAACATCCATTTTTCCTCAAGTTTTCTATTGAAATATTGCCAACGTCCAGAAAGCAGTAGAGTGCAAAGGGCTAAATAAAGTAAAATGCAGGGGCGGATTAACCCTTTGCACTCGACGCTTTTTTAGCAGTTTTCTATTGCTGAAACAAAAGTTAGCGATAGAAACTATTACCAAGCAAATTTTCTAGCAACAGAAAGTTTCCATTTCGATAGAAAGCTTTGGGGAAATTGTGCGTTCTTCAAAAACTTGCAATGGAATAAGTTTTTAACTTTCGTAATCAGCCATCAATTTCTTCAGAATTGCGACATCCGAGTGTGCAAAGGGTTGAATTAACGCAAATGGGGCCGTCATTATTAAAAATTTCAGTCTTCAGGGGCGGATCAAGACAAGTGAGAGTCCTGAGCAGTGAAAATTTAATTCTTAGGGACGGATTAATGCAAATGGGGCCCTCATCATTGAAAATTTTGGGGTACTCAGAAGTGTATCAAGGGAAATGGGGGCATTGAGTAATGAAAATCTCAAGATTCTCTCAAGGACGGATTAGAACAAGTGGGGGCCCAAGCATTGCTAATTTACGGATCCCCAGGAGTGTATCAAGGAAAATGGGGGCTCTAAGTAATGAAAATTTCAAGATTCCTTCAGAGACGAATTAAGGAAAACGGGGGCCCTAAGCATTGCAAATTTTGGAGTCCTCTTGGACGGATTAAAGCAACTGGGGAGCACGTCGGTAAAAATTGTGGGTCCTCAGGTGCATATCAAGGAAATTGGGGGCCCCAAGTGGTAAAAGTTTCAATTTCCCTCAGGGGCGGTTCTAGACACGTGGGGGCCCTAGATGGTAAAAATTTTGTCCCACTTCCAAAAAAATGTAAAAAATGCAAAATTTTTTTTAAAATTACCGAAATAGTTAAGAAAAACCATGAAATAATCGAACAAATCTAAAAACGAAATTTTAATTTTATGGCCATTAAATTGCACTTTTTTGGGGGGGGGGGTGCAAAATTTTTACTACTTAGGATCCTAACTTCTCTTGATCCACCCCTGAGGGCTTTAAAATTTTCAATGCTTAGGGCCTCCACTTGTTTTCATTCGCCCCTGGGGAAATTTTATAATTTTCATTGCTCAGGGCTCCCATTTTCCTTGATACGCCTCTGGGGATCCCAAAATTTGCAACGCTTAGGATCTCCATGTGTCTTAATCCGCCCCTGGGGGAAATCTGAAATTCTCCTGGGAAGAATCTTGAAATTTTCATTAGTCAGGGCGCTCATTTTCCTTGAGACGCGCCTGCAGATCCCCAAATTTGCAATGCTTAGAATATTCTGAACCCGGCCCCGGGAGGGGGCACGAGTCTGCTACCTCGCCTTAAGGGCATACGCAGTATGCAATGCTTAGAGAATATTCTAAGCACGGCCCCGGAGGGGGCTCGGACATGCTACATCGCCATTTATGGCATACGCGTAAGATATACCCATAACCCCACTCCCCCGGCGAGCCACTACCGAGGGAGCGGACAGGGAGAAACCAGCACCGCCATGCACCACTCATTTTTCGTCATTTAAGTTCTTTGACTTATTCGTACATTTTGTACATTGTGTTATTCTTTCAACACCTTTTGCGTAGGGGAAGACCCGCTTGACTCATCGTCGGCTGTAAGGATATTTGATCTATAAATGCATTTGCATGGTTGAGTCAATTTTATGGATTACCCAATCTGTCCCATTTGCGTTCAATGTTCGAATTCGCAGTGGCAGCACTTTGCTTCGCCCACAAAGCCATGTCTGTGCTACTACTGACGGCGGGAACCTCGTGAAGGTGGCTGCTTGCTAACTATGGCCCGTAGGAGTTCACAGACGTCCTATCTGCTATCCTAGGGGTTTGCACATAGCGCCATCGCAACAGTGGGGATAAATCCCCGACGCCATCTTAAATCCCCGTGGAGCCATAGCTTCTCCCGCCTTGCAATGCTTAGAGTTCCCATGTGTCAAAATCCGCTCCTGGAATCTGAAATTTTCACTACTCAGAGCCCCTAATTGTCTCGATTCGTCCCTGGATCGCGCCATCTGACACTTAAAACAATTAAACTTTCTCCTATTTCCATATAAATGACACATTAAAACGTTGCGTTCTTGTCTCAACGCAATATAGAAATATTTTTATTCAACCGAATGTCGACATCTGCCTGCATAATTATTCAGCAAACATCTCGTACATTCGCCAAGCGATTTTCCGAATTCTCAGATTCACCGGAGAATATCGACGTTCACTAGATAGCGATCTTTCACGATAATATGTAGAAGAAGTAAGAGGTAGTCTATCATTTTGGGAAAGATGGCAGGGGTGGTATTACGACACGATGCGAAGGCTTTAAACTACCAGCGAACATTTGAAATATATTCTGTTCTAAATTCGGATGTCCTCAAATGTTCCATTTGAATCCAGGATATTACTTAATATGCGGCGTCTAGAAGTATACATACATCCACCTGAAATTTGCCTGTACATATCACAATAATTTTAATATAACCGCCCTCACGCGAACGTTCCGCGAGAGCTTTAACGGACTAATCCGTATTGTTAATTTCGAGTTTCTTTCTACACACCGTAAATGATCTATCTTTCGAGTAGCGATTTTTTAACTTAATCCTAGACGTGCATTCTGTCCTATTTATTATTTATTTTATTTATATATACATATATTTATTTTTTTATGTATCACCACTAACACAATACCACGCATAATTTGTAACGGCACATTTATTACAAACAGTGATCTCATTCTGTCACACGAGTCGTGTAACTACATACTTATTCGTTGTCTTTATGAAACTAACCAAAAATGCTCCACACGGCCAAGTTGACGCTAACTTAATATCTCTGTTCGCATGCATATCTTTGAAAAATCTGAGCGAGAACGAAAAGTCGAAACTATACGTGATTAGAATTTTTTAAAAGCATTCGAGCCAATCGCGAAGTGCGCTCGGTTTGAAAATTTTGCCGTGAGAAATTAAATGTTTGCTCGATCACCGTCTGAGTTTATTTCGCGCACGAACGATCCAGAAGGAACGTTCTCTCTTTGGTACACGTCTCCCTGAACGATTAACGGCACAGTATTTATATATCGTATATAGATGTTAACACCATGCAATGGTACGCTTTTTTTTTCAGATATTGTACAGTAGACTCTCTCATCTCATTGTACGGCACGCGTGCAAAAATTCTCTGGCCTTTTGACACCTGCTTACCGATAGGATTTGTTACAGTTTTAATACGATTCACAGTAATAATACTAGTGGCTGTAACTATATGTATTTAATAATCGTACACACGTTCAATGTAATTTAACGCTACTAGATGGTGGGACAGGTGCACACCCAAGCTGCCTAAAACATAAAAAAAAAAAAAAAAAAAAAAGACAAAAAAAAATAATGATGCAATTCTTGGGAAAATAACGTACTCCTCGCATTTCGAATAACTAAAAATCATCTCTAAACTTATCACCTTCCAAATTCCAAAGTCTGCTTTTTTTAAAACTTCCGCGTGTATTCTCGAGAATCATTGTATCCGCGTTCTACAGTTGTTACGTAGAATTATCTTCACGAGTATCCTAAACGCGGGGAGAGCACATGATTATGCGAAACATGCAACCAAAAGTAACAACACAATTCAACTGTCTAATTATCGACCCGCGATTCTTTGTCCCCGCAGAAGAAAGCCTGTCGTCTTTCTCGATATTTTGAAACAAAATTTTGAAACTTGCAACCAATGAAATGATTGGAAAATTTGAATAACTCTGAATCACGTGTAAATGTTCGCAATCGTTCGATAATTAGATGGGCATTGAAAGTAAACGATGAATGGCAAATAACGAAGTATCAGCTTCATTTTGTTAATATAACAATATTCCAACAAAAAATGTTTCCACCACGTATCATGTTTTATATGAAACAAATGCTTATACACACTCTAATATCGATCAAAGGATAGTGCAAAGCAGTTGCTTGTTAAACGCAAAAGTTATACTCCATCGTATTCGCTTTTTCTTTCACATCAATTTTCGTTCGCTTAAAAAAAAAAGAGTAAAACCTAGATCTCAGCGGTTCTCAAATTTTTTTCAGGGCAGTTATCGAACCCGCCTCTGGGCCCTTGAGGTGGACGGTGTTTACTTTTAACCGTTCACCAGCCCCAGAGGCGGAAAGTCATCTCTCCGCCGGGGGAAAATCCGGCTCCTCCACTGGAACAAGGAGGATGGGGAATAATAATAGGGACGAATAATAACGCATTAAACGTTTAACCACGGTATAGAATAATAACAGGTATTAAATAAATAGATAAATAATAAAATCGTAGAGAAAATAGAGAAATAGTATATAATAATAGTATTAAGAGTAAATTAGGATTGAATAAGAATAAAAATAAAAAAAAAATAAGGGAGACTTGAACTCGCAAATTTTTTGATCTCTGGGCTACTGTGACTCCATCTATCGGTTAAGCTTGAAAATACATCGCTCATTATATATAATCTAGTATGGTAAATAATTATTAAGAATGGTAAATAATGCAACTAAGCAGGGTAAATGATCAAATGCCGGTACGTAATCATTCCGTAAACAGTTTGTTCGGAAAGTAAGTTGACAGCAACGTGGAGTTAGCCACCGTTTAGACACGTGTAACCGGGCAATAATTATACCATTGCCACACGCAGCGATCATTTAATATTGCCGAAATAATGTCAGAAAATCTGAAGCTCTTCCATAATAAATCATAATAAAATCATAATAAATTAGGACAAAATCTTAGAAAATAAGAAGAAGCGCAAGAGTAGTGTCGTATATAAAGCGTATCCTCGATAAAACTGGGAATAATAATTAAATAATAGCAATGCAGTCCAGGTGACAGTTCCCCGTCGGTATATATATATAACTACATCTCTCTCTGCGTACTAGAAAAATCTTTTGTTTTATTTTTCTTATTCTATACTACATAGTATACATTGATATTCAATAGTATTATAATTGAATTAGAGTAGAAAACAAGGAGCGCTCGCGTTGTTTATCCTGGGGCTGCGAGGAAGGTGGAGGGTTGTCAGAAAAAAAAGGGCAGTTATCGAATCGAAAAATGCCAGCGCTTCTCAATTTCTACGTTTCAAGGTTCCAAACTGCGCGATAGCTGTTTTTTCTTTTCTTTCTTTTTAACCTTGGTTGCCCATGGCCTATAGGCTTGGAGTGTTAACAATGGAATCCACTCGTCCCGTGCTAACACCTGGACTCTGGAACAGCATTCGCGTTCGATCAGTTCACCAACCAGATGGCTACCTTCGCCGTTCGCATCACCAGCCCTGTTGTTCGTCAAGTTTATATCCATCCTGTTTACCCTCTTCGTGTCTTTTAAATTGTACAGCTTTGTTTTAGTCGCTTACTTATTGTCGCTAGTCAATCACATTTACTAGCGCCTCCTTACCGTTCGACGGGTGATTAACCCTTTGCACTCGGCTCCTTCGTTACCAATGGAGACTGTCGCTAGAACAGCAATATCTCAGCAATAGCTTAGCGATAGCTTCTATTGCTAACGTCTCCTGGCAAACAGAAAGCTTCAGGGAAACGTGCATTTCCCGAGAAGTTGCGCTGGAACAAGTTTGTCCAACGCGATCGCTAATCAATGCTGATGTCCCCTCTGAGGGGACGTGCCGAGTGCAAAGGGTTCAGCCTCTGACTGCGAGTTACTTAACTCGAGAAAGGATCAACCGTTTATTCTCAGCTGCGATTCTTAGCGCGCGCGACTCCGCAGCAATAAGTCCGAAAGGAATGTCGATTTTCGATACTCGGTTTTCAGCGCGAACGAACGAACGAACGAACAGCTTTAGAGAGTTGGTTCTCCAGCTAGAAACTCTGAACAGATCGCCAACGACTCTGCCAGCTTTGTCGTGCGATCACCAGTTCGGAGAGATGGGCCGATTATAATCTCGTTTTAAACTAACTTTGTATAAAGATCTGACTTTTTATTTTTCTAGTACTTTCTACCTGAGAATTATCGATCTTTTTTGTCCAGTATGTTTGAATACCAGCTATTAGATCTATGACACGAAGAGGAAACAGCTTGTCCTTTTTTTTTTTTAACATTGGTACACTAACTTACTTATTGTTAAAACGCTAAATTGCAACGGACACTTTGGTATAAAGAATCGTTTCACACGGCGTGATATAATGCAAAAATGATGAATGAGAAAGTGAAAATTTGAACGATTCCTTGAGACACTTTAACATTTCGAATCATGCTTGTTCGAGTCATCGAATATTATATATATCCTTAATATTTTTTTTTAATATTGCGCATGTTATTAATTCCTTTCGCATTGGATATTTATTTACAGTTTAGATGGAATATTCATTACTTAAAGAGGCAGTGTACGTGTATGCGTGTGCTTTACAAAAATCAAATGATCTATAACATAAACATGCGCACAGATACACATCAAGTATATTTATATAAAAGCTATTAATTGGTACTGCAAAGACGATTGATACAAGTTGTTGTGTTCATGAATATATGTTCATCGTTGAATTAAATCATTGTTTTAATCAGTAGCGCACAGTGCGACTAAGCAATTATTTGGCTGCGCTTTGTGCGCAGAGTTTAATTTACTTCTAACAATCTGCAGAGGGTATTGCTTTCTCAATCACTGGCGAAGAAAGCAATTCTACAAATGAATTGATCGAACACGAAGGAAATCTCATTTTTCTGTTATATCATACCTCTCGCATAGATGGTATGTTAAAAATTTGGTTCCAAGTCATCCTGCGATATACACATTCTTCTATTTAAATTAGTTATTACGAACTACGAGAGAAAGTTGCATAAAGTTATATCAAGCTTTTAGTACTTGCTAATATATATATATAATATATATATATATTATATATTATATATTATATATATATATTTTTTACGTTAAATAAGAAAGTAACATGTCCACGCGTAATAGGTGCAATATGAAATCAAAATTTGTTTCCATTTTGATATTCCTTAAGTGAAATTAAAACTATGACTGCGTAAGTTTATAGTTCGACTCAGGATAATTCATAGCTGTGTAACTTATGTTACTGTTGATGTTTGCGTCAACAATATATAAAATATGTAACAAGTACAGGATAAAATATAAAATAATTTTATTTTTAAATTACTCGACTGATTTGTTCATTGAGAATACGATTTTTTACAATCTTTTAACGTTCGCCAGAATATCTGCGCAGGTGGTTTATCAATTTTTAAGAACATCCACTGTACGATTGCAGAATTAGCTTTTCGATGTTCTAGAGTGCGAAGGAATCTGAAATTTTCATTCGATTGGTGTTCAGTGATACAGCGCAGCACTGAAACGTACATTCAGCAGTTGCGAGTAGTTGGAAGGAGATAATTCCTTCAACTCGCTTTCAAATTAGAATCGCCACAAACAATATCGACTACCAAAAAGAAAAACTGAAGAAAATATACATCCTTTGCTTCAGTTCTACTAGAAGCAGTAGCAAAGAAATGTGCAGACCAAAGCAAGAACAAGGACTGGTATCATAGACCTTTGATCTGCACTTATTCTGGATCGCAGACTGCTCATCGCTATGCGCAAAATGGAAAAATTCCATCTCTTTGATTAGAAACTTTGGGCTGATGTATTCCAGAGTCGATAAAGGGATAGCAGCTATCACTGCAATTATTCTTCTCAAAATAGTAAGTCAACGATGCCCAAAGTTTCCAAACAATATCAACATGTTGTCCGCAGTTAACACAGCTTATAGATTGGCATCATTATATTGAAGTCGCTGAAGAAAAAACTGGTAGCGAATTAGATTTCGCTAGAGACTTTGGACTTGAGCTTGGTGTCCATTTCTAAAAAATTCTCCAAGTTTTGCTTTTTGCTTCGCAAGGAAGTTAAACAAAAAATGAAGCCACGACAAACATTACTATAACAGATTATTTTAATTTCAAGCTAGTTTCTCTTTAGACAATACGCTTCTCTCCAGGAATACAGGATCCCGGGCGTGTCGGTCCCTACTTCTCCGTGGAAACGCTATATACGTCTGTAACGTAATATAACTTCACCGAATCCAACCTAACCTCTCGGCGGTAACATTTTACAACATTCCTGAGGTGTCGTCCTCTACTTTTCGGTGGGTACATTATAAACGTCTATAACGTAATATAACCTAACCTAAACCAACCTAGCGAAACGGTGGTATAGTTTTACAGGATCCCACACTTGTTGGCCCCAACTTCTCGGTGGGATCATTAAAAACGTCAAAAACGTAATATAACGTAACCTAATCCAACCTAGCAACTCGGTAGTAGTGTTTTACAAGATCTCGGGCTTGTCAGCCCCTACTTCTCCGTGGAAACATTAGAAACGCCTAAAACGTAATATAACCTAACTAAACCCAACCTAACTTCTCGGTGGTAGTCTTTTCCAGGATACCGGGCGTGTCTTCTCGGTGGGAACATTACATATATTACGTTTTAGACGTTTCTAATGTTTCCACCAAGAAGCAGGGGCCGACAAATCCGCGATTCTGTAAAACACTACCACCGATATACTAATTTAGTTTAGGTTAGGTTATATTACGTTACAGACGAACATAATGTTTCCACCGAGAAGTAGGCGCCTACACGTACTGGATACTGCAAAACACTACCAGAGATAGGCTTCGTTGGTTTAGGATAGGTTATATTACGTTATAGACGTATATAATGTTCCCGCCGAGAAGTAGGGGCTCACAAGACCTAGTTCTTGTAAAACACTAACACCGAGTTACTAGGTTGAGTTTGGTTAAGTTATATTACGTTTTAGATGTTTCTAGTGTTTCCACCGAGAAGTAGGCGCCGACACGTCCGGGATTCTGTAAAACACTACCACCGGGTGCAGCCGAATGAACTTCGGTCATTACCCGTCGCGCATCGCGCAACAAAGATCTTAGAAACGCTTGAAACGAACACCGTTAAGGCCGTCGTCGGGTGCCACCGAACGAACTTCGGTCATTATCCGCCGTACATAGCGAAATCTGCCGGTGACATTCAGCCTGTCTGCGCCTCGGATAATCTGGAGAAATAACATCGCGCGTCGGGGAATGCCGCGAACATTGTTGCACGGGGAAATCTGCTGGTGAAATTCAGCCTGTCCGCGTCTCGGCTAATATGGAGACATAATACCGCGAGTGGCAGGCAGCCGCCAACATTGTAGCACGGCGAAATCTGCAGCTGACCTTCAGCCCGTCTGCGCCTCGGATAATCTAGAGACATAATATCGCGAGTCGCGGTCTGCCACGAACATTGTTGCATGGGGAATTCTGAATGTGAAATTCTGCCTGTCCGCGTCTCGGCTAATATGGAGACATAATATTGTGAGCGGCGTGCAACCGCCAACATTGTTGCACGGCGAAATCTGCCGCTGACCTTCAGAATGCCTGACCCTCGGATAATACGGAGACATAATATCGTGAGTGGCGGGTAGCCGCCAACATTGTTGCGCAGGGAAACCTGCCGCTGCCCTTCAGCATATCTGCGCCTCGGATAATCTAGAGACATATTATCGCGAGTCGCGGTCTGCCGCGAACATCGTTGCACGGAGGAATCTGCCGGTGAAATTCAGCCTGCCTGCCTCTCGTCTAATATGGAGACATAATATCGCGAGTGGCGGGCAGCCGCCAACATTGTTGCACGGGGATATCTGCTGGTGAATTTATGCCTGTCCGCGTCTCGGCTAATATGGAGATATAATATCACGTGTCGCGGGCTGCGGCGAACATTGTTGCTCGGGGCAATCTGCCGTTGAAAATCTGCCTGTCCACCTCTCGGCTAATCTGGAGACATAATATCGCGAGTGTCGGGCAGGCGCCAACTTTGTTGGACGAGAAAACCTGCCGCCGACCTTCAGCATGTCTGCGCCTCGGATGATCTGGAGACATAATATCGCGTGTCGCGGACTGCCGCCAACATTGTTGCACGGGGAAATCTGCCGCTGGCGTTCAGCATGTCCGCGCATCGGTTAGTCTGGAGACATAATGTCGCGTGTCGCGGGCTGCCGCGAACATTGTTGAACGGGGAATTCTGCATGTGAAATTCTGCCTGTCCGCGTCTCGGCTGATATGGAGACATAATGATACGTGTCGCGGGCTGCCGCGAACATTGTTGCACGGGACAATATGCCGGTGATTTTATGCCTGTCCGCGACTCGGCTAATATGGAGACATAATATCGCGCGTCGCGGGCTGCTGCGAACATTGTTGCACGGGACAATATGCCGGTGATTTTATGCCTGTCCGCTTCTCGGCTAATATGGAGACATAATATCGCGCGTCGCGGGCTGCCGCCAAAATTGTTGGACGGGGAAATCTGCCGCCGTCCTTCAGCATGTTTGCGCCTCGGCTTGGAATGTTGTAAAATACTACATTCGTGAAGTTAGGTTGCTTTAGGTTAGGATACATAACGATATAGACGTGTATAATGTTCCCAACGACACGTATGCTCCGACACGCAAGGAATGTTGTAAAATATTACATACATACGAGATGTTAGGTTGCCTTAGGTTAGGACATATAACATTATAGACATATATAATGTTCCCATCGAGAAGTAGGGGCTGAAACGGCCGGGATTCTGTAAAACATTACCACCGAGGTGCTAGAGGGGTTAGGTTAGTTTGTATTACGTTATAGACGAGTATAATGTTCCCACCGAGAAGTATGCTCCGACACGCCAGGAATGTTCTTAAATATTACGTCCGAGATGATGGGATAACTTAGGTTAGGATATATAACGTTATAGACGTATATAATGTGTCCACCGAGAAGTAGGTTCCGACAAGACAGGAATGCTGTAAAATATTACATCCGAGATGATACGTTACCTCAGGCTAGGATATATAACGTTATAGACGTATATAATGTACCCACCGAGAAGTAGAGGCTGACACGCCAGGAATTTTGTAAAATGTTACTGCCGACAAGATAGAGATCGTTAGGTTAGGTTATATAACGTTATCGACGTATATACGGTTCCCACCGAGATGTAGGGTCCGACACGCCAAGAATGTTGTCAAATATTACATTCGAGATGTTAGGTTGCCGTAGAATAGGATATATACCGTTATAGACGTATATAATATTCCCTCTGTGACGTATGCGCCGACACGCCAGGAATGTTGTAAAATATTACGTCCGACATGATAGGTTTCCTTAGATTAGGATATATAACGTTATAAACGCATATAATGTTCCCACCGGTAGGTCAGGGCCGACACGCCCGGGATTCAGTAAAACATTACCGCCGCGGGGCTAGCTGGCTTAGGTTAGGTTATATTACGTTATAGACGTATATACTGTTCCCACCGAGAAGTAGGTTCCGAAAAGCCAGGAATGCTGTAAAATTTTACATCCGAGATGTTAGGTTGCCTTACATTAGGATATATACCGTTATAGACGTGTATAATGTTGGCACCGACATCTTTGCGCCGACACGCCAGGAATTTTGTCAAATATTACGTCCGAGATGTTAGGTTGCCCTAGGTTATGATATATAACGTTATAGACGGAAATAATATTCCCAACGAGAAGTATGCGTTGACACGCCAGGGATGTTATCAAATATTACGTCCGAGATGATAGGTTACCTCAGGCTAGGATATATAACGTTAGAGACGTGTGTAATGTTACCACAGAGAAGTAGGCGCCGACACGCCAGGAATATTGTAAAATTTTACTGCCGAGAGGTTAGGTAGCGTTAGCTTAGGTTATATAACGTTATAGACGTATATAATATTCCCACCGGTAAGTAAGGCCCGACACGCACGGGATCCTGGAGAACACCGCCACCGAAGGGCTAGGTTGGGCTAGGTAAGTTTATATTAGGTTCACTTTATGTATAATGTTTCCACCGGCAAGTAGGAACCGACACGCCCGGGATCCTGCAAAACACTATCACAGAGGGGCATGATTGTGTTTTCTTAATTTATATTTGTTTCTATTTATATATAATGTGCCCACCGAGCAGTAGGGGCCGACACGCTAGGGATCCTGTAAAACACTACCATCAAGTGCTTAGGTTATGTTATGTTAAGTTATATCACGTTATAGACGTAAATAACGTTCCTACAGGGAAGTAGGGCCGACACGCCCGGGATATTGTATAATACTAACACCGAGAGGCTAGTTTTGGTTCGGCTAGGTTACATTACGCTACAGACGTATATTCCCCGTCTAGGTGCGGGTCAGTATATATCCAGGGTATACCCTGCCTGTCGTAAGAGGCGACTAAGAGGGTGCGTCGCTGAAGCAGAAGTAGCCTCAATGATGTTCCGTGGCGATGCCGGCGGGATCTTCGGATCCTGGCAGAGCCTCCCATGCCTGCAAGGCATGGAGTGGAGAGGTGAAAAAGTGCAGGCGATGCGGGACGGGATTTTGTTGATGACCGGGCACGTCATGGGAGTTTCTATTTTTATAAAGAATATGGAATTACGAGCAAAGGGAGTTAAAACTTACGGTGCAGGAGGCCTCGGATCTTCCAGTACCGGCGCAGTTTCGGGTGGTCAAACGAGCCCGGCTGCGTCGTCATCTGGCAACCGTGGGACGTCCGTGGTGGAGAACCAGGCTACGACGTCTAGAGCTATTGGTTCCTCTGGGCTTGACGAGGCCGCTTGCAGGCCACGTAAGAGACATAGCGACCAGCAGCACGGCTCGTTGGACGCGGGGGACGATTGATTCGGATGATGAAGAGGGGGTGCCGGACACCCCCTTCTTCTCTCAACCGGGTCCTCCTTCTATGGGAGGGAAGAAGAGAGACAGTCCCCCTACTACGATGGAGTATGTGGGATTGGCGGAGGCCAAGCGGGCTTACTTGGAGCTCTGCAGGCAGGAGCAGGCAGTCCGGAGGGAGTTTGAGCGATCCGATCCCTTTCGGAGCCCTCCGCATGCCAGCAAGAGCTCGAAGCCTCTGCCCAATGAGCGGGAGGTTATTGAAGAGATGAGGCATCGGCCAACGCCCGACCTCGGGGCTCTTATATTAGAGCATGCCAAGGAGGTCGAGCGTGTGGCCGGTTCCTCAAGGAACCTCAGTGGAAAGTTTGTGCGGCGCCTCTGTGAGAGCGCACATGCCCTCAGGCTTGAGGGTCTGGAGGCCATCCAAAGGACCCACAGGGACGGGCCGGTTCAGGAGTTGGAGGAGGCCAACGAGAGGCACTCCACCGAATTCCCGGATTTTAAGAGGCAGGTAGGGCGCCTCAAACGACAGCTTGAGTCTGCCGCGCGGGAGCAGGACTCCTGCATGGAGGTGGTCCCTTCTACTAGGGAGGGTTTCTCCCCTCACCACGAGGGCACGGGGGGCAGGTCCTCCCCAGGTATTAGTTCAGCCGCTGGCGGCATGAACATGGAAGATATTATCTTCAGGGTGGGGGATCTTATGGAGGAGAGATTTGCGACCCACAGGGGCGGAGTTGAAGCTCACCTTGGAGGCGGCTGGTCTCACCTTCGGGACAGCTAAGGTAGTGTGGTTCGTTGGTGGAGGTTAGGGGGGTGAAGCGGAGTCTACCCGCGCTGCTCAGCCCGATCAGCCACCGGCGTCCACACCTCCTTCGGCGAAAACCGGAAAGAAGAGACGGGTTAAGAGGAGGAAAGGGGGGTGGCCGAAGTCCCTCCCACGGCTGATGATTCTGCTGTGGCGGCCCAGTCTGGGGGTGGAGACTCCTGGGCGGAGGCGGTGGGCCATAAGGCTGCCATCTCTGCCCCGGTCTCTCCTCCGTCCTCCTCCTCGAAGGAGGAGAAGGGAAAAGGGAGGGGGAAGAAGTCGGCAGCGAAGGCCGGCTCCGGCCTCGCAAAGACAAAGGTAGGTGGTGTGCGTCTGGGGAGCTTCCGAGGTCGGAGGCGGTGACTATCACCGTCCCGCCTGGGCGCACCCAGACGCTCACCAACGCAATGCTGGCGGCGAAGAACGCCTTCGCCCTCGACGAGGTGGGGATCTAGGCGGTGAGGCTCAAGAGGGCCAAAACTGGGGCCCTCATCCTTGAGGTTGAGGGCAAAGAGAGGGCAGAGAAGGCCGACCAGCTGGCCTATCGTCTGGCCGGTCGTTCAAGGCCGGTCGCCCAATGAAGCTCGTCCAGCTGAGAGTGGTCGGCCTTGAGGTCTCCGTTCGGGCTATTGAGGTCAGGGCGGCTCTGTCGACGGCGGGCGGGTGTCCCATGGACCGGATCACGGTTGGCAGCATCTAGCGATCCGGCCCATTGGCGAGATGCCCATTGGCGGGAGCGAGGAAGATTTTCGCCAAGGGAGACCGTATACGGGTGGGCTGGGCTACAACTCAGGTTGAGCTGCTCAAGCCCCGGCCGTTGCAATGCTTCCGCTGCCTCCAGCACGGTCACGTGCAGGCGCGGAGCACTGCCGAGGTGGGCCGTAGCACTTGTGCTATCGGTGTGGCGCTGCAGGCCACAAGGCGGCCGGGTGCCCGGCGGTGGCGTACAACTGCCCGCATTGTGCGAACTTGGGTCTGCCGTCCGGGCATCGCTTGGGTAGCTTGGTCTGTAAGCCGCCCGTCCGAAAGAGCGGGAGTTGGGAGCCCTCGAGGGCCGGCACTTCGGTGCCCAAGCGAAAGGCCGCTGCGCCTGATCGGGGTGGGGCTGCTCCTTCTCCGAAGGAGTAGCCTTACCCCGATATGTCTCCCTTTCTCGGGAGACATCATCCCCCAGGGGCCGAGGCAATGAACCATCTGTTGTCACGGTACGAGTAGGAGCGCACCTGGGGCCCGAGCTACGATGGTGTAGGGCGGCCGTCTAGCCGAGTGTTTGAGCACCGCTCCATTCATGTGGAGCGTCGAAGGTGAGGCGGTCGTCGGGGCTACAGCATCTGTGAATGGGGGTTCACTGATGCATTGCACGCGGCCCGGAATGGTCGGCGATGTCGGCGTGGCCCCGACATCGTCGTATTTAGATGTGTAGCGGAGGCATTGCCCTCCAACTTTTTGGGAAGCGGGCACCCTTCTGGTACCCTTGCACGGGTAGGGACTGGTTGTGTTCACAAGAGATTCCAGACCCTCCCCGGTAGTGCAGGGATGGCCACCGTGGGGTTTTAGCCGGTAGGAGTCTGGCATAACTCCGGAGTTCTCCCAGCTCCGGGGTATCCATGATGGACTTCCCCAAGTATAAAAAAAAAAAACAAAAATAAACACGCTACAGACGTATATAATGTTCCCAGCGAGAAGTAGTTGTCGACACGCCCGGGATCTCGAATTTTAATGGCCCGGTAGAATGATAAAACGGTGATTAATGGTTGTCCATTGCTGCCGTCGCGAGATTTCAATGGACGCGATGCTTGGCGTCTTTCCAAATAATTATTCCTTCCTTTTTCGCCAATTAATGTTCATATATTTTTCCTCTCGAGATAGTGTTCTCCTTTTTTAAATTCCTTGCTCCTCCTTCCTTTTATGACAAATTATTCGTCGGCAAAGGAGAAATACAATTTTTACCTCAAATATCTATTGTTAGATTCGTATAATTTATTGCAGAGTGGAAAGGTATAGAAAGATAATTTGCTTCCTTTATATTCGATGTATATTGACAAGCAACAAAGAAATCGATAATGTTTTTATCATTCATGAAGCATGGAGATTTAGTTGATGCTTTTTACTTGATTTTTATCAGTTTTCAATACAGAAAGTATAAGAGGATTCGTTTTATGTATAATTCCGAACGAAATTCCTGATCGTTTAGACAAAATTGTATCGTATCGGGTCATTCTGGCTAATGGAAACGGAATTCTGAATCCTTTTCATCGATGCGAAATATTTTAATCGCATTTCAGCGAATAGAGGGCTTTCTTAACATTTTCTCTTCAAATTAATTCCTTTACCAATTTTCTTTTAATAGCAATTACACATTTTGTCCTCTCTCTCTCTCTCTCTCTCTCTCTCTCTCTCTCTCTCGATGAGGCTTGTAAAATGTCCGAGAAATACGTGTTCGTAGTAATGAAAGCGTAGGATTCGACATGTAAAGCGATAGAAGAATTAAAAGTAAAGTAATAATATTTCTTAGGAGCGAGACGCCATTCATTATGAATTATGCTGAAATGAGTTAATGCTCCTTTGATGGACCTGTTTAAATCGTTAAGCACCATTAGCGAATTGAAAGTCTGATTCGCAATGGAAAAGAGTGCTGGCGGCAAGCCGGGCCCGTATCGCGACGGATTTTCGCGACAATTCAACCGCTTAAGGAATTTTAATGTAACAGTGGCGGCAGCTACCGCGCGCAAGCCTGTTTAAATATCCAACAGCAGCGAAGAAATAATTCAACAGCTCGGCCAAGACAAACACTGAGCGATGCGGGATATTTAGGTGAGGAACCGTGTTCGTTTTTACGAGACGCATACCGAAAACGTTGCTGGCGGGGTAAAATTCAGTTGCGCCAGTCTCATATGGGTTTCCTACTACACTCAGAAGATACGACTGGCACTGATCAAATTAAGCCGGAGCGTGCTTCGACTACGAACGGAGTTTAAAGGCCTGTGGGCGCAGTGTATTAAATCCAAAGGGAGACACTGGCTGCTTCAAAATAGCGGATGTTACTTGAGCGAACGAAGATTCCGCATAAATTAGAAATATATTTTTAATCGAAAATAAATGCGGAGTGTGATATCGAGTGAGAGAAATTGGGAAATTTTGGATAAGTTTAACACGTGCCAACAGTTTCATTAAATGAATTGAATAATTCAATGATGATGATGAATAAACATCGGAGTATCCCATAATTAGTTAATTGTAACGTTACATTGGTTACTTAACCGCTTACGTCGTAAAATTACTGTATGTTCGTACGTTTCAAAGATCTATACTACTAGCCTATTTAAGTGAAATAACAAAGAATATACAGTAATTCTACATTAAGTAATAGCACGATCGTTGTTACACTCAATTTCGTTCGTCGAAAGATCCTAGTTTGCAACAAGAAATAATAAAAGAAGTAAAATTTGTAGATTTTGTGGGTCAGGAACAAGTATATACATATGCGTATCATTCCCTGACGAATCGATGGATAAATAATTGTTCATTGTTTTACGTTGCTCAGTTTGACATCATTATTATCCCCGCCAGTTGGCGTCATAATAGCTGTGAACAAGGATGATGTGGTCAGAGACCTGGGAAAGTCTGTAAATAATTTATGCGCGTCACATCAACATGCAAGCGTGAGTACGTTACTATAAGCAGTTCTTCCGTTTCTATCTGCATCAGTCCTTTGTGCGGTTTAATCGAATCTTTGGTGTCTATTCAGTGCGCCTTTTAATTGCTCCTGATCATCCCATAATGGGATGCAGTAGGGTTGCAGTCCTGAATCTGCGATGTCAACTCCTCTCTAATTCGAACGACTTCTGATAACGACTTGCGATAATGAATGAACGTAATCTCTTTTTCGAAAGTTAGCGAACTATTGAGGAGGGTTGGTTAATTATTCGGTACGCTATTGATCGCAGACGCAATGAAGATTAATCGAATGTTTTTTGCAAACGAATACTTTACGTGTGCTTTTCACTATTATTTTTAAACGTAATTGAGAGATGTCTGAAATTTGTCTAATTTCTTAAGTTAATCTCGACTCGACTCGATGGTGGTACACTAATTATTAGCTATAAGTGAAGGGATATGTTAATTGAGGAAAAGGGTTATGTCGCGAAAGTTCTCGATGGTTTCCCCAGCTGTCACTTCTGAACTAAATCTAATGGAAAATTGTGCTAATTATAGCAATCTTCTAGCTATCTCTGTTGCGTCGTAAAAGTTTAAAGGTTGACGACATCCTTTACGCATCTGTTCTCCAGGCGTAGTTTACGACACCGTGGTTTCGCGAAACGTAGCCGTTTCTCGGGCTGGATATTCATTTTAAAGTCAGGATAACTTCAGTGTCTACAACACTTCTTTCCCGCGACAAATGCGCGATATTGAATTAATGGACTTTAGAAGTCCATTTCCTCATGCTTCGTACTTACTGTTTCGCATTTAAGCTGTAACACTGAAACAATCTCATTCTTCGTTCTTTTCTGCCTTTTATTATACCCGCGGCTGAAAGTAGTTTCTATTTTCATTGCACAATACGCGGCCATATAAACAGGCTCCATTATTTTTTCTTTCGTACGTTCTCCTTCTTTCCGTTCGTTCTCTCGTTAATTTCTGATATTGTTCTCTGAATATTTCGTAAGCGCCGACTGCGAGGAACCACAAAAACACAGAAAATAGAAATTACAACAAACCCTTGTCGTTTCACTTTCCCGTGTTTCGATTTATCAGTGAAATTTCGTACTTCGCAAACAGGAAGGTCGTAAACGGCGTTTGGTCGCGATAATTGCTAGAAACGAGCCATTCGCTGCCAGCATGATTATTTTCCCGTCCCGTTTTCACGGTTTATCGTCGCAACTGCAAGAAGCATCTGGGCTAACGATTCAGGAAAATCGTTAGGTTGTTTTAATATCGCGACTTTGCCGCGCGTCCCTCTCCATTAGCGCGCGAAGTAACAATCTGATGTTATTAATGTATTTGTTTAATTGCCCAGCGGCAAACTGCAGGAATGTTTGAAAGTCGCTTTGATTCTTTTATTCTAAATCACCTTTAGTTGCTCGTATATCGGCTGAGCAAACATTCAGAATGCATAGGATAGAGTCCATAAATTTCAATGCCGTTTTGCAATGTTTATGAAACTCACGATTGAACGTAGCTTCATATAACTCAAGATAAAAGTTTTTTCTTTCTATTTGATTTTCTGCAAAAAAATGTGCGAAACAAGAAACATCCATTATCAATCTATTTCCGCGTTCAAAATTCGACGGTCTTTCAAGGTTTTTAAAAATCACGACGAATTAATTCCTCCAAGTCGACGTAAATCTACTCGAATTTCTGAGGGTAAACCGTTTCACCTCCTGCGCAACGCTCAGATCGTTAGCATGCGAAAACCGGAGAAAACGTAAGCTCAGCGTCCTCGTTATTCTCAGTTACTCACCTTTTATGAAATCCACCGCCATCTCCAGATCGTACGTGTCCTTGTCGCAACCGTCAAGGATGTGCGCCCCGATTTTCACACCCGGCAGAATGCCCTCGCCCTCATTGATGTTATCCACGGTGTAAAGCCTCGCCTCCAATGCTTGTACTCCGCCCGGCGGCATAACAGGGCCGCACGTGATCGGGTCCTGCCTCTCGTGCAACATCATTAAACCTCCGAGGACCAGGTCGCCCTCGACGACCGCCTCCTTCTTCACTAGTCAGGCAACGAGAACGTGCGCGTTCGGGTCCATAGATCAGAACTATCTGCGGCCGTATCGAATCAGATGATGAGTTTCCGGGTTCTCGATCCGGAAGCCACGCTCGTGGCGCGCTCTCGAACGAGCTCGATCCCTTTCCGCGTCGATGGACCAGCCGGGGTCGAAAGTCTCGGCGAAGTTCCCTGATTAATTTTTTCACGACCGATCGACTCTCTATTGGAGTAATCGTCGCTGTTGTCACGCAATATATTGAGGAAAAATATATAAAAAAAATTTTATTTCTTCAAACCGTAGTTTGAAGTATCCAATAATATTACAATGATATTACAATGTTATTAACAATAATACGAAGTATAAGTATCGAAGGTGGAATTCAGACTGACTCTGGTTCCAAGTTGAGCGGTTTTTATATCTTGCGGTTTCCTTTGTTTGATTTGGGAGTCACGTAGTCCATTGGTGTCGTGCGCAAAAGATATCGGTGTTGCTTGTTGACAAGCGTCGCCTTATTAGGATGACTAATGGGAATTTTTGATGTCACACCGTCGTCGTTGAGTCGAACCTGCTCGGAGGTCAATAATCATCTGTCGCCCGGCTCGCTGTTGGCCGAGCACATGTATATCAGCAGGGTAGGTAACAGAAGCTTCATGACTTCATAATTGTGAATGGTTGGGCTTGCGAACGGCTTCACACGTTGTCCTGTGTTTGAGTTGGGTGGAGGGTTCGAGTGGAACTTGCAGTTCAGAGCGTCTACGGTCGCTCCTCAATGGGAAATCGGTGGTCCGCTCTCTTCAAGTCCATGGTTTCTAGTTACATTGCGTTGCGGCGTTGGATAGTACATCGCGATGGTAGTCGATGGTTTTGGAGCAAGAAAGTTCGGTCCATTTCACTTTCGCCGAGAATTCCGCTGGTGTGGTACTAATTGCCGAAGTTCTGCGATCGGGTAAAGAAACGAAGAGTGGAAGTTGACACGGCGCTGCGGAAGTTTAGAGTGATGAATGGGTGATCGTGGATGGTGACTTGTTTGCGGGGTAACCGGTGTAATCGTTCGTTCCACGTGGAACTGTTGATTCGTTTGGTAGTCTCGTGATATTCCAGATTTACTCGAATGTTATGGGAAATTTCTACCTAGCTTTGCTCCTCCCAAGAGAGCTCATCGGGAAGGAAAGTAAGCAACATTTCCTTTTGGCCACTGTTCGTTTGCAGTTACCCTTTTTTCGTCAGTGGTACGGTTCCTGTTTGCTTCTAAAACTTTTGTCACAACTACAAATGTTTCTCCTAGGTTTGGGATCCTTATTTTTCTTTCGCAAATATTCGCGAAATCGTCTATGTGTCGCGACTGCTTCTCGATAAAATTCCGAGTCGAACTTGAGGCAGGGCAATTTTCTTACGTTTACATATCGACGAGATCGAAAGCCTACTTGACAACGCCGCGCCAGCTGCCTCGGAACTATCGGGATTCTTTGATTGGATAATTTCGTCGGAGAATCTACAGGGCATGGACTAGTCGTTGCCAAGACAGCAAAAGTGTAAATTGCTTCCGATTTGCAACGAGCCACTCGCGTTCCGATAGCGACCCGATCGCTTCGCGAACTAATTAAAAACTTCGACACGTCGCGTCCTTCTTGGTTCTTGTGTCTTCGGTGGCTGGTGGAGCTTCCTTTCTCCGTTCGAATTACCGTTTATCGCGCCCGCGATAATTCGTTGCGAGGCGTACCTGTTGCTCCGCGGTGGTGGCCACGAAAATCCATTTCCGTTTCGTTATGCCTCCCTCCCTTTCTCGTCGCTGTGATTTTTGGACCGCTCCCCGTGTTTTTTCAAACGCGACGAACTGTTACATAGCGCATTGTAACGAGGAATAAGGTTGCGTTACCTGTTGCGCCCCTCGACGAGGAACCGTTACCTGGTCTAGCGTAGTTTTGTCCGACTCTATCTGGAATCGGATCACGAATTGTCTAGGAAGTAACTCGACAACGATCGATATTGAGAACGCGACGCCTTGCACCGTTGCCACTCGATGGTTCCAAGTGGCGCTGACGGACGTCTGGATGGCTACTCTGTCGAACACCTGACGAGAGCGGACGTTCGTATTGTGAGTGTTCGAGGATCTTTTCTATGAGATTTATTCGATGTAGAATAGTGGAGTGGTTGCTTGGGATATGTGTCGGTTTTAACACTTTTCAGGTTCGAACCGTGTACAATTTTGACAAAAGCTATAGGTGTTGGCGAAACCTGTGTATAATAAATGTAAATGACGCATTGAGTAATTAAATCTCACGTTCTGTAGTAATTGAGAATCAAGCCACAGATGGTGGTTAATAATGCGATGAGTTCGTGCTGGATTCGAATGGCACAAATGGCATTGTCTATTGCTGATGAGACTGTATGGTGTACAGTGGTATTTACATATTTTTTTTGGATCTATTCTATTGGTGATTACTGATTTAGTTCAGGGAAGTGAATGATCAGAATTTCCAATCTCTACAGTTTTTAATTTCCATAATTACGATTAATAAAGTTTTTAATTCTCAAATTTTAACTCATAATTCATCGCGAAATCACGATTGGAATCGATCAATTTGGAATAAACGGTCGGATATTTTATTGTATCTTTTTGGTACTCGCTATTATTCTGTGGCTAACTGGAGATGGTGTATAATTAAAGTAAAAAGTTCCCGAGAAAAAGTTTGCTGAAGCACTGTTAGTTTCTGTTTCAACCGGGATGAATAGAATATAATATTATATTAGAGTTTCGGAATCTCATTGAAAAACAAAGAAGTCTTTCCGGATACCCATAGCTTCTTTCTTTCATTCCATATTGTCTGTTTGCCTATTTTTTCCTTTTTTCGTACAAAACTTCATCACGTTGAAAAAAACGATGATTTTGACATGAAAATTTATATGACTTTCTAAATGATTTGGTTAAACGGACGTGAAAGAGAATAGAACGTTGCAGTGTGCACGTATCAGTTTGTTTTTCCCTCGAAATTAATCTCAATTAAATTAGAAATAAGTGAAGACTTCTGCCAGTCAACAGCATTAATTGGTTGTGGGAAAACATTCGTATAATTTTTACTGGATTTCCTATCCCGCTAGAATTGTCAAATAATACATTTTTATCGCCAGAAAATATCTTTTAAAATGTAAACATTTGTTATTCGCATGATGGAGTATATTATATATCTTTTTCTTTTTATAAAAATTAATTTATCAAGCTAATGTGTGGTGGATTATTGGATACAGAATGGATTTGTTTCCTGAACCGACATAAACATTTTTCATCGTTACTTCCAGTAATTATCTTTGAGCATTCTGGACCGAGTGATTTATGAATGCGTTGAAAAATGTAAACCACAGCAATAACTGGTCCACGAGACACATCTGTTCATTTCTCTAAGTTTGGGGATTATTTTTTAATCTGATTTGCACGCTTTGTGTAGTGTGGGCCCGGTTCGCGGTGTTCCGACTTTGAAATTTACTTTTTTTGAACGACTTCCTGAAAATATTAATTACAAAAGGCATCAACAATGATGTGGAAGCTACGACTAGTTGCACCGCTTCCTCGGTAATTAAATTTCTAATTAACAGATCTTACGCTCGAAGTCTCTAATCTGATCGACTACGGTCAACGACGGATAACATTTACATTCCTTCGTTCATTACCAGAATATTGTACCGTGCTTCCGATTACGCTATCTCGTAAATGTTATTCGAACCTACGAAAAAAGTTTTCAAACAGTATCTTTTCTTTTTATTTCAGTTTCATTGAGACAATTATTTACTAGTTTACGGCGCAATTACTCTCGCGATAACGTTCTCGCGTGCGCGACAAGCACAGAGTCGCATAAATTGCTATAAAACCGCGGTAGCTGCCATTTAACGAACGTGGTATTTTTCAGTCACCTCCGTCTCGTCAAGCTGTATTGCCAGAGAATTTCAGAAGTAATCTTCCAAACTGTTTCTCGTGTTATATCATGTGCTAAGCGTAATCGCATGGGGATTAGTGTCTGCCCTTCGCCAGTGTTTCATTTTTGTTTTAAACGGTCTTTGTTAAACAATGTGTTCATTCTTTACCAGCAAATGAATTTCCGTAGTTAATTTCTTTTTGCTTCTCGCTCGAATAATTTTTCCCCCCGTTTTATCCAATGGATCGATCGATTACACCAGTGCCTTCAATGTACTCTGTTATCAGGGAGATATTTAAACGATGCTTACGATTTTCACATCGGTGACGGAACACCACTGTGACAATGGCAATATCATGAAATCGTCATAATTCTCTCGCGGGTAGGAATTAAGGAAAGCAAGAACAAAATGTACAGAAGAGAGGAACAGAAGAAGCGGAAGTTTTCTTTATTCCACCGGTTGTCAGCATTGGCACTTTTAGTCTTGTAAGAAGTACTTTGATAAATTATTGTCGTCGCACGTAAGAAGCTAATCCCGTGATGGCCGGTATGCGCGTGTGCGCGTGTACCATGTAGATGGTCCGAGAGCGAAAGAGGAGGAAAATAACGAGACCGGGGTTGTGTCTTTTATTTATTTCTCGAAGAGTTCCCGGAGGGAGGCCCGACGCGCCAGTCATGACGCTGGGACGGCCCTTCGATGCGACTTTTTCTGCTTATCTGCTGTTTTCTTTGGTAATATTCTTTAGATTGCTGCAAAAGTTGGTTCACGGGGAGGCTGGAGGTAATAGGAGACAAATTGTAGAATATTACGATTCGGTTAAGCGGAGCAGGTTACTACTCGCAGAATGAAGCTGCAGAATTTTCCCTTCTTCGGTTCATAACTTCAGTTCTGTCGCCGAGATAGAAGAAAAAATTTGACGAGCAATTATAAATTTCCAAGCTGTCACGTCGCGAGTTGGGAGTTTCATATCAAATCCACATGGAGCATTACTTACTACGCGTTTCGGCGTTGCTTTGTGTTTGCAACCAGTGCGGTTCTGTTTCGTTGTCCGAAAGTTTCGCGCATTGCGTTCTCATTAAATTCAGGCATCGAAGTTAATCGGGTTCGTAGCGATTCCCGGAACAAGTTCCCGCAACAGGAACGAAAAGTGAGGGAAAACTGATGCGAGCCATCCAATTATAGCGGCGGATCGTGTAGCTATGTCGGACAAGACGCGCGATCATCGGGTTTGTTAAATGGCGGACAGATTCATTTTTCGAAAAAGAATTTCCCTTTTGACGGGTGCGTGACAGTTATGCGACACGTAGGATGCTTTTTCATGGAGCCAACACATCGATTCGAGCTGCTTCTCGCGTTGTTTTACTTTAACGTTCCTCTTTTTTCGCTCGTTCCCCTTTTATAATTATTCCTTTCATTGCATCACGCCGGATCGCTCCTTCTATTGGAAACTTGTAATGGGTGCGGTAGGTTTGAAAGGATGCGAGACCAACATCGCAGGAAATGCCATAACGGTGTTGTTCGGGCATTATATGGCATAAAATGGCACTTCCGTATCTTAAATTCCCATGTTGCAAAAGGACGGAAATTACTTCAAAAGCGAGTTCAAGCTCCTCCTTCTTTGGCCTCTCCGTCGAGGCTTTAATTTCGTTTTCCTTTTGGCTCGAGTAAAACGGCGATGTTTGGAATGGAACTTGGAACGAGATGGATACACAGGAATAAAAGTGAATGATGTGTAGTAAGCATCTGTGCGGATGAAGTATGCGATGCCGAAATACATCATCGGCGACGTGAATTGCATTGGTTCCTCTAGACTCGATGAATCTCCATATCCCTTCCAGTCGATTGTGAAAAATAGGAGGACACGTGCAAGCGTTAATCGTTCCTTCACTAAGTTTCGAGAACTGGGCTCCCAGAACTCGTTGCAGAGTACCTTATTAACGAAAGCTTTCGCTTTTTGCCTGCGATATCCTAAGTGAATATTATCCCTCGCAACAAGCAGAGAGGCGCTATATTTACACGATAAGGAAAGTTTATGAGACAATTTTCTTTACGAACAAGCCACAAACTTCTGCGTAATTTCAGTCCTTTCCTTTCAGTGGTTTCGTTTCTTCTTTTCCCCTAACTTTTCCGTCCCATTTTTGGATATTTAGCGTCTAGTGGTAAAAAACCAGAAATAAGTATCTACACCTGAGACATCTCTCTGGAAAAAGAAGAAATTTCGCGCGATCATTGTATCCCATCGAACGTTACCCAAAATAATTCGTGGATTGATGGTTAATTGAACGTTTAATTGACCGTTTCCTTCAGTGGACAAGGTTGCTTGTATCTTATGTAGTCGGATTATCACAATTAAAACGAAATCCGATAAGGGCGATTCGATCTTTCAGGATAATTGATTCGATGCGATTACTGGAAGGGCTTTCTTGACCGTTGAAAATTCCAGGTTCGAAATGTTACAGGCATTGTTGCATTATTCATCGAGGAAAATGCGATGAACGCGGAAAACGCGTAGTCTAATTTCAAAGAGCAAATATCTGCAGCTACAATCGAAGTTTCATTTTTTTGAAGAAACACTTTCAAGTCGTAGAGGAGAGGTCAGAAAGTGGAGAGTCACGGCGCGTGGGCGGGCGTAGAGAATATTTGTTCAGATTGCTGTTGTTATAGCTAGGCGAATTAACTTTTTAATTGCCGCGTGATAAAAGAAGATAACGATGGATGAATTAAAATCTGCATTATAACAGGTTATGAAATGACTTTGCTAATGAACAAGTTTGTATCTTATAAATATTGAAAATCGATAAACGCAGAGGCAGGGACTAATTGCAGATTTAATTAAACCCATGATAGGCGTAGCGAGAGAGCAAAATTTTCAGGGCAAGCGATACAACTTTCATTTTTTTTTCTTCTCACTTTCCCTCGAACAAAACGTATACGGCGAAACCGATGAGTCTGTTCGATTTCGTCGGCACAAAGGGTGTATGATTGTGTTTGGTGGTTCTCTATAAATTGGTTATACTAGCATCGAAGCATCGTCGATCGTTATACAACTCTCGAGTCGTATAGGAAATGCATATAAATTCTATTATACTGGGCTTCCTCTATTACACTAAGCATCCTTTATGGTACGAGTTTTCACATTTTCTTCATAGTTTGTAGCATAAAAATTTAATGCAGTCATTTCGAATTGTCTGCGATGTGAAGAGGTGTATCACTTTAGTTTGCAACATTACATATAATAAGAACGTTGCTGAAGCAGGATGCTTTAATTTTTCAATAATGAAATTTTGCTTCTTCTTATCGCTTCCTTTTAATTAAATTTTATTATTCTGTAACGAGGCATCACTCGTTTCCCTCCGTTGAAGCTGTACCTCTTTACCTCTTGCACTTCCGGCTTATGAGCGAATTTTTTCTCGTCCGTATTATTTAACGGGTGTTTATTAACATTCACTCGAGCTTCTCTGTTCGTTTTCAGCGTCACCTTAAAGTTCTCTTGAGCTTTCGTCGTTCTGCTCCCAACGGTTATGAATACAAACTGCTCCTTCTTTTGTTCTGCAGTTCCTTGAAAAACGACTAAATTCGCAATTTTTCCACCTCATCCGTTTCATAAATACAGAATACACCATGGTTCTTATTTCTTTTACATGACTGGCTACCTGGCCGTCTCAAGCGTCGACGGTTACACGAAAAATCGTCCAACAGAGGACGAGTCTTCCACTAGAAGAGATGCTTCCGCGTTTATGGAATATCTGAAGCATCGTTCACGAGTTAATGTGTGTGAACGAGAAATTTCATCACTCTCATCGTTTTCCTTCATACTTTTTTTTCACTCCGTCTTAATTAATGGTTAATTGACAGTACCGTTGCGTCTCGTGCTCTTTGATATACTACGTGAAACATCATGTTTCTGTTTCAGCAGGAAACTCGTGTACGGTGACGCCTGATCGCTGCCATTATTTGTAAACATTTTTTTTATGAATAAAAAAGAAGATACGTTGAATATTAATGCAATGAAATTGGAAATTCTTCCCGGAAGCGCGGCTAAAAACATTTCCAAGCATCAGTGCAATAGAAATTATGACACCGCGTTTGATCTGCAACGGCTACAGTCACAACAAATCGAGGAAGCTTTTCCATCAGGAAATAGCAATTTCTTCCACCTGGAATTTCCGTTAACACGAAATATGAATTCTCTCGAAGCTCCGTTTCGTAATGAAATCGATGGCTCGATGCCAGTTTTTCTACACGACGCTCCACGAGTTACAAATTAAATTCCTAAAATGCTACGCGAGAGGGAATATTTTACAAACCTAGCAACCAACTTAATTTATCATTTGCTAAATATTGTCACCGTGCTTTTTAAGTAACGTAGGGAAGGCGGAGTACGAGCGGAGGCGGAAGAATAGAGGAATGCATCTGGCAGGAACATGGAACTATTTCAAAGTCGGTTTACAAAAATATATACGTATCAGAGAATCTGTAATTTTTTTCTCATTCACCATTTTAATCGATTTTGATTGTTTTCAACATTTCAACAAGTTTTTACTAGATCGTGGCATTGCTTCGATTTTGATATTATCACCCCCCCCCCCCCTACTTGAGTCGGTCGCTTCATGAAAAATGGAGGTTCTAAACCGTTTGTCCAGAAGTAAGTCGTGACAAATTGCCGCGCCCACTATTCACAAAGCATTATCTACACGTATTTTCGTGCACCTTCTGGCCAAACGTTCATGTTTCATCGTGGTGAAAATTAATGGAAATTTAATATCAATCCCCGGGTTAAAGGCGAATAATAGAGCCAATAATCGCGTGGGAACGTCGAGAAAGATATTCGCGTAATCGAGCGTCTACGTTGGACGATATCAATTGGAAATTTCTGCAAAATAACGAGAATTCTCGTTAATTTATACCCGCGATTTCCCTGATTGTGTTTATACGGGAATATAAGCGTTTCCAATTTAACTAGATAATTATAAAAATCGTTCTCTAGGGATCGTTCGACGGTGCCGACGTTTTCCTTTTCTGTGCAAAACGTAATTAAAATTGAAAAGCGATTCGACTAATTTTAATGGGAAAGTTAATTATCCACGAATAGCTAGAACGAGGAAAACGAAAAAGCTGTAAGCTGTCACGTGCAGAAGGAGGTCAACGTGGTATTACAATAATCATATGCTAACTCAACTAACTTGCCGTTATATTACATTTATTACCATCGTACCTTCCTGTCGTTATTAACTTCAATCTGTGTAGTTTAATAAAATTCACGTTCAGTAAAGAATTCATCTTCGACGTTTTCGAGAACGAAAACGAAGGAAGCAGCGTATTTGCCATGTTCCTTTACACAGAAGTATTTTATATAGTCGGTGCACTGGGCACAAAAGTTTGTTCCTTTACACGAATGAAGCACACAATGTGCATACCATGATTCCTTTTTCATCTCTCTGTTTTATTCAATTTTAGACGGGGTTTCCTCGAACGTTTCACGATATCGTAGCCAACCAGTGGGTTATGAGAGAAGCTTTAAAAAAAAAACAGGAAAAAAGAGGATGGTCGGAAAAATAAAAAAGTGGAAAACCGTAGGCGAGAGTGGAATAGCAACACCTTCATGTCTGCGTAATATCCGCGTGCAAGCGTTTTAAGCGCTGCCCATATATTACTTGGAATATCAACGAGATTGCGTCAGCATGAGTAACTGGGTGGAGAAGCTTAAGACGTTAAAAACTGTAACCCGCAATACATCTACCATTACTTTGTAGCGAGATTAAACGTTGAGGTTTGAATGTTTAATTGAATAAGTAGTGAGAAAGGGCATAGCACCGACGATAGACATTCGCGGAGTAATAAAGCGTGCTACTTATTGAGCTCGTACAATTTTTGCATTTATGGCTAGCGTGCTTCATGCTTAATTTGTAACATAATCAAGTTTCTGCAAAATTATGTGTATGATTGTACAATTTTTGTTACTTTTAATTTTGCTCTTGTTTGAGGAAAATTGTTGGTCATTTAATTGCCAGTCTGGTATATTGATTGATATCACTGAAAATTATAGAAAGAAGAAATGGTTTTAATATATCGGCAAAGATTTCTGAATCTAATTGAATTACGCAAATAGTTGTAACAATTCGAGTTTCGTGAAGATTTTTAAAAGTTATCAGATCTTGATATTGGAGAGATTGTTGTTATCGGTAAAAGATACGAGTTAGCAGTGAAAGCTCTGCTACTTCCCTTACAACTATGATCAAAGTACGATCACCAAAGGCGTACAATTTTACTGTCTTTCGAAATGTTACCGATTCAGCACGTGGCTCCAAATAGGTACTGAAAGTAGCAATAGTAATCTCAGTAGATGCATCTTGTCCGATATAATAATAAGCGAATGATTAAGAAGTAAACTCGCGAAGAATAACAATAATTCTCTTTTAAAACGTAAATCTAGCTTTAGTTTACACAAAATTTATAAATAATTATTACCGATAGTTGTGAGTAATCGTTAAGAATATTAATTGGTAAAAAATTGCGAAAATCGGTAAATTACGGCCGATTTTAGCGAAAAATCGATGTAAAATTGAAGCACAGGAGTGGGGAGCCGCGGTTATATAAAGGGCACTTCCGCTAATCTAATCAGTTGCTCGATAGACGCGGTATCGATCAGAGTTCCTATTGGGTCTAGTTTATGATGATGGACAATGGCCAACGTGTTCTGACGCTGGTGGGGAGGGACCACGGAGAGAGTGCTGACCCCCATGGTGGCAGACAGTGGTCAGCCTGATGACCCCTTGGTAGTGGACAGTGGTCAAGCGAGCTGAGTTGATGGTGGTGGATCACGGAGTGGGTGCTGATCCCCATGGTAGTGGACAGTGGTCAGCGAGCTTACTCGATGCTGGGGGATTACGGAGAGGGTGCTGACTGCATGGTAGTGGACAATGGTCAGCTAGCTGAATCGATGATAGAGGATCATGGAGAGGATGCTAGCCGCTGATGACGTCACTTGTCTGCAAACGGTGAGTTTGTACAAACCGAATTTTTAATTAGAGGTTGTGGGGTAGATGAGGTAGCAGCAGTAGTAGTTTTGATATATACTTGAATGAACTGGAGGGCTATCAGCTAGCGCATTCGACTGAATGCTAGCATATATAGCCCTCCTATTTTATATAACTGAAATCGGGCTTTTTATTAGTTTATCGGTTTAAAAAATGAGAGATTGTTATGTATTGAGAATAGTTTCGCGATTGAATGATTAGTATATACCGCGAACACTCTCGGGATTGAACGATTAGTTTTATTACTTTTATTAGGTTTATGATTTTTTATTTGTTTTTCTTATTTTTCAATTTTAATTTTGTTTTTGCTACCAAACTTTTGTATTTGAAGAATTTAGCTTTTTGCAATTGTTACCGAATTTTTGAAGTGTCTCCGAATTCTTGACATGTTACTGAAATATTTTTGGACTTCAGAGAATTGAAAGTCCACACTTATTATATTTTAGATTTATAATAAAAATAGTTTATTAGAGTAACGATATAATAAAGTAAAAATAGTGTATTAGAGTAACGATATAATAAAATAAAAATAGTGTATTAGAGTAACGATAAAAGAATTCCTAATATGTTCCGTGCGTAAGCAAATAGCCGTGCTGCGCACCGTATCTGTATTCCATTTGTCATTACACAAGTTTAAGAGAAAAGTTGAATGAAATCTCGGTACTCCAGTGCCGAGGCTGCATGTAATGGAAGGGTAGATGGGATTTGGGTTTGGGGGTAGGTCCCTGCGTACTCATCTCTAAACGTGGAGGCAAGTACGCAGGGACCTAATTGCTTGATAACGTTTTTGAGAGGTCGGTCTTTCTAAAACGATATCGAGTAACATTAGATTTAAGAGTTAGATTTAAGAGTTAGATTTAAGAGTTAGATTTAAGAGTTAGATTTAAGAATTAGATTTAAGACTTAGATTTAAGAGTTAAATTTAAGAGTCAGATTCAAGAGTCAGATTTAAGTTACTTGCGTAAGGATATCAATGTTCGTTGCGACGTTCTTGTCAAGTGTCGATATTATTCCATTATTCCATACTCTGTTTTATTCCGCATCTCTTTTCGTTCGAATTCTTACTCGGTCATTCTTCGTTGGTATCTCATCTCGCTCCTTTATCTCGTACTCCAGATTTGTGTGCTAATAAATCAAGATATATTTCAAATTAATTTCTGCGTTCTTCGTAGGATCACTGAGGGATGAGAATGCATCTTTAGTTATAATTAATTTAGATTTATATAATAAATAATATAATTTTAATTACTATTGTAATGAAATTCTACAAGAATACATTTTCTCACCCAAAGTAAAAACAACCTATCCCCATTTTCCTTATACCTCTCGTTTAAGAAAACGGAATTACTAGCTGCTCTAGTGCAAATCAATTCATATTTGCTTGGTATTAATAAACCTATCAGCTGCGTATTCGCTTGCATGTATCGCATGTTGCATGCAAGTAAGGGTCCCTGCGTAGTCACCTCCACGTGGTGGACCTGGGCCCTTGATAACGTTTTCGAGAGATTGCGCTCTCAAAAACGATATCAAGCTAAGGACTACGCGCATAGACATAAGTATAATTTTAAACTTGACGCTAGAAGTATCAAATTAGTCAAAAAGATCGTGATTCGTAGCTTCTGATAGAGATAGATAGATTTTTCATTTGTACAAAGATTTCATAGATTCACTTTTAAGAATTTCTTATATTTCATTAACTTTACACGGTATTAGAATACTTTAACCACTGGCACTTCTAGTATCGAGTATTTCAATTGGACTACGAATAGTTTAGTTTAAGTTAATTATTGCGATCATATTTTTACGTTCGTATAATGTAATTTTAATAAGATAATCATTCCCTTCTATCCCGACTTCCCTCACTTCTATTACTAATTATACATGGTTACTTCTATCTCTCTATGGTGTCCCTTCGATGGAGGGTCGTTTGATTGTTCGACGTTTGCTGGTTTGATATTTGATGGTTAGACGTTTACTAGTTTGATGCTTGATGCTTGATGGTTTTTATTCTGATTTATTTTAATCTCTCTGTTCGACCCTGGATCGCCGCTAGATGCATGCGTTTATTAGTCATAAGTACACGAATATCGAAAATCTCTGTAATTTAATTGTAATCATATTGTAAAGAAATACGTTTCCTTATCCGGAGAGAAAACTAACCACCCCTTTTTCTTTCAACCTTCGTTTATTAAGACAGAACTTTTAATTGTTCTCCCGAGCGCTCTAATTTCGTGCTTCCTAAGATTCGCTTCACGTATTCGCTCGAGATTTAGATTTTAATCGTCACGCAGTTAGTCAGTCGTGACTCAATCAAACCGATGCATGTTTGCGGTGCCCATCTGGATTTTCACGGGTTCAGCCGTGGACGCGCTTACGATGGAGTCGGGCTGAGTGGTTCCTAACCCGATGCGCTGGGGTCTTTGGCCTGCTGTAAGAAGGATGGTTCCACGAGGTTCGTCTTTGTCGCAGAGCAATCCTAGTGTTGGGCCTCGCTGGGATTCAAGTGGACACCGCACTCACCGTCGGGGAGAGCGCGGTTGCGATTGCCTCAACGTAAGACGTGGCATATCTTGTTTGTGATTCGCGTCGGGTGCGGTTCGCCTAATGGTTAAAATAGAAGCACGGGGTTAGAATGCTCTATTCGGTCGCGTCGCGTATTTCATCTTCATTTTTGCTTCAACTCAGATTCTTTTCTTAACTTTAGTTTAGTTTATTTTATTTTTACGATAGAGTGATAGAATTTAGGGTATCGTACTGTAGAACCCTTTGCAAGATACTTTCGCTTTTCGAAAGTGTAGTAGAGTCATTTTAGATATTTCTCTTCGGGTAATACAATGGTATTTCTCGTTACCCCTTTCGTAAAGTCCATACTGCACTTTCTAAATATATACTTTCTGTACCGAGAACACGTATTTGTAGTGGAGGATGGATGGGAATAGGGTTTAGGGATGGGTCCCTGTGTAGTTACCTCCTCGTTGGTGGACTTGGCTACTTGGTAACGTTTTCGAGAGTCTGGTCTCTGGAAAACGATATCATGCTAAGAACTACGCTCGTAGATATAAGTATTGTAGTAAACTTGATGCTAGATGTACCAGACTAGTCAAAAGACTATGATGCTCATTCATTCTATTATTTCATTAACTTTGCGCGAGATTAAAATAATTGAATTACTGGTATTTTTAGCATCGAGTATTTTGCAGTACAATTTAAATTTTCTAAGTCCTTTTCAGGACTTTGAAATTTTATTTACGTTGCACTTCATGTAATAGTTTAAGATATAATTTAAATTAAGTAAAATTTTACTCTCGTGGGATCAACCTGGAATCATCGAAGGATTCTACTTTCTCTCTGGTCTTTTTGTATTTTAATTTAAATCGAATCTTTATCTGGCAAGGTTTTATGTCTGCAATTATTCACATTTTATCTGTTTTAGAGAATTTTTAATTCAGTCCTCCCTTTTGCGTAAAATATATCCACGAATTTTGTAGGAAGTGCTACTTTATCAATTTTGAATCCTATGTTGTAGAGGGCGTAAGAATTTGTACGCGATCAATATTTCGGACCGTAATGGTCATAAAATTCAATTAGATCAGTGGTCTATCTTGTAGCTCGTCGGTACTAGGATAAATCGAGACGAAGTTATCGACTTGAGTTTGCAGAGTATCACGAGCTTGCCGACAAGCGATACTTGAGCTTGCAGTGCATCGTGGAAAGCTCCACGACAGCTCCGTATCGACTCGTCTTGGTGTTTGCATGTTATCTATGCGGGATTCTAGATTTCTACAGAAGCAAATTTCGTAGTAGATACAATCGCAGCACGGACCAGAAATTCTCAATTAGTCAATCAGAAATCGTTAGAATCGCGCAAAAAGCAAAGACAGAGAAACTCGCGAATTTTTTGAAACATTCGCGACATCAATCTCGAAATTTGTATTAGCATTGCATTCTCATACAGCAACTTATAAAAGGAATTCAGTAATTCAATTCTTCTGCGAGACTCTTTCATTTAGAAACGCTATGTTCGCCCTGCCGCATCTTTGCAGTGTTTGCACGTTTCGTTCGCCTGCTTTTGCATTCGTGCTGCGGTGAAGTTGTCAGTATTGATATCGAAATTGTCCCGTGGCCGATTATATGTACGACCACGCTTGTCAATTCCCCAGAAGTTTCACCGTCGGATCGCGACGTGATCCCGCGGAAACACATGAATAATGTTAACTTTAAAAGCGAATTCGCTTTTGCTGAGGTTCGGGCTGTTGCTACGGGCATCAAATTTTAACATCCGCACTTTACTTCACCGCCGAGTGCGTGGGAAGTTGTGTTTTGCTCATTGGAATTTTTATGCCTCGTAACGGTCCAGCCGTCAGCGACTGAACGTCTTCTCTAGGTAAGAGACGATCTACTCTGGATAATTTAATTTCTCTAGCCTATATAATGGAAGGAAACGAAACGGCAAGTATTCTTCGTTACACGGAAATATAAGAATGGCGGAGGGTAGAAAAGATGCTTTCATTCGGATGAGGCCGTCTTTTATACGCGCGTTCTTACATCATTTTTGTGCGTAAAAGAATGAAGCTGTATTGTTCTCTTTTGTTGCAACTCGATGCGTATTTAAAAAGCAGTGTCATACGTTTCTCGTGTAGATTCTGATTGTTTCGGGACATGGGTAATCCTAATTACCTGTTTCTGTAGGAGAGTGCAGTATCGTGATATAATGCACGTCTATCACGAATGCAAACTATCTCACGGTAAACTAGCAGTGTGATAGCTCTGCATTTACGATTTCATTCTCGAGGAAATTGAATTCTATAGTGCTTATCATTTCAGAATTGTCTAGTGCCGCTTCTTGTTATATTATATCTTAATTTTTATTTTAATTGAAGGCGGAAACGTAGAAAGACAAATATGACGACTACTAGATAACTTTGGAAAACGTGTATCAAAGTTAGAATCATTTTGAAGTTTCGACATTTAGATTAGCGATGTTAACTATTCAGTTGATCTTTATTGTGTTTGTGACACAGTAATAACTCAGTAGTTGCGTACGCTAATAATTTTAAACACCAAATCACTTTGTGAAAATGGTTCGATTAAAGAAATTTCGCTCGACTGTAGGCTTTACAGCGAAGCAGTTTGTGCCCTCTGAAACGTGTTAACTGGAAACTTGATTGAAGGTCCAGCCCGCGTTTTCGCTGCAGGTATCATTCACGTCAATTAAAATAGCTCTGCGCTAACAATTCGTTAAATGGTTTGCTTCAATCCCCCGCGAAATTACGCACTGGCAGAAACGTTATCCGTGTGTTGATTACATTCAGAGGAAGCAAATTGGATTAAATATCCAGTATTTGAACCTCTGGGGAGATGTAAATCGTACGCTGCAATTGATTCATAATTATGTAATGGTCGCTAGGTCATAGATGGTTCTGTTGAAGTTTCATTTTCGTAGCGTTGAGCTTGTTAGGAATTGCATATTTTAAACTGGAAGGTGCATTTAGAACCTGAAGTAGTAATACAAATTTTTTTTTTCCCTTCCGAGCGGAGTTCTGTGGAACTTTCCGTTCGGTATCCCAACACAGTATACTCTTTTTTTTCAAGGGGTACAATTTTTTACCAACACTTTATCGCTATAGAAGCTCGTGTTCACCGTCGAACGAAACGGTCCTAGAATCTATCAAACTTGGTCGCGCATCGACAGTTGTGTAGAAAGGATAAAGTCGAGAAAAAGGTCGAGAGTTTACTGAAGAGTCATTAGAGAGAAAAAACGACAATACGAATCTCCGACACAATGTATACAATGTTTCCACACTCGCTTCGAAATGAGAAAAGAGTGATAAAATGAAATGCAAGAAGTAAAAGCAACGGTTCGGTATCTCCACAGACGAATTCGTTACGTCGAATAACGCGATGTAATTTCTTTTCCCCGCGGATTCGCAGGAGAATTTCGACGAAATTCAAGTACGCGTGACGAGGCTTCTTTTATTATACTACGTTCATTCTTTGATTTAAAAGTTGATGGAACTTCCTGTCGGGTTGATTCATTTGGTAAACATGGACCTGGCGTTTCGCGGAGAACAATAGATTAACATGACTCGCGACAGAGAGAAGAGAACGGAAAAGTTGGAAGAAAGTTGCCGCAATCTCATCTGGCACCGAGCCGCGTAAGTTCGTTACACGGGCGGAATTTTCCATATAAAGCATCGCGCGCGCTGAACATCCTATCGTTTCTTTGAGCTATCGCTGGCGTTAGGCACGAGAACATTTCTCCGGCGACGACAACGCGTTCAAGTTTCGCGGAGAATATCTGAGTACGCAGAGGCGACTTTGCAGCGCGGTTTTGACGGTGACGAAGCGACAGAACGAGAATTGCTCGTCTGAGTGCTTTTTCTATAGAACATAAGTAAGGACTGGCTGTATTTCCCCGCGTTCTGGTCGTCGGTTTTCGTTTTTCATTCTTATCGCGTGCTAAGAGACTTTGACTTTTTGCGACGCATGGGATTAAGATGAGAGACGTACAGATTTGATTTAAGGAAAATTAATTTATATTTCTGATATCAGTATCCCTTTTCCTTCGGAGCCTGCAATCTTCAAAACATGTTGCAGTCTCATATTTACATTCCAACGTTAATTGTCATACGTAATCACGTGCACAGTGTACATTTGTTATTTAGTTTCGCAAGCGTTTCTTTCTTTGCGCACTTGAATATACATTCGTTGCAAATAATTGACGTTACATTCTCTATGCGTTGAAAAAGTAAATACCAGTGTAATCTACTAGAAACTCAAATGAATTTGGCAACAAAGGGCCTTACGAATGTAATAACGATTCGGCTATTTTCATATTCATATCAAAATTCTCCAGCGGTAAACGAAGATCCACTGGAACCAGAGATATTTGCTTCGTGTTTCATCGTGACGTTTCAGCACCGATGAAAAATGCACGGCACGATTTTACGGTGACGATAAATTAAGAATGACCACCGATCACGTTGAAGAAAACCTGGGTAACTGGTTTTGATTACATTTTTCTCGCTTTGCAACGTGATTAACTTGATGTTGAGCGAATAGTTCCTGTTGCAAATGCCTCCCAGCAATAAAAAATTTCCATTTTAATGAAAACCTTCAGAGAAACATTCGTTTCTCAAAAAACAGAGGGGATATCCGAGAGCAAAAGGTTAATATCAGTCTTTCCGTCTGCTTGGAGATTCATCATTTCTTTCCATGGTCGCTGCTAATTATGATCTTATCATAAGCCCACAGCGTGACCTACATTCGCGGAATTTCATTTTTCTCCCTATAATGTGGATGCATGTGATTGTATTGTTGCATTCCCAGATTGAAAAATTCAGGGTACGCAATGGTTCCGTTAGACCTTCGTGAGACGTTCACGAAGTTTCACATTGTCGATTTCGGTGGAACTTTTCGTATCTTGGAAATGAAAGAACTTAAACAAATCGAACATTCTCTTTACGTCTCAAAAAGAATGAAGTCGGCAAATAAGCGGTGTTCTTTTCATTTTTCTGATCTTCGCAAATAATTAGTAACAATGTGGTGAAACGGAACATCTTTTTCCTTTAAAGAGAAATTCAATTTTCTTAGTCATTTAACTCGAATCGTTTCCCTAATCAATAACGTATCAAGCACGTTGACAGTAATTCACGGGTATTGCTGAAACTCGTACGAATAAAAACTTTCCGACGCGCGAATGCATCGCGCTCGTCAATCATAAAATCAATCTACAACATCGGACACCGACGACCATTGAATTATCAGCCTTCAGCTAATCAACTGACAAAACAGCACGTACTTTTGATAAAGTCCACAGCTATTCACCAAGCCGTATGTATCCTTGTCGTAATAGTCGAGAATGTAGGCGCCGATGTTGAAACCGAGTACAATTCCACAATAGTTAAGCGTGTCCAGAGTGTAAAGCATCACCGAGGCGCATCTAGCCGAGGCGCGGACATGCTGAAAGCCACCGGCAGATTTCCACGTGCAACTATTGTGGCAAATGCCCGCAGCTCACGGTTTTGTGCCCCAGATTAGCCGAAGCCCGGACATGCTGATGGTCAGCGGCAGATTTCCCGGTGCAGTAAGGTTCGCGGCAGCACGCCACTCGCGATATTAGGTCTCCAGATTATGCGAAGCGCGGACACGTTGAAGGCCAGCGGCAGATTTCCCCGTGCAACAACGTTGACGGCTGCCCGCCACTCGCGATAATATGACTCCATACTAGCCGAGGCGTGGACAGGCTGAATTTCACCGGCAGATTCCCCCGTGCTACAATGTTCGCGGCAGCCCGCGACATGCGATATTATATATCCAGATTATCCGGGGCACAAACATGACGAGGGGCAGCGGCAGATTTCCCCTTGCAACAATGTTGGCGGCTGCCCGCCACACTCGATATTATGTCTCCATATAAGCCGAGGCGCGGACATGCTGAAAGTCAACGGCAGATTTCCCCGTGCAACAATGTTGGCGGCTGCCCACCACTCGCGATATTATGTCCCCATATTAGCCGGGAGGCGGACAGACTGAATTTCACGGGCAGAATACCCGTGCAACAATGTTCACGGCAGCCTGCGACGCGCGATATAATATCTCCAGATAACCCGAGGCGCAGACATGCTGAAGGTCGGCGGCAGATTTCCCCGAGCAACAATGTTGGCGGCTGCCCGCCACTCGCGATAGTATGTCTCCATATTAGCCGAGAGGAGGACAGGCAGAGTTTGAAAGGCAGATTGCACCGAGCAACAATGTTCGCGGCAGCACGCGACACGCGATATTATGTCTCCAGATGTGTCGGACCATACTTCTCGTTGGGAACATTATATACGTCTATAACGTAATATAATCTAACCAAAGGCAACCTAACCTCTCGACCGTAATATTTTACAACATTCCTGGCTTGCCGGCCCCTACACCTCGGTGGCAACATTATATACGTCTATAACGTTATATATCCTAACTTAGGGCAACCTAACATCTCGGATGCAATATTTTACAACATTAATGGCGGGTAGGCCCCTACTTCTCGGTGGGAGCATTATATACGTCTACAAGATTTTATAATCTGACCCAATGCTACCTAACCTCCCGGCGCTAACATTTTACAACATTCCAGGAGTTTCAGGTCCTACTTCTCTGTGGGAATATTATATACCAATAGAACCTAATATAAAGTAACCTAACCCAACCTATCCTTTCAGCGGTAGTGTCTTTCAGGATCCCGGACTCGTCGGCACGTACTTCTCGGTGGGAATATTATATACGGCTATAACGTTATTTATCCAAACCTAAGGCACCCTAACATCTCGGATGTAATTTTCCACAACATTCCTGACGTGTCGGACCATACTTCTCGGTGGGATCATTATACACGTCTATAACGTCATTTATCCTAACCTAAGGCATCCTAACCTGTCTACCGTAATATTTTACAACATTCCTGGCGTGCCGGCCCCTACATCTCGATGGCAACATTATATTCGTCAATAACGTTATATATGCTAACCTAAGGCAAACTAACATCTCGGATGTAATATTTTAGAACATTCCTGGTGTGTCGGCCCCTACCTCTCGGTGGGAACATTATATACGTCTAGAACGTTATAGAATGCTATCCTAAAGCAACCTAACATATCGGATGTGATATTCTACAACATTCCTGGCGTGTCGGCCCCTACTTCTCTGTGGGAACATTATATGCGTCTATAACGTTATATACCCTAACCTAAGGCAACATAACAACTCGGATGTAATCTTTGACAACATTCCTGGCGTGACGTCCCCTACTTCTCGGAGGGAACATTATATGCGTCTATAACGTTATATATCCTAACCTAAGGCAACCTAATAACTCGGATGTAATATTTTACAACATTACTGGCGTGTCGGATCCTACTTTTTGGTGTGAACATTATATTCGTCTATAACGGTATATTTCCTAATCTAAGGCAACCTAATAACTCAGGCGTAACATTTTACAGCATTCCTGGCATGTCGGCGCATACTTCTCGGTGGGAACATTATATACGTCTATTACGGTATATATCGTAATCTAAGGCAACCTAACAACTCGGATGTAATCTGTGACAACATTCCTGGCGTGTCGGACACTACTTCTCGGTGGCAACATTATATGCGTCTATAACGTTATATATCCTAACCTAAGATAACCTAACATCTCGGATGCAATCTTTGACAACATTCCTGGCGCGTCGTCCCCTACTACTCGGCGGGAAAATTATATGCGACTATAACGTTATATATCCTAACCTACGGCAACCTAACAACTCGGATGTAATCTTTGACGACATTCCGGGCGTGTCGGACCCTACTTCTCGGTGGCAACATTATATGTGTCTATAACGTTATATATCCTAACGTAAAGCAACCTAATAACTTAGACGTAATGTTTTACAGCATTCGTGGCATGTCGGCGCATACTTCTCGGTGGGAACATTATATACGTCTATAGCGGTATATATAGTAGTCTAAGGCAACCTATCATCTCAGACGTACTATTTTACAATATTCCTGGCATGTCGGCGCATACTTCTCGGTGGGAACATTATATACGTCTATAACGGTATATATCCTAATCTAAGGCAACCTAACAACTCGGATGTAATCTTTGGCAACATTCCTGGCGTGTCCTCCCCTACTTTTTGGCGGGAAAATTATATGCGACTATAACGTTATATATCCTAACCTACGGCAACCTAGCAACTCGGATGTAATCTTTGACGACATTCCTGGCGTGTCGTCCCCTACTTCTCGGTGGGAACATTATATGCGTCTATAACGGTATATATAGTAGTCTAAGGCAACCTAACATCTCGGATGTAACATTTGGCAACATTCCAGGCGTGTGGGACCGTACTTCTCCGTGGAAACATTATATGCGTCTATAACGTTATATATCCTAACCTAAGGCAACCTATCATCTCAGACGTAATATTTTACAACATTCCTGGCTGGTCGGACCCTACTTCTCGGTGGGAACAGTATATACGTCTATAACGGTATATATCCTAATCTGAGGCAACCTAACATCTCGGATGTAATATTTAACAACATTCCAGGCGTGTCGTCCCCTACTTCTCGGTGGGTACATTATATGCGTTTATAACGTTATATATACTAACCTAAAGCAAACAAATAAATCGGACGTAATATTTTACAACATTCCTGGCGTGTCGTCCCCTACTTCTCGGTGTGAACATTATATACGTCTATAACGGTATATATCCTAATCTAAGGCAGCCTAACATCTCGGATGTAATATTTGACAACATTCCAGGCGTGTCGGACCCTACTTCTCGGTGGGAACAGTATATACGTCTATAACGTTATATATCCTAACCTAAGATAACCTAACATCTAGGATGTAATATTTGGCAACATTCCAAGCGTGTCGTCTCCTACTTCTCGGTGTGAACATTGTATACGTCTATAACGGTATATTTCCTAATCTAAGGCAACCTAATAACTCAGGCGTAACATTTTACAGCATTCCTGGCATGTCGGCGCATACTTCTCGGTGGGAACATTATATACGTCTATTAGGGTATATATCGTAATCTAAGGCAACCTAACATCTCGGATGTAATATTGGACAACATTCCTGGCGTGTCGGACCGTACTTCTCGGTGGAAATATTATATGCGTCTATAACGTTATATATCCTAACCTAAGGCAACCTATCATCTCAGACGTAATATTTTACAACATTCCTGGCACGTCGGCGCATACTTCTCGGTGGGTACATTATATACGTCTATAACGGTATATATCCTAATCTAAGGCAACCTAATAACTTGGATGTAATATTTTACAACATTCCTGGCTAGTCGGAACCTACTTCTCGGTGGGAACAGTATATACAGCTATAACGGTATGTATCCTAATCTAAGGCAACCTAATAACTCGGATGTAATGTTTGACAACATTCCAGGCGTGTCGGACCGTACTTCACGGTGGGTACATTATATACGTCTATAACGTAATATAACCTATCGTAACCCATCTAGCTAATCGCGGGTAAAGTTTGGCAGAATCCCGGGCGTGTTGGCCCATACATCTCGGTGCGGACATTATATACGTCTATAACGTTATATGTCCTAACCTAAGGCAACCTTACATCTCGGATGTAGTATTTTACAACATTCCTGGCGGGCCGGCTCCTACTTCTCGGTGGGAACATTATATACGTCTATAAAGTAATATAACTTAACCTAATCCATCTAGCCACTCGCGGTAATGTTTTACAGAATCCCGTTCGTGTAGGCCTGTACTTCTATGCGGGGACATTATACACGTCTATAATGTTTTATATCCTAACCGATGGCAACCTAACATAACGGATGTAGTGTTTTCCAACATTCCTGGCGGGTCGGCCCCTACTACTCAGTGGGAACATTATATACGTCTATAACGTAATATGAAATAACCTAACCCATCTAGCCCCTCGCGGGTAATGTTTTACAGAATCCCGGGCGCGTCGGTCCGTACTTCTCGGTGGGGACATTATATACGTCTATAACGTTATTTATCCTAACCTAAGGCAACATAACATCTCGAATGTAGTATTTTACAACATACCTGACGGGTCGGCCCCTACTTATCGGTGGGAACATTTTATACGTCTATAACGTAATATAACCTAACCTAACCCATCTTGGCCCTCGGTGTTAAGGGTTTACGGAATCCTGGGCGTGTCGGCCCGTACTTCTCGGTGGGGATATTATATACGTCTATAACGTTATATATACTAACCTAAGGCAACCTAACATCTCGGATGTAGTATATTACAACATTCCTGACGGGTCGGCCCCTACTTCTCGGTGGGAACATTATATACGTCAATAACGTAATATACCCTATCCTAATCCATCTAGCCCCTCGCGGGTAATGTTTTACAGAATCCCGGGCGTGTCGGTCCGTACTTCTCGGTGGGGACATTATATACGTCTATAACGTTATATATCCTAACCTAAGGCAACATAACATCTCGAATGTAGTATTTTACAACATACCTGGCGGGTCGGCCCCTACTTCTCGGTGGGAATATTATATACGTTAATAACGTAATATAACCTAACCTAACCCATCTAGCCCCTCGCGGGTAATGTTTTACAGAATCCCGGGCGCGTCGGTCCGTTCTTCTCGGTGGGGACATTATATACGTCTATAACGTTATTTATCCTAACCTAAGGCAACATAACATCTCGAATGTAGTATTTTACAACATACCTGGCGGGTCGGCCCCTACTTCTCGGTGGGAATATTATATACGTCAATAACGTAATATAACCTAACCTAACCCATCTAGCCCCTCGCGGGTAATATTTTACAGAATCCCGGGCGTGTCGGCCCCTACTTCTCAGTGGGGATATTATATACGTCTATAACGTTATATATACTAACCTAGGGCAACCTAACATCTCGGATGTAGTATTTTACAACATTCCTGGCGGGTTGGCCCCTACTTCTCGGTGGGAACATTATATACGTCTATAACGTAATATAACCTAACCTAACCCATCTTGCCCCAAAGTGTTAATGGTTTACAGAATCCCGGTCGTGTAAGCCCGTACTTCTCAGTGGGGACTTTATATAAGTCAATAACATTTTATATCCTAATCTATGGCAACCTAACATCTCGGATGTAGTATTTCAAACATTCCTTCCGGGTAGGCCCGTACTTCTCGGTGGGGACATTATATACGTCTATAACGTTATTTATCCTAACCTAAGGCAACATAACATCTCGAATGTAGTATTTTACAACATACCTGACGGGTCGGCCCCTACTTATCGGTGGGAACATTTTATACGTCTATAACGTAATATAACATAACCTAACCCATCTTGGCCCTCGGTGTTAAGGGTTTACAGAATCCCGGGCGTGTCGGCCCGTACTTCTCGGTGGGGATATTATATACGTCTATAGCGTTATATATACTAACCTAAGGCAACCTAACATCTCGGATGTAGTATTTTACAACATTCCTGGCGGGTCGGCCCCTACTTCTCGTTGGGAACATTATATATGTCTATAACGTAATATAACCTAACCTAACCCATCTTGCCCCACGGTGTTAATGGTTTACAGAATCCCGGTCGTGTAGGACCGTACTTCTCAGTGGGGACATTATATAAGTCTATAACGTTTTATATCCTAATATAAGGCAACCTAACATCTCGGATGTAGGATTTCAAACATTCCTGGCGGGTAGACCCCTACGTCTCGGTGGGAACATTATATACGTCAATAACGTAATATACCCTATCCTAACCCATCTAGCCCCTCGCGGGTAATGTTTTACAGAATCCCGGGCGTGACGGCCCGTACTTCTCGGTGCGGACATTATATACGTCTATAACGTTACATATCCTAACCTAAGGCAACCTAACATCTCGGATGTACTATTTTACAACATTCCTGTGGGGTCGGGCCCTACTTCTCGGTGGGAACATTTTATACGTCTAAAACGTAATATAACCTAACCTAGCCCATCTAGCCGCTCGCGGGTAATGTTTTGCAGAATCCCGGGCGTTTCGGCCCCTACTTCTCGGTGGGGACACTATATTCGTCTGTAACGTAATATAACCTAACCTAACCCATCTAGCCCCTCGCGGGTAATGTTTTACAGAATCCCGGGCGTGTCGGTCCGTACTTCTCGGTGGGGACATTATATACGTCTATAACGTTATATATCCTAACCTAAGGCAACATAACATCTCGAATGTAGTATTTTACAACATACCTGGCGGGTCGGCCCCTACTTCTCGGTGGGAACATTATATACGTCTATAACGTAATATAACCTAACCTAACCCATCTTGCCCCAAAGTGCTAATGGTTTACAGAATCCCGGTCGTGTAAGCCCGTACTGCTCAGTGGGGACTTTATATAAGTCTATAACATTTTATATCCTAATCTATGGCAACCTAACATCTCGGATGTAGTATTTCAAACATTCCTTCCGGGTAGGCCCGTACTTCTCGGTGGGGACATTATATACGTATGTAACGTAATGTAACCTAACCTAACCCATTTAGCCCCTCGCGGGTAATGTTTATCCCGGGCGTGTCGGCCAGTACTTCTCGGTGGCGGCATTATATACGTCTGTAACGTTACATATCCTAACCTAAGGCAACTTAACATCTTGGATGTAGTATTTTACAACATTCCTGGCGGGTCGGCCCCTACTTCTCGGTGGCAAAATTATATACGTCTATAACGTTATATATCCTAACCTAAGGCAACCTAACATCTCGGATGTAAAATTTTACAACATTCCAGCCGGGTAGGCCCCTACGTCTTGGTGGGGACATAATATACGTATGTAACGTAATATTACCTAACCTAACCTATCTAGCCCCTCGCGGGTAATGTTTTACAGAATCCCGGGCGCGTCGGTCCGTACTTCTCGGTGGGGACATTATATACGTCTATAACGTTATTTATCCTAACCTAAGGCAACATAACATCTCGAATGTAGTATTTTACAACATACCTGACGGGTCGGCCCCTACTTATCGGTGGGAACATTTTATACGTCTATAACGTAATATAACCTAACTTAACCCATCTTGGCCCTCGGTGTTAAGGGTTTACGGAATCCCGGGCGTGTCGGCCCGTACTTCTCGGTGGGGATATTATATACGTCTATAACGTTATATATACTAACCTAAGGCAACCTAACATCTCGGATGTAGTATATTACAACATTCCTGGCGGGTCGGCCCCTACTTCTCGGTGGGAACATTATATATGTCTATAATGTAATATAACCTAACCTAACCCATCTTGCCCCACGGTGTTAATGGTTTACAGAATCCCGGTCGTGTAGGACCGTACTTCTCAGTGGGGACATTATATACGTCTATAACGTTTTATATCCTAATATAAGGCAACCTAACATCTCGGATGTAGGATTTCAAACATTCCTGGCGGGTAGACCCCTACGTCTCGGTGGGAACATTATATACGTCAATAACGTAATATGCCCTATCCTAACCCATCTAGCCCCTCGCGGGTAATGATTTACAGAATCCCGGGCGTGACGGCCTGTACTTCTCGGTGCGGACATTATATACGTCTATAACGTTACATATCCTAACCTAAGGCAACCTAACATCTGGGATGTACTATTTTACAACATTCCTGTTGGGTCGGCCCCTACTTCTCGGTGGGAACATTTTATACGTCTAAAACGTAATATAACCTAACCTAGCCCATCTAGCCGCTCGCGGGTAATGTTTTGCAGAATCCCGGGCGTTTCGGCCCCTACTTCTCGGTGGGGACACTATATTCGTCTGTAACGTAATATAACCTAACCTAACACATCTAGCCCCTCGCGGGTAATGTTTTACAGAATCCCGGGCGTGTCAGTCCGTAGTTCTCGGTGGGTACATTATATACGTCTATAACGTTATATATCCTAACCTAAGGCAACATAACATCTCGAATGTAGTATTTTACAACATACCTGACGGGTCGGCCCCTACTTCTCGGTGGGAATATTATATACGTCAATAACGTAACATAACCTAACCTAACCCATCTAGCCCCTCGCGGGTAATGTTTTACAGAATCCCGGGCGTGTCGGTCCGTACTTCTCGGTGGGGACATTATATACGTCTATAACGTTATATATCCTAACCTAAGGCAACATAACATCTCGAATGTAGTATTTTACAACATTCGTGGCGGGTCGGCCCCTACTTCTCGTTGGGAACATTATATACGTCTATAACGTAATATAACCTAACCTAACCCATCTTGCCACAAGGTGTTTATGGTTTACAGACTCCCGGGAGTGTCGGCACGTACTTCTCGGTGGGGACATTATATACGTCTATAACGTTATATATCCTAACCTAAGGCAACATAACATCTCGAATGTAGTATTTTACAACATACCTGGCGGGTCGGCCCCTACTTCTCGGTGGGAATATTATATACGTTAATAACGTAATATAACCTAACCTAACCCATCTAGCCCCTCGCGGGTAATGTTTTACAGAATCCCGGGCGCGTCGGTCCGTTCTTCTCGGTGGGGACATTATATACGTCTATAACGTTATTTATCCTAACCTAAGGCAACCTAACATCTCGGATGTAGGATTTCAAACATTCCTGGCGGGTAGACCCCTACGTCTCGGTGGGAACATTATATACGTCAATAACGTAATATACCCTATCCTAACCCATCTAGCCCCTCGCGGGTAATGTTTTACAGAATCCCGGGCGTGTCGGTCCGTACTTCTCGGTGGGGACATTATATACGTCTATAACGTTATATATCCTAACCTAAGGCAACATAACATCTCGAATGTAGTATTTTACAACATACCTGGCGGGTCGGCCCCTACTTCTCGGTGGGAATATTATATACGTTAATAACGTAATATAACCTAACCTAACCCATCTAGCCCCTCGCGGGTAATGTTTTACAGAATCCCGGGCGCGTCGGTCCGTTCTTCTCGGTGGGGACATTATATACGTCTATAACGTTATTTATCCTAACCTAAGGCAACATAACATCTCGAATGTAGTATTTTACAACATACCTGGCGGGTCGGCCCCTACGTCTCGGTGGGAACATTATATACGTCAATAACGTAATATACCCTATCCTAACCCATCTAGCCCCTCGCGGGTAATGTTTTACAGAATCCCGGGCGTGACGGCCCGTACTTCTCGGTGCGGACATTATATACGTCTATAACGTTACATATCCTAACCTAAGGCAACCTAACATCTCGGATGTACTATTTTACAACATTCCTGTGGGGTCGGGCCCTACTTCTCGGTGGGAACATTTTATACGTCTAAAACGTAATATAACCTAACCTAGCCCATCTAGCCGCTCGCGGGTAATGTTTTGCAGAATCCCGGGCGTTTCGGCCCCTACTTCTCGGTGGGGACACTATATTCGTCTGTAACGTAATATAACCTAACCTAACCCATCTAGCCCCTCGCGGGTAATGTTTTACAGAATCCCGGGCGTGTCGGTCCGTACTTCTCGGTGGGGACATTATATACGTCTATAACGTTATATATCCTAACCTAAGGCAACATAACATCTCGAATGTAGTATTTTACAACATACCTGGCGGGTCGGCCCCTACTTCTCGGTGGGAACATTATATACGTCTATAACGTAATATAACCTAACCTAACCCATCTTGCCCCAAAGTGCTAATGGTTTACAGAATCCCGGTCGTGTAAGCCCGTACTGCTCAGTGGGGACTTTATATAAGTCTATAACATTTTATATCCTAATCTATGGCAACCTAACATCTCGGATGTAGTATTTCAAACATTCCTTCCGGGTAGGCCCGTACTTCTCGGTGGGGACATTATATACGTATGTAACGTAATGTAACCTAACCTAACCCATTTAGCCCCTCGCGGGTAATGTTTATCCCGGGCGTGTCGGCCAGTACTTCTCGGTGGCGGCATTATATACGTCTGTAACGTTACATATCCTAACCTAAGGCAACTTAACATCTTGGATGTAGTATTTTACAACATTCCTGGCGGGTCGGCCCCTACTTCTCGGTGGCAAAATTATATACGTCTATAACGTTATATATCCTAACCTAAGGCAACCTAACATCTCGGATGTAAAATTTTACAACATTCCAGCCGGGTAGGCCCCTACGTCTTGGTGGGGACATAATATACGTATGTAACGTAATATAACCTAACCTAACCTATCTAGCCCCTTGCGGGTAATGTTTTACAGAATCCCGGGCCCGTCGGTCCGTTCTTCTCGGTGGGGACATTATATACGTCTATAACGTTATTTATCCTAACCTAAGGTAACATAACATCTCGAATGTAGTATTTTACAACATACCTGGCGGGTCGGCCCCTACTTCTCGGTGGGAATATTATATACGTCAATAACGTAATATAACCTAACCTAACCCATCTAGCCCCTCGCGGGTAATATTTAACAGAATCCCGGGCGTGTCGGCCCCTACTTCTCAGTGGGGATATTATATACGTCTATAACGTTATATATACTAACCTAGGGCAACCTAACATCTCGGATGTAGTATTTTACAACATTCCTGGCGGGTTGGCCCCTACTTCTCGGTGGGAACATTATATACGTCTATAACGTAATATAACCTAACCTAACCCATCTTGCCCCAAAGTGTTAATGGTTTACAGAATCCCGGTCGTGTAAGCCCGTACTTCTCAGTGGGGACTTTATATAAGTCAATAACATTTTATATCCTAATCTATGGCAACCTAACATCTCGGATGTAGTATTTCAAACATTCCTTCCGGGTAGGCCCGTACTTCTCGGTGGGGACATTATATACGTCTATAACGTTATTTATCCTAACCTAAGGCAACATAACATCTCGAATGTAGTATTTTACAACATACCTGACGGGTCGGCCCCTACTTATCGGTGGGAACATTTTATACGTCTATAACGTAATATAACATAACCTAACCCATCTTGGCCCTCGGTGTTAAGGGTTTACAGAATCCCGGGCGTGTCGGCCCGTACTTCTCGGTGGGGATATTATATACGTCTATAGCGTTATATATACTAACCTAAGGCAACCTAACATCTCGGATGTAGTATTTTACAACATTCCTGGCGGGTCGGCCCCTACTTCTCGTTGGGAACATTATATATGTCTATAACGTAATATAACCTAACCTAACCCATCTTGCCCCACGGTGTTAATGGTTTACAGAATCCCGGTCGTGTAGGACCGTACTTCTCAGTGGGGACATTATATAAGTCTATAACGTTTTATATCCTAATATAAGGCAACCTAACATCTCGGATGTAGGATTTCAAACATTCCTGGCGGGTAGACCCCTACGTCTCGGTGGGAACATTATATACGTCAATAACGTAATATACCCTATCCTAACCCATCTAGCCCCTCGCGGGTAATGTTTTACAGAATCCCGGGCGTGACGGCCCGTACTTCTCGGTGCGGACATTATATACGTCTATAACGTTACATATCCTAACCTAAGGCAACCTAACATCTCGGATGTACTATTTTACAACATTCCTGTGGGGTCGGGCCCTACTTCTCGGTGGGAACATTTTATACGTCTAAAACGTAATATAACCTAACCTAGCCCATCTAGCCGCTCGCGGGTAATGTTTTGCAGAATCCCGGGCGTTTCGGCCCCTACTTCTCGGTGGGGACGCTATATTCGTCTGTAACGTAATATAACCTAACCTAACCCATCTAGCCCCTCGCGGGTAATGTTTTACAGAATCCCGGGCGTGTCGGTCCGTACTTCTCGGTGGGGACATTATATACGTCTATAACGTTATATATCCTAACCTAAGGCAACATAACATCTCGAATGTAGTATTTTACAACATACCTGGCGGGTCGGCCCCTACTTCTCGGTGGGAATATTATATACGTCAATAACGTAATATAACCTAACCTAACCCATCTAGCCCCTCGCGGGTAATGTTTTACAGAATCCCGGGCGTGTCGGCCCCTACTTCTCAGTGGGGACATTATATACATCTATAACGTTATATGTCCTAACCTAAGGCAATCTAACATTTCGGATGTAATATTTACCAACATTCCTGGAAGGTCAGACCCTACTTATCGGTGGGAACATTGCATACGTCTATAGCGTTTTATATCCTAACCTAAGGCAACCTATCATGTCGGATGCAGTATTTTACAACATTCCTGGCGGTTCAGCCCCTACTTCTCGGTGGGAACATTATATATGTCTATAACGTAATATAACCTAACCTAACCCATCTTGCCCCACGGTGTTAATGGTTTACAGAACCCCGGTCGTGTAGGACCGTACTTCTCAGTGGGGCCATTATATACGTCTATAACGTTTTATATCCTAATCTAAGGCAACCTAACATCTCGGATGTAGGATTTCAAACATTCCTGGCGGGTAGACACCTACGTCTCGGTGGGAACATTATAAACGTCAATAACGTAATATACCCTATCCTAACCCATCTAGCCCCTCGCGGGTAATGTTTTACAGAATCCCGGGCGTGACGGCCTTTACTTCTCGGTGCGGACATTATATACGTCTATAACGTTACATATCCTAACCTAAGGCAACCTAACATCTCGGATGTACTATTTTACAACATTCCTGTGGGGTCGGCCCCTACTTCTCGGTGGGAACATTTTATACGTCTAAAACGTAATATAACCTAACCTAGCCCATCTAGCCGCTCGCGGGTAATGTTTTGCAGAATCCCGGGCGTTTCGGCCCCTACTTCTCGGTGGGGACACTATATTCGTCTGTAACGTAATATAACCTAACCTAACCCATCTAGCCCCTCGCGGGTAATGTTTTACAGAATCCCGGGCGTGTCCGTCCGTACTTCTCGGTGGGGACATTATATACGTCTATAACGTTATATATCCTAACCTAAGGCAACATAACATCTCGAATGTATTATTTTACAACATACCTGGCGGGTCGGTCCCTACTTCTCGGTGGGAATATTATATACGTCAATAACGTAATATAACCTAACCTAACCCATCTAGCCCCTCGCGGGTAATGTTTTACAGAATCCCGGGCGTGTCGGTCCGTGCTTCTCGGTGCGGACATTATATACGTCTATAACGTTACATATCCTAACCTAAGGCAACCTAACATCTCGGATGTACTATTTTACAACATTCCTGTGGGGTCGGCCCCTACTTCTCGGTGGGAACATTTTATACGTCTAAAACGTAATATAACCTAACCTAGCCCATCTAGCCGCTCGCGGGTAATGTTTTGCAGAATCCCGGGCGTGTCGGTCCGTACTTCTCGGTGGGGACATTATATACGTCTATAACGTTATTTATCCTAACCTAAGGCAACATAACATCTCGAATGTAGTATTTTACAACATACCTGACGGGTCGTCCCCTACTTATCGGTGGGAACATTGTATACGTCTATAATGTAATATAACCTAACCTAACCCATCTTGCCCCAAGGTGTTTATGGTTTACAGACTCCCGGGAGTGTCGGCACGTACTTCTCGGTGGGGACATTATATACGTCTATAACGTTATATATCCTAACGTAAGGCAACATAACATCTTGGATGTAGTATTTGACAACATTCCTGGTGGGTCGGCCCCCCACTTCTCGGTGGGGCATTATATACGTCTATAACGCTATATAGCCTAACCTAAGGTAACCTAACATCTCGGATGTATTATTTTACAACATTCCTGGCGGGTCGGCCCCTACTTATCAGTGGGAGCATTATATATGTCTATAACGTAATATAACCTAACCTAACGCATCTAGCCCCTCGCGAGTAACGTTTTCCAGAATCCCGGGCGTGACGGTCCGTACTTCTCGGTGGGGACATTATATACTTCTGTTACGTAATATACCCTAACCTAGCCCATCTAGCACCTCGCGGGTAATGTTTATCCCGGGCGTGTCGGCCAGTTCTTCTAGGTGGCGGCATTATATACGTCTGTAACGTTACATATCCTAACCTAAGGCAACTTAACATCTTGGATGTAGTATTTTACAACATTCCTGGCGGGTCGGCCCCTACTTCTCGGTGGCAAAATTATATATGTCTAAAACGTTATATATCCTAACCTAAAGCAACCTATCATCTCGGATATAATATTTTACAACATTCCAGCCGGGTAGGCCCCTACGTCTTGGTGGGGACATTATATACGTATGTAACGTAATATAACCTAACCTAACCTATCTAGCCCCTCGCGGGTAATGTTTTACAGAATCCCGGGCGTGTCGGTCCGTACTTCTCGGTGGGGACATTATATACGTCTATAACGTTATATACCCTAACCTAAGGCAACCGAACATCTCGGATGTAGTATTTTACAACATTCCTGACGGGTCGGCCCCTACTTCTCGGTGGGAACATTTTATACGTCTATAACGTAATATAACCTAACCTAACCCATCTTGCCCCAAGGTGTTTATGGTTTACAGACTCCCGGGAGTGTCGGCACGTACTTCTCGGTGGGGACATTATATGCGTCTATAACGTTATATATCCTAACCTAAGGCAACCTAACATCTTGGATGTATGATTTTACAACATTCCTGGTGGGTCGGCCCCCCACTTCTCGGTGGGAACATTATATACGTCTATAACGTTATATATCCTAACCTTAGGCAACCTAACATCTAGGATGTAGTATTTTACAACATTCCTGGCGGTTCGGCCCCTGCTTCTAGGTGGGAACATTATATATGTCTATAACGTAATATAACCTAACCTAACCCATCTTGCCCCACGGTGTTAATGGATTACAGAATCCCGGTCGTGTAGGACCGTACTTCTCAGTGGGGACATTATATAAGTCTATAACGTTTTATATCCTAATATAAGGCAACCTAACATCTCGGATGTAGGATTTCAAACATTCCTGGCGGGTAGACCCCTACGTCTCGGTGGGAACATTATATACGTCAATAACGTAATATACCCTATCCTAACCCATCTAGCCCCTCGCGGGTAATGTTTTACAGAATCCCGGGCGTGTCGGTCCGTACTTCTCGGTGGGGACATTATATACGTCTATAACGTTATATATCCTAACCTAAGGCAACATAACATCTCGAATGTAGTATTTTACAACATACCTGGCGGGTCGGCCCCTACTTCTCGGTGGGAATATTATATACGTCAATAACGTAATATAACCTAACCTAACCCATCTAGCCCCTCGCGGGTAATGTTTTACAGAATCCCGGGCGTGTCGGCCCCTACTTCTCAGTGGGGACATTATATACATCTATAACGTTATATGTCCTAACCTAAGGCAATCTAACATTTCGGATGTAATATTTACCAACATTCCTGGAAGGTCAGACCCTACTTATCGGTGGGAACATTGCATACGTCTATAACGTAATATAACCTAACATAACACATCTATATAATCCCTGGTAATGTTTTACAGAATCCCGTTCGTTTCGTCTCGTACATCTCGTTTGAGACATTATAAACGTCTATCACGTTATATATCCTAACCTAAGGCAACCTAACACCTCGGATGTAGTATTTTACAACATTCCTGGCGGGTCGGCCCCTACTTCTCTGTGGGAACATTATATACGTCTATAACGTAACATAACCTAACCTAACCCATCTAGCCTCTCGCTGATAATGTTTTACAGACTCCTGTTTGTGTCGTGCCGTACGTCTCGGTTCGGACATAATATACGTCTATAGCGTTATATATCCTAACCTAATCCATCTAGAATCTCGCTGGTAATGTATTACAGAATCCCGGTCATGTCGGTCCGTACGTCTCGATGGGGACTTTATATACGTCTATAGCGTTATATATCCTAACTTAAGGAAGGCTAACATCTCGGATGTAGTATTTTACAACATTCCTAGCGCATCGGCCTCTACTTCCTGGTGGGAACATTATATACGTCCATAACGTAACATAACCTAACCTAACCCATCTAGCCCCTCGCTGGTAATATTTTGCAGAATCCCGTTCGTGACGTCCCGTACATCTTGGTGGGGACACTATATACTACTATAGCGTTACGTATCCTAACCTAAGACAGCCTAACATTTCGGATGTAGTATTTTCCAACATTCCTGGTGGGTCAGCCCCTACTTTTCGGTGGGAACATTATATACGTCCATAACGTAACATAACCTAACCTAACCCATCTAGCCCCTCGCTGGTAATGTTTTACAGAATCCCGTTCTTGTCGTCCAGTACGTCTCGGTTGTTTCATTATATAGGTCTATAGCGTTATATATCCTAACCTAAGGCGGCCTAACGTCTCGGATGTATTATTTTACAACATTCCTGGCGGGTCGGCCCCTACTTCACGGTGGGAAAATTATATACGTCTATACCGTTATGTGTCCTAACCTAAGGCAGCCTAACATCTCGGATCTTGTATTTTACAACACTCCTGGCGGGTCGGCCCCTACATCTCGGTGGGAACACTATATACGTCTATAACGTAATATAACCTAACCTAACCCTTCTAGCCCCTCAATGGTAATGTTTTTCAGAATCCCGGTCGTGTCGGCCCTTACGCCTCGGTTGGGACATTATATACGTCTATAGCGTTATATATCCTAGCCTAAGGGAGCCTAACCTCTCGGAAGTAGTATTTCACAACATTCCTGGCGGGTCGGCACCTTCATCTCGGTGGGACCATTATATACTTCTATAACGTAATATAACCTAACCTAACACAGCTAGCCCCTCGCTGGTAATGTTTCACGGAATCCTGTTTGTGTCGTCCCGTACATCTCGGTTGGGATATTATATACGTCTATAGCGTTATATATCCTAACCTAAGGCAGGCTATCATCTCGGATGTAGAATTTTACAACATTCCTGGCGTATCGGCCCCTTCTTCTCGGTGGGAACATTATATAGGTCTATAACGTAATATAAGCTAACCTAACCCACCTACCCCTCACTGGTAATGTTTTACAGAATCCCGTTTGTGTCGTCCCGTACGTGTCGGTTGGGACATTATATACGTCTACAGCGTTATATATCCTAACCTAAGGCCGGCTAACATCTCGGATGCAGTACTTTACTCCATTCCTGGCGTATCGGCACCTACTTCACGGTGGAAACATCATACACGTCTATAACGTAATATACTAACCTAACGCATCTAGCCCCTCGCTGGTAATGTTTTACAGAATCCCGTTCGTTTCGTACCACAGGTCTCGGTTGGGACATTATATACGTCTACAGCGTTATATATCCTAACCTAAGGCAGGCTATAATCTCGGATGCAGTATTTTACAACATTCCTGGCATATCGGGCCCTAATTCTCGGTGGGAACATTATATACGTCTATAACGTAATATAACCTAACCTAACACATCTAGCCCCTCGCTGGTAATGTTTTACAGAATCCAGTTCGTGTCGTCCCGTACGTCTCGGTTGGGATATTATATACGTCTATAGCGTTATATGTAGTAAGGTAAGGCAACCTAACTCATCGGATGTAGTATTTTCCAACATTCCTGGTGGGTCGGCCCCTACATCTCGGTGGGAACATTACATACGTCTATAACGTAATATAGCCTAACCTAACCCACCTACCCCTCGCTGGTTATGTTTTACAGAATCCCGTTCCTGTCGCCCCGTACGTCTCGGTTGGGACATTATAAACGTCTACAGCGATATATATCCTAACGTAAGGCAGGCTAACATCTCGGATGTAGTATTTTACAACATTCCTGGCGTATCGGCCCCTACTTCTCGGTGGGAACATTATATTCGTCAATAACGTAATATAACCTAACATAACACATCTAGCTAATCCCTGGTAATGTTGCACAAAAGCCCGTTCGTGTCGTCCCGTACGTCTCGGTTGGGACATTATATACGACTATAGCGTTATATATCCTAGCCTAAGGCAGGCTAACATCTCGGATGTAGTATTTTACATCATTCCTAGCGTATCGGCCTCTACTTCTCGGTGGGAACATTATATATGTCTATAACGTAATATAGTCTAACCTAACCCACCTACCCCTCACTGGTAATGTTTTACAGAATCCCGCTTGTGTCGTCCCGTACATCTCGGTTGGGATATTATATACGTCTATAGCGTTATATATCCTAACTTAAGGCAGGCTATCATCTCGGATGTAGAATTTTACAACATTCCTGGCGTATCGGCCCCTCCTTCTCGGTGGGAACATTATATAGGTCTATAACGTAATATAAGCTAACCAAACACATCTAGCCCCTCGCTGGTAATGTTTTACAGAATCCCGTTCATGTCGCCCCGTACGTCTCGGTTGGAGCATTATATACATCTACAGCGTTATATATCCTAACCTAAGGCAGGCTAACATCTCGGATGCAGTATTTTACCCCATTCCTGGCGTATCGGCACTACTTCTCGGTGGGAACATTATACACGTCTATAACGTAACATAACCTAACCTAACCCATCTAGCCCCTCGCTGGTAATATTTTACAGAATCCCGTTCGTGTCGTCCCGTACGTCTCGGTAGGGACATTATATACGTCTATAGCGTTATATATCCCAACCTAAGGCAGGCTATCATCTCGGATGCAGTATTTTACAACATTCCTGGCATATCGGGCCCTAATCCTCGGTGGGAACATTATAAAGGTCAATAACGTAATATAACCTAACCTAACACATCTAGCTAATCCCTGGTAATATTGCACAAAATCCCGTTCGTGTCGTCCCGTACGTCTCGGTTGGGACATTATATACGACTATAGCGTTATATATCCTAGCCTAAGGCAGGCTAACATCTCGGATGTAGTATTTTACATCATTCCTGGCGTATCGGCCTCTACTTCTCGGTGGGAACATTATATATGTCTATAACGTAATATAGTCTAACCTAACCCACCTACCCCTCACTGGTAATGTTTTACAGAATCCCGTTTGTGTCGTTCCGTACATGTCGGTTGGGATATTATATACGTCTATAGCGTTATATATCCTAACCTAAGGCAGGCTATCATCTCGGATGTAGAATTTTACAACATTCCTGGCGTATCGGCCCCTCCTTCTTGGTGGGAACATTATATAGGTCCATAACGTAATATAAGCTAGCCTAACCCACCTACCCCTCACTGGTAATGTTTTACAGAATCCCGTTTGTGTCGTCCCGTACGTGTCGGTTGGGACATTATATACGTCTACAGCGTTATATATCCTAACCTAAGGCCGGCTAACATCTCGGATGCAGTACTTTACTCCATTCCTGGCGTATCGGCACCTACTTCACGGTTTAAACATCATACACGTCTATAACGTAATATAACCTAACCTAACGCATCTAGCCCCTCGCTGGTAATGTTTTACAGAATCCCTTTCGTTTCGTACCACAGGTCTCGGTTGGGACATTATATACGTCTACAGCGTTATATATCCTAACCTAAGGCAGGCTAACATCTCGGAAGCAGTATTTTACGCCATTCCTGGCGTATCGGCTCTCCTTCTCGGTGGGAACATTATACACGTCTATAATGTAACATAACCTAACCTAACCCATCTAGCCCCTCGCTGGTAATATTTTACAGAATCCCGTTCCTGTCGCCCCGTACGTCTCGGTTGGGACATTATAAACGTCTACAGCGATATATATCCTAACGTAAGGCAGGCTAACATCTCGGATGTAGTATTTTACATCATTCCTGGCGTATCGGCCCCTACTTCTCGGTGGGAACATTATATTCGTCAATAACGTAATATAACCTAACCTAACACATCTAGCTAATCCCTGGTAATGTTGCACAAAATCCCGTTCGTGTCGTCCCGTACGTCTCGGTTGGGACATTATATACATCTACAGCGTTATATATCCTAACCTAAGGCAGGCTAACATCTCGGATGCAGTATTTTACCCCATTCCTAGTGTATCGGCTCTACTTCTCGGTGGGAACATTATACACGTCTATAACGTAACATAACCTAACCTAACCCATCTAGCCCCTCGCTGGTAATATTTTACAGAATCCCGTTCGTGTCGTCCCGTACGTCTCGGTAGGGACATTATATACGTCTATAGCGTTATATATCCTAACCTAAGGCAGGCTATCATCTCGGATGCAGTATTTTACAACATTCCTGGCGTATCGGCACCTACTTCACGGTGGAAACATTATACACGTCTATAACGTAATATAACCTAACCTAACGCATCTAGCCCCTCGCTGGTAATGTTTTACAGAATCCCGTTCGTTTCGTACCACAGGTCTCGATTGGGGCATTATAAACGTCTACAGCGTTATATATCCTAACCTAAGGCAAGCTAACATCTCGGATGCAGTATTTTACGCCATTCCTGGCGTATCGGCTCTCCTTCTCGGTGGGAACATTATACACGTCTATAATGTAACATAACCTAACCTAACCCATCTAGCCCCTCGCTGGTAATATTTTACAGAATCCCGTTCGTGTCGTCCCGTACGTCTCGGTTGGGACATTATATACGTCTACAGCGTTATATATCCTAACCTAAGGCAGGCTATAATCTCGGATGCAGTATTTTACAACATTCCTGGCATATCGGGCCCTAATTCTCGGTGGGAACATTATATACGTCTATAACGTAATATAACCTAACCTAACACATCTAGTCCCTCGCTGGTAATGTTTTACAGAATCCAGTTCGTGTCGTCCCGTACGTCTCGGTTGGGATATTATATACGTCTATAGCGTTATATGTAGTAAGGTAAGGCAACCTAACTCATCGGATGTAGTATTTTCCGCCATTCCTGGTGGGTCGGCCCCTACATCTCGGTGGCAACATTATATACGTCTATAACGTAATATAGCATAACCAAACACATCTAGCCCCTCGCTGGTTATGTTTTACAGAATCCCGTTCCTGTCGCCCCGTACGTCTCGGTGGGGACATTATAATCGTCTACAGCGATATATATCCTAACGTAAGGTAGGCTAACATCTCGGATGTAGTATTTTACAACATTCCTGGCGTATCGGCCCCTACTTCTCGGTGGAAACATTATATACGTCTATAACGTAATATAACCTAACATATCACATCTAGCTAATCCCTGATAATGTTTCACAAAATCCCGTTCATGTCGTCCCGTACGTCTCGGTTGGGACATTATATACCATTATAGCTTTATATATCCTAACGTAAGGCAGGCTAACATCTCGGATGCAGTACTTTACGCCACTCCTGGCGCATCGGCCCCTACTTCACGGTGGCAACATTATATACGTCTATAACGTAATATAGCATAACCAAACACATCTAGCCCCTCGCTGGTTATGTTTTACAGAATCCCGTTCCTGTCGCCCCGTACGTCTCGGTTGGGACACTATATACGACTATAGCGTTATATATCCTAGCGTAAGCCAGGCTAACATCTCGGATGTAGTATTTTACAACATTCCTGGCGTATCGGTCCCTACTTCTCGGTGGGAACATTATATAGGTCTATAACGTAATATAGCCTAACCTAACGCATCTGGCCCCTCGCTGGGTATGTTTTACAGAATCCCGTTCGTTTCGTCCCACACGTCTCGGTTGGAACATTATAAACGTCTACAGCGTTATATATCCTAACCTAAGGCAGGCTAACATCTCGGATGCAGTATTTTACGCCATTCCAGGCGTATCGGCTCTCCTTCTCGGTGGGAACATTATACACGTCTATAACGTAACATAACCTAACCTAACCCATCTAGCCCCTCGCTGGTAATATTTTACAGAATCCCGTTCGTGTCGTCCCGTACGTCTCGGTAGGGACATTATATACGTCTATAGCGTTATATATCCTAACCTAAGGCAGGCTATCATCTCGGATGCAGTATTTCACAACATTCCTGGCGTATCGGCACCTACTTCACGGTGGAAACATTATACACGTCTATAACGTAATATAACCTAACCTAACGCATCTAGCCCCTTGCTGGTAATGTTTTACAGAATCCCGTTCGTTTCGTACCACAGGTCTCGATTGGGGCATTATAAACGTCTACAGCGTTATATATCCTAACCTAAGGCAGGCTAACATCTCGGATGCAGTATTTTACGCCATTCCTGGCGTATAGGCTCTCCTTCTCGGTGGGAACATTATACACGTCTATAATGTAACATAACCTAACCTAACCCATCTAGCATCTCGCTGGGAATATTTTACAGAATCCCGATCGTGTCGTCCCGCACGTCCCGGTTGGGACGTTATATACGATTATAGCTTTATATATCCTAACCTAAGGCAGGCTAACACCTCGGATGTATTATTTTACATCATTCCTGGCGTATCGGCCCCTACTTCACGGTGGAAACATCGTACACGTCTATAACGTAATATAACCTAACCTAACACATCTAGCCCCTCGCTGGTAATGTTTTACAGAATCCAGTTCGTGTCATCCCGTACGTCTCGGTTGGGATATTATATACGTCTATAGCGTTATATGTAGTAAGGTAAGGCAACCTAACTCATCGGATGTAGTATTTTCCAACATTCCTGGTGGGTCGACCCCTACATCTCGGTGGCAACATTATATACGTCTATAACGTAATATAGCCTAACCAAACACATCTAGCCCCTCGCTGGTAATGTTTTACAGAATCCCGTTCCTGTCGTCCCGTACGTCTCGGTTGGGACGTTATGAACGTCTACAGCGATATATATCCTAACGTAAGGCAGGCTAACATCTCGGATGTAGTATTTTACAACAGTCCTGGCGTATCGGCCCCTACTTCTCGGTGGGAACATTATATACGTCTATAACGTAACATAACGTAACATAACCCATCTAGCCCCTCGCTGGTAATGTATTACAGAATCCCGTTCCTGTTGTGCCGTACGTCTCGGTTGGGATATTATATACGTCTATAGCGTTATATATCATAACCTAAGGCAGGCTATCTTCTCGGATGCAGTATTTTACAACATTCCTGGCGTATCGGCCCATACTTCTCGGTGGGAACATTATATTCGTCTATAACGTAATATAACCTATCCTAACACATCTAGCCCCTCGCTGGTAATGTTTTACAGAATCCCGTTCGTGTCGTCCCGTACGTCTCGGTTGGGACATTATATACGTCTACAGCGTTATATATCCTAACCTAAGCCAGGCTAACATCTCGGATATAGTATTTTACAACATTCCTGGCGCACCGGCCTCTACTTCTCGGTGGGAACATTATATTCGTCTATAACGTAATATAACCTAACCTATCACATCTAGCCCCTCGCTGGTAATGTTTTACAGAATTCCGTTAGTGTCGTCCCGTAAGTCTCGGTTGGGACATTATATACTACTACAGCGTTATATATCCTAACCTAAGGCAGGCTAACATCTCGGATGCAGTATTTTACAACATTCCTTGCGGGTCGGCACCTACTTCTCGGTGGGAACATTATATACATCTATAACGTAATATAACCTAACCTAACATATCTAGCTCCTTGCTGGTATTGTTTTACAAAGTTCCGTTCGTGTCGTCCCGTACGTCTCGGTTGAGATATTATATACGTCTATAGCATTATATATCCTAACCTAAGGCAGGCTAACATCTCGGATGTAGTACATTACATCATTCCTGGCGTATCGACCACTACTTCTCGGTGGAAACATTATATACGTCTATAACGTAATATAACCTAACCTAACACATCTAGCTAGTCGCTTTAACGTTTCACAGAATCCCGTTCGTGTCGTCCCGTTCGAATCGGTTGGGACATTATATACGTCTATAGCGTTATATATCCTAACTTAAGGCAGGCTATCATCTCGGATGTAGTATTTTACAACGTTCCTGGCGGGTCGGCCTCTAATTCTCAGTGGGAACATTATATTCGTCTATAACGTAATATAACCTAACCTAACACATCTAGCCCCTCGCTGGTAATGTTTTACAGAATCCCGTTCGTGTCGTCCCGTACGTCTCGGTTGGGATATTATATACGTCTATAGCGTTATATATCCTAACCTAAGGCAGGCTATCATCTCGGATGTAGTATTTTACAACATTCCTAGCGCATCGGCCTCTACTTCTCGGTGGGAACATTATATTCGTCTATAACGTAATATAACCTAACCTAACACATCTAGCCCCTCGCTGGTAATGTTTTACAGAATCCCGTTCCTGTCGTCCCGTACGTCTCGGTTGGGACGTTATGAACGTCTACAGCGATATATATCCTAGCCTAAGGCAGGCTAACATCTCAGATGTAGTATATTACATCATTCCTGGCGTATCGGCCTCCACTTCTCGGTGGGAACATTATATACGTCTATAACGTATCATAACCTAACCTAACCCATCTAGCCCCTCGCTGGTAATGTTTTACAGAATCCCGTTCCTGTCGTCCCGTACGTCTCGGTTGGGACGTTATGAACGTCTACGGCGATATATATCCTAACCTAAGGCAGGCTAACATCTCAGATGTAGTATATTACATCATTCCTGGCGTATCGGCCTCTACTTCTCGGTGGAAACATTATATACGTCTATAACGTAATATAACCTAACCTAACACATCTAGCCCCTCGCTGGTAAAGTTTTACAGAATCCCGTTCGTGTCGTCCCGTACGTCTCGGTTGGGATATTATATACGTCTATAGCGTTATATATCCTAACCTAAGGCAGGCTACCATCTCGGAAGTAGTATATTACATCATTCCTGGCGTATCGACAACTACTTCTCGGTGGAAACATTATATACGTCTATAACGTAATATAACCTAACCTAACACATCTAGCCCCTCGCTGGTAATGTTTTACAGAATCCCGTTCGTGTCGTCCCGTACGTCTCGGTTGGGATATTATATACGTCTATAGCGTTATATATCCTAACCTAAGGCAGGCTATCATCTCGGATGTAGTATTTTACAACATTCCTAGCGCATCGGCCTCTACTTCTCGGTGGGAACATTATATTCGTCTATAACGTAATATAACCTAACCTAACACATCTAGCCCCTCGCTGGTAATGTTTTACAGAATCCCGTTCCTGTCGTCCCGTACGTCTCGGTTGGGACGTTATGAACGTCTACAGCGATATATATCCTAGCCTAAGGCAGGCTAACATCTCAGATGTAGTATATTACATCATTCCTGGCGTATCGGCCTCTACTTCTCGGTGGAAACATTATATACGTCTATAAAGTAATATAACCTAACCTAACACATCTAGCCCCTCGCTGGTAATGTTTTACAGAATCCCGTTCGTGTCGTCCCGTACGTCTCGGTTGGGATATTATATACGTCTATAGCGTTATATATCCTAACCTAAGGCAGGCTATCATCTCGGATGTAGTATTTTACAACATTCCTAGCGCATCGGCCTCTACTTCTCGGTGGGAACATTATATTCGTCTATAACGTAATATAACCTAACCTAACACATCTAGCCCCTCGCTGGTAATGTTTTACAGAATCCCGTTCCTGTCGTCCCGTACGTCTCGGTTGGGACGTTATGAACGTCTACAGCGATATATATCCTAACGTAAGGCAGGCTAACATCTCGGATGTAGTATTTTACAACAGTCCTGGCGTATCGGCCCCTACTTCTCGGTGGAAACATTATATACGTCTATAACGTTACATAACGTAACCTAACCCATCTAGCCGCTCGCTGGTAATGTATTACAGAATCCCGTTCCTGTTGTGCCGTACGTCTCGGTTGGGATATTATATACGTCTATAGCGTTATATATCCTAACTTAAGGCAGGCTATCATCTCGGATGTAGTATTTTACAACGTTCCTGGCGGGCCCGCCTCTACTTCTCGGTGGGAACATTATATTCGTCTATAACTTAATATAACCTAACCTAACACATCTAGCCCCTCGCTGGTAATGTTTTACAGAATCCCGTTCGTGTCGTCCCGTACGTCTCGGTTGGGACGTTATGAACGTCTACAGCGATATATATCCTAACGTAAGGCAGGCTAACATCTCGGATGCAGTATTTTACAACATTCCTGGCGTATCGGCCCCTACTTCTCGGTGGGAACATTATATACGTCTATAACGTTTCATAACCTAACCTAACCCATCTAGCCCCTCGCTGGTAATGTTTTACAGAATTCCGTTAGTGTCGTCCCGTGAGTCTCGGTTGGGACATTATATACTACTACAGCGTTATATATCCTAACCTAAGGCAGGCTAACATCTCGGATGCAGTATTTTACAACATTCCTTGCGGGTCGGCACCTACTTCTCGGTGGGAACATTATATACGTCTATAACGTAATATAACCTAACCTAACATATCTAGCTCCTCGCTGGTATTGTTTTACAAGGTCCCGTTCGTGTCGTCCCGTACGTCTCGGTTGAGATATTATATACGTCTATAGCATTATATATCCTAACCTAAGGCAGGCTAACATCTCGGATGTAGTATATTACATCATTCCTGGCGTATCGACAACTACTTCTCGGTGGAAACATTATATACGTCTATAACGTAATATAACCTAACCTAACACATCTAGCCCCTCGCTGGTAATGTTTTACAGAATCCCGTTCGTGTCGTCCCGTACGTCTCGATTGGGATATTATATACGTCTATAGCGTTATATATCCTAACCTAAGGCAGGCTATCATCTCGGATGTAGTATTTTACAACATTCCTGGCGTATCGGCCCTAACTTTTCGGTGGGAACATAATGTTCGTCTATAACGTAATATAACCTATCCTAACATATCTAGCACCTCGCTGGTAATGTTTTACAGAATCCCGTTCGTGTCGTCCCGTACGTCTCGGTTGGGACATTATAAACATCTACAGCGTTATATATCCTAACCTAAGCCAGGCTAACATCTCGGATATAGTATTTTACAACATTCCTGGCGCATCGGCTTCTACTTCTCGGTGGGAACATTATATACGTCTATAACGTAATATAACCTAACCTATCACATCTAGCCCCTCGCTGGTAATGTTTTACAGAATCCCGTTCGTGTCGTCCCGTACGTCTCGGTTGGGATATTATATACGTCTATAGCGTTATATATCCTAACCTAAGGCAGGCTAACATCTCGGATGCAGTATTTTACAACATTCCTGGCGTATCGGCCCCTACTTCTCGGTGGGAACATTATATACGTCTATAACGTTTCATAACCTAACCTAACCCATCTAGCCCCTCGCTGGTAATGTTTTACAGAATCCCGTTCCTGTCGTCCCGTACGTCTCGGTTGGGACGTTATGAACGTCTACAGCGATATATATCCTAACGTAAGGCAGGCTAACATCTCGGATGTAGTATTTTACAACAGTCCTGGCGTATCGGCCCCTACTTCTCGGTGGGAACATTATATACGTCTATAACGTAACATAACGTAACCTAACCCATCTAGCCCCTCGCTGGTAATGTTTTACAGAATTCCGTTAGTGTCGTCCCGTAAGTTTCGGTTGGGACATTATATACTACTACAGCGTTATATATCCTAACCTAAGGCAGGCTAACATTTCGGATGCAGTATTTTACAACATTCCTTGCGGGTCGGCACCTACTTCTCGGTGGGAACATTATATACGTCTATAACGTAATATAACCTAACCTAACATATCTAGCTCCTCGCTGGTATTGTTTTACAAAGTCCCGTTCGTGTCGTCCCGTACGTCTCGGTTGAGATATTATATACGTCTATAGCATTATATATCCTAACCTAAGGCAGGCTAACATCTCGGATGTAGTATATTACATCATTCCTGGCGTATCGACCACTACTTCTCGGTGGAAACATTATATACGTCTATAACGTAATATAACCTAACCTAACACATCTAGCTAGTCGCTTTAACGTTTCACAGAATCCCGTTCGTGTCGTCCCGTTCGGCTCGGTTGGGACATTATATACGTCTATAGCGTTATATATCCTAACTTAAGGCAGGCTATCATCTCGGATGTAGTATTTTACAACGTTCCTGGCGGGTCGGCCTCTAATTCTCGGTGGGAACATTATATTCGTCTATAACGTAATATAACCTAACCTAACACATCTAGCCCCTCGCTGGTAATGTTTTACAGAATCCCGTTCGTGTCGTCCCGTACGTCTCGGTTGGGATATTATATACGTCTATAGCGTTATATATCCTAACCTAAGGCAGGCTACCATCTCGGATGTAGTATTTTACAACATTCCTGGCGTATCGGCCCCTACTTCTCGGTGGGAACATTATATACGTCTATAACGTATCATAACCTAACCTAACCCATCTAGCCCCTCGCTGGTAATGTTTTACAGAATCCCGTTCCTGTCGTCCCGTACGTCTCGGTTGGGATATTATATACGTCTATAGCATTATATATCCTAACCTAAGGCAGGCTAACATCTCGGATGTAGTATATTACATCATTCCTGGCGTATCGACAACTACTTCTCGGTGGAAACATTATATACGTCTATAACGTAATATAACCTAACCTAACACATCTAGCCCCTCGCTGGTAATGTTTTACAGAATCCCGTTCGTGTCGTCCCGTACGTCTCGGTTGGGATATTATATACGTCTATAGCGTTATATATCCTAACCTAAGGCAGGCTATCATCTCGGATGTAGTATTTTACAACATTCCTGGCGTATCGGCCCCTACTTCTCGGTGGGAACATTATATACGTCTATAACGTATCATAACCTAACCTAACCCATCTAGCCCCTCGCTGGTAATGTTTTACAGAATCCCGTTCCTGTCGTCCCGTACGTCTCGGTTGGGACGTTATGAACGTCTACAGCGATATATATCCTAACGTAAGGCAGGCTAACATCTCGGATGTAGTATTTTACAACAGTCCTGGCGTATCGGCCCCTACTTCTCGGTGGAAACATTATATACGTCTATAACGTAACATAACGTAACCTAACCCATCTAGCCGCTCGCTGGTAATGTATTACAGAATCCCGTTCCTGTTGTGCCGTACGTCTCGGTTGGGATATTATATACGTCTATAGCGTTATATATCCTAACTTAAGGCAGGCTATCATCTCGGATGTAGTATTTTACAACGTTCCTGGCGGGCCCGCCTCTACTTCTCGGTGGGAACATTATATTCGTCTATAACTTAATATAACCTAACCTAACACATCTAGCCCCTCGCTGGTAATGTTTTACAGAATCCCGTTCGTGTCGTCCCGTACGTCTCGGTTGGGACGTTATGAACGTCTACAGCGATATATATCCTAACGTAAGGCAGGCTAACATCTCGGATGCAGTATTTTACAACATTCCTGGCGTATCGGCCCCTACTTCTCGGTGGGAACATTATATACGTCTATAACGTTTCATAACCTAACCTAACCCATCTAGCCCCTCGCTGGTAATGTTTTACAGAATTCCGTTAGTGTCGTCCCGTGAGTCTCGGTTGGGACATTATATACTACTACAGCGTTATATATCCTAACCTAAGGCAGGCTAACATCTCGGATGCAGTATTTTACAACATTCCTTGCGGGTCGGCACCTACTTCTCGGTGGGAACATTATATACGTCTATAACGTAATATAACCTAACCTAACATATCTAGCTCCTCGCTGGTATTGTTTTACAAAGTCCCGTTCGTGTCGTCCCGTACGTCTCGGTTGAGATATTATATACGTCTATAGCATTATATATCCTAACCTAAGGCAGGCTAACATCTCGGATGTAGTATATTACATCATTCCTGGCGTATCGACCACTACTTCTCGGTGGAAACATTATATACGTCTATAACGTAATATAACCTAACCTAACACATCTAGCTGGTCGCTTTAACGTTTCACAGAATCCCGTTCGTGTCGTCCCGTTCGGCTCGGTTGGGATATTATATACGTCTATAGCGTTATATATCCTAACCTAAGGCAGGCTATCATCTCGGATGTAGTATTTTACAACATTCCTGGCGTATCGGCCTTAACTTTTCGGTGGGAACATTATATACGTCTATAACGTATCATAACCTAACCTAACCCATCTAGCCCCTCGCTGGTAATGTTTTACAGAATCCCGTTCCTGTCGTCCCGTACGTCTCGGTTGGGACGTTATGAACGTCTACAGCGATATATATCCTAACCTAAGGCAGGCTAACATCTCAGATGTAGTATATTACATCATTCCTGGCGTATCGGCCTCTACTTCTCGGTGGAAACATTATATACGTCTATAACGTAATATAACCTAACCTAACACATCTAGCCCCTCGCTGGTAAAGTTTTACAGAATCCCGTTCGTGTCGTCCCGTACGTCTCGGTTGGGATATTATATACGTCTATAGCGTTATATATCCTAACCTAAGGCAGGCTATCATCTCGGATGTAGTATTTTACAACATTCCTGGCGTATCGGCCCCTACTTCTCGGTGGGAACATTATATACGTCTATAACGTATCATAACCTAACCTAACCCATCTAGCCCCTCGCTGGTAATGTTTTACAGAATCCCGTTCCTGTCGTCCCGTACGTCTCGGTTGGGACGTTATGAACGTCTACAGCGATATATATCCTAACGTAAGGCAGGCTAACATCTCGGATGTAGTATTTTACAACAGTCCTGGCGTATCGGCCCCTACTTCTCGGTGGGAACATTATATACGTCTATAACGTAACATAACGTAACCTAACCCATCTAGCCGCTCGCTGGTAATGTATTACAGAATCCCGTTCCTGTTGTGCCGTACGTCTCGGTTGGGATATTATATACGTCTATAGCGTTATATATCCTAACTTAAGGCAGGCTATCATCTCGGATGTAGTATTTTACAACGTTCCTGGCGGGCCCGCCTCTACTTCTCGGTGGGAACATTATATTCGTCTATAACTTAATATAACCTAACCTAACACATCTAGCCCCTCGCTGGTAATGTTTTACAGAATCCCGTTCGTGTCGTCCCGTACGTCTCGATTGGGATATTATATACGTCTATAGCGTTATATATCCTAACCTAAGGCAGGCTATCATCTCGGATGTAGTATATTACATCATTCCTGGCGTATCGACAACTACTTCTCGGTGGAAACATTATATACGTCTATAACGTAATATAACCTATCCTAACACATCTAGCCCCTCGCTGGTAATGTTTTACAGAATCCCGTTCGTGTCGTCCCGTACGTCTCGGTTGGGACATTATATACGTCTACAGCGTTATATATCCTACCCTAAGCCATGCTAACATCTCGGATGCAGTATTTTACAACATTCCTGGCGTATCGGCCCCTACTTCTCGGTGGGAACATTATATACGTCTATAACGTTTCATAACCTAACCTAACCCATCTAGCCCCTCGCTGGTAATGTTTTACAGAATCCCGTTCCTGTCGTCCCGTACGTCTCGGTTGGGACGTTATGAACGTCTACAGCGATATATATCCTAACGTAAGGCAGGCTAACATCTCGGATGTAGTATATTACATCATTCCTGGCGTATCGACCACTACTTCTCGGTGGAAACATTATATACGTCTATAACGTAATATAACCTAACCTAACACATCTAGCTAGTCGCTTTAACGTTTCACAGAATCCCGTTCGTGTCGTCCCGTTCGGCTCGGTTGGGACATTATATACGTCTATAGCGTTATATATCCTAACTTAAGGCAGGCTATCATCTCGGATGTAGTATTTTACAACGTTCCTGGCGGGTCGGCCTCTAATTCTCGGTGGGAACATTATATTCGTCTATAACGTAATATAACCTAACCTAACACATCTAGCCCCTCGCTGGTAATGTTTTACAGAATCCCGTTCGTGTCGTCCCGTACGTCTCGGTTGGGATATTATATACTACTACAGCGTTATATATCCTAACCTAAGGCAGGCTAACATCTCGGATGCAGTATTTTACAACATTCATTGCGGGTCGGCACCTACTTCTCGGTGGGAACATTATAAACGTCTATAACGTAATATAACCTAACCTAACATATCTAGCTCCTCGCTGGTATTGTTTTACAGAATCCCGTTCCTGTCGTCCCGTACGTCTCGGTTGGGACGTTATGAACGTCTACAGCGATATATATCCTAACGTAAGGCAGGCTAACATCTCGGATGTAGTATTTTACAACAGTCCTGGCGTATCGGCCCCTACTTCTCGGTGGGAACATTATATACGTCTATAACGTAACATAACGTAACCTAACCCATCTAGCCCCTCGCTGGTAATGTATTACAGAATCCCGTTCCTGTTGTGCCGTACGTCTCGGTTGGGATATTATATACGTCTATAGCGTTATATATCATAACCTAAGGCAGGCTATCTTCTCGGATGCAGTATTTTACAACATTCCTGGCGTATCGGCCCATACTTCTCGGTGGGAACATTATATTCGTCTATAACGTAATATAACCTATCCTAACACATCTAGCCCCTCGCTGGTAATGTTTTACAGAATCCCGTTCGTGTCGTCGCGTACGTCTCGGTTGGGACATTATATACGTCTACAGCGTTATATATCCTGACCTAAGCCAGGCTAACATCTCGGATATAGTATTTTACAACATTCCTGGCGCATCGGCCTCTACTTCTCGGTGGGAACATTATATTCGTCTATAACGTAATATAACCTAACCTATCACATCTAGCCCCTCGCTGGTAATGTTTTACAGAATTCCGTTAGTGTCGTCCCGTAAGTCTCGGTTGGGACATTATATACTACTACAGCGTTATATATCCTAACCTAAGGCAGGCTAACATCTCGGATGCAGTATTTTACAACATTCATTGCGGGTCGGCACCTACTTCTCGGTGGGAACATTATATACGTCTATAACGTAATATAACCTAACCTAACATATCTAGCTCCTCGCTGGTACTGTTTTACAAAGTCCCGTTCGTGTCGTCCCGTACGTCTCGGTTGAGATATTATATACGTCTATAGCATTATATATCCTAACCTAAGGCAGGCTAACATCTCGGATGTAGTATATTACATCATTCCTGGCGTATCGACCACTACTTCTCGGTGGAAACATTATATACGTCTATAACGTAATATAAACTAACCTAACACATCTAGCTAGTCGCTTTAACGTTTCACAGAATCCCGTTCGTGTCGTCCCGTTCGTCTCGGTTGGGACATTATATACGTCTATAGCGTTATATATCCTAACTTAAGGCAGGCTATCATCTCGGATGTAGTATTTTACAACGTTCCTGGCGGGCCCGCCTCTACTTCTCGGTGGGAACATTATATTCGTCTATAACTTAATATAACCTAACCTAACACATCTAGCCCCTCGCTGGTAATGTTTTACAGAATCCCGTTCGTGTCGTCCCGTACGTCTCGATTGGGATATTATATACGTCTATAGCGTTATATATCCTAACCTAAGGCAGGCTATCATCTCGGATGTAGTATTTTACAACATTCCTGGCGTATCGGCCCTAACTTTTCGGTGGGAACATAATGTTCGTCTATAACGTAATATAACCTATCCTAACACATCTAGCCCCTCGCTGGTAATGTTTTACAGAATCCCGTTCGTGTCGTCCCGTACGTCTCGGTTGGGACATTATAAACGTCTACAGCGTTATATATCCTAACCTAAGCCAGGCTAACATCTCGGATATAGTATTTTACAACATTCCTTGCGGGTCGGCACCTACTTCTCGGTGGGAACATTATATACGTCTATAACGTAATATAACCTAACCTAACATATCTAGCTCCTCGCTGGTATTGTTTTACAAAGTCCCGTTCGTGTCGTCCCGTACGTCTCGGTTGAGATATTATATACGTCTATAGCATTATATATCCTAACCTAAGGCAGGCTAACATCTCGGATGTAGTATATTACATCATTCCTGGCGTATCGACCACTACTTCTCGGTGGAAACATTATATACGTCTATAACGTAATATAAACTAACCTAACACATCTAGCTAGTCGCTTTAACGTTTCACAGAATCCCGTTCGTGTCGTCCCGTTCGTCTCGGTTGGGACATTATATACGTCTATAGCGTTATATATCCTAACTTAAGGCAGGCTATCATCTCTGATGTAGTATTTTACAACGTTCCTGGCGGGTCGGCCTCTAATTCTCGGTGGGAACATTATATTCGTCTATAACGTAATATAACCTAACCTAACACATCTAGCCCCTCGCTGGTAATGTTTTACAGAATCCCGTTCCTGTCGTCCCGTACGTCTCGGTTGGGACGTTATGAACGTCTACAGCGATATATATCCTAACCTAAGGCAGGCTAACATCTCAGATGTAGTATATTACATCATTCCTGGCGTATCGGCCTCTACTTCTCGGTGGAAACATTATATACGTCTATAACGTAATATAACCTAACCTAACACATCTAGCCCCTCGCTGGTAATGTTTTACAGAATCCCGTTCGTGTCGTCCCGTACGTCTCGGTTGGGATATTATATACGCCTATAGCGTTATATATCCTAACCTAAGGCAGGCTATCATCTCGGATGTAGTATTTTACAACATTCCTGGCGTATCGGCCCCTACTTCTCGGTGGGAACATTATATACGTCTATAACGTATCATAACCTAACCTAACCCATCTAGCCCCTCGCTGGTAATGTTTTACAGAATCCCGTTCCTGTCGTCCCGTACGTCTCGGTTGGGATATTATATACGTCTATAGCATTATATATCCTAACCTAAGGCAGGCTAACATCTCGGATGCAGTATTTTACACCATTCATTGCGGGTCGGCACCTACTTCTCGGTGGGAACATTATATACGTCTATAACGTAATATAACCTAACCTAACATATCTAGCTCCTCGCTGGTATTGTTTTACAAAGTCCCGTTCGTGTCGTCCCGTACGTCTCGGTTGAGATATTATATACGTCTATAGCATTATATATCCTAACCTAAGGCAGGCTAACATCTCGGATGTAGTATATTACATCATTCCTGGCGTATCGACCACTACTTCTCGGTGGAAACATTATATACGTCTATAACGTAATATAAACTAACCTAACACATCTAGCTAGTCGCTTTAACGTTTCACAGAATCCCGTTCGTGTCGTCCCGTTCGTCTCGATTGGAATATTATATACGTCTATAGCGTTATATATCCTAACCTAAGGCAGGCTATCATCTCGGATGTAGTATTTTACAACATTCCTGGCGTATCGGCCCTAACTTTTCGGTGGGAACATAATGTTCGTCTATAACGTAATATAACCTATCCTAACACATCTAGCCCCTCGCTGGTAATGTTTTACAGAATCCCGTTCGTGTCGTCCCGTACGTCTCGGTTGGGACATTATATACGTCTACAGCGTTATATATCCTAACCTAAGCCAGGCTAACATCTCGGATATAGTATTTTACAACATTCCTGGCGCATCGGCCTCTACTTCTCGGTGGGAACATTATATTCGTCTATAACGTAATATAACCTAACCTATCACATCTAGCCCCTCGCTGGTAATGTTTTACAGAATTCCGTTAGTGTCGTCCCGTAAGTCTCGGTTGGGACATTATATACTACTACAGCGTTATATATCCTAACCTAAGGCAGGCTAACATCTCGGATGCAGTATTTTACAACATTCATTGCGGGTCGGCACCTACTTCTCGGTGGGAACATAATGTTCGTCTATAACGTAATATAACCTATCCTAACACATCTAGCCCCTCGCTGGTAATGTTTTACAGAATCCCGTTCGTGTCGTCCCGTACGTCTCGGTTGGGACATTATATACGTCTATAGCGTTATATATCCTAACCTAAGGCAGGCTAACATCTCGGATGCAGTATTTTACAACATTCCTGGCGTATCGGCCCCTACTTCTCGGTGGGAACATTATATACGTCTATAACGTTTCATAACCTAACCTAACCCATCTAGCCCCTCGCTGGTAATGTTTTACAGAATCCCGTTCCTGTCGTCCCGTACGTCTCGGTTGGGACGTTATGAACGTCTACAGCGATATATATCCTAACGTAAGGCAGGCTAACATCTCGGATGTAGTATTTTACAACAGTCCTGGCGTATCGGCCCCTACTTCTCGGTGGGAACATTATATACGTCTATAACGTAACATAACGTAACCTAACCCATCTAGCCCCTCGCTGGTAATGTATTACAGAATCCCGTTCCTGTTGTGCCGTACGTCTCGGTTGGGATATTATATACGTCTATAGCGTTATATATCATAACCTAAGGCAGGCTATCTTCTCGGATGCAGTATTTTACAACATTCCTGGCGTATCGGCCCATACTTCTCGGTGGGAACATTATATTCGTCTATAACGTAATATAACCTATCCTAACACATCTAGCCCCTCGCTGGTAATGTTTTACAGAATCCCGTTCGTGCCGTCCCGTACGTCTCGGTTGGGACATTATATACGTCTACAGCGTTATATATCCTGACCTAAGCCAGGCTAACATCTCGGATATAGTATTTTACAACATTCCTGGCGCATCGGCCTCTACTTCTCGGTGGGAACATTATATTCGTCTATAACGTAATATAACCTAACCTATCACATCTAGCCCCTCGCTGGTAATGTTTTACAGAATTCCGTTAGTGTCGTCCCGTAAGTCTCGGTTGGGACATTATATACTACTACAGCGTTATATATCCTAACCTAAGGCAGGCTAACATCTCGGATGCAGTATTTTACAACATTCATTGCGGGTCGGCACCTACTTCTCGGTGGGAACATTATATACGTCTATAACGTAATATAACCTAACCTAACATATCTAGCTCCTCGCTGGTATTGTTTTACAAAGTCCCGTTCGTGTCGTCCCGTACGTCTCGGTTGAGATATTATATACGTCTATAGCATTATATATCCTAACCTAAGGCAGGCTAACATCTCGGATGTAGTATATTACATCATTCCTGGCGTATCGACCACTACTTCTCGGTGGAAACATTATATACGTCTATAACGTAATATAAACTAACCTAACACATCTAGCTAGTCGCTTTAACGTTTCACAGAATCCCGTTCGTGTCGTCCCGTTCGTCTCGGTTGGGACATTATATACGTCTATAGCGTTATATATCCTAACTTAAGGCAGGCTATCATCTCTGATGTAGTATTTTACAACGTTCCTGGCGGGTCGGCCTCTAATTCTCGGTGGGAACATTATATTCGTCTATAACGTAATATAACCTAACCTAACACATCTAGCCCCTCGCTGGTAATGTTTTACAGAATCCCGTTCGTGTCGTCCCGTACGTCTCGGTTGGGATATTATATACGTCTATAGCGTTATATATCCTAACCTAAGGCAGGCTATCATCTCGGATGTAGTATTTTACAACATTCCTAGCGCATCGGCCTCTACTTCTCGGTGGGAACATTATATTCGTCTATAACGTAATATAACCTAACCTAACACATCTAGCCCCTCGCTGGTAATGTTTTACAGAATCCCGTTCCTGTCGTCCCGTACGTCTCGGTTGGGACGTTATGAACGTCTACAGCGATATATATCCTAACCTAAGGCAGGCTAACATCTCGGATGTAGTATTTTACAACAGTCCTGGCGTATCGGCCCCTACTTCTCGGTGGGAACATTATATACGTCTATAACGTAACATAACGTAACCTAACCCATCTAACCGCTCGCTGGTAATGTATTACAGAATCCCGTTCCTGTTGTGCCGTACGTCTCGGTTGGGATATTATATACGTCTATAGCGTTATATATCCTAACCTAAGGCAGGCTATCATCTCGGATGTAGTATTTTACAACATTCCTGGCGTATCGGCCCCTACTTCTTGGTGGGAACATTATATACGTCTATAACGTATCATAACCTAACCTAACCCATCTAGCCCCTCGCTGGTAATGTTTTACAGAATCCCGTTCGTGTCGTCCCGTACGTCTCGATTGGAATATTATATACGTCTATAGCGTTATATATCCTAACCTAAGGCAGGCTATCATCTCGGATGTAGTATTTTACAACGTTCCTGGCGGGTCGGCCTCTAATTCTCGGTGGGAACATTATGTTCGTCTATAACGTAATATAACCTAACCTAACACATCTAGCCCCTCGCTGGTAATGTTTTACAGAATCCCGTTCGTGTCGTCCCGTACGTCTCGGTTGGGATATTATATACGTCTATAGCGTTATATATCCTAACCTAAGGCTGGCTACCATCTCGGATGTAGTATTTTACAACATTCCTGGCGTATCGGCCCCTACTTCTCGGTGGGAACATTATATACGTCTATAACGTATCATAACCTAACCTAACCCATCTAGCCCCTCGCTGGTAATGTTTTACAGAATCCCGTTCCTGTCGTCCCGTACGTCTCGGTTGGGATATTATATACGTCTATAGCATTATATATCCTAACCTAAGGCAGGCTAACATCTCGGATGTAGTATATTACATCATTCCTGGCGTATCGACAACTACTTCTCGGTGGAAACATTATATACGTCTATAACGTAATATAACCTAACCTAACACATCTAGCCCCTCGCTGGTAATGTTTTACAGAATCCCGTTCGTGTCGTCCCGTACGTCTCGGTTGGGATATTATATACGTCTATAGCGTTATATATCCTAACCTAAGGCAGGCTATCATCTCGGATGTAGTATTTTACAACATTCCTGGTGTATCGGCCCCTACTTCTCGGTGGGAACATTATATACGTCTATAACGTATCATAACCTAACCTAACCCATCTAGCCCCTCGCTGGTAATGTTTTACAGAATCCCGTTCCTGTCGTCCCGTACGTCTCGGTTGGGACGTTATGAACGTCTACAGCGATATATATCCTAACGTAAGGCAGGCTAACATCTCGGATGTAGTATTTTACAACAGTCCTGGCGTATCGGCCCCTACTTCTCGGTGGGAACATTATATACGTCTATAACGTAACATAACGTAACCTAACCCATCTAGCCGCTCGCTGGTAATGTATTACAGAATCCCGTTCCTGTTGTGCCGTACGTCTCGGTTGGGATATTATATACGTCTATAGCGTTATATATCCTAACTTAAGGCAGGCTATCATCTCGGATGTAGTATTTTACAACGTTCCTGGCGGGCCCGCCTCTACTTCTCGGTGGGAACATTATATTCGTCTATAACTTAATATAACCTAACCTAACACATCTAGCCCCTCGCTGGTAATGTTTTACAGAATCCCGTTCGTGTCGTCCCGTACGTCTCGATTGGGATATTATATACGTCTATAGCGTTATATATCCTAACCTAAGGCAGGCTATCATCTCGGATGTAGTATTTTACAACATTCCTGGCGTATCGGCCCTAACTTTTCGGTGGGAACATAATGTTCGTCTATAACGTAATATAACCTATCCTAACACATCTAGCCCCTCGCTGGTAATGTTTTACAGAATCCCGTTCGTGTCGTCCCGTACGTCTCGGTTGGGACATTATAAACGTCTACAGCGTTATATATCCTAACCTAAGCCAGGCTAACATCTCGGATATAGTATTTTACAACATTCCTTGCGGGTCGGCACCTACTTCTCGGTGGGAACATTATATACGTCTATAACGTAATATAACCTAACCTAACATATCTAGCTCCTCGCTGGTATTGTTTTACAAAGTCCCGTTCGTGTCGTCCCGTACGTCTCGGTTGAGATATTATATACGTCTATAGCATTATATATCCTAACCTAAGGCAGGCTAACATCTCGGATGTAGTATATTACATCATTCCTGGCGTATCGACCACTACTTCTCGGTGGAAACATTATATACGTCTATAACGTAATATAAACTAACCTAACACATCTAGCTAGTCGCTTTAACGTTTCACAGAATCCCGTTCGTGTCGTCCCGTTCGTCTCGGTTGGGACATTATATACGTCTATAGCGTTATATATCCTAACTTAAGGCAGGCTATCATCTCTGATGTAGTATTTTACAACGTTCCTGGCGGGTCGGCCTCTAATTCTCGGTGGGAACATTATATTCGTCTATAACGTAATATAACCTAACCTAACACATCTAGCCCCTCGCTGGTAATGTTTTACAGAATCCCGTTCCTGTCGTCCCGTACGTCTCGGTTGGGACGTTATGAACGTCTACAGCGATATATATCCTAACCTAAGGCAGGCTAACATCTCAGATGTAGTATATTACATCATTCCTGGCGTATCGGCCTCTACTTCTCGGTGGAAACATTATATACGTCTATAACGTAATATAACCTAACCTAACACATCTAGCCCCTCGCTGGTAATGTTTTACAGAATCCCGTTCGTGTCGTCCCGTACGTCTCGGTTGGGATATTATATACGCCTATAGCGTTATATATCCTAACCTAAGGCAGGCTATCATCTCGGATGTAGTATTTTACAACATTCCTGGCGTATCGGCCCCTACTTCTCGGTGGGAACATTATATACGTCTATAACGTATCATAACCTAACCTAACCCATCTAGCCCCTCGCTGGTAATGTTTTACAGAATCCCGTTCCTGTCGTCCCGTACGTCTCGGTTGGGATATTATATACGTCTATAGCATTATATATCCTAACCTAAGGCAGGCTAACATCTCGGATGCAGTATTTTACACCATTCATTGCGGGTCGGCACCTACTTCTCGGTGGGAACATTATATACGTCTATAACGTAATATAACCTAACCTAACATATCTAGCTCCTCGCTGGTATTGTTTTACAAAGTCCCGTTCGTGTCGTCCCGTACGTCTCGGTTGAGATATTATATACGTCTATAGCATTATATATCCTAACCTAAGGCAGGCTAACATCTCGGATGTAGTATATTACATCATTCCTGGCGTATCGACCACTACTTCTCGGTGGAAACATTATATACGTCTATAACGTAATATAAACTAACCTAACACATCTAGCTAGTCGCTTTAACGTTTCACAGAATCCCGTTCGTGTCGTCCCGTTCGTCTCGATTGGAATATTATATACGTCTATAGCGTTATATATCCTAACCTAAGGCAGGCTATCATCTCGGATGTAGTATTTTACAACATTCCTGGCGTATCGGCCCTAACTTTTCGGTGGGAACATAATGTTCGTCTATAACGTAATATAACCTATCCTAACACATCTAGCCCCTCGCTGGTAATGTTTTACAGAATCCCGTTCGTGTCGTCCCGTACGTCTCGGTTGGGACATTATATACGTCTATAGCGTTATATATCCTAACCTAAGGCAGGCTAACATCTCGGATGCAGTATTTTACAACATTCCTGGCGTATCGGCCCCTACTTCTCGGTGGGAACATTATATACGTCTATAACGTTTCATAACCTAACCTAACCCATCTAGCCCCTCGCTGGTAATGTTTTACAGAATCCCGTTCCTGTCGTCCCGTACGTCTCGGTTGGGACGTTATGAACGTCTACAGCGATATATATCCTAACGTAAGGCAGGCTAACATCTCGGATGTAGTATTTTACAACAGTCCTGGCGTATCGGCCCCTACTTCTCGGTGGGAACATTATATACGTCTATAACGTAACATAACGTAACCTAACCCATCTAGCCCCTCGCTGGTAATGTATTACAGAATCCCGTTCCTGTTGTGCCGTACGTCTCGGTTGGGATATTATATACGTCTATAGCGTTATATATCATAACCTAAGGCAGGCTATCTTCTCGGATGCAGTATTTTACAACATTCCTGGCGTATCGGCCCATACTTCTCGGTGGGAACATTATATTCGTCTATAACGTAATATAACCTAACCTATCACATCTAGCCCCTCGCTGGTAATGTTTTACAGAATTCCGTTAGTGTCGTCCCATAAGTCTCGGTTGGGACATTATATACTACTACAGCGTTATATATCCTAACCTAAGGCAGGCTAACATCTCGGATGCAGTATTTTACAACATTCATTGCGGGTCGGCACCTACTTCTCGGTGGGAACATTATATACGTCTATAACGTAATATAACCTAACCTAACATATCTAGCTCCTCGCTGGTATTGTTTTACAAAGTCCCGTTCGTGTCGTCCCATACGTCTCGGTTGAGATATTATATACGTCTATAGCATTATATATCCTAACCTAAGGCAGGCTATCATCTCGGATGTAGTATTTTACAACATTCCTAGCGCATCGGCCTCTACTTCTCGGTGGGAACATTATATTCGTCTATAACGTAATATAACCTAACCTAACACATCTAGCCCCTCGCTGGTAATGTTTTACAGAATCCCGTTCCTGTCGTCCCGTACGTCTCGGTTGGGACGTTATGAACGTCTACAGCGATATATATCCTAACCTAAGGCAGGCTAACATCTCCGATGTAGTATATTACATCATTTCTGGCGTATCGGCCTCTACTTCTCGGTGGAAACATTATATACGTCTATAACGTAATATAACCTATCCTAACATATCTAGCCCCTCGCTGGTAATGTTTTACAGAATCCCGTTCGTGTCGTCCCGTACGTCTCGGTTGGGACATTATATACGTCTACAGCGTTATATATCCTGACCTAAGCCAGGCTAACATCTCGGATATAGTATTTTACAACATTCCTGGCGCATCGGCCTCTACTTCTCGGTGGGAACATTATATTCGTCTATAACGTAATATAACCTAACCTATCACATCTAGCCCCTCGCTGGTAATGTTTTACAGAATTCCGTTAGTGTCGTCCCGTAAGTCTCGGTTGGGACATTATATACTACTACAGCGTTATATATCCTAACCTAAGGCAGGCTAACATCTCGGATGCAGTATTTTACAACATTCATTGCGGGTCGGCACCTACTTCTCGGTGGGAACATTATATACGTCTATAACGTAATATAACCTAACCTAACATATCTAGCTCCTCGCTGGTATTGTTTTACAAAGTCCCGTTCGTGTCGTCCCGTACGTCTCGGTTGAGATATTATATACGTCTATAGCATTATATATCCTAACCTAAGGCAGGCTAACATCTCGGATGTAGTATTTTACAACAGTCCTGGCGTATCGGCCCCTACTTCTCGGTGGGAACATTATATACGTCTATAACGTAACATAACGTAACCTAACCCATCTAGCCCCTCGCTGGTAATGTTTTACAGAATCCCGTTCCTGTCGTCCCGTACGTCTCGGTTGGGACGTTATGAACGTCTACAGCGATATATATCCTAACGTAAGGCAGGCTAACATCTCGGATGTAGTATTTTACAACAGTCCTGGCGTATCGGCCCCTACTTCTCGGTGGGAACATTATATACGTCTATAACGTAACATAACGTAACCTAACCCATCTAGCCCCTCGCTGGTAATGTATTACAGAATCCCGTTCCTGTTGTGCCGTACGTCTCGGTTGGGATATTATATACGTCTATAGCGTTATATATCATAACCTAAGGCAGGCTATCTTCTCGGATGCAGTATTTTACAACATTCCTGGCATATCGGCCCATACTTCTCGGTGGGAACATTATATTCGTCTATAACGTAATATAACCTATCCTAACACATCTAGCCCCTCGCTGGTAATGTTTTACAGAATCCCGTTCCTGTCGTCCCGTACGTCTCGGTTGGGATATTATATACGTCTATAGCATTATATATCCTAACCTAAGGCAGGCTAACATCTCGGATGTAGTATTTTACAACAGTCCTGGCGTATCGGCCCCTACTTCTCGGTGGGAACATTATATACGTCTATAACGTAACATAACGTAACCTAACCCATCTAACCGCTCGCTGGTAATGTATTACAGAATCCCGTTCCTGTTGTGCCGTACGTCTCGGTGGGGACGTTATGAACGTCTACAGCGATATATATCCTAACGTAAGGCAGGCTAACATCTCGGATGTAGTATTTTACAACAGTCCTGGCGTATCGGCCCCTACTTCTCGGTGGGAACATTATATACGTCTATAACGTAACATAACGTAACCTAACCCATCTAGCCCCTCGCTGGTAATGTATTACAGAATCCCGTTCCTGTTGTGCCGTACGTCTCGGTTGGGATATTATATACGTCTATAGCGTTATATATCATAACCTAAGGCAGGCTATCTTCTCGGATGCAGTATTTTACAACATTCCTGGCGTATCGGCCCATACTTCTCGGTCGGAACATTATATTCGTCTATAACGTAATATAACCTATCCTAACACATCTAGCCCCTCGCTGGTAATGTTTTACAGAATCCCGTTCGTGCCGTCCCGTACGTCTCGGTTGGGACATTATATACGTCTACAGCGTTATATATCCTGACCTAAGCCAGGCTAACATCTCGGATATAGTATTTTACAACATTCCTGGCGCATCGGCCTCTACTTCTCGGTGGGAACATTATATTCGTCTATAACGTAATATAACCTAACCTATCACATCTAGCCCCTCGCTGGTAATGTTTTACAGAATTCCGTTAGTGTCGTCCCGTAAGTCTCGGTTGGGACATTACATACTACTACAGCGTTATATATCCTAACCTAAGGCAGGCTAACATCTCGGATGCAGTATTTTACAACATTCATTGCGGGTCGGCACCTACTTCTCGGTGGGAACATTATATACGTCTATAACGTAATATAACCTAACCTAACATATCTAGCTCCTCGCTGGTATTGTTTTACAAAGTCCCGTTCGTGTCGTCCCGTACGTCTCGGTTGAGATATTATATACGTCTATAGCATTATATATCCTAACCTAAGGCAGGCTATCATCTCGGATGTAGTATTTTACAACATTCCTAGCGCATCGGCCTCTACTTCTCGGTGGGAACATTATATTCGTCTATAACGTAATATAACCTAACCTAACACATCTAGCCCCTCGCTGGTAATGTTTTACAGAATCCCGTTCCTGTCGTCCCGTACGTCTCGGTTGGGACGTTATGAACGTCTACAGCGATATATATCCTAACCTAAGGCAGGCTAACATCTCCGATGTAGTATATTACATCATTTCTGGCGTATCGGCCTCTACTTCTCGGTGGAAACATTATATACGTCTATAACGTAATATAACCTATCCTAACACATCTAGCCCCTCGCTGGTAATGTTTTACAGAATCCCGTTCGTGTCGTCCCGTACGTCTCGGTTGGGACATTATATACGTCTACAGCGTTATATATCCTGACCTAAGCCAGGCTAACATCTCGGATATAGTATTTTACAACATTCCTGGCGCATCGGCCCCTACTTCTCGGTGGGAACATTATATACGTCTATAACGTAACATAACGTAACCTAACCCATCTAGCCCCTCGCTGGTAATGTATTACAGAATCCCGTTCCTGTTGTGCCGTACGTCTCGGTTGGGATATTATATACGTCTATAGCGTTATATAACATAACCTAAGGCAGGCTATCTTCTCGGATGCAGTATTTTACAACATTCCTGGCGTATCGGCCCATACTTCTCGGTGGGAACATTATATTCGTCTATAACGTAATATAACCTATCCTAACACATCTAGCCCCTCGCTGGTAATGTTTTACAGAATCCCGTTCGTGTCGTCCCGTACGTCTCGGTTGGGATATTATATACGTCTATAGCGTTATATATCCTAACCTAAGGCAGGCTAACATCTCGGATGCATTATTTTACAACATTCCTGGCGTATCGGCCCCTACTTCTCGGTGGGAACATTATATACGTCTATAACGTATCATAACCTAACCTAACCCATCTAGCCCCTCGCTGGGAATGTTTTACAGAATCCCGTTCCTGTCGTCCCGTACGTCTCGGTTGGGACGTTATGAACGTCTACAGCGATATATATCCTAACGTAAGGCAGGCTAACATCTCGGATGTAGTATTTTACAACAGTCCTGGCGTATCGGCCCCTACTTCTCGGTGGGAACATTATATACGTCTATAACGTAACATAACGTAACCTAACCCATCTAGCCGCTCGCTGGTAATGTATTACAGAATCCCGTTCCTGTTGTGCCGTACGTCTCGGTTGGGATATTATATACGTCTATAGCGTTATATATCCTAACTTAAGGCAGGCTATCATCTCGGATGTAGTATATTACATCATTCCTAGCGTATCGACAACTACTTCTCGGTGAAAACATTATATACGTCTATAACGTAATATAACCTAACCTAACACATCTAGCTAGTCGCTTTAATGTTTCACAGAATCCCGTTCGTGTCGTCCCGTTCGTCTCGGTTGGGACATTATATACGTCTGTAGCGTTATATATCCTAACTTAAGGCAGGCTATCATCTCGGATGTAGTATTTTACAACGTTCCTGGCGGGTCGGCCTCTACTTCTCGGTGGGAACATTATATACGTCTATAACGTATCATAACCTAACCTAACCCATCTAGCCCCTCGCTGGTAATGTTTTACAGAATCCCGTTCCTGTCGTCCCGTACGTCTCGGTTGGGACGTTATGAACGTCTACAGCGATATATATCCTAACCTAAGGCAGGCTAACATCTCCGATGTAGTATATTACATCATTTCTGGCGTATCGGCCTCTACTTCTCGGTGGAAACATTATATACGACTATAACGTAATATAACCTAACCTAACATATCTAGCTCCTCGCTGGTATTGTTTTACAAAGTCCCGTTCGTGTCGTCCCGTACGTCTCGGTTGAGATATTATATACGTCTATAGCATTATATATCCTAACCTAAGGCAGGCTAACATCTCGGATGTAGTATTTTACAACAGTCCTGGCGTATCGGCCCCTACTTCTCGGTGGGAACATTATATACGTCTATAACGTAACATAACGTAACCTAACCCATCTAGCCCCTCGCTGGTAATGTTTTACAGAATCCCGTTCCTGTCGTCCCGTACGTCTCGGTTGGGACGTTATGAACGTCTACAGCGATATATATCCTAACGTAAGGCAGGCTAACATCTCGGATGTAGTATTTTACAACAGTCCTGGCGTATCGGCCCCTACTTCTCGGTGGGAACATTATATACGTCTATAACGTAACATAACGTAACCTAACCCATCTAGCCCCTCGCTGGTAATGTATTACAGAATCCCGTTCCTGTTGTGCCGTACGTCTCGGTTGGGATATTATATACGTCTATAGCGTTATATATCATAACCTAAGGCAGGCTATCTTCTCGGATGCAGTATTTTACAACATTCCTGGCGTATCGGCCCATACTTCTCGGTGGGAACATTATATTCGTCTATAACGTAATATAACCTATCCTAACACATCTAGCCCCTCGCTGGTAATGTTTTACAGAATCCCGTTCGTGTCGTCCCGTACGTCTCGGTTGGGACATTATATACGTCTACAGCGATATATATCCTAACCTAAGGCAGGCTAACATCTCCGATGTAGTATATTACATCATTTCTGGCGTATCGGCCTCTACTTTTCGGTGGAAACATTATATACGTCTATAACGTAATATAACCTAACCTAACACATCTAGCCCCTCGCTGGTAATGTTTTACAGAATCCCGTTCGTGTCGTCCCGTACGTCTCGGTTGGGATATTATATACGTCTATAGCGTTATATATCCTAACCTAAGGCAGGCTAACATCTCGGATGCATTATTTTACAACATTCCTGGCGTATCGGCCCCTACTTCTCGGTGGGAACATTATATACGTCTATAACGTATCATAACCTAACCTAACCCATCTAGCCCCTCGCTGGGAATGTTTTACAGAATCCCGTTCCTGTCGTCCCGTACGTCTCGGTTGGGACGTTATGAACGTCTACAGCGATATATATCCTAACGTAAGGCAGGCTAACATCTCGGATGTAGTATTTTACAACAGTCCTGGCGTATCGGCCCCTACTTCTCGGTGGGAACATTATATACGTCTATAACGTAACATAACGTAACCTAACCCATCTAGCCGCTCGCTGGTAATGTATTACAGAATCCCGTTCCTGTTGTGCCGTACGTCTCGATTGGGATATTATATACGTCTATAGCGTTATATATCCTAACTTAAGGCAGGCTATCATCTCGGATGTAGTATATTACATCATTCCTAGCGTATCGACAACTACTTCTCGGTGAAAACATTATATACGTCTATAACGTAATATAACCTAACCTAACACATCTAGCTAGTCGCTTTAATGTTTCACAGAATCCCGTTCGTGTCGTCCCGTTCGTCTCGGTTGGGACATTATATACGTCTGTAGCGTTATATATCCTAACTTAAGGCAGGCTATCATCTCGGATGTAGTATTTTACAACGTTCCTGGCGGGTCGGCCTCTACTTCTCGGTGGGAACATTATATACGTCTATAACGTATCATAACCTAACCTAACCCATCTAGCCCCTCGCTGGTAATGTTTTACAGAATCCCGTTCCTGTCGTCCCGTACGTCTCGGTTGGGACGTTATGAACGTCTACAGCGATATATATCCTAACCTAAGGCAGGCTAACATCTCCGATGTAGTATATTACATCATTTCTGGCGTATCGGCCTCTACTTCTAGGTGGAAACATTATATACGTCTATAACGTAATATAACCTATCCTAACACATCTAGCCCCTCGCTGGTAATGTTTTACAGAATCCCGTTCGTGTCGTCCCGTACGTCTCGGTTGGGACATTATATACGTCTACAGCGTTATATATCCTGACCTAAGCCAGGCTAACATCTCGGATATAGTATTTTACAACATTCCTGGCGCATCGGCCTCTACTTCTCGGTGGGAACATTATATTCGTCTATAACGTAATATAACCTAACCTATCACATCTAGCCCCTCGCTGGTAATGTTTTACAGAATTCCGTTAGTGTCGTCCCGTAAGTCTCGGTTGGGACATTATATACTACTACAGCGTTATATATCCTAACCTAAGGCAGGCTAACATCTCGGATGCAGTATTTTACAACATTCATTGCGGGTCGGCACCTACTTCTCGGTGGGAACATTATATACGTCTATAACGTAATATAACCTAACCTAACATATCTAGCTCCTCGCTGGTATTGTTTTACAAAGTCCCGTTCGTGTCGTCCCGTACGTCTCGGTTGAGATATTATATACGTCTATAGCATTATATATCCTAACCTAAGGCAGGCTAACATCTCGGATGTAGTATTTTACAACAGTCCTGGCGTATCGGCCCCTACTTCTCGGTGGGAACATTATATACGTCTATAACGTAACATAACGTAACCTAACCCATCTAGCCCCTCGCTGGTAATGTTTTACAGAATCCCGTTCGTGTCGTCCCGTACGTCTCGATTGGGATATTATATACGTCTATAGCGTTATATATCCTAACCTAAGGCAGGCTATCATCTCGGATGTAGTATTTTACAACATTCCTGGCGTATCGGCCCATACTTCTCGGTGGGAACATTATATTCGTCTATAACGTAATATAACCTATCCTAACACATCTAGCCCCTCGCTGGTAATGTTTTACAGAATCCCGTTCGTGTCTTCCCGTACGTCTCGGTTGGGACATTATATACGTCTACAGCGTTATATATCCTGACCTAAGCCAGGCTAACATCTCGGATGTAGTATTTTACAACAGTCCTGGCGTATCGGCCCCTACTTCTCGGTGGGAACATAATGTTCGTCTATAACGTAATATAACCTATCCTAACACATCTAGCCCCTCGCTGGTAATGTTTTACAGAATCCCGTTCGTGTCGTCCCGTACGTCTCGGTTGGGACATTATATACGTCTACAGCGTTATATATCCTAACCTAAGCCAGGCTAACATCTCGGATATAGTATTTTACAACATTCCTGGCGCATCGGCCTCTACTTCTCGGTGGGAACATTATATTCGTCTATAACGTAATATAACCTAACCTATTACATCTAGCCCCTCGCTGGTACTGTTTTACAAAATCCCGTTCGTGTCGTCCCGTACGTCTCGGTTGGGATATTATATACGTCTATAGCATTATATATCCTAACCTAAGGCAGGCTAACATCTCGGATGTAGTATATTACATCATTCCTAGCGTATCGACAACTACTTCTCGGTGAAAACATTATATACGTCTATAACGTAATATAACCTAACCTAACACATCTAGCTAGTCGCTTTAATGTTTCACAGAATCCCGTTCGTGTCGTCCCGTTCGTCTCGGTTGGGACATTATATACGTCTGTAGCGTTATATATCCTAACTTAAGGCAGGCTATCATCTCGGATGTAGTATTTTACAACGTTCCTGGCGGGTCGGCCTCTACTTCTCGGTGGGAACATTATATACGTCTATAACGTATCATAACCTAACCTAACCCATCTAGCCCCTCGCTGGTAATGTTTTACAGAATCCCGTTCCTGTCGTCCCGTACGTCTCGGTTGGGACGTTATGAACGTCTACAGCGATATATATCCTAACCTAAGGCAGGCTAACATCTCCGATGTAGTATATTACATCATTTCTGGCGTATCGGCCTCTACTTCTCGGTGGAAACATTATATACGTCTATAACGTAATATAACCTAACCTAACACATCTAGCCCCTCGCTGGTAATGTTTTACAGAATCCCGTTCCTGTCGTCCCGTACGTCTCGGTTGGGACGTTATGAACGTCTACAGCGATATATATCCTAACGTAAGGCAGGCTAACATCTCGGATGTAGTATTTTACAACAGTCCTGGCGTATCGGCCCCTACTTCTCGGTGGGAACATTATATACGTCTATAACGTAACATAACGTAACCTAACCCATCTAGCCCCTCGCTGGTAATGTATTACAGAATCCCGTTCCTGTTGTGCCGTACGTCTCGGTTGGGATATTATATACGTCTATAGCGTTATATATCATAACCTAAGGCAGGCTATCTTCTCGGATGCAGTATTTTACAACATTCCTGGCGTATCGGCCCATACTTCTCGGTGGGAACATTATATTCGTCTATAACGTAATATAACCTATCCTAACACATCTAGCCCCTCGCTGGTAATGTTTTACAGAATCCCGTTCGTGTCGTCCCGTACGTCTCGGTTGGGACATTATATACGTCTACAGCGTTATATATCCTGACCTAAGCCAGGCTAACATCTCGGATATAGTATTTTACAACATTCCTGGCGCATCGGCCTCTACTTCTCGGTGGGAACATTATATTCGTCTATAACGTAATATAACCTAACCTATCACATCTAGCCCCTCGCTGGTAATGTTTTACAGAATTCCGTTAGTGTCGTCCCGTAAGTCTCGGTTGGGACATTATATACTACTACAGCGTTATATATCCTAACCTAAGGCAGGGTAACATCTCGGATGCAGTATTTTACAACATTCATTGCGGGTCGGCACCTACTTCTCGGTGGGAACATTATATACGTCTATAACGTAATATAACCTAACCTAACATATCTAGCTCCTCGCTGGTATTGTTTTACAAAGTCCCGTTCGTGTCGTCCCGTACGTCTCGGTTGAGATATTATATACGTCTATAGCATTATATATCCTAACCTAAGGCAGGCTAACATCTCGGATGTAGTATTTTACAACAGTCCTGGCGTATCGGCCCCTACTTCTCGGTGGGAACATTATATACGTCTATAACGTAACATAACGTAACCTAACCCATCTAACCGCTCGCTGGTAATGTATTACAGAATCCCGTTCCTGTTGTGCCGTACGTCTCGATTGGGATATTATATACGTCTATAGCGTTATATATCCTAACCTAAGGCAGGCTATCATCTCGGATGTAGTATTTTACAACATTCCTGGCGTATCGGCCCATACTTCTCGGTGAGAACATTATATTCGTCTATAACGTAATATAACCTATCCTAACACATCTAGCCCCTCGCTGGTAATGTTTTACAGAATCCCGTTCGTGTCGTCCCGTACGTCTCGGTTGGGACATTATATACGTCTACAGCGTTATATATCCTGACCTAAGCCAGGCTAACATCTCGGATATAGTATTTTACAACATTCCTGGCGCATCGGCCTCTACTTCTCGGTGGGAACATTATATTCGTCTATAACGTAATCTAACATAACCTATCACATCTAGCCCCTCGCTGGTAATGTTTTACAGAATTCCGTTAGTGTCGTCCCGTAAGTCTCGGTTGGGACATTATATACTACTACAGCGTTATATATCCTAACCTAAGGCAGGCTAACATCTCGGATGCAGTATTTTACAACATTCATTGCGGGTCGGCACCTACTTCTCGGTGGGAACATTATATACGTCTATAACGTAATATAACCTAACCTAACATATCTAGCTCCTCTATGTATTGTTTTACAAAGTCCCGTTCGTGTCGTCCCGTACGTCTCGGTTGAGATATTATATACGTCTATAGCATTATATATCCTAACCTAAGGCAGGCTAACATCTCGGATGTAGTATTTTACAACAGTCCTGGCGTATCGGCCCCTACTTCTCGGTGGGAACATTATATACGTCTATAACGTAACATAACGTAACCTAACCCATCTAACCGCTCGCTGGTAATGTATTACAGAATCCCGTTCCTGTTGTGCCGTACGTCTCGGTTGGGATATTATATACGTCTATAGCGTTATATATCCTAACCTAAGGCAGGCTATCATCTCGGATGTAGTATTTTACAACATTCCTGGCGTATCGGCCCCTACTTCTCGGTGGGAACATTATATACGTCTATAACGTTCATAACCTAACCTAACCCATCTAGCCCCTCGCTGGTAATGTTTTACAGAATCCCGTTCGTGTCGTCCCGTACGTCTCGATTGGGATATTATATACGTCTATAGCGTTATATATCCTAACCTAAGGCAGGCTATCATCTCGGATGTAGTATTTTACAACATTCCTGGCGTATCGGCCCTAACTTTTCGGTGGGAACATAATGTTCGTCTATAACGTAATATAACCTATCCTAACACATCTAGCCCCTCGCTGGTAATGTTTTACAGAATCCCGTTCGTGTCGTTCCGTACGTCTCGGTTGGGACATTATATACGTCTACAGCGTTATATATCCTAACCTAAGCCAGGCTAACATCTCGGATATAGTATTTTACAACATTCCTGGCGCATCGGCCTCTACTTCTCGGTGGGAACATTATATTCGTCTATAACGTAATATAACCTAACCTATCACATCTAGCCCCTCGCTGGTACTGTTTTACAAAATCCCGTTCGTGTCGTCCCGTACGTCTCGGTTGGGATATTATATACGTCTATAGCATTATATATCCTAACCTAAGGCAGGCTAACATCTCGGATGTAGTATATTACATCATTCCTAGCGTATCGACAACTACTTCTCGGTGGAAACATTATATACGTCTATAACGTAATATAACCTAACCTAACACATCTAGCTAGTCGCTTTAATGTTTCACAGAATCCCGTTCGTGTCGTCCCGTTCGTCTCGGTTGGGACATTATATACGTCTACAGCGTTATATATCCTGACCTAAGCCAGGCTAACATCTCGGATATAGTATTTTACAACATTCCTGGCGCATCGGCCTCTACTTCTCGGTGGGAACATTATATTCGTCTATAACGTAATATAACCTAACCTATCACATCTAGCCCCTCGCTGGTAATGTTTTACAGAATTCCGTTAGTGTCGTCCCGTAAGTCTCGGTTGGGACATTATATACTACTACAGCGTTATATATCCTAACCTAAGGCAGGCTAACATCTCGGATGCAGTATTTTACAACATTCATTGCGGGTCGGCACCTACTTCTCGGTGGGAACATTATATACGTCTATAACGGAATATAACCTAACCTAACATATCTAGCTCCTCGCTGGTATTGTTTTACAAAGTCCCGTTCGTGTCGTCCCGTACGTCTCGGTTGAGATATTATATACGTCTATAGCATTATATATCCTAACCTAAGGCAGGCTAACATCTCGGATGTAGTATATTACATCATTCCTGGCGTATCGACCACTACTTCTCGGTGGAAACATTATATACGTCTATAACGTAATATAACCTATCCTAACACATCTAGCCCCTCGCTGGTAATGTTTTACAGAATCCCGTTCGTGTCGTCCCGTACGTCTCGGTTGGGACATTATATACGTCTACAGCGTTATATATCCTGACCTAAGCCAGGCTAACATCTCGGATATAGTATTTTACAACATTCCTGGCGCATCGGCCTCTACTTCTCGGTGGGAACATTATATTCGTCTATAACGTAATATAACCTAACCTATCACATCTAGCCCCTCGCTGGTAATGTTTTACAGAATTCCGTTAGTGTCGTCCCGTAAGTCTCGGTTGGGACATTATATACTACTACAGCGTTATATATCCTAACCTAAGGCAGGCTAACATCTCGGATGCAGTATTTTACAACATTCATTGCGGGTCGGCACCTACTTCTCGGTGGGAACATTATATACGTCTATAACGTAATATAACCTAACCTAACATATCTAGCTCCTCGCTGGTATTGTTTTACAAAGTCCCGTTCGTGTCGTCCCGTACGTCTCGGTTGAGATATTATATACGTCTATAGCATTATATATCCTAACCTAAGGCAGGCTAACATCTCGGATGTAGTATTTTACAACAGTCCTGGCGTATCGGCCCCTACTTCTCGGTGGGAACATTATATACGTCTATAACGTAACATAACGTAACCTAACCCATCTAACCGCTCGCTGGTAATGTATTACAGAATCCCGTTCCTGTTGTGCCGTACGTCTCGGTTGGGATATTATATACGTCTATAGCGTTATATATCCTAACCTAAGGCAGGCTATCATCTCGGATGTAGTATTTTACAACATTCCTGGCGTATCGGCCCCTACTTCTCGGTGGGAACATTATATACGTCTATAACGTATCATAACCTAACCTAACCCATCTAGCCCCTCGCTGGTAATGTCTTACAGAATCACGTTCGTGTCGTCCCGTACGTCTCGATTGGGATATTATATACGTCTATAGCGTTATATATCCTAACCTAAGGCAGGCTATCATCTCGGATGTAGTATTTTACAACATTCCTGGCGTATCGGCCCATACTTCTCGGTGGGAACATTATATTCGTCTATAACGTAATATAACCTATCCTAACACATCTAGCCCCTCGCTGGTAATGTTTTACAGAATCCCGTTCGTGTCGTCCCGTACGTCTCGGTTGGGACATTATATACGTCTACAGCGTTATATATCCTGACCTAAGCCAGGCTAACATCTCGGATATAGTATTTTACAACATTCCTGGCGCATCGGCCTCTACTTCTCGGTGGGAACATTATATTCGTCTATAACGTAATATAACCTAACCTATCACATCTAGCCCCTCGCTGGTAATGTTTTACAGAATTCCGTTAGTGTCGTCCCGTAAGTCTCGGTTGGGACATTATATACTACTACAGCGTTATATATCCTAACCTAAGGCAGGCTAACATCTCGGATGTAGTATTTTACAACAGTCCTGGCGTATCGGCCCCTACTTCTCGGTGGGAACATAATGTTCGTCTATAACGTAACATAACCTATCCTAACACATCTAGCCCCTCGCTGGTAATGTTTTACAGAATCCCGTTCGTGTCGTCCCGTACGTCTCGGTTGGGACATTATATACGTCTACAGCGTTATATATCCTAACCTAAGGCAGGCTATCATCTCGGATGTAGTATTTTGTAACATTCCTGGCGTATCGGCCCCTACTTCTCGGTGGGAACATTATATACGTCTATAACGTATCATAACCTAACCTAACCCATCTAGCCCCTCGCTGGGAATGTTTTACAGAATCCCGTTCCTGTCGTCCCGTACGTCTCGGTTGGGACGTTATGAACGTCTACAGCGATATATATCCTTACGTAAGGCAGGCTAACATCTCGGATGTAGTATTTTACAACAGTCCTGGCGTATCGGCCCCTACTTCTCGGTGGGAACATTATATACGTCTATAACGTAACATAACGTAACCTAACCCATCTAGTCCCTCGCTGGTAATGTTTTACAGAATCCCGTTCCTGTCGTCCCGTACGTCTCGGTTGGGATATTATATACGTCTATAGCATTATATATCCTAACCTAAGGCAGGCTAACATCTCGGATGTAGTATATTACATCATTCCTGGCGTATCGACAACTACTTCTCGGTGGAAACATTATATACGTCTATAACGTAATATAACCTAACCTAACACATCTAGCCCCTCGCTGGTAATGTTTTACAGAATCCCGTTCGTGTCGTCCCGTACGTCTCGGTTGGGATATTATATACGTCTATAGCGTTATATATCCTTACCTAAGGCAGGCTATCATCTCGGATGTAGTATTTTACAACATTCCTGGCGTATCGGCCCCTACTTCTCGGTGGGAACATTATATACGTCTATAACGTATCATAACCTAACCTAACCCATCTAGCCCCTCGCTGGGAATGTTTTACAGAATCCCGTTCCTGTCGTCCCGTACGTCTCGGTTGGGACGTTATGAACGTTTACAGCGATATATATCCTAACGTAAGGCAGGCTAACATCTCGGATGTAGTATTTTACAACAGTCCTGGCGTATCGGCCCCTACTTCTCGGTGGGAACATTATATACGTCTATAACGTAACATAACGTAACCTAACCCATCTAGCCCCTCGCTGGTAATGTATTACAGAATCCCGTTCCTGTTGTGCCGTACGTCTCGGTTGGGATATTATATACGTCTATAGCGTTATATATCATAACCTAAGGCAGGCTATCTTCTCGGATGCAGTATTTTACAACATTCCTGGCGTATCGGCCCATACTTCTCGGTGGGAACATTATATTCGTCTATAACGTAATATAACCTATCCTAACACATCTAGCCCCTCGCTGGTAATGTTTTACAGAATCCCGTTCGTGTCGTCCCGTACGTCTCGGTTGGGACATTATATACGTCTACAGCGTTATATATCCTGACCTAAGCCAGGCTAACATCTCGGATATAGTATTTTACAACATTCCTGGCGCATCGGCCTCTACTTCTCGGTGGGAACATTATATTCGTCTATAACGTAATATAACCTAACCTATCACATCTAGCCCCTCGCTGGTAATGTTTTACAGAATTCCGTTAGTGTCGTCCCGTAAGTCTCGGTTGGGACATTATATACTACTACAGCGTTATATATCCTAACCTAAGGCAGGCTAACATCTCGGATGCAGTATTTTACAACATTCATTGCGGGTCGGCACCTACTTCTCGGTGGGAACATTATATACGTCTATAACGTAATATAACCTAACCTAACATATCTAGCTCCTCGCTGGTATTGTTTTACAAAGTCCCGTTCGTGTCGTCCCGTACGTCTCGGTTGAGATATTATATACGTCTATAGCATTATATATCCTAACCTAAGGCAGGCTAACATCTCGGATGTAGTATTTTACAACAGTCCTGGCGTATCGGCCCCTACTTCTCGGTGGGAACATTATATACGTCTATAACGTAACATAACGTAACCTAACCCATCTAACCGCTCGCTGGTAATGTATTACAGAATCCCGTTCCTGTTGTGCCGTACGTCTCGGTTGGGATATTATATACGTCTATAGCGTTATATATCCTAACCTAAGGCAGGCTATCATCTCGGATGTAGTATTTTACAACATTCCTGGCGTATCGGCCCCTACTTCTCGGTGGGAACATTATATACGTCTATAACGTATCATAACCTAACCTAACCCATCTAGCCCCTCGCTGGTAATGTCTTACAGAATCCCGTTCGTGTCGTCCCGTACGTCGCGATTGGGATATTATATACGTCTATAGCGTTATATATCCTAACCTAAGGCAGGCTATCATCTCGGATGTAGTATTTTACAACATTCCTGGCGTATCGGCCCATACTTCTCGGTGGGAACATTATATTCGTCTATAACGTAATATAACCTATCCTAACACATCTAGCCCCTCGCTGGTAATGTTTTACAGAATCCCGTTCGTGTCGTCCCGTACGTCTCGGTTGGGACATTATATACGTCTACAGCGTTATATATCCTGACCTAAGCCAGGCTAACATCTCGGATATAGTATTTTACAACATTCCTGGCGCATCGGCCTCTACTTCTCGGTGGGAACATTATATTCGTCTATAACGTAATATAACCTAACCTATCACATCTAGCCCCTCGCTGGTAATGTTTTACAGAATTCCGTTAGTGTCGTCCCGTAAGTCTCGGTTGGGACATTATATACTACTACAGCGTTATATATCCTAACCTAAGGCAGGCTAACATCTCGGATGCAGTATTTTACAACATTCATTGCGGGTCGGCACCTACTTCTCGGTGGGAACATTATATACGTCTATAACGTAATATAACCTAACCTAACATATCTAGCTCCTCGCTGGTATTGTTTTACAAAGTCCCGTTCGTGTCGTCCCGTACGTCTCGGTTGAGATATTATATACGTCTATAGCATTATATATCCTAACCTAAGGCAGGCTAACATCTCGGATGTAGTATTTTACAACAGTCCTGGCGTATCGGCCCCTACTTCTCGGTGGGAACATTATATACGTCTATAACGTAACATAACGTAACCTAACCCATCTAACCGCTCGCTGGTAATGTATTACAGAATCCCGTTCCTGTTGTGCCGTACGTCTCGGTTGGGATATTATATACGTCTATAGCGTTATATATCCTAACCTAAGGCAGGCTATCATCTCGGATGTAGTATTTTACAACATTCCTGGCGTATCGGCCCCTACTTCTCGGTGGGAACATTATATACGTCTATAACGTATCATAACCTAACCTAACCCATCTAGCCCCTCGCTGGTAATGTCTTACAGAATCCCGTTCGTGTCGTCCCGTACGTCTCGATTGGGATATTATATACGTCTATAGCGTTATATATCCTAACCTAAGGCAGGCTATCATCTCGGATGTAGTATTTTACAACATTCCTGGCGTATCGGCCCATACTTCTCGGTGGGAACATTATATTCGTCTATAACGTAATATAACCTATCCTAACACATCTAGCCCCTCGCTGGTAATGTTTTACAGAATCCCGTTCGTGTCGTCCCGTACGTCTCGGTTGGGACATTATATACGTCTACAGCGTTATATATCCTGACCTAAGCCAGGCTAACATCTCGGATATAGTATTTTACAACATTCCTGGCGCATCGGCCTCTACTTCTCGGTGGGAACATTATATTCGTCTATAACGTAATATAACCTAACCTATCACATCTAGCCCCTCGCTGGTAATGTTTTACAGAATTCCGTTAGTGTCGTCCCGTAAGTCTCGGTTGGGACATTATATACTACTACAGCGTTATATATCCTAACCTAAGGCAGGCTAACATCTCGGATGTAGTATTTTACAACAGTCCTGGCGTATCGGCCCCTACCTCTCGGTGGGAACATAATGTTCGTCTATAACGTAATATAACCTATCCTAACACATCTAGCCCCTCGCTGGTAATGTTTTACAGAATCCCGTTCGTGTCGTCCCGTACGTCTCGGTTGGGACATTATATACGTCTACAGCGTTATATATCCTAACCTAAGCCATGCTAACATCTCGGATATAGTATTTTACAACATTCCTGGCGCATCGGCCTCTACTTCTCGGTGGGAACATTATATTCGTCTATAACGTAATATAACCTAACCTATCACATCTAGCCCCTCGCTGGTACTGTTTTACAAAATCCCGTTCGTGTCGTCCCGTACGTCTCGGTTGGGATATTATATACGTCTATAGCATTATATATCCTAACCTAAGGCAGGCTAACATCTCGGATGTAGTATTTTACATCATTCCTAGCGTATCGACAACTACTTCTCGGTGAAAACATTATATACGTCTATAACGTAATATAACCTAACCTATCACATCTAGCCCCTCGCTGGTAATGTTTTACAGAATTCCGTTAGTGTCGTCCCGTAAGTCTCGGTTGGGACATTATATACTACTACAGCGTTATATATCCTAACCTAAGGCAGGCTAACATCTCGGATGCAGTATTTTACAACATTCATTGCGGGTCGGCACCTACTTCTCGGTGGGAACATTATATACGTCTATAACGGAATATAACCTAACCTAACATATCTAGCTCCTCGCTGGTATTGTTTTACAAAGTCCCGTTCGTGTCGTCCCGTACGTCTCGGTTGAGATATTATATACGTCTATAGCATTATATATCCTAACCTAAGGCAGGCTAACATCTCGGATGTAGTATATTACATCATTCCTGGCGTATCGACCACTACTTCTCGGTGGAAACATTATATACGTCTATAACGTAATATAACCTAACCTAACACATCTAGCTAGTCGCTTTAACGTTTCACAGAATCCCGTTCGTGTCGTCCCGTTCGTCTCGGTTGGGACATTATATACGTCTATAGCGTTATATATCCTAACTTAAGGCAGGCTATCATCTCTGATGTAGTATTTTACAACGTTCCTGGCGGGTCGGCCTCTAATTCTCGGTGGGAACATTATATTCATCTATAACGTAATATAACCTAACCTAACACATCTAGCCCCTCGCTGGTAATGTTTTACAGAATCCCGTTCGTGTCGTCCCGTACGTCTCGGTTGGGATATTATATACGTCTATAGCGTTATATATCCTAACCTAAGGCAGGCTATCATCTCGGATGTAGTATTTTACAACATTCCTAGCGCATCGCCCTCTACTTCTCGGTGGGAACATTATATTCGTCTATAACGTAATATAACCTAACCTAACACATCTAGCCCCTCGCTGGTAATGTTTTACAGAATCCCGTTCCTGTCGTCCCGTACGTCTCGGTTGGGACGTTATGAACGTCTACAGCGATATATATCCTAACCTAAGGCAGGCTAACATCTCAGATGTAGTATATTACATCATTCCTGGCGTATCGGCCTCTACTTCTCGGTGGAAACATTATATACGTCTATAACGTAATATAACCTAACCTAACACATCTAGCCCCTCGCTGGTAATGTTTTACAGAATCCCGTTCGTGTCGTCCCGTACGTCTCGGTTGGGATATTATATACGTCTATAGCGTTATATATCCTAACCTAAGGCAGGCTATCATCTCGGATGTAGTATTTTACAACATTCCTGGCGTATCGGCCCCTACTTCTCGGTGGGAACATTATATACGTCTATAACGTATCATAACCTAACCTAACCCATCTAGCCCCTCGCTGGGAATGTTTTGCAGAATCCCGTTCCTGTCGTCCCGTACGTCTCGGTTGGGACGTTATGAACGTCTACAGCGATATATATCCTAACGTAAGGCAGGCTAACATCTCGGATGTAGTATTTTACAACAGTCCTGGCGTATCGGCCCCTACTTCTCGGTGGGAACATAATGTTCGTCTATAACGTAATATAACCTATCCTAACACATCTAGCCCCTCGCTGGTAATGTTTTACAGAATCCCGTTCGTGTCGTCCCGTACGTCTCGGTTGGGACATTATATACGTCTACAGCGTTATATATCCTAACCTAAGCCATGCTAACATCTCGGATATAGTATTTTACAACATTCCTGGCGCATCGGCCTCTACTTCTCGGTGGGAACATTATATTCGTCTATAACGTAATATAACCTAACCTAACACATCTAGCCCCTCGCTGGTAATGTTTTACAGAATCCCGTTCGTGTCGTCCCGTACGTCTCGGTTGGGATATTATATACGTCTATAGCGTTATATATCCTAACCTAAGGCAGGCTATCATCTCGGATGTAGTATTTTACAACATTCCTGGCGTATCGGCCCTAACTTTTCGGTGGGAACATTATATACGTCTATAACGTATCATAACCTAACCTAACCCATCTAGCCCCTCGCTGGTAATGTTTTACAGAATCCCGTTCCTGTCGTCCCGTACGTCTCGGTTGGGACGTTATGAACGTCTACAGCGATATATATCCTAACGTAAGGCAGGCTAACATCTCGGATGTAGTATTTTACAACAGTCCTGGCGTATCGGCCCCTACTTCTCGGTGGGAACATTATATACGTCTATAACGTAACATAACGTAACCTAACCCATCTAGCCCCTCGCTGGTAATGTTTTACAGAATCCCGTTCGTGTCGTCCCGTACGTCTCGGTTGGGACATTATATACGTCTACAGCGTTATATATCCTGACCTAAGCCAGGCTAACATCTCGGATATAGTATTTTACAACATTCCTGGCGCATCGGCCTCTACTTCTCGGTGGGAACATTATATTCGTCTATAACGTAATATAACCTAACCTATCACATCTAGCCCCTCGCTGGTAATGTTTTACAGAATTCCGTTAGTGTCGTCCCGTAAGTCTCGGTTGGGACATTATATACTACTACAGCGTTATATATCCTAACCTAAGGCAGGCTAACATCTCGGATGCAGTATTTTACAACATTCATTGCGGGTCGGCACCTACTTCTCGGTGGGAACATTATATACGTCTATAACGTAATATAACCTAACCTAACATATCTAGCTCCTCGCTGGTATTGTTTTACAAAGTCCCGTTCGTGTCGTCCCGTACGTCTCGGTTGAGATATTATATACGTCTATAGCATTATATATCCTAACCTAAGGCAGGCTAACATCTCGGATGTAGTATTTTACAACAGTCCTGGCGTATCGGCCCCTACTTCTCGGTGGGAACATTATATACGTCTATAACGTAACATAACGTAACCTAACCCATCTAACCGCTCGCTGGTAATGTATTACAGAATCCCGTTCCTGTTGTGCCGTACGTCTCGGTTGGGATATTATATACGTCTATAGCGTTATATATCCTAACCTAAGGCAGGCTATCATCTCGGATGTAGTATTTTACAACATTCCTGGCGTATCGGCCCCTACTTCTCGGTGGGAACATTATATACGTCTATAACGTATCATAACCTAACCTAACCCATCTAGCCCCTCGCTGGTAATGTTTTACAGAATCCCGTTCGTGTCGTCCCGTACGTCTCGATTGGGATATTATATACGTCTATAGCGTTATATATCCTAACCTAAGGCAGGCTATCATCTCGGATGTAGTATTTTACAACATTCCTGGCGTATCGGCCCTAACTTTTCGGTGGGAACATAATGTTCGTCTATAACGTAATATAACCTATCCTAACACATCTAGCCCCTCGCTGGTAATGTTTTACAGAATCCCGTTCGTGTCGTCCCGTACGTCTCGGTTGGGACATTATATACGTCTACAGCGTTATATATCCTAACCTAAGCCAGGCTAACATCTCGGATATAGTATTTTACAACATTCCTGGCGCATCGGCCTCTACTTCTCGGTGGGAACATTATATTCGTCTATAACGTAATATAACCTAACCTATCACATCTAGCCCATCGCTGGTACTGTTTTACAAAATCCCGTTCGTGTCGTCCCGTACGTCTCGGTTGGGATATTATATACGTCTATAGCATTATATATCCTAACCTAAGGCAGGCTAACATCTCGGATGTAGTATATTACATCATTCCTAGCGTATCGACAACTACTTCTCGGTGGAAACATTATATACGTCTATAACGTAATATAACCTAACCTAACACATCTAGCTAGTCGCTTTAATGTTTCACAGAATCCCGTTCGTGTCGTCCCGTTCGTCTCGGTTGGGACATTATATACGTCTACAGCGTTATATATCCTGACCTAAGCCAGGCTAACATCTCGGATATAGTATTTTACAACATTCCTGGCGCATCGGCCTCTACTTCTCGGTGGGAACATTATATTCGTCTATAACGTAATATAACCTAACCTATCACATCTAGCCCCTCGCTGGTAATGTTTTACAGAATTCCGTTAGTGTCGTCCCGTAAGTCTCGGTTGGGACATTATATACTACTACAGCGTTATATATCCTAACCTAAGGCAGGCTAACATCTCGGATGTAGTATTTTACAACAGTCCTGGCGTATCGGCCCCTACTTCTCGGTGGGAACATAATGTTCGTCTATAACGTAATATAACCTATCCTAACACATCTAGCCCCTCGCTGGTAATGTTTTACAGAATCCCGTTCGTGTCGTCCCGTACGTCTCGGTTGGGACATTATATACGTCTACAGCGTTATATATCCTAACCTAAGCCAGGCTAACATCTCGGATATAGTATTTTACAACATTCCTGGCGCATCGGCCTCTACTTCTCGGTGGGAACATTATATTCGTCTATAACGTAATATAACCTAACCTAACCCATCTAGCCCCTCGCTGGTAATGTATTACAGAATCCCGTTCCTGTTGTGCCGTACGTCTCGGTTGGGATATTATATACGTCTATAGCGTTATATATCCTAACCTAAGGCAGGCTATCATCTCGGATGTAGTATTTTACAACATTCCTGGCGTATCGGCCCCTACTTCTCGGTGGGAACATTATATACGTCTATAACGTATCATAACCTAACCTAACCCATCTAGCCCCTCGCTGGTAATGTTTTACAGAATCCCGTTCGTGTCGTCCCGTACGTCTCGATTGGGATATTATATACGTCTATAGCGTTATATATCCTAACCTAAGGCAGGCTATCATCTCGGATGTAGTATTTTACAACATTCCTGGCGTATCGGCCCATACTTCTCGGTGGGAACATTATATTCGTCTATAACGTAATATAACCTATCCTAACACATCTAGCCCCTCGCTGGTAATGTTTTACAGAATCCCGTTCGTGTCGTCCCGTACGTCTCGGTTGGGACATTATATACGTCTACAGCGTTATATATCCTGACCTAAGCCAGGCTAACATCTCGGATATAGTATTTTACAACATTCCTGGCGCATCGGCCCCTACTTCTCGGTGGGAACATTATATTCGTCTATAACGTAATATAACCTAACCTATCACATCTAGCCCCTCGCTGGTAATGTTTTACAGAATTCCGTTAGTGTCGTCCCGTAAGTCTCGGTTGGGACATTATATACTACTACAGCGTTATATATCCTAACCTAAGGCAGGCTAACATCTCGGATGCAGTATTTTACAACATTCATTGCGGGTCGGCACCTACTTCTCGGTGGGAACATTATATACGTCTATAACGTAATATAACCTAACCTAACATATCTAGCTCCTCGCTAGTATTGTTTTACAAAGTCCCGTTCGTGTCGTCCCGTACGTCTCGGTTGAGATATTATATACGTCTATAGCGTTATATATCCTAACCTAAGGCAGGCTATCATCTCGGATGTAGTATTTTACAACATTCCTGGCGTATCGGCCCTAACTTTTCGGTGGGAACATAATGTTCGTCTATAACGTAATATAACCTATCCTAACACATCTAGCCCCTCGCTGGTAATGTTTTACAGAATCCCGTTCGTGTCGTCCCGTACGTCTCGGTTGGGACATTATATACGTCTACAGCGTTATATATCCTAACCTAAGCCAGGCTAACATCTCGGATATAGTATTTTACAACATTCCTGGCGCATCGGCCTCTACTTCTCGGTGGGAACATTATATTCGTCTATAACGTAATATAACCTAACCTATCACATCTAGCCCATCGCTGGTACTGTTTTACAAAATCCCGTTCGTGTCGTCCCGTACGTCTCGGTTGGGATATTATATACGTCTATAGCATTATATATCCTAACCTAAGGCAGGCTAACATCTCGGATGTAGTATATTACATCATTCCTAGCGTATCGACAACTACTTCTCGGTGGAAACATTATATACGTCTATAACGTAATATAACCTAACCTAACACATCTAGCTAGTCGCTTTAATGTTTCACAGAATCCCGTTCGTGTCGTCCCGTTCGTCTCGGTTGGGACATTATATACGTCTACAGCGTTATATATCCTGACCTAAGCCAGGCTAACATCTCGGATATAGTATTTTACAACATTCCTGGCGCATCGGCCTCTACTTCTCGGTGGGAACATTATATTCGTCTATAACGTAATATAACCTAACCTATCACATCTAGCCCCTCGCTGGTAATGTTTTACAGAATTCCGTTAGTGTCGTCCCGTAAGTCTCGGTTGGGACATTATATACTACTACAGCGTTATATATCCTAACCTAAGGCAGGCTAACATCTCGGATGTAGTATTTTACAACAGTCCTGGCGTATCGGCCCCTACTTCTCGGTGGGAACATAATGTTCGTCTAGAACGTAATATAACCTATCCTAACACATCTAGCCCCTCGCTGGTAATGTTTTACAGAATCCCGTTCGTGTCGTCCCGTACGTCTCGGTTGGGACATTATATACGTCTACAGCGTTATATATCCTAACCTAAGCCAGGCTAACATCTCGGATATAGTATTTTACAACATTCCTGGCGCATCGGCCTCTACTTCTCGGTGGGAACATTATATTCGTCTATAACGTAATATAACCTAACCTAACCCATCTAGCCCCTCGCTGGTAATGTATTACAGAATCCCGTTCCTGTTGTGCCGTACGTCTCGGTTGGGATATTATATACGTCTATAGCGTTATATATCATAACCTAAGGCAGGCTATCTTCTCGGATGCAGTATTTTACAACATTCCTGGCGCATCGGCCCCTACTTCTCGGTGGGAACATTATATTCGTCTATAACGTAATATAACCTAACCTATCACATCTAGCCCCTCGCTGGTAATGTTTTACAGAATTCCGTTAGTGTCGTCCCGTAAGTCTCGGTTGGGACATTATATACTACTACAGCGTTATATATCCTAACCTAAGGCAGGCTAACATCTCGAATGCAGTATTTTACAACATTCATTGCGGGTCGGCACCTACTTCTCGGTGGGAACATTATATACGTCTATAACGTAATATAACCTAACCTAACATATCTAGCTCCTCGCTAGTATTGTTTTACAAAGTCCCGTTCGTGTCGTCCCGTACGTCTCGGTTGTGATATTATATACGTCTATAGCATTATATATCCTAACCTAAGGCAGGCTAACATCTCGGATGTAGTATTTTACAACAGTCCTGGCGTATCGGCCCCTACTTCTCGGTGGGAACATTATATACGTCTATAACGTAACATAACGTAACCTAACCCATCTAACCGCTCGCTGGTAATGTATTACAGAATCCCGTTCCTGTTGTGCCGTACGTCTCGGTTGGGACATTATATACGTCTACAGCGTTATATATCCTAACCTAAGCCAGGCTAACATCTCGGATATAGTATTTTACAACATTCCTGGCGCATCGGCCTCTACTTCTCGGTGGGAACATTATATTCGTCTATAACGTAATATAACCTAACCTAACCCATCTAGCCCCTCGCTGGTAATGTATTACAGAATCCCGTTCCTGTTGTGCCGTACGTCTCGGTTGGGATATTATATACGTCTATAGCGTTATATATCATAACCTAAGGCAGGCTATCTTCTCGGATGCAGTATTTTACAACATTCCTGGCGCATCGGCCCCTACTTCTCGGTGGGAACATTATATTCGTCTATAACGTAATATAACCTAACCTATCACATCTAGCCCCTCGCTGGTAATGTTTTACAGAATTCCGTTAGTGTCGTCCCGTAAGTCTCGGTTGGGACATTATATACTACTACAGCGTTATATATCCTAACCTAAGGCAGGCTAACATCTCGAATGCAGTATTTTACAACATTCATTGCGGGTCGGCACCTACTTCTCGGTGGGAACATTATATACGTCTATAACGTAATATAACCTAACCTAACATATCTAGCTCCTCGCTAGTATTGTTTTACAAAGTCCCGTTCGTGTCGTCCCGTACGTCTCGGTTGTGATATTATATACGTCTATAGCATTATATATCCTAACCTAAGGCAGGCTAACATCTCGGATGTAGTATTTTACAACAGTCCTGGCGTATCGGCCCCTACTTCTCGGTGGGAACATTATATACGTCTATAACGTAACATAACGTAACCTAACCCATCTAACCGCTCGCTGGTAATGTATTACAGAATCCCGTTCCTGTTGTGCCGTACGTCTCGGTTGGGATATTATATACGTCTATAGCGTTATATATCCTAACCTAAGGCAGGCTATCATCTCGGATGTAGTATTTTACAACATTCCTGGCGTATCGGCCCCTACTTCTCGGTGGGAACATTATATACGTCTATAACGTATCATAACCTAACCTAACCCATCTAGCCCCTCGCTGGTAATGTTTTACAGAATCCCGTTCGTGTCGTCCCGTACGTCTCGATTGGGATATTATATACGTCTATAGCGTTATATATCCTAACCTAAGGCAGGCTATCATCTCGGATGTAGTATTTTACAACATTCCTGGCGTATCGGCCCTAACTTTTCGGTGGGAACATAATGTTCGTCTATAACGTAATATAACCTATCCTAACACATCTAGCCCCTCGCTGGTAATGTTTTACAGAATCCCGTTCGTGTCGTCCCGTACGTCTCGGTTGGGACATTATATACGTCTACAGCGTTATATATCCTAACCTAAGGCAGGCTAACATCTCGGATGTAGTATATTACATCATTCCTAGCGTATCGACAACTACTTCTCGGTGGAAACATTATATACGTCTATAACGTAATATAACCTAACCTAACACATCTAGCTAGTCGCTTTAATGTTTCACAGAATCCCGTTCGTGTCGTCCCGTTCGTCTCGGTTGGGACATTATATACGTCTACAGCGTTATATATCCTGACCTAAGCCAGGCTAACATCTCGGATATAGTATTTTACAACATTCCTGGCGCATCGGCCTCTACTTCTCGGTGGGAACATTATATTCGTCTATAACGTAATATAACCTAACCTATCACATCTAGCCCCTCGCTGGTAATGTTTTACAGAATTCCGTTAGTGTCGTCCCGTAAGTCTCGGTTGGGACATTATATACTACTACAGCGTTATATATCCTAACCTAAGGCAGGCTAACATCTCGGATGTAGTATTTTACAACAGTCCTGGCGTATCGGCCCCTACTTCTCGGTGGGAACATAATGTTCGTCTATAACGTAATATAACCTATCCTAACACATCTAGCCCCTCGCTGGTAATGTTTTACAGAATCCCGTTCGTGTCGTCCCGTACGTCTCGGTTGGGACATTATATACGTCTACAGCGTTATATATCCTGACCTAAGCCAGGCTAACATCTCGGATATAGTATTTTACAACATTCCTGGCGCATCGGCCTCTACTTCTCGGTGGGAACATTATATTCGTCTATAACGTAATATAACCTAACCTATCACATCTAGCCCCTCGCTGGTAATGTTTTACAGAATTCCGTTAGTGTCGTCCCGTAAGTCTCGGTTGGGACATTATATACTACTACAGCGTTATATATCCTAACCTAAGGCAGGCTAACATCTCGGATATAGTATTTTACAACATTCCTGGCGCATCGGCCTCTACTTCTCGGTGGGAACATTATATTCGTCTATAACGTAATATAACCTAACCTATCACATCTAGCCCCTCGCTGGTAATGTTTTACAGAATTCCGTTAGTGTCGTCCCGTAAGTCTCGGTTGGGACATTATATACTACTACAGCGTTATATATCCTAACCTAAGGCAGGCTAACATCTCGGATGCAGTATTTTACAACATTCATTGCGGGTCGGCACCTACTTCTCGGTGGGAACATTATATACGTCTATAACGTAATATAACCTAACCTAACATATCTAGCTCCTCGCTGGTATTGTTTTACAAAGTCCCGTTCGTGTCGTCCCGTACGTCTCGGTTGAGATATTATATACGTCTATAGCATTATATATCCTAACCTAAGGCAGGCTAACATCTCGGATGTAGTATTTTACAACAGTCCTGGCGTATCGGCCCCTACTTCTCGGTGGGAACATTATATACGTCTATAACGTAACATAACGTAACCTAACCCATCTAACCGCTCGCTGGTAATGTATTACAGAATCCCGTTCCTGTTGTGCCGTACGTCTCGGTTGGGATATTATATACGTCTATAGCGTTATATATCCTAACCTAAGGCAGGCTATCATCTCGGATGTAGTATTTTACAACATTCCTGGCGTATCGGCCCCTACTTCTCGGTGGGAACATTATATACGTCTATAACGTATCATAACCTAACCTAACCCATCTAGCCCCTCGCTGGTAATGTTTTACAGAATCCCGTTCGTGTCGTCCCGTACGTCTCGATTGGGATATTATATACGTCTATAGCGTTATATATCCTAACCTAAGGCAGGCTATCATCTCGGATGTAGTATTTTACAACATTCCTGGCGTATCGGCCCTAACTTTTCGGTGGGAACATAATGTTCGTCTATAACGTAATATAACCTATCCTAACACATCTAGCCCCTCGCTGGTAATGTTTTACAGAATCCCGTTCGTGTCGTCCCGTACGTCTCGGTTGGGACATTATATACGTCTACAGCGTTATATATCCTAACCTAAGCCAGGCTAACATCTCGGATATAGTATTTTACAACATTCCTGGCGCATCGGCCTCTACTTCTCGGTGGGAACATTATATTCGTCTATAACGTAATATAACCTAACCTATCACATCTAGCCCCTCGCTGGTACTGTTTTACAAAATCCCGTTCGTGTCGTCCCGTACGTCTCGGTTGGGATATTATATACGTCTATAGCATTATATATCCTAACCTAAGGCAGGCTAACATCTCGGATGTAGTATATTACATCATTCCTAGCGTATCGACAACTACTTCTCGGTGGAAACATTATATACGTCTATAACGTAATATAACCTAACCTAACACATCTAGCTAGTCGCTTTAATGTTTCACAGAATCCCGTTCGTGTCGTCCCGTTCGTCTCGGTTGGGACATTATATACGTCTACAGCGTTATATATCCTGACCTAAGCCAGGCTAACATCTCGGATATAGTATTTTACAACATTCCTGGCGCATCGGCCTCTACTTCTCGGTGGGAACATTATATTCGTCTATAACGTAATATAACCTAACCTATCACATCTAGCCCCTCGCTGGTAATGTTTTACAGAATTCCGTTAGTGTCGTCCCGTAAGTCTCGGTTGGGACATTATATACTACTACAGCGTTATATATCCTAACCTAAGGCAGGCTAACATCTCGGATGTAGTATTTTACAACAGTCCTGGCGTATCGGCCCCTACTTCTCGGTGGGAACATAATGTTCGTCTATAACGTAATATAACCTATCCTAACACATCTAGCCCCTCGCTGGTAATGTTTTACAGAATCCCGTTCGTGTCGTCCCGTACGTCTCGGTTGGGACATTATATACGTCTACAGCGTTATATATCCTACCCTAAGCCATGCTAACATCTCGGATATAGTATTTTACAACATTCCTGGCGCATCGGCCTCTACTTCTCGGTGGGAACATTATATTCGTCTATAACGTAATATAACCTAACCTATCACATCTAGCCCCTCGCTGGTACTGTTTTACAAAATCCCGTTCGTGTCGTCCCGTACGTCTCGGTTGGGATATTATATACGTCTATAGCATTATATATCCTAACCTAAGGCAGGCTAACATCTCGGATGTAGTATTTTACATCATTCCTAGCGTATCGACAACTACTTCTCGGTGAAAACATTATATACGTCTATAACGTAATATAACCTAACCTAACACATCTAGCTAGTCGCTTTAATGTTTCACAGAATCCCGTTCGTGTCGTCCCGTTCGTCTCGGTTGGGACATTATATACGTCTGTAGCGTTATATATCCTAACTTAAGGCAGGCTATCATCTCGGATGTAGTATTTTACAACGTTCCTGGCGGGTCGGCCTCTACTTCTCGGTGGGAACATTATATACGTCTATAACGTATCATAACCTAACCTAACCCATCTAGCCCCTCGCTGGTAATGTTTTACAGAATCCCGTTCCTGTCGTCCCGTACGTCTCGGTTGGGACGTTATGAACGTCTACAGCGATATATATCCTAACCTAAGGCAGGCTAACATCTCAGATGTAGTATATTACATCATTTCTGGCGTATCGGCCTCTACTTCTCGGTGGAAACATTATATACGTCTATAACGTAATATAACCTAACCTAACACATCTAGCCCCTCGCTGGTAATGTATTACAGAATCCCGTTCCTGTTGTGCCGTACGTCTCGGTTGGGATATTATATACGTCTATAGCGTTATATATCCTAACTTAAGGCAGGCTATCATCTCGGATGTAGTATTTTACAACGTTCCTGGCGGGCCGGCCTCTACTTCTCGGTGGGAACATTATATTCGTCTATAACGTAATATAACCTAACCTAACACATCTAGCCCCTCGCTGGTAATGTTTTACAGAATCCCGTTCGTGTCGTCCCGTACGTCTCGGTTGGGATATTATATACGTCTATAGCGTTATATATCCTAACCTAAGGCAGGCTATCATCTCGGATGTAGTACTTTACAACATTCCTGGCGTATCGGCCCTAACTTTTCGGTGGGAACATAATGTTCGTCTATAACGTAATATAACCTATCCTAACACATCTAGCCCCTCGCTGGTAATGTTTTACAGAATCCCGTTCGTGTCGTCCCGTACGTCTCGGTTGGGACATTATATACGTCTACAGCGTTATATATCCTAACCTAAGCCAGGCTAACATCTCGGATATAGTATTTTACAACATTCCTGGCGCATCGGCCTCTACTTCTCGGTGGGAACATTATATTCGTCTATAACGTAATATAACCTAACCTATCACATCTAGCCCCTCGCTGGTACTGTTTTACAAAATCCCGTTCGTGTCGTCCCGTACGTCTCGGTTGGGATATTATATACGTCTATAGCATTATATATCCTAACCTAAGGCAGGCTAACATCTCGGATGTAGTATATTACATCATTCCTAGCGTATCGACAACTACTTCTCGGTGGAAACATTATATACGTCTATAACGTAATATAACCTAACCTAACACATCTATCTAGTCGCTTTAATGTTTCACAGAATCCCGTTCGTGTCGTCCCGTTCGTCTCGGTTGGGACATTATATACGTCTGTAGCGTTATATATCCTAACTTAAGGCAGGCTATCATCTCGGATGTAGTATTTTACAACGTTCCTGGCGGGTCGGCCTCTACTTCTCGGTGGGAACATTATATACGTCTATAACGTATCATAACCTAACCTAACCCATCTAGCCCCTCGCTGGTAATGTTTTACAGAATCCCGTTCCTGTCGTCCCGTACGTCTCGGTTGGGACGTTATGAACGTCTACAGCGATATATATCCTAACCTAAGGCAGGCTAACATCTCAGATGTAGTATATTACATCATTTCTGGCGTATCGGCCCTAACTTTTCGGTGGGAACATAATGTTCGTCTATAACGTAATATAACCTATCCTAACACATCTAGCCCCTCGCTGGTAATGTTTTACAGAATCCCGTTCGTGTCGTCCCGTACGTCTCGGTTGGGACATTATATACGTCTACAGCGTTATATATCCTAACCTAAGCCAGGCTAACATCTCGGATATAGTATTTTACAACATTCCTGGCGCATCGGCCTCTACTTCTCGGTGGGAACATTATATTCGTCTATAACGTAATATAACCTAACCTATCACATCTAGCCCCTCGCTGGTACTGTTTTACAACATCCCGTTCGTGTCGTCCCGTACGTCTCGGTTGGGATATTATATACGTCTATAGCATTATATATCCTAACCTAAGGCAGGCTAACATCTCGGATGTAGTATATTACATCATTCCTAGCGTATCGACAACTACTTCTCGGTGGAAACATTATATACGTCTATAACGTAATATAACATAACCTAACACATCTAGCTAGTCGCTTTAATGTTTCACAGAATCCCGTTCGTGTCGTCCCGTTCGTCTCGGTTGGGACATTATATACGTCTACAGCGTTATATATCCTGACCTAAGCCAGGCTAACATCTCGGATATAGTATTTTACAACATTCCTGGCGCATCGGCCTCTACTTCTCGGTGGGAACATTATATTCGTCTATAACGTAATATAACCTAACCTAACCCATCTAGCCCCTCGCTGGTAATGTTTTACTGAATCCCGTTCCTGTCGTCCCGTACGTCTCGGTTGGGACGTTATGAACGTCTACAGCGATATATATCCTAACCTAAGGCAGGCTAACATCTCAGATGTAGTATATTACATCATTTCTGGCGTATCGGCCTCTACTTCTCGGTGGAAACATTATATACGTCTATAACGTAATATAACCTAACCTAACACATCTAGCCCCTCGCTGGTAATGTTTTACAGAATCCCGTTCGTGTCGTCCCGTACGTCTCGGTTGGGATATTATATACGTCTATAGCGTTATATATCCTAACCTAAGGCAGGCTAACATCTCGGATGCAGTATTTTACAACATTCCTGGCGTACCGGCCCCTACTTCTCGGTGGGAACATTATATACGTCTATAACGTATCATAACCTAACCTAACCCATCTAGCCCCTCGCTGGGAATGTTTTACAGAATCCCGTTCCTGTCGTCCCGTACGTCTCGGTTGGGACGTTATGAACGTCTACAGCGATATATATCCTAACGTAAGGCAGGCTAACATCTCGGATGTAGTATTTTACAACAGTCCTGGCGTATCGGCCCCTACTTCTCGGTGGGAACATTATATACGTCTATAACGTAACATAACGTAACCTAACCCATCTAGCCCCTCGCTGGTAATGTATTACAGAATCCCGTTCCTGTTGTGCCGTACGTCTCGGTTGGGATATTATATACGTCTATAGCGTTATATATCATAACCTAAGGCAGGCTAACATCTCAGATGTAGTATATTACATCATTCCTGGCGTATCGGCCTCTACTTCTCGGTGGAAACATTATATACGTCTATAACGTAATATAACCTAACCTAACACATCTAGCCCCTCGCTGGTAATGTTTTACAGAATCCCGTTCGTGTCGTCCCGTACGTCTCGTTTGGGATATTATATACGTCTATAGCGTTATATATCCTAACCTAAGGCAGGCTATCATCTCGGATGCAGTATTTTACAACATTCCTGGCGTATCGGCCCATACTTCTCGGTGGGAACATTATATTCGTCTATAACGTAATATAACCTATCCTAACACATCTAGCCCCTCGCTGGTAATGTTTTACAGAATCCCGTTCGTGTCGTCCCGTACGTCTCGTTTGGGACATTATATACGTCTACAGCGTTATATATCCTGACCTAAGCCAGGCTAACATCTCGGATATAGTATTTTACAACATTCCTGGCGCATCGGCCTCTACTTCTCGGTGGGAACATTATATTCGTCTATAACGTAATATAACCTAACCTATCACATCTAGCCCCTCGCTGGTAATGTTTTACAGAATTCCGTTAGTGTCGTCCCGTAAGTCTCGGTTGGACATTATATACTACTACAGCGTTATATATCCTAACCTAAGGCAGGCTAACATCTCGGATGCAGTATTTTACAACATTCATTGCGGGTCGGCACCTACTTCTCGGTGGGAACATTATATACGTCTATAACGTAATATAACCTAACCTAACATATCTAGCTCCTCGCTGGTATTGTTTTACAAAGTCCCGTTCGTGTCGTCCCGTGCGTCTCGGTTGAGATATTATATACGTCTATAGCATTATATATCCTAACCTAAGGCAGGCTAACATCTCGGATGTAGTATTTTACAACAGTCCTGGCGTATCGGCCCCTACTTCTCGGTGGGAACATTATATACGTCTATAACGTAACATAACCTAACCTAACCCATCTAGCCCCTCGCTGGTAATGTTTTACAGAATCCCGTTCGTGTCGTCCCGTACGTCTCGATTGGGATATTATATACGTCTATAGCGTTATATATCCTAACCTAAGGCAGGCTATCATCTCGGATGTAGTATTTTACAACATTCCTGGCGTATCGGCCCATACTTCTCGGTGGGAACATTATATTCGTCTATAACGTAATATAACCTATCCTAACACATCTAGCCCCTCGCTGGTAATGTTTTACAGAATCCCGTTCGTGTCGTCCCGTACGTCTCGGTTGGGACATTATATACGTCTACAGCGTTATATATCCTGACCTAAGCCAGGCTAACATCTCGGATATAGTATTTTACAACATTCCTGGCGCATCGGCCTCTACTTCTCGGTGGGAACATTATATTCGTCTATAACGTAATATAACCTAACCTATCACATCTAGCCCCTCGCTGGTAATGTTTTACAGAATTCCGTTAGTGTCGTCCCGTAAGTCTCGGTTGGGACATTATATACTACTACAGCGTTATATATCCTAACCTAAGACAGGCTAACATCTCGGATGCAGTATTTTACAACATTCATTGCGGGTCGGCACCTACTTCTCGGTGGGAACATTATATACGTCTATAACGTAATATAACCTAACCTAACATATCTAGCTCCTCGCTGGTATTGTTTTACAAAGTCCCGTTCGTGTCGTCCCGTACGTCTCGGTTGGGATATTATATACGTCTATAGCATTATATATCCTAACCTAAGGCAGGCTAACATCTCGGATGTAGTATTTTACAACAGTCCTGGCGTATCGGCCCCTACTTCTCGGTGGGAACATTATATACGTCTATAACGTAACATAACGTAACCTAACCCATCTAACCGCTCGCTGGTAATGTATTACAGAATCCCGTTCCTGTTGTGCCGTACGTCTCGGTTGGGATATTATATACGTCTATAGCGTTATATATCCTAACCTAAGGCAGGCTATCATCTCGGATGTAGTATTTTACAACATTCCTGGCGTATCGGCCCCTACTTCTCGGTGGGAACATTATATACGTCTATAACGTATCATAACCTAACCTAACCCATCTAGCCCCTCGCTGGTAATGTTTTACAGAATCCCGTTCGTGTCGTCCCGTACGTCTCGATTGGGATATTATATACGTCTATAGCGTTATATATCCTAACCTAAGGCAGGCTATCATCTCGGATGTAGTATTTTACAACATTCCTGGCGTATCGGCCCTAACTTTTCGGTGGGAACATAATGTTCGTCTATAACGTAATATAACCTATCCTAACACATCTAGCCCCTCGCTGGTAATGTTTTACAGAATCCCGTTCGTGTCGTCCCGTACGTCTCGGTTGGGACATTATATACGTCTACAGCGTTATATATCCTAACCTAAGCCAGGCTAACATCTCGGATATAGTATTTTACAACATTCCTGGCGCATCGGCCTCTACTTCTCGGTGGGAACATTATATTCGTCTATAACGTAATATAACCTAACCTATCACATCTAGCCCCTCGCTGGTACTGTTTTACAAAATCCCGTTCGTGTCGTCCCGTACGTCTCGGTTGGGATATTATATACGTCTATAGCATTATATATCCTAACCTAAGGCAGGCTAACATCTCGGATGTAGTATATTACATCATTCCTAGCGTATCGACAACTACTTCTCGGTGGAAACATTATATACGTCTATAACGTAATATAACCTAACCTAACACATCTAGCTAGTCGCTTTAATGTTTCACAGAATCCCGTTCGTGTCGTCCCGTTCGTCTCGGTTGGGACATTATATACGTCTACAGCGTTATATATCCTGACCTAAGCCAGGCTAACATCTCGGATATAGTATTTTACAACATTCCTGGCGCATCGGCCTCTACTTCTCGGTGGGAACATTATATTCGTCTATAACGTAATATAACCTAACCTATCACATCTAGCCCCTCGCTGGTAATGTTTTACAGAATTCCGTTAGTGTCGTCCCGTAAGTCTCGGTTGGGACATTATATACTACTACAGCGTTATATATCCTAACCTAAGGCAGGCTAACATCTCGGATGTAGTATTTTACAACAGTCCTGGCGTATCGGCCCCTACTTCTCGGTGGGAACATAATGTTCGTCTATAACGTAATATAACCTATCCTAACACATCTAGCCTCTCGCTGGTAATGTTTTACAGAATCCCGTTCGTGTCGTCCCGTACGTCTCGGTTGGGACATTATATACGTCTACAGCGTTATATATCCTAACCTAAGCCATGCTAACATCTCGGATATAGTATTTTACAACATTCCTGGCGCATCGGCCTCTACTTCTCGGTGGGAACATTATATTCGTCTATAACGTAATATAACCTAACCTATCACATCTAGCCCCTCGCTGGTACTGTTTTACAAAATCCCGTTCGTGTCGTCCCGTACGTCTCGGTTGGGATATTATATACGTCTATAGCATTATATATCCTAACCTAAGGCAGGCTAACATCTCGGATGTAGTATATTACATCATTCCTAGCGTATCGACAACTACTTCTCGGTGAAAACATTATATACGTCTATAACGTAATATAACCTAACCTAACACATCTAGCTAGTCGCTTTAATGTTTCACAGAATCCCGTTCGTGTCGTCCCGTTCGTCTCGGTTGGGACATTATATACGTCTGTAGCGTTATATATCCTAACTTAAGGCAGGCTATCATCTCGGATGTAGTATTTTACAACGTTCCTGGCGGGTCGGCCTCTACTTCTCGGTGGGAACATTATATACGTCTATAACGTATCATAACCTAACCTAACCCATCTAGCCCCTCGCTGGTAATGTTTTACAGAATCCCGTTCCTGTCGTCCCGTACGTCTCGGTTGGGACGTTATGAACGTCTACAGCGATATATATCCTAACCTAAGGCAGGCTAACATCTCAGATGTAGTATATTACATCATTTCTGGCGTATCGGCCCTAACTTTTCGGTGGGAACATAATGTTCGTCTATAACGTAATATAACCTATCCTAACACATCTAGCCCCTCGCTGGTAATGTTTTACAGAATCCCGTTCGTGTCGTCCCGTACGTCTCGGTTGGGACATTATATACGTCTACAGCGTTATATATCCTAACCTAAGCCAGGCTAACATCTCGGATATAGTATTTTACAACATTCCTGGCGCATCGGCCTCTACTTCTCGGTGGGAACATTATATTCGTCTATAACGTAATATAACCTAACCTATCACATCTAGCCCCTCGCTGGTACTGTTTTACAAAATCCCGTTCGTGTCGTCCCGTACGTCTCGGTTGGGATATTATATACGTCTATAACATTATATATCCTAACCTAAGGCAGGCTAACATCTCGGATGTAGTATATTACATCATTCCTAGCGTATCGACAACTACTTCTCGGTGGAAACATTATATACGTCTATAACGTAATATAACCTAACCTAACACATCTAGCTAGTCGCTTTAATGTTTCACAGAATCCCGTTCGTGTCGTCCCGTTCGTCTCGGTTGGGACATTATATACGTCTACAGCGTTATATATCCTGACCTAAGCCAGGCTAACATCTCGGATATAGTATTTTACAACATTCCTGGCGCATCGGCCTCTACTTCTCGGTGGGAACATTATATTCGTCTATAACGTAATATAACCTAACCTAACCCATCTAGCCCCTCGCTGGTAATGTTTTACAGAATCCCGTTCCTGTCGTCCCGTACGTCTCGGTTGGGACGTTATGAACGTCTACAGCGATATATATCCTAACCTAAGGCAGGCTAACATCTCAGATGTAGTATATTACATCATTTCTGGCGTATCGGCCTCTACTTCTCGGTGGAAACATTATATACGTCTATAACGTAATATAACCTAACCTAACACATCTAGCCCCTCGCTGGTAATGTTTTACAGAATCCCGTTCGTGTCGTCCCGTACGTCTCGGTTGGGATATTATATACGTCTATAGCGTTATATATCCTAACCTAAGGCAGGCTAACATCTCGGATGCAGTATTTTACAACATTCCTGGCGTACCGGCCCCTACTTCTCGGTGGGAACATTATATACGTCTATAACGTATCATAACCTAACCTAACCCATCTAGCCCCTCGCTGGGAATGTTTTACAGAATCCCGTTCCTGTCGTCCCGTACGTCTCGGTTGGGACGTTATGAACGTCTACAGCGATATATATCCTAACGTAAGGCAGGCTAACATCTCGGATGTAGTATTTTACGACAGTCCTGGCGTATCGGCCCCTACTTCTCGGTGGGAACATTATATACGTCTATAACGTAACATAACGTAACCTAACCCATCTAGCCCCTCGCTGGTAATGTATTACAGAATCCCGTTCCTGTTGTGCCGTACGTCTCGGTTGGGATATTATATACGTCTATAGCGTTATATATCATAACCTAAGGCAGGCTAACATCTCAGATGTAGTATATTACATCATTCCTGGCGTATCGGCCTCTACTTCTCGGTGGAAACACTATATACGTCTATAACGTAATATAACCTAACCTAACACATCTAGCCCCTCGCTGGTAATGTTTTACAGAATCCCGTTCGTGTCGTCCCGTACGTCTCGTTTGGGATATTATATACGTCTATAGCGTTATATATCCTAACCTAAGGCAGGCTATCATCTCGGATGCAGTATTTTACAACATTCCTGGCGTATCGGCCCATACTTCTCGGTGGGAACATTATATTCGTCTATAACGTAATATAACCTATCCTAACACATCTAGCCCCTCGCTGGTAATGTTTTACAGAATCCCGTTCGTGTCGTCCCGTACGTCTCGGTTGGGACATTATATACGTCTACAGCGTTATATATCCTGACCTAAGCCAGGCTAACATCTCGGATATAGTATTTTACAACATTCCTGGCGCATCGGCCTCTACTTCTCGGTGGGAACATTATATTCGTCTATAACGTAATATAACCTAACCTATCACATCTAGCCCCTCGCTGGTAATGTTTTACAGAATTCCGTTAGTGTCGTCCCGTAAGTCTCGGTTGGGACATTATATACTACTACAGCGTTATATATCCTAACCTAAGGCAGGCTAACATCTCGGATGCAGTATTTTACAACATTCATTGCGGGTCGGCACCTACTTCTCGGTGGGAACATTATATACGTCTATAACGTAATATAACCTAACCTAACATATCTAGCTCCTCGCTGGTATTGTTTTACAAAGTCCCGTTCGTGTCGTCCCGTGCGTCTCGGTTGAGATATTATATACGTCTATAGCATTATATATCCTAACCTAAGGCAGGCTAACATCTCGGATGTAGTATTTTACAACAGTCCTGGCGTATCGGCCCCTACTTCTCGGTGGGAACATTATATACGTCTATAACGTAACATAACCTAACCTAACCCATCTAGCCCCTCGCTGGTAATGTTTTACAGAATCCCGTTCGTGTCGTCCCGTACGTCTCGATTGGGATATTATATACGTCTATAGCGTTATATATCCTAACCTAAGGCAGGCTATCATCTCGGATGTAGTATTTTACAACATTCCTGGCGTATCGGCCCATACTTCTCGGTGGGAACATTATATTCGTCTATAACGTAATATAACCTATCCTAACACATCTAGCCCCTCGCTGGTAATGTTTTACAGAATCCCGTTCGTGTCGTCCCGTACGTCTCGGTTGGGACATTATATACGTCTACAGCGTTATATATCCTGACCTAAGCCAGGCTAACATCTCGGATATAGTATTTTACAACATTCCTGGCGCATCGGCCTCTACTTCTCGGTGGGAACATTATATTCGTCTATAACGTAATATAACCTAACCTATCACATCCAGCCCCTCGCTGGTAATGTTTTACAGAATTCCGTTAGTGTCGTCCCGTAAGTCTCGGTTGGGACATTATATACTACTACAGCGTTATATATCCTAACCTAAGGCAGGCTAACATCTCGGATGCAGTATTTTACAACATTCCTGGCGCATCGGCCTCTACTTCTCGGTGGGAACATTATATTCGTCTATAACGTAATATAACCTAACCTATCACATCTAGCCCCTCGCTGGTAATGTTTTACAGAATTCCGTTAGTGTCGTCCCGTAAGTCTCGGTTGGGACATTATATACTACTACAGCGTTATATATCCTAACCTAAGGCAGGCTAACATCTCGGATGCAGTATTTTACAACATTCATTGCGGGTCGGCACCTACTTCTCGGTGGGAACATTATATACGTCTATAACGTAATATAACCTAACCTAACATATCTAGCTCCTCGCTGGTATTGTTTTACAAAGTCCCGTTCGTGTCGTCCCGTACGTCTCGGTTGGGATATTATATACGTCTATAGCATTATATATCCTAACCTAAGGCAGGCTAACATCTCGGATGTAGTATTTTACAACAGTCCTGGCGTATCGGCCCCTACTTCTCGGTGGGAACATTATATACGTCTATAACGTAACATAACGTAACCTAACCCATCTAACCGCTCGCTGGTAATGTATTACAGAATCCCGTTCCTGTTGTGCCGTACGTCTCGGTTGGGATATTATATACGTCTATAGCGTTATATATCCTAACCTAAGGCAGGCTATCATCTCGGATGTAGTATTTTACAACATTCCTGGCGTATCGGCCCCTACTTCTCGGTGGGAACATTATATACGTCTATAACGTATCATAACCTAACCTAACCCATCTAGCCCCTCGCTGGTAATGTTTTACAGAATCCCGTTCGTGTCGTCCCGTACGTCTCGATTGGGATATTATATACGTCTATAGCGTTATATATCCTAACCTAAGGTAGGCTATCATCTCGGATGTAGTATTTTACAACATTCCTGGCGTATCGGCCCTAACTTTTCGGTGGGAACATAATGTTCGTCTATAACGTAATATAACCTATCCTAACACATCTAGCCCCTCGCTGGTAATGTTTTACAGAATCCCGTTCGTGTCGTCCCGTACGTCTCGGTTGGGACATTATATACGTCTACAGCGTTATATATCCTAACCTAAGCCAGGCTAACATCTCGGATATAGTATTTTACAACATTCCTGGCGCATCGGCCTCTACTTCTCGGTGGGAACATTATATTCGTCTATAACGTAATATAACCTAACCTATCACATCTAGCCCCTCGCTGGTACTGTTTTACAAAATCCCGTTCGTGTCGTCCCGTACGTCTCGGTTGGGATATTATATACGTCTATAGCATTATATATCCTAACCTAAGGCAGGCTAACATCTCGGATGTAGTATATTACATCATTCCTAGCGTATCGACAACTACTTCTCGGTGGAAACATTATATACGTCTATAACGTAATATAACCTAACCTAACACATCTAGCTAGTCGCTTTAATGTTTCACAGAATCCCGTTCGTGTCGTCCCGTTCGTCTCGGTTGGGACATTATATACGTCTACAGCGTTATATATCCTGACCTAAGCCAGGCTAACATCTCGGATATAGTATTTTACAACATTCCTGGCGCATCGGCCTCTACTTCTCGGTGGGAACATTATATTCGTCTATAACGTAATATAACCTAACCTATCACATCTAGCCCCTCGCTGGTACTGTTTTACAACATCCCGTTCGTGTCGTCCCGTACGTCTCGGTTGGGATATTATATACGTCTATAGCATTATATATCCTAACCTAAGGCAGGCTAACATCTCGGATGTAGTATATTACATCATTCCTAGCGTATCGACAACTACTTCTCGGTGGAAACATTATATACGTCTATAACGTAATATAACCTAACCTAACACATCTAGCTAGTCGCTTTAATGTTTCACAGAATCCCGTTCGTGTCGTCCCGTTCGTCTCGGTTGGGACATTATATACGTCTACAGCGTTATATATCCTGACCTAAGCCAGGCTAACATCTCGGATATAGTATTTTACAACATTCCTGGCGCATCGGCCTCTACTTCTCGGTGGGAACATTATATTCGTCTATAACGTAATATAACCTAACCTAACCCATCTAGCCCCTCGCTGGTAATGTTTTACAGAATCCCGTTCCTGTCGTCCCGTACGTCTCGGTTGGGACGTTATGAACGTCTACAGCGATATATATCCTAACCTAAGGCAGGCTAACATCTCAGATGTAGTATATTACATCATTTCTGGCGTATCGGCCTCTACTTCTCGGTGGAAACATTATATACGTCTATAACGTAATATAACCTAACCTAACACATCTAGCCCCTCGCTGGTAATGTTTTACAGAATCCCGTTCGTGTCGTCCCGTACGTCTCGGTTGGGATATTATATACGTCTATAGCGTTATATATCCTAACCTAAGGCAGGCTAACATCTCGGATGCAGTATTTTACAACATTCCTGGCGTACCGGCCCCTACTTCTCGGTGGGAACATTATATACGTCTATAACGTATCATAACCTAACCTAACCCATCTAGCCCCTCGCTGGGAATGTTTTACAGAATCCCGTTCCTGTCGTCCCGTAAGTCTCGGTTGGGACGTTATGAACGTCTACAGCGATATATATCCTAACGTAAGGCAGGCTAACATCTCGGATGTAGTATTTTACGACAGTCCTGGCGTATCGGCCCCTACTTCTCGGTGGGAACATTATATACGTCTATAACGTAACATAACGTAACCTAACCCATCTAGCCCCTCGCTGGTAATGTATTACAGAATCCCGTTCCTGTTGTGCCGTACGTCTCGGTTGGGATATTATATACGTCTATAGCGTTATATATCATAACCTAAGGCAGGCTAACATCTCAGATGTAGTATATTACATCATTCCTGGCGTATCGGCCTCTACTTCTCGGTGGAAACACTATATACGTCTATAACGTAATATAACCTAACCTAACACATCTAGCCCCTCGCTGGTAATGTTTTACAGAATCCCGTTCGTGTCGTCCCGTACGTCTCGTTTGGGATATTATATACGTCTATTGCGTTATATATCCTAACCTAAGGCAGGCTATCATCTCGGATGCAGTATTTTACAACATTCCTGGCGTATCGGCCCATACTTCTCGGTGGGAACATTATATTCGTCTATAACGTAATATAACCTATCCTAACACATCTAGCCCCTCGCTGGTAATGTTTTACAGAATCCCGTTCGTGTCGTCCCGTACGTCTCGGTTGGGACATTATATACGTCTACAGCGTTATATATCCTGACCTAAGCCAGGCTAACATCTCGGATATAGTATTTTACAACATTCCTGGCGCATCGGCCTCTACTTCTCGGTGGGAACATTATATTCGTCTATAACGTAATATAACCTAACCTATCACATCTAGCCCCTCGCTGGTAATGTTTTACAGAATCCCGTTCGTGTCGTCCCGTACGTCTCGATTGGGATATTATATACGTCTATAGCGTTATATATCCTAACCTAAGGCAGGCTATCATCTCGGATGTAGTATTTTACAACATTCCTGGCGTATCGGCCCATACTTCTCGGTGGGAACATTATATTCGTCTATAACGTAATATAACCTATCCTAACACATCTAGCCCCTCGCTGGTAATGTTTTACAGAATCCCGTTCGTGTCGTCCCGTACGTCTCGGTTGGGACATTATATACGTCTACAGCGTTATATATCCTGACCTAAGCCAGGCTAACATCTCGGATATAGTATTTTACAACATTCCTGGCGCATCGGCCTCTACTTCTCGGTGGGAACATTATATTCGTCTATAACGTAATATAACCTAACCTATCACATCTAGCCCCTCGCTGGTAATGTTTTACAGAATTCCGTTAGTGTCGTCCCGTAAGTCTCGGTTGGGACATTATATACTACTACAGCGTTATATATCCTAACCTAAGGCAGGCTAACATCTCGGATGCAGTATTTTACAACATTCATTGCGGGTCGGCACCTACTTCTCGGTGGGAACATTATATACGTCTATAACGTAATATAACCTAACCTAACATATCTAGCTCCTCGCTGGTATTGTTTTACAAAGTCCCGTTCGTGTCGTCCCGTACGTCTCGGTTGGGATATTATATACGTCTATAGCATTATATATCCTAACCTAAGGCAGGCTAACATCTCGGATGTAGTATTTTACAACAGTCCTGGCGTATCGGCCCCTACTTCTCGGTGGGAACATTATATACGTCTATAACGTAACATAACGTAACCTAACCCATCTAACCGCTCGCTGGTAATGTATTACAGAATCCCGTTCCTGTTGTGCCGTACGTCTCGGTTGGGATATTATATACGTCTATAGCGTTATATATCCTAACCTAAGGCAGGCTATCATCTCGGATGTAGTATTTTACAACATTCCTGGCGTATCGGCCCCTACTTCTCGGTGGGAACATTACATACGTCTATAACGTAATATAACCTAACCTAACACATCTAGCTAGTCGCTTTAATGTTTCACAGAATCCCGTTCGTGTCGTCCCGTTCGTCTCGGTTGGGACATTATATACGTCTACAGCGTTATATATCCTGACCTAAGCCAGGCTAACATCTCGGATATAGTATTTTACAACATTCCTGGCGCATCGGCCTCTACTTCTCGGTGGGAACATTATATTCGTCTATAACGTAATATAACCTAACCTATCACATCTAGCCCCTCGCTGGTAATGTTTTACAGAATTCCGTTAGTGTCGTCCCGTAAGTCTCGGTTGGGACATTATATACTACTACAGCGTTATATATCCTAACCTAAGGCAGGCTAACATCTCGGATGTAGTATTTTACAACAGTCCTGGCGTATCGGCCCCTACTTCTCGGTGGGAACATAATGTTCGTCTATAACGTAATATAACCTATCCTAACACATCTAGCCTCTCGCTGGTAATGTTTTACAGAATCCCGTTCGTGTCTTCCCGTACGTCTCGGTTGGGACATTATATACGTCTACAGCGTTATATATCCTAACCTAAGCCATGCTAACATCTCGGATATAGTATTTTACAACATTCCTGGCGCATCGGCCTCTACTTCTCGGTGGGAACATTATATTCGTCTATAACGTAATATAACCTAACCTATCACATCTAGCCCCTCGCTGGTACTGTTTTACAAAATCCCGTTCGTGTCGTCCCGTACGTCTCGGTTGGGATATTATATACGTCTATAGCATTATATATCCTAACCTAAGGCAGGCTAACATCTCGGATGTAGTATATTACATCATTCCTAGCGTATCGACAACTACTTCTCGGTGAAAACATTATATACGTCTATAACGTAATATAACCTAACCTAACACATCTAGCTAGTCGCTTTAATGTTTCACAGAATCCCGTTCGTGTCGTCCCGTTCGTCTCGGTTGGGACATTATATACGTCTGTAGCGTTATATATCCTAACTTAAGGCAGGCTATCATCTCGGATGTAGTATTTTACAACGTTCCTGGCGGGTCGGCCTCTACTTCTCGGTGGGAACATTATATACGTCTATAACGTATCATAACCTAACCTAACCCATCTAGCCCCTCGCTGGTAATGTTTTACAGAATCCCGTTCCTGTCGTCCCGTACGTCTCGGTTGGGACGTTATGAACGTCTACAGCGATATATATCCTAACCTAAGGCAGGCTAACATCTCAGATGTAGTATATTACATCATTTCTGGCGTATCGGCCCTAACTTTTCGGTGGGAACATAATGTTCGTCTATAACGTAATATAACCTATCCTAACACATCTAGCCCCTCGCTGGTAATGTTTTACAGAATCCCGTTCGTGTCGTCCCGTACGTCTCGGTTGGGACATTATATACGTCTACAGCGTTATATATCCTAACGTAAGCCAGGCTAACATCTCGGATATAGTATTTTACAACATTCCTGGCGCATCGGCCTCTACTTCTCGGTGGGAACATTATATTCGTCTATAACGTAATATAACCTAACCTATCACATCTAGCCCCTCGCTGGTACTGTTTTACAAAATCCCGTTCGTGTCGTCCCGTACGTCTCGGTTGGGATATTATATACGTCTATAGCATTATATATCCTAACCTAAGGCAGGCTAACATCTCGGATGTAGTATATTACATCATTCCTAGCGTATCGACAACTACTTCTCGGTGGAAACATTATATACGTCTATAACGTAATATAACCTAACCTAACACATCTAGCTAGTCGCTTTAATGTTTCACAGAATCCCGTTCGTGTCGTCCCGTTCGTCTCGGTTGGGACATTATATACGTCTACAGCGTTATATATCCTGACCTAAGCCAGGCTAACATCTCGGATATAGTATTTTACAACATTCCTGGCGCATCGGCCTCTACTTCTCGGTGGGAACATTATATTCGTCTATAACGTAATATAACCTAACCTATCACATGTAGCCCCTCGCTGGTAATGTTTTACAGAATTCCGTTAGTGTCGTCCCGTAAGTCTCGGTTGGGACATTATATACTACTACAGCGTTATATATCCTAACCTAAGGCAGGCTAACATCTCGGATGTAGTATTTTACAACAGTCCTGGCGTATCGGCCCCTACTTCTCGGTGGGAACATAATGTTCGTCTATAACGTAATATAACCTATCCTAACACATCTAGCCCCTCGCTGGTAATGTTTTACAGAATCCCGTTCGTGTCGTCCCGTACGTCTCGGTTGGGACATTATATACGTCTACAGCGTTATATATCCTAACCTAAGCCATGCTAACATCTCGGATATAGTATTTTACAACATTCCTGGCGCATCGGCCTCTACTTCTCGGTGGGAACATTATATTCGTCTATAACGTAATATAACCTAACCTATCACATCTAGCCCCTCGCTGGTACTGTTTTACAAAATCCCGTTCGTGTCGTCCCGTACGTCTCGGTTGGGATATTATATACGTCTATAGCATTATATATCCTAACCTAAGGCAGGCTAACATCTCGGATGTAGTATATTACATCATTCCTAGCGTATCGACAACTACTTCTCGGTGGAAACATTATATACGTCTATAACGTAATATAACCTAACCTAACACATCTAGCTAGTCGCTTTAATGTTTCACAGAATCCCGTTCGTGTCGTCCCGTTCGTCTCGGTTGGGACATTATATACGTCTACAGCGTTATATATCCTGACCTAAGCCAGGCTAACATCTCGGATGTAGTATTTTACAACGTTCCTGGCGGGTCGGCCTCTACTTCTCGGTGGGAACATTATATACGTCTATAACGTATCATAACCTAACCTAACCCATCTAGCCCCTCGCTGGTAATGTTTTACAGAATCCCGTTCCTGTCGTCCCGTACGTCTCGGTTGGGACGTTATGAACGTCTACAGCGATATATATCCTAACCTAAGGCAGGCTAACATCTCAGATGTAGTATATTACATCATTTCTGGCGTATCGGCCCTAACTTTTCGGTGGGAACATAATGTTCGTCTATAACGTAATATAACCTATCCTAACACATCTAGCCCCTCGCTGGTAATGTTTTACAGAATCCCGTTCGTGTCGTCCCGTACGTCTCGGTTGGGACATTATATACGTCTACAGCGTTATATATCCTAACGTAAGCCAGGCTAACATCTCGGATATAGTATTTTACAACATTCCTGGCGCATCGGCCTCTACTTCTCGGTGGGAACATTATATTCGTCTATAACGTAATATAACCTAACCTATCACATCTAGCCCCTCGCTGGTACTGTTTTACAAAATCCCGTTCGTGTCGTCCCGTACGTCTCGGTTGGGATATTATATACGTCTATAGCATTATATATCCTAACCTAAGGCAGGCTAACATCTCGGATGTAGTATATTACATCATTCCTAGCGTATCGACAACTACTTCTCGGTGGAAACATTATATACGTCTATAACGTAATATAACCTAACCTAACACATCTAGCTAGTCGCTTTAATGTTTCACAGAATCCCGTTCGTGTCGTCCCGTTCGTCTCGGTTGGGACATTATATACGTCTACAGCGTTATATATCCTGACCTAAGCCAGGCTAACATCTCGGATATAGTATTTTACAACATTCCTGGCGCATCGGCCTCTACTTCTCGGTGGGAACATTATATTCGTCTATAACGTAATATAACCTAACCTAACACATCTAGCCCCTCGCTGGTAATGTTTTACAGAATCCCGTTCGTGTCGTCCCGTACGTCGCGGTTGGGATATTATATACGTCTATAGCGTTATATATCCTAACCTAAGGCAGGCTATCATCTCGGATGCAGTATTTTACAACATTCCTGGCGTATCGGCCCATACATCTCGGTGAGAACATTATATTCGTCTATAACGTAATATAACCTATCCTAACACATCTAGCCCCTCGCTGGTAATGTTTTACAGAATCCCGTTCGTGTCGTCCCGTACGTCTCGGTTGGGACATTATATACGTCTACAGCGTTATATATCCTGACCTAAGCCAGGCTAACATCTCGGATATAGTATTTTACAACATTCCTGGCGCATCGGCCTCTACTTCTCGGTGGGAACATTATATTCGTCTATAACGTAATATAACCTAACCTATCACATCTAGCCCCTCGCTGGTAATGTTTTACAGAATTCCGTTAGTGTCGTCCCGTAAGTCTCGGTTGGGACATTATATACTACTACAGCGTTATATATCCTAACCTAAGGCAGGCTAACATCTCGGATGCAGTATTTTACAACATTCATTGCGGGTCGGCACCTACTTCTCGGTGGGAACATTATATACGTCTATAACGTAATATAACCTAACATAACATATCTAGCTCCTCGCTGGTATTGTTTTACAAAGTCCCGTTCGTGTCGTCCCGTACGTCTCGGTTGAGATATTATATACGTCTATAGCATTATATATCCTAACCTAAGGCAGGCTAACATCTCGGATGTAGTATTTTACAACAGTCCTGGCGTATCGGCCCCTACTTCTCGGTGGGAACATTATATACGTCTATAACGTAACATAACGTAACCTAACCCATCTAACCGCTCGCTGGTAATGTATTACAGAATCCCGTTCCTGTTGTGCCGTACGTCTCGGTTGGGATATTATATACTTCTATAGCGTTATATATCCTAACCTAAGGCAGGCTATCATCTCGGATGTAGTATTTTACAACATTCCTGGCGTATCGGCCCCTACTTCTCGGTGGGAACATTATATACGTCTATAACGTATCATAACCTAACCTAACCCATCTAGCCCCTCGCTGGTAATGTTTTACAGAATCCCGTTCGTGTCGTCCCGTACGTCTCGATTGGGATATTATATACGTCTATAGCGTTATATATCCTAACCTAAGGCAGGCTATCATCTCGGATGTAGTATTTTACAACATTCCTGGCGTATCGGCCCATACTTCTCGGTGGGAACATTATATTCGTCTATAACGTAATATAACCTATCCTAACACATCTAGCCCCTCGCTGGTAATGTTTTACAGAATCCCGTTCGTGTCGTCCCGTACGTCTCGGTTGGGACATTATATACGTCTACAGCGTTATATATCCTGACCTAAGCCAGGCTAACATCTCGGATATAGTATTTTACAACATTCCTGGCGCATCGGCCTCTACTTCTCGGTGGGAACATTATATTCGTCTATAACGTAATATAACCTAACCTATCACATCTAGCCCCTCGCTGGTAATGTTTTACAGAATTCCGTTAGTGTCGTCCCGTAAGTCTCGGTTGGGACATTATATACTACTACAGCGTTATATATCCTAACCTAAGGCAGGCTAACATCTCGGATGCAGTATTTTACAACATTCATTGCGGGTCGGCGCCTACTTCTCGGTGGGAACATTATATACGTCTTTAACGTAATATAACCTAACCTAACATATCTAGCTCCTCGCTGGTATTGTTTTACAAAGTCCCGTTCGTGTCGTCCCGTACGTCTCGGTTGAGATATTATATACGTCTATAGCATTATATATCCTAACCTAAGGCAGGCTAACATCTCGGATGTAGTATTTTACAACAGTCCTGGCGTATCGGCCCCTACTTCTCGGTGGGAACATTATATACGTCTATAACGTAACATAACGTAACCTAACCCATCTAACCGCTCGCTGGTAATGTATTACAGAATCCCGTTCCTGTTGTGCCGTACGTCTCGGTTGGGATATTATATACGTCTATAGCGTTATATATCCTAACCTAAGGCAAGCTATCATCTCGGATGTAGTATTTTACAACATTCCTGGCGTATCGGCCCCTACTTCTCGGTGGGAACATTATATACGTCTATAACGTATCATAACCTAACCTAACCCATCTAGCCCCTCGCTGGTAATGTTTTACAGAATCCCGTTCGTGTCGTCCCGTACGTCTCGATTGGGATATTATATACGTCTATAGCGTTATATATCCTAACCTAAGGCAGGCTATCATCTCGGATGTAGTATTTTACAACATTCCTGGCGTATCGGCCCTAACTTTTCGGTGGGAACATAATGTTCGTCTATAACGTAATATAACCTATCCTAACACATCTAGCCCCTCGCTGGTAATGTTTTACAGAATCCCGTTCGTGTCGTCCCGTACGTCTCGGTTGGGACATTATATACGTCTACAGCGTTATATATCCTAACCTAAGCCAGGCTAACATCTCGGATATAGTATTTTACAACATTCCTGGCGCATCGGCCTCTACTTCTCGGTGGGAACATTATATTCGTCTATAACGTAATATAACCTAACCTATCACATCTAGCCCCTCGCTGGTACTGTTTTACAAAATCCCGTTCGTGTCGTCCCGTACGTCTCGGTTGGGATATTATATACGTCTATAGCATTATATATCCTAACCTAAGGCAGGCTAACATCTCGGATGTAGTATATTACATCATTCCTAGCGTATCGACAACTACTTCTCGGTGGAAACATTATATACGTCTATAACGTAATATAACCTAACCTAACACATCTAGCTAGTCGCTTTAATGTTTCACAGAATCCCGTTCGTGTCGTCCCGTTCGTCTCGGTTGGGACATTATATACGTCTACAGCGTTATATATCCTGACCTAAGCCAGGCTAACATCTCGGATATAGTATTTTACAACATTCCCGGCGCATCGGCCTCTACTTCTCGGTGGGAACATTATATTCGTCTATAACGTAATATAACCTAACCTATCACATCTAGCCCCTCGCTGGTACTGTTTTACAAAATCCCGTTCGTGTCGTCCCGTACGTCTCGGTTGGGATATTATATACGTCTATAGCATTATATATCCTAACCTAAGGCAGGCTAACATCTCGGATGTAGTATATTACATCATTCCTAGCGTATCGACAACTACTTCTCGGTGAAAACATTATATACGTCTATAACGTAATATAACCTAACCTAACACATCTAGCTAGTCGCTTTAATGTTTCACAGTATCCCGTTCGTGTCGTCCCGTTCGTCTCGGTTGGGACATTATATACGTCTGTAGCGTTATATATCCTAACTTAAGGCAGGCTATCATCTCGGATGTAGTATTTTACAACGTTCCTGGCGGGTCGGCCTCTACTTCTCGGTGGGAACATTATATACGTCTATAACGTATCATAACCTAACCTAACCCATCTAGCCCCTCGCTGGGAATGTTTTACAGAATCCCGTTCCTGTCGTCCCGTACGTCTCGGTTGGGACGTTATGAACGTCTACAGCGATATATATCCTAACGTAAGGCAGGCTAACATCTCGGATGTAGTATTTTACAACAGTCCTGGCGTATCGGCCCCTACTTCTCGGTGGGAACATTATATACGTCTATAACGTAACATAACGTAACCTAACCCATCTAGCCCCTCGCTGGTAATGTATTACAGAATCCCGTTCCTGTTGTGCCGTACGTCTCGGTTGGGATATTATATACGTCTATAGCGTTATATATCATAACCTAAGGCAGGCTAACATCTCAGATGTAGTATATTACATCATTCCTGGCGTATCGGCCTCTACTTCTCGGTGGAAACATTATATACGTCTATAACGTAATATAACCTAACCTAACACATCTAGCCCCTCGCTGGTAATGTTTTACAGAATCCCGTTCGTGTCGTCCCGTACGTCTCGGTTGGGATATTATATACGTCTATAGCGTTATATATCCTAACCTAAGGCAGGCTATCATCTCGGATGCAGTATTTTACAACATTCCTGGCGTATCGGCCCATACTTCTCGGTGGGAACATTATATTCGTCTATAACGTAATATAACCTATCCTAACACATCTAGCCCCTCGCTGGTAATGTTTTACAGAATCCCGTTCGTGTCGTCCCGTACGTCTCGATTGGGATATTATATACGTCTATAGCGTTATATATCCTAACCTAAGGCAGGCTATCATCTCGGATGTAGTATTTTACAACATTCCTGGCGTATCGGCCCTAACTTTTCGGTGGGAACATAATGTTCGTCTATAACGTAATATAACCTATCCTAACACATCTAGCCCCTCGCTGGTAATGTTTTACAGAATCCCGTTCCTGTCGTCCCGTACGTCTCGGTTGGGATATTATATACGTCTATAGCGTTATATATCCTAACCTAAGGCAGGCTATCATCTCGGATGTAGTATTTTACAACATTCCTGGCGTATCGGCCCTAACTTTTCGGTGGGAACATTATATACGTCTATAACGTATCATAACCTAACCTAACCCATCTAGCCCCTCGCTGGTAATGTTTTACAGAATCCCGTTCCTGTCGTCCCGTACGTCTCGGTTGGGACGTTATGAACGTCTACAGCGATATATATCCTAACGTAAGGCAGGCTAACATCTCGGATGTAGTATTTTACAACAGTCCTGGCGTATCGGCCCATACATCTCGGTGAGAACATTATATTCGTCTATAACGTAATATAACCTAACCTAACACATCTAGCCCCTCGCTGGTAATGTTTTACAGAATCCCGTTCGTGTCGTCCCGTACGTCTCGGTTGGGATATTATATACGTCTATAGCGTTATATATCCTAACCTAAGGCAGGCTAACATCTCGGATGCAGTATTTTACAACATTCCTGGCGTATCGGCCCCTACTTCTCGGTGGGAACATTATATACGTCTATAACGTATCATAACCTAACCTAACCCATCTAGCCCCTCGCTGGGAATGTTTTACAGAATCCCGTTCCTGTCGTCCCGTACGTCTCGGTTGGGACGTTATGAACGTCTACAGCGATATATATCCTAAGGAAGGGCAGGCTAACATCTCGGATGTAGTATTTTACAACAGTCCTGGCGTATCGGCCCCTACTTCTCGGTGGGAACATTATATACGTCTATAACGTAACATAACGTAACCTAACCCATCTAGCCGCTCGCTGGTAATGTATTACAGAATCCCGTTCCTGTTGTGCCGTACGTCTCGGTTGGGATATTATATACGTCTATAGCGTTATATATCCTAACTTAAGGCAGGCTATCATCTCGGATGTAATATTTTACAACGTTCCTGGCGGGCCGGCCTCTACTTCTCGGTGGGAACATTATATTCGTCTATAACGTAATATAACCTAACCTAACACATCTAGCCCCTCGCTGGTAATCTTTTACAGAATCCCGTTCGTGACGTCCCGTACGTCTCGGTTGGGATATTATATACGTCTATAGCGTTATATATCCTAACCTAAGGCAGGCTATCATCTCGGATGTAGTATTTTACAACATTCCTGGCGTATCGGCCCCTACTTCTCGGTGGGAACATTATATACGTCTATAACGTATCATAACCTAACCTAACCCATCTAGCCCCTCGCTGGTAATGTCTTACAGAATCCCGTTCCTGTCGTCCCGTACGTCTCGGTTGGGATATTATATACGTCTATAGCATTATATATCCTAACCTAAGGCAGGCTAACATCTCGGATGTAGTATATTACATCATTCCTGGCGTATCGACAACTACTTCTCGGTGGAAACATTATATACGTCTATAACGTAATATAACCTAACCTAACACATCTAGCCCCTCGCTGGTAATGTTTTACAGAATCCCGTTCGTGTCGTCCCGTACGTCTCGGTTGGGATATTATATACGTCTATAGCGTTATATATCCTAACCTAAGGCAGGCTATCATCTCGGATGTAGTATTTTACAACATTCCTGGCGTATCGGCCCCTACTTCTCGGTGGGAACATTATATACGTCTATATCGTATCATAACCTAACCTAACCCATCTAGCCCCTCGCTGGGAATGTTTTACAGAATCCCGTTCCTGTCGTCCCGTACGTCTCGGTTGGGACGTTATGAACGTCTACAGCGATATATATCCTAACGTAAGGCAGGCTAACATCTCGGATGTAGTATTTTACAACAGTCCTGGCGTATCGGCCCCTACTTCTCGGTGGGAACATTATATACGTCTATAACGTAACATAACGTAACCTAACCCATCTAGCCGCTCGCTGGTAATGTATTACAGAATCCCGTTCCTGTTGTGCCGTACGTCTCGGTTGGGATATTATATACGTCTATAGCGTTATATATCCTAACTTAAGGCAGGCTATCATCTCGGATGTAGTATTTTACAACGTTCCTGGCGGGTCGGCCTCTAATTCTCGGTGGGAACATTATATTCGTCTATAACGTAATATAACCTAACCTAACACATCTAGCCCCTCGCTGGTAATGTTTTACAGAATCCCGTTCGTGTCGTCCCGTACGTCTCGGTTGGGATATTATATACGTCTATAGCGTTATATATCCTAACCTAAGGCAGGCTATCATCTCGGATGTAGTATTTTACAACATTCCTAGCGCATCGGCCTCTACTTCTCGGTGGGAACATTATATTCGTCTATAACGTAATATAACCTAACCTAACACATCTAGCCCCTCGCTGGTAATGTTTTACAGAATCCCGTTCCTGTCGTCCCGTACGTCTCGGTTGGGACGTTATGAACGTCTACAGCGATATATACCCTAACCTAAGGCAGGCTAACATCTCAGATGTAGTATATTACATCATTCCTGGCGTATCGGCCTCTACTTCTCGGTGGAAACATTATATACGTCTATAACGTAATATAACCTAACCTAACACATCTAGCCCCTCGCTGGTAATGTTTTACAGAATCCCGTTCGTGTCGTCCCATACGTCTCGGTTGGGATATTATATACGTCTATAGCGTTATATATCCTAACCTAAGGCAGGCTATCATCTCGGATGTAGTATTTTACAACATTCCTGGCGTATCGGCCCCTACTTCTCGGTGGGAACATTATATACGTCTATAACGTATCATAACCTAACCTAACCCATCTAGCCCCTCGCTGGGAATGTTTTACAGAATCCCGTTCCTGTCGTCCCGTACGTCTCGGTTGGGACGTTATGAACATCTACAGCGATATATATCCTAACGTAAGGCAGGCTAACATCTCGGATGTAGTATTTTACAACAGTCCTGGCGTATCGGCCCCTACTTCTCGGTGGGAACATTATATACGTCTATAACGTAACATAACGTAACCTAACCCATCTAGCCGCTCGCTGGTAATGCATTACAGAATCCCATTCCTGTTGTGCCGTACGTCTCGGTTGGGACATTATAAACGTCTATAGCGTTATATATCCTAACTTAAGGCAGGCTATCATCTCGGATGTAGTATTTTACAACGTTCCTGGCGGGTCGGCCTCTACTTCTCGGTGGGAACATTATATTCGTCTATAACGTAATATAACCTAACCTAACACATCTAGCCCCTCGCTGGTAATGTTTTACAGAATCCCGTTCGTGTCGTCCCGTACTTCTCGGTTGGGATATTATATACGTCTATAGCGTTATATATCCTAACCTAAGGCAGGCTAACATCTCGGATGCAGTATTTTACAACATTCCTGGCGTATCGGCCCCTACTTCTCGGTGGGAACATTATATACGTCTATAACGTATCATAACCTAACCTAACCCATCTAGCCCCTCGCTGGGAATGTTTTACAGAATCCCGTTCCTGTCGTCCCGTACGTCTGGGTTGGGACGTTATGAACGTCTACAGCGATATATATCCTAAGGAAGGGCAGGCTAAAATCTCGGATGTAGTATATTACAACAGTCCTGGCGTATCGGCCCCTACTTCTCGGTGGGAACATTATATACGTCTATAACGTAATATAACCTAACCTATCACATCTAGCCCCTCGCTGGTAATGTTTTACAGAATCCCGTTTGTGTCGTCCCGTAAGTCTCGGTTGGGACATTATATACTACTACAGCGTTATATATCCTAACCTAAGGCAGGCTAACATCTCGGATGCAGTATTTTACAACATTCCTGGCGGGTCGGCACCTACTTCTCGGTGGGAACATTATATACGTCTATAACGTAATATAACCTAACCTAACATATCTAGCTCCTCGCTGGTAATGTTTTACAAAGTCCCGTTCGTGTCGTCCCGTACGTCTCGGTTGGGATATTATATACGTCTATAGCGTTATATATCCTAACCTAAGGCAGGCTAACATCTCGGATGTAGTATATTACATCATTCCTGGCGTATCGACAACTACTTCTCGGTGGAAACATTATATACGTCTATAACGTAATATAACCTAACCTAAAACATCTAGCCCCTCGCTGGTAATGTTTTACAGAATCCCGTTCGTATCGTCCCGTACGTCTCGGTTGGGATATTATATACGTCTATAGCGTTATATATCCTAACCTAAGGCAGGCTATCATCTCGGATGTAGTATTTTACAACATTCCTGGCGTATCGGCCCCTACTTCTCGGTGGGAACATTATATACGTCTATAACGTATCATAACCTAACCTAACCAATCTAGCCCCTCGCTGGGAATGTTTTACAGAATCCCGTTCCTGTCGTCCCGTACGTCTCGGTTGGGACGTTATGAACGTCTACAGCGATATATATCCTAACGTAAGGCAGGCTAACATCTCGGATGTAGTATTTTACAACAGTCCTGGCGTGTCGGCCCCTACTTCTCGGTGGGAACATTATATACGTCTATAACGTAACATAACGTAACCTAACCCATCTAGCCGCTCGCTGGTAATGTATTACAGAATCCCGTTCCTGTTGTGCCGTACGTCTCGGTTGGGATATTATATACGTCTATAGCGTTATATATCCTAACTTAAGGCAGGCTATCATCTCGGATGTAGTATTTTACAACGTTCCTGGCGGGTCGGCCTCTAATTCTCGGTGGGAACATTATATTCGTCTATAACGTAATATAACCTAACCTAACACATCTAGCCCCTCGCTGGTAATGTTTTACAGAATCCCGTTCGTGTCGTCCCGTACGTCTCGGTTGGGATATTATATACGTCTATAGCGTTATATATCCTAACCTAAGGCAGGCTATCATCTCGGATGTAGTATTTTACAACATTCCTAGCGCATCGGCCTCTACTTCTCGGTGGGAACATTATATTCGTCTATAACGTAATATAACCTAACCTAACACATCTAGCCCCTCGCTGGTAATGTTTTACAGAATCCCGTTCCTGTCGTCCCGTACGTCTCGGTTGGGACGTTATGAACGTCTACAGCGATATATACCCTAACCTAAGGCAGGCTAACATCTCAGATGTAGTATATTACATCATTCCTGGCGTATCGGCCTCTACTTCTCGGTGGAAACGTTATATACGTCTATAACGTAATATAACCTAACCTAACACATCTAGCCCCTCGCTGGTAATGTTTTACAGAATCCCGTTCGTGTCGTCCCATACGTCTCGGTTGGGATATTATATACGTCTATAGCGTTATATATCCTAACCTAAGGCAGGCTATCATCTCGGATGTAGTATTTTACAACATTCCTGGCGTATCGGCCCCTACTTCTCGGTGGGAACATTATATACGTCTATAACGTATCATAACCTAACCTCACCCATCTAGCCCCTCGCTGGGAATGTTTTACAGAATCCCGTTCCTGTCGTCCCGTACGTCTCGGTTGGGACGTTATGAACATCTACAGCGATATATATCCTAACGTAAGGCAGGCTAACATCTCGGATGTAGTATTTTACAACGTTCCTGGCGGGTCGGCCTCTACTTCTCGGTGGGAACATTATATACGTCTATAACGTATCATAACCTAACCTAACCCATCTAGCCCCTCGCTGGTAATGTTTTACAGAATCCCGTTCCTGTCGTCCCGTACGTCTCGGTTGGGACGTTATGAACGTCTACAGCGATATATATCCTAACCTAAGGCAGGCTAACATCTCAGATGTAGTATATTACATCATTTCTGGCGTATCGGCCCTAACTTTTCGGTGGGAACATAATGTTCGTCTATAACGTAATATAACCTATCCTAACACATCTAGCCCCTCGCTGGTAATGTTTTACAGAATCCCGTTCGTGTCGTCCCGTACGTCTCGGTTGGGACATTATATACGTCTACAGCGTTATATATCCTAACGTAAGCCAGGCTAACATCTCGGATATAGTATTTTACAACATTCCTGGCGCATCGGCCTCTACTTCTCGGTGGGAACATTATATTCGTCTATAACGTAATATAACCTAACCTATCACATCTAGCCCCTCGCTGGTACTGTTTTACAAAATCCCGTTCGTGTCGTCCCGTACGTCTCGGTTGGGATATTATATACGTCTATAGCATTATATATCCTAACCTAAGGCAGGCTAACATCTCGGATGTAGTATATTACATCATTCCTAGCGTATCGACAACTACTTCTCGGTGGAAACATTATATACGTCTATAACGTAATATAACCTAACCTAACACATCTAGCTAGTCGCTTTAATGTTTCACAGAATCCCGTTCGTGTCGTCCCGTTCGTCTCGGTTGGGACATTATATACGTCTACAGCGTTATATATCCTGACCTAAGCCAGGCTAACATCTCGGATATAGTATTTTACAACATTCCTGGCGCATCGGCCTCTACTTCTCGGTGGGAACATTATATTCGTCTATAACGTAATATAACCTAACCTATCACATGTAGCCCCTCGCTGGTAATGTTTTACAGAATTCCGTTAGTGTCGTCCCGTAAGTCTCGGTTGGGACATTATATACTACTACAGCGTTATATATCCTAACCTAAGGCAGGCTAACATCTCGGATGTAGTATTTTACAACAGTCCTGGCGTATCGGCCCCTACTTCTCGGTGGGAACATAATGTTCGTCTATAACGTAATATAACCTATCCTAACACATCTAGCCCCTCGCTGGTAATGTTTTACAGAATCCCGTTCGTGTCGTCCCGTACGTCTCGGTTGGGACATTATATACGTCTACAGCGTTATATATCCTAACCTAAGCCATGCTAACATCTCGGATATAGTATTTTACAACATTCCTGGCGCATCGGCCTCTACTTCTCGGTGGGAACATTATATTCGTCTATAACGTAATATAACCTAACCTATCACATCTAGCCCCTCGCTGGTACTGTTTTACAAAATCCCGTTCGTGTCGTCCCGTACGTCTCGGTTGGGATATTATATACGTCTATAGCGTTATATATCCTAACCTAAGGCAGGCTAACATCTCGGATGTAGTATATTACATCATTCCTGGCGTATCGACAACTACTTCTCGGTGGAAACATTATATACGTCTATAACGTAACATAACGTAACCTAACCCATCTAGCCGCTCGCTGGTAATGTATTACAGAATCCCGTTCCTGTTGTGCCGTACGTCTCGGTTGGGATATTATATACGTCTATAGCGTTATATATCCTAACTTAAGGCAGGCTATCATCTCGGATGTAGTATTTTACAACGTTCCTGGCGGGTCGGCCTCTAATTCTCGGTGGGAACATTATATTCGTCTATAACGTAATATAACCTAACCTAACACATCTAGCCCCTCGCTGGTAATGTTTTACAGAATCCCGTTCGTGTCGTCCCGTACGTCTCGGTTGGGATATTATATACGTCTATAGCGTTATATATCCTAACCTAAGGCAGGCTATCATCTCGGATGTAGTATTTTACAACATTCCTAGCGCATCGGCCTCTACTTCTCGGTGGGAACATTATATTCGTCTATAACGTAATATAACCTAACCTAACACATCTAGCCCCTCGCTGGTAATGTTTTACAGAATCCCGTTCCTGTCGTCCCGTACGTCTCGGTTGGGACGTTATGAACGTCTACAGCGATATATACCCTAACCTAAGGCAGGCTAACATCTCAGATGTAGTATATTACATCATTCCTGGCGTATCGGCCTCTACTTCTCGGTGGAAACATTATATACGTCTATAACGTAATATAACCTAACCTAACACATCTAGCCCCTCGCTGGTAATGTTTTACAGAATCCCGTTCGTGTCGTCCCATACGTCTCGGTTGGGATATTATATACGTCTATAGCGTTATATATCCTAACCTAAGGCAGGCTATCATCTCGGATGTAGTATTTTACAACATTCCTGGCGTATCGGCCCCTACTTCTCGGTGGGAACATTATATACGTCTATAACGTATCATAACCTAACCTAACCCATCTAGCCCCTCGCTGGGAATGTTTTACAGAATCCCGTTCCTGTCGTCCCGTACGTCTCGGTTGGGACGTTATGAACATCTACAGCGATATATATCCTAACGTAAGGCAGGCTAACATCTCGGATGTAGTATTTTACAACAGTCCTGGCGTATCGGCCCCTACTTCTCGGTGGGAACATTATATACGTCTATAACGTAACATAACGTAACCTAACCCATCTAGCCGCTCGCTGGTAATGCATTACAGAATCCCATTCCTGTTGTGCCGTACGTCTCGGTTGGGACATTATAAACGTCTATAGCGTTATATATCCTAACTTAAGGCAGGCTATCATCTCGGATGTAGTATTTTACAACGTTCCTGGCGGGTCGGCCTCTACTTCTCGGTGGGAACATTATATTCGTCTATAACGTAATATAACCTAACCTAACACATCTAGCCCCTCGCTGGTAATGTTTTACAGAATCCCGTTCGTGTCGTCCCGTACTTCTCGGTTGGGATATTATATACGTCTATAGCGTTATATATCCTAACCTAAGGCAGGCTAACATCTCGGATGCAGTATTTTACAACATTCCTGGCGTATCGGCCCCTACTTCTCGGTGGGAACATTATATACGTCTATAACGTATCATAACCTAACCTAACCCATCTAGCCCCTCGCTGGGAATGTTTTACAGAATCCCGTTCCTGTCGTCCCGTACGTCTGGGTTGGGACGTTATGAACGTCTACAGCGATATATATCCTAAGGAAGGGCAGGCTAAAATCTCGGATGTAGTATATTACAACAGTCCTGGCGTATCGGCCCCTACTTCTCGGTGGGAACATTATATACGTCTATAACGTAATATAACCTAACCTATCACATCTAGCCCCTCGCTGGTAATGTTTTACAGAATCCCGTTTGTGTCGTCCCGTAAGTCTCGGTTGGGACATTATATACTACTACAGCGTTATATATCCTAACCTAAGGCAGGCTAACATCTCGGATGCAGTATTTTACAACATTCCTGGCGGGTCGGCACCTACTTCTCGGTGGGAACATTATATACGTCTATAACGTAATATAACCTAACCTAACATATCTAGCTCCTCGCTGGTAATGTTTTACAAAGTCCCGTTCGTGTCGTCCCGTACGTCTCGGTTGGGATATTATATACGTCTATAGCGTTATATATCCTAACCTAAGGCAGGCTAACATCTCGGATGTAGTATATTACATCATTCCTGGCGTATCGACAACTACTTCTCGGTGGAAACATTATATACGTCTATAACGTAATATAACCTAACCTAAAACATCTAGCCCCTCGCTGGTAATGTTTTACAGAATCCCGTTCGTATCGTCCCGTACGTCTCGGTTGGGATATTATATACGTCTATAGCGTTATATATCCTAACCTAAGGCAGGCTATCATCTCGGATGTAGTATTTTACAACATTCCTGGCGTATCGGCCCCTACTTCTCGGTGGGAACATTATATACGTCTATAACGTATCATAACCTAACCTAACCAATCTAGCCCCTCGCTGGGAATGTTTTACAGAATCCCGTTCCTGTCGTCCCGTACGTCTCGGTTGGGACGTTATGAACGTCTACAGCGATATATATCCTAACGTAAGGCAGGCTAACATCTCGGATGTAGTATTTTACAACAGTCCTGGCGTGTCGGCCCCTACTTCTCGGTGGGAACATTATATACGTCTATAACGTAACATAACGTAACCTAACCCATCTAGCCGCTCGCTGGTAATGTATTACAGAATCCCGTTCCTGTTGTGCCGTACGTCTCGGTTGGGATATTATATACGTCTATAGCGTTATATATCCTAACTTAAGGCAGGCTATCATCTCGGATGTAGTATTTTACAACGTTCCTGGCGGGTCGGCCTCTAATTCTCGGTGGGAACATTATATTCGTCTATAACGTAATATAACCTAACCTAACACATCTAGCCCCTCGCTGGTAATGTTTTACAGAATCCCGTTCGTGTCGTCCCGTACGTCTCGGTTCGGATATTATATACGTCTATAGCGTTATATATCCTAACCTAAGGCAGGCTATCATCTCGGATGTAGTATTTTACAACATTCCTAGCGCATCGGCCTCTACTTCTCGGTGGGAACATTATATTCGTCTATAACGTAATATAACCTAACCTAACACATCTAGCCCCTCGCTGGTAATGTTTTACAGAATCCCGTTCCTGTCGTCCCGTACGTCTCGGTTGGGACGTTATGAACGTCTACAGCGATATATACCCTAACCTAAGGCAGGCTAACATCTCAGATGTAGTATATTACATCATTCCTGGCGTATCGGCCTCTACTTCTCGGTGGAAACATTATATACGTCTATAACGTAATATAACCTAACCTAACACATCTAGCCCCTCGCTGGTAATGTTTTACAGAATCCCGTTCGTGTCGTCCCATACGTCTCGGTTGGGATATTATATACGTCTATAGCGTTATATATCCTAACCTAAGGCAGGCTATCATCTCGGATGTAGTATTTTACAACATTCCTGGCGTATCGGCCCCTACTTCTCGGTGGGAACATTATATACGTCTATAACGTATCATAACCTAACCTCACCCATCTAGCCCCTCGCTGGGAATGTTTTACAGAATCCCGTTCCTGTCGTCCCGTACGTCTCGGTTGGGACGTTATGAACATCTACAGCGATATATATCCTAACGTAAGGCAGGCTAACATCTCGGATGTAGTATTTTACAACAGTCCTGGCGTATCGGCCCCTACCTCTCGGTGGGAACATTATATACGTCTATAACGTAATATAACCTAACTTATCACATCTAGCCCCTCGCTGGTAATGTTTTACAGAATCCCGTTTGTGTCGTCCCGTAAGTCTCGGTTGGGACATTATATACTACTACAGCGTTATATATCCTAACCTAAGGCAGGCTAACATCTCGGATGCAGTATTTTACAACATTCCTGGCGGGTCGGCACCTACTTCTCGGTGGGAACATTATATACGTCTATAACGTAATATAACCTAACCTAACATATCTAGCTCCTCGCTGGTAATGTTTTACAAAGTCCCGTTCGTGTCGTCCCGTACGTCTCGGTTGGGATATTATATACGTCTATAGCGTTATATATCCTAACCTAAGGCAGGCTAACATCTCGGATGTAGTATATTACATCATTCCTGGCGTATCGACAACTACTTCTCGGTGGAAACATTATATACGTCTATAACGTAATATAACCTAACCTAAAACATCTAGCCCCTCGCTGGTAATGTTTTACAGAATCCCGTTCGTATCGTCCCGTACGTCTCGGTTGGGATATTATATACGTCTATAGCGTTATATATCCTAACCTAAGGCAGGCTATCATCTCGGATGTAGTATTTTACAACATTCCTGGCGTATCGGCCCCTACTTCTCGGTGGGAACATTATATACGTCTATAACGTATCATAACCTAACCTAACCCATCTAGCCCCTCGCTGGGAATGTTTTACAGAATCCCGTTCCTGTCGTCCCGTACGTCTCGGTTGGGACGTTATGAACGTCTACAGCGATATATATCCTAACGTAAGGCAGGCTAACATCTCGGATGTAGTATTTTACAACAGTCCTGGCGTATCGGCCCCTACTTCTCGGTGGGAACATTATATACGTCTATAACGTAACATAACGTAACCTAACCCATCTAGCCGCTCGCTGGTAATGTATTACAGAATCCCGTTCCTGTTGTGCCGTACGTCTCGGTTGGGATATTATATACGTCTATAGCGTTATATATCCTAACTTAAGGCAGGCTATCATCTCGGATGTAGTATTTTACAACGTTCCTGGCGGGTCGGCCTCTAATTCTCGGTGGGAACATTATATTCGTCTATAACGTAATATAACCTAACCTAACACATCTAGCCCCTCGCTGGTAATGTTTTACAGAATCCCGTTCGTGTCGTCCCGTACGTCTCGGTTGGGATATTATATACGTCTATAGCGTTATATATCCTAACCTAAGGCAGGCTATCATCTCGGATGTAGTATTTTACAACATTCCTAGCGCATCGGCCTCTACTTCTCGGTGGGAACATTATATTCGTCTATAACGTAATATAACCTAACCTAACACATCTAGCCCCTCGCTGGTAATGTTTTACAGAATCCCGTTCCTGTCGTCCCGTACGTCTCGGTTGGGATATTATATACGTCTATAGCATTATATATCCTAACCTAAGGCAGGCTAACATCTCGGATGTAGTATATTACATCATTCCTGGCGTATCGACAACTACTTCTCGGTGGAAACATTATATACGTCTATAACGTAATATAACCTAACCTAAAACATCTAGCCCCTCGAGGGTAATGTTTTACAGAATCCCGTTCGTATCGTCCCGTACGTCTCGGTTGGGATATTATATACGTCTATAGCGTTATATATCCTAACCTAAGGCAGGCTATCATCTCGGATGTAGTATTTTACAACATTCCTGGCGTATCGGCCCCTACTTCTCGGTGGGAACATTATATACGTCTATAACGTATCATAACCTAACCTAACCCATCTAGCCCCTCGCTGGGAATGTTTTACAGAATCCCGTTCCTGTCGTCCCGTACGTCTCGGTTGGGACGTTATGAACGTCTAAAGCGATATATATCCTAACCTAAGGCAGGCTAACATCTCAGATGTAGTATATTACATCATTCCTGGTGTATCGGCCTCTACTTCTCGGTGGAAACATTATATACGTCTATAACGTAATATAACCTAACCTAACACATCTAGCCCCTCGCTGGTAATGTTTTACAGAATCCCGTTCGTGTCGTCCCGTACTTCTCGGTTGGGATATTATATACGTCTGTAGCGTTATATATCCTAACCTAAGGCAGGCTAACATCTCGGATGCAGTATTTTACAACATTCCTGGCGTATCGGCCCCTACTTCTCGGTGGGAACATTATATACGTCTATAACGTATCATAACCTAACCTAACCCATCTAGCCCCTCGCTGGGAATGTTTTACAGAATCCCGTTCCTGTCGTCCCGTACGTCTCGGTTGGGACGTTATGAACGTCTACAGCGATATATATCCTAAGGAAGGGCAGGCTAACATCTCGGATGTAGTATTTTACAACAGTCCTGGCGTATCGGCCCCTACTTCTCGGTGGGAACATTATATACGTCTATAACGTAACATAACGTAACCTAACCCATCTAGCCGCTCGCTGGTAATGTATTACAGAATCCCGTTCCTGTTGTGCCGTACGTCTCGGTTGGGATATTATATACGTCTATAGCGTTATATATCCTAACTTAAGGCAGGCTATCATCTCGGATGTAGTATTTTACAACGTTCCTGGCGGGCCGGCCTCTACTTCTCGGTGGGAACATTATATTCGTCTATAACGTAATATAACCTAACCTAACACATCTAGCCCCTCGCTGGTAATCTTTTACAGAATCCCGTTCGTGACGTCCCGTACGTCTCGGTTGGGATATTATATACGTCTATAGCGTTATATATCCTAACCTAAGGCAGGCTATCATCTCGGATGTAGTATTTTACAACATTCCTGGCGTATCGGCCCCTACTTCTCGGTGGGAACATTATATACGTCTATAACGTATCATAACCTAACCTAACCCATCTAGCCCCTCGCTGGTAATGTCTTACAGAATCCCGTTCCTGTCGTCCCGTACGTCTCGGTTGGGATATTATATACGTCTATAGCATTATATATCCTAACCTAAGGCAGGCTAACATCTCGGATGTAGTATATTACATCATTCCTGGCGTATCGACAACTACTTCTCGGTGGAAACATTATATACGTCTATAACGTAATATAACCTAACCTAACACATCTAGCCCCTCGCTGGTAATGTTTTACAGAATCCCGTTCGTGTCGTCCCGTACGTCTCGGTTGGGATATTATATACGTCTATAGCGTTATATATCCTAACCTAAGGCAGGCTATCATCTCGGATGTAGTATTTTACAACATTCCTGGCGTATCGGCCCCTACTTCTCGGTGGGAACATTATATACGTCTATAACGTATCATAACCTAACCTAACCCATCTAGCCCCTCGCTGGGAATGTTTTACAGAATCCCGTTCCTGTCGTCCCGTACGTCTCGGTTGGGATATTATATACGTCTATAGCGTTATATATCCTAACCTAAGGCAGGCTATCATCTCGGATGTAGTATTTTACAACGTTCCTGGCGGGTCGGCCTCTAATTCTCGGTGGGAACATTATATTCGTCCATAACGTAATATAACCTAACCTAACACATCTAGCCCCTCGCTGGTAATGTTTTACAGAATCCCGTTCGTGTCGTCCCGTACGTCTCGGTTGGGACGTTATGAACATCTACAGCGATATATATCCTAACGTAAGGCAGGCTAACATCTCGGATGTAGTATTTTACAACAGTCCTGGCGTATCGGCCCCTACTTCTCGGTGGGAACATTATATACGTCTATAACGTAACATAACGTAACCTAACCCATCTAGCCGCTCGCTGGTAATGCATTACAGAATCCCGTTCCTGTTGTGCCGTACGTCTCGGTTGGGATATTATATACGTCTATAGCGTTATATATCCTAACTTAAGGCAGGCTATCATCTCGGATGTAGTATTTTACAACGTTCCTGGCGGGTCGGCCTCTACTTCTCGGTGGGAACATTATATTCGTCTATAACGTAATATAACCTAACCTAACACATCTAGCCCCTCGCTGGTAATGTTTTACAGAATCCCGTTCCTGTCGTCCCGTACGTCTCGGTTGGGACGTTATGAACGTCTACAGCGATATATATCCTAAGGAAGGGCAGGCTAACATCTCGGATGTAGTATTTTACAACAGTCCTGGCGTATCGGCCCCTACTTCTCGGTGGGAACATTATATACGTCTATAACGTAATATAACCTAACCTATCACATCTAGCCCCTCGCTGGTAATGTTTTACAGAATCCCGTTTGTGTCGTCCCGTAAGTCTCGGTTGGGACATTATATACTACTACAGCGTTATATATCCTAACCTAAGGCAGGCTAACATCTCGGATGCAGTATTTTACAACATTCCTGGCGGGTCGGCACCTACTTCTCGGTGGGAACATTATATACGTCTATAACGTAATATAACCTAACCTAACATATCTAGCTCCTCGCTGGTAATGTTTTACAAAGTCCCGTTCGTGTCGTCCCGTACGTCTCGGTTGGGATATTATATACGTCTATAGCGTTATATATCCTAACCTAAGGCAGGCTATCATCTCGGATGTAGTATTTTACAACATTCCTAGCGCATCGGCCTCTACTTCTCGGTGGGAACATTATATTCGTCTATAACGTAATATAACCTAACCTATCACATCTAGCCCCTCGCTGGTAATGTTTTACAAAATCCCGTTCGTGTCGTCCCGTACGTCTTGGTTGGGATATTATATACGTCTATAGCATTATATATCCTAACCTAAGGCAGGCTAACATCTCGGATGTAGTATATTACATCATTCCTGGCGTATCGACCACTACTTCTCGGTGGAAACATTATATACGTCTATAACGTAATATAACCTAACCTAACACATCTAGCTAGTCGCTTTAATGTTTCACAGAATCCCGTTCGTGTCGTCCCGTTCGTCTCGGTTGGGACATTATATACGTCTGTAGCGTTATATATCCTAACTTAAGGCAGGCTATCATCTCGGATGTAGTATTTTACAACGTTCCTGGCGGGTCGGCCCCTACTTCTCGGTGGGAACATTATATACGTCTATAACGTATCATAACCTAACCTAACCCATCTAGCCCCTCGCTGGGAATGTTTTACAGAATCCCGTTCCTGTCGTCCCGTACGTCCCGGTTGGGACGTTATGAACGTCTACAGCGATATATATCCTAACGTAAGGCAGGCTAACATCTCGGATGTAGTATTTCACAACAGTCCTGGCGTATCGGCCCCTACTTCTCGGTGGGAACATTATATACGTCTATAACGTAACATAACGTAACCTAACCCATCTAGCCGCTCGCTGGTAATGTATTACAGAATCCCGTTCCTGTTGTGCCGTACGTCTCGGTTGGGATATTATATACGTCTATAGCGTTATATATCCTAACTTAAGGCAGGCTATCATCTCGGATGTAGTATTTTACAACGTTCCTGGCGGGCCGGCCTCTACTTCTCGGTGGGAACATTATATTCGTCTATAACGTAATATAACCTAACCTAACACATCTAGCCCCTCGCTGGTAATGTTTTACAGAATCCCGTTAGTGTCGTCCCGTACGTCTCGGTTGGGATATTATATACGTCTATAGCGTTATATATCCTAACCTAAGGCAGGCAATCATCTCGGATGTAGTATTTTACAACATTCCTGGCGTATCGGCCGTAACTTTTCGGTGGGAACATTATATACGTCTATAACGTATCATAACCTAACCTAACCCATCTAGCCCCTCGCTGGTAATGTTTTACAGAATCCCGTTCCTGTCGTCCCGTACGTCTCGGTTGGGACGTTATGAACGTCTACAGCGATATATATCCTAACCTAAGGCAGGCTAACATCTCAGATGTAGTATATTACATCATTCCTGGCGTATCGGCCTCTACTTCTCAGTGGAAACATTATATACGTCTATAACGTAATATAACCTAACCTAACACATCTAGCCCCTCGCTGGTAATGTTTTACAGAATCCCGTTCGTGTCGTCCCGTACGTCTCGGTTGGGATATTATATACGTCTATAGCGTTATATATCCTAACCTAAGGCAGGCTATCATCTCGGATGTAGTATTTTACAACATTCCTGGCGTATCGGCCCCTACTTCTCGGTGGGAACATTAGATACGTCTATAACGTATCATAACCTAACCTAACCCATCTAGCCCCTCGCTGGTAATGTTTTACAGAATCCCGTTCCTGTCGTCCCGTACGTCTCGGTTGGGATATTATATACGTCTATAGCATTATATATCCTAACCTAAGGCAGGCTAACATCTCGGATGTAGTATATTACATCATTCCTGGCGTATCGACAACTACTTCTCGGTGGAAACATTATATACGTCTATAACGTAATATAACCTAACCTAACACATCTAGCCCCTCGCTGGTAATGTTTTACAGAATCCCGTTCGTATCGTCCCGTACGTCTCGGTTGGGATATTATATACGTCTATAGCGTTATATATCCTAACCTAAGGCAGGCTATCATCTCGGATGTAGTATTTTACAACATTCCTGGCGTATCGGCCCCTACTTCTCGGTGGGAACATTATATACGTCTATAACGTATCATAACCTAACCTAACCCATCTAGCCCCTCGCTGGGAATGTTTTACAGAATCCCGTTCCTGTCGTCCCGTACGTCTCGGTTGGGACGTTATGAACGTCTAAAGCGATATATATCCTAACCTAAGGCAGGCTAACATCTCAGATGTAGTATATTACATCATTCCTGGTGTATCGGCCTCTACTTCTCGGTGGAAACATTATATACGTCTATAACGTAATATAACCTAACCTAACACATCTAGCCCCTCGCTGGTAATGTTTTACAGAATCCCGTTCGTGTCGTCCCGTACTTCTCGGTTGGGATATTATATACGTCTGTAGCGTTATATATCCTAACCTAAGGCAGGCTAACATCTCGGATGCAGTATTTTACAACATTCCTGGCGTATCGGCCCCTACTTCTCGGTGGGAACATTATATACGTCTATAACGTATCATAACCTAACCTAACCCATCTAGCCCCTCGCTGGGAATGTTTTACAGAATCCCGTTCCTGTCGTCCCGTACGTCTCGGTTGGGACGTTATGAACGTCTACAGCGATATATATCCTAAGGAAGGGCAGGCTAACATCTCGGATGTAGTATTTTACAACAGTCCTGGCGTATCGGCCCCTACTTCTCGGTGGGAACATTATATACGTCTATAACGTAACATAACGTAACCTAACCCATCTAGCCGCTCGCTGGTAATGTATTACAGAATCCCGTTCCTGTTGTGCCGTACGTCTCGGTTGGGATATTATATACGTCTATAGCGTTATATATCCTAACTTAAGGCAGGCTATCATCTCGGATGTAGTATTTTACAACGTTCCTGGCGGGCCGGCCTCTACTTCTCGGTGGGAACATTATATTCGTCTATAACGTAATATAACCTAACCTAACACATCTAGCCCCTCGCTGGTAATCTTTTACAGAATCCCGTTCGTGACGTCCCGTACGTCTCGGTTGGGATATTATATACGTCTATAGCGTTATATATCCTAACCTAAGGCAGGCTATCATCTCGGATGTAGTATTTTACAACATTCCTGGCGTATCGGCCCCTACTTCTCGGTGGGAACATTATATACGTCTATAACGTATCATAACCTAACCTAACCCATCTAGCCCCTCGCTGGTAATGTCTTACAGAATCCCGTTCCTGTCGTCCCGTACGTCTCGGTTGGGATATTATATACGTCTATAGCATTATATATCCTAACCTAAGGCAGGCTAACATCTCGGATGTAGTATATTACATCATTCCTGGCGTATCGACAACTACTTCTCGGTGGAAACATTATATACGTCTATAACGTAATATAACCTAACCTAACACATCTAGCCCCTCGCTGGTAATGTTTTACAGAATCCCGTTCGTGTCGTCCCGTACGTCTCGGTTGGGATATTATATACGTCTATAGCGTTATATATCCTAACCTAAGGCAGGCTATCATCTCGGATGTAGTATTTTACAACATTCCTGGCGTATCGGCCCCTACTTCTCGGTGGGAACATTATATACGTCTATAACGTATCATAACCTAACCTAACCCATCTAGCCCCTCGCTGGGAATGTTTTACAGAATCCCGTTCCTGTCGTCCCGTACGTCTCGGTTGGGATATTATATACGTCTATAGCGTTATATATCCTAACCTAAGGCAGGCTATCATCTCGGATGTAGTATTTTACAACGTTCCTGGCGGGTCGGCCTCTAATTCTCGGTGGGAACATTATATTCGTCCATAACGTAATATAACCTAACCTAACACATCTAGCCCCTCGCTGGTAATGTTTTACAGAATCCCGTTCGTGTCGTCCCGTACGTCTCGGTTGGGACGTTATGAACATCTACAGCGATATATATCCTAACGTAAGGCAGGCTAACATCTCGGATGTAGTATTTTACAACAGTCCTGGCGTATCGGCCCCTACTTCTCGGTGGGAACATTATATACGTCTATAACGTAACATAACGTAACCTAACCCATCTAGCCGCTCGCTGGTAATGCATTACAGAATCCCGTTCCTGTTGTGCCGTACGTCTCGGTTGGGATATTATATACGTCTATAGCGTTATATATCCTAACTTAAGGCAGGCTATCATCTCGGATGTAGTATTTTACAACGTTCCTGGCGGGTCGGCCTCTACTTCTCGGTGGGAACATTATATTCGTCTATAACGTAATATAACCTAACCTAACACATCTAGCCCCTCGCTGGTAATGTTTTACAGAATCCCGTTCCTGTCGTCCCGTACGTCTCGGTTGGGACGTTATGAACGTCTACAGCGATATATATCCTAAGGAAGGGCAGGCTAACATCTCGGATGTAGTATTTTACAACAGTCCTGGCGTATCGGCCCCTACTTCTCGGTGGGAACATTATATACGTCTATAACGTAATATAACCTAACCTATCACATCTAGCCCCTCGCTGGTAATGTTTTACAGAATCCCGTTTGTGTCGTCCCGTAAGTCTCGGTTGGGACATTATATACTACTACAGCGTTATATATCCTAACCTAAGGCAGGCTAACATCTCGGATGCAGTATTTTACAACATTCCTGGCGGGTCGGCACCTACTTCTCGGTGGGAACATTATATACGTCTATAACGTAATATAACCTAACCTAACATATCTAGCTCCTCGCTGGTAATGTTTTACAAAGTCCCGTTCGTGTCGTCCCGTACGTCTCGGTTGGGATATTATATACGTCTATAGCGTTATATATCCTAACCTAAGGCAGGCTATCATCTCGGATGTAGTATTTTACAACATTCCTAGCGCATCGGCCTCTACTTCTCGGTGGGAACATTATATTCGTCTATAACGTAATATAACCTAACCTATCACATCTAGCCCCTCGCTGGTAATGTTTTACAAAATCCCGTTCGTGTCGTCCCGTACGTCTTGGTTGGGATATTATATACGTCTATAGCATTATATATCCAAACCTAAGGCAGGCTAACATCTCGGATGTAGTATATTACATCATTCCTGGCGTATCGACCACTACTTCTCGGTGGAAACATTATATACGTCTATAACGTAATATAACCTAACCTAACACATCTAGCTAGTCGCTTTAATGTTTCACAGAATCCCGTTCGTGTCGTCCCGTTCGTCTCGGTTGGGACATTATATACGTCTGTAGCGTTATATATCCTAACTTAAGGCAGGCTATCATCTCGGATGTAGTATTTTACAACGTTCCTGGCGGGTCGGCCCCTACTTCTCGGTGGGAACATTATATACGTCTATAACGTATCATAACCTAACCTAACCCATCTAGCCCCTCGCTGGGAATGTTTTACAGAATCCCGTTCCTGTCGTCCCGTACGTCTCGGTTGGGACGTTATGAACGTCTACAGCGATATATATCCTAACGTAAGGCAGGCTAACATCTCGGATGTAGTATTTTACAACAGTCCTGGCGTATCGGCCCCTACTTCTCGGTGGGAACATTATATACGTCTATAACGTAACATAACGTAACCTAACCCATCTAGCCGCTCGCTGGTAATGTATTACAGAATCCCGTTCCTGTTGTGCCGTACGTCTCGGTTGGGATATTATATACATCTATAGCGTTATATATCCTAACTTAAGGCAGGCTATCATCTCGGATGTAGTATTTTACAACGTTCCTGGCGGGCCGGCCTCTACTTCTCGGTGGGAACATTATATTCGTCTATAACGTAATATAACCTAACCTAACACATCTATCCCCTCGCTGGTAATGTTTTACAGAATCCCGTTCGTGTCGTCCCGTACGTCTCTGTTGGGATATTATATACGTCTATAGCGTTATATATCCTAACCTAAGGCAGGCTATCATCTCGGATGTAGTATTTTACAACATTCCTGGCGTATCGGCCCTAACTTTTCGGTGGGAACATTATATACGTCTATAACGTATCATAACCTAACCTAACCCATCTAGCCCCTCACTGGTAATGTTTTACAGAATCCCGTTCCTGTCGTCCCGTACGTCTCGGTTGGGACGTTATGAACGTCTACAGCGATATATATCCTAACCTAAGGCAGGCTAACATCTCAGATGTAGTATATTACATCATTCCTGGCGTATTGGCCTCTACTTCTCGGTGGAAACATTATATACGTCTATAACGTAATATAACCTAACTTAACACATCTAGCCCCTCGCTGGTAATGTTTTACAGAATCCCGTTCGTGTCGTCCCGTACGTCTCGGTTGGGATATTATATACGTCTATAGCGTTATATATCCTAACCTAAGGCAGGCTATCATCTCGGATGTAGTATTTTACAACATTCCTGGCGTATCGGCCCCTACTTCTCGGTGGGAACATTATATACGTCTATAACGTATCATAACCTAACCTACCCCATCTAGCCACTCGCTGGGAATGTTTTACAGAATCCCGTTCCTGTCGTCCCGTACGTCTCGGTTGGGACGTTATGAACGTCTACAGCGATATATATCCTAACGTAAGGCAGGCTAACATCTCGGATGTAGTATTTTACAACAGTCCTGGCGTATCGGCCCCTACTTCTCGGTGGGAACATTATATACGTCTATAACGTATCATAACCTAACCTAACCCATCTAGCCCTTCGCTGGGAATGTTTTACAGAATCCCGTTCCTGTCGTCCCGTACGTCTCGGTTGGGACGTTATGAACGTCTACAGCGATATATATCCTAAGGAAGGGCAGGCTAACATCTCGGATGTAGTATTTTACAACAGTCCTGGCGTATCGGCCCCTACTTCTCGGTGGGAACATTATATACGTCTATAACGTAATATAACCTAACCTATCACATCTAGCCCCTCGCTGGTAATGTTTTACAGAATCCCGTTCCTGTCGTCCCGTACGTCTCGGTTGGGACGTTATGAACGTCTACAGCGATATATATCCTAACCTAAGGCAGGCTAACATCTCAGATGTAGTATATTACATCATTCCTGGCGTATCGGCCTCTATTTCTCGGTGGAAACATTATATTCGTCTATAACGTAATATAACCTAACCTAACACATCTAGCCCCTCGCTGGTAATGTTTTACAGAATCCCGTTCGTGTCGTCCCGTACGTCTCGGTTGGGAAATTATATACGTCTATAGCGTTATATATCCTAACCTAAGGCAGGCTATCATCTCGGATGTAGTATTTTACAACGTTCCTGGCGGGTCGGCCTCTACTTCTCGGTGGGAACATTATATTCGTCTATAACGTAATATAACCTAACCTAACACATCTAGCCCCTCGCTGGTAATGTTTTACAGAATCCCGTTCCTGTCGTCCCGTACGTCTCGGTTGGGACGTTATGAACGTCTAAAGCGATATATATCCTAACCTAAGGCAGGCTAACATCTCAGATGTAATATATTACATCATTCCTGGCGTATCGGTCTCTACTTCTCGGTGGAAGCATTATATACGTCTATAACGTAATATAACCTAACCTAACACATCTAGCCCCTCGCTGGTAATGTTTTACAGAATCCCGTTCGTGTCGTCCCGTACGTCTCGGTTGGGATATTATATACGTCTATAGCGTTATATATCTTAACCTAAGGCAGGCTATCATCTCGGATGTAGTATTTTACAACATTCCTGGCGTATCGGCCCCTACTTCTCGGTGGGAACATTATATACGTCTATAACGTATCATAACCTAACCTAACCCATCTAGCCCCTCGCTGGGAATGTTTTACAGAATCCCGTTCCTGTCGTCCCGTACGTCTCGGTTGGGACGTTATGAACATCTACAGCGATATATATCCTAACGTAAGGCAGGCTAACATCTCGGATGTAGTATTTTACAACAGTCCTGGCGTATCGGCCCCTACTTCTCGGTGGGAACATTATATACGTCTATAACGTAACATAGCGTAACCTAACCCATCTAGCCGCTCGCTGGTAATGCATTACAGAATCCCGTTCCTGTTGTGCCGTACGTCTCGGTTGGGATATTATATACGTCTATAGCGTTATATATCCTAACTTAAGGCAGGCTATCATCTCGGATGTAGTATTTTACAACGTTCCTGGCGGGTCGGCCCCTACTTCTCGGTGGGAACATTATATACGTCTATAACGTATCATAACCTAACCTAACCCATCTAGCCCTTCGCTGGGAATGTTTTACAGAATCCCGTTCCTGTCGTTCCGTACGTCTCGGTTGGGACGTTATGAACGTCTACAGCGATATATATCCTAAGGAAGGGCAGGCTAACATCTCGGATGTAGTATTTTACAACAGTCCTGGCGTATCGGCCCCTACTTCTCGGTGGGAACATTATATACGTCTATAACGTAATAAAACCTAACCTATCACATCTAGCCCCTCGCTGGTAATGTTTTACAGAATCCCGTTCCTGTCGTCCCGTACGTCTCGCTTGGGACGTTATGAACGTCTACAGCGATATATATCCTAACGTAAGGCAGGCTAACATCTCGGATGTAGTATTTTACAACAGTCCTGGCGTATCGGCCCCTACTTCTCGGTGGGAACATTATATACGTCTATAACGTAACATAACGTAACCTAACCCATCTAGCCGCTCGCTGGTAATGTATTACAGAATCCCGTTCCTGTTGTGCCGTACGTCTCGGTTGGGATATTATATACGTCTAACGCGTTATATATCCTAACTTAAGGCAGGCTATCATCTCGGATGTAGTATTTTACAACGTTCCTGGCGGGTCGGCCCCTACTTCTCGGTGGGAACATTATATTCGTCTATAACGTAATATAACCTAACCTAACCCATCTAGCCCCTCGCTGGTAATGTATTACAGAATCCCGTTCCTGTTGTGCCGTACGTCTCGGTTGGGATATTATATACGTCTATAGCGTTATATATCCTAACTTAAGGCAGGCTATCATCTCGGATGTAGTATTTTACAACGTTCCTGGCGGGCCGGCCTCTACTTCTCGGTGGGAACATTATATTCGTCTATAACGTAATATAACCTAACCTAACACATCTAGCCCCTCGCTGGTAATGTTTTACAGAATCCCGTTAGTGTCGTCCCGTACGTCTCGGTTGGGATATTATATACGTCTATAGCGTTATATATCCTAACCTAAGGCAGGCTATCATCTCGGATGTAGTATTTTACAACATTCCTGGCGTATCGGCCGTAACTTTTCGGTGGGAACATTATATACGTCTATAACGTATCATAACCTAACCTAACCCATCTAGCCCCTCGCTGGTAATGTTTTACAGAATCCCGTTCCTGTCGTCCCGTACGTCTCGGTTGAGACGTTATGAACGTCTACAGCGATATATATCCTAACCTAAGGCAGGCTAACATCTCAGATGTAGTATATTACATCATTCCTGGCGTATCGGCCTCTACTTCTCGGTGGAAACATTATATACGTCTATAACGTAATATAACCTAACCTAACACATCTAGCCCCTCGCTGGTAATGTTTTACAGAATCCCGTTCGTGTCGTCCCGTACGTCTCGGTTGGGATATTATATACGTCTATAGCGTTATATATCCTAACCTAAGGCAGGCTATCATCTCGGATGTAGTATTTTACAACATTCCTGGCGTATCGGCCCCTACTTCTCGGTGGGACCATTAGATACGTCTATAATGTATCATAACCTAACCTAACCCATCTAGCCCCTCGCTGGTAATGTTTTACAGAATCCCGTTCCTGTCGTCCCGTACGTCTCGGTTGGGATATTATATACGTCTATAGCATTATATATCCTAACCTAAGGCAGGCTAACATCTCGGATGTAGTATATTACATCATTCCTGGCGTATCGACAACTACTTCTCGGTGGAAACATTATATACGTCTATAACGTAATATAACCTAACCTAACACATCTAGCCCCTCGCTGGTAATGTTTTACAGAATCCCGTTCGTATCGTCCCGTACGTCTCGGTTGGGATATTATATACGTCTATAGCGTTATATATCCTATCCTAAGGCAGGCTATCATCTCGGATGTAGTATTTTACAACATTCCTGGCGTATCGGCCCCTACTTCTCGGTGGGAACATTATATACGTCTATAACGTATCATAACCTAACCTAACCCATCTAGCCCCTCGCTGGGAATGTTTTACAGAATCCCGTTCCTGTCGTCCCGTACGTCTCGGTTGGGACGTTATGAACGTCTACAGCGATATATATCCTAACGTAAGGCATGCTAACATCTCGGATGTAGTATTTTACAACAGTCCTGGCGTATCGGCGCCTACTTCTCGGTGGGAACATTATATACGTCTATAACGTAACATAACGTAACCTAACCCATCTAGCCGCTCGCTGGTAATGTATTACAGAATCCCGTTCCTGTTGTGCCGTACGTCTCGGTTGGGATATTATATACGTCTATAGCGTTATATATCCTAACTTAAGGCAGGCTATCATCTCGGATGTAGTATTTTACAACGTTCCTGGCGGGTCGGCCTCTACTTCTCGGTGGGAACATTATATTCGTCTATAACGTAATATAACCTAACCTAACACATCTAGCCCCTCGCTGGTAATGTTTTACAGAATCCCGTTCCTGTCGTCCCGTACGTCTCGGTTGGGACGTTATGAACGTCTACAGCGATATATATCCTAAGGAAGGGCAGGCTAACATCTCGGATGTAGTATTTTACAACAGTCCTGGCGTATCGGCCCCTACTTCTCGGTGGGAACATTATATACGTCTATAACGTAATATAACCTAACCTAACATATCTAGCTCCTCGCTGGTAATGTTTTACAAAGTCCCGTTCGTGTCGTCCCGTACGTCTCGGTTGGGATATTATATACGTCTATAGCGTTATATATCCTAACCTAAGGCAGGCTATCATCTCGGATGTAGTATTTTACAACATTCCTAGCGCATCGGCCTCTACTTCTCGGTGGGAACATTATATTCGTCTATAACGTAATATAACCTAACCTATCACATCTAGCCCCTCGCTGGTAATGTTTTACAAAATCCCGTTCGTGTCGTCCCGTACGTCTTGGTTGGGATATTATATACGTCTATAGCATTATATATCCTAACCTAAGGCAGGCTAACATCTCGGATGTAGTATATTACATCATTCCTGGCGTATCGACCACTACTTCTCGGTGGAAACATTATATACGTCTATAACGTAATATAACCTAACCTAACACATGTAGCTAGTCGCTTTAATGTTTCACAGAATCCCGTTCGTGTCGTCCCGTTCGTCTCGGTTGGGACATTATATACGTCTGTAGCGTTATATATCCTAACTTAAGGCAGGCTATCATCTCGGATGTAGTATTTTACAACGTTCCTGGCGGGTCGGCCCCTACTTCTCGGTGGGAACATTATATACGTCTATAACGTATCATAACCTAACATAACCCATCTAGCCCCTCGCTGGGAATGTTTTACAGAATCCCGTTCCTGTCGTCCCGTACGTCTCGGTTGGGACGTTATGAACGTCTACAGCGATATATATCCTAACGTAAGGCAGGCTAACATCTCGGATGTAGTATTTTACAACAGTCCTGGCGTATCGGCCCCTACTTCTCGGTGGGAACATTATATACGTCTATAACGTAACATAACGTAACCTAACCCATCTAGCCGCTCGCTGGTAATGTATTACAGAATCCCGTTCCTGTTGTGCCGTACGTCTCGGTTGGGATATTATATACGTCTATAGCGTTATATATCCTAACTTAAGGCAGGCTATCATCTCGGATGTAGTATTTTACAACGTTCCTGGCGGGTCGGCCTCTAATTCTCGGTGGGAACATTATATTCGTCTATAACGTAATATAACCTAACCTAACACATCTAGCCCCTCGCTGGTATTGTTTTACAGAATCCCGTTCGTATCGTCCCGTACGTCTCGGTTGGGATATTATATACGTCTATAGCGTTATATATCCTAACCTAAGGCAGGCTATCATCTCGGATGTAGTATTTTACAACATTCCTGGCGTATCGGCCCCTACTTCTCGGTGGGAACATTATATACGTCTATAACGTATCATAAACTAACCTAACCCATCTAGCCCCTCGCTGGGAATGTTTTACAGAATCCCGTTCCTGTCGTCCCGTACGTCTCGGTTGGGACGTTATGAACGTCTAAAGCGATATATATCCTAACCTAAGGCAGGCTAACATCTCAGATGTAGTATATTACATCATTCCTGGTGTATCGGCCTCTACTTCTCGGTGGAAACATTATATACGTCTATAACGTAATATAACCTAACCTAACACATCTAGCCCCTCGCTGGTAATGTTTTACAGAATCCCGTTCGTGTCGTCCCGTACTTCTCGGTTGGGATATTATATACGTCTGTAGCGTTATATATCCTAACCTAAGGCAGGCTAACATCTCGGATGCAGTATTTTACAACATTCCTGGCGTATCGGCCCCTACTTCTCGGTGGGAACATTATATACGTCTATAACGTATCATAACCTAACCTAACCCATCTAGCCCCTCGCTGGGAATGTTTTACAGAATCCCGTTCCTGTCGTCCCGTACGTCTCGGTTGGGACGTTATGAACGTCTACAGCGATATATATCCTAAGGAAGGGCAGGCTAACATCTCGGATGTAGTATTTTACAACAGTCCTGGCGTATCGGCCCCTACTTCTCGGTGGGAACATTATATACGTCTATAACGTAACATAACGTAACCTAACCCATCTAGCCGCTCGCTGGTAATGTATTACAGAATCCCGTTCCTGTTGTGCCGTACGTCTCGGTTGGGATATTATATACGTCTATAGCGTTATATATCCTAACTTAAGGCAGGCTATCATCTCGGATGTAGTATTTTACAACGTTCCTGGCGGGCCGGCCTCTACTTCTCGGTGGGAACATTATATTCGTCTATAACGTAATATAACCTAACCTAACAGATCTAGCCCCTCGCTGGTAATCTTTTACAGAATCCCGTTCGTGACGTCCCGTACGTCTCGGTTGGGATATTATATACGTCTATAGCGTTATATATCCTAACTTAAGGCAGGCTATCATCTCGGATGTAGTATTTTACAACGTTCCTGGCGGGTCGGCCCCTACTTCTCGGTGGGAACATTATATACGTCTATAACGTATCATAACCTAACCTAACCCATCTAGCCCCTCGCTGGGAATGTTTTACAGAATCCCGTTCCTGTCGTCCCGTACGTCCCGGTTGGGACGTTATGAACGTCTACAGCGATATATATCCTAACGTAAGGCAGGCTAACATCTCGGATGTAGTATTTCACAACAGTCCTGGCGTATCGGCCCCTACTTCTCGGTGGGAACATTATATACGTCTATAACGTAACATAACGTAACCTAACCCATCTAGCCGCTCGCTGGTAATGTATTACAGAATCCCGTTCCTGTTGTGCCGTACGTCTCGGTTGGGATATTATATACGTCTATAGCGTTATATATCCTAACTTAAGGCAGGCTATCATCTCGGATGTAGTATTTTACAACGTTCCTGGCGGGCCGGCCTCTACTTCTCGGTGGGAACATTATATTCGTCTATAACGTAATATAACCTAACCTAACACATCTAGCCCCTCGCTGGTAATGTTTTACAGAATCCCGTTAGTGTCGTCCCGTACGTCTCGGTTGGGATATTATATACGTCTATAGCGTTATATATCCTAACCTAAGGCAGGCAATCATCTCGGATGTAGTATTTTACAACATTCCTGGCGTATCGGCCGTAACTTTTCGGTGGGAACATTATATACGTCTATAACGTATCATAACCTAACCTAACCCATCTAGCCCCTCGCTGGTAATGTTTTACAGAATCCCGTTCCTGTCGTCCCGTACGTCTCGGTTGGGACGTTATGAACGTCTACAGCGATATATATCCTAAGGAAGGGCAGGCTAACATCTCGGATGTAGTATTTTACAACAGTCCTGGCGTATCGGCCCCTACTTCTCGGTGGGAACATTATATACGTCTATAACGTAATATAACCTAACCTAACATATCTAGCTCCTCGCTGGTAATGTTTTACAAAGTCCCGTTCGTGTCGTCCCGTACGTCTCGGTTGGGATATTATATACGTCTATAGCGTTATATATCCTAACCTAAGGCAGGCTATCATCTCGGATGTAGTATTTTACAACATTCCTAGCGCATCGGCCTCTACTTCTCGGTGGGAACATTATATTCGTCTATAACGTAATATAACCTAACCTATCACATCTAGCCCCTCGCTGGTAATGTTTTACAAAATCCCGTTCGTGTCGTCCCGTACGTCTTGGTTGGGATATTATATACGTCTATAGCATTATATATCCTAACCTAAGGCAGGCTAACATCTCGGATGTAGTATATTACATCATTCCTGGCGTATCGACCACTACTTCTCGGTGGAAACATTATATACGTCTATAACGTAATATAACCTAACCTAACACATGTAGCTAGTCGCTTTAATGTTTCACAGAATCCCGTTCGTGTCGTCCCGTTCGTCTCGGTTGGGACATTATATACGTCTGTAGCGTTATATATCCTAACTTAAGGCAGGCTATCATCTCGGATGTAGTATTTTACAACGTTCCTGGCGGGTCGGCCCCTACTTCTCGGTGGGAACATTATATACGTCTATAACGTATCATAACCTAACATAACCCATCTAGCCCCTCGCTGGGAATGTTTTACAGAATCCCGTTCCTGTCGTCCCGTACGTCTCGGTTGGGACGTTATGAACGTCTACAGCGATATATATCCTAACGTAAGGCAGGCTAACATCTCGGATGTAGTATTTTACAACAGTCCTGGCGTATCGGCCCCTACTTCTCGGTGGGAACATTATATACGTCTATAACGTAACATAACGTAACCTAACCCATCTAGCCGCTCGCTGGTAATGTATTACAGAATCCCGTTCCTGTTGTGCCGTACGTCTCGGTTGGGATATTATATACGTCTATAGCGTTATATATCCTAACTTAAGGCAGGCTATCATCTCGGATGTAGTATTTTACAACGTTCCTGGCGGGTCGGCCTCTAATTCTCGGTGGGAACATTATATTCGTCTATAACGTAATATAACCTAACCTAACACATCTAGCCCCTCGCTGGTATTGTTTTACAGAATCCCGTTCGTATCGTCCCGTACGTCTCGGTTGGGATATTATATACGTCTATAGCGTTATATATCCTAACCTAAGGCAGGCTATCATCTCGGATGTAGTATTTTACAACATTCCTGGCGTATCGGCCCCTACTTCTCGGTGGGAACATTATATACGTCTATAACGTATCATAAACTAACCTAACCCATCTAGCCCCTCGCTGGGAATGTTTTACAGAATCCCGTTCCTGTCGTCCCGTACGTCTCGGTTGGGACGTTATGAACGTCTAAAGCGATATATATCCTAACCTAAGGCAGGCTAACATCTCAGATGTAGTATATTACATCATTCCTGGTGTATCGGCCTCTACTTCTCGGTGGAAACATTATATACGTCTATAACGTAATATAACCTAACCTAACACATCTAGCCCCTCGCTGGTAATGTTTTACAGAATCCCGTTCGTGTCGTCCCGTACTTCTCGGTTGGGATATTATATACGTCTGTAGCGTTATATATCCTAACCTAAGGCAGGCTAACATCTCGGATGCAGTATTTTACAACATTCCTGGCGTATCGGCCCCTACTTCTCGGTGGGAACATTATATACGTCTATAACGTATCATAACCTAACCTAACCCATCTAGCCCCTCGCTGGGAATGTTTTACAGAATCCCGTTCCTGTCGTCCCGTACGTCTCGGTTGGGACGTTATGAACGTCTACAGCGATATATATCCTAAGGAAGGGCAGGCTAACATCTCGGATGTAGTATTTTACAACAGTCCTGGCGTATCGGCCCCTACTTCTCGGTGGGAACATTATATACGTCTATAACGTAACATAACGTAACCTAACCCATCTAGCCGCTCGCTGGTAATGTATTACAGAATCCCGTTCCTGTTGTGCCGTACGTCTCGGTTGGGATATTATATACGTCTATAGCGTTATATATCCTAACTTAAGGCAGGCTATCATCTCGGATGTAGTATTTTACAACGTTCCTGGCGGGCCGGCCTCTACTTCTCGGTGGGAACATTATATTCGTCTATAACGTAATATAACCTAACCTAACAGATCTAGCCCCTCGCTGGTAATCTTTTACAGAATCCCGTTCGTGACGTCCCGTACGTCTCGGTTGGGATATTATATACGTCTATAGCGTTATATATCCTAACTTAAGGCAGGCTATCATCTCGGATGTAGTATTTTACAACGTTCCTGGCGGGTCGGCCCCTACTTCTCGGTGGGAACATTATATACGTCTATAACGTATCATAACCTAACCTAACCCATTTAGCCCCTCGCTGGGAATGTTTTACAGAATCCCGTTCCTGTCGTCCCGTACGTCCCGGTTGGGACGTTATGAACGTCTACAGCGATATATATCCTAACGTAAGGCAGGCTAACATCTCGGATGTAGTATTTCACAACAGTCCTGGCGTATCGGCCCCTACTTCTCGGTGGGAACATTATATACGTCTATAACGTAACATAACGTAACCTAACCCATCTAGCCGCTCGCTGGTAATGTATTACAGAATCCCGTTCCTGTTGTGCCGTACGTCTCGGTTGGGATATTATATACGTCTATAGCGTTATATATCCTAACTTAAGGCAGGCTATCATCTCGGATGTAGTATTTTACAACGTTCCTGGCGGGCCGGCCTCTACTTCTCGGTGGGAACATTATATTCGTCTATAACGTAATATAACCTAACCTAACACATCTAGCCCCTCGCTGGTAATGTTTTACAGAATCCCGTTAGTGTCGTCCCGTACGTCTCGGTTGGGATATTATATACGTCTATAGCGTTATATATCCTAACCTAAGGCAGGCAATCATCTCGGATGTAGTATTTTACAACATTCCTGGCGTATCGGCCGTAACTTTTCGGTGGGAACATTATATACGTCTATAACGTATCATAACCTAACCTAACCCATCTAGCCCCTCGCTGGTAATGTTTTACAGAATCCCGTTCCTGTCGTCCCGTACGTCTCGGTTGGGACGTTATGAACGTCTACAGCGATATATATCCTAACCTAAGGCAGGCTAACATCTCAGATGTAGTATATTACATCATTCCTGGCGTATCGGCCTCTACTTCTCGGTGGAAACATTATATACGTCTATAACGTAATATAACCTAACCTAACACATCTAGCCCCTCGCTGGTAATGTTTTACAGAATCCCGTTCGTGTCGTCCCGTACGTCTCGGTTGGGATATTATATACGTCTATAGCGTTATATATCCTAACCTAAGGCAGGCTATCATCTCGGATGTAGTACTTTACAACATTCCTGGCGTATCGGCCCCTACTTCTCGGTGGGAACATTAGATACGTCTATAACGTATCATAAACTAACCTAACCCATCTAGCCCCTCGCTGGGAATGTTTTACAGAATCCCGTTCCTGTCGTCCCGTACGTCTCGGTTGGGACGTTATGAACGTCTAAAGCGATATATATCCTAACCTAAGGCAGGCTAACATCTCAGATGTAGTATATTACATCATTCCTGGTGTATCGGCCTCTACTTCTCGGTGGAAACATTATATACGTCTATAACGTAATATAACCTAACCTAACACATCTAGCCCCTCGCTGGTAATGTTTTACAGAATCCCGTTCGTGTCGTCCCGTACTTCTCGGTTGGGATATTATATACGTCTGTAGCGTTATATATCCTAACCTAAGGCAGGCTAACATCTCGGATGCAGTATTTTACAACATTCCTGGCGTATCGGCCCCTACTTCTCGGTGGGAACATTATATACGTCTATAACGTATCATAACCTAACCTAACCCATCTAGCCCCTCGCTGGGAATGTTTTACAGAATCCCGTTCCTGTCGTCCCGTACGTCTCGGTTGGGACGTTATGAACGTCTACAGCGATATATATCCTAAGGAAGGGCAGGCTAACATCTCGGATGTAGTATTTTACAACAGTCCTGGCGTATCGGCCCCTACTTCTCGGTGGGAACATTATATACGTCTATAACGTAACATAACGTAACCTAACCCATCTAGCCGCTCGCTGGTAATGTATTACAGAATCCCGTTCCTGTTGTGCCGTACGTCTCGGTTGGGATATTATATACGTCTATAGCGTTATATATCCTAACTTAAGGCAGGCTATCATCTCGGATGTAGTATTTTACAACGTTCCTGGCGGGCCGGCCTCTACTTCTCGGTGGGAACATTATATTCGTCTATAACGTAATATAACCTAACCTAACACATCTAGCCCCTCGCTGGTAATCTTTTACAGAATCCCGTTCGTGACGTCCCGTACGTCTCGGTTGGGATATTATATACGTCTATAGCGTTATATATCCTAACTTAAGGCAGGCTATCATCTCGGATGTAGTATTTTACAACGTTCCTGGCGGGTCGGCCCCTACTTCTCGGTGGGAACATTATATACGTCTATAACGTATCATAACCTAACCTAACCCATCTAGCCCCTCGCTGGGAATGTTTTACAGAATCCCGTTCCTGTCGTCCCGTACGTCCCGGTTGGGACGTTATGAACGTCTACAGCGATATATATCCTAACGTAAGGCAGGCTAACATCTCGGATGTAGTATTTCACAACAGTCCTGGCGTATCGGCCCCTACTTCTCGGTGGGAACATTATATACGTCTATAACGTAACATAACGTAACCTAACCCATCTAGCCGCTCGCTGGTAATGTATTACAGAATCCCGTTCCTGTTGTGCCGTACGTCTCGGTTGGGATATTATATACGTCTATAGCGTTATATATCCTAACTTAAGGCAGGCTATCATCTCGGATGTAGTATTTTACAACGTTCCTGGCGGGCCGGCCTCTACTTCTCGGTGGGAACATTATATTCGTCTATAACGTAATATAACCTAACCTAACACATCTAGCCCCTCGCTGGTAATGTTTTACAGAATCCCGTTAGTGTCGTCCCGTACGTCTCGGTTGGGATATTATATACGTCTATAGCGTTATATATCCTAACCTAAGGCAGGCAATCATCTCGGATGTAGTATTTTACAACATTCCTGGCGTATCGGCCGTAACTTTTCGGTGGGAACATTATATACGTCTATAACGTATCATAACCTAACCTAACCCATCTAGCCCCTCGCTGGTAATGTTTTACAGAATCCCGTTCCTGTCGTCCCGTACGTCTCGGTTGGGACGTTATGAACGTCTACAGCGATATATATCCTAACCTAAGGCAGGCTAACATCTCAGATGTAGTATATTACATCATTCCTGGCGTATCGGCCTCTACTTCTCGGTGGAAACATTATATACGTCTATAACGTAATATAACCTAACCTAACACATCTAGCCCCTCGCTGGTAATGTTTTACAGAATCCCGTTCGTGTCGTCCCGTACGTCTCGGTTGGGATATTATATACGTCTATAGCGTTATATATCCTAACCTAAGGCAGGCTATCATCTCGGATGTAGTACTTTACAACATTCCTGGCGTATCGGCCCCTACTTCTCGGTGGGAACATTAGATACGTCTATAACGTATCATAACCTAACCTAACCCATCTAGCCCCTCGCTGGGAATGTTTTACAGAATCCCGTTCGTGTCGTCCCGTACGTCTCGGTTGGGATATTATATACGTCTATAGCGTTATATATCCTAACCTAAGGCAGGCTAACATCTCGGATGCAGTATTTTACAACATTCCTGGCGTATCGGCCCCTACTTCTCGGTGGGAACATTATATACGTCTATAACGTATCATAACCTAACCTAACCCATCTAGCCCCTCGCTGGGAATGTTTTACAGAATCCCGTTCCTGTCGTCCCGTTCGTCTCGGTTGGGACATTATATACGTCTGTAGCGTTATATATCCTAACTTAAGGCAGGCTATCATCTCGGATGTAGTATTTTACAACGTTCCTGGCGGGTCGGCCCCTACTTCTCGGTGGGAACATTATATACGTCTATAACGTAACATAACGTAACCTAACCCATCTAGCCGCTCGCTGGTAATGTATTACAGAATCCCGTTCCTGTTGTGCCGTACGTCTCGGTTGGAATATTATATACGTCTATAGCGTTATATATCCTAACTTAAGGCAGGCTATCATCTCGGATGTAGTATTTTACAACGTTCCTGGCGGGTCGGCCTCTACTTCTCGGTGGGAACATTATATTCGTCTATAACGTAATATAACCTAACCTAACACATCTAGCCCCTCGCTGGTAATGTTTTACAGAATCCCGTTCGTGTCGTCCCGTACGTCTCGGTTGGGATATTATATACGTCTATAGCGTTATATATCCTAACCTAAGGCAGGCTAACATCTCGGATGCAGTATTTTACAACATTCCTGGCGTATCGGCTCCTACTTCTCGGTGGGAACATTATATACGTCTATAACGTATCATAACCTAACCTAACCCATCTAGCCCCTCGCTGGGAATGTTTTACAGAATCCCGTTCCTGTCGTCCCGTACGTCTCGGTTGGGACGTTATGAACGTCTACAGCGATATATATCCTAACGTAAGGCAGGCTAACATCTCGGATGTAGTATTTTACAACAGTCCTGGCGTATCGGCCCCTACTTCTCGGTGGGAACATTATATACGTCTATAACGTAACATAACCTAACCTAACCCATCTAGCCGCTCGCTGGTAATGTATTACAGAATCCCGTTCCTGTTGTGCCGTACGTCTCGGTTGGGATATTATATACGTCTATAGCGTTATATATCCTAACTTAAGGCAGGCTATCATCTCGGATGTAGTATTTTACAACGTTCCTGGCGGGTCGGCCTCTACTTCTCGGTGGGAACATTATATTCGTCTATAACGTAATATAACCTAACCTAACACATCTAGCCCCTCGCTGGTAATGTTTTACAGAATCCCGTTCGTGTCGTCCCGTACGTCTCGGTTGGGATATTATATACGTCTATAGCGTTATATATCCTAACCTAAGGCAGGCTAACATCTCGGATGCAGTATTTTACAACATTCCTGGCGTATCGGCCCCTACTTCTCGGTGGGAACATTATATACGTCTATAACGTATCATAACCTAACCTAACCCATCTAGCCCCTCGCTGGGAATGTTTTACAGAATCCCGTTCCTGTCGTCCCGTACGTCTCGGTTGGGACGTTATGAACGTCTACAGCGATATATATCCTAACGTAAGGCAGGCTAACATCTCGGATGTAGTATTTTACAACAGTCCTGGCGTATCGGCCCCTACTTCTCGGTGGGAACATTATATTCGTCTATAACGTAATATAACCTAACCTAACACATCTAGCCCCTCGCTGGTAATGTTTTACAGAATCCCGTTCGTGTCGTCCCGTACGTCGCGGTTGGGATATTATATACGTCTATAGCGTTATATATCCTAACCTAAGGCAGGCTATCATCTCGGATGTAGTATTTTACAACATTCCTGGCGTATCGGCCCCTACTTCTCGGTGGGAACATTATATACGTCTATAACGTATCATAACCTAACCTAACCCATCTAGCCCCTCGCTGGGAATGTTTTACAGAATCCCGTTCCTGTCGTCCCGTACGTCTCGGTTGGGACGTTATGAACGTCTACAGCGATATATATCCTAACGTAAGGCAGGCTAACATCTCGGATGTAGTATTTTACAACAGTCCTGGCGTATCGGCCCCTACTTCTCGGTGGGAACATTATATACGTCTATAACGTAACATAACGTAACCTAACCCATCTAGCCGCTCGCTGGTAATGTATTACAGAATCCCGTTCCTGTTGTGCCGTACGTCTCGGTTGGGATATTATATACGTCTATAGCGTTATATATCCTAACTTAAGGCAGGCTATCATCGCGGATGTAGTATTTTACAACGTTCCTGGCGGGTCGGCCTCTAATTCTCGGTGGGAACATTATATTCGTCTATAACGTAATATAACCTAACCTAACACATCTAGCCCCTCGCTGGTAATGTTTTACAGAATCCCGTTCGTGTCGTCCCGTACGTCTCGGTTGGGATATTATATACGTCTATAGCGTTATATATCCTAACCTAAGGCAGGCTATCATCTCGGATGTAGTACTTTACAACATTCCTGGCGTATCGGCCCCTACTTCTCGGTGGGAACATTATATACGTCTATAACGTATCATAACCTAACCTAACCCATCTAGCCCCTCGCTGGGAATGTTTTACAGAATCCCGTTCGTGTCGTCCCGTACGTCTCGGTTGGGATATTATATACGTCTATAGCGTTATATATCCTAACCTAAGGCAGGCTAACATCTCGGATGCAGTATTTTACAACATTCCTGGCGTATCGGCCCCTACTTCTCGGTGGGAACATTATATACGTCTATAACGTATCATAACCTAACCTAACCCATCTAGCCCCTCGCTGGGAATGTTTTACAGAATCCCGTTCCTGTCGTCCCGTTCGTCTCGGTTGGGACATTATATACGTCTGTAGCGTTATATATCCTAACTTAAGGCAGGCTATCATCTCGGATGTAGTATTTTACAACGTTCCTGGCGGATCGGCCCCTACTTCTCGGTGGGAACATTATATACGTCTATAACGTAACATAACGTAACCTAACCCATCTAGCCGCTCGCTGGTAATGTATTACAGAATCCCGTTCCTGTTGTGCCGTACGTCTCGGTTGGAATATTATATACGTCTATAGCGTTATATATCCTAACTTAAGGCAGGCTATCATCTCGGATGTAGTATTTTACAACGTTCCTGGCGGGTCGGCCTCTACTTCTCGGTGGGAACATTATATTCGTCTATAACGTAATATAACCTAACCTAACACATCTAGCCCCTCGCTGGTAATGTTTTACAGAATCCCGTTCGTGTCGTCCCGTACGTCTCGGTTGGGATATTATATACGTCTATAGCGTTATATATCCTAACCTAAGGCAGGCTAACATCTCGGATGCAGTATTTTACAACATTCCTGGCGTATCGGCCCCTACTTCTCGGTGGGAACATTATATACGTCTATAACGTATCATAACCTAACCTAACCCATCTAGCCCCTCGCTGGGAATGTTTTACAGAATCCCGTTCCTGTCGTCCCGTACGTCTCGGTTGGGACGTTATGAACGTCTACAGCGATATATATCCTAACGTAAGGCAGGCTAACATCTCGGATGTAGTATTTTACAACAGTCCTGGCGTATCGGCCCCTACTTCTCGGTGGGAACATTATATACGTCTATAACGTAACATAACCTAACCTAACCCATCTAGCCGCTCGCTGGTAATGTATTACAGAATCCCGTTCCTGTTGTGCCGTACGTCTCGGTTGGGATATTATATACGTCTATAGCGTTATATATCCTAACTTAAGGCAGGCTATCATCTCGGATGTAGTATTTTACAACGTTCCTGGCGGGTCGGCCTCTACTTCTCGGTGGGAACATTATCTACGTCTATAACGTAATATAACCTAACCTATCACATCTAGCCCCTCGCTGGTAATGTTTTACAGAATCCCGTTTGTGTCGTCCCGTAAGTCTCGGTTGGGACATTATATACTACTACAGCGTTATATATCCTAACCTAAGGCAGGCTAACATCTCGGATGCAGTATTTTACAACATTCCTGGCGGGTCGGCACCTACTTCTCGGTGGGAACATTATATACGTCTATAACGTAACATAACGTAACCTAACCCATCTAGCCGCTCGCTGGTAATGTATTACAGAATCCCGTTCCTGTTGTGCCGTACGTCTCGGTTGGGATATTATATACGTCTATAGCGTTATATATCCTAACCTAAGGCAGGCTAACATGTCGGATGTAGTATATTACATCATTCCTGGCGTATCGACCACTACTTCTCGGTGGGAACATTATATACGTCTATAACGTAACATAACGTAACCTAACCCATCTAGCCGCTCGCTGGTAATGTATTACAGAATCCCGTTCCTGTTGTGCCGTACGTCTCGGTTGGGATATTATATACGTCTATAGCGTTATATATCCTAACTTAAGGCAAGCTATCATCTCGGATGTAGTATATTACATCATTCCTGGCGTATCGGCCTCTACTCCTCGGTGGAAACATTATATACGTCTATAACGTATCATAACCTAACCTAACCAATCTAGCCCCTCGCTGGGAATGTTTTACAGAATCCCGTTCCTGTCGTCCCGTACGTCTCGGTTGGGACGTTATGAACATCTACAGCGATATATATCCTAACGTAAGGCAGGCTAACATCTCGGATGTAGTATTTTACAACATTCCTGGCGTATCGGCCCCTACTTCTCGGTGGGAACATTATATACGTCTATAACGTATCATAACCTAACCTAACCCATCTAGCCCCTCGCTGGGAATGTTTTACAGAATCCCGTTCCTGTCGTCCCGTTCGTCTCGGTTGGGATATTATATACGTCTATAGCGTTATATATCCTAACTTAAGGCAGGCTATCATCTCGGATGTAGTATTTTACAACGTTCCTGGCGGGTCGGCCTCTACTTCTCGGTGGGAACATTATATTCGTCTATAACGTAATATAACCAAACCTAACACATCTAGCCCCTCGCTGGTAATGTTTTACAGAATCCCGTTCCTGTCGTCCCGTTCGTCTCGGTTGGGACATTATATACGTCTGTAGCGTTATATATCCTAACTTAAGGCAGGCTATCATCTCGGATGTAGTATTTTACAACGTTCCTGGCGGGTCGGCCCCTACTTCTCGGTGGGAACATTATATACGTCTATAACGTAACATAACGTAACCTAACCCATCTAGCCGCTCGCTGGTAATGTATTACAGAATCCCGTTCCTGTTGTGCCGTACGTCTCGGTTGGGATATTATATACGTCTATAGCGTTATATATCCTAACTTAAGGCAGGCTATCATCTCGGATGTAGTATTTTACAACGTTCCTGGCGGGTCGGCCTCTACTTCTCGGTGGGAACATTATATTCGTCTATAACGTAATATAACCAAACCTAACACATCTAGCCCCTCGCTGGTAATGTTTTACAGAATCCCGTTCGTGTCGTCCCGTACGTCTCGGTTGGGATATTATATACGTCTATAGCGTTATATATCCTAACCTAAGGCAGGCTAACATCTCGGATGCAGTATTTTACAACATTCCTGGCGTATCGGCCCCTACTTCTCGGTGGGAACATTATATACGTCTATAACGTATCATAACCTAACCTAACCCATCTAGCCCCTCGCTTGTAATGTTTTACAGAATCCCGTTCCTGTCGTCCCGTACGTCTCGCTTGGGACGTTATGAACGTCTACAGCGATATATATCCTAACGTAAGGCAGGCTAACATCTCGGATGTAGTATTTTACAACAGTCCTGGCGTATCGGCCCCTACTTCTCGGTGGGAACATTATATACGTCTATAACGTAACATAACGTAACCTAACCCATCTAGCCGCTCGCTGGTAATGTATTACAGAATCCCGTTCCTGTTGTGCCGTACGTCTCGGTTGGGATATTATATACGTCTATAGCGTTATATATCCTAACCTAAGGCAGGCTATCATCTCGGATGTAGTATTTTACAACATTCCTGGCGTATCGGCCCCTACTTCTCTGTGGGAACATTATATACGTCTATAACGTATCATAACCTAACCTAACCCATCTAGCCCCTCGCTGGTAATGTTTTACAGAATCCCGTTCCTGTCGTCCCGTACGTCTCGGTTGGGACGTTATGAACGTCTACAGCGATATATATCCTAACGTAAGGTAGGCTAACATCTCGGATGTAGTATTTTACAACAGTCCTGGCGTATCGGCCCCTACTTCTCGGTTGGAACATTATCTACATCTATAACGTAATATAACCTAACCTATCACATCTAGCCCCTCGCTGGTAATGTTTTACAGAATCCCGTTTGTGTCGTCCCGTAAGTCTCGGTTGGGACATTATATACTACTACAGCGTTATATATCCTAACCTAAGGCAGGTTAACATCTCGGAAGTAGTATTTTACAACATTCCTGGCGTATCGGCCCCTACTTCTCGGTGGGAACATTATATACGTCTATAACGTATCATAACCTAACCTAATCCATCTAGCCCCTCGCTGGTAATGTTTTACAGAATCCCGTTCGTGTCGTCTCGTACGTCTCGGTTGGGATATTATATACGTCTATAGCGTTATATATCCTAACCTAAGGCAGGCTAACATCTCGGATGCAGTATTTTACAACATTCCTGGCGTATCGGCCCCTACTTCTCGGTGGGAACATTATATACGTCTATAACGTATCATAACCTAACCTAACCCATCTAGCCCCTCGCTGGGAATGTTTTACAGAATCCCGTTCCTGTCGTCCCGTTCGTCTCGGTTGGGACATTATATACGTCTGTAGCGTTATATATCCTAACTTAAGGCAGGCTATCATCTCGGATGTAGTATTTTACAACGTTCCTGGCGGGTCGGCCTCTAATTCTCGGTGGGAACATTATATTCGTCTATAACGTAATATAACCTAACCTAACACATCTAGCCCCTCGCTCGTAATGTTTTACAGAATCCCGTTCGTGTCGTCCCGTACGTCTCGGTTGGGATATTATATACGTCTATAGCGTTATATATCCTAACCTAAGGCAGGCTATCATCTCGGATGTAGTATTTTACAACATTCCTAGCGCATCGGCCTCTACTTCTCGGTGGGAACATTATATTCGTCTATAACGTAATATAACCTAACCTATCACATCTAGCCCCTCGCTGGTAATGTTTTACAAAATCCCGTTCGTGTCGTCCCGTACGTCTTGGTTGGGATATTATATACGTCTATAGCATTATATATCCTAACCTAAGGCAGGCTAACATCTCGGATGTAGTATATTACATCATTCCTGGCGTATCGACCACTACTTCTCGGTGGAAACATTATATACGTCTATAACGTAATATAACCTAACCTAACACATCTAGCTAGTCGCTTTAATGTTTCACAGAATCCCGTTCGTGTCGTCCCGTTCGTCTCGGTTGGGACATTATATACGTCTGTAGCGTTATATATCCTAACTTAAGGCAGGCTATCATCTCGGATGTAGTATTTTACAACGTTCCTGGCGGGTCGGCCCCTACTTCTCGGTGGGAACATTATATACGTCTATAACGTATCATAACCTAACATAACCCATCTAGCCCCTCGCTGGGAATGTTTTACAGAATCCCGTTCCTGTCGTCCCGTACGTCTCGGTTGGGACGTTATGAACGTCTACAGCGATATATATCCTAACGTAAGGCAGGCTAACATCTCGGATGTAGTATTTTACAACAGTCCTGGCGTATCGGCCCCTACTTCTCGGTGGGAACATTATATACGTCTATAACGTAACATAACGTAACCTAACCCATCTAGCCGCTCGCTGGTAATGTATTACAGAATCCCGTTCCTGTTGTGCCGTACGTCTCGGTTGGGATATTATATACGTCTATAGCGTTATATATCCTAACTTAAGGCAGGCTATCATCTCGGATGTAGTATTTTACAACGTTCCTGGCGGGTCGGCCTCTAATTCTCGGTGGGAACATTATATTCGTCTATAACGTAATATAACCTAACCTAACACATCTAGCCCCTCGCTGGTAATGTTTTACAGAATCCCGTTCGTATCGTCCCGTACGTCTCGGTTGGGATATTATATACGTCTATAGCGTTATATATCCTAACCTAAGGCAGGCTATCATCTCGGATGTAGTATTTTACAACATTCCTGGCGTATCGGCCCCTACTTCTCGGTGGGAACATTATATACGTCTATAACGTATCATAACCTAACCTAACCCATCTAGCCCCTCGCTGGGAATGTTTTACAGAATCCCGTTCCTGTCGTCCCGTACGTCTCGGTTGGGACGTTATGAACGTCTAAAGCGATATATATCCTAACCTAAGGCAGGCTAACATCTCAGATGTAGTATATTACATCATTCCTGGTGTATCGGCCTCTACTTCTCGGTGGAAACATTATATACGTCTATAACGTAATATAACCTAACCTAACACATCTAGCCCCTCGCTGGTAATGTTTTACAGAATCCCGTTCGTGTCGTCCCGTACTTCTCGGTTGGGATATTATATACGTCTGTAGCGTTATATATCCTAACCTAAGGCAGGCTAACATCTCGGATGCAGTATTTTACAACATTCCTGGCGTATCGGCCCCTACTTCTCGGTGGGAACATTATATACGTCTATAACGTATCATAACCTAACCTAACCCATCTAGCCCCTCGCTGGGAATGTTTTACAGAATCCCGTTCCTGTCGTCCCGTACGTCTCGGTTGGGACGTTATGAACGTCTACAGCGATATATATCCTAAGGAAGGGCAGGCTAACATCTCGGATGTAGTATTTTACAACAGTCCTGGCGTATCGGCCCCTACTTCTCGGTGGGAACATTATATACGTCTATAACGTAACATAACGTAACCTAACCCATCTAGCCGCTCGCTGGTAATGTATTACAGAATCCCGTTCCTGTTGTGCCGTACGTCTCGGTTGGGATATTATATACGTCTATAGCGTTATATATCCTAACTTAAGGCAGGCTATCATCTCGGATGTAGTATTTTACAACGTTCCTGGCGGGCCGGCCTCTACTTCTCGGTGGGAACATTATATTCGTCTATAACGTAATATAACCTAACCTAACACATCTAGCCCCTCGCTGGTAATCTTTTACAGAATCCCGTTCGTGACGTCCCGTACGTCTCGGTTGGGATATTATATACGTCTATAGCGTTATATATCCTAACTTAAGGCAGGCTATCATCTCGGATGTAGTATTTTACAACGTTCCTGGCGGGTCGGCCCCTACTTCTCGGTGGGAACATTATATACGTCTATAACGTATCATAACCTAACCTAACCCATCTAGCCCCTCGCTGGGAATGTTTTACAGAATCCCGTTCCTGTCGTCCCGTACGTCCCGGTTGGGACGTTATGAACGTCTACAGCGATATATATCCTAACGTAAGGCAGGCTAACATCTCGGATGTAGTATTTCACAACAGTCCTGGCGTATCGGCCCCTACTTCTCGGTGGGAACATTATATACGTCTATAACGTATCATAACCTAACCTAACCCATCTAGCCCCTCGCTGGTAATGTTTTACAGAATCCCGTTCCTGTCGTCCCGTACGTCTCGGTTGGGACGTTATGAACGTCTACAGCGATATATATCCTAACCTAAGGCAGGCTAACATCTCAGATGTAGTATATTACATCATTCCTGGCGTATCGGCCTCTACTTCTCGGTGGAAACATTATATACGTCTATAACGTAATATAACCTAACCTAACACATCTAGCCCCTCGCTGGTAATGTTTTACAGAATCCCGTTCGTGTCGTCCCGTACGTCTCGGTTGGGATATTATATACGTCTATAGCGTTATATATCCTAACCTAAGGCAGGCTATCATCTCGGATGTAGTATTTTACAACATTCCTGGCGTATCGGCCCCTACTTCTCGGTGGGAACATTAGATACGTCTATAACGTATCATAACCTAACCTAACCCATCTAGCCCCTCGCTGGTAATGTTTTACAGAATCCCGTTCCTGTCGTCCCGTACGTCTCGGTTGGGATATTATATACGTCTATAGCATTATATATCCTAACCTAAGGCAGGCTAACATCTCGGATGTAGTATATTACATCATTCCTGGCGTATCGACAACTACTTCTCGGTGGAAACATTATATACGTCTATAACGTAATATAACCTAACCTAACACATCTAGCCCCTCGCTGGTAATGTTTTACAGAATCCCGTTCGTATCGTCCCGTACGTCTCGGTTGGGATATTATATACGTCTATAGCGTTATATATCCTATCCTAAGGCAGGCTATCATCTCGGATGTAGTATTTTACAACATTCCTGGCGTATCGGCCCCTACTTCTCGGTGGGAACATTATATACGTCTATAACGTATCATAACCTAACCTAACCCATCTAGCCCCTCGCTGGGAATGTTTTACAGAATCCCGTTCCTGTCGTCCCGTACGTCTCGGTTGGGACGTTATGAACGTCTACAGCGATATATATCCTAACGTAAGGCAGGCTAACATCTCGGATGTAGTATTTTACAACAGTCCTGGCGTATCGGCGCCTACTTCTCGGTGGGAACATTATATACGTCTATAACGTAACATAACGTAACCTAACCCATCTAGCCGCTCGCTGGTAATGTATTACAGAATCCCGTTCCTGTTGTGCCGTACGTCTCGGTTGGGATATTATATACGTCTATAGCGTTATATATCCTAACTTAAGGCAGGCTATCATCTCGGATGTAGTATTTTACAACGTTCCTGGCGGGTCGGCCTCTAATTCTCGGTGGGAACATTATATTCGTCTATAACGTAATATAACCTAACCTAACACATCTAGCCCCTCGCTGGTAATGTTTTACAGAATCCCGTTCGTGTCGTCCCGTACGTCTCGGTTGGGACGTTATGAACATCTACAGCGATATATATCCTAACGTAAGGCAGGCTAACATCTCGGATGTAGTATTTTACAACAGTCCTGGCGTATCGGCCCCTACTTCTCGGTGGGAACATTATATACGTCTATAACGTAACATAACGTAACCTAACCCATCTAGCCGCTCGCTGGTAATGCATTACAGAATCCCGTTCGTGTCGTCCCGTACTTCTCGGTTGGGATATTATATACGTCTGTAGCGTTATATATCCTAACCTAAGGCAGGCTAACATCTCGGATGCAGTATTTTACAACATTCCTGGCGTATCGGCCCCTACTTCTCGGTGGGAACATTATATACGTCTATAACGTATCATAACCTAACCTAACCCATCTAGCCCCTCGCTGGGAATGTTTTACAGAATCCCGTTCCTGTCGTCCCGTACGTCTCGGTTGGGACGTTATGAACGTCTACAGCGATATATATCCTAAGGAAGGGCAGGCTAACATCTCGGATGTAGTATTTTACAACAGTCCTGGCGTATCGGCCCCTACTTCTCGGTGGGAACATTATATACGTCTATAACGTAACATAACGTAACCTAACCCATCTAGCCGCTCGCTGGTAATGTATTACAGAATCCCGTTCCTGTTGTGCCGTACGTCTCGGTTGGGATATTATATACGTCTATAGCGTTATATATCCTAACTTAAGGCAGGCTATCATCTCGGATGTAGTATTTTACAACGTTCCTGGCGGGCCGGCCTCTACTTCTCGGTGGGAACATTATATTCGTCTATAACGTAATATAACCTAACCTAACACATCTAGCCCCTCGCTGGTAATCTTTTACAGAATCCCGTTCGTGACGTCCCGTACGTCTCGGTTGGGATATTATATACGTCTATAGCGTTATATATCCTAACTTAAGGCAGGCTATCATCTCGGATGTAGTATTTTACAACGTTCCTGGCGGGTCGGCCCCTACTTCTCGGTGGGAACATTATATACGTCTATAACGTATCATAACCTAACCTAACCCATCTAGCCCCTCGCTGGGAATGTTTTACAGAATCCCGTTCCTGTCGTCCCGTACGTCCCGGTTGGGACGTTATGAACGTCTACAGCGATATATATCCTAACGTAAGGCAGGCTAACATCTCGGATGTAGTATTTCACAACAGTCCTGGCGTATCGGCCCCTACTTCTCGGTGGGAACATTATATACGTCTATAACGTATCATAACCTAACCTAACCCATATAGCCCCTCGCTGGTAATGTTTTACAGAATCCCGTTCCTGTCGTCCCGTACGTCTCGGTTGGGACGTTATGAACGTCTACAGCGATATATATCCTAACCTAAGGCAGGCTAACATCTCAGATGTAGTATATTACATCATTCCTGGCGTATCGGCCTCTACTTCTCGGTGGAAACATTATATACGTCTATAACGTAATATAACCTAACCTAACACATCTAGCCCCTCGCTGGTAATGTTTTACAGAATCCCGTTCGTGTCGTCCCGTACGTCTCGGTTGGGATATTATATACGTCTATAGCGTTATATATCCTATCCTAAGGCAGGCTATCATCTCGGATGTAGTATTTTACAACATTCCTGGCGTATCGGCCCCTACTTCTCGGTGGGAACATTATATACGTCTATAACGTATCATAACCTAACCTAACCCATCTAGCCCCTCGCTGGGAATGTTTTACAGAATCCCGTTCCTGTCGTCCCGTACGTCTCGGTTGGGACGTTATGAACGTCTACAGCGATATATATCCTAACGTAAGGCAGGCTAACATCTCGGATGTAGTATTTTACAACAGTCCTGGCGTATCGGCGCCTACTTCTCGGTGGGAACATTATATACGTCTATAACGTAACATAACGTAACCTAACCCATCTAGCCGCTCGCTGGTAATGTATTACAGAATCCCGTTCCTGTTGTGCCGTACGTCTCGGTTGGGATATTATATACGTCTATAGCGTTATATATCCTAACTTAAGGCAGGCTATCATCTCGGATGTAGTATTTTACAACGTTCCTGGCGGGTCGGCCTCTAATTCTCGGTGGGAACATTATATTCGTCTATAACGTAATATAACCTAACCTAACACATCTAGCCCCTCGCTGGTAATGTTTTACAGAATCCCGTTCGTGTCGTCCCGTACGTCTCGGTTGGGACGTTATGAACATCTACAGCGATATATATCCTAACGTAAGGCAGGCTAACATCTCGGATGTAGTATTTTACAACAGTCCTGGCGTATCGGCCCCTACTTCTCGGTGGGAACATTATATACGTCTATAACGTAACATAACGTAACCTAACCCATCTAGCCGCTCGCTGGTAATGCATTACAGAATCCCGTTCCTGTTGTGCCGTACGTCTCGGTTGGGATATTATATACGTCTATAGCGTTATATATCCTAACTTAAGGCAGGCTATCATCTCGGATGTAGTATTTTACAACGTTCCTGGCGGGTCGGCCTCTACTTCTCGGTGGGAACATTATATTCGTCTATAACGTAATATAACCTAACCTAACACATCTAGCCCCTCGCTGGTAATGTTTTACAGAATCCCGTTCCTGTCGTCCCGTACGTCTCGGTTGGGACGTTATGAACGTCTACAGCGATATATATCCTAAGGAAGGGCAGGCTAACATCTCGGATGTAGTATTTTACAACAGCCCTGGCGTATCGGCCCCTACTTCTCGGTGGGAACATTATATACGTCTATAACGTAATATAACCTAACCTATCACATCTAGCCCCTCGCTGGTAATGTTTTACAGAATCCCGTTTGTGTCGTCCCGTAAGTCTCGGTTGGGACATTATATACTACTACAGCGTTATATATCCTAACCTAAGGCAGGCTAACATCTCGGATGCAGTATTTTACAACATTCCTGGCGGGTCGGCACCTACTTCTCGGTGGGAACATTATATACGTCTATAACGTAATATAACCTAACCTAACATATCTAGCTCCTCGCTGGTAATGTTTTACAAAGTCCCGTTCGTGTCGTCCCGTACGTCTTGGTTGGGATATTATATACGTCTATAGCATTATATATCCTAACCTAAGGCAGGCTAACATCTCGGATGTAGTATATTACATCATTCCTGGCGTATCGACCACTACTTCTCGGTGGAAACATTATATACGTCTATAACGTAATATAACCTAACCTAACACATCTAGCTAGTCGCTTTAATGTTTCACAGAATCCCGTTCGTGTCGTCCCGTTCGTCTCGGTTGGGACATTATATACGTCTGTAGCGTTATATATCCTAACTCAAGGCAGGCTATCATCTCGGATGTAGTATTTTACAACGTTCCTGGCGGGTCGGCCCCTACTTCTCGGTGGGAACATTATATACGTCTATAACGTATCATAACCTAACCTAACCCATCTAGCCCCTCGCTGGGAATGTTTTACAGAATCCCGTTCCTGTCGTCCCGTACGTCTCGGTTGGGACGTTATGAACGTCTAGAGCGATATATATCCTAACGTAAGGCAGGCTAACATCTCGGATGTAGTATTTTACAACAGTCCTGGCGTATCGGCCCCTACTTCTCGGTGGGAACATTATATACGTCTATAACGTAACATAACGTAACCTAACCCATCTAGCCGCTCGCTGGTAATGTATTACAGAATCCCGTTCCTGTTGTGCCGTACGTCTCGGTTGGGATATTATATACATCTATAGCTTTATATATCCTAACTTAAGGCAGGCTATCATCTCGGATGTAGTATTTTACAACGTTCCTGGCGGGCCGGCCTCTACTTCTCGGTGGGAACATTATATTCGTCTATAACGTAATATAACCTAACCTAACACATCTATCCCCTCGCTGGTAATGTTTTACAGAATCCCGTTCGTGTCGTCCCGTACGTCTCTGTTGGGATATTATATACGTCTATAGCGTTATATATCCTAACCTAAGGCAGGCTATCATCTCGGATGTAGTATTTTACAACATTCCTGGCGTATCGGCCCTAACTTTTCGGTGGGAACATTATATACGTCTATAACGTATCATAACCTAACCTAACCCATCTAGCCCCTCGCTGGTAATGTTTTACAGAATCCCGTTCCTGTCGTCCCGTACGTCTCGGTTGGGACGTTATGAACGTCTACAGCGATATATATCCTAACCTAAGGCAGGCTAACATCTCAGATGTAGTATATTACATCATTCCTGGCGTATTGGCCTCTACTTCTCGGTGGAAACATTATATACGTCTATAACGTAATATAACCTAACCTAACACATCTAGCCCCTCGCTGGTAATGTTTTACAGAATCCCGTTCGTGTCGTCCCGTACGTCTCGGTTGGGATATTATATACGTCTATAGCGTTATATATCCTAACCTAAGGCAGGCTATCATCTCGGATGTAGTATTTTACAACATTCCTGGCGTATCGGCCCCTACTTCTCGGTGGGCACATTATATACGTCTATAACGTATCATAACCTAACCTACCCCATCTAGCCCCTCGCTGGGAATGTTTTACAGAATCCCGTTCCTGTCGTCCCGTACGTCTCGGTTGGGACGTTATGAACGTCTACAGCGATATATATCCTAACGTAAGGCAGGCTAACATCTCGGATGTAGTATTTTACAACAGTCCTGGCGTATCGGCCCCTACTTCTCGGTGGGAACATTATATACGTCTATAACGTATCATAACCTAACCTAACCCATCTAGCCCTTCGCTGGGAATGTTTTACAGAATCCCGTTCCTGTCGTCCCGTACGTCTCGGTTGGGACGTTATGAACGTCTACAGCGATATATATCCTAAGGAAGGGCAGGCTAACATCTCGGATGTAGTATTTTACAACAGTCCTGGCGTATCGGCCCCTACTTCTCGGTGGGAACATTATATACGTCTATAACGTAATATAACCTAACCTATCACATCTAGCCCCTCGCTGGTAATGTTTTACAGAATCCCGTTCCTGTCGTCCCGTACGTCTCGGTTGGGACGTTATGAACGTCTACAGCGATATATATCCTAACCTAAGGCAGGCTAACATCTCAGATGTAGTATATTACATCATTCCTGGCGTATCGGCCTCTATTTCTCGGTGGAAACATTATATTCGTCTATAACGTAATATAACCTAACCTAACACATCTAGCCCCTCGCTGGTAATGTTTTACAGAATCCCGTTCGTGTCGTCCCGTACGTCTCGGTTGGGATATTATATACGTCTATAGCGTTATATATCCTAACCTAAGGCAGGCTATCATCTCGGATGTAGTATTTTACAACGTTCCTGGCGGGTCGGCCTCTACTTCTCGGTGGGAACATTATATTCGTCTATAACGTAATATAACCTAACCTAACACATCTAGCCCCTCGCTGGTAATGTTTTACAGAATCCCGTTCCTGTCGTCCCGTACGTCTCGGTTGGGACGTTATGAACGTCTACAGCGATATATATCCTAACCTAAGGCAGGCTAACATCTCAGATGTAGTATATTACATCATTCCTGGCGTATCGGCCTCTACTTCTCGGTGGAAACATTATATACGTCTATAACGTAATATAACCTAACCTAACACATCTAGCCCCTCGCTGGTAATGTTTTACAGAGTCCCGTTCGTGTCGTCCCGTACGTCTCGGTTGGGATATTATATACGTCTATAGCGTTATATATCCTAACCTAAGGCAGGCTATCATCTCGGATGTAGTATTTTACAACATTCCTGGCGTATCGGCCCCTACTTCTCGGTGGGAACATTATATACGTCTATAACGTATCATAACCTAACCTAACCCATCTAGCCCCTCGCTGGTAATGTTTTACAGAATCCCGTTCCTGTCGTCCCGTACGTCTCGGTTGGGATATTATATACTTCTATAGCATTATATATCCTAACCTAAGGCAGGCTAACATCTCGGATGTGGTCTATTACATCATTCCTGGCGTATCGACAACTACTTCTAGGTGGAAACATTATATACGTCTATAACGTAATATAACCTAACCTAACACATCTAGCCCCTCGCTGGTAATGTTTTACAGAATCCCGTTCGTGTCGTCCCGTACGTCGCGGTTGGGATATTATATACGTCTATAGCGTTATATATCCTAACCTAAGGCAGGCTAACATCTCGGATGTAGTATTTTACAACAGTCCTGGTGTATCGGCCCCTACTTCTCGGTGGGAACATTATATACGTCTATGACGTAACATAACTTAACCTAACCCATCTAGCCGCTCGCTGGTAATGTATTACAGAATCCCGTTCCTGTTGTGCCGTACGTCTCGGTTGGGATATTATATACGTCTATAGCGTTATATATCCTAACTTAAGGCAGGCTATCATCTCGGATGTAGTATTTTACAACGTTCCTGGCGGGTCGGCCTCTAATTCTCGGTGGGAACATTATATTCGTCTATAACGTAATATAACCTAACCTAACACATCTAGCACCTCGCTGGTAATGTTTTACAGAATCCCGTTCGTGTCGTCCCGTACGTCTCGGTTGGGATATTATATACGTCTATAGCGTTATATATCCTAACCTAAGACAGGCTATCATCTCGGATGTAGTATTTTACAACATTCCTGGCGCATCGGCCTCTACTTCTCGGTGGGAACATTATATTCGTCTATAACGTAATATAACCTAACCTAACACATCTAGCCCCTCGCTGGTAATGTTTTACAGAATCCCGTTCCTGTCGTCCCGTACGTCTCGGTTGGGACGTTATGAACGTCTAAAGCGATATATATCCTAACCTAAGGCAGGCTAACATCTCAGATGTAATATATTACATCATTCCTGGCGTATCGGTCTCTACTTCTCGGTGGAAGCATTATATACGTCTATAACGTAATATAACCTAACCTAACACATCTAGCCCCTCGCTGGTAATGTTTTACAGAATCCCGTTCGTGTCGTCCCGTACGTCTCGGTTGGGATATTATATACGTCTATAGCGTTATATATCCTAACCTAAGGCAGGCTATCATCTCGGATGTAGTATTTTACAACATTCCTGGCGTATCGGCCCCTACTTCTCGGTGGGAACATTATATACGTCTATAACGTATCATAACCTAACCTAACCCATCTAGCCCCTCGCTGGGAATGTTTTACAGAATCCCGTTCCTGTCGTCCCGTACGTCTCGGTTGGGACGTTATGAACATCTACAGCGATATATATCCTAACGTAAGGCAGGCTAACATCTCGGATGTAGTATTTTACAACAGTCCTGGCGTATCGGCCCCTACTTCTCGGTGGGAACATTATATACGTCTATAACGTAACATAACGTAACCTAACCCATCTAGCCGCTCGCTGGTAATGCATTACAGAATCCCGTTCCTGTTGTGCCGTACGTCTCGGTTGGGATATTATATACGTCTATAGCGTTATATATCCTAACTTAAGGCAGGCTATCATCTCGGATGTAGTATTTTACAACGTTCCTGGCGGGTCGGCCCCTACTTCTCGGTGGGAACATTATATACGTCTATAACGTATCATAACCTAACCTAACCCATCTAGCCCTTCGCTGGGAATGTTTTACAGAATCCCGTTCCTGTCGTCCCGTACGTCTCGGTTGGGACGTTATGAACGTCTACAGCGATATATATCCTAAGGAAGGGCAGGCTAACATCTCGGATGTAGTATTTTACAACAGTCCTGGCGTATCGGCCCCTACTTCTCGGTGGGAACATTATATACGTCTATAACGTAATAAAACCTAACCTATCACATCTAGCCCCTCGCTGGTAATGTTTTACAGAATCCCGTTCCTGTTGTGCCGTACGTCTCGGTTGGGATATTATATACGTCTAACGCGTTATATATCCTAACTTAAGGCAGGCTATCATCTCGGATGTAGTATTTTACAACGTTCCTGGCGGGTCGGCCTCTACTTCTCGGTGGGAACATTATATTCGTCTATAACGTAATATAACCTAACCTAACACATCTAGCCCCTCGCTGGTAATGTTTTACAGAATCCCGTTCGTGTCGTCCCGTACGTCTCGGTTGGGATATTATATACGTCTATAGCGTTATATATCCTAACCTAAGGCAGGCTAACATCTCGGATGCAGTATTTTACAACATTCCTGGCGTATCGGCCCCTACTTCTCGGTGGGAACATTATATACGTCTATAACGTATCATAACCTAACCTAACCCATCTAGCCCCTCGCTTGTAATGTTTTACAGAATCCCGTTCCTGTCGTCCCGTACGTCTCGCTTGGGACGTTATGAACGTCTACAGCGATATATATCCTAACGTAAGGCAGGCTAACATCTCGGATGTAGTATTTTACAACAGTCCTGGCGTATCTGCCCCTACTTCTCGGTGGGAACATTATATACGTCTATAACGTAACATAACGTAAGCTAACCCATCTAGCCGCTCGCTGGTAATGTATTACAGAATCCCGTTCCTGTTGTGCCGTACGTCTCGGTTGGGATATTATATACGTCTATAGCGTTATATATCCTAACTTAAGGCAGGCTATCATCTCGGATGTAGTATTTTACAACGTTCCTGGCGGGTCGGCCTCTACTTCTCGGTGGGAACATTATATTCGTCTATAACGTAATATAACCTAACCTAACACATCTAGCCCCTCGCTGGTAATGTTTTACAGAATCCCGTTCGTGTCGTCCCGTACGTCTCGGTTGGGATATTATATACGTCTATAGCGTTATATATCCTAACCTAAGGCAGGCTAACATCTCGGATGCAGTATTTTACAACATTCCTGGCGTATCGGCCCCTACTTCTCGGTGGGAACATTATATACGTCTATAACGTATCATAACCTAACCTAACCCATCTAGCCCCTCGCGGGGAATGTTTTACAGAATCCCGTTCCTGTCGTCCCGTTCGTCTCGGTTGGGACATTATATACGTCTGTAGCGTTATATATCCTAACTTAAGGCAGGCTATCATCTCGGATGTAGTATTTTACAACGTTCCTGGCGGGTCGGCCTCTAATTCTCGGTGGGAACATTATATTCGTCTATAACGTAATATAACCTAACCTAACACATCTAGCCCCTCGCTCGTAATGTTTTACAGAATCCCGTTCGTGTCGTCCCGTACGTCTCGGTTGGGATATTATATACGTCTATAGCGTTATATATCCTAACCTAAGGCAGGCTATCATCTCGGATGTAGTATTTTACAACATTCCTAGCGCATCGGCCTCTACTTCTCGGTGGGAACATTATATTCGTCTATAACGTAATATAACCTAACCTAACACATCTAGCCCCTCGCTGGTAATGTTTTACAGAATCCCGTTCCTGTCGTCCCGTACGTCTCGGTTGGGACGTTATGAACGTCTACAGCGATATATATCCTAACCTAAGGCAGGCTAACATCTCCGATGTAGTATATTACATCATTCCTGGCGTATCGGCCTCTACTCCTCGGTGGAAACATTATATACGTCTATAACGTATCATAACCTAACCTAACCAATCTAGCCCCTCGCTGGGAATGTTTTACAGAATCCCGTTCCTGTCGTCCCGTACGTCTCGGTTGGGACGTTATGAACATCTACAGCGATATATATCCTAACGTAAGGCAGGCTAACATCTCGGATGTAGTATTTTACAACATTCCTGGCGTATCGGCCCCTACTTCTCGGTGGGAACATTATATACGTCTATAACGTATCATAACCTAACCTAACCCATCTAGCCCCTCGCTGGGAATGTTTTACAGAATCCCGTTCCTGTCGTCCCGTTCGTCTCGGTTGGGACATTATATACGTCTGTAGCGTTATATATCCTAACTTAAGGCAGGCTATCATCTCGGATGTAGTATTTTACAACGTTCCTGGCGGGTCGGCCCCTACTTCTCGGTGGGAACATTATATACGTCTATAACGTATCATAACCTAACCTAACCCATCTAGCCCCTCGCTGGGAATCTTTTACAGAATCCCGTTCCTGTCGTCCCGTTCGTCTCGGTTGGGACATTATATACGTCTGTAGCGTTATATATCCTAACTTAAGGCAGGCTATCATCTCGGATGTAGTATTTTACAACGTTCCTGGCGGGTCGGCCCCTACTTCTCGGTGGGAACATTATATACGTCTATAACGTAACATAACGTAACCTAACCCATCTAGCCGCTCGCTGGTAATGTATTACAGAATCCCGTTCCTGTTGTGCCGTACGTCTCGGTTGGGATATTATATACGTCTATAGCGTTATATATCCTAACTTAAGGCAGGCTATCATCTCGGATGTAGTATTTTACAACGTTCCTGGCGGGTCGGCCTCTACTTCTCGGTGGGAACATTATATTCGTCTATAACGTAATATAACCAAACCTAACACATCTAGCCCCTCGCTGGTAATGTTTTACAGAATCCCGTTCGTGTCGTCCCGTTCGTCTCGGTTGGGACATTATATACGTCTGTAGCGTTATATATCCTAACTTAAGGCAGGCTATCATCTCGGATGTAGTATTTTACAACGTTCCTGGCGGGTCGGCCCCTACTTCTCGGTGGGAACATTATATACGTCTATAACGTAACATAACGTAACCTAACCCATCTAGCCGCTCGCTGGTAATGTATTACAGAATCCCGTTCCTGTTGTGCCGTACGTCTCGGTTGGGATATTATATACGTCTATAGCGTTATATATCCTAACCTAAGGCAGGCTAACATCTCGGATGCAGTATTTTACAACATTCCTGGCGTATCGGCCCCTACTTCTCGGTGGGAACATTATATACGTCTATAACGTATCATAACCTAACCTAACCCATCTAGCCCCTCGCTTGTAATGTTTTACAGAATCCCGTTCCTGTCGTCCCGTACGTCTCGCTTGGGACGTTATGAACGTCTACAGCGATATATATCCTAACGTAAGGCAGGCTAACATCTCGGATGTAGTATTTTACAACAGTCCTGGCGTATCGGCCCCTACTTCTCGGTGGGAACATTATATACGTCTATAACGTAACATAACGTAACCTAACCCATCTAGCCGCTCGCTGGTAATGTATTATAGAATCCCGTTCCTGTTGTGCCGTACGTCTCGGTTGGGATATTATATACGTCTATAGCGTTATATATCCTAACCTAAGGCAGGCTACCATCTCGGATGTAGTATTTTACAACATTCCTGGCGTATCGGCCCCTACTTCTCGGTGGGAACATTATATACGTCTATAACGTATCATAACCTAACCTAACCCATCTAGCCCCTCGCTGGTAATGTTTTACAGAATCCCGTTCCTGTCGTCCCGTTCGTCTCGGTTGGGACATTATATACGTCTGTAGCGTTATATATCCTAACTTAAGGCAGGCTATCATCTCGGATGTAGTATTTTACAACGTTCCTGGCGGGTCGGCCCCTACTTCTCGGTGGGAACATTATATACGTCTATAACGTAACATAACGTAACCTAACCCATCTAGCCGCTCGCTGGTAATGTATTACAGAATCCCGTTCCTGTTGTGCCGTACGTCTCGGTTGGGATATTATATACGTCTATAGCGTTATATATCCTAACTTAAGGCAGGCTATCATCTCGGATGTAGTATTTTACAACGTTCCTGGCGGGTCGGCCCCTACTTCTCGGTGGGAACATTATATACGTCTATAACGTAACATAACGTAACCTAACCCATCTAGCCGCTCGCTGGTAATGTATTACAGAATCCCGTTCCTGTTGTGCCGTACGTCTCGGTTGGGATATTATATACGTCTATAGCGTTATATATCCTAACTTAAGGCAGGCTATCATCTCGGATGTAGTATTTTACAACGTTCCTGGCGGGTCGGCCTCTACTTCTCGGTGGGAACATTATATTCGTCTATAACGTAATATAACCAAACCTAACACATCTAGCCCCTCGCTGGTAATGTTTTACAGAATCCCGTTCGTGTCGTCCCGTACGTCTCGGTTGGGATATTATATACGTCTATAGCGTTATATATCCTAACCTAAGGCAGGCTAACATCTCGGATGCAGTATTTTACAACATTCCTGGCGTATCGGCCCCTACTTCTCGGTGGGAACATTATATACGTCTATAACGTATCATAACCTAACCTAACCCATCTAGCCCCTCGCTTGTAATGTTTTACAGAATCCCGTTCCTGTCGTCCCGTACGTCTCGCTTGGGACGTTATGAACGTCTACAGCGATATATATCCTAACGTAAGGCAGGCTAACATCTCGGATGTAGTATTTTACAACAGTCCTGGCGTATCGGCCCCTACTTCTCGGTGGGAACATTATATACGTCTATAACGTAACATAACGTAACCTAACCCGTCTAGCCGCTCGCTGGTAATGTATTACAGAATCCCGTTCCTGTTGTGCCGTACGTCTCGGTTGGGATATTATATACGTCTATAGCGTTATATATCCTAACTTAAGGCAGGCTATCATCTCGGATGTAGTATTTTACAACGTTCCTGGCGGGTCGGCCTCTACTTCTCGGTGGGAACATTATATTCGTCTATAACGTAATATAACCTAACCTAACACATCTAGCCCCTCGCTGGTAATGTTTTACAGAATCCCGTTCGTGTCGTCCCGTACGTCTCGGTTGGGATATTATATACGTCTATAGCGTTATATATCCTAACCTAAGGCAGGCTAACATCTCGGATGCAGTATTTTACAACATTCCTGGCGTATCGGCCCCTACTTCTCGGTGGGAACATTATATACGTCTATAACGTATCATAACCTAACCTAACCCATCTAGCCCCTCGCTGGGAATGTTTTACAGAATCCCGTTCCTGTCGTCCCGTACGTCTCGGTTGGGACGTTATGAACATCTACAGCGATATATATCCTAACGTAAGGCAGGCTAACATCTCGGATGTAGTATTTTACAACATTCCTGGCGTATCGGCCCCTACTTCTCGGTGGGAACATTATATACGTCTATAACGTATCATAACCTAACCTAACCCATCTAGCCCCTCGCTGGGAATGTTTTACAGAATCCCGTTCCTGTCGTCCCGTTCGTCTCGGTTGGGACATTATTTACGTCTGTAGCGTTATATATCCTAACTTAAGGCAGGCTATCATCTCGGATGTAGTATTTTACAACGTTCCTGGCGGGTCGGCCCCTACTTCTCGGTGGGAACATTATATACGTCTATAACGTATCATAACCTAACATAACCCATCTAGCCCCTCGCTGGGAATCTTTTACAGAATCCCGTTCCTGTCGTCCCGTTCGTCTCGGTTGGGACATTATATACGTCTGTAGCGTTATATATCCTAACTTAAGGCAGGCTATCATCTCGGATGTAGTATTTTACAACGTTCCTGGCGGGTCGGCCCCTACTTCTCGGTGGGAACATTATATACGTCTATAACGTAACATAACGTAACCTAACCCATCTAGCCGCTCGCTGGTAATGTATTACAGAATCCCGTTCCTGTTGTGCCGTACGTCTCGGTTGGGATATTATATACGTCTATAGCGTTATATATCCTAACTTAAGGCAGGCTATCATCTCGGATGTAGTATTTTACAACGTTCCTGGCGGGTCGGCCTCTACTTCTCGGTGGGAACATTATATTCGTCTATAACGTAATATAACCAAACCTAACACATCTAGCCCCTCGCTGGTAATGTTTTACAGAATCCCGTTCGTGTCGTCCCGTTCGTCTCGGTTGGGACATTATATACGTCTGTAGCGTTATATATCCTAACTTAAGGCAGGCTATCATCTCGGATGTAGTATTTTACAACGTTCCTGGCGGGTCGGCCCCTACTTCTCGGTGGGAACATTATATACGTCTATAACGTATCATAACCTAACCTAACCCATCTAGCCCCTCGCTTGTAATGTTTTACAGAATCCCGTTCCTGTCGTCCCGTACGTCTCGCTTGGTACGTTATGAACGTCTACAGCGATATATATCCTAACGTAAGGCAGGCTAACATCTCGGATGTAGTATTTTACAACAGTCCTGGCGTATCGGCCCCTACTTCTCGGTGGGAACATTATATACGTCTATAACGTAACATAACGTAACCTAACCCATCTAGCCGCTCGCTGGTAATGTATTATAGAATCCCGTTCCTGTTGTGCCGTACGTCTCGGTTGGGATATTATATACGTCTATAGCGTTATATATCCTAACCTAAGGCAGGCTACCATCTCGGATGTAGTATTTTACAACATTCCTGGCGTATCGGCCCCTACTTCTCGGTGGGAACATTATATACGTCTATAACGTATCATAACCTAACCTAACCCATCTAGCCCCTCGCTGGTAATGTTTTACAGAATCCCGTTCCTGTCGTCCCGTTCGTCTCGGTTGGGACATTATATACGTCTGTAGCGTTATATATCCTAACTTAAGGCAGGCTATCATCTCGGATGTAGTATTTTACAACGTTCCTGGCGGGTCGGCCCCTACTTCTCGGTGGGAACATTATATACGTCTATAACGTAACATAACGTAACCTAACCCATCTAGCCGCTCGCTGGTAATGTATTACAGAATCCCGTTCCTGTTGTGCCGTACGTCTCGGTTGGGATATTATATACGTCTATAGCGTTATATATCCTAACTTAAGGCAGGCTATCATCTCGGATGTAGTATTTTACAACGTTCCTGGCGGGTCGGCCTCTACTTCTCGGTGGGAACATTATATTCGTCTATAACGTAACATAACGTAACCTAACCCATCTAGCCGCTCGCTGGTAATGTATTACAGAATCCCGTTCCTGTTGTGCCGTACGTCTCGGTTGGGATATTATATACGTCTATAGCGTTATATATCCTAACTTAAGGCAGGCTATCATCTCGGATGTAGTATTTTACAACGTTCCTGGCGGGTCGGCCTCTACTTCTCGGTGGGAACATTATATTCGTCTATAACGTAATATAACCAAACCTAACACATCTAGCCCCTCGCTGGTAATGTTTTACAGAATCCCGTTCGTGTCGTCCCGTACGTCTCGGTTGGGATATTATATACGTCTATAGCGTTATATATCCTAACCTAAGGCAGGCTAACATCTCGGATGCAGTATTTTACAACATTCCTGGCGTATCGGCCCCTACTTCTCGGTGGGAACATTATATACGTCTATAACGTATCATAACCTAACCTAACCCATCTAGCCCCTCGCTTGTAATGTTTTACAGAATCCCGTTCCTGTCGTCCCGTACGTCTCGCTTGGGACGTTATGAACGTCTACAGCGATATATATCCTAACGTAAGGCAGGCTAACATCTCGGATGTAGTATTTTACAACAGTCCTGGCGTATCGGCCCCTACTTCTCGGTGGGAACATTATATACGTCTATAACGTAACATAACGTAACCTAACCCATCTAGCCGCTCGCTGGTAATGTATTACAGAATCCCGTTCCTGTTGTGCCGTACGTCTCGGTTGGGATATTATATACGTCTATAGCGTTATATATCCTAACTTAAGGCAGGCTATCATCTCGGATGTAGTATTTTACAACGTTCCTGGCGGGTCGGCCTCTACTTCTCGGTGGGAACATTATATTCGTCTATAACGTAATATAACCTAACCTAACACATCTAGCCCCTCGCTGGTAATGTTTTACAGAATCCCGTTCGTGTCGTCCCGTACGTCTCGGTTGGGATATTATATACGTCTATAGCGTTATATATCCTAACCTAAGGCAGGCTAACATCTCGGATGCAGTATTTTACAACATTCCTGGCGTATCGGCCCCTACTTCTCGGTGGGAACATTATATACGTCTATAACGTATCATAACCTAACCTAACCCATCTAGCCCCTCGCTGGGAATGTTTTACAGAATCCCGTTCCTGTCGTCCCGTTCGTCTCGGTTGGGACATTATATACGTCTGTAGCGTTATATATCCTAACTTAAGGCAGGCTATCATCTCGGATGTAGTATTTTACAACGTTCCTGGCGGGTCGGCCCCTACTTCTCGGTGGGAACATTATATACGTCTATAACGTAACATAACGTAACCTAACCCATCTAGCCGCTCGCTGGTAATGTATTACAGAATCCCGTTCCTGTTGTGCCGTACGTCTCGGTTGGGATATTATATACGTCTATAGCTTTATATATCCTAACCTAAGGCAGGCTAACATCTCGGATGCAGTATTTTACAACATTCCTGGCGTATCGGCCCCTACTTCTCGGTGGGAACATTATATACGTCTATAACGTATCATAACCTAACCTAACCCATCTAGCCCCTCGCTGGGAATGTTTTACAGAATCCCGTTCCTGTCGTCCCGTACGTCTCGGTTGGGACGTTATGAACGTCTACAGCGATATATATCCTAACGTAAGGCAGGCTAACATCTCGGATGTAGTATTTTACAACAGTCCTGGCGTATCGGCCCCTACTTCTCGGTGGGAACATTATATACGTCTATAACGTAATATAACCTAACCTATCACATCTAGCCCCTCGCTGGTAATGTTTTACAGAATCCCGTTTGTGTCGTCCCGTAAGTCTCGGTTGGGACATTATATACTACTACAGCGTTATATATCCTAACCTAAGGCAGGCTAACATCTCGGATGCAGTATTTTACAACATTCCTGGCGGGTCGGCACCTACTTCTCGGTGGGAACATTATATACGTCTATAACGTAATATAACCTAACCTAACATATCTAGCTCCTCGCTGGTAATGTTTTACAAAGTCCCGTTCGTGTCGTCCCGTACGTCTCGGTTGGGATATTATATACGTCTATAGCGTTATATATCCTAACCTAAGGCAGGCTATCATCTCGGATGTAGTATTTTACAACATTCCTAGCGCATCGGCCTCTACTTCTCGGTGGGAACATTATATTCGTCTATAACGTAATATAACCTAACCTATCACATCTAGCCCCTCGCTGGTAATGTTTTACAAAATCCCGTTCGTGTCGTCCCGTACGTCTCGGTTGGAATATTATATACGTCTATAGCGTTATATATCCTAACCTAAAGCAGGCTATCTTCTCGGATGCAGTATTTTACAACATTCCTGGCGTATCGGCCCATACTTCTCGGTGGGAACATTATATTCGTCTATAACGTAATATAACCTATCCTAACACATCTAGCACCTCGCTGGTAATGTTTTACAGAATCCCGTTCGTGTCGTCCCGTACGTCTCGGTTGGGACATTATATACGTCTACAGCGTTATATATCCTAACCTAAGCCAGGCTAACATCTCGGATATAGTATATTACATCATTCCTGGCGTATCGACCACTACTTCTCGGTGGAAACATTGTATACGTCTATAACGTAATATAACCTAACCTAACACATCTAGTCCCTCGCTGGTAACGTTTTACAGAATCCCGTTTGTGTCGTCCCGTTAGTCTCGGTTGGGACATTATATACTACTACAGCGTTATATATCCCAACCTAAGGCAGGCTATCATCCCGGATGTAGTATTTTACAACGTTCCTGGCGGGTCGGCCCCTACTTCTCGGTGGGAACATTATATACGTCTATAACGTAACATAACCTAACCTAACCCATCTAGCCCCTCGCTGGTAATGTTTTACAGAATCCCGTTCCTGTCGTCCCTTACGTCTCGGTTGGGACGTGATGAACGTCTACAGCGATATATATCCTAACGTAAGGCAGGCTAACATCTCGGATGCAGTATTTTACAACATTCCTGGCGTATCGGCCCCTACTTCTCGGTGGGAACATTATATACGTCTATAACGTATCATAACCTAACCTAACCCATCTAGCCCCTCGCTGGGAATGTTTTACAGAATCCCGTTCCTGTCGTCCCGTACGTCTCGGTTGGGACGTTATGATCATCTACAGCGATATATATCCTAGCGTAAGGCAGGCTAACATCTCGGATGTAGTATTTTACAACAGTCCTGGCGTATCGGCCCCTACTTCTCGGTGGGAACATTATATACGTCTATAACATAACATAACGTAACCTAACCCATCTAGCCCCTCGCTGGTAATGTATTACAGAATCCCGTTCCTGTTGTGCCGTACGTCTCGGTTGGGATATTATATACGTCTATAGCGTTATATATCCTAACTTAAGGCAGGCTATCATCTCGGATGTAGTATTTTACAACGTTCCTGGCGGGCCGGCGTCTACTTCTCGGTGGGAACATTATATTCGTCTATAACGTAACATAACCTAACCTAACCCATCTAGCCCCTCGCTGGTAATGTTTTACAGAATCCCGTTCGTGTCGTCCCGTACGTCTCGGTTGGGATATTATATACGTCTATAGCATTATATATCCTAACCTAAGGCAGGCTAACATCTCGGATGTAGTATATTACATCATTCCTGGCGTATCGACCACTACTTCTCGGTGGAAACATTATATACGTCTATAACGTAATATAACCTGACCTAACACATCTAGCTATTCGCTTTAATGTTTCACAGAATCCCGTTCGTGTCGTCCCGTTCGTCTCGGTTGGGACATTATATACGTCTGTAGCGTTATATATCCTAACTTAAGGCAGGCTAACATCTCGGATGTAGTATATTACATCATTCCTGGCGTATCGGCCTCTACTTCTCGGTGGAAACATTATATACGTCTATAACGTAATATAACCTAACCTAACACATCTAGCCCCTCGCTGGTAATGTTTTACAGAATCCCGTTCGTGTCGTCCCGTACGTCTCGGTTGGGATTTTATATACGTCTATAGCGTTATATATCCTAACCTAAGGCAGGCTATCATCTCGGATGTAGTATTTTACAACGTTCCTGGCGGGCCGGCCTCTACTTCTCGGTGGGAACATTATATTCGTCTATAACTTAATATAACCTAACCTAACACATCTAGCCCCTCGCTGGTAATGTTTTACAGAATCCCGTTCGTGTCGTCCCGTACGTCTCGATTGGGATATTATATACGTCTATAGCGTTATATATCCTAACCTATGGCAGGCTATCATCTCGGATGTAGTATTTTACAACATTCCTGGCGTATCGGCCCCTTACTTTTCGGTGGGAACATAATGTTCGTCTATAACGTAATATAACCTATCCTAACACATCTAGCCCCTCGCTGGTAATGTTTTACAGAATCCCGTTCGTGTCGTCCCGTACGTCTCGGTTGGGACATTATATACGTCTACAGCGTTATATATCCTAACGTAAGGCAGGCTAACATCTCGGATGTAGTATTTTACAACAGTCCTGGCGTATCGGCCCCTACTTCTCGGTGGGAACATTATATACGTCTATAACGTAACATAACGTAACCTAACCCATCTAGCCCCTGGCTGGTAATGTATTACAGAATCCCGTTCCTGTTGTGCCGTACGTCTCGGTTGGGATATTATATACGTCTATAGCGTTATATATCATAACCTAAGGCAGGCTATCTTCTCGGATGCAGTATTTTACAACATTCCTGGCGTATCGGCCCATACTTCTCGGTGGGAACATTATATTCGTCTATAACTTAATATAACCTAACCTAACCCATCTAGCCCCTCGCTGGTAATGTTTTACAGAATCCCGTTCCTGTCGTCCCGTACGTCTCGGTTGGGACGTTATGAACGTCTACAGCGATATATATCCTAACGTAAGGCAGGCTAACATCTCGGATGTAGTATTTTACAACAGTCCTGGCGTATCGGCCCCTACTTCTCGGTGGGAACATTATATACGTCTATAACGTAACATAACGTAACCTAACCCATCTAGCCCCTCGCTGGTAATGTATTACAGAATCCCGTTCGTGTCGTCCCGTTCGTCTCGGTTGGGACATTATATACGTCTGTAGCGTTATATATCCTAACCTAAGCCAGGCTAACATCTCGGATATAGTATTTTACAACATTCCTGGCGCATCGGCCTCTACTTCTCGGTGGGAACATTATATTCGTCTATAACGTAATATAACCTAACCTATCACATCTAGCCCCTCGCTGGTAATGTTTTACAGAATTCCGTTAGTGTCGTCCCGTAAGTCTCGGTTGGGATATTATATACGTCTATAGCGTTATATATCCTAACCTAAGGCAGGCTAACATCTCGGATGCAGTATTTTACAACATTCCTTGCGGGTCGGCACCTACTTCTCGGTGGGAACATTATATACGTCTATAACGTAATATAACCTAACCTAACACATCTAGCCCCTCGCTGGTAATGTTTTACAGAATCCCGTTCGTGTCGTCCCGTACGTCTCGGTTGGGATATTATATACGTCTATAGCGTTATATATCCTAACCTAAGGCAGGCTAACATCTCGGATGTAGTATTTTACAACAGTCCTGGCGTATCGGCCCCTACTTCTCGGTGGGAACATTATATACGTCTATAACGTAACATAACGTAACCTAACCCATCTAGCCGCTCGCTGGTAATGTATTACAGAATCCCGTTCCTGTTGTGCCGTACGTCTCGGCTGGGATATTATATACGTCTATAGCGTTATATATCCTAACTTAAGGCAGGCTATCATCTCGGATGTAGTATTTTACAACATTCCTAGCGCATCGGCCTCTACTTCTCGGTGGGAACATTATATTCGTCTATAACGTAATATAACCTTACCTAACACATCTAGCCCCTCGCTGGTAATGTTTTACAGAATCCCGTTCGTGTCGTCCCGTACGTCTCGGTTGGGATATTATATACGTCTATAGCGTTATATATCCTAACCTAAGGCAGGCTAACATCTCAGATGTAGTATATTACATCATTCCTGGCGTATCGGCCTCTACTTCTCGGTGGAAACATTATATACGTCTATAACGTAATATAACCTAACCTAACACATCTAGCCCCCCGCTGGTAATGTTTTACAGAATCCCGTTCGTGTCGTCCCGTACGTCTCGGTTGGGATATTATATACGTCTATAGCGTTATATATCCTAACCTAAGGCAGGCTATCATCTCGGATGTAGTATTTTACAACGTTCCTGGCGGGCCGGCCTCTACTTCTCGGTGGGAACATTATATTCGTCTATAACTTAATATAACCTAACCTAACACATCTAGCCCCTCGCTGGTAATGTTTTACAGAATCCCGTTCGTGTCGTCCCGTACGTCTCGATTGGGATATTATATACGTCTATAGCGTTATATATCCTAACCTATGGCAGGCTATCATCTCGGATGTAGTATTTTACAACATTCCTGGCGTATCGGCCCCTTACTTTTCGGTGGGAACATAATGTTCGTCTATAACGTAATATAACCTATCCTAACACATCTAGCCCCTCGCTGGTAATGTTTTACAGAATCCCCTTCGTGTCGTCCCGTACGTCTCGGTTGGGACATTATATACGTCTACAGCGTTATATATCCTAACGTAAGGCAGGCTAACATCTCGGATGTAGTATTTTACAACAGTCCTGGCGTATCGGCCCCTACTTCTCGGTGGGAACATTATATACGTCTATAACGTAACATAACGTAACCTAACCCATCTAGCCCCTGGCTGGTAATGTATTACAGAATCCCGTTCCTGTTGTGCCGTACGTCTCGGTTGGGATATTATATACGTCTATAGCGTTATATATCATAACCTAAGGCAGGCTATCTTCTCGGATGCAGTATTTTACAACATTCCTGGCGTATCGGCCCATACTTCTCGGTGGGAACATTATATTCGTCTATAACTTAATATAACCTAACCTAACCCATCTAGCCCCTCGCTGGTAATGTTTTACAGAATCCCGTTCCTGTCGTCCCGTACGTCTCGGTTGGGACGTTATGAACGTCTACAGCGATATATATCCTAACGTAAGGCAGGCTAACATCTCGGATGTAGTATTTTACAACAGTCCTGGCGTATCGGCCCCTACTTCTCGGTGGAAACATTATATACGTCTATAACGTAATATAACCTAACCTAACACATCTAGCTAGTCGCTTTAATGTTTCACAGAATCCCGTTCGTGTCGTCCCGTTCGTCTCGGTTGGGACATTATATACGTCTGTAGCGTTATATAACCTAACCTAAGGCAGGCTATCATCTCGGATGTAGTATTTTACAACATTCCTGGCGTATCGGCCTTAACTTTTCGGTGGGAACATAATGTTCGTCTATAACGTAATATAACCTATCCTAACACATCTAGCCCCTCGCTGGTAATGTTTTACAGAATCCCGTTCGTGTCGTCCCGTACGTCTCGGTTGGGACATTATATACGTCTACAGCGTTATATATCCTAACCTAAGCCAGGCTATCATCTCGGATGTAGTATTTTACAACATTCCTGGCGTATCGGCCCTAACTTTTCGGTGGGAACATAATGTTCGTCTATAACGTAATATAACCTATCCTAACACATCTAGCCCCTCGCTGGTAATGTTTTACAGAATCCCGTTCGTGTCGTCCCGTACGTCTCGGTTGGGACATTATATACGTCTACAGCGTTATATATCCTAACCTAAGCCAGGCTAACATCTCGGATATAGTATTTTACAACATTCCTGGCGCATCGGCCTCTACGTCTCGGTGGGAACATTATATTCGTCTATAACGTAATATAACCTAACCTATCACATCTAGCCCCTCGCTGGTACTGTTTTACAAAATCCCGTTCGTGTCGTCCCGTACGTCTCGGTTGGGATATTATATACGTCTATAGCGTTATATATCCTAACTTAAGGCAGGCTATCATCTCGGATGTAGTATTTTACAACGTTCCTGGCGGGCCGGCCTCTACTTCTCGGTGGGAACATTATATTCGTCTATAACGTAATATAACCTAACCTAACACATCTAGCCCCTCGCTGGTAATGTTTTACAGAATCCCGTTCGTGTCGTCCCGTACGTCTCGGTTGGGATATTATATACGTCTATAGCGTTATATATCCTAACCTAAGGCAGGCTATCATCTCGGATGTAGTATTTTACAACATTCCTGGCGTATCGGCCCCTACTTCTCGGTGAGAACATTATATACGTCTATAACGTATCATAACCTAACCTAACCCATCTAGCCCCTCGCTGGTAATGTTTTACAGAATCCCGTTCCTGTCGTCCCGTACGTCTCGGTTGGGATATTATATACGTCTATAGCATTATATATCCTAACCTAAGGCAGGCTAACATCTCGGATGTAGTATATTACATCATTCCTGGCGTATCGACAACTACTTCTCGGTGGAAACATTATATACGTCTATAACGTAATATAACCTAACCTAACACATCTAGCCCCTCGCTGGTAATGTTTTACAGAATCCCGTTCGTGTCGTCCCGTACGTCTCGGTTGGGATATTATATACGTCTATAGCGTTATATATCCTAACCTAAGGCAGTCTATCATCTCGGATGTAGTACTTTACAACATTCCTGGCGTATCGGCCCCTACTTCTCGGTGGGAACATTATATACGTCTATAACGTATCATAACCTAACCTAACCCATCTAGCCCCTCGCTGGGAATCTTTTACAAAATCCCGTTCCTGTCGTCCCGTACGTCTCGGTTGGGACGTTATGAACGTCTACAGCGATATATATCCTAACGTAAGGCAGGCTAACATCTCGGATGTAGTATTTTACAACAGTCCTGGCGTATCGGCCCCTACTTCTCGGTGGGAACATTATATACGTCTATAACGTAACATAACGTAACCTAACCCATCTAGCCGCTCGCTGGTAATGTATTACAGAATCCCGTTCCTGTTGTGCCGTACGTCTCGGTTGGGATATTATATACGTCTATAGCGTTATATATCCTAACTTAAGGCAGGCTATCATCTCGGATGTAGTATTTTACAACGTTCCTGGCGGGTCGGCCTCTAATTCTCGGTGGGAACATTATATTCGTCTATAACGTAATATAACCTAACCTAACACATCTAGCCCCTCGCTGGTAATGTTTTACAGAATCCCCTTCGTGTCGTCCCGTACGTCTCGGTTGGGATATTATATACGTCTATAGCGTTATATATCCTAACCTAAGGCAGGCTATCATCTCGGATGTAGTATTTTACAACATTCCTAGCGCATCGGCCTCTACTTCTCGGTGGGAACATTATATTCGTCTATAACGTAATATAACCTTACCTAACACATCTAGCCCCTCGCTGGTAATGTTTTACAGAATCCCGTTCGTGTCGTCCCGTACGTCTCGGTTGGGATATTATATACGTCTATAGCGTTATATATCCTAACCTAAGGCAGGCTAACATCTCAGATGTAGTATATTACATCATTCCTGGCGTATCGGCCTCTACTTCTCGGTGGAAACATTATATACGTCTATAACGTAATATAACCTAACCTAACACATCTAGCCCCTCGCTGGTAATGTTTTACAGAATCCCGTTCGTGTCGTCCCGTACGTCTCGGTTGGGATATTATATACGTCTATAGCGTTATATATCCTAACCTAAGGCAGGCTATCATCTCGGATGTAGTATATTACATCATTCCTGGCGTATCGACAACTACTTCTCGGTGGAAACATTATATACGTCTATAACGTAATATAACCTAACCTAACACATCTAGCTAGTCGCTTTAATGTTTCACAGAATCCCGTTCGTGTCGTCCCGTTCGTCTCGGTTGGGACATTATATACGTCTGTAGCGTTATATAACCTAACCTAAGGCAGGCTATCATCTCGGATGTAGTATTTTACATCATTCCTGGCGTATCGACAACTACTTCTCGGTGGAAACATTATATACGTCTATAACGTAATATAACCTAACCTAACACATCTAGCCCCTCGCTGGTAATGTTTTACAGAATCCCCTTCGTGTCGTCCCGTACGTCTCGGTTGGGATATTATATACGTCTATAGCGTTATATATCCTAACCTAAGGCAGGCTATCATCTCGGATGTAGTATTTTACAACGTTCCTGGCGGGTCGGCCTCTAATTCTCGGTGGGAACATTATATTCGTCTATAACGTAATATAACCTAACCTAACACATCTAGCCCCTCGCTGGTAATGTTTTACAGAATCCCCTTCGTGTCGTCCCGTACGTCTCGGTTGGGATATTATATACGTCTATAGCGTTATATATCCTAACCTAAGGCAGGCTATCATCTCGGATGTAGTATTTTACAACATTCCTGGCGTATCGGCCCATACTTCTCGGTGGGAACATTATATTCGTCTATAACTTAATATAACCTAACCTAACCCATCTAGCCCCTCGCTGGTAATGTTTTACAGAATCCCGTTCCTGTCGTCCCGTACGTCTCGGTTGGGACGTTATGAACGTCTACAGCGATATATATCCTAACGTAAGGCAGGCTAACATCTCGGATGTAGTATTTTACAACAGTCCTGGCGTATCGGCCCCTACTTCTCGGTGGGAACATTATATACGTCTATAACGTAACATAACGTAACCTAACCCATCTAGCCGCTCGCTGGTAATGTATTACAGAATCCCGTTCCTGTTGTGCCGTACGTCTCGGCTGGGATATTATATACGTCTATAGCGTTATATATCCTAACTTAAGGCAGGCTATCATCTCGGATGTAGTATTTTACAACGTTCCTGGCGGGCCGGCCTCTACTTCTCGGTGGGAACATTATATTCGTCTATAACGTAATATAACCTAACCTAACACATCTAGCCCCTCGCTGGTAATGTTTTACAGAATCCCGTTCGTGTCGTCCCGTACGTCTCGGTTGGGATATTATATACGTCTATAGCGTTATATATCCTAACCTAAGGCAGGCTATCATCTCGGATGTAGTATTTTACAACATTCCTAGCGCATCGGCCTCTACTTCTCGGTGGGAACATTATATTCGTCTATAACGTAATATAACCTTACCTAACACATCTAGCCCCTCGCTGGTAATGTTTTACAGAATCCCGTTCGTGTCGTCCCGTACGTCTCGGTTGGGATATTATATACGTCTATAGCGTTATATATCCTAACCTAAGGCAGGCTAACATCTCAGATGTAGTATATTACATCATTCCTGGCGTATCGGCCTCTACTTCTCGGTGGAAACATTATATACGTCTATAACGTAATATAACCTAACCTAACACATCTAGCCCCCCGCTGGTAATGTTTTACAGAATCCCGTTCGTGTCGTCCCGTACGTCTCGGTTGGGATATTATATACGTCTATAGCGTTATATATCCTAACCTAAGGCAGGCTATCATCTCGGATGTAGTATATTACATCATTCCTGGCGTATCGACAACTACTTCTCGGTGGAAACATTATATACGTCTATAACGTAATATAACCTAACCTAACACATCTAGCTAGTCGCTTTAATGTTTCACAGAATCCCGTTCGTGTCGTCCCGTTCGTCTCGGTTGGGACATTATATACGTCTGTAGCGTTATATAACCTAACCTAAGGCAGGCTATCATCTCGGATGTAGTATTTTACAACATTCCTGGCGTATCGGCCTTAACTTTTCGGTGGGAACATAATGTTCGTCTATAACGTAATATAACCTATCCTAACACATCTAGCCCCTCGCTGGTAATGTTTTACAGAATCCCGTTCGTGTCGTCCCGTACGTCTCGGTTGGGACATTATATACGTCTACAGCGTTATATATCCTAACCTAAGCCAGGCTATCATCTCGGATGTAGTATTTTACAACATTCCTGGCGTATCGGCCCTAACTTTTCGGTGGGAACATAATGTTCGTCTATAACGTAATATAACCTATCCTAACACATCTAGCCCCTCGCTGGTAATGTTTTACAGAATCCCGTTCGTGTCGTCCCGTACGTCTCGGTTGGGACATTATATACGTCTACAGCGTTATATATCCTAACCTAAGCCAGGCTAACATCTCGGATATAGTATTTTACAACATTCCTGGCGCATCGGCCTCTACTTCTCGGTGGGAACATTATATTCGTCTATAACGTAATATAACCTAACCTATCACATCTAGCCCCTCGCTGGTACTGTTTTACAAAATCCCGTTCGTGTCGTCCCGTACGTCTCGGTTGGGATATTATATACGTCTATAGCGTTATATATCCTAACTTAAGGCAGGCTATCATCTCGGATGTAGTATTTTACAACGTTCCTGGCGGGCCGGCCTCTACTTCTCGGTGGGAACATTATATTCGTCTATAACGTAATATAACCTAACCTAACACATCTAGCCCCTCGCTGGTAATGTTTTACAGAATCCCGTTCGTGTCGTCCCGTACGTCTCGGTTGGGATATTATATACGTCTATAGCGTTATATATCCTAACCTAAGGCAGGCTATCATCTCGGATGTAGTATTTTACAACATTCCTGGCGTATCGGCCCCTACTTCTCGGTGAGAACATTATATACGTCTATAACGTATCATAACCTAACCTAACCCATCTAGCCCCTCGCTGGTAATGTTTTACAGAATCCCGTTCCTGTCGTCCCGTACGTCTCGGTTGGGATATTATATACGTCTATAGCATTATATATCCTAACCTAAGGCAGGCTAACATCTCGGATGTAGTATATTACATCATTCCTGGCGTATCGACAACTACTTCTCGGTGGAAACATTATATACGTCTATAACGTAATATAACCTAACCTAACACATCTAGCCCCTCGCTGGTAATGTTTTACAGAATCCCGTTCGTGTCGTCCCGTACGTCTCGGTTGGGATATTATATACGTCTATAGCGTTATATATCCTAACCTAAGGCAGTCTATCATCTCGGATGTAGTACTTTACAACATTCCTGGCGTATCGGCCCCTACTTCTCGGTGGGAACATTATATACGTCTATAACGTATCATAACCTAACCTAACCCATCTAGCCCCTCGCTGGGAATCTTTTACAAAATCCCGTTCCTGTCGTCCCGTACGTCTCGGTTGGGACGTTATGAACGTCTACAGCGATATATATCCTAACGTAAGGCAGGCTAACATCTCGGATGTAGTATTTTACAACAGTCCTGGCGTATCGGCCCCTACTTCTCGGTGGGAACATTATATACGTCTATAACGTAACATAACGTAACCTAACCCATCTAGCCGCTCGCTGGTAATGTATTACAGAATCCCGTTCCTGTTGTGCCGTACGTCTCGGTTGGGATATTATATACGTCTATAGCGTTATATATCCTAACTTAAGGCAGGCTATCATCTCGGATGTAGTATTTTACAACGTTCCTGGCGGGTCGGCCTCTAATTCTCGGTGGGAACATTATATTCGTCTATAACGTAATATAACCTAACCTAACACATCTAGCCCCTCGCTGGTAATGTTTTACAGAATCCCCTTCGTGTCGTCCCGTACGTCTCGGTTGGGATATTATATACGTCTATAGCGTTATATATCCTAACCTAAGGCAGGCTATCATCTCGGATGTAGTATTTTACAACATTCCTAGCGCATCGGCCTCTACTTCTCGGTGGGAACATTATATTCGTCTATAACGTAATATAACCTTACCTAACACATCTAGCCCCTCGCTGGTAATGTTTTACAGAATCCCGTTCGTGTCGTCCCGTACGTCTCGGTTGGGATATTATATACGTCTATAGCGTTATATATCCTAACCTAAGGCAGGCTAACATCTCAGATGTAGTATATTACATCATTCCTGGCGTATCGGCCTCTACTTCTCGGTGGAAACATTATATACGTCTATAACGTAATATAACCTAACCTAACACATCTAGCCCCTCGCTGGTAATGTTTTACAGAATCCCGTTCGTGTCGTCCCGTACGTCTCGGTTGGGATATTATATACGTCTATAGCGTTATATATCCTAACCTAAGGCAGGCTATCATCTCGGATGTAGTATATTACATCATTCCTGGCGTATCGACAACTACTTCTCGGTGGAAACATTATATACGTCTATAACGTAATATAACCTAACCTAACACATCTAGCTAGTCGCTTTAATGTTTCACAGAATCCCGTTCGTGTCGTCCCGTTCGTCTCGGTTGGGACATTATATACGTCTGTAGCGTTATATAACCTAACCTAAGGCAGGCTATCATCTCGGATGTAGTATTTTACATCATTCCTGGCGTATCGACAACTACTTCTCGGTGGAAACATTATATACGTCTATAACGTAATATAACCTAACCTAACACATCTAGCCCCTCGCTGGTAATGTTTTACAGAATCCCCTTCGTGTCGTCCCGTACGTCTCGGTTGGGATATTATATACGTCTATAGCGTTATATATCCTAACCTAAGGCAGGCTATCATCTCGGATGTAGTATTTTACAACGTTCCTGGCGGGTCGGCCTCTAATTCTCGGTGGGAACATTATATTCGTCTATAACGTAATATAACCTAACCTAACACATCTAGCCCCTCGCTGGTAATGTTTTACAGAATCCCCTTCGTGTCGTCCCGTACGTCTCGGTTGGGATATTATATACGTCTATAGCGTTATATATCCTAACCTAAGGCAGGCTATCATCTCGGATGTAGTATTTTACAACATTCCTAGCGCATCGGCCTCTACTTCTCGGTGGGAACATTATATTCGTCTATAACGTAATATAACCTTACCTAACACATCTAGCCCCTCGCTGGTAATGTTTTACAGAATCCCGTTCGTGTCGTCCCGTACGTCTCGGTTGGGATATTATATACGTCTATAGCGTTATATATCCTAACCTAAGGCAGGCTAACATCTCAGATGTAGTATATTACATCATTCCTGGCGTATCGGCCTCTACTTCTCGGTGGAAACATTATATACGTCTATAACGTAATATAACCTAACCTAACACATCTAGCCCCCCGCTGGTAATGTTTTACAGAATCCCGTTCGTGTCGCCCCGTACGTCTCGGTTGGGATATTATATACGTCTATAGCGTTATATATCCTAACCTAAGGCAGGCTATCATCTCGGATGTAGTATTTTACAACATTCCTGGCGTATCGGCCCCTACTTCTCGGTGAGAACATTATATACGTCTATAACGTATCATAACCTAACCTAACCCATCTAGCCCCTCGCTGGTAATGTTTTACAGAATCCCGTTCCTGTCGTCCCGTACGTCTCGGTTGGGATATTATATACGTCTATAGCATTATATATCCTAACCTAAGGCAGGCTAACATCTCGGATGTAGTATATTACATCATTCCTGGCGTATCGACAACTACTTCTCGGTGGAAACATTATATACGTCTATAACGTAATATAACCTAACCTAACACATCTAGCCCCTCGCTGGTAATGTTTTACAGAATCCCGTTCGTGTCGTCCCGTACGTCTCGGTTGGGATATTATATACGTCTATAGCGTTATATATCCTAACCTAAGGCAGTCTATCATCTCGGATGTAGTACTTTACAACATTCCTGGCGTATCGGCCCCTACTTCTCGGTGGGAACATTATATACGTCTATAACGTATCATAACCTAACCTAACCCATCTAGCCCCTCGCTGGGAATCTTTTACAAAATCCCGTTCCTGTCGTCCCGTACGTCTCGGTTGGGACGTTATGAACGTCTACAGCGATATATATCCTAACGTAAGGCAGGCTAACATCTCGGATGTAGTATTTTACAACAGTCCTGGCGTATCGGCCCCTACTTCTCGGTGGGAACATTATATACGTCTATAACGTAACATAACGTAACCTAACCCATCTAGCCGCTCGCTGGTAATGTATTACAGAATCCCGTTCCTGTTGTGCCGTACGTCTCGGTTGGGATATTATATACGTCTATAGCGTTATATATCCTAACTTAAGGCAGGCTATCATCTCGGATGTAGTATTTTACAACGTTCCTGGCGGGTCGGCCTCTAATTCTCGGTGGGAACATTATATTCGTCTATAACGTAATATAACCTAACCTAACACATCTAGCCCCTCGCTGGTAATGTTTTACAGAATCCCCTTCGTGTCGTCCCGTACGTCTCGGTTGGGATATTATATACGTCTATAGCGTTATATATCCTAACCTAAGGCAGGCTATCATCTCGGATGTAGTATTTTACAACATTCCTAGCGCATCGGCCTCTACTTCTCGGTGGGAACATTATATTCGTCTATAACGTAATATAACCTTACCTAACACATCTAGCCCCTCGCTGGTAATGTTTTACAGAATCCCGTTCGTGTCGTCCCGTACGTCTCGGTTGGGATATTATATACGTCTATAGCGTTATATATCCTAACCTAAGGCAGGCTAACATCTCAGATGTAGTATATTACATCATTCCTGGCGTATCGGCCTCTACTTCTCGGTGGAAACATTATATACGTCTATAACGTAATATAACCTAACCTAACACATCTAGCCCCTCGCTGGTAATGTTTTACAGAATCCCGTTCGTGTCGTCCCGTACGTCTCGGTTGGGATATTATATACGTCTATAGCGTTATATATCCTAACCTAAGGCAGGCTATCATCTCGGATGTAGTATATTACATCATTCCTGGCGTATCGACAACTACTTCTCGGTGGAAACATTATATACGTCTATAACGTAATATAACCTAACCTAACACATCTAGCTAGTCGCTTTAATGTTTCACAGAATCCCGTTCGTGTCGTCCCGTTCGTCTCGGTTGGGACATTATATACGTCTGTAGCGTTATATAACCTAACCTAAGGCAGGCTATCATCTCGGATGTAGTATTTTACATCATTCCTGGCGTATCGACAACTACTTCTCGGTGGAAACATTATATACGTCTATAACGTAATATAACCTAACCTAACACATCTAGCCCCTCGCTGGTAATGTTTTACAGAATCCCCTTCGTGTCGTCCCGTACGTCTCGGTTGGGATATTATATACGTCTATAGCGTTATATATCCTAACCTAAGGCAGGCTATCATCTCGGATGTAGTATTTTACAACATTCCTAGCGCATCGGCCTCTACTTCTCGGTGGGAACATTATATTCGTCTATAACGTAATATAACCTTACCTAACACATCTAGCCCCTCGCTGGTAATGTTTTACAAAATCCCGTTCCTGTCGTCCCGTACGTCTCGGTTGGGACGTTATGAACGTCTACAGCGATATATATCCTAACGTAAGGCAGGCTAACATCTCGGATGTAGTATTTTACAACAATCCTGGCGTATCGGCCCCTACTTCTCGGTGGGAACATTATATACGTCTATAACGTGACATAACGTAACCTAACCCATCTAGCCGCTCGCTGGTAATGTATTACAGAATCCCGTTCCTGTTGTGCCGTACGTCTCGGTTGGGATATTATATACGTCTATAGCGTTATATATCCTAACTTAAGGCAGGCTATCATCTCGGATGTAGTATTTTACAACATTCCTGGCGTATCGGCCTTAACTTTTCGGTGGGAACATAATGTTCGTCTATAACGTAATATAACCTATCCTAACACATCTAGCCCCTCGCTGGTAATGTTTTACAGAATCCCGTTCGTGTCGTCCCGTACGTCTCGGTTGGGACATTATATACGTCTACAGCGTTATATATCCTAACCTAAGCCAGGCTATCATCTCGGATGTAGTATTTTACAACATGCCTGGCGTATCGGCCCTAACTTTTCGGTGGGAACATAATGTTCGTCTATAACGTAATATAACCTATCCTAACACATCTAGCCCCTCGCTGGTAATGTTTTACAGAATCCCGTTCGTGTCGTCCCGTACGTCTCGGTTGGGACATTATATACGTCTACAGCGTTATATATCCTAACCTAAGCCAGGCTAACATCTCGGATATAGTATTTTACAACATTCCTGGCGCATCGATCTCTACTTCTCGGTGGGAACATTATATTCGTCTATAACGTAATATAACCTAACCTATCACATCTAGCCCCTCGCTGGTACTGTTTTACAAAATCCCGTTCGTGTCGTCCCGTACGTCTCGGTTGGGATATTATATACGTCTATAGCGTTATATATCCTAACTTAAGGCAGGCTATCATCTCGGATGTAGTATTTTACAACGTTCCTGGCGGGCCGGCCTCTACTTCTCGGTGGGAACATTATATTCGTCTATAACGTAATATAACCTAACCTAACACATCTAGCCCCTCGCTGGTAATGTTTTACAGAATCCCGTTCGTGTCGTCCCGTACGTCTCGGTTGGGATATTATATACGTCTATAGCGTTATATATCCTAACCTAAGGCAGGCTATCATCTCGGATGTAGTATTTTACAACATTCCTGGCGTATCGGCCCCTACTTCTCGGTGGGAACATTATATACGTCTATAACGTATCATAACCTAACCTAACCCATCTAGCCCCTCGCTGGTAATGTTTTACAGAATCCCGTTCCTGTCGTCCCGTACGTCACGGTTGGGATATTATATACGTCTATAGCATTATATATCCTAACCTAAGGCAGGCTAACATCTCGGATGTAGTATATTACATCATTCCTGGCGTATCGACAACTACTTCTCGGTGGAAACATTATATACGTCTATAACGTAATATAACCTAACCTAACACATCTAGCCCCTCGCTGGTAATGTTTTACAGAATCCCGTTCGTGTCGTCCCGTACGTCTCGGTTGGGATATTATATACGTCTATAGCGTTATATATCCTAACCTAAGGCAGGCTATCATCTCGGATGTAGTACTTTACAACATTCCTGGCGTATCGGCCCCTACTTCTCGGTGGGAACATTATATACGTCTATAACGTATCATAACCTAACCTAACCCATCTAGCCCCTCGCTGGGAATCTTTTACAAAATCCCGTTCCTGTCGTCCCGTACGTCTCGGTTGGGACGTTATGAACGTCTACAGCGATATATATCCTAACGTAAGGCAGGCTAACATCTCGGATGTAGTATTTTACAACAGTCCTGGCGCATCGGCCCCTACTTCTCGGTGGGAACATTATATACGTCTATAACGTAACATAACGTAACCTAACCCATCTAGCCGCTCGCTGGTAATGTATTACAGAATCCCGTTCCTGTTGTGCCGTACGTCTAGGTTGGGATATTATATACGTCTATTAGCGTTATATATCCTAACTTAAGGCAGGCTATCATCTCGGATGTAGTATTTTACAACGTTCCTGGCGGGTCGGCCTCTAATTCTCGGTGGGAACATTATATTCGTCTATAACGTAATATAACCTAACCTAACACATCTAGCCCCTCGCTGGTAATGTTTTACAGAATCCCCTTCGTGTCGTCCCGTACGTCTCGGTTGGGATATTATATACGTCTATAGCGTTATATATCCTAACCTAAGGCAGGCTATCATCTCGGATGTAGTATTTTACAACATTCCTAGCGCATCGGCCTCTACTTCTCGGTGGGAACATTATATTCGTCTATAACGTAATATAACCTTACCTAACACATCTAGCCCCTCGCTGGTAATGTTTTACAGAATCCCGTTCGTGTCGTCCCGTACGTCTCGGTTGGGATATTATATACGTCTATAGCGTTATATATCCTAACCTAAGGCAGGCTAACATCTCAGATGTAGTATATTACATCATTCCTGGCGTATCGGCCTCTACTTCTCGGTGGAAACATTATATACGTCTATAACGTAATATAACCTAACCTAACACATCTAGCCCCTCGCTGGTAATGTTTTACAGAATCCCGTTCGTGTCGTCCCGTACGTCTCGGTTGGGATATTATATACGTCTATAGCGTTATATATCCTAACCTAAGGCAGGCTATCATCTCGGATGTAGTATATTACATCATTCCTGGCGTATCGACAACTACTTCTCGGTGGAAACATTATATACGTCTATAACGTAATGTAACCTAACCTAACACATCTAGCTAGTCGCTTTAATGTTTCACAGAATCCCGTTCGTGTCGTCCCGTTCGAATCGGTTGGGACATTATATACGTCTGTAGCGTTATATAACCTAACCTAAGGCAGGCTATCATCTCGGATGTAGTATTTTACATCATTCCTGGCGTATCGACAACTACTTCTCGGTGGAAACATTATATACGTCTATAACGTAATATAACCTAACCTAACACATCTAGCCCCTCGCTGGTAATGTTTTACAGAATCCCCTTCGTGTCGTCCCGTACGTCTCGGTTGGGATATTATATACGTCTATAGCGTTATATATCCTAACCTAAGGCAGGCTATCATCTCGGATGTAGTATTTTACAACATTCCTAGCGCATCGGCCTCTACTTCTCGGTGGGAACATTATATTCGTCTATAACGTAATATAACCTTACCTAACACATCTAGCCCCTCGCTGGTAATGTTTTACAGAATCCCGTTCGTGTCGTCCCGTACGTCTCGGTTGGGATATTATATACGTCTATAGCGTTATATATCCTAACCTAAGGCAGGCTAACATCTCAGATGTAGTATATTACATCATTCCTGGCGTATCGGCCTCTACTTCTCGGTGGAAACATTATATACGTCTATAACGTAATATAACCTAACCTAACACATCTAGCCCCTCGCTGGTAATGTTTTACAGAATCCCGTTCGTGTCGTCCCGTACGTCTCGGTTGGGATATTATATACGTCTATAGCGTTATATATCCTAACCTAAGGCAGGCTATCATCTCGGATGTAGTATTTTACGACGTTCCTGGCGGGCCGGCCTCTACTTCTCGGTGGGAACATTATATTCGTCTATAACTTAATATAACCTAACCTAACACATCTAGCCCCTCGCTGGTAATGTTTTACAGAATCCCGTTCGTGTCGTCCCGTACGTCTCGATTGGGATATTATATACGTCTATAGCGTTATATATCCTAACCTATGGCAGGCTATCATCTCGGATGTAGTATTTTACAACATTCCTGGCGCATCGGCCTCTACTTCTCGGTGGGAACATTATATTCGTCTATAACGTAATATAACCTAACCTATCACATCTAGCCCCTCGCTGGTACTGTTTTACAAAATCCCGTTCGTGTCGTCCCGTACGTCTCGGTTGGGATATTATATACGTCTATAGCATTATATATCCTAACCTAAGGCAGGCTAACATCTCGGATGTAGTATATTACATCATTCCTGGCGTATCGACAACTACTTCTCGGTGGAAACATTATATACGTCTATAACGTAATATAACCTAACCTAACACATCTAGCTAGTCGCTTTAATGTTTCACAGAATCCCGTTCGTGTCGTCCCGTTCGTCTCGGTTGGGACATTATATACGTCTGTAGCGTTATATATCCTAACCTAAGGCAGGCTATCATCTCGGATGTAGTATTTTACAACGCTCCTGGCGGGTCGACCTCTACTTCTCGGTGGGAACATTATATACGTCTATAACGTATCATAACCTAACCTAACCCATCTAGCCCCTCGCTGGTAATGTTTTACAGAATCCCGTTCCTGTCGTCCCGTACGTCTCGGTTGGGACGTTATGAACGTCTACAGCGATATATATCCTAACGTAAGGCAGGCTAACATCTCGGATGTAGTATTTTACAACAGTCCTGGCGTATCGGCCCCTACTTCTCGGTGGGAACATTATATACGTCTATAACGTAACATAACGTAACCTAACCCATCTAGCCCCTCGCTGGTAATGTATTACAGAATCCCGTTCCTGTTGTGCCGTACGTCTCGGTTGGGATATTATATACGTCTATAGCGTTATATATCATAACCTAAGGCAGGCTATCTTCTCGGATGCAGTATTTTACAACATTCCTGGCGTATCGGCCCATACTTCTCGGTGGGAACATTATATTCGTCTATAACGTAATATAACCTAACCTAACCCATCTAGCCCCTCGCTGGTAATGTTTTACAGAATCCCGTTCCTGTCGTCCCGTACGTCTCGGTTGGGACGTTATGAACGTCTACAGCGATATATATCCTAACGTAAGGCAGGCTAACATCTCGGATGTAGTATTTTACAACAGTCCTGGCGTATCGGCCCCTACTTCTCGGTGGGAACATTATATACGTCTATAACGTAACATAACGTAACCTAACCCATCTAGCCCCTCGCTGGTAATGTATTACAGAATCCCGTTCGTGTCGTCCCGTTCGTCTCGGTTGGGACATTATATACGTCTGTAGCGTTATATATCCTAACCTAAGCCAGGCTAACATCTCGGATATAGTATTTTACAACATTCCTGGCGCATCGGCCTCTACTTCTCGGTGGGAACATTATATTCGTCTATAACGTAATATAACCTAACCTATCACATCTAGCCCCTCGCTGGTAATGTTTTACAGAATTCCGTTAGTGTCGTCCCGTAAGTCTCGGTTGGGACATTATATACTACTACAGCGTTATATATCCTAACCTAAGGCAGGCTAACATCTCGGATGCAGTATTTTACAACATTCCTTGCGGGTCGGCACCTACTTCTCGGTGGGAACATTATATACGTCTATAACGTAATATAACCTAACCTAACATATCTAGCTCCTCGCTGGTATTGTTTTACAAAGTCCCGTTCGTGTCGTCCCGTACGTCTCGGTTGAGATATTATATACGTCTATAGCATTATATATCCTAACCTAAGGCAGGCTAACATCTCGGATGTAGTATATTACATCATTCCTGGCGTATCGACCACTACTTCTCGGTGGAAACATTATATACGTCTATAACGTAATATAACCTAACCTAACACATCTAGCTAGTCGCTTTAACGTTTCACAGAATCCCGTTCGTGTCGTCCCGTTCGTCTCGGTTGGGACATTATATACGTCTATAGCGTTATATATCCTAACTTAAGGCAGGCTATCATCTCGGATGTAGTATTTTACAACGTTCCTGGCGGGTCGGCCTCTAATTCTCGGTGGGAACATTATGTTCGTCTATAACGTAATATAACCTAACCTAACACATCTAGCCCCTCGCTGGTAATGTTTTACAGAATCCCGTTCGTGTCGTCCCGTACGTCTCGGTTGGGATATTATATACGTCTATAGCGTTATATATCCTAACCTAAGGAAGGCTATCATCTCGGATGTAGTATTTTACAACATCCCTAGCGCATCGGCCTCTACTTCTCGGTGGGAACATTATATTCGTCTATAACGTAATATAACCTAACCTAACACATCTAGCCCCTCGCTGGTAATGTTTTACAGAATCCCGTGCCTGTCGTCCCGTACGTCTCGGTTGGAACGTTATGAACGTCTACAGCGATATATACCCTAACCTAAGGCAGGCTAACATCTCAGATGTAGTATATTACATCATTCCTGGCGTATCGGCCTCTACTTCTCGGTGGAAACATTATATACGTCTATAACGTAATATAACCTAACCTAACACATCTAGCCCCTCGCTGGTAATGTTTTGCAGAATCCCGTTCGTGTCGTCCCGTACGTCTCGGTTGGGATATTATATACATCTATAGCGTTATATATCCTAACCTAAGGCAGGCTAACATCTCAGATGTAGTATATTACATCATTCCTGGCGTATCGGCCTCTACTTCTCGGTGGAAACATTATATACGTCTATAACGTAATATAACCTAACCTAACACATCTAGCCCCTCGCTGGTAATGTTTTACAGAATCCCGTTCGTGTCGTCCCGTACGTCTCGGTTGGGATATTATATACGTCTATAGCGTTATATATCCTAACCTATGGCAGGCTATCATCTCGGATGTAGTATTTTACCACATTCCTGGCGTATCGGCCCTAACTTTTCGGTGGGAACATAATGTTCGTCTATAACGTAATATAACCTAACCTATCACATCTAGCCCCTCGCTGGTACTGTTTTACAAAATCCCGTTCGTGTCGTCCCGTACGTCTCGGTTGGGATATTATATACGTCTATAGCATTATATATCCTAACCTAAGGCAGGCTAACATCTCGGATGTAGTATATTACATCATTCCTGGCGTATCGACAACTACTTCTCGGTGGAAACATTATATACGTCTATAACGTAATATAACCTAACCTAACACATCTAGCTAGTCGCTTTAATGTTTCACAGAATCCCGTTCGTGTCGTCCCGTTCGTCTCGGTTGGGACATTATATACGTCTGTAGCGTTATATATCCTAACCTAAGGCAGGCTATCATCTCGGATGTAGTATTTTACAACGCTCCTGGCGGGTCGACCTCTACTTCTCGGTGGGAACATTATATACGTCTATAACGTATCATAACCTAACCTAACCCATCTAGCCCCTCGCTGGTAATGTTTTACAGAATCCCGTTCCTGTCGTCCCGTACGTCTCGGTTGGGACGTTATGAACGTCTACAGCGATATATATCCTAACGTAAGGCAGGCTAACATCTCGGATGTAGTATTTTACAACAGTCCTGGCGTATCGGCCCCTACTTCTCGGTGGGAACATTATATACGTCTATAACGTAACATAACGTAACCTAACCCATCTAGCCCCTCGCTGGTAATGTATTACAGAATCCCGTTCCTGTTGTGCCGTACGTCTCGGTTGGGATATTATATACGTCTATAGCGTTATATATCATAACCTAAGGCAGGCTATCCTCTCGGATGCAGTATTTTACAACATTCCTGGCGTATCGGCCCATACTTCTCGGTGGGAACATTATATTCGTCTATAACGTAATATAACCTAACCTAACCCATCTAGCCCCTCGCTGGTAATGTTTTACAGAATCCCGTTCCTGTCGTCCCGTACGTCTCGGTTGGGACGTTATGAACGTCTACAGCGATATATATCCTAACGTAAGGCAGGCTAACATCTCGGATGTAGTATTTTACAACAGTCCTGGCGTATCGGCCCCTACTTCTCGGTGGGAACATTATATACGTCTATAACGTAACATAACGTAACCTAACCCATCTAGCCCCTCGCTGGTAATGTATTACAGAATCCCGTTCGTGTCGTCCCGTTCGTCTCGGTTGGGACATTATATACGTCTGTAGCGTTATATATCCTAACCTAAGCCAGGCTAACATCTCGGATATAGTATTTTACAACATTCCTGGCGCATCGGCCTCTACTTCTCGGTGGGAACATTATATTCGTCTATAACGTAATATAACCTAACCTATCACATCTAGCCCCTCGCTGGTAATGTTTTACAGAATTCCGTTAGTGTCGTCCCGTAAGTCTCGGTTGGGACATTATATACTACTACAGCGTTATATATCCTAACCTAAGGCAGGCTAACATCTCGGATGCAGTATTTTACAACATTCCTTGCGGGTCGGCACCTACTTCTCGGTGGGAACATTATATACGTCTATAACGTAATATAACCTAACCTAACATATCTAGCTCCTCGCTGGTATTGTTTTACAAAGTCCCGTTCGTGTCGTCCCGTACGTCTCGGTTGAGATATTATATACGTCTATAGCATTATATATCCTAACCTAAGGCAGGCTAACATCTCGGATGTAGTATATTACATCATTCCTGGCGTATCGACCACTACTTCTCGGTGGAAACATTATATACGTCTATAACGTAATATAACCTAACCTAACACATCTAGCTAGTCGCTTTAACGTTTCACAGAATCCCGTTCGTGTCGTCCCGTTCGTCTCGGTTGGGACATTATATACGTCTATAGCGTTATATATCCTAACTTAAGGCAGGCTATCATCTCGGATGTAGTATTTTACAACGTTCCTGGCGGGTCGGCCTCTAATTCTCGGTGGGAACATTATGTTCGTCTATAACGTAATATAACCTAACCTAACACATCTAGCCCCTCGCTGGTAATGTTTTACAGAATCCCGTTCGTGTCGTCCCGTACGTCTCGGTTGGGATATTATATACGTCTATAGCGTTATATATCCTAACCTAAGGAAGGCTATCATCTCGGATGTAGTATTTTACAACATCCCTAGCGCATCGGCCTCTACTTCTCGGTGGGAACATTATATTCGTCTATAACGTAATATAACCTAACCTAACACATCTAGCCCCTCGCTGGTAATGTTTTACAGAATCCCGTGCCTGTCGTCCCGTACGTCTCGGTTGGAACGTTATGAACGTCTACAGCGATATATACCCTAACCAAAGGCAGGCTAACATCTCAGATGTAGTATATTACATCATTCCTGGCGTATCGGCCTCTACTTCTCGGTGGAAACATTATATACGTCTATAACGTAATATAACCTAACCTAACACATCTAGCCCCTCGCTGGTAATGTTTTACAGAATCCCGTTCGTGTCGTCCCGTACGTCTCGGTTGGGACATTATATACGTCTGTAGCGTTATATATCCTAACCTAAGCCAGGCTAACATCTCGGATATAGTATTTTACAACATTCCTGGCGCATCGGCCTCTACTTCTCGGTGGGAACATTATATTCGTCTATAACGTAATATAACCTCACCTATCACATCTAGCCCCTCGCTGGTACTGTTTTACAAAATCCCGTTCGTGTCGTCCCGTACGTCTCGGTTGGGATATTATATACGTCTATAGCATTATATATCCTAACCTAAGGCAGGCTAACATCTCGGATGTAGTATATTACATCATTCCTGGCGTATCGACAACTACTTCTCGGTGGAAACATTATATACGTCTATAACGTAATATAACCTAACCTAACACATCTAGCTAGTCGCTTTAATGTTTCACAGAATCCCGTTCGTGTCGTCCCGTTCGTCTCGGTTGGGACATTATATACGTCTGTAGCGTTATATATCCTAACCTAAGGCAGGCTATCATCTCGGATGTAGTATTTTACAACGCTCCTGGCGGGTCGGCCTCTACTTCTCGGTGGGAACATTATATACGTCTATAACGTATCATAACCTAACCTAACCCATCTAGCCCCTCGCTGGTATTGTTTTACAGAATCCCGTTCCTGTCGTCCCGTACGTCTCGGTTGGGACGTTATGAACGTCTACAGCGATATATATCCTAACGTAAGGCAGGCTAACATCTCGGATGTAGTATTTTACAACAGTCCTGGCGTATCGGCCCCTACTTCTCGGTGGGAACATTATATACGTCTATAACGTAACATAACGTAACCTAACCCATCTAGCCCCTCGCTGGTAATGTATTACAGAATCCCGTTCGTGTCGTCCCGTTCGTCTCGGTTGGGACATTATATACGTCTGTAGCGTTATATATCCTAACCTAAGCCAGGCTAACATCTCGGATATAGTATTTTACAACATTCCTGGCGCATCGGCCTCTACTTCTCGGTGGGAACATTATATACGTCTATAACGTAATATAACCTAACCTAACACATCTAGCTAGTCGCTTTAACGTTTCACAGAATCCCGTTCGTGTCGTCCCGTTCGTCTCGGTTGGGACATTATATACGTCTATAGCGTTATATATCCTAACTTAAGGCAGGCTATCATCTCGGATGTAGTATTTTACAACGTTCCTGGCGGGTCGGCCTCTAATTCTCGGTGGGAACATTATGTTCGTCTATAACGTAATATAACCTAACCTAACACATCTAGCCCCTCACTGGTAATGTTTTACAGAATCCCGTTCGTGTCGTCCCGTACGTCTCGATTGGGATATTATATACGTCTATAGCGTTATATATCCTAACCTATGGCAGGCTATCATCTCGGATGTAGTATTTTACAACATTCCTGGCGTATCGGCTCTAACTTTTCGGTGGGAACATAATGTTCGTCTATAACGTAATATAACCTATCCTAACACATCTAGCCCCTCGCTGGTAATGTTTTACAGAATCCCGTTCGTGTCGTCCCGTACGTCTCGGTTGGGATATTATATACGTCTATAGCGTTATATATCCTAACCTAAGGCAGGCTATCATCTCGGATGTAGTATTTTACAACATTCCTGGCGTATCGGCCCCTACTTCTCGGTGGGAACATTATATACGTCTATAACGTATCATAACCTAACCTAACCCATCTAGCCCCTCGCTGGTAATGTTTTACAGAATCCCGTTCCTGTCGTCCCGTACGTCTCGGTTGGGACGTTATGAACGTCTACAGCGATATATATCCTAACGTAAGGCAGGCTAACATCTCGGATGTAGTATTTTACAACAGTCCTGGCGTATCGGCCCCTACTTCTCGGTGGGAACATTATATACGTCTATAACGTAACATAACGTAACCTAACCCATCTAGCCCCTCGCTGGTAATGTATTACAGAATCCCGTTCCTGTTGTGCCGTACGTCTCGGTTGGGATATTATATACGTCTATAGCGTTATATATCATAACCTAAGGCAGGCTATCCTCTCGGATGCAGTATTTTACAACATTCCTGGCGTATCGGCCCATACTTCTCGGTGGGAACATTATATTCGTCTATAACGTAATATAACCTAACCTAACCCATCTAGCCCCTCGCTGGTAATGTTTTACAGAATCCCGTTCCTGTCGTCCCGTACGTCTCGGTTGGGACGTTATGAACGTCTACAGCGATATATATCCTAACGTAAGGCAGGCTAACATCTCGGATGTAGTATTTTACAACAGTCCTGGCGTATCGGCCCCTACTTCTCGGTGGGAACATTATATACGTCTATAACGTAACATAACGTAACCTAACCCATCTAGCCCCTCGCTGGTAATGTATTACAGAATCCCGTTCGTGTCGTCCCGTTCGTCTCGGTTGGGACATTATATACGTCTGTAGCGTTATATATCCTAACCTAAGCCAGGCTAACATCTCGGATATAGTATTTTACAACATTCCTGGCGCATCGGCCTCTACTTCTCGGTGGGAACATTATATTCGTCTATAACGTAATATAACCTAACCTATCACATCTAGCCCCTCGCTGGTAATGTTTTACAGAATTCCGTTAGTGTCGTCCCGTAAGTCTCGGTTGGGACATTATATACTACTACAGCGTTATATATCCTAACCTAAGGCAGGCTAACATCTCGGATGCAGTATTTTACAACATTCCTTGCGGGTCGGCACCTACTTCTCGGTGGGAACATTATATACGTCTATAACGTAATATAACCTAACCTAACATATCTAGCTCCTCGCTGGTATTGTTTTACAAAGTCCCGTTCGTGTCGTCCCGTACGTCTCGGTTGAGATATTATATACGTCTATAGCATTATATATCCTAACCTAAGGCAGGCTAACATCTCGGATGTAGTATATTACATCATTCCTGGCGTATCGACCACTACTTCTCGGTGGAAACATTATATACGTCTATAACGTAATATAACCTAACCTAACACATCTAGCTAGTCGCTTTAACGTTTCACAGAATCCCGTTCGTGTCGTCCCGTTCGTCTCGGTTGGGACATTATATACGTCTATAGCGTTATATATCCTAACTTAAGGCAGGCTATCATCTCGGATGTAGTATTTTACAACGTTCCTGGCGGGTCGGCCTCTAATTCTCGGTGGGAACATTATGTTCGTCTATAACGTAATATAACCTAACCTAACACATCTAGCCCCTCGCTGGTAATGTTTTACAGAATCCCGTTCGTGTCGTCCCGTACGTCTCGGTTGGGATATTATATACGTCTATAGCGTTATATATCCTAACCTAAGGAAGGCTATCATCTCGGATGTAGTATTTTACAACATCCCTAGCGCATCGGCCTCTACTTCTCGGTGGGAACATTATATTCGTCTATAACGTAATATAACCTAACCTAACACATCTAGCCCCTCGCTGGTAATGTTTTACAGAATCCCGTGCCTGTCGTCCCGTACGTCTCGGTTGGAACGTTATGAACGTCTACAGCGATATATACCCTAACCAAAGGCAGGCTAACATCTCAGATGTAGTATATTACATCATTCCTGGCGTATCGGCCTCTACTTCTCGGTGGAAACATTATATACGTCTATAACGTAATATAACCTAACCTAACACATCTAGCCCCTCGCTGGTAATGTTTTACAGAATCCCGTTCGTGTCGTCCCGTACGTCTCGGTTGGGACATTATATACGTCTGTAGCGTTATATATCCTAACCTAAGCCAGGCTAACATCTCGGATATAGTATTTTACAACATTCCTGGCGCATCGGCCTCTACTTCTCGGTGGGAACATTATATTCGTCTATAACGTAATATAACCTCACCTATCACATCTAGCCCCTCGCTGGTACTGTTTTACAAAATCCCGTTCGTGTCGTCCCGTACGTCTCGGTTGGGATATTATATACGTCTATAGCATTATATATCCTAACCTAAGGCAGGCTAACATCTCGGATGTAGTATATTACATCATTCCTGGCGTATCGACAACTACTTCTCGGTGGAAACATTATATACGTCTATAACGTAATATAACCTAACCTAACACATCTAGCTAGTCGCTTTAATGTTTCACAGAATCCCGTTCGTGTCGTCCCGTTCGTCTCGGTTGGGACATTATATACGTCTGTAGCGTTATATATCCTAACCTAAGGCAGGCTATCATCTCGGATGTAGTATTTTACAACGCTCCTGGCGGGTCGGCCTCTACTTCTCGGTGGGAACATTATATACGTCTATAACGTATCATAACCTAACCTAACCCATCTAGCCCCTCGCTGGTATTGTTTTACAGAATCCCGTTCCTGTCGTCCCGTACGTCTCGGTTGGGACGTTATGAACGTCTACAGCGATATATATCCTAACGTAAGGCAGGCTAACATCTCGGATGTAGTATTTTACAACAGTCCTGGCGTATCGGCCCCTACTTCTCGGTGGGAACATTATATACGTCTATAACGTAACATAACGTAACCTAACCCATCTAGCCCCTCGCTGGTAATGTATTACAGAATCCCGTTCGTGTCGTCCCGTTCGTCTCGGTTGGGACATTATATACGTCTGTAGCGTTATATATCCTAACCTAAGCCAGGCTAACATCTCGGATATAGTATTTTACAACATTCCTGGCGCATCGGCCTCTACTTCTCGGTGGGAACATTATATACGTCTATAACGTAATATAACCTAACCTAACACATCTAGCTAGTCGCTTTAACGTTTCACAGAATCCCGTTCGTGTCGTCCCGTTCGTCTCGGTTGGGACATTATATACGTCTATAGCGTTATATATCCTAACTTAAGGCAGGCTATCATCTCGGATGTAGTATTTTACAACGTTCCTGGCGGGTCGGCCTCTAATTCTCGGTGGGAACATTATGTTCGTCTATAACGTAATATAACCTAACCTAACACATCTAGCCCCTCACTGGTAATGTTTTACAGAATCCCGTTCGTGTCGTCCCGTACGTCTCGATTGGGATATTATATACGTCTATAGCGTTATATATCCTAACCTATGGCAGGCTATCATCTCGGATGTAGTATTTTACAACATTCCTGGCGTATCGGCTCTAACTTTTCGGTGGGAACATAATGTTCGTCTATAACGTAATATAACCTATCCTAACACATCTAGCCCCTCGCTGGTAATGTTTTACAGAATCCCGTTCGTGTCGTCCCGTACGTCTCGGTTGGGATATTATATACGTCTATAGCGTTATATATCCTAACCTAAGGCAGGCTATCATCTCGGATGTAGTATTTTACAACATTCCTGGCGTATCGGCCCCTACTTCTCGGTGGGAACATTATATACGTCTATAACGTATCATAACCTAACCTAACCCATCTAGCCCCTCGCTGGTAATGTTTTACAGAATCCCGTTCGTGTCGTCCCGTACGTCTCGGTTGGGATATTATATACGTCTATAGCGTTATATATCCTAACCTAAGGCAGGCTATCATCTCGGATGTAGTATTTTACAACATTCCTGGCGTATCGGCCCCTACTTCTCGGTGGGAACATTATATACGTCTATAACGTAATATAACCTAACCTAACACATCTAGCCCCTCGCTGGTAATGTTTTACAGAATCCCGTTCGTGTCGTCCCGTACGTCACGGTTGGGATATTATATACGTCTATAGCGTTATATATCCTAACCTAAGGCAGGCTATCATCTCGGATGTAGTATTTTACAACATTCCTGGCGTATCGGCCCCTACTTCTCGGTGGGAACATTATATACGTCTATAACGTATCATAACCTAACCTAACCCATCTAGCCCCTCGCTGGGAATGTTTTACAAAATCCCGTTCCTGTCGTCCCGTACGTCTCGGTTGGGACGTTATGAACGTCTACAGCGATATATATCCTAACGTAAGGCAGGCTAACATCTCGGATGTAGTATTTTACAACAGTCCTGGCGTATCGGCCCCTACTTCTCGGTGGGAACATTATATACGTCTATAACGTAACATAACGTAACCTAACCCATCTAGCCCCTCGCTGGTAATGTATTACAGAATCCCGTTCGTGTCGTCCCGTTCGTCTCGGTTGGGACATTATATACGTCTGTAGCGTTATATATCCTAACCTAAGCCAGGCTAACATCTCGGATATAGTATTTTACAACATTCCTGGCGCATCGGCCTCTACTTCTCGGTGGGAACATTATATTCGTCTATAACGTAATATAACCTAACCTATCACATCTAGCCCCTCGCTGGTAATGTTTTACAGAATTCCGTTAGTGTCGTCCCGTAAGTCTCGGTTGGGACATTATATACTACTACAGCGTTATATATCCTAACCTAAGGCAGGCTAACATTTCGGATGCAGTATTTTACAACATTCCTTGCGGGTCGGCACCTACTTCTCGGTGGGAACATTATATACGTCTATAACGTAATATAACCTAACCTAACATATCTAGCTCCTCGCTGGTATTGTTTTACAAAGTCCCGTTCGTGTCGTCCCGTACGTCTCGGTTGAGATATTATATACGTCTATAGCATTATATATCCTAACCTAAGGCAGGCTAACATCTCGGATGTAGTATATTACATCATTCCTGGCGTATCGACCACTACTTCTCGGTGGAAACATTATATACGTCTATAACGTAATATAACCTAACCTAACACATCTAGCTAGTCGCTTTAACGTTTCACAGAATCCCGTTCGTGTCGTCCCGTTCGTCTCGGTTGGGACATTATATACGTCTATAGCGTTATATATCCTAACTTAAGGCAGGCTATCATCTCGGATGTAGTATTTTACAACGTTCCTGGCGGGTCGGCCTCTAATTCTCGGTGGGAACATTATGTTCGTCTATAACGTAATATAACCTAACCTAACACATCTAGCCCCTCGCTGGTAATGTATTACAGAATCCCGTTCCTGTCGTCCCGTACGTCTCGGTTGGGATATTATATACGTCTATAGCGTTATATATCCTAACCTAAGGCAGGCTATCATCTCGGATGTAGTATTTTACAACATCCCTAGCGCATCGGCCTCTACTTCTCGGTGGGAACATTATATTCGTCTATAACGTAATATAACCTAACCTAACACATCTAGCCCCTCGCTGGTAATGTTTTACAGAATCCCGTGCCTGTCGTCCCGTACGTCTCGGTTGGGATATTATATACGTCTATAGCGTTATATATCCTAACCTAAGGCAGGCTATCATCTCGGATGTAGTATTTTACAACATTCCTGGCGTATCGGCCCCTACTTCTCGGTGGGAACATTATATACGTCTATAACGTATCATAACCTAACCTAACCCATCTAGCCCCTCGCTGGTAATGTTTTACAGAATCCCGTTCGTGTCGTCCCGTACGTCTCGGTTGGGATATTATATACGTCTATAGCGTTATATATCCTAACCTAAGGCAGGCTATCATCTCGGATGTAGTATTTTACGACGTTCCTGGCGGGCCGGCCTCTACTTCTCGGTGGGAACATTATATTCGTCTATAACTTAATATAACCTAACCTAACACATCTAGCCCCTCGCTGGTAATGTTTTACAGAATCCCGTTCGTGTCGTCCCGTACGTCTCGATTGGGATATTATATACGTCTATAGCGTTATATATCCTAACCTATGGCAGGCTATCATCTCGGATGTAGTATTTTACAACATTCCTGGCGCATCGGCCTCTACTTCTCGGTGGGAACATTATATTCGTCTATAACGTAATATAACCTAACCTATCACATCTAGCCCCTCGCTGGTACTGTTTTACAAAATCCCGTTCGTGTCGTCCCGTACGTCTCGGTTGGGATATTATATACGTCTATAGCATTATATATCCTAACCTAAGGCAGGCTAACATCTCGGATGTAGTATATTACATCATTCCTGGCGTATCGACAACTACTTCTCGGTGGAAACATTATATACGTCTATAACGTAATATAACCTAACCTAACACATCTAGCTAGTCGCTTTAATGTTTCACAGAATCCCGTTCGTGTCGTCCCGTTCGTCTCGGTTGGGACATTATATACGTCTGTAGCGTTATATATCCTAACCTAAGGCAGGCTATCATCTCGGATGTAGTATTTTACAACGCTCCTGGCGGGTCGACCTCTACTTCTCGGTGGGAACATTATATACGTCTATAACGTATCATAACCTAACCTAACCCATCTAGCCCCTCGCTGGTAATGTTTTACAGAATCCCGTTCCTGTCGTCCCGTACGTCTCGGTTGGGACGTTATGAACGTCTACAGCGATATATATCCTAACGTAAGGCAGGCTAACATCTCGGATGTAGTATTTTACAACAGTCCTGGCGTATCGGCCCCTACTTCTCGGTGGGAACATTATATACGTCTATAACGTAACATAACGTAACCTAACCCATCTAGCCCCTCGCTGGTAATGTATTACAGAATCCCGTTCCTGTTGTGCCGTACGTCTCGGTTGGGATATTATATACGTCTATAGCGTTATATATCATAACCTAAGGCAGGCTATCTTCTCGGATGCAGTATTTTACAACATTCCTGGCGTATCGGCCCATACTTCTCGGTGGGAACATTATATTCGTCTATAACGTAATATAACCTAACCTAACCCATCTAGCCCCTCGCTGGTAATGTTTTACAGAATCCCGTTCCTGTCGTCCCGTACGTCTCGGTTGGGACGTTATCAACGTCTACAGCGATATATATCCTAACGTAAGGCAGGCTAACATCTCGGATGTAGTATTTTACAACAGTCCTGGCGTATCGGCCCCTACTTCTCGGTGGGAACATTATATACGTCTATAACGTAACATAACGTAACCTAACCCATCTAGCCCCTCGCTGGTAATGTATTACAGAATCCCGTTCGTGTCGTCCCGTTCGTCTCGGTTGGGACATTATATACGTCTGTAGCGTTATATATCCTAACCTAAGCCAGGCTAACATCTCGGATATAGTATTTTACAACATTCCTGGCGCATCGGCCTCTACTTCTCGGTGGGAACATTATATTCGTCTATAACGTAATATAACCTAACCTATCACATCTAGCCCCTCGCTGGTAATGTTTTACAGAATTCCGTTAGTGTCGTCCCGTAAGTCTCGGTTGGGACATTATATACTACTACAGCGTTATATATCCTAACCTAAGGCAGGCTAACATCTCGGATGCAGTATTTTACAACATTCCTTGCGGGTCGGCACCTACTTCTCGGTGGGAACATTATATACGTCTATAACGTAATATAACCTAACCTAACATATCTAGCTCCTCGCTGGTATTGTTTTACAAAGTCCCGTTCGTGTCGTCCCGTACGTCTCGGTTGAGATATTATATACGTCTATAGCATTATATATCCTAACCTAAGGCAGGCTAACATCTCGGATGTAGTATATTACATCATTCCTGGCGTATCGACCACTACTTCTCGGTGGAAACATTATATACGTCTATAACGTAATATAACCTAACCTAACACATCTAGCTAGTCGCTTTAACGTTTCACAGAATCCCGTTCGTGTCGTCCCGTTCGTCTCGGTTGGGACATTATATACGTCTATAGCGTTATATATCCTAACTTAAGGCAGGCTATCATCTCGGATGTAGTATTTTACAACGTTCCTGGCGGGTCGGCCTCTAATTCTCGGTGGGAACATTATGTTCGTCTATAACGTAATATAACCTAACCTAACACATCTAGCCCCTCGCTGGTAATGTTTTACAGAATCCCGTTCGTGTCGTCCCGTACGTCTCGGTTGGGATATTATATACGTCTATAGCGTTATATATCCTAACCTAAGGAAGGCTATCATCTCGGATGTAGTATTTTACAACATCCCTAGCGCATCGGCCTCTACTTCTCGGTGGGAACATTATATTCGTCTATAACGTAATATAACCTAACCTAACACATCTAGCCCCTCGCTGGTAATGTTTTACAGAATCCCGTGCCTGTCGTCCCGTACGTCTCGGTTGGAACGTTATGAACGTCTACAGCGATATATACCCTAACCAAAGGCAGGCTAACATCTCAGATGTAGTATATTACATCATTCCTGGCGTATCGGCCTCTACTTCTCGGTGGAAACATTATATACGTCTATAACGTAATATAACCTAACCTAACACATCTAGCCCCTCGCTGGTAATGTTTTACAGAATCCCGTTCGTGTCGTCCCGTACGTCTCGGTTGGGACATTATATACGTCTGTAGCGTTATATATCCTAACCTAAGCCAGGCTAACATCTCGGATATAGTATTTTACAACATTCCTGGCGCATCGGCCTCTACTTCTCGGTGGGAACATTATATTCGTCTATAACGTAATATAACCTAACCTATCACATCTAGCCCCTCGCTGGTACTGTTTTACAAAATCCCGTTCGTGTCGTCCCGTACGTCTCGGTTGGGATATTATATACGTCTATAGCATTATATATCCTAACCTAAGGCAGGCTAACATCTCGGATGTAGTATATTACATCATTCCTGGCGTATCGACAACTACTTCTCGGTGGAAACATTATATACGTCTATAACGTAATATAACCTAACCTAACACATCTAGCTAGTCGCTTTAATGTTTCACAGAATCCCGTTCGTGTCGTCCCGTTCGTCTCGGTTGGGACATTATATACGTCTGTAGCGTTATATATCCTAACCTAAGGCAGGCTATCATCTCGGATGTAGTATTTTACAACGCTCCTGGCGGGTCGGCCTCTACTTCTCGGTGGGAACATTATATACGTCTATAACGTATCATAACCTAACCTAACCCATCTAGCCCCTCGCTGGTATTGTTTTACAGAATCCCGTTCCTGTCGTCCCGTACGTCTCGGTTGGGACGTTATGAACGTCTACAGCGATATATATCCTAACGTAAGGCAGGCTAACATCTCGGATGTAGTATTTTACAACAGTCCTGGCGTATCGGCCCCTACTTCTCGGTGGGAACATTATATACGTCTATAACGTAACATAACGTAACCTAACCCATCTAGCCCCTCGCTGGTAATGTATTACAGAATCCCGTTCGTGTCGTCCCGTTCGTCTCGGTTGGGACATTATATACGTCTGTAGCGTTATATATCCTAACCTAAGCCAGGCTAACATCTCGGATATAGTATTTTACAACATTCCTGGCGCATCGGCCTCTACTTCTCGGTGGGAACATTATATACGTCTATAACGTAATATAACCTAACCTAACACATCTAGCTAGTCGCTTTAACGTTTCACAGAATCCCGTTCGTGTCGTCCCGTTCGTCTCGGTTGGGACATTATATACGTCTATAGCGTTATATATCCTAACTTAAGGCAGGCTATCATCTCGGATGTAGTATTTTACAACGTTCCTGGCGGGTCGGCCTCTAATTCTCGGTGGGAACATTATGTTCGTCTATAACGTAATATAACCTAACCTAACACATCTAGCCCCTCACTGGTAATGTTTTACAGAATCCCGTTCGTGTCGTCCCGTACGTCTCGATTGGGATATTATATACGTCTATAGCGTTATATATCCTAACCTATGGCAGGCTATCATCTCGGATGTAGTATTTTACAACATTCCTGGCGTATCGGCTCTAACTTTTCGGTGGGAACATAATGTTCGTCTATAACGTAATATAACCTATCCTAACACATCTAGCCCCTCGCTGGTAATGTTTTACAGAATCCCGTTCGTGTCGTCCCGTACGTCTCGGTTGGGACGTTATGAACGTCTACAGCGATATATATCCTAACGTAAGGCAGGCTAACATCTCGGATGTAGTATTTTACAACAGTCCTGGCGTATCGGCCCCTACTTCTCGGTGGGAACATTATATACGTCTATAACGTAACATAACGTAACCTAACCCATCTAGCCCCTCGCTGGTAATGTATTACAGAATCCCGTTCGTGTCGTCCCGTTCGTCTCGGTTGGGACATTATATACGTCTGTAGCGTTATATATCCTAACCTAAGCCAGGCTAACATCTCGGATATAGTATTTTACAACATTCCTGGCGCATCGGCCTCTACTTCTCGGTGGGAACATTATATTCGTCTATAACGTAATATAACCTAACCTATCACATCTAGCCCCTCGCTGGTAATGTTTTACAGAATTCCGTTAGTGTCGTCCCGTAAGTCTCGGTTGGGACATTATATACTACTACAGCGTTATATATCCTAACCTAAGGCAGGCTAACATTTCGGATGCAGTATTTTACAACATTCCTTGCGGGTCGGCACCTACTTCTCGGTGGGAACATTATATACGTCTATAACGTAATATAACCTAACCTAACATATCTAGCTCCTCGCTGGTATTGTTTTACAAAGTCCCGTTCGTGTCGTCCCGTACGTCTCGGTTGAGATATTATATACGTCTATAGCATTATATATCCTAACCTAAGGCAGGCTAACATCTCGGATGTAGTATATTACATCATTCCTGGCGTATCGACAACTACTTCTCGGTGGAAACATTATATACGTCTATAACGTAATATAACCTAACCTAACACATCTAGCTAGTCGCTTTAACGTTTCACAGAATCCCGTTCGTGTCGTCCCGTTCGTCTCGGTTGGGACATTATATACGTCTGTAGCGTTATATATCCTAACCTAAGGCAGGCTATCATCTCGGATGTAGTATTTTACAACGCTCCTGGCGGGTCGACCTCTACTTCTCGGTGGGAACATTATATACGTCTATAACGTATCATAACCTAACCTAACCCATCTAGCCCCTCGCTGGTAATGTTTTACAGAATCCCGTTCCTGTCGTCCCGTACGTCTCGGTTGGGACGTTATGAACGTCTACAGCGATATATATCCTAACGTAAGGCAGGCTAACATCTCGGATGTAGTATTTTACAACAGTCCTGGCGTATCGGCCCCTACTTCTCGGTGGGAACATTATATACGTCTATAACGTAACATAACGTAACCTAACCCATCTAGCCCCTCGCTGGTAATGTATTACAGAATCCCGTTCCTGTTGTGCCGTACGTCTCGGTTGGGATATTATATACGTCTATAGCGTTATATATCATAACCTAAGGCAGGCTATCTTCTCGGATGCAGTATTTTACAACATTCCTGGCGTATCGGCCCATACTTCTCGGTGGGAACATTATATTCGTCTATAACGTAATATAACCTAACCTAACCCATCTAGCCCCTCGCTGGTAATGTTTTACAGAATCCCGTTCCTGTCGTCCCGTACGTCTCGGTTGGGACGTTATCAACGTCTACAGCGATATATATCCTAACGTAAGGCAGGCTAACATCTCGGATGTAGTATTTTACAACAGTCCTGGCGTATCGGCCCCTACTTCTCGGTGGGAACATTATATACGTCTATAACGTAACATAACGTAACCTAACCCATCTAGCCCCTCGCTGGTAATGTATTACAGAATCCCGTTCGTGTCGTCCCGTTCGTCTCGGTTGGGACATTATATACGTCTGTAGCGTTATATATCCTAACCTAAGCCAGGCTAACATCTCGGATATAGTATTTTACAACATTCCTGGCGCATCGGCCTCTACTTCTCGGTGGGAACATTATATTCGTCTATAACGTAATATAACCTAACCTATCACATCTAGCCCCTCGCTGGTAATGTTTTACAGAATTCCGTTAGTGTCGTCCCGTAAGTCTCGGTTGGGACATTATATACTACTACAGCGTTATATATCCTAACCTAAGGCAGGCTAACATCTCGGATGCAGTATTTTACAACATTCCTTGCGGGTCGGCACCTACTTCTCGGTGGGAACATTATATACGTCTATAACGTAATATAACCTAACCTAACATATCTAGCTCCTCGCTGGTATTGTTTTACAAAGTCCCGTTCGTGTCGTCCCGTACGTCTCGGTTGAGATATTATATACGTCTATAGCATTATATATCCTAACCTAAGGCAGGCTAACATCTCGGATGTAGTATATTACATCATTCCTGGCGTATCGACCACTACTTCTCGGTGGAAACATTATATACGTCTATAACGTAATATAACCTAACCTAACACATCTAGCTAGTCGCTTTAACGTTTCACAGAATCCCGTTCGTGTCGTCCCGTTCGTCTCGGTTGGGACATTATATACGTCTATAGCGTTATATATCCTAACTTAAGGCAGGCTATCATCTCGGATGTAGTATTTTACAACGTTCCTGGCGGGTCGGCCTCTAATTCTCGGTGGGAACATTATGTTCGTCTATAACGTAATATAACCTAACCTAACACATCTAGCCCCTCGCTGGTAATGTTTTACAGAATCCCGTTCGTGTCGTCCCGTACGTCTCGGTTGGGATATTATATACGTCTATAGCGTTATATATCCTAACCTAAGGAAGGCTATCATCTCGGATGTAGTATTTTACAACATCCCTAGCGCATCGGCCTCTACTTCTCGGTGGGAACATTATATTCGTCTATAACGTAATATAACCTAACCTAACACATCTAGCCCCTCGCTGGTAATGTTTTACAGAATCCCGTGCCTGTCGTCCCGTACGTCTCGGTTGGAACGTTATGAACGTCTACAGCGATATATACCCTAACCAAAGGCAGGCTAACATCTCAGATGTAGTATATTACATCATTCCTGGCGTATCGGCCTCTACTTCTCGGTGGAAACATTATATACGTCTATAACGTAATATAACCTAACCTAACACATCTAGCCCCTCGCTGGTAATGTTTTACAGAATCCCGTTCGTGTCGTCCCGTACGTCTCGGTTGGGACATTATATACGTCTGTAGCGTTATATATCCTAACCTAAGCCAGGCTAACATCTCGGATATAGTATTTTACAACATTCCTGGCGCATCGGCCTCTACTTCTCGGTGGGAACATTATATTCGTCTATAACGTAATATAACCTAACCTATCACATCTAGCCCCTCGCTGGTACTGTTTTACAAAATCCCGTTCGTGTCGTCCCGTACGTCTCGGTTGGGATATTATATACGTCTATAGCATTATATATCCTAACCTAAGGCAGGCTAACATCTCGGATGTAGTATATTACATCATTCCTGGCGTATCGACAACTACTTCTCGGTGGAAACATTATATACGTCTATAACGTAATATAACCTAACCTAACACATCTAGCTAGTCGCTTTAATGTTTCACAGAATCCCGTTCGTGTCGTCCCGTTCGTCTCGGTTGGGACATTATATACGTCTGTAGCGTTATATATCCTAACCTAAGGCAGGCTATCATCTCGGATGTAGTATTTTACAACGCTCCTGGCGGGTCGGCCTCTACTTCTCGGTGGGAACATTATATACGTCTATAACGTATCATAACCTAACCTAACCCATCTAGCCCCTCGCTGGTATTGTTTTACAGAATCCCGTTCCTGTCGTCCCGTACGTCTCGGTTGGGACGTTATGAACGTCTACAGCGATATATATCCTAACGTAAGGCAGGCTAACATCTCGGATGTAGTATTTTACAACAGTCCTGGCGTATCGGCCCCTACTTCTCGGTGGGAACATTATATACGTCTATAACGTAACATAACGTAACCTAACCCATCTAGCCCCTCGCTGGTAATGTATTACAGAATCCCGTTCGTGTCGTCCCGTTCGTCTCGGTTGGGACATTATATACGTCTGTAGCGTTATATATCCTAACCTAAGCCAGGCTAACATCTCGGATATAGTATTTTACAACATTCCTGGCGCATCGGCCTCTACTTCTCGGTGGGAACATTATATACGTCTATAACGTAATATAACCTAACCTAACACATCTAGCTAGTCGCTTTAACGTTTCACAGAATCCCGTTCGTGTCGTCCCGTTCGTCTCGGTTGGGACATTATATACGTCTATAGCGTTATATATCCTAACTTAAGGCAGGCTATCATCTCGGATGTAGTATTTTACAACGTTCCTGGCGGGTCGGCCTCTAATTCTCGGTGGGAACATTATGTTCGTCTATAACGTAATATAACCTAACCTAACACATCTAGCCCCTCACTGGTAATGTTTTACAGAATCCCGTTCGTGTCGTCCCGTACGTCTCGATTGGGATATTATATACGTCTATAGCGTTATATATCCTAACCTATGGCAGGCTATCATCTCGGATGTAGTATTTTACAACATTCCTGGCGTATCGGCTCTAACTTTTCGGTGGGAACATAATGTTCGTCTATAACGTAATATAACCTATCCTAACACATCTAGCCCCTCGCTGGTAATGTTTTACAGAATCCCGTTCGTGTCGTCCCGTACGTCTCGGTTGGGACGTTATGAACGTCTACAGCGATATATATCCTAACGTAAGGCAGGCTAACATCTCGGATGTAGTATTTTACAACAGTCCTGGCGTATCGGCCCCTACTTCTCGGTGGGAACATTATATACGTCTATAACGTAACATAACGTAACCTAACCCATCTAGCCCCTCGCTGGTAATGTATTACAGAATCCCGTTCGTGTCGTCCCGTTCGTCTCGGTTGGGACATTATATACGTCTGTAGCGTTATATATCCTAACCTAAGCCAGGCTAACATCTCGGATATAGTATTTTACAACATTCCTGGCGCATCGGCCTCTACTTCTCGGTGGGAACATTATATTCGTCTATAACGTAATATAACCTAACCTATCACATCTAGCCCCTCGCTGGTAATGTTTTACAGAATTCCGTTAGTGTCGTCCCGTAAGTCTCGGTTGGGACATTATATACTACTACAGCGTTATATATCCTAACCTAAGGCAGGCTAACATTTCGGATGCAGTATTTTACAACATTCCTTGCGGGTCGGCACCTACTTCTCGGTGGGAACATTATATACGTCTATAACGTAATATAACCTAACCTAACATATCTAGCTCCTCGCTGGTATTGTTTTACAAAGTCCCGTTCGTGTCGTCCCGTACGTCTCGGTTGAGATATTATATACGTCTATAGCATTATATATCCTAACCTAAGGCAGGCTAACATCTCGGATGTAGTATATTACATCATTCCTGGCGTATCGACCACTACTTCTCGGTGGAAACATTATATACGTCTATAACGTAATATAACCTAACCTAACACATCTAGCTAGTCGCTTTAACGTTTCACAGAATCCCGTTCGTGTCGTCCCGTTCGTCTCGGTTGGGACATTATATACGTCTATAGCGTTATATATCCTAACTTAAGGCAGGCTATCATCTCGGATGTAGTATTTTACAACGTTCCTGGCGGGTCGGCCTCTAATTCTCGGTGGGAACATTATGTTCGTCTATAACGTAATATAACCTAACCTAACACATCTAGCCCCTCGCTGGTAATGTATTACAGAATCCCGTTCCTGTCGTCCCGTACGTCTCGGTTGGGATATTATATACGTCTATAGCGTTATATATCCTAACCTAAGGCAGGCTATCATCTCGGATGTAGTATTTTACAACATCCCTAGCGCATCGGCCTCTACTTCTCGGTGGGAACATTATATTCGTCTATAACGTAATATAACCTAACCTAACACATCTAGCCCCTCGCTGGTAATGTTTTACAGAATCCCGTGCCTGTCGTCCCGTACGTCTCGGTTGGGATATTATATACGTCTATAGCGTTATATATCCTAACCTAAGGCAGGCTATCATCTCGGATGTAGTATTTTACAACATTCCTGGCGTATCGGCCCCTACTTCTCGGTGGGAACATTATATACGTCTATAACGTATCATAACCTAACCTAACCCATCTAGCCCCTCGCTGGTAATGTTTTACAGAATCCCGTTCGTGTCGTCCCGTACGTCTCGGTTGGGATATTATATACGTCTATAGCGTTATATATCCTAACCTAAGGCAGGCTATCATCTCGGATGTAGTATTTTACAACATTCCTGGCGTATCGGCCCCTACTTCTCGGTGGGAACATTATATACGTCTATAACGTAATATAACCTAACCTAACACATCTAGCCCCTCGCTGGTAATGTTTTACAGAATCCCGTTCGTGTCGTCCCGTACGTCTCGGTTGGGATATTATATACGTCTATAGCGTTATATATCCTAACCTAAGGCAGGCTATCATCTCGGATGTAGTATTTTACAACATTCCTGGCGTATCGGCCCCTACTTCTCGGTGGGAACATTATATACGTCTATAACGTATCATAACCTAACCTAACCCATCTAGCCCCTCGCTGGGAATGTTTTACAAAATCCCGTTCCTGTCGTCCCGTACGTCTCGGTTGGGACGTTATGAACGTCTACAGCGATATATATCCTACCGTAAGGCAGGCTAACATCTCCGATGTAGTATTTTACAACAGTCCTGGCGTATCGGCCCCTACTTCTCGGTGGGAACATTATATACGTCTATAACGTAACATAACGTAACCTAACCCATCTAGCCCCTCGCTGGTAATGTATTACAGAATCCCGTTCGTGTCGTCCCGTTCGTCTCGGTTGGGACATTATATACGTCTGTAGCGTTATATATCCTAACCTAAGCCAGGCTAACATCTCGGATATAGTATTTTACAACATTCCTGGCGCATCGGCCTCTACTTCTTGGTGGGAACATTATATTCGTCTATAACGTAATATAACCTAACCTATCACATCTAGCCCCTCGCTGGTAATGTTTTACAGAATTCCGTTAGTGTCGTCCCGTAAGTCTCGGTTGGGACATTATATACTACTACAGCGTTATATATCCTAACCTAAGGCAGGCTAACATTTCGGATGCAGTATTTTACAACATTCCTTGCGGGTCGGCACCTACTTCTCGGTGGGAACATTATATACGTCTATAACGTAATATAACCTAACCTAACATATCTAGCTCCTCGCTGGTATTGTTTTACAAAGTCCCGTTCGTGTCGTCCCGTACGTCTCGGTTGAGATATTATATACGTCTATAGCATTATATATCCTAACCTAAGGCAGGCTAACATCTCGGATGTAGTATATTACATCATTCCTGGCGTATCGACCACTACTTCTCGGTGGAAACATTATATACGTCTATAACGTAATATAACCTAACCTAACACATCTAGCTAGTCGCTTTAACGTTTCACAGAATCCCGTTCGTGTCGTCCCGTTCGTCTCGGTTGGGACATTATATACGTCTATAGCGTTATATATCCTAACTTAAGGCAGGCTATCATCTCGGATGTAGTATTTTACAACGTTCCTGGCGGGTCGGCCTCTAATTCTCGGTGGGAACATTATGTTCGTCTATAACGTAATATAACCTAACCTAACACATCTAGCCCCTCGCTGGTAATGTTTTACAGAATCCCGTTCGTGTCGTCCCGTACGTCTCGGTTGGGATATTATATACGTCTATAGCATTATATATCCTAACCTAAGGCAGGCTATCATCTCGGATGTAGTATTTTACAACATTCCTGGCGTATCGGCCCCTACTTCTCGGTGGGAACATTATATACGTCTATAACGTATCATAACCTAACCTAACCCATCTAGCCCCTCGCTGGGAATGTTTTACAAAATCCCGTTCCTGTCGTCCCGTACGTCTCGGTTGGGACGTTATGAACGTCTACAGCGATATATATCCTAACGTAAGGCAGGCTAACATCTCGGATGTAGTATTTTACAACAGTCCTGGCGTATCGGCCCCTACTTCTCGGTGGGAACATTATATACGTCTATAACGTAACATAACGTAACCTAACCCATCTAGCCGCTCGCTGGTAATGTATTACAGAATCCCGTTCCTGTTGTGCCGTACGTCTCGGTTGGGATATTATATACGTCTATAGCGTTATATATCCTAACTTAAGGCAGGCTATCATCTCGGATGTAGTATTTTACAACGTTCCTGGCGGGTCGGCCTCTAATTCTCGGTGGGAACATTATATTCGTCTATAACGTAATATAACCTAACCTAACACATCTAGCCCCTCGCTGGTAATGTTTTACAGAATCCCCTTCGTGTCGTCCCGTACGTCTCGGTTGGGATATTATATACGTCTATAGCGTTATATATCCTAACCTAAGGCAGGCTATCATCTCGGATGTAGTATTTTACAACATCCCTAGCGCATCGGCCTCTACTTCTCGGTGGGAACATTATATTCGTCTATAACGTAATATAACCTAACCTAACACATCTAGCCCCTCGCTGGTAATGTTTTACAGAATCCCGTGCCTGTCGTCCCGTACGTCTCGGTTGGAACGTTATGAACGTCTACAGCGATATATACCCTAACCTAAGGCAGGCTAACATCTCAGATGTAGTATATTACATCATTCCTGGCGTATCGGCCTCTACTTCTCGGTGGGAACATTATATACGTCTATAACGTAACATAACGTAACCTAACCCATCTAGCCCCTCGCTGGTAATGTATTACAGAATCCCGTTCGTGTCGTCCCGTTCGTCTCGGTTGGGACATTATATACGTCTGTAGCGTTATATATCCTAACCTAAGCCAGGCTAACATCTCGGATATAGTATTTTACAACATTCCTGGCGCATCGGCCTCTACTTCTTGGTGGGAACATTATATTCGTCTATAACGTAATATAACCTAACCTATCACATCTAGCCCCTCGCTGGTAATGTTTTACAGAATTCCGTTAGTGTCGTCCCGTAAGTCTCGGTTGGGACATTATATACTACTACAGCGTTATATATCCTAACCTAAGGCAGGCTAACATTTCGGATGCAGTATTTTACAACATTCCTTGCGGGTCGGCACCTACTTCTCGGTGGGAACATTATATACGTCTATAACGTAATATAACCTAACCTAACATATCTAGCTCCTCGCTGGTATTGTTTTACAAAGTCCCGTTCGTGTCGTCCCGTACGTCTCGGTTGAGATATTATATACGTCTATAGCATTATATATCCTAACCTAAGGCAGGCTAACATCTCGGATGTAGTATATTACATCATTCCTGGCGTATCGACCACTACTTCTCGGTGGAAACATTATATACGTCTATAACGTAATATAACCTAACCTAACACATCTAGCTAGTCGCTTTAACGTTTCACAGAATCCCGTTCGTGTCGTCCCGTTCGTCTCGGTTGGGACATTATATACGTCTATAGCGTTATATATCCTAACTTAAGGCAGGCTATCATCTCGGATGTAGTATTTTACAACGTTCCTGGCGGGTCGGCCTCTAATTCTCGGTGGGAACATTATGTTCGTCTATAACGTAATATAACCTAACCTAACACATCTAGCCCCTCGCTGGTAATGTTTTACAGAATCCCGTTCGTGTCGTCCCGTACGTCTCGGTTGGGATATTATATACGTCTATAGCATTATATATCCTAACCTAAGGCAGGCTATCATCTCGGATGTAGTATTTTACAACATTCCTGGCGTATCGGCCCCTACTTCTCGGTGGGAACATTATATACGTCTATAACGTATCATAACCTAACCTAACCCATCTAGCCCCTCGCTGGGAATGTTTTACAAAATCCCGTTCCTGTCGTCCCGTACGTCTCGGTTGGGACGTTATGAACGTCTACAGCGATATATATCCTAACGTAAGGCAGGCTAACATCTCGGATGTAGTATTTTACAACAGTCCTGGCGTATCGGCCCCTACTTCTCGGTGGGAACATTATATACGTCTATAACGTAACATAACGTAACCTAACCCATCTAGCCGCTCGCTGGTAATGTATTACAGAATCCCGTTCCTGTTGTGCCGTACGTCTCGGTTGGGATATTATATACGTCTATAGCGTTATATATCCTAACTTAAGGCAGGCTATCATCTCGGATGTAGTATTTTACAACGTTCCTGGCGGGTCGGCCTCTAATTCTCGGTGGGAACATTATATTCGTCTATAACGTAATATAACCTAACCTAACACATCTAGCCCCTCGCTGGTAATGTTTTACAGAATCCCCTTCGTGTCGTCCCGTACGTCTCGGTTGGGATATTATATACGTCTATAGCGTTATATATCCTAACCTAAGGCAGGCTATCATCTCGGATGTAGTATTTTACAACATCCCTAGCGCATCGGCCTCTACTTCTCGGTGGGAACATTATATTCGTCTATAACGTAATATAACCTAACCTAACACATCTAGCCCCTCGCTGGTAATGTTTTACAGAATCCCGTGCCTGTCGTCCCGTACGTCTCGGTTGGAACGTTATGAACGTCTACAGCGATATATACCCTAACCTAAGGCAGGCTAACATCTCAGATGTAGTATATTACATCATTCCTGGCGTATCGGCCTCTACTTCTCGGTGGAAACATTATATACGTCTATAACGTAATATAACCTAACCTAACACATCTAGCCCCTCGCTGGTAATGTTTTACAGAATCCCGTTCGTGTCGTCCCGTACGTCTCGGTTGGGATATTATATACGTCTATAGCGTTATATATCCTAACCTAAGGCAGGCTATCATCTCGGATGTAGTATTTTACAACATTCCTGGCGTATCGGCCCCTACTTCTCGGTGGGAACATTATATACGTCTATAACGTATCATAACCTAACCTAACCCATCTAGCCCCTCGCTGGTAATGTTTTACAGAATCCCGTTCCTGTCGTCCCGTACGTCTCGGTTGGGATAATATATACGTCTATAGCATTATATATCCTAACCTAAGGCAGGCTATCATCTCGGATGTAGTATTTTACAACATTCCTGGCGTATCGGCCCCTACTTCTCGGTGGGAACATTATATACGTCTATAACGTAACATAACGTAACCTAACCCATCTAGCCGCTCGCTGGTAATGTATTACAGAATCCCGTTCCTGTTGTGCCGTACGTCTCGGTTGGGATATTATATACGTCTATAGCGTTATATATCCTAACTTAAGGCAGGCTATCATCTCGGATGTAGTATTTTACAACGTTCCTGGCGGGTCGGCCTCTAATTCTCGGTGGGAACATTATATTCGTCTATAACGTAATATAACCTAACCTAACACATCTAGCCCCTCGCTGGTAATGTTTTACAGAATCCCCTTCGTGTCGTCCCGTACGTCTCGGTTGGGATATTATATACGTCTATAGCGTTATATATCCTAACCTAAGGCAGGCTATCATCTCGGATGTAGTATTTTACAACATTCCTAGCGCATCGGCCTCTACTTCTCGGTGGGAACATTATATTCGTCTATAACGTAATATAACCTTACCTAACACTTCTAGCCCCTCGCTGGTAATGTATTACAGAATCCCGTTCCTGTTCTGCCGTACGTCTCGGTTGGGATATTATATACGTCTATAGCGTTATATATCCTAACTTAAGGCAGGCTATCATCTCGGATGTAGTATTTTACAACGTTCCTGGCGGGCCGGCCTCTACTTCTCGGTGGGAACATTATATTCGTCTATAACGTAATATAACCTAACCTAACACATCTAGCCCCTCGCTGGTAATGTTTTACAGAATCCCGTTCGTGTCGTCCCGTACGTCTCGGTTGGGATATTATATACGTCTATAGCGTTATATATCCTAACCTAAGGCAGGCTATCATCTCGGATGTAGTATTTTACAACATTCCTGGCGTATCGGCCCTAACTTTTCGGTGGGAACATTATATACGTCTATAACGTATCATAACCTAACCTAACCCATCTAGCCCCTCGCTGGTAATGTTTTACAGAATCCCGTTCGTGTCGTCCCGTACGTCTCGGTTGGGATATTATATACGTCTATAGCGTTATATATCCTAACCTAAGGCAGGCTATCATCTCGGATGTAGTATTTTACAACATTCCTGGCGTATCGGCCCCTACTTCTCGGTGGGAACATTATATACGTCTATAACGTATCATAACCTAACCTAACCCATCTAGCCCCTCGCTGGTAATGTTTTACAGAATCCCGTTCCTGTCGTCCCGTACGTCTCGGTTGGGATATTATATACGTCTATAGCATTATATATCCTAACCTAAGGCAGGCTAACATCTCGGATGTAGTATATTACATCATTCCTGGCGTATCGACAACTACTTCTCGGTGGAAACATTATATACGTCTATAACGTAATATAACCTAACCTAACACATCTAGCCCCTCGCTGGTAATGTTTTACAGAATCCCGTTCGTGTCGTCCCGTACGTCTCGGTTGGGATATTATATACGTCTATAGCGTTATATATCCTAACCTAAGGCAGGCTATCATCTCGGATGTAGTATTTTACAACATTCCTGGCGTATCGGCCCCTACTTCTCGGTGGGAACATTATATACGTCTATAACGTATCATAACCTAACCTAACCCATCTAGCCCCTCGCTGGGAATGTTTTACAAAATCCCGTTCCTGTCGTCCCGTACGTCTCGGTTGGGACGTTATGAACGTCTACAGCGATATATATCCTAACGTAAGGCAGGCTAACATCTCGGATGTAGTATTTTACAACAGTCCTGGCGTATCGGCCCCTACTTCTCGGTGGGAACATTATATACGTCTATAACGTAACATAACGTAACCTAACCCATCTAGCCGCTCGCTGGTAATGTATTACAGAATCCCGTTCCTGTTGTGCCGTACGTCTCGGTTGGGATATTATATACGTCTATAGCGTTATATATCCTAACTTAAGGCAGGCTATCATCTCGGATGTAGTATTTTACAACGTTCCTGGCGGGTCGGCCTCTAATTCTCGGTGGGAACATTATATACGTCTATAACGTAATATAACCTTACCTAACACATCTAGCCCCTCGCTGGTAATGTTTTACAGAATCCCGTTCCTGTCGTCCCGTACGTCTCGGTTGGGATATTATATACGTCTATAGCATTATATATCCTAACCTAAGGCAGGCTAACATCTCGGATGTAGTACATTACATCATTCCTGGCCTATCGACAACTACTTCTCGGTGGAAACATTATATACGTCTATAACGTAATATAACCTAACCTAACACATCTAGCCCCTCGCTGGTAATGTTTTACAGAATCCCGTTCGTGTCGTCCCGTACGTCTCGGTTGGGATATTATATACGTCTATAGCGTTATATATCCTAACCTAAGGCAGGCTATCATCTCGGATGTAGTATTTTACAACATTCCTAGCGCATCGGCCTCTACTTCTCGATGGGAACATTATATTCGTCTATAACGTAATATAACCTAACCTAACACATCTAGCCCCTCGCTGGTAATGTTTTACAGAATCCCGTTCCTGCCGTCCCGTACGTCTCGGTTGGGACGTTATGAACGTCTACAGCGATATATATCCTAACCTAAGGCAGGCTAACATCTCAGATGTAGTATATTACATCATTCCTGGCGTATCGGCCTCTACTTCTCGGTGGAAACATTATATACGTCTATAACGTAATATAACCTAACCTAACACATCTAGCCCCTCGCTGGTAATGTTTTACAGAATCCCGTTCGTGTCGTCCCGTACGTCTCGGTTGGGATATTATATACGTCTATAGCGTTATATATCCTAACCTAAGGCAGGCTATCATCTCGGATGTAGTATTTTACAACGTTCCTGGCGGGTCGGCCTCTACTTCTCGGTGGGAACATTATATTCGTCTATAACGTAATATAACCAAACCTAACCCATCTAGCTCCTCGCTGGTAATGTTTTACAAAGTCCCGTTCGTGTCGTCCCGTACGTCTCGGTTGGGATATTATATACGTCTATAGCGTTATATATCCTAACCTAAGGCAGGCTATCATCACGGATGTAGTATTTTACAACATTCCTAGCGCATCGGCCTCTACTTCTCGGTGGGAACATTATATTCGTCTATAACGTAATATAACCTAACCTATCACATCTAGCCCCTCGCTGGTAATGTTTTACAGAATCCCGTTCGTGTCGTCCCATACGTCTCGGTTGGGATATTATATACGTCTATAGCGTTATATATCCTAACCTAAGGCAGGCTATCATCTCGGATGTAGTATTTTACAACATTCCTGGCGTATCGGCCCCTACTTCTCGGTGGGAACATTATATACGTCTATAACGTATCATAACCTAACCTAACCCATCTAGCCCCTCGCTGGTAATGTTTTACAGAATCCCGTTCCTGTCGTCCCGTACGTCTCGGTTGGGACGTTATGAACGTCTACAGCGATATATATCCTAACGTAAGGCAGGCTAACATCTCGGATGTAGTATTTTACAACAGTCCTGGCGTATCGGCCCCTACTTCTCGGTGGGAACATTATATACGTCTATAACGTAACATAACGTAACCTAACCCATCTAGCCGCTCGCTCGTAATGTATTACAGAATCCCGTTCCTGTTGTGCCGTACGTCTCGGTTGGGATATTATATACGTCTATAGCGTTATATATCCTATCTTAAGGCAGGCTATCATCTCGGATCTAGTATTTTACAACGTTCCTGGTGGGTCGGCCTCTACTTCTCGGTGGGAACATTATATTCGTCTATAACGTAATATAACCTAACCTAACACATCTAGCCCCTCGCTGGTAATGTTTTACAGAATCCCGTTCGTGTCGTCCCGTACGTCTCGGTTGGGATATTATATACGTCTATAGCGTTATATATCCTAACCTAAGGCAGGCTATCATCTCGGATGTAGTATCTTACAACATTCCTGGCGTATCGGCCCCTACTTCTCGGTGGGAACATTATATACGTCTATAACGTATCATAACCTAACCTAACCCATCTAGCCCCTTGCTGGGAATGTTTTACAGAATCCCGTTCCTGTCGTCCCGTACGTCTCGGTTGGGACGTTATGAACGTCTACAGCGATATATATCCTAACGTAAGGCAGGCTAACGTCTCGGATGTAGTATTTTACAACAGTCCTGGCGTATCGGCCCCTACTTCTCGGTGGGAACATTATATACGTCTATAACGTAATATAACCTAACCTATCACATCTAGCCCCTCGCTGGTAATGTTTTACAGAATCCCGTTTGTGTCGTCCCGTAAGTCTCGGTTGGGACATTATATACTACTACAGCGTTATATATCCTAACCTAAGGCAGGCTAACATCTCGGATGCAGTATTTTACAACATTCCTGGCGGGTCGGCACCTACTTCTCGGTGGGAACATAATATACGTCTATAACGTAATATAACCTAACCTAACATATCTAGCTCCTCGCTGGTAATGTTTTACAAAATCCCGTTCGTGTCGTCCCGTACGTCTCGGTTGGGACGTTATGAACGTCTACAGCGATATATATCCTAACGTAAGGCAGGCTAACATCTCGGATGTAGTATTTTACAACAGTCCTGGCGTATCGGCCCCTACTTCTCGGTGGGAACATTATATACGTCTATAACGTAACATAACCTAACCTAACCCATCTAGCCCCTCGCTGGTAATGTATTACAGAATCCCGTTCCTGTCGTCCCGTACGTCTCGGTTGGGATATTATATACGTCTATAGCGTTATATATCCTAACCTAAGGCAGGCTATCATCTCGGATGTAGTATTTTACAACATTCCTGGCGTATCGGCCCCTACTTCTCGGTGGGAACATTATATACGTCTATAACGTATCATAACCTAACCTAACCCATCTAGCCCCTCGCTGGTAATGTTTTACAGAATCCCGTTCCTGTCGTCCCGTACGTCTCGGTTGGGACGTTATGAACGTCTACAGCGATATATATCCTAACGTAAGGTAGGCTAACATCACGGATGTAGTATTTTACAACAGTCCTGGCGTATCGGCCCCTACTTCTCGGTGGGAACATTATATACGTCTATAACGTAACATAACGTAACCTAACTCATCTAGCCCCTCGCTGGTAATGTATTACAGAATCCCGTTCCTGTTGTGCCGTACGTCTCGGTTGGGATATTATATACGTCTATAGCGTTATATATCCTAACCTAAGGCAGGCTAACATCTCAGATGTAGTATATTACATCATTCCTGGCGTATCGGCCTCTACAAATCGATGGAAACATTATATACGTCTATAACGTAAGATAACCTAACCTAACACATCTAGCCCCTCGCTGGTAATGTTTTACAGAATCCCGTTCGTGTCGTCCCGTACGTCTCGGTTGGGATATTATATACGTCTATAGCGTTATATATCCTAACCTAAGGCAGGCTATCATCTCGGATGTAGTATTTTACAACATTCCTGGCGTATCGGCCTCTACTTCTCGGTGGGAACATTATATTCGTCTATAACGTAATATAACCTAACCTATCACATCTAGCCCCTCGCTGGTAATGTTTTACAAAATCCCGTTCGTGTCGTCCCGTACGTCTCGGTTGAGACGATATGAACGTCTACAGCGATATATATCCTAACGTAAGGCAGGCTAACATCTCGGATGTAGTATTTTACAACAGTCCTGGCGTATCGGCCCCTACTTCTCGGTGGGAACATTATATACGTCTATAACGTAACATAACGTAACCTAACCCATCTAGTCGCTCGCTCGTAATGTATTACAGAATCCCGTTCCTGTTGTGCCGTACGTCTCGGTTGGGATATTATATACGTCTATAGCGTTATATATCCTAACTTAAGGCAGGCTATCATCTCGGATGTAGTATTTTACAACGTTCCTGGCGGGTCGGCCTCTACTTCTCGGTGGGAACATTATATTCGTCTATAACGTAATATAACCTAACCTAACACATCTAGCCCCTCGCTGGTAATGTTTTACAGAATCCCGTTCGTGTCGTCCCGTACGTCTCGGTTGGGATATTATATACGTCTATAGCGTTATATATCCTAACCTAAGGCAGGCTATCATCTCGGATGTAGTATTTTACAACGTTCCTGGCGGGTCGGCCTCTACTTCTCGGTGGGAACATTATATTCGTCTATAACGTAATATAACCAAACCTAACACATCTAGCCCCTCGCTGGTAATGTTTTACAGAATCCCGTTCCTGTCGTCCCGTACGTCTCGGTTGGGATATTATATACGTCTATAGCATTATATATCCTAACCTAAGGCAGGCTATCATCTCGGATGTAGTATTTTACAACATTCCTGGCGTATCGGCCCCTACTTCTCGGTGGGAACATTATATACGTCTATAACGTAACATAACGTAACCTAACCCATCTAGCCGCTCGCTGGTAATGTATTACAGAATCCCGTTCCTGTTGTGCCGTACGTCTCGGTTGGGATATTATATACGTCTATAGCGTTATATATCCTAACTTAAGGCAGGCTATCATCTCGGATGTAGTATTTTACAACGTTCCTGGCGTATCGGCCCCTACTTCTCGGTGGGAACATTATATTCGTCTATAACGTAATATAACCAAACCTAACACATCTAGCCCCTCGCTGGTAATGTTTTACAGAATCCCGTTTGTGTCGTCCCGTAAGTCTCGGTTGGGACATTATATACTACTACAGCGTTATATATCCTAACCTAAGGCAGGCTAACATCTCGGATGCAGTATTTTACAACATTCCTGGCGGGTCGGCACCTACTTCTCGGTGGGAACATAATATACGTCTATAACGTAATATAACCTAACCTAACATATCTAGCTCCTCGCTGGTAATGTTTTACAAAGTCCCGTTCGTGTCGTCCCGTACGTCTCGGTTGGGATATTATATACGTCTATAGCGTTATATATCCTAACCTAAGGCAGGCTATCATCACGGATGTAGTATTTTACAACATTCCTAGCGCATCGGCCTCTACTTCTCGGTGGGAACTTTATATTCGTCTATAACGTAATATAACCTAACCTATCACATCTAGCCCCTCGCTGGTAATGTTTCACAGAATCCCGTTCGTGTCGTCCCGTTCGTCTCGGTTGGGACATTATATACGTCTGTAGCGTTATATATCCTAACTTAAGGCAGGCTATCATCTCGGATGTAGTATTTTACAACGTTCCTGGCGGGTCGGCCCCTACTTCTCGGTGGAAACATTATATACGTCTATAACGTATCATAACCTAACCTAACCCATCTAGCCCCTCGCTGGTAATTTTTTACAGAATCCCGTTCCTGTCGTCCCGTACGTCTCGGTTGGGACGTTATGAACGTCTACAGCGATATATATCCTAACGTAAGGCAGGCTAACATCTCGGATGTAGTATTTTACAACAGTCCTGGCGTATCGGCCCCTACTTCTCGGTGGGAACATTATATACGTCTATAACGTAACATAACGTAACCTAACCCATCTAGCCGCTCGCTGGTAATGTCTTACAGAATCCCGTTCCTGTTGTGCCGTACGTCTCGGTTGGGATATTATATACGTCTATAGCGTTATATATCCTAACCTAAGGCAGGCTATCATCTCGGATGTAGTATTTTACAACATTCCTGGCGTATCGGCCCCTACTTCTCGGTGGGAACATTATATACGTCTATAACGTATCATAACCTAACCTAACCCATCTAGCCCCTCGCTGGGAATGTTTTACAGAATCCCGTTCCTGTCGTCCCGTACGTCTCGGTTGGGACGTTATGAACATCTACAGCGATATATATCCTAACGTAAGGTAGGCTAACATCTCGGATGTAGTATTTTACAACAGTCCTGGCGTATCGGCCCCTACTTCTCGGTGGGAACATTATATACGTCTATAACGTAACATAACGTAACCTAACTCATCTAGCCCCTCGCTGGTAATGTATTACAGAATCCCGTTCCTGTTGTGCCGTACGTCTCGGTTGGGATATTATATACGTCTATAGCGTTATATATCCTAACCTAAGGCAGGCTAACATCTCAGATGTAGTATATTACATCATTCCTGGCGTATCGGCCTCTACAAATAGATGGAAACATTATATACGTCTATAACGTAATATAACCTAACCTAACACATCTAGCCCCTCGCTGGTAATGTTTTACAGAATCCCGTTCGTGTCGTCCCATACGTCTCGGTTGGGATATTATATACGTCTATATCGTTATATATCCTAACCTAAGGCAGGCTATCATCTCGGATGTAGTATTTTACAACATTCCTGGCGTATCGGCCCCTACTTCTCGGTGGGAACATTATATACGTCTATAACGTATCATAACCTAACCTAACCCATCTAGCCCCTCGCTGGTAATGTTTTACAGAATCCCGTTCCTGTCGTCCCGTACGTCTCGGTTGGGACGTTATGAACGTCTACAGCGATATATATCCTAACGTAAGGCAGGCTAACATCTCGGATGTAGTATTTTACAACAGTCCTGGCGTATCGGCCCCTACTTCTCGGTGGGAACATTATATACGTCTATAACGTAACATAACGTAACCTAACCCATCTAGCCGCTCGCTCGTAATGTATTACAGAATCCCGTTCCTGTTGTGCCGTACGTCTCGGTTGGGATATTATATACGTCTATAGCGTTATATATCCTATCTTAAGGCAGGCTATCATCTCGGATCTAGTATTTTACAACGTTCCTGGTGGGTCGGCCTCTACTTCTCGGTGGGAACATTATATTCGTCTATAACGTAATATAACCTAACCTAACACATCTAGCCCCTCGCTGGTAATGTTTTACAGAATCCCGTTCGTGTCGTCCCGTACGTCTCGGTTGGGATATTATATACGTCTATAGCGTTATATATCCTAACCTAAGGCAGGCTATCATCTCGGATGTAGTATCTTACAACATTCCTGGCGTATCGGCCCCTACTTCTCGGTGGGAACATTATATACGTCTATAACGTATCATAACCTAACCTAACCCATCTAGCCCCTTGCTGGGAATGTTTTACAGAATCCCGTTCCTGTCGTCCCGTACGTCTCGGTTGGGACGTTATGAACGTCTACAGCGATATATATCCTAACGTAAGGTAGGCTAACATCACGGATGTAGTATTTTACAACAGTCCTGGCGTATCGGCCCCTACTTCTCGGTGGGAACATTATATACGTCTATAACGTAACATAACGTAACCTAACTCATCTAGCCCCTCGCTGGTAATGTATTACAGAATCCCGTTCCTGTTGTGCCGTACGTCTCGGTTGGGATATTATATACGTCTATAGCGTTATATATCCTAACCTAAGGCAGGCTAACATCTCAGATGTAGTATATTACATCATTCCTGGCGTATCGGCCTCTACAAATCGATGGAAACATTATATACGTCTATAACGTAAGATAACCTAACCTAACACATCTAGCCCCTCGCTGGTAATGTTTTACAGAATCCCGTTCGTGTCGTCCCGTACGTCTCGGTTGGGATATTATATACGTCTATAGCGTTATATATCCTAACCTAAGGCAGGCTATCATCTCGGATGTAGTATTTTACAACATTCCTGGCGTATCGGCCTCTACTTCTCGGTGGGAACATTATATTCGTCTATAACGTAATATAACCTAACCTATCACATCTAGCCCCTCGCTGGTAATGTTTTACAAAATCCCGTTCGTGTCGTCCCGTACGTCTCGGTTGAGACGTTATGAACGTCTACAGCGATATATATCCTAACGTAAGGCAGGCTAACATCTCGGATGTAGTATTTTACAACAGTCCTGGCGTATCGGCCCCTACTTCTCGGTGGGAACATTATATACGTCTATAACGTAACATAACGTAACCTAACCCATCTAGTCGCTCGCTCGTAATGTATTACAGAATCCCGTTCCTGTTGTGCCGTACGTCTCGGTTGGGATATTATATACGTCTATAGCGTTATATATCCTAACTTAAGGCAGGCTATCATCTCGGATGTAGTATTTTACAACGTTCCTGGCGGGTCGGCCTCTACTTCTCTGTGGGAACATTATATTCGTCTATAACGTAATATAACCTAACCTAACACATCTAGCCCCTCGCTGGTAATGTTTTACAGAATCCCGTTCGTGTCGTCCCGTACGTCTCGGTTGGGATATTATATACGTCTATAGCGTTATATATCCTAACCTAAGGCAGGCTATCATCTCGGATGTAGTATTTTACAACGTTCCTGGCGGGTCGGCCTCTACTTCTCGGTGGGAACATTATATTCGTCTATAACGTAATATAACCAAACCTAACACATCTAGCCCCTCGCTGGTAATGTTTTACAGAATCCCGTTCCTGTCGTCCCGTACGTCTCGGTTGGGATATTATATACGTCTATAGCATTATATATCCTAACCTAAGGCAGGCTAACATCTCGGATGTAGTATATTACATCATTCCTGGCGTATCGGCCCCTACTTCTCGGTGGGAACATTATATACGTCTATAACGTAACATAACGTAACCTAACCCATCTAGCCGCTCGCTGGTAATGTATTACAGAATCCCGTTCCTGTTGTGCCGTACGTCTCGGTTGGGATATTATATACGTCTATAGCGTTATATATCCTAACTTAAGGCAGGCTATCATCTCGGATGTAGTATTTTACAACGTTCCTGGCGTATCGGCCCCTACTTCTCGGTGGGAACATTATATTCGTCTATAACGTAATATAACCAAACCTAACACATCTAGCCCCTCGCTGGTAATGTTTTACAGAATCCCGTTTGTGTCGTCCCGTAAGTCTCGTTTGGGACATTATATACTACTACAGCGTTATATATCCTAACCTAAGGCAGGCTAACATCTCGGATGCAGTATTTTACAACATTCCTGGCGGGTCGGCACCTACTTCTCGGTGGGAACATAATATACGTCTATAACGTAATATAACCTAACCTAACATATCTAGCTCCTCGCTGGTAATGTTTTACAAAGTCCCGTTCGTGTCGTCCCGTACGTCTCGGTTGGGATATTATATACGTCTATAGCGTTATATATCCTAACCTAAGGCAGGCTATCATCACGGATGTAGTATTTTACAACATTCCTAGCGCATCGGCCTCTACTTCTCGGTGGGAACTTTATATTCGTCTATAACGTAATATAACCTAACCTATCACATCTAGCCCCTCGCTGGTAATGTTTCACAGAATCCCGTTCGTGTCGTCCCGTTCGTCTCGGTTGGGACATTATATACGTCTGTAGCGTTCTATATCCTAACTTAAGGCAGGCTATCATCTCGGATGTAGTATTTTACAACGTTCCTGGCGGGTCGGCCCCTACTTCTCGGTGGAAACATTATATACGTCTATAACGTATCATAACCTAACCTAACCCATCTAGCCCCTCGCTGGTAATTTTTTACAGAATCCCGTTCCTGTCGTCCCGTACGTCTCGGTTGGGACGTTATGAACGTCTACAGCGATATATATCCTAACGTAAGGCAGGCTAACATCTCGGATGTAGTATTTTACAACAGTCCTGGCGTATCGGCCCCTACTTCTCGGTGGGAACATTATATACGTCTATAACGTAACATAACGTAACCTAACCCATCTAGCCGCTCGCTGGTAATGTCTTACAGAATCCCGTTCCTGTTGTGCCGTACGTCTCGGTTGGGATATTATATACGTCTATAGCGTTATATATCCTAACCTAAGGCAGGCTATCATCTCGGATGTAGTATTTTACAACATTCATGGCGTATCGGCCCCTACTTCTCGGTGGGAACATTATATACGTCTATAACGTATCATAACCTAACCTAACCCATCTAGCCCCTCGCTGGGAATGTTTTACAGAATCCCGTTCCTGTCGTCCCGTACGTCTCGGTTGGGACGTTATGAACATCTACAGCGATATATATCCTAACGTAAGGTAGGCTAACATCTCGGATGTAGTATTTTACAACAGTCCTGGCGTATCGGCCCCTACTTCTCGGTGGGAACATTATATACGTCTATAACGTAACATAACGTAACCTAACTCATCTAGCCCCTCGCTGGTAATGTATTACAGAATCCCGTTCCTGTTGTGCCGTACGTCTCGGTTGGGATATTATATACGTCTATAGCGTTATATATCCTAACCTAAGGCAGGCTATCATCTCGGATGTAGTATTTTACAACATTCATGGCGTATCGGCCCCTACTTCTCGGTGGGAACATTATATACGTCTATAACGTATCATAACCTAACCTAACCCATCTAGCCCCTCGCTGGGAATGTTTTACAGAATCCCGTTCCTGTCGTCCCGTACGTCTCGGTTGGGACGTTATGAACGTCTACAGCGATATATATCCTAACGTAAGGCAGGCTAACATCTCGGATGTAGTATATTACATCATTCCTGGCGTATCGACCACTACTTCTCGGTGGAAACATTATATACGTCTATAACGTAATATAACCTAACCTAACACATCTAGCTATTCGCTTTAACGTTTCATAGAATCCCGTTCGTGTCGTCCGGTTCGTCTCGGTTGGGATATTATATACGTCTATAGCGTTATATATCCTAACCTAAGGCAGGCTATCATCTCGGATGTAGTCTTTTACAACATTCCTGGCGTATCGGCCCTAACTTTTCGGTGGGAACATTATATACGTCTATAACGTAACATAACCTAACCTAACCCATCTAGCCCCTCGCTGGTAATGTTTTACAGAATCCCGTTCCTGTCGTCCCGTACGTCTCGGTTGGGATGTTATGAACGTCTACAGCGATATATATCCTAGCGTAAGGCAGGCTATCATCTCGGATGTAGTATTTTACAACGTTCCTGGCGGGTCGGCCTCTACTTCTCGGTGGGAACATTTTATTCGTCTATAACGTAATATAACCTAACCTAACACATCTAGCCCCTCGCTGGTAATGTTTTACAGAATCCCGTTCGTGTCGTCCCATACGTCTCGGTTGGGATATTATATACGTCTATAGCGTTATATATCCTAACCTAAGGCAGGCTATCATCTCGGATGTAGTATTTTACAACATTCCTGGCGTATCGGCCCCTACTTCTCGGTGGGAACATTATATACTTCTATAACGTATCATAACCTAACCTAACCCATCTAGCCCCTCGCTGGGAATGTTTTACAAAATCCCGTTCCTGTCGTCCCGTACGTCTCGGTTGGGACGTTATGAACGTCTACAGCGATATATATCCTAACGTAAGGCAGGCTAACATCTCGGATGTAGTATATTACATCATTCCTGGCGTATCGACCACTACTTCTCGGTGGAAGCATTATATACGTCTATAACGTAATATAACCTAACCTAACACATCTAGCTATTCGCTTTAACGTTTCACAGAATCCCGTTCGTGTCGTCCGGTTCGTCTCGGTTGGGACATTATATACGTCTATAGCGTTATATATCCTATCTTAAGGCAGGCTATCATCTCGGATGTAGTATTTTACAACGTTCCTGGTGGGTCGGCCTCTACTTCTCGGTGGGAACATTATATTCGTCTATAACGTAATATAACCTAACCTAACACATCTAGCCCCTCGCTGGTAATGTTTTACAGAATCCCGTTCGTGTCGTCCCGTACGTCTCGGTTGGGATATTATATACGTCTATAGCGTTATATATCCTAACCTAAGGCAGGCTATCATCTCGGATGTAGTATTTTACAACATTCCTGGCGTATCGGCCCTAACTTTTCGGTGGGAACATTATATACGTCTATAACGTAACATAACCTAACCTAACCCATCTAGCCCCTCGCTGGTAATGTTTTACAGAATCCCGTTCCTGTCGTCCCGTACGTCTCGGTTGGCATGTTATGAACGTCTACAGCGATATATATCCTAACGTAAGGCAGGCTAACATCTCAGATGTAGTATATTACATCATTCCTGGCGTATCGGCCCCTACTTCTCGGTGGGAACATTATATACGTCTATAACGTATCATAACCTAACCTAACCCATCTAGCCCCTCGCTGGTAATGTTTTACAGAATCCCGTTCCTGTCGTCCCGTACGTCTCGGTTGGGATATTATATACGTCTATAGCATTATATATCCTAACCTAAGGCAGGCTAACATCTCGGATATAGTATTTTACAACATTCCTGGCGCATCGGCCTCTACTTCTCGGTGGGAACATTATATTCGTCTATAACGTAATATAACCTAACCTATCACATCTAGCCCCTCGCTGGTAATGTTTTACAGAATCCCGTTTGTGTCGTCCCGTAAGTCTCGGTTGGGACATTATATACTACTACAGCGTTATATATCCTAACCTAGGGCAGGCTAACATCTCGGATGCAGTATTTTACAACATTCCTTGCGGGTCGGCACCTACTTCTCGGTGGGAACATTATATACGTCTATAACGTAATATAACCTACCCTAACATATCTAGCTCCTCGCTGGTAATGTTTTACAAACTCCCGTTCCTGTCGTCCCGTACGTCTCGGTTGGGATATTATATACGTCTATAGCATTATATATCCTAACCTAAGGCAGGCTAACATCTCGGATGTAGTATATTACATCATTCCTGGCGTATCGACCACTACTTCTCGGTGGAAACATTATATACGTCTATAACGTAATATAACCTAACCTAACACATCTAGCCCCTCGCTGGTAATGTTTTACAGAATCCCGTTCGTGTCGTCCCGTACGTCTCGGTTGGGATATTATATACGTCTATAGCGTTATATATCCTAACCTAAGGCAGGCTAACATCTCGGATATAGTATTTTACAACATTCCTGGCGCATCGGCCTCTACTTCTCGGTGGGAACATTATATTCGTCTATAACGTAATATAACCTAACCTATCACATCTAGCCCCTCGCTGGTAATGTTTTACAGAATCCCGTTTGTGTCGTCCCGTAAGTCTCGGTTGGGATATTATATACGTCTATAGCGTTATATATCCTAACCTAAGGCAGGCTATCATCTCGGATGTAGTATCTTACAACATTCCTAGCGCATCGGCCTCTACTTCTCGGTGGGAACATTATATTCGTCTATAACGTAATATAACCTAACCTATCACATCTAGCCCCTCGCTTGTAATGTTTTACAGAATCCCGTTCCTGTCGTCCCGTACGTCTCGCTTGGGACGTTATGAACGTCTACAGCGATATATATCCTAACGTAAGGCAGGCTAACATCTCGGATGTAGTATATTACATCATTCCTGGCGTATCGACCACTACTTCTCGGTGGAAGCATTATATACGTCTATAACGTAATATAACCTAACCTAACACATCTAGCTATTCGCTTTAACGTTTCATAGAATCCCGTTCGTGTCGTCCGGTTCGTCTCGGTTGGGACATTATATACGTCTATAGCGTTATATATCCTATCTTAAGGCAGGCTATCATCTCGGATGTAGTATTTTACAACGTTCCTGGTGGGTCGGCCTCTACTTGTCGGTGGGAACATTATATACGTCTATAACGTATCATAACCTAACCTAACCCATCTAGCCCCTCGCTGGTAATGTTTTACAGAATCCCGTTCCTGTCGTCCCGTACGTCTCGGTTGGGATATTATATACGTCTATAGCATTATATATCCTAACCTAAGGCAGGCTAACATCTCGGATATAGTATTTTACAACATTCCTGGCGCATCGGCCTCTACTTCTCGGTGGGAACACTATATTCGTCTATAACGTAATATAACCTAACCTATCACATCTAGCCCCTCGCTGGTAATGTTTTACAGAATCCCGTTTGTGTCGTCCCGTAAGTCTCGGTTGGGACATTATATACTACTACAGCGTTATATATCCTAACCTAAGGCAGGCTAACATCTCGGATGCAGTATTTTACAACATTCCTTGCGGGTCGGCACCTACTTCTCGGTGGGAACATTATATACGTCTATAACGTAATATAACCTAACCTAACACATCTAGCCCCTCGCTGGTAATGTTTTACAGAATCCCGTTCGTGTCGTCCCGTACGTCTCGGTTGGGATATTATATACGTCTATAGCGTTATATATCCTAACCTAAGGCAGGCTAACATCTCGGATGCAGTATTTTACAACATTCCTGGCGTATCGGCCCCTACTTCTCGGTGGGAACATTATATACGTCTATAACGTATCATAACCTAACCTAACCCATCTAGCCCCTCGCTTGTAATGTTTTACAGAATCCCGTTCCTGTCGTCCCGTACGTCTCGCTTGGGACGTTATGAACGTCTACAGCGATATATATCCTAACGTAAGGCAGGCTAACATCTCGGATGTAGTATTTTACAACAGTCCTGGCGTATCGACCCCTACTTCTCGGTGGGAACATTATATACGTCTATAACGTAACATAACCTAACCTAACCCATCTAGCCCCTCGCTGGTAATGTATTACAGTATCCCGTTCCTGTCGTCCCGTACGTCTCGGTTGGGATATTATATACGTCTATAGCGTTATATATCCTAACCTAAGGCAGGCTATCATCTCGGATGTAGTATTTTACAACATTCCTGGCGTATCGGCCCCTACTTCTCGGTGGGAACATTATATACGTCTATAACGTATCATAACCTAACCTAACCCATCTAGCCCCTCGCTGGTAATGTTTTACAGAATCCCGTTCCTGTCGTCCCGTACGTCTCGGTTGGGACGTTATGAACGTCTACAGCGATATATATCCTAACGTAAGGTAGGCTAACATCTCGGATGTAGTATTTTACAACAGTCCTGGCGTATCGGCCCCTACTTCTCGGTGGGAACATTATATACGTCTATAACGTAACATAACGTAACCTAACCCATCTAGCCGCTCGCTGGTAATGTATTACAGAATCCCGTTCCTGTTGTGCCGTACGTCTCGGTTGGGATATTATATACGTCTATAGCGTTATATATCCTAACTTAAGGCAGGCTATCATCTCGGATGTAGTATTTTACAACATTCCTGGCGTATCGGCCCCTACTTCTCGGTGGGAACATTATATACGTCTATAACGTAACATAACGTAACCTAACCCATCTAGCCGCTCGCTGGTAATGTATTACAGAATCCCGTTCCTGTTGTGCCGTACGTCTCGGTTGGGATATTATATACGTCTATAGCGTTATATATCCTAACTTAAGGCAGGCTATCATCTCGGATGTAGTATTTTACAACATTCCTGGCGTATCGGCCCCTACTTCTCGGTGGGAACATTATATACGTCTATAACGTATCATAACCTAACCTAACCCATCTAGCCCCTCGCTGGCAATGTTTTACAGAATCCCGTTCCTGTCGTCCAGTACGTCTCGGTTGGGACGTTATGAACGTCTACAGCGATATATATCCTAACGTAAGGCAGGCTAACATGTCGGATGTAGTATTTTACAACAGTCCTGGCGTATCGACCCCTACTTCTCGGTGGGAACATTATATACGTCTATAACGTAACATAACCTAACCTAACCCATCTAGCCCCTCGCTGGTAATGTATTACAGAATCCCGTTCCTGTCGTCCCGTACGTCTCGGTTGGGATATTATATACGTCTATAGCGTTATATATCCTAACCTAAGGCAGGCTATCATCTCGGATGTAGTATTTTACAACATTCCTGGCGTATCGGCCCCTACTTCTCGGTGGGAACATTATATACGTCTATAACGTAACATAACGTAACCTAACCCATCTCGTCGCTCGCTCGTAATGTATTACAGAATCCCGTTCCTGTTGTGCCGTACGTCTCGGTTGGGATATTATATACGTCTATAGCGTTACATATCCTAACCTAAGGCAGGCTAACATCTCGGATGTAGTATATTACATCATTCCTGGCGTATCGACCACTACTTCTCGGTGGAAACATTATATACGTCTATAACGTAATATAACGTAACCTAACCCATCTCGTCGCTCGCTCGTAATGTATTACAGAATCCCGTTCCTGTTGTGCCGTACGTCTCGGTTGGGATATTATATACGTCTATAGCGTTATATATCCTAACCTAAGGCAGGCTAACATCTCGGATGTAGTATATTACATCATTCCTGGCGTATCGACCACTACTTCTCGGTGGAAACATTATATACGTCTATAACGTAATATAACCTAACCTAACACATCTAGCCCCTCGCTGGCAATGTTTTACAGAATCCCGTTCCTGTCGTCCCGTACGTCTCGGTTGGGACGTTATGAACGTCTACAGCGATATATATCCTAACGTAAGGCAGGCTAACATGTCGGATGTAGTATTTTACAACAGTCCTGCCGTATCGGCCCCTACTTCTCGGTGGGAACATTATATACGTCTATAACGTAACATAACGTAACCTAACCCATCTAGCCGCTCGCTGGTAATGTATTACAGAATCCCGTTCCTGTTGTGCCGTACGTCTCGGTTGGGACGTTATGAACGTCTACAGCGATATATATCCTAACGTAAGGCAGGCTAACATCTCGGATGTAGTATTTTACAACAGTCCTGGCGTATCGGCCCCTACTTCTCGGTGGGAACATTATATACGTCTATAACGTAACATAACGTAACCTAACCCATCTAGCCGCTCGCTGGTAATGTATTACAGAATCCCGTTCCTGTTGTGCCGTACGTCTCGGTTGGGATATTATATACGTCTATAGCGTTATATATCCTAACTTAAGGCAGGCTATCATCTCGGATGTAGTATTTTACAACATTCATGGCGTATCGGCCCCTACTTCTCGGTGGGAACATTATATACGTCTATAACGTATCATAACCTAACCTAAACCATCTAGCCCCTCGCTGGCAATGTTTTACAGAATCCCGTTCCTGTCGTCCCGTACGTCTCGGTTGGGACGTTATGAACGTCTACAGCGATATATATCCTAACGTAAGGCAGGCTAACATGTCGGATGTAGTATTTTACAACAGTCCTGGCGTATCGACCCCTACTTCTCGGTGGGAACATTATATACGTCTATAACGTAACATAACCTAACCTAACCCATCTAGCCCCTCGCTGGCAATGTTTTACAGAATCCCGTTCCTGTCGTCCCGTACGTCTCGGTTGGGACGATATGAACGTCTACAGCGATATATATCCTAACGTAAGGCAGGCTAACATGTCGGATGTAGTATTTTACAACAGTCCTGGCGTATCGGCCCCTACTTCTCGGTGGGAACATTATATACGTCTATAACGTAACATAACGTAACCTAACCCATCTAGCCGCTCGCTGGTAATGTATTACAGAATCCCGTTCCTGTTGTGCCGTACGTCTCGGTTGGGATATTATATACGTCTATAGCGTTATATATCCTAACTTAAGGCAGGCTATCATCTCGGATGTAGTATTTTACAACATTCCTGGCGTATCGGCCCCTACTTCTCGGTGGGAACATTATATACGTCTATAACGTAACATAACGTAACCTAACCCATCTAGCCGCTCGCTGGTAATGTATTACAGAATCCCGTTCCTGTTGTGCCGTACGTCTCGGTTGGGATATTATATACGTCTATAGCGTTATATATCCTAACTTAAGGCAGGCTATCATCTCGGATGTAGTATTTTACAACATTCCTGGCGTATCGGCCCCTACTTCTCGGTGGGAACATTATATACGTCTATAACGTATCATAACCTAACCTAACCCATCTAGCCCCTCGCTGGCAATGTTTTACAGAATCCCGTTCCTGTCGTCCAGTACGTCTCGGTTGGGACGTTATGAACGTCTACAGCGATATATATCCTAACGTAAGGCAGGCTAACATGTCGGATGTAGTATTTTACAACAGTCCTGGCGTATCGACCCCTACTTCTCGGTGGGAACATTATATACGTCTATAACGTAACATAACCTAACCTAACCCATCTAGCCCCTCGCTGGTAATGTATTACAGAATCCCGTTCCTGTCGTCCCGTACGTCTCGGTTGGGATATTATATACGTCTATAGCGTTATATATCCTAACCTAAGGCAGGCTATCATCTCGGATGTAGTATTTTACAACATTCCTGGCGTATCGGCCCCTACTTCTCGGTGGGAACATTATATACGTCTATAACGTAACATAACGTAACCTAACCCATCTCGTCGCTCGCTCGTAATGTATTACAGAATCCCGTTCCTGTTGTGCCGTACGTCTCGGTTGGGATATTATATACGTCTATAGCGTTACATATCCTAACCTAAGGCAGGCTAACATCTCGGATGTAGTATATTACATCATTCCTGGCGTATCGACCACTACTTCTCGGTGGAAACATTATATACGTCTATAACGTAATATAACGTAACCTAACCCATCTCGTCGCTCGCTCGTAATGTATTACAGAATCCCGTTCCTGTTGTGCCGTACGTCTCGGTTGGGATATTATATACGTCTATAGCGTTATATATCCTAACCTAAGGCAGGCTAACATCTCGGATGTAGTATATTACATCATTCCTGGCGTATCGACCACTACTTCTCGGTGGAAACATTATATACGTCTATAACGTAATATAACCTAACCTAACACATCTAGCTAGTCGCTTTAACGTTTCACAGAATCCCGTTCGTGTCGTCCCGTTCGTCTCGGTTGGGACATTATATACGTCTATAGCGTTATATATCCTAACTTAAGGCAGGCTATCATCTCGGATGTAGTATTTTACAACGTTCCTGGCGGGTCGGCCTCTACTTCTCGGTGGGAACATTATATACGTCTATAACGTAACATAACGTAACCTAACCCATCTAGCCGCTCGCTGGTAATGTATTACAGAATCCCGTTCCTGTTGTGCCGTACGTCTCGGTTGGGATATTATATACGTCTATAGCGTTATATATCCTAACTTAAGGCAGGCTATCATCTCGGATGTAGTATTTTACAACATTCCTGGCGTATCGGCCCCTACTTCTCGGTGGGAACATTATATACGTCTATAACGTATCATAACCTAACCTAACCCATCTAGCCCCTCGCTGGCAATGTTTTACAGAATCCCGTTCCTGTCGTCCCGTACGTCTCGGTTGGGACGTTATGAACGTCTACAGCGATATATATCCTAACGTAAGGCAGGCTAACATGTCGGATGTAGTATTTTACAACAGTCCTGCCGTATCGGCCCCTACTTCTCGGTGGGAACATTATATACGTCTATAACGTAACATAACGTAACCTAACCCATCTAGCCGCTCGCTGGTAATGTATTACAGAATCCCGTTCCTGTTGTGCCGTACGTCTCGGTTCGGATATTATATACGTCTATAGCGTTATATATCCTAACTTAAGGCAGGCTATCATCTCGGATGTAGTATTTTACAACATTCCTGGCGTATCGGCCCCTACTTCTCGGTGGGAACATTATATACGTCTATAACGTATCATAACCTAACCTAACCCATCTAGCCCCTCGCTGGCAATGTTTTACAGAATCCCGTTCCTGTCGTCCAGTACGTCTCGGTTGGGACGTTATGAACGTCTACAGCGATATATATCCTAACGTAAGGCAGGCTAACATGTCGGATGTAGTATTTTACAACAGTCCTGGCGTATCGACCTCTACTTCTCGGTGGGAACATTATATACGTCTATAACGTAACATAACCTAACCTAACCCATCTAGCCCCTCGCTGGTAATGTATTACAGAATCCCGTTCCTGTCGTCCCGTACGTCTCGGTTGGGATATTATATACGTCTATAGCGTTATATATCCTAACCTAAGGCAGGCTATCATCTCGGATGTAGTATTTTACAACATTCCTGGCGTATCGGCCCCTACTTCTCGGTGGGAACATTATATACGTCTATAACGTAACATAACGTAACCTAACCCATCTCGTCGCTCGCTCGTAATGTATTACAGAATCCCGTTCCTGTTGTGCCGTACGTCTCGGTTGGGATATTATATACGTCTATAGCGTTATATATCCTAACCTAAGGCAGGCTAACATCTCGGATGTAGTATATTAAATCATTCCTGGCGTATCGACCACTACTTCTCGGTGGAAACATTATATACGTCTATAACGTAATATAACGTAACCTAACCCATCTCGTCGCTCGCTCGTAATGTATTACAGAATCCCGTTCCTGTTGTGCCGTACGTCTCGGTTGGGATATTATATACGTCTATAGCGTTATATATCCTAACCTAAGGCAGGCTAACGTCTCGGATGTAGTATATTACATCATTCCTGGCGTATCGACCACTACTTCTCGGTGGAAACATTATATACGTCTATAACGTAATATAACCTAACCTAACACATCCAGCTAGTCGCTTTAACGTTTCACAGAATCCCGTTTGTGTCGTCCCGTACGTCTCGGTTGGGATATTATATACGTCTATAGCGTTATATATCCTAACCTAAGGCAGGCTATCATCTCGGATGTAGTATCTTACAACATTCCTAGCGCATCGGCCTCTACTTCTCGGTGGGAACATTATATTCGTCTATAACGTAATATAACCTAACCTATCACATCTAGCCCCTCGCTGGTAATGTTTTACAAAATCCCGTTCGTGTCGTCCCGTTCGTCTCGGTTGGGACATTATATACGTCTGTAGCGTTATATATCCTAACTTAAGGCAGGCTATCATCTCGGATGTAGTATTTTACAACGTTCCTGGCGGGTCGGCCCCTACTTCTCGGTGGGAACATTATATACGTCTATAACGTATCATAACCTAACCTAACCCATCTAGCCCCTCGCTGGTAATTTTTTACAGAATCCCGTTCCTGTCGTCCCGTACGTCTCGGTTGGGACGTTATGAACGTCTACAGCGATATATATCCTAACGTAAGGCAGGCTAACATCTCGGATGTAGTATTTTACAACAGTCCTGGCGTATCGGCCCCTACTTCTCGGTGGGAACATTATATACGTCTATAACGTAAAATAACGTAACCTAACCCATCTAGCCGCTCGCTGGTAATGTATTACAGAATCCCGTTCCTGTTGTGCCGTACGTCTCGTTTGGGATATTATATACGTCTATAGCGTTATATATCCTAACTTAAGGCAGGCTATCATCTCGGATGTAGTATTTTACAACATTCCTGGCGTATCGGCCCCTACTTCTCGGTGGGAACATTATATACGTCTATAACGTATCATAACCTAACCTAACCCATCTAGCCCCTCGCTGGCAATGTTTTACAGAATCCCGTTCCTGTCGTCCCGTACGTCTCGGTTGGGACGTTATGAACGTCTACAGCGATATATATCCTAACGTAAGGCAGGCTAACATGTCGGATGTAGTATTTTACAACAGTCCTGGCGTATCGACCCCTACTTCTCGGTGGGAACATTATATACGTCTATAACGTAACATAACCTAACCTAACCCATCTAGCCCCTCGCTGGCAATGTTTTACAGAATCCCGTTCCTGTCGTCCCGTACGTCTCGGTTGGGACGTTATGAACGTCTACAGCGATATATATCCTAACGTAAGGCAGGCTAACATGTCGGATGTAGTATTTTACAACAGTCCTGGCGTATCGGCCCCTACTTTTCGGTGGGAACATTATATACGTCTATAACGTAACATAACGTAACGTAACCCATCTAGCCGCTCGCTGGTAATGTATTACAGAATCCCGTTCCTGTTGTGCCGTACGTCTCGGTTGGGACGTTATGAACGTCTACAGCGATATATATCCTAACGTAAGGCAGGCTAACATCTCGGATGTAGTATTTTACAACAGTCCTGGCGTATCGGCCCCTACTTCTCGGTGGGAACATTATATACGTCTATAACGTAACATAACGTAACCTAACCCATCTAGCCGCTCGCTGGTAATGTATTACAGAATCCCGTTCCTGTTGTGCCGTACGTCTCGGTTGGGATATTATATACGTCTATAGCGTTATATATCCTAACTTAAGGCAGGCTATCATCTCGGATGTAGTATTTTACAACATTCCTGGCGTATCGGCCCCTACTTCTCGGTGGGAACATTATATACGTCTATAACGTATCATAACCTAACCTAACCCATCTAGCCCCTCGCTGGCAATGTTTTACAGAATCCCGTTCCTGTCGTCCAGTACGTCTCGGTTGGGACGTTATGAACGTCTACAGCGATATATATCCTAACGTAAGGCAGGCTAACATGTCGGATGTAGTATTTTACAACAGTCCTGGCGTATCGACCCCTACTTCTCGGTGGGAACATTATATACGTCTATAACGTAACATAACCTAACCTAACCCATCTAGCCCCTCGCTGGTAATGTATTACAGAATCCCGTTCCTGTCGTCCCGTACGTCTCGGTTGGGATATTATATACGTCTATAGCGTTATATATCCTAACCTAAGGCAGGCTATCATCTCGGATGTAGTATTTTACAACATTCCTGGCGTATCGGCCCCTACTTCTCGGTGGGAACATTATATACGTCTATAACGTAACATAACGTAACCTAACCCATCTCGTCGCTCGCTCGTAATGTATTACAGAATCCCGTTCCTGTTGTGCCGTACGTCTCGGTTGGGATATTATATACGTCTATAGCGTTATATATCCTAACCTAAGGCAGGCTAACATCTCGGATGTAGTATATTACATCATTCCTGGCGTATCGACCACTACTTCTCGGTGGAAACATTATATACGTCTATAACGTAATATAACGTAACCTAACCCATCTCGTCGCTCGCTCGTAATGTATTACAGAATCCCGTTCCTGTTGTGCCGTACGTCTCGGTTGGGATATTATATACGTCTATAGCGTTATATATCCTAACCTAAGGCAGGCTAACATCTCGGATGTAGTATATTACATCATTCCTGGCGTATCGACCACTACTTCTCGGTGGAAACATTATATACGTCTATAACGTAATATAACCTAACCTAACACATCTAGCTAGTCGCTTTAACGTTTCACAAAATCCCGTTCGTGTCGTCCCGTTCGTCTCGGTTGGGACATTATATACGTCTGTAGCGTTATATATCCTAACTTAAGGCAGGCTATCATCTCGGATGTAGTATTTTACAACGTTCCTGGCGGGTCGGCCCCTACTTCTCGGTGGGAACATTATATACGTCTATAACGTATCATAACCTAACCTAACCCATCTAGCCCCTCGCTGGCAATGTTTTACAGAATCCCGTTCCTGTCGTCCAGTACGTCTCGGTTGGGACGTTATGAACGTCTACAGCGATATATATCCTAACGTAAGGCAGGCTAACATCTCGGATGTAGTATTTTACAACAGTCCTGGCGTATCGGCCCCTACTTCTCGGTGGGAACATTATATACGTCTATAACGTAAAATAACGTAACCTAACCCATCTAGCCGCTCGCTGGTAATGTATTACAGAATCCCGTTCCTGTTGTGCCGTACGTCTCGGTTGGGATATTATATACGTCTATAGCGTTATATATCCTAACTTAAGGCAGGCTATCATCTCGGATGTAGTATTTTACAACATTCCTGGCGTATCGGCCCTAACTTTTCGGTGGGAACATTATATACGTCTATAACGTAACATAACCTAACCTAACCCATCTAGCCCCTCGCTGGTAATGTTTTACAGAATCCCGTTCCTGTCGTCCCGTACGTCTCGGTTGGGATGATATGAACGTCTACAGCGATATATATCCTAACGTAAGGCAGGCTAACATCTCAGATGTAGTATATTACATCATTCCTGGCGTATCGGCCCCTACTTCTCGGTGGGAACATTATATACGTCTATAACGTATCATAACCTAACCTAACCCATCTAGCCCCTCGCTGGTAATGTTTTACAGAATCCCGTTCCTGTCGTCCCGTACGTCTCGGTTGGGATATTATATACGTCTATAGCATTATATATCCTAACCTAAGGCAGGCTAACATCTCGGATATAGTATTTTACAACATTCCTGGCGCATCGGCCTCTACTTCTCGGTGGGAACATTATATTCGTCTATAACGTAATATAACCTAACCTATCACATCTAGCCCCTCGCTGGTAATGTTTTACAGAATCCCGTTTGTGTCGTCCCGTAAGTCTCGGTTGGGACATTATATACTACTACAGCGTTATATATCCTAACCTAAGGCAGGCTAACATCTCGGATGCAGTATTTTACAACATTCCTTGCGGGTCGGCACCTACTTCTCGGTGGGAACATTATATACGTCTATAACGTAATATAACCTAACCTAACATATCTAGCTCCTCGCTGGTAATGTTTTACAAACTCCCGTTCCTGTCGTCCCGTACGTCTCGGTTGGGATATTATATACGTCTATAGCATTATATACCCTAACCTAAGGCAGGCTAACATCTCGGATGTAGTATATTACATCATTCCTGGCGTATCGACCACTACTTCTCGGTGGAAACATTATATACGTCTATAACGTAATATAACCTAACCTAACACATCTAGCCCCTCGCTGGTAATGTTTTACAGAATCCCGTTCGTGTCGTCCCGTACGTCTCGGTTGGGATATTATATACGTCTATAGCGTTATATATCCTAACCTAAGGCAGGCTAACATCTCGGATGCAGTATTTTACAACATTCCTGGCGTATCGGCCCCTACTTCTCGGTGGGAACATTATATACGTCTATAACGTATCATAACCTAACCTAACCCATCTAGCCCCTCGCTTGTAATGTTTTACAGAATCCCGTTCCTGTCGTCCCGTACGTCTCGCTTGGGACGTTATGAACGTCTACAGCGATATATATCCTAACGTAAGGCAGGCTAACATCTCGGATGTAGTATTTTACAACAGTCCTGGCGTATCGACCCCTACTTCTCGGTGGGAACATTATATACGTCTATAACGTAACATAACCTAACCTAACCCATCTAGCCCCTCGCTGGTAATGTATTACAGAATCCCGTTCCTGTCGTCCCGTACGTCTCGGTTGGGATATTATATACGTCTATAGCGTTATATATCCTAACCTAAGGCAGGCTATCATCTCGGATGTAGTATTTTACAACATTCCTGGCGTATCGGCCCCTACTTCTCGGTGGGAACATTATATACGTCTATAACGTAACATAACGTAACCTAACCCATCTCGTCGCTCGCTCGTAATGTATTACAGAATCCCGTTCCTGTTGTGCCGTACGTCTCGGTTGGGATATTATATACGTCTATAGCGTTATTTATCCTAACCTAAGGCAGGCTAACATCTCGGATGTAGTATATTACATCATTCCTGGCGTATCGACCACTACTTCTCGGTGGAAACATTATATACGTCTATAACGTAATATAACCTAACCTAACACATCTAGCTAGTCGCTTTAACGTTTCACAGAATCCCGTTCGTGTCGTCCCGTTCGTCTCGGTTGGGACATTATATACGTCTATAGCGTTATATATCCTAACTTAAGGCAGGCTATCATCTCGGATGTAGTATTTTACAACAGTCCTGGCGTATCGACCCCTACTTCTCGGTGGGAACATTATATACGTCTATAACGTAACATAACCTAACCTAACCCATCTAGCCCCTCGCTGGCAATGTTTTACAGAAGCCCGTTCCTGTCGTCCCGTACGTCTCGGTTGGGACGTTATGAACGTCTACAGCGATATATATCCTAACGTAAGGCAGGCTAACATGTCGGATGTAGTATTTTACAACAGTCCTGCCGTATCGGCCCCTACTTCTCGGTGGGAACATTATATACGTCTATAACGTAACATAACGTAACCTAACCCATCTAGCCGCTCGCTGGTAATGTATTACAGAATCCCGTTCCTGTTGTGCCGTACGTCTCGGTTCGGATATTATATACGTCTATAGCGTTATATATCCTAACTTAAGGCAGGCTATCATCTCGGATGTAGTATTTTACAACATTCCTGGCGTATCGGCCCCTACTTCTCGGTGGGAACATTATATACGTCTATAACGTATCATAACCTAACCTAACCCATCTAGCCCCTCGCTGGCAATGTTTTACAGAATCCCGTTCCTGTCGTCCAGTACGTCTCGGTTGGGACGTTATGAACGTCTACAGCGATATATATCCTAACGTAAGGCAGGCTAACATGTCGGATGTAGTATTTTACAACAGTCCTGGCGTATCGACCTCTACTTCTCGGTGGGAACATTATATACGTCTATAACGTAACATAACCTAACCTAACCCATCTAGCCCCTCGCTGGTAATGTATTACAGAATCCCGTTCCTGTCGTCCCGTACGTCTCGGTTGGGATATTATATACGTCTATAGCGTTATATATCCTAACCTAAGGCAGGCTATCATCTCGGATGTAGTATTTTACGACATTCCTGGCGTATCGGCCCCTACTTCTCGGTGGGAACATTATATACGTCTATAACGTAACATAACGTAACCTAACCCATCTCGTCGCTCGCTCGTAATGTATTACAGAATCCCGTTCCTGTTGTGCCGTACGTCTCGGTTGGGATATTATATACGTCTATAGCGTTATATATCCTAACCTAAGGCAGGCTAACATCTCGGATGTAGTATATTAAATCATTCCTGGCGTATCGACCACTACTTCTCGGTGGAAACATTATATACGTCTATAACGTAATATAACGTAACCTAACCCATCTCGTCGCTCGCTCGTAATGTATTACAGAATCCCGTTCCTGTTGTGCCGTACGTCTCGGTTGGGATATTATATACGTCTATAGCGTTATATATCCTAACCTAAGGCAGGCTAACGTCTCGGATGTAGTATATTACATCATTCCTGGCGTATCGACCACTACTTCTCGGTGGAAACATTATATACGTCTATAACGTAATATAACCTAACCTAACACATCCAGCTAGTCGCTTTAACGTTTCACAGAATCCCGTTTGTGTCGTCCCGTACGTCTCGGTTGGGATATTATATACGTCTATAGCGTTATATATCCTAACCTAAGGCAGGCTATCATCTCGGATGTAGTATCTTACAACATTCCTAGCGCATCGGCCTCTACTTCTCGGTGGGAACATTATATTCGTCTATAACGTAATATAACCTAACCTATCACATCTAGCCCCTCGCTGGTAATGTTTTACAAAATCCCGTTCGTGTCGTCCCGTTCGTCTCGGTTGGGACATTATATACGTCTGTAGCGTTATATATCCTAACTTAAGGCAGGCTATCATCTCGGATGTAGTATTTTACAACGTTCCTGGCGGGTCGGCCCCTACTTCTCGGTGGGAACATTATATACGTCTATAACGTATCATAACCTAACCTAACCCATCTAGCCCCTCGCTGGTAATTTTTTACAGAATCCCGTTCCTGTCGTCCCGTACGTCTCGGTTGGGACGTTATGAACGTCTACAGCGATATATATCCTAACGTAAGGCAGGCTAACATCTCGGATGTAGTATTTTACAACAGTCCTGGCGTATCGGCCCCTACTTCTCGGTGGGAACATTATATACGTCTATAACGTAAAATAACGTAACCTAACCCATCTAGCCGCTCGCTGGTAATGTATTACAGAATCCCGTTCCTGTTGTGCCGTACGTCTCGTTTGGGATATTATATACGTCTATAGCGTTATATATCCTAACTTAAGGCAGGCTATCATCTCGGATGTAGTATTTTACAACATTCCTGGCGTATCGGCCCCTACTTCTCGGTGGGAACATTATATACGTCTATAACGTATCATAACCTAACCTAACCCATCTAGCCCCTCGCTGGCAATGTTTTACAGAATCCCGTTCCTGTCGTCCCGTACGTCTCGGTTGGGACGTTATGAACGTCTACAGCGATATATATCCTAACGTAAGGCAGGCTAACATGTCGGATGTAGTATTTTACAACAGTCCTGGCGTATCGACCCCTACTTCTCGGTGGGAACATTATATACGTCTATAACGTAACATAACCTAACCTAACCCATCTAGCCCCTCGCTGGCAATGTTTTACAGAATCCCGTTCCTGTCGTCCCGTACGTCTCGGTTGGGACGTTATGAACGTCTACAGCGATATATATCCTAACGTAAGGCAGGCTAACATGTCGGATGTAGTATTTTACAACAGTCCTGGCGTATCGGCCCCTACTTCTCGGTGGGAACATTATATACGTCTATAACGTAACATAACGTAACCTAACCCATCTAGCCGCTCGCTGGTAATGTATTACAGAATCCCGTTCCTGTTGTGCCGTACGTCTCGGTTGGGACGTTATGAACGTCTACAGCGATATATATCCTAACGTAAGGCAGGCTAACATCTCGGATGTAGTATTTTACAACTGTCCTGGCGTATCGGCCCCTACTTCTCGGTGGGAACATTATATACGTCTATAACGTAACATAACGTAACCTAACCCATCTAGCCGCTCGCTGGTAATGTATTACAGAATCCCGTTCCTGTTGTGCCGTACGTCTCGGTTGGGATATTATATACGTCTATAGCGTTATATATCCTAACTTAAGGCAGGCTATCATCTCGGATGTAGTATTTTACAACATTCCTGGCGTATCGGCCCCTACTTCTCGGTGGGAACATTATATACGTCTATAACGTATCATAACCTAACCTAACCCATCTAGCCCCTCGCTGGCAATGTTTTACAGAATCCCGTTCCTGTCGTCCAGTACGTCTCGGTTGGGACGTTATGAACGTCTACAGCGATATATATCCTAACGTAAGGCAGGCTAACATGTCGGATGTAGTATTTTACAACAGTCCCGGCGTATCGACCCCTACTTCTCGGTGGGAACATTATATACGTCTATAACGTAACATAACCTAACCTAACCCATCTAGCCCCTCGCTGGTAATGTATTACAGAATCCCGTTCCTGTCGTCCCGTACGTCTCGGTTGGGATATTATATACGTCTATAGCGTTATATATCCTAACCTAAGGCAGGCTATCATCTCGGATGTAGTATTTTACAACATTCCTGGCGTATCGGCCCCTACTTCTCGGTGGGAACATTATATACGTCTATAACGTAACATAACGTAACCTAACCCATCTCGTCGCTCGCTCGTAATGTATTACAGAATCCCGTTCCTGTTGTGCCGTACGTCTCGGTTGGGATATTATATACGTCTATAGCGTTATATATCCTAACCTAAGGCAGGCTAACATCTCGGATGTAGTATATTACATCATTCCTGGCGTATCGACCACTACTTCTCGGTGGAAACATTATATACGTCTATAACGTAATATAACGTAACCTAACCCATCTCGTCGCTCGCTCGTAATGTATTACAGAATCCCGTTCCTGTTGTGCCGTACGTCTCGGTTGGGATATTATATACGTCTATAGCGTTATATATCCTAACCTAAGGCAGGCTAACATCTCGGATGTAGTATATTACATCATTCCTGGCGTATCGACCACTACTTCTCGGTGGAAACATTATATACGTCTATAACGTAATATAACCTAACCTAACACATCTAGCTAGTCGCTTTAACGTTTCACAAAATCCCGTTCGTGTCGTCCCGTTCGTCTCGGTTGGGACATTATATACGTCTGTAGCGTTATATATCCTAACTTAAGGCAGGCTATCATCTCGGATGTAGTATTTTACAACGTTCCTGGCGGGTCGGCCCCTACTTCTCGGTGGGAACATTATATACGTCTATAACGTATCATAACCTAACCTAACCCATCTAGCCCCTCGCTGGCAATGTTTTACAGAATCCCGTTCCTGTCGTCCAGTACGTCTCGGTTGGGACGTTATGAACGTCTACAGCGATATATATCCTAACGTAAGGCAGGCTAACATCTCGGATGTAGTATTTTACAACAGTCCTGGCGTATCGGCCCCTACTTCTCGGTGGGAACATTATATACGTCTATAACGTAAAATAACGTAACCTAACCCATCTAGCCGCTCGCTGGTAATGTATTACAGAATCCCGTTCCTGTTGTGCCGTACGTCTCGGTTGGGATATTATATACGTCTATAGCGTTATATATCCTAACTTAAGGCAGGCTATCATCTCGGATGTAGTATTTTACAACATTCCTGGCGTATCGGCCCTAACTTTTCGGTGGGAACATTATATACGTCTATAACGTAACATAACCTAACCTAACCCATCTAGCCCCTCGCTGGTAATGTTTTACAGAATCCCGTTCCTGTCGTCCCGTACGTCTCGGTTGGGATGATATGAACGTCTACAGCGATATATATCCTAACGTAAGGCAGGCTAACATCTCAGATGTAGTATATTACATCATTCCTGGCGTATCGGCCCCTACTTCTCGGTGGGAACATTATATACGTCTATAACGTATCATAACCTAACCTAACCCATCTAGCCCCTCGCTGGTAATGTTTTACAGAATCCCGTTCCTGTCGTCCCGTACGTCTCGGTTGGGATATTATATACGTCTATAGCATTATATATCCTAACCTAAGGCAGGCTAACATCTCGGATATAGTATTTTACAACATTCCTGGCGCATCGGCCTCTACTTCTCGGTGGGAACATTATATTCGTCTATAACGTAATATAACCTAACCTATCACATCTAGCCCCTCGCTGGTAATGTTTTACAGAATCCCGTTTGTGTCGTCCCGTAAGTCTCGGTTGGGACATTATATACTACTACAGCGTTATATATCCTAACCTAAGGCAGGCTAACATCTCGGATGCAGTATTTTACAACATTCCTTGCGGGTCGGCACCTACTTCTCGGTGGGAACATTATATACGTCTATAACGTAATATAACCTAACCTAACATATCTAGCTCCTCGCTGGTAATGTTTTACAAACTCCCGTTCCTGTCGTCCCGTACGTCTCGGTTGGGATATTATATACGTCTATAGCATTATATACCCTAACCTAAGGCAGGCTAACATCTCGGATGTAGTATATTACATCATTCCTGGCGTATCGACCACTACTTCTCGGTGGAAACATTATATACGTCTATAACGTAATATAACCTAACCTAACACATCTAGCCCCTCGCTGGTAATGTTTTACAGAATCCCGTTCGTGTCGTCCCGTACGTCTCGGTTGGGATATTATATACGTCTATAGCGTTATATATCCTAACCTAAGGCAGGCTAACATCTCGGATGCAGTATTTTACAACATTCCTGGCGTATCGGCCCCTACTTCTCGGTGGGAACATTATATACGTCTATAACGTATCATAACCTAACCTAACCCATCTAGCCCCTCGCTTGTAATGTTTTACAGAATCCCGTTCCTGTCGTCCCGTACGTCTCGCTTGGGACGTTATGAACGTCTACAGCGATATATATCCTAACGTAAGGCAGGCTAACATCTCGGATGTAGTATTTTACAACAGTCCTGGCGTATCGACCCCTACTTCTCGGTGGGAACATTATATACGTCTATAACGTAACATAACCTAACCTAACCCATCTAGCCCCTCGCTGGTAATGTATTACAGAATCCCGTTCCTGTCGTCCCGTACGTCTCGGTTGGGATATTATATACGTCTATAGCGTTATATATCCTAACCTAAGGCAGGCTATCATCTCGGATGTAGTATTTTACAACATTCCTGGCGTATCGGCCCCTACTTCTCGGTGGGAACATTATATACGTCTATAACGTAACATAACGTAACCTAACCCATCTCGTCGCTCGCTCGTAATGTATTACAGAATCCCGTTCCTGTTGTGCCGTACGTCTCGGTTGGGATATTATATACGTCTATAGCGTTATTTATCCTAACCTAAGGCAGGCTAACATCTCGGATGTAGTATATTACATCATTCCTGGCGTATCGACCACTACTTCTCGGTGGAAACATTATATACGTCTATAACGTAATATAACCTAACCTAACACATCTAGCTAGTCGCTTTAACGTTTCACAGAATCCCGTTCGTGTCGTCCCGTTCGTCTCGGTTGGGACATTATATACGTCTATAGCGTTATATATCCTAACTTAAGGCAGGCTATCATCTCGGATGTAGTATTTTACAACAGTCCTGGCGTATCGACCCCTACTTCTCGGTGGGAACATTATATACGTCTATAACGTAACATAACCTAACCTAACCCATCTAGCCCCTCGCTGGCAATGTTTTACAGAAGCCCGTTCCTGTCGTCCCGTACGTCTCGGTTGGGACGTTATGAACGTCTACAGCGATATATATCCTAACGTAAGGCAGGCTAACATGTCGGATGTAGTATTTTACAACAGTCCTGGCGTATCGGCCCCTACTTCTCGGTGGGAACATTATATACGTCTATAACGTAACATAACGTAACCTAACCCATCTAGCCGCTCGCTGGTAATGTATTACAGAATCCCGTTCCTGTTGTGCCGTACGTCTCGGTTGGGACGTTATGAACGTCTACAGCGATATATATCCTAACGTAAGGCAGGCTAACATCTCGGATGTAGTATTTTACAACAGTCCTGGCGTATCGGCCCCTACTTCTCGGTGGGAACATTATATACGTCTATAACGTAACATAACGTAACCTAACCCATCTAGCCGCTCGCTGGTAATGTATTACAGAATCCCGATCCTGTTGTGCCGTACGTCTCGGTTGGGATATTATATACGTCTATAGCGTTATATAACCTAACTTAAGGCAGGCTATCATCTCGGATGTAGTATTTTACAACAGTCCTGGCGTATCGACCCCTACTTCTCGGTGGGAACATTATATACGTCTATAACGTAACATAACCTAACCTAACCCATCTAGCCGCTCGCTGGTAATGTATTACAGAATCCCGATCCTGTTGTGCCGTACGTCTCGGTTGGGATATTATATACGTCTATAGCGTTATATAACCTAACCTAAGGCAGGCTAACATCTCGGATGTAGTATATTACATCATTCCTGGCGTATCGACCACTACTTCTCGGTGGAAACATTATATACGTCTATAACGTAATATAACCTAACCTAACACATCTAGCTAGTCGCTTTAGTGTTTCACAGAATCCCGTTCGTGTCGTCCCGTACGTCTCTGTTGGGATATTATATACGTCTATAGCGTTATATATCCTAACCTAAGGCAGGCTATCATCTCGGATGTAGTATCTTACAACATTCCTAGCGCATCGGCCTCTACTTCTCGGTGGGAACATTATATTCGTCTATAACGTAATATAACCTAACCTATCACATCTAGCCCCTCGCTGGTAATGTTTTACAAAATCCCGTTCGTGTCGTCCCGTACGTCTCGGTTGGGATATTATATACGTCTATAGCATTATATATCCTAACCTAAGGCAGGCTAACATCTCGGATGTAGTATATTACATCATTCCTGGCGTATCGACCACTACTTCTCGGTGGAAACATTATATACGTCTATAACGTAATATAACCTAACCTAACACATCTAGCTAGTCGCTTTAGTGTTTCACAGAATCCCGTTCGTGTCGTCCCGTACGTCTCGGTTGGGATATTATATACGTCTATAGCGTTATATATCCTAACTTAAGGCAGGCTATCATCTCGGATGTAGTATTTTACAACGTTCCTGGCGGGTCGGCCTCTACTTCTCGGTGGGAACATTATATTTGTCTATAACGTAATATAACCTAACCTAACACATCTAGCCCCTCGCTGGTAATGTATTACAGAATCCCGTTCCTGTCGTCCCGTACGTCTCGGTTGGGATATTATATACGTCTATAGCGTTATATATCCTAACCTAAGGCAGGCTATCATCTCGGATGTAGTATTTTACAACATTCCTGGCGTATCGGCCCCTACTTCTCGGTGGGAACATTATATACGTCTATAACGTAACATAACGTAACCTAACCCATCTCGTCGCTCGCTCGTAATGTATTACAGAATCCCGTTCCTGTTGTGCCGTACGTCTCGGTTGGGATATTATATACGTCTATAGCGTTATATATCCTAACCTAAGGCAGGCTAACATCTCGGATGTAGTATATTACATCATTCCTGGCGTATCGACCACTACTTCTCGGTGGAAACATTATATACGTCTATAACGTAATATAACCTAACCTAACACATCTAGCTCCTCGCTGGTAATGTTTTACAAAGTCCCGTTCGTGTCGTCCCGTACGTCTCGGTTGGGATATTATATACGTCTATAGCGTTATATATCCTAACCTAAGGCAGGCTATCATCTCGGATGTAGTATCTTACAACATTCCTAGCGCATCGGCCTCTACTTCTCGGTGGGAACATTATATTCGTCTATAACGTAATATAACCTAACCTATCACATCTAGCCCCTCGCTGGTAATGTTTTACAAAATCCCGTTCGTGTCGTCCCGTACGTCTCGGTTGGGATATTATATACGTCTATAGCATTATATATCCTAACCTAAGGCAGGCTAACATCTCGGATGTAGTATATTACATCATTCCTGGCGTATCGACCACTACTTCTCGGTGGAAACATTATATACGTCTATAACGTAATATAACCTAACCTAACACATCTAGCTAGTCGCTTTAGTGTTTCACAGAATCCCGTTCGTGTCGTCACGTACGTCTCGGTGGGGATATTATATACGTCTATAGCGTTATATATCCTAACCTAAGGCAGGCTATCATCTCGGATGTAGTATTTTACAACATTCCTGGCGTATCGGCCCCTACTTCTCGGTGGGAACATTATATACGTCTATAACGTAACATAACGTAACCTAACCCATCTCGTCGCTCGCTCGTAATGTATTACAGAATCCCGTTCCTGTTGTGCCGTACGTCTCGGTTGGGATATTATATACGTCTATAGCGTTATATATCCTAACCTAAGGCAGGCTAACATCTCGGATGTAGTATATTACATCATTCCTGGCGTATCGGCCACTACTTCTCGGTGGAAACATTATATACGTCTATAACGTAATATAACCTAACCTAACACATCTAGCTAGTCGCTTTAACGTTTCACAGAATCCCGTTCGTGTCGTCCCGTTCGTCTCGGTTGGGACATTATATACGTCTATAGCGTTATATATCCTAACTTAAGGCAGGCTATCATCTCGGATATAGTATTTTACAACGTTCCTGGCGGGTCGGCCTCTACTTCTCGGTGGGAACATTATATTCGTCTATAACGTAATATAACCTAACCTAACACATCTAGCCCCTCGCTGGTAATGTTTTACAGAACCCCGTTCGTGTCGTCCCGTACGTCTCGGTTGGGATATTATATACGTCTATAGCGTTATATATCCTAACCTAAGGCAGGCTATCATCTCGGATGTAGTATCTTACAACATTCCTAGCGCATCGGCCTCTACTTCTCGGTGGGAACATTATATTCGTCTATAACGTAATATAACCTAACCTATCACATCTAGCCCCTCGCTGGTAATGTTTTACAAAATCCCGTTCGTGTCGTCCCGTACGTCTCGGTTGGGATATTATATACGTCTATAGCATTATATATCCTAACCTAAGGCAGGCTAACATCTCGGATGTAGTATATTACATCATTCCTGGCGTATCGACCACTACTTCTCGGTGGAAACATTATATACGTCTATAACGTAATATAACCTAACCTAACACATCTAGCTCCTCGCTGGTAATGTTTTACAAAGTCCCGTTCGTGTCGTCCCGTACGTCTCGGTTGGGATATTATATACGTCTATAGCGTTATATATCCTAACCTAAGGCAGGCTATCATCTCGGATGTAGTATTTTACAACATTCCTAGCGCATCGGCCTCTACTTCTCGGTGGGAACATTATATTCGTCTATAACGTAATATAACCTAACCTATCACATCTAGCCCCTCGCTGGTAATGTTTTACAAAATCCCGTTCGTGTCGTCCCGTACGTCTCGGTTGGGATATTATATACGTCTATAGCATTATATATCCTAACCTAAGGCAGGCTAACATCTCGGATGTAGTATATTACATCATTCCTGGCGTATCGACCACTACTTCTCGGTGGAAACATTATATACGTCTATAACGTAATATAACCTAACCTAACACATCTAGCTAGTGGCTTTAGTGTTTCACAGAATCCCGTTCGTGTCGTCCCGTACGTCTCGGTGGGGATATTATATACGTCTATAGCGTTATATATCCTAACCTAAGGCAGGCTATCATCTCGGATGTAGTATCTTACAACATTCCTAGCGCATCGGCCTCTACTTCTCGGTGGGAACATTATATTCGTCTATAACGTAATATAACCTAACCTATCACATCTAGCCCCTCGCTGGTAATGTTTTACAAAATCCCGTTCGTGTCGTCCCGTACGTCTCGGTTGGGATATTATATACGTCTATAGCATTATATATCCTAACCTAAGGCAGGCTAACATCTCGGATGTAGTATATTACATCATTCCTGGCGTATCGACCACTACTTCTCGGTGGAAACATTATATACGTCTATAACGTAATATAACCTAACCTAACACATCTAGCTAGTCGCTTTAGTGTTTCACAGAATCCCGTTCGTGTCGTCACGTACGTCTCGGTGGGGATATTATATACGTCTATAGCGTTATATATCCTAACCTAAGGCAGGCTATCATCTCGGATGTAGTATTTTACAACATTCCTGGCGTATCGGCCCCTACATCTCGGTGGGAACATTATATACGTCTATAACGTAACATAACGTAACCTAACCCATCTAGCCGCTCGCTCGTAATGTATTACAGAATCCCGTTCCTGTTGTGCCGTACGTCTCGGTTGGGATATTATATACGTCTATAGCGTTATATATCCTAACTTAAGGCAGGCTATCATCTCGGATGTAGTATTTTACAACGTTCCTGGCGGGTCGGCCTCTACTTCTCGGTGGGAACATTATATTTGTCTATAACGTAATATAACCTAACCTAACACATCTAGCCCCTCGCTGGTAATGTATTACAGAATCCCGTTCCTGTCGTCCCGTACGTCTCGGTTGGGATATTATATACGTCTATAGCGTTATATATCCTAACCTAAGGCAGGCTATCATCTCGGATGTAGTATTTTACAACATTCCTGGCGTATCGGCCCCTACTTCTCGGTGGGAACATTATATACGTCTATAACGTAACATAACGTAACCTAACCCATCTCGTCGCTCGCTCGTAATGTATTACAGAATCCCGTTCCTGTTGTGCCGTACGTCTCGGTTGGGATATTATATACGTCTATAGCGTTATATATCCTAACCTAAGGCAGGCTAACATCTCGGATGTAGTATATTACATCATTCCTGGCGTATCGACCACTACATCTCGGTGGAAACATTATATACGTCTATAACGTAATATAACCTAACCTAACACATCTAGCTAGTCGCTTTAACGTTTCACAGAATCCCGTTCGTGTCGTCCCGTTCGTCTCGGTTGGGACATTATATACGTCTATAGCGTTATATATCCTAACTTAAGGCAGGCTATCATCTAGGATGTAGTATTTTACAACGTTCCTGGCGGGTCGGCCTCTACTTCTCGGTGGGAACATTATATTCGTCTATAACGTAATATAACCTAACCTAACACATCTAGCCCCTCGCTGGTAATGTTTTACAGAACCCCGTTCGTGTCGTCCCGTACGTCTCGGTTGGGATATTATATACGTCTATAGCATTATATATCCTAACCTAAGGCAGGCTAACATCTCGGATGTAGTATATTACATCATTCCTGGCGTATCGACCACTACTTCTCGGTGGAAACATTATATACGTCTATAACGTAATATAACCTAACCTAACACATCTAGCTCCTCGCTGGTAATGTTTTACAAAGTCCCGTTCGTGTCGTCCCGTACGTCTCGGTTGGGATATTATATACGTCTATAGCGTTATATATCCTAACCTAAGGCAGGCTATCATCTCGGATGTAGTATTTTACAACATTCCTAGCGCATCGGCCTCTACTTCTCGGTGGGAACATTATATTCGTCTATAACGTAATATAACCTAACCTATCACATCTAGCCCCTCGCTGGTAATTTTTTACAAAATCCCGTTCGTGTCGTCCCGTACGTCTCGGTTGGGATATTATATACGTCTATAGCATTATATATCCTAACCTAAGGCAGGCTAACATCTCGGATGTAGTATATTACATCATTCCTGGCGTATCGACCACTACTTCTCGGTGGAAACATTATATACGTCTATAACGTAATATAACCTAACCTAACACATCTAGCTAGTCGCTTTAGTGTTTCACAGAATCCCGTTCGTGTCGTCCCGTACGTCTCGGTGGGGATATTATATACGTCTATAGCGTTATATATCCTAACCTAAGGCAGGCTATCATCTCGGATGTAGTATCTTACAACATTCCTAGCGCATCGGCCTCTACTTCTCGGTGGGAACATTATATTCGTCTATAACGTAACATAACCTAACCTAACCCATCTAGCCCCTCGCTGGTAATGTTTTACAGAATCCCGTTCCTGTCGTCGCGTACGTCTCGGTTGGGACGTTATGAACGTCTACAGCGATATATATCCTAACGTAAGGCAGGCTAACATCTCGGATGTAGTATATTACATCATTCCTGGCGTATCGACCACTACTTCTCGGTGGAAGCATTATATACGTCTATAACGTAATATAACCTAACCTAACACATCTAGCTATTCGCTTTAACGTTTCATAGAATCCCGTTCGTGTCGTCCGGTTCGTCTCGGTTGGGACATTATATACTACTACAGCGTTATATATCCTAACCTAAGGCAGGCTAACATCTCGGATGCAGTATTTTACAACATTCCTTGCGGGTCGGCACCTACTTCTCGGTGGGAACATTATATACGTCTATAACGTAATATAACCTAACCTAACATATCTAGCTCCTCGCTGGTAATGTTTTACAAACTCCCGTTCCTGTCGTCCCGTACGTCTCGGTTGGGATATTATATACGTCTATAGCGTTATATATCCTAACTTAAGGCAGGCTATCATCTCGGATGTAGTATTTTACAACGTTCCTGGCGGGTCGGCCTCTACTTCTCGGTGGGAACATTATATTCGTCTATAACGTAATATAACCTAACCTAACACATCTAGCCCCTCGCTGGTAATGTTTTACAGAACCCCGTTCGTGTCGTCCCGTACGTCTCGGTTGGGATATTATATACGTCTATAGCGTTATATATCCTAACCTAAGGCAGGCTATCATCTCGGATGTAGTATCTTACAACATTCCTAGCGCATCGGCCTCTACTTCTCGGTGGGAACATTATATTCGTCTATAACGTAATATAACCTAACCTATCACATCTAGCCCCTCGCTGGTAATGTTTTACAAAATCCCGTTCGTGTCGTCCCGTACGTCTCGGTTGGGATATTATATACGTCTATAGCATTATATATCCTAACCTAAGGCAGGCTAACATCTCGGATGTAGTATATTACATCATTCCTGGCGTATCGACCACTACTTCTCGGTGGAAACATTATATACGTCTATAACGTAATATAACCTAACCTAACACATCTAGCTCCTCGCTGGTAATGTTTTACAAAGTCCCGTTCGTGTCGTCCCGTACGTCTCGGTTGGGATATTATATACGTCTATAGCGTTATATATCCTAACCTAAGGCAGGCTATCATCTCGGATGTAGTATTTTACAACATTCCTGGCGTATCGGCCCCTACTTCTCGGTGGGAACATTATATACGTCTATAACGTAACATAACGTAACCTAACCCATCTCGTCGCTCGCTCGTAATGTATTACAGAATCCCGTTCCTGTTGTGCCGTACGTCTCGGTTGGGATATTATATACGTCTATAGCGTTATATAACCTAACTTAAGGCAGGCTATCATCTCGGATGTAGTATTTTACAACATTCCTGGCGTATCGGCCCCTACTTCTCGGTGGGAACATTATATACGTCTATAACGTATCATAACCTAACCTAACCCATCTAGCCCCTCGCTGGCAATGTTTTACAGAATCCCGTTCCTGTCGTCCAGTACGTCTCGGTTGGGACGTTATGAACGTCTACAGCGATATATATCCTAACGTAAGGCAGGCTAACATGTCGGATGTAGTATTTTACAACAGTCCTGGCGTATCGACCCCTACTTCTCGGTGGGAACATTATATACGTCTATAACGTAACATAACCTAACCTAACCCATCTAGCCCCTCGCTGGTAATGTATTACAGAATCCCGTTCCTGTCGTCCCGTACGTCTCGGTTGGGATATTATATACGTCTATAGCGTTATATATCCTAACCTAAGGCAGGCTATCATCTCGGATGTAGTATTTTACAACATTCCTGGCGTATCGGCCCCTACTTCTCGGTGGGAACATTATATACGTCTATAACGTAACATAACGTAACCTAACCCATCTCGTCGCTCGCTCGTAATGTATTACAGAATCCCGTTCCTGTTGTGCCGTACGTCTCGGTTGGGATATTATATACGTCTATAGCGTTATATATCCTAACCTAAGGCAGGCTAACATCTCGGATGTAGTATATTACATCATTCCTGGCGTATCGACCACTACTTCTCGGTGGAAACATTATATACGTCTATAACGTAATATAACCTAACCTAACACATCTAGCTAGTCGCTTTAACGTTTCACAGAATCCCGTTCGTGTCGTCCCGTTCGTCTCGGTTGGGACATTATATACGTCTATAGCGTTATATATCCTAACTTAAGGCAGGCTATCATCTCGGATGTAGTATTTTACAACGTTCCTGGCGGGTCGGCCTCTACTTCTCGGTGGGAACATTATATTCGTCTATAACGTAATATAACCTAACCTAACACATCTAGCCCCTCGCTGGTAATGTTTTACAGAACCCCGTTCGTGTCGTCCCGTACGTCTCGGTTGGGATATTATATACGTCTATAGCGTTATATATCCTAACCTAAGGCAGGCTATCATCTCGGATGTAGTATCTTACAACATTCCTAGCGCATCGGCCTCTACTTCTCGGTGGGAACATTATATTCGTCTATAACGTAATATAACCTAACCTATCACATCTAGCCCCTCGCTGGTAATGTTTTACAAAATCCCGTTCGTGTCGTCCCGTACGTCTCGGTTGGGATATTATATACGTCTATAGCATTATATATCCTAACCTAAGGCAGGCTAACATCTCGGATGTAGTATATTACATCATTCCTGGCGTATCGACCACTACTTCTCGGTGGAAACATTATATACGTCTATAACGTAATATAACCTAAGCTAACACATCTAGCTCCTCGCTGGTAATGTTTTACAAAGTCCCGTTCGTGTCGTCCCGTACGTCTCGGTTGGGATATTATATACGTCTATAGCGTTATATATCCTAACCTAAGGCAGGCTATCATCTCGGATGTAGTATTTTACAACATTCCTAGCGCATCGGCCTCTACTTCTCGGTGGGAACATTATATTCGTCTATAACGTAATATAACCTAACCTATCACATCTAGCCCCTCGCTGGTAATGTTTTACAAAATCCCGTTCGTGTCGTCCCGTACGTCTCGGTTGGGATATTATATACGTCTATAGCATTATATATCCTAACCTAAGGCAGGCTAACATCTCGGATGTAGTATATTACATCATTCCTGGCGTATCGACCACTACTTCTCGGTGGAAACATTATATACGTCTATAACGTAATATAACCTAACCTAACACATCTAGCTAGTCGCTTTAGTGTTTCACAGAATCCCGTTCGTGTCGTCCCGTACGTCTCGGTGGGGATATTATATACGTCTATAGCGTTATATATCCTAACCTAAGGCAGGCTATCATCTCGGATGTAGTATCTTACAACATTCCTAGCGCATCGGCCTCTACTTCTCGGTGGGAACATTATATTCGTCTATAACGTAATATAACCTAACCTATCACATCTAGCCCCTCGCTGGTAATGTTTTACAAAATCCCGTTCGTGTCGTCCCGTACGTCTCGGTTGGGATATTATATACGTCTATAGCATTATATATCCTAACCTAAGGCAGGCTAACATCTCGGATGTAGTATATTACATCATTCCTGGCGTATCGACCACTACTTCTCGGTGGAAACATTATATACGTCTATAACGTAATATAACCTAACCTAACACATCTAGCTAGTCGCTTTAGTGTTTCACAGAATCCCGTTCGTGTCGTCACGTACGTCTCGGTGGGGATATTATATACGTCTATAGCGTTATATATCCTAACCTAAGGCAGGCTATCATCTCGGATGTAGTATTTTACAACATTCCTGGCGTATCGGCCCCTACATCTCGGTGGGAACATTATATACGTCTATAACGTAACATAACGTAACCTAACCCATCTAGCCGCTCGCTCGTAATGTATTACAGAATCCCGTTCCTGTTGTGCCGTACGTCTCGGTTGGGATATTATATACGTCTATAGCGTTATATATCCTAACTTAAGGCAGGCTATCATCTCGGATGTAGTATTTTACAACGTTCCTGGCGGGTCGGCCTCTACTTCTCGGTGGGAACATTATATTTGTCTATGACGTAATATAACCTAACCTAACACATCTAGCCCCTCGCTGGTAATGTATTACAGAATCCCGTTCCTGTCGTCCCGTACGTCTCGGTTGGGATATTATATACGTCTATAGCGTTATATATCCTAACCTAAGGCAGGCTATCATCTCGGATGTAGTATTTTACAACATTCCTGGCGTATCGGCCCCTACTTCTCGGTGGGAACATTATATACGTCTATAACGTAACATAACGTAACCTAACCCATCTCGTCGCTCGCTCGTAATGTATTACAGAATCCCGTTCCTGTTGTGCCGTACGTCTCGGTTGGGATATTATATACGTCTATAGCGTTATATATCCTAACCTAAGGCAGGCTAACATCTCGGATGTAGTATATTACATCATTCCTGGCGTATCGACCACTACATCTCGGTGGAAACATTATATACGTCTATAACGTAATATAACCTAACCTAACACATCTAGCTAGTCGCTTTAACGTTTCACAGAATCCCGTTCGTGTCGTCCCGTTCGTCTCGGTTGGGACATTATATACGTCTATAGCGTTATATATCCTAACTTAAGGCAGGCTATCATCTCGGATGTAGTATTTTACAACGTTCCTGGCGGGTCGGCCTCTACTTCTCGGTGGGAACATTATATTCGTCTATAACGTAATATAACCTAACCTAACACATCTAGCCCCTCGCTGGTAATGTTTTACAGAACCCCGTTCGTGTCGTCCCGTACGTCTCGGTTGGGATATTATATACGTCTATAGCGTTATATATCCTAACCTAAGGCAGGCTATCATCTCGGATGTAGTATCTTACAACATTCCTAGCGCATCGGCCTCTACTTCTCGGTGGGAACATTATATTCGTCTATAACGTAATATAACCTAACCTATCACATCTAGCCCCTCGCTGGTAATGTTTTACAAAATCCCGTTCGTGTCGTCCCGTACGTCTCGGTTGGGATATTATATACGTCTATAGCATTATATATCCTAACCTAAGGCAGGCTAACATCTCGGATGTAGTATATTACATCATTCCTGGCGTATCGACCACTACTTCTCGGTGGAAACATTATATACGTCTATAACGTAATATAACCTAACCTAACACATCTAGCTCCTCGCTGGTAATGTTTTACAAAGTCCCGTTCGTGTCGTCCCGTACGTCTCGGTTGGGATATTATATACGTCTATAGCGTTATATATCCTAACCTAAGGCAGGCTATCATCTCGGATGTAGTATTTTACAACATTCCTAGCGCATCGGCCTCTACTTCTCGGTGGGAACATTATATTCGTCTATAACGTAATATAACCTAACCTATCACATCTAGCCCCTCGCTGCTAATGTTTTACAAAATCCCGTTCGTGTCGTCCCGTACGTCTCGGTTGGGATATTATATACGTCTATAGCATTATATATCCTAACCTAAGGCAGGCTAACATCTCGGATGTAGTATATTACATCATTCCTGGCGTATCGACCACTACTTCTCGGTGGAAACATTATATACGTCTATAACGTAATATAACCTAACCTAACACATCTAGCTAGTCGCTTTAGTGTTTCACAGAATCCCGTTCGTGTCGACCCGTACGTCTCGGTGGGGATATTATATACGTCTATAGCGTTATATATCCTAACCTAAGGCAGGCTATCATCTCGGATGTAGTATCTTACAACATTCCTAGCGCATCGGCCTCTACTTCTCGGTGGGAACATTATATTCGTCTATAACGTAATATAACCTAACCTATCACATCTAGCCCCTCGCTGGTAATGTTTTACAAAATCCCGTTCGTGTCGTCCCGTACGTCTCGGTTGGGATATTATATACGTCTATAGCATTATATATCCTAACCTAAGGCAGGCTAACATCTCGGATGTAGTATATTACATCATTCCTGGCGTATCGACCACTACTTCTCGGTGGAAACATTATATACGTCTATAACGTAATATAACCTAACCTAACACATCTAGCTAGTCGCTTTAGTGTTTCACAGAATCCCGTTCGTGTCGTCCCGTACGTCTCGGTGGGGATATTATATACGTCTATAGCGTTATATATCCTAACCTAAGGCAGGCTATCATCTCGGATGTAGTATCTTACAACATTCCTAGCGCATCGGCCTCTACTTCTCGGTGGGAACATTATATTCGTCTATAACGTAATATAACCTAACCTATCACATCTAGCCCCTCGCTGGTAATGTTTTACAAAATCCCGTTCGTGTCGTCCCGTACGTCTCGTTTGGGATATTATATACGTCTATAGCATTATATATCCTAACCTAAGGCAGGCTAACATCTCGGATGTAGTATATTACATCATTCCTGGCGTATCGACCACTACTTCTCGGTGGAAACATTATATACGTCTATAACGTAATATAACCTAACCTAACACATCTAGCTAGTCGCTTTAGTGTTTCACAGAATCCCGTTCGTGTCGTCCCGTACGTCTCGGTGGGGATATTATATACGTCTATAGCGTTATATATCCTAACCTAAGGCAGGCTATCATCTCGGATGTAGTATTTTACAACATTCCTGGCGTATCGGCCCCTACATCTCGGTGGGAACATTATATACGTCTATAACGTAACATAACCTAACCTAACCCATCTAGCCCCTCGCTGGTAATGTTTTACAGAATCCCGTTCCTGTCGTCGCGTACGTCTCGGTTGGGACGTTATGAACGTCTACAGCGATATATATCCTAACGTAAGGCAGGCTAACATCTCGGATGTAGTATATTACATCATTCCTGGCGTATCGACCACTACTTCTCGGTGGAAGCATTATATACGTCTATAACGTAATATAACCTAACCTAACACATCTAGCTATTCGCTTTAACGTTTCATAGAATCCCGTTCGTGTCGTCCGGTTCGTCTCGGTTGGGACATTATATACTACTACAGCGTTATATATCCTAACCTAAGGCAGGCTAACATCTCGGATGCAGTATTTTACAACATTCCTTGCGGGTCGGCACCTACTTCTCGGTGGGAACATTATATACGTCTATAACGTAATATAACCTAACCTAACATATCTAGCTCCTCGCTGGTAATGTTTTACAAACTCCCGTTCCTGTCGTCCCGTACGTCTCGGTTGGGATATTATATACGTCTATAGCATTATATATCCTAACCTAAGGCAGGCTAACATCTCGGATGTAGTATATTACATCATTCCTGGCGTATCGACCACTACTTCTCGGTGGAAACATTATATACGTCTATAACGTAATATAACCTAACCTAACACATCTAGCCCCTCGCTGGTAATGTTTTACAGAATCCCGTTCGTGTCGTCCCGTACGTCTCGGTTGGGATATTATATACGTCTATAGCGTTATATATCCTAACCTAAGGCAGGCTAACATCTCGGATGCAGTATTTTACAACATTCCTGGCGTATCGGCCCCTACTTCTCGGTGGGAACATTATATACGTCTATAACGTATCATAACCTAACCTAACCCATCTAGCCCCTCGCTGGTAATGTATTACAGAATCCCGTTCCTGTCGTCCCGTACGTCTCGGTTGGGATATTATATACGTCTATAGCGTTATATATCCTAACCTAAGGCAGGCTATCATCTCGGATGTAGTATTTTACAACATTCCTGGCGTATCGGCCCCTACTTCTCGGTGGGAACATTATATACGTCTATAACGTATCATAACCTAACCTAACCCATCTAGCCCCTCGCTGGTAATGTTTTACAGAATCCCGTTCCTGTCGTCCCGTACGTCTCGGTTGGGACGTTATGAACGTCTACAGCGATATATATCCTAACGTAAGATAGGCTAACATCTCGGATGTAGTATTTTACAACAGTCCTGGCGTATCGGCCCCTACTTCTCGGTGGGAACATTATATACGTCTATAACGTAACATAACGTAACCTAACTCATCTAGCCCTTCGCTGGTAATGTATTACAGAATCCCGTTCCTGTTGTGCCGTACGTCTCGGTTGGGATATTATATACGTCTATAGCGTTATATATCCTAATCTAAGGCAGGCTAACATCTCAGATGTAGTATATTACATCATTCCTGGCGTATCGGCCTCTACAAATCGGTGGAAACATTATATACGTCTATAACGTAATATAACCTAACCTAACACATCTAGCCCTTCGCTGGTAATGTTTTACAGAATCCCGTTCGTGTCGTCCCGTACGTCTCGGTTGGGATATTATATACGTCTATAGCGTTATATATCCTAACCTAAGGCAGGCTATCATCTCGGATGTAGTATTTTACAACATTCCTGGCGTATCGGCCTCTACTTCTCGGTGGGAACATTATATTCGTCTATAACGTAATATAACCTAACCTGTCACATCTAGCCCCTCGCTGGTAATGTTTTACAAAATCCCGTTCGTGTCGTCCCGTACGTCTCGGTTGGGACGTTATGAACGTCTACAGCGATATATATCCTAACGTAAGGCAGGCTAACATCTCGGATGTAGTATTTTACAACAGTCCTGGCGTATCGGCCCCTACTTCTCGGTGGGAACATTATATACGTCTATAACGTAACATAACGTAACCTAACCCATCTAGTCGCTCGCTCGTAATGTATTACAGAATCCCGTTCCTGTTGTGCCGTACGTCTCGGTTGGGATATTATATACGTCTATAGCATTATATATCCTAACCTAAGGCAGGCTAACATCTCGGATGTAGTATATTACATCATTCCTGGCGTATCGACCACTACTTCTCGGTGGGAACATTATATACGTCTATAACGTATCATAACCTAACCTAATCCATCTAGCCCCTCGCTGGTAATGTTTTACAGAACCCCGTTCGTGTCGTCCCGTACGTCTCGGTTGGGATATTATATACGTCTATAGCGTTATATATCCTAACCTAAGGCAGGCTATCATCTCGGATGTAGTATCTTACAACATTCCTAGCGCATCGGCCTCTACTTCTCGGTGGGAACATTATATTCGTCTATAACGTAATATAACCTAACCTATCACATCTAGCCCCTCGCTGGTAATGTTTTACAAAATCCCGTTCGTGTCGTCCCGTTCGTCTCGGTTGGGACATTATATACGTCTGTAGCGTTATATATCCTAACTTAAGGCAGGCTATCATCTCGGATGTAGTATTTTACAACGTTCCTGGCGGGTCGGCCCCTACTTCTCGGTGGGAACATTATATACGTCTATAACGTATCATAACCTAACCTAACCCATCTAGCCCCTCGCTGGTAATTTTTTACAGAATCCCGTTCCTGTCGTCCCGTACGTCTCGGTTGGGACGTTATGAACGTCTACAGCGATATATATCCTAACGTAAGGCAGGCTAACATCTCGGATGTAGTATTTTACAACAGTCCTGGCGTATCGGCCCCTACTTCTCGGTGGGAACATTATATACGTCTATAACGTAACATAACGTAACCTAACCCATCTAGCCGCTCGCTGGTAATGTATTACAGAATCCCGTTCCTGTTGTGCCGTACGTCTCGGTTGGGATATTATATACGTCTATAGCGTTATATATCCTAACCTAAGGCAGGCTAACATCGCGGATGTAGTATATTACATCATTCCTGGCGTATCGACCACTACTTCTCGGTGGGAACATTATATACGTCTATAACGTATCATAACCTAACCTAACCCATCTAGCCCCTCGCTGGTAATGTTTTACAGAACCCCGTTCGTGTCGTCCCGTACGTCTCGGTTGGGATATTATATACGTCTATAGCGTTATATATCCTAACGTAAGGCAGGCTAACATCTCGGATGTAGTATTTTACAACAGTCCTGGCGTATCGGCCCCTACTTCTCGGTGGGAACATTATATACGTCTATAACGTAACATAACGTAACCTAACCCATCTAGCCGCTCGCTGGTAATGTATTACAGAATCCCGTTCCTGTTGTGCCGTACGTCTCGGTTGGGATATTATATACGTCTATAGCGTTATATATCCTAACTTAAGGCAGGCTATCATCTCGGATGTAGTATTTTACAACATTCCTGGCGTATCGGCCCCTACTTCTCGGTGGGAACATTATATACGTCTATAACGTATCATAACCTAACCTAACCCATCTAGCCCCTCGCTGGCAATGTTTTACAGAATCCCGTTCCTGTCGTCCCGTACGTCTCGGTTGGGACTTTATGAACGTCTACAGCGATATATATCCTAACGTAAGGCAGGCTAACATGTCGGATGTAGTATTTTACAACAGTCCTGGCGTATCGGCCCCTACTTCTCGGTGGGAACATTATATACGTCTATAACGTAACATAACGTAACCTAACCCATCTAGCCGCTCGCTGGTAATGTATTACAGAATCCCGTTCCTGTTGTGCCGTACGTCTCGGTTGGGACGTTATGAACGTCTACAGCGATATATATCCTAACGTAAGGCAGGCTAACATCTCGGATGTAGTATTTTACAACAGTCCTGGCGTATCGGCCCCTACTTCTCGGTGGGAACATTATATACGTCTATAACGTAACATAACGTAACCTAACCCATCTAGCCGCTCGCTGGTAATGTATTACAGAATCCCGTTCCTGTTGTGCCGTACGTCTCGGTTGGGATATTATATACGTCTATAGCGTTATATATCCTAACTTAAGGCAGGCTATCATCTCGGATGTAGTATTTTACAACATTCCTGGCGTATCGGCCCCTACTTCTCGGTGGGAACATTATATACGTCTATAACGTAACATAACGTAACCTAACCCATCTAGTCGCTCGCTCGTAATGTATTACAGAATCCCGTTCCTGTTGTGCCGTACGTCTCGGTTGGGATATTATATACGTCTATAGCGTTATATATCCTAACCTAAGGCAGGCTAACATCTCGGATGTAGTATATTACATCATTCCTGGCGTATCGACCACTACTTCTCGGTGGAAACATTATATACGTCTATAACGTAATATAACCTAACCTAACACATCTAGCTAGTCGCTTTAACGTTTCACAGAATCCCGTTCGTGTCGTCCCGTAAGTCTCGGTTGGGACATTATATACTACTACAGCGATATATATCCTAACGTAAGGCAGGCTAACATCTCGGATGTAGTATTTTACAACAGTCCTGGCGTATCGGCCCTTACTTCTCGGTGGGAACATTATATACGTCTATAACGTAACATAACGTAACCTAACCCATCTAGCCGCTCGCTGGTAATGTATTACAGAATCCCGTTCCTGTTGTGCCGTACGTCTCGGTTGGGATATTATATACGTCTATAGCGTTATATATCCTAACCTAAGGCAGGCTAACATCTCGGATGTAGTATATTACATCATTCCTGGCGTATAGACCACTACTTCTCGGTGGGAACATTATATACGTCTATAACGTATCATAACCTAACCTAACCCATCTAGCCCCTCGCTGGCAATGTTTTACAGAATCCCGTTCCTGTCGTCCCGCACGTCTCGGTTGGGACGTTATGAACGTCTACAGCGATATATATCCTAACGTAAGGCAGGCTAACATCTCGGATGTAGTATATTACATCATTCCTGGCGTATCGACCACTACTTCTCGGTGGAAACATTATATACGTCTATAACGTAATATAACCTAACCTATCACATCTAGCCCCTCGCTGGTAATGTTTTACAAAATCCGGTTCGTGTCGTCCCGTACGTCTCGGTTGGGACGTTATGAACGTCTACAGCGATATATATCCTAACTTAAGGCAGGCTATCATCTCGGATGTAGTATTTTACAACATTCCTGGCGTATCGGCCCCTACTTCTCGGTGGGAACATTATATACGTCTATAACGTAACATAACGTAACCTAACCCATCTAGTCGCTCGCTCGTAATGTATTACAGAATCCCGTTCCTGTTGTGCCGTACGTCTCGGTTGGGATATTATATACGTCTATAGCGTTATATATCCTAACCTAAGGCAGGCTAACATCTCGGATGTAGTATATTACATCATTCCTGGCGTATCGACCACTACTTCTCGGTGGAAACATTATATACGTCTATAACGTAATATAACCTAACCTAACACATCTAGCTAGTCGCTTTAACGTTTCACAGAATCCCGTTCGTGTCGTCCCGTAAGTCTCGGTTGGGACATTATATACTACTACAGCGATATATATCCTAACGTAAGGCAGGCTAACATCTCGGATGTAGTATTTTACAACAGTCCTGGCGTATCGGCCCCTACTTCTCGGTGGGAACATTATATACGTCTATAACGTAACATAACGTAACCTAACCCATCTAGCCGCTCGCTGGTAATGTATTACAGAATCCCGTTCCTGTTGTGCCGTACGTCTCGGTTGGGATATTATATACGTCTATAGCGTTATATATCCTAACCTAAGGCAGGCTAACATCTCGGATGTAGTATATTACATCATTCCTGGCGTATCGACCACTACTTCTCGGTGGGAACATTATATACGTCTATAACGTATCATAACCTAACCTAACCCATCTAGCCCCTCGCTGGCAATGTTTTACAGAATCCCGTTCCTGTCGTCCCGCACGTCTCGGTTGGGACGTTATGAACGTCTACAGCGATATATATCCTAACGTAAGGCAGGCTAACATCTCGGATGTAGTATATTACATCATTCCTGGCGTATCGACCACTACTTCTCGGTGGAAACATTATATACGTCTATAACGTAATATAACCTAACCTAACACATCTAGCTAGTCGCTTTAATGTTTCACAGAATCCCGTTCCTGTCGTCCCGTACGTCTCGGTTGGGATATTATATACGTCTATAGCGTTATATATCCTAACCTAAGGCAGGCTATCATCTCGGATGTAGTATTTTACAACATTCCTGGCGTATCGGCCCCTACTTCTCGGTGGGAACACTATATACGTCTATAACGTATCATAACCTAACCTAACCCATCTAGCCCCTCGCTGGTAATGTTTTACAGAATCCCGTTCCTGTCGTCCCGTACGTCTCGGTTGGGACGTTATGAACGTCTACAGCGATATATATCCTAACGTAAGGTAGGCTAACATCTCGGATGTAGTATTTTACAACAGTCCTGGCGTATCGGCCCCTACTTCTCGGTGGGAACATTATATACGTCTATAACGTAACATAACGTAACCTAACTCATCTAGCCCCTCGCTGGTAATGTATTACAGAATCCCGTTCCTGTTGTGCCGTACGTCTCTGTTGGGATATTATATACGTCTATAGCGTTATATATCCTAACCTAAGGCAGGCTATCATCTCGGATGTAGTATTTTACAACATTCCTGGCGTATCGGCCTCTACTTCTCGGTGGGAACATTATATTCGTCTATAACGTAATATAACCTAACCTATCACATCTAGCCCCTCGCTGGTAATGTTTTACAAAATCCCGTTCGTGTCGTCCCGTACGTCTCGGTTGGGACGTTATGAACGTCTACAGCGATATATATCCTAACGTAAGGCAGGCTAACATCTCGGATGTAGTATTTTACAACAGTCCTGGCGTATCGGCCCCTACTTCTCGGTGGGAACATTATATACGTCTATAACGTAACATAACGTAACCTAACCCATCTAGTCGCTCGCTCGTAATGTATTACAGAATCCCGTTCCTGTTGTGCCGTACGTCTCGGTTGGGATATTATATACGTCTATAGCATTATATATCCTAACCTAAGGCAGGCTAACATCTCGGATGTAGTATATTACATCATTCCTGGCGTATCGACCACTACTTCTCGGTGGGAACATTATATACGTCTATAACGTATCATAACCTAACCTAACCCATCTAGCCCCTCGCTGGTAATGTTTTACAGAACCCCGTTCGTGTCGTCCCGTACGTCTCGGTTGGGATATTATGAACGTCTACAGCGATATATATCCTAACGTAAGGCAGGCTAACATCTCGGATGTAGTATTTTACAACAGTCCTGGCGTATCGGCCCCTACTTCTCGGTGGGAACATTATATACGTCTATAACGTAACATAACGTAACCTAACCCATCTAGCCGCTCGCTGGTAATGTATTACAGAATCCCGTTCCTGTTGTGCCGTACGTCTCGGTTGGGATATTATATACGTCTATAGCGTTATATATCCTAACCTAAGGCAGGCTAACATCTCGGATGTAGTATATTACATCATTCCTGGCGTATCGACCACTACTTCTCGGTGGGAACATTATATACGTCTATAACGTATCATAACCTAACCTAACCCATCTAGCCCCTCGCTGGTAATGTTTTACAGAACCCCGTTCGTGTCGTCCCGTACGTCTCGGTTGGGATATTATATACGTCTATAGCGTTATATATCCTAACGTAAGGCAGGCTAACATCTCGGATGTAGTATTTTACAACAGTCCTGGCGTATCGGCCCCTACTTCTCGGTGGGAACATTATATACGTCTATAACGTAACATAACGTAACCTAACCCATCTAGCCGCTCGCTGGTAATGTATTACAGAATCCCGTTCCTGTTGTGCCGTACGTCTCGGTTGGGATATTATATACGTCTATAGCGTTATATATCCTAACTTAAGGCAGGCTATCATCTCGGATGTAGTATTTTACAACATTCCTGGCGTATCGGCCCCTACTTCTCGGTGGGAACATTATATACGTCTATAACGTATCATAACCTAACCTAACCCATCTAGCCCCTCGCTGGCAATGTTTTACAGAATCCCGTTCCTGTCGTCCCGTACGTCTCGGTTGGGACTTTATGAACGTCTACAGCGATATATATCCTAACGTAAGGCAGGCTAACATGTCGGATGTAGTATTTTACAACAGTCCTGGCGTATCGGCCCCTACTTCTCGGTGGGAACATTATATACGTCTATAACGTAACATAACGTAACCTAACCCATCTAGCCGCTCGCTGGTAATGTATTACAGAATCCCGTTCCTGTTGTGCCGTACGTCTCGGTTGGGACGTTATGAACGTCTACAGCGATATATATCCTAACGTAAGGCAGGCTAACATCTCGGATGTAGTATTTTACAACAGTCCTGGCGTATCGGCCCCTACTTCTCGGTGGGAACATTATATACGTCTATAACGTAACATAACGTAACCTAACCCATCTAGCCGCTCGCTGGTAATGTATTACAGAATCCCGTTCCTGTTGTGCCGTACGTCTCGGTTGGGATATTATATACGTCTATAGCGTTATATATCCTAACTTAAGGCAGGCTATCATCTCGGATGTAGTATTTTACAACATTCCTGGCGTATCGGCCCCTACTTGTCGGTGGGAACATTATATACGTCTATAACGTAACATAACGTAACCTAACCCATCTAGTCGCTCGCTCGTAATGTATTACAGAATCCCGTTCCTGTTGTGCCGTACGTCTCGGTTGGGATATTATATACGTCTATAGCGTTATATATCCTAACCTAAGGCAGGCTAACATCTCGGATGTAGTATATTACATCATTCCTGGCGTATCGACCACTACTTCTCGGTGGAAACATTATATACGTCTATAACGTAATATAACCTAACCTAACACATCTAGCTAGTCGCTTTAACGTTTCACAGAATCCCGTTCGTGTCGTCCCGTAAGTCTCGGTTGGGACATTATATACTACTACAGCGATATATATCCTAACGTAAGGCAGGCTAACATCTCGGATGTAGTATTTTACAACAGTCCTGGCGTATCGGCCCCTACTTCTCGGTGGGAACATTATATACGTCTATAACGTAACATAACGTAACCTAACCCATCTAGCCGCTCGCTGGTAATGTATTACAGAATCCCGTTCCTGTTGTGCCGTACGTCTCGGTTGGGATATTATATACGTCTATAGCGTTATATATCCTAACCTAAGGCAGGCTAACATCTCGGATGTAGTATATTACATCATTCCTGGCGTATCGACCACTACTTCTCGGTGGGAACATTATATACGTCTATAACGTATCATAACCTAACCTAACCCATCTAGCCCCTCGCTGGCAATGTTTTACAGAATCCCGTTCCTGTCGTCCCGCACGTCTCGGTTGGGACGTTATGAACGTCTACAGCGATATATATCCTAACGTAAGGCAGGCTAACATCTCGGATGTAGTATATTACATCATTCCTGGCGTATCGACCACTACTTCTCGGTGGAAACATTATATACGTCTATAACGTAATATAACCTAACCTAACACATCTAGCTAGTCGCTTTAATGTTTCACAGAATCCCGTTCCTGTCGTCCCGTACGTCTCGGTTGGGATATTATATACGTCTATAGCGTTATATATCCTAACCTAAGGCAGGCTATCATCTCGGATGTAGTATTTTACAACATTCCTGGCGTATCGGCCCCTACTTCTCGGTGGGAACATTATATACGTCTATAACGTATCATAACCTAACCTAACCCATCTAGCCCCTCGCTGGTAATGTTTTACAGAATCCCGTTCCTGTCGTCCCGTACGTCTCGGTTGGGACGTTATGAACGTCTACAGCGATATATATCCTAACGTAAGGTAGGCTAACATCTCGGATGTAGTATTTTACAACAGTCCTGGCGTATCGGCCCCTACTTCTCGGTGGGAACATTATATACGTCTATAACGTAACATAACGTAACCTAACTCATCTAGCCCCTCGCTGGTAATGTATTACAGAATCCCGTTCCTGTTGTGCCGTACGTCTCTGTTGGGATATTATATACGTCTATAGCGTTATATATCCTAACCTAAGGCAGGCTATCATCTCGGATGTAGTATTTTACAACATTCCTGGCGTATCGGCCTCTACTTCTCGGTGGGAACATTATATTCGTCTATAACGTAATATAACCTAACCTATCACATCTAGCCCCTCGCTGGTAATGTTTTACAAAATCCCGTTCGTGTCGTCCCGTACGTCTCGGTTGGGACGTTATGAACGTCTACAGCGATATATATCCTAACGTAAGGCAGGCTAACATCTCGGATGTAGTATTTTACAACAGTCCTGGCGTATCGGCCCCTACTTCTCGGTGGGAACATTATATACGTCTATAACGTAACATAACGTAACCTAACCCATCTAGTCGCTCGCTCGTAATGTATTACAGAATCCCGTTCCTGTTGTGCCGTACGTCTCGGTTGGGATATTATATACGTCTATAGCATTATATATCCTAACCTAAGGCAGGCTAACATCTCGGATGTAGTATATTACATCATTCCTGGCGTATCGACCACTACTTCTCGGTGGGAACATTATATACGTCTATAACGTATCATAACCTAACCTAACCCATCTAGCCCCTCGCTGGTAATGTTTTACAGAACCCCGTTCGTGTCGTCCCGTACGTCTCGGTTGGGATATTATGAACGTCTACAGCGATATATATCCTAACGTAAGGCAGGCTAACATCTCGGATGTAGTATTTTACAACAGTCCTGGCGTATCGGCCCCTACTTCTCGGTGGGAACATTATATACGTCTATAACGTAACATAACGTAACCTAACCCATCTAGCCGCTCGCTGGTAATGTATTACAGAATCCCGTTCCTGTTGTGCCGTACGTCTCGGTTGGGATATTATATACGTCTATAGCGTTATATATCCTAACTTAAGGCAGGCTATCATCTCGGATGTAGTATTTTACAACATTCCTGGCGTATCGGCCCCTACTTCTCGATGGGAACATTATATACGTCTATAACGTATCATAACCTAACCTAACCCATCTAGCCCCTCGCTGGCAATGTTTTACAGAATCCCGTTCCTGTCGTCCCGTACGTCTCGGTTGGGACTTTATGAACGTCTACAGCGATATATATCCTAACGTAAGGCAGGCTAACATGTCGGATGTAGTATTTTACAACAGTCCTGGCGTATCGGCCCCTACTTCTCGGTGGGAACATTATATACGTCTATAACGTAACATAACGTAACCTAACCCATCTAGCCGCTCGCTGGTAATGTATTACAGAATCCCGTTCCTGTTGTGCCGTACGTCTCGGTTGGGACGTTATGAACGTCTACAGCGATATATATCCTAACGTAAGGCAGGCTAACATCTCGGATGTAGTATTTTACAACAGTCCTGGCGTATCGGCCCCTACTTCTCGGTGGGAACATTATATACGTCTATAACGTAACATAACGTAACCTAACCCATCTAGCCGCTCGCTGGTAATGTATTACAGAATCCCGTTCCTGTTGTGCCGTACGTCTCGGTTGGGATATTATATACGTCTATAGCGTTATATATCCTAACCTAAGGCAGGCTAACATCTCGGATGTAGTATATTACATCATTCCTGGCGTATCGACCACTACTTCTCGGTGGGAACATTATATACGTCTATAACGTATCATAACCTAACCTAACCCATCTAGCCCCTCGCTGGCAATGTTTTACAGAATCCCGTTCCTGTCGTCCCGCACGTCTCGGTTGGGACGTTATGAACGTCTACAGCGATATATATCCTAACGTAAGGCAGGCTAACATCTCGGATGTAGTATATTACATCATTCCTGGCGTATCGACCACTACTTCTCGGTGGAAACATTATATACGTCTATAACGTAATATAACCTAACCTAACACATCTAGCTAGTCGCTTTAATGTTTCACAGAATCCCGTTCCTGTCGTCCCGTACGTCTCGGTTGGGATATTATATACGTCTATAGCGTTATATATCCTAACCTAAGGCAGGCTATCATCTCGGATGTAGTATTTTACAACATTCCTGGCGTATCGGCCCCTACTTCTCGGTGGGAACATTATATACGTCTATAACGTATCATAACCTAACCTAACCCATCTAGCCCCTCGCTGGTAATGTTTTACAGAATCCCGTTCCTGTCGTCCCGTACGTCTCGGTTGGGACGTTATGAACGTCTACAGCGATATATATCCTAACGTAAGGTAGGCTAACATCTCGGATGTAGTATTTTACAACAGTCCTGGCGTATCGGCCCCTACTTCTCGGTGGGAACATTATATACGTCTATAACGTAACATAACGTAACCTAACTCATCTAGCCCCTCGCTGGTAATGTATTACAGAATCCCGTTCCTGTTGTGCCGTACGTCTCGGTTGGGATATTATATACGTCTATAGCGTTATATATCCTAATCTAAGGCAGGCTAACATCTCAGATGTAGTATGTTACATCATTCCTGGCGTATCGGCCTCTACAAATCGGTGGAAACATTATATACGTCTATAACGTAATATAACCTAACCTAACACATCTAGCCCTTCGCTGGTAATGTTTTACAGAATCCCGTTCGTGTCGTCCCGTACGTCTCGGTTGGGATATTATATACGTCTATAGCGTTATATATCCTAACCTAAGGCAGGCTATCATCTCGGATGTAGTATTTTACAACATTCCTGGCGTATCGGCCTCTACTTCTCGGTGGGAACATTATATTCGTCTATAACGTAATATAACCTAACCTATCACATCTAGCCCCTCGCTGGTAATGTTTTACAAAATCCCGTTCGTGTCGTCCCGTACGTCTCGGTTGGGACGTTATGAACGTCTACAGCGATATATATCCTAACGTAAGGCAGGCTAACATCTCGGATGTAGTATTTTACAACAGTCCTGGCGTATCGGCCCCTACTTCTCGGTGGGAACATTATATACGTCTATAACGTAACATAACGTAACCTAACCCATCTAGTCGCTCGCTCGTAATGTATTACAGAATCCCGTTCCTGTTGTGCCGTACGTCTCGGTTGGGATATTATATACGTCTATAGCATTATATATCCTAACCTAAGGCAGGCTAACATCTCGGATGTAGTATATTACATCATTCCTGGCGTATCGACCACTACTTCTCGGTGGGAACATTATATACGTCTATAACGTATCATAACCTAACCTAACCCATCTAGCCCCTCGCTGGTAATGTTTTACAGAACCCCGTTCGTGTCGTCCCGTACGTCTCGGTTGGGATATTATGAACGTCTACAGCGATATATATCCTAACGTAAGGCAGGCTAACATGTCGGATGTAGTATTTTACAACAGTCCTGGCGTATCGGCCCCTACTTCTCGGTGGGAACATTATATACGTCTATAACGTAACATAACGTAACCTAACCCATCTAGCCGCTCGCTGGTAATGTATTACAGAATCCCGTTCCTGTTGTGCCGTACGTCTCGGTTGGGACGTTATGAACGTCTACAGCGATATATATCCTAACGTAAGGCAGGCTAACATCTCGGATGTAGTATTTTACAACAGTCCTGGCGTATCGGCCCCTACTTCTCGGTGGGAACATTATATACGTCTATAACGTAACATAACGTAACCTAACCCATCTAGCCGCTCGCTGGTAATGTATTACAGAATCCCGTTCCTGTTGTGCCGTACGTCTCGGTTGGGATATTATATACGTCTATAGCGTTATATATCCTAACCTAAGGCAGGCTAACATCTCGGATGTAGTATATTACATCATTCCTGGCGTATCGACCACTACTTCTCGGTGGGAACATTATATACGTCTATAACGTATCATAACCTAACCTAACCCATCTAGCCCCTCGCTGGCAATGTTTTACAGAATCCCGTTCCTGTCGTCCCGCACGTCTCGGTTGGGACGTTATGAACGTCTACAGCGATATATATCCTAACGTAAGGCAGGCTAACATCTCGGATGTAGTATATTACATCATTCCTGGCGTATCGACCACTACTTCTCGGTGGAAACATTATATACGTCTATAACGTAATATAACCTAACCTAACACATCTAGCTAGTCGCTTTAATGTTTCACAGAATCCCGTTCCTGTCGTCCCGTACGTCTCGGTTGGGATATTATATACGTCTATAGCGTTATATATCCTAACCTAAGGCAGGCTATCATCTCGGATGTAGTATTTTACAACATTCCTGGCGTATCGGCCCCTACTTCTCGGTGGGAACATTATATACGTCTATAACGTATCATAACCTAACCTAACCCATCTAGCCCCTCGCTGGTAATGTTTTACAGAATCCCGTTCCTGTCGTCCCGTACGTCTCGGTTGGGACGTTATGAACGTCTACAGCGATATATATCCTAACGTAAGGTAGGCTAACATCTCGGATGTAGTATTTTACAACAGTCCTGGCGTATCGGCCCCTACTTCTCGGTGGGAACATTATATACGTCTATAACGTAACATAACGTAACCTAACTCATCTAGCCCCTCGCTGGTAATGTATTACAGAATCCCGTTCCTGTTGTGCCGTACGTCTCGGTTGGGATATTATATACGTCTATAGCGTTATATATCCTAATCTAAGGCAGGCTAACATCTCAGATGTAGTATATTACATCATTCCTGGCGTATCGGCCTCTACAAATCGGTGGAAACATTATATACGTCTATAACGTAATATAACCTAACCTAACATATCTAGCCCTTCGCTGGTAATGTTTTACAGAATCCCGTTCGTGTCGTCCCGTACGTCTCGGTTGGGATATTATATACGTCTATAGCGTTATATATCCTAACCTAAGGCAGGCTATCATCTCGGATGTAGTATTTTACAACATTCCTGGCGTATCGGCCTCTACTTCTCGGTGGGAACATTATATTCGTCTATAACGTAATATAACCTAACCTATCACATCTAGCCCCTCGCTGGTAATGTTTTACAAAATCCCGTTCGTGTCGTCCCGTACGTCTCGGTTGGGACGTTATGAACGTCTACAGCGATATATATCCTAACGTAAGGCAGGCTAACATCTCGGATGTAGTATTTTACAACAGTCCTGGCGTATCGGCCCCTACTTCTCGGTGGGAACATTATATACGTCTATAACGTAACATAACGTAACCTAACCCATCTAGTCGCTCGCTCGTAATGTATTACAGAATCCCGTTCCTGTTGTGCCGTACGTCTCGGTTGGGATATTATATACGTCTATAGCATTATATATCCTAACCTAAGGCAGGCTAACATCTCGGATGTAGTATATTACATCATTCCTGGCGTATCGACCACTACTTCTCGGTGGGAACATTATATACGTCTATAACGTATCATAACCTAACCTAACCCATCTAGCCCCTCGCTGGTAATGTTTTACAGAACCCCGTTCGTGTCGTCCCGTACGTCTCGGTTGGGATATTATGAACGTCTACAGCGATATATATCCTAACGTAAGGCAGGCTAACATGTCGGATGTAGTATTTTACAACAGTCCTGGCGTATCGGCCCCTACTTCTCGGTGGGAACATTATATACGTCTATAACGTAACATAACGTAACCTAACCCATCTAGCCGCTCGCTGGTAATGTATTACAGAATCCCGTTCCTGTTGTGCCGTACGTCTCGGTTGGGACGTTATGAACGTCTACAGCGATATATATCCTAACGTAAGGCAGGCTAACATCTCGGATGTAGTATTTTACAACAGTCCTGGCGTATCGGCCCCTACTTCTCGGTGGGAACATTATATACGTCTATAACGTAACATAACGTAACCTAACCCATCTAGCCGCTCGCTGGTAATGTATTACAGAATCCCGTTCCTGTTGGGCCGTACGTCTCGGTTGGGATATTATATACGTCTATAGCGTTATATATCCTAACCTAAGGCAGGCTAACATCTCGGATGTAGTATATTACATCATTCCTGGCGTATCGACCACTACTTCTCGGTGGAAACATTATATACGTCTATAACGTAATATAACCTAACCTAACACATCTAGCTAGTCGCTTTAACGTTTCACAGAATCCCGTTCGTGTCGTCCCGTAAGTCTCGGTTGGGACATTATATACTACTACAGCGATATATATCCTAACGTAAGGCAGGCTAACATCTCGGATGTAGTATTTTACAACAGTCCTGGCGTATCGGCCCCTACTTCTCGGTGGGAACATTATATACGTCTATAACGTAACATAACGTAACCTAACCCATCTAGCCGCTCGCTGGTAATGTATTACAGAATCCCGTTCCTGTTGTGCCGTACGTCTCGGTTGGGATATTATATACGTCTATAGCGTTATATATCCTAACCTAAGGCAGGCTAACATCTCGGATGTAGTATATTACATCATTCCTGGCGTATCGACCACTACTTCTCGGTGGGAACATTATATACGTCTATAACGTATCATAACCTAACCTAACCCATCTAGCCCCTCGCTGGCAATGTTTTACAGAATCCCGTTCCTGTCGTCCCGCACGTCTCGGTTGGGACGTTATGAACGTCTACAGCGATATATATCCTAACGTAAGGCAGGCTAACATCTCGGATGTAGTATATTACATCATTCCTGGCGTATCGACCACTACTTCTCGGTGGAAACATTATATACGTCTATAACGTAATATAACCTAACCTAACACATCTAGCTAGTCGCTTTAATGTTTCACAGAATCCCGTTCCTGTCGTCCCGTACGTCTCGGTTGGGATATTATATACGTCTATAGCGTTATATATCCTAACCTAAGGCAGGCTATCATCTCGGATGTAGTATTTTACAACATTCCTGGCGTATCGGCCCCTACTTCTCGGTGGGAACATTATATACGTCTATAACGTATCATAACCTAACCTAACCCATCTAGCCCCTCGCTGGTAATGTTTTACAGAATCCCGTTCCTGTCGTCCCGTACGTCTCGGTTGGGACGTTATGAACGTCTACAGCGATATATATCCTAACGTAAGGTAGGCTAACATCTCGGATGTAGTATTTTACAACAGTCCTGGCGTATCGGCCCCTACTTCTCGGTGGGAACATTATATACGTCTATAACGTAACATAACGTAACCTAACTCATCTAGCCCCTCGCTGGTAATGTATTACAGAATCCCGTTCCTGTTGTGCCGTACGTCTCGGTTGGGATATTATATACGTCTATAGCGTTATATATCCTAATCTAAGGCAGGCTAACATCTCAGATGTAGTATATTACATCATTCCTGGCGTATCGGCCTCTACAAATCGGTGGAAACATTATATACGTCTATAACGTAATATAACCTAACCTAACCCATCTAGCCCCTCGCTGGTAATGTTTTACAGAACCCCGTTCGTGTCGTCCCGTACGTCTCGGTTGGGATATTATGAACGTCTACAGCGATATATATCCTAACGTAAGGCAGGCTAACATCTCGGATGTAGTATTTTACAACAGTCCTGGCGTATCGGCCCCTACTTCTCGGTGGGAACATTATATACGTCTATAACGTAACATAACGTAACCTAACCCATCTAGCCGCTCGCTGGTAATGTATTACAGAATCCCGTTCCTGTTGTGCCGTACGTCTCGGTTGGGATATTATATACGTCTATAGCGTTATATATCCTAACTTAAGGCAGGCTATCATCTCGGATGTAGTATTTTACAACATTCCTGGCGTATCGGCCCCTACTTCTCGGTGGGAACATTATATACGTCTATAACGTATCATAACCTAACCTAACCCATCTAGCCCCTCGCTGGCAATGTTTTACAGAATCCCGTTCCTGTCGTCCCGTACGTCTCGGTTGGGACTTTATGAACGTCTACAGCGATATATATCCTAACGTAAGGCAGGCTAACATGTCGGATGTAGTATTTTACAACAGTCCTGGCGTATCGGCCCCTACTTCTCGGTGGGAACATTATATACGTCTATAACGTAACATAACGTAACCTAACCCATCTAGCCGCTCGCTGGTAATGTATTACAGAATCCCGTTCCTGTTGTGCCGTACGTCTCGGTTGGGACGTTATGAACGTCTACAGCGATATATATCCTAACGTAAGGCAGGCTAACATCTCGGATGTAGTATTTTACAACAGTCCTGGCGTATCGGCCCCTACTTCTCGGTGGGAACATTATATACGTCTATAACGTAACATAACGTAACCTAACCCATCTAGCCGCTCGCTGGTAATGTATTACAGAATCCCGTTCCTGTTGTGCCATACGTCTCGGTTGGGATATTATATACGTCTATAGCGTTATATATCCTAACCTAAGGCAGGCTAACATCTCGGATGTAGTATATTACATCATTCCTGGCGTATCGACCACTACTTCTCGGTGGAAACATTATATACGTCTATAACGTAATATAACCTAACCTAACACATCTAGCTAGTCGCTTTAACGTTTCACAGAATCCCGTTCGTGTCGTCCCGTAAGTCTCGGTTGGGACATTATATACTACTACAGCGATATATATCCTAACGTAAGGCAGGCTAACATCTCGGATGTAGTATTTTACAACAGTCCTGGCGTATCGGCCCCTACTTCTCGGTGGGAACATTATATACGTCTATAACGTAACATAACGTAACCTAACCCATCTAGCCGCTCGCTGGTAATGTATTACAGAATCCCGTTCCTGTTGTGCCGTACGTCTCGGTTGGGGTATTATATACGTCTATAGCGTTATATATCCTAACCTAAGGCAGGCTAACATCTCGGATGTAGTATATTACATCATTCCTGGCGTATCGACCACTACTTCTCGGTGGGAACATTATATACGTCTATAACGTATCATAACCTAACCTAACCAATCTAGCCCCTCGCTGGCAATGTTTTACAGAATCCCGTTCCTGTCGTCCCGCACGTCTCGGTTGGGACGTTATGAACGTCTACAGCGATATATATCCTAACGTAAGGCAGGCTAACATCTCGGATGTAGTATATTACATCATTCCTGGCGTATCGACCACTACTTCTCGGTGGAAACATTATAAACGTCTATAACGTAATATAACCTAACCTAACACATCTAGCTAGTCGCTTTAATGTTTCACAGAATCCCGTTCCTGTCGTCCCGTACGTCTCGGTTGGGATATTATATACGTCTATAGCGTTATATATCCTAACCTAAGGCAGGCTATCATCTCGGATGTAGTATTTTACAACATTCCTGGCGTATCGGCCCCTACTTCTCGGTGGGAACATTATATACGTCTATAACGTATCATAACCTAACCTAACCCATCTAGCCCCTCGCTGGTAATGTTTTACAGAATCCCGTTCCTGTCGTCCCGTACGTCTCGGTTGGGACGTTATGAACGTCTACAGCGATATATATCCTAACGTAAGGTAGGCTAACATCTCGGATGTAGTATTTTACAACAGTCCTGGCGTATCGGCCCCTACTTCTCGGTGGGAACATTATATACGTCTATAACGTAACATAACGTAACCTAACTCATCTAGCCCCTCGCTGGTAATGTATTACAGAATCCCGTTCCTGTTGTGCCGTACGTCTCGGTTGGGATATTATATACGTCTATAGCGTTATATATCCTAATCTAAGGCAGGCTAACATCTCAGATGTAGTATATTACATCATTCCTGGCGTATCGGCCTCTACAAATCGGTGGAAACATTATATACGTCTATAACGTAATATAACCTAACCTAACACATCTAGCCCTTCGCTGGTAATGTTTTACAGAATCCCGTTCGTGTCGTCCCGTACGTCTCGGTTGGGATATTATATACGTCTATAGCGTTATATATCCTAACCTAAGGCAGGCTATCATCTCGGATGTAGTATTTTACAACATTCCTGGCGTATCGGCCTCTACTTCTCGGTGGGAACATTATATTCGTCTATAACGTAATATAACCTAACCTATCACATCTAGCCCCTCGCTGGTAATGTTTTACAAAATCCCGTTCGTGTCGTCCCGTACGTCTCGGTTGGGACGTTATGAACGTCTACAGCGATATATATCCTAACGTAAGGCAGGCTAACATCTCGGATGTAGTATTTTACAACAGTCCTGGCGTATCGGCCCCTACTTCTCGGTGGGAACATTATATACGTCTATAACGTAACATAACGTAACCTAACCCATCTAGTCGCTCGCTCGTAATGTATTACAGAATCCCGTTCCTGTTGTGCCGTACGTCTCGGTTGGGATATTATATACGTCTATAGCATTATATATCCTAACCTAAGGCAGGCTAACATCTCGGATGTAGTATATTACATCATTCCTGGCGTATCGACCACTACTTCTCGGTGGGAACATTATATACGTCTATAACGTATCATAACCTAACCTAACCCATCTAGCCCCTCGCTGGTAATGTTTTACAGAACCCCGTTCGTGTCGTCCCGTACGTCTCGGTTGGGATATTATGAACGTCTACAGCGATATATATCCTAACGTAAGGCAGGCTAACATGTCGGATGTAGTATTTTACAACAGTCCTGGCGTATCGGCCCCTACTTCTCGGTGGGAACATTATATACGTCTATAACGTAACATAACGTAACCTAACCCATCTAGCCGCTCGCTGGTAATGTATTACAGAATCCCGTTCCTGTTGTGCCGTACGTCTCGGTTGGGACGTTATGAACGTCTACAGCGATATATATCCTAACGTAAGGCAGGCTAACATCTCGGATGTAGTATTTTACAACAGTCCTGGCGTATCGGCCCCTACTTCTCGGTGGGAACATTATATACGTCTATAACGTAACATAACGTAACCTAACCCATCTAGCCGCTCGCTGGTAATGTATTACAGAATCCCGTTCCTGTTGGGCCGTACGTCTCGGTTGGGATATTATATACGTCTATAGCGTTATATATCCTAACCTAAGGCAGGCTAACATCTCGGATGTAGTATATTACATCATTCCTGGCGTATCGACCACTACTTCTCGGTGGAAACATTATATACGTCTATAACGTAATATAACCTAACCTAACACATCTAGCTAGTCGCTTTAACGTTTCACAGAATCCCGTTCGTGTCGTCCCGTAAGTCTCGGTTGGGACATTATATACTACTACAGCGATATATATCCTAACGTAAGGCAGGCTAACATCTCGGATGTAGTATTTTACAACAGTCCTGGCGTATCGGCCCCTACTTCTCGGTGGGAACATTATATACGTCTATAACGTAACATAACGTAACCTAACCCATCTAGCCGCTCGCTGGTAATGTATTACAGAATCCCGTTCCTGTTGTGCCGTACGTCTCGGTTGGGATATTATATACGTCTATAGCGTTATATATCCTAACCTAAGGCAGGCTAACATCTCGGATGTAGTATATTACATCATTCCTGGCGTATCGACCACTACTTCTCGGTGGGAACATTATATACGTCTATAACGTATCATAACCTAACCTAACCCATCTAGCCCCTCGCTGGCAATGTTTTACAGAATCCCGTTCCTGTCGTCCCGCACGTCTCGGTTGGGACGTTATGAACGTCTACAGCGATATATATCCTAACGTAAGGCAGGCTAACATCTCGGATGTAGTATATTACATCATTCCTGGCGTATCGACCACTACTTCTCGGTGGAAACATTATATACGTCTATAACGTAATATAACCTAACCTAACACATCTAGCTAGTCGCTTTAATGTTTCACAGAATCCCGTTCCTGTCGTCCCGTACGTCTCGGTTGGGATATTATATACGTCTATAGCGTTATATATCCTAACCTAAGGCAGGCTATCATCTCGGATGTAGTATTTTACAACATTCCTGGCGTATCGGCCCCTACTTCTCGGTGGGAACATTATATACGTCTATAACGTATCATAACCTAACCTAACCCATCTAGCCCCTCGCTGGTAATGTTTTACAGAATCCCGTTCCTGTCGTCCCGTACGTCTCGGTTGGGACGTTATGAACGTCTACAGCGATATATATCCTAACGTAAGGTAGGCTAACATCTCGGATGTAGTATTTTACAACAGTCCTGGCGTATCGGCCCCTACTTCTCGGTGGGAACATTATATACGTCTATAACGTAACATAACGTAACCTAACTCATATAGCCCCTCGCTGGTAATGTATTACAGAATCCCGTTCCTGTTGTGCCGTACGTCTCGGTTGGGATATTATATACGTCTATAGCGTTATATATCCTAATCTAAGGCAGGCTAACATCTCAGATGTAGTATATTACATCATTCCTGGCGTATCGGCCTCTACAAATCGGTGGAAACATTATATACGTCTATAACGTAATATAACCTAACCTAACACATCTAGCCCTTCGCTGGTAATGTTTTACAGAATCCCGTTCGTGTCGTCCCGTACGTCTCGGTTGGGATATTATATACGTCTATAGCGTTATATATCCTAACCTAAGGCAGGCTATCATCTCGGATGTAGTATTTTACAACATTCCTGGCGTATCGGCCTCTACTTCTCGGTGGGAACATTATATTCGTCTATAACGTAATATAACCTAACCTATCACATCTAGCCCCTCGCTGGTAATGTTTTACAAAATCCCGTTCGTGTCGTCCCGTACGTCTCGGTTGGGACGTTATGAACGTCTACAGCGATATATATCCTAACGTAAGGCAGGCTAACATCTCGGATGTAGTATTTTACAACAGTCCTGGCGTATCGGCCCCTACTTCTCGGTGGGAACATTATATACGTCTATAACGTAACATAACGTAACCTAACCCATCTAGCCGCTCGCTGGTAATGTATTACAGAATCCCGTTCCTGTTGTGCCGTACGTCTCGGTTGGGATATTATATACGTCTATAGCGTTATATATCCTAACCTAAGGCAGGCTAACATCTCGGATGTAGTATATTACATCATTCCTGGCGTATCGACCACTACTTCTCGGTGGGAACATTATATACGTCTATAACGTATCATAACCTAACCTAACCCATCTAGCCCCTCGCTGGCAATGTTTTACAGAATCCCGTTCCTGTCGTCCCGCACGTCTCGGTTGGGACGTTATGAACGTCTACAGCGATATATATCCTAACGTAAGGCAGGCTAACATCTCGGATGTAGTATATTACATCATTCCTGGCGTATCGACCACTACTTCTCGGTGGAAACATTATATACGTCTATAACGTAATATAACCTAACCTAACACATCTAGCTAGTCGCTTTAATGTTTCACAGAATCCCGTTCCTGTCGTCCCGTACGTCTCGGTTGGGATATTATATACGTCTATAGCGTTATATATCCTAACCTAAGGCAGGCTATCATCTCGGATGTAGTATTTTACAACATTCCTGGCGTATCGGCCCCTACTTCTCGGTGGGAACATTATATACGTCTATAACGTATCATAACCTAACCTAACCCATCTAGCCCCTCGCTGGTAATGTTTTACAGAATCCCGTTCCTGTCGTCCCGTACGTCTCGGTTGGGACGATATGAACGTCTACAGCGATATATATCCTAACGTAAGGTAGGCTAACATCTCGGATGTAGTATTTTACAACAGTCCTGGCGTATCGGCCCCTACTTCTCGGTGGGAACATTATATACGTCTATAACGTAACATAACGTAACCTAACTCATCTAGCCCCTCGCTGGTAATGTATTACAGAATCCCGTTCCTGTTGTGCCGTACGTCTCGGTTGGGATATTATATACGTCTATAGCGTTATATATCCTAACTTAAGGCAGGCTATCATCTCGGATGTAGTATTTTACAACATTCCTGGCGTATCGGCCCCTACTTCTCGGTGGGAACATTATATACGTCTATAACGTATCATAACCTAACCTAACCCATCTAGCCCCTCGCTGGCAATGTTTTACAGAATCCCGTTCCTGTCGTCCCGTACGTCTCGGTTGGGACTTTATGAACGTCTACAGCGATATATATCCTAACGTAAGGCAGGCTAACATGTCGGATGTAGTATTTTACAACAGTCCTGGCGTATCGGCCCCTACTTCTCGGTGGGAACATTATATACGTCTATAACGTAACATAACGTAACCTAACCCATCTAGCCGCTCGCTGGTAATGTATTACAGAATCCCGTTCCTGTTGTGCCGTACGTCTCGGTTGGGACGTTATGAACGTCTACAGCGATATATATCCTAACGTAAGGCAGGCTAACATCTCGGATGTAGTATTTTACAACAGTCCTGGCGTATCGGCCCCTACTTCTCGGTGGGAACATTATATACGTCTATAACGTAACATAACGTAACCTAACCCATCTAGCCGCTCGCTGGTAATGTTTTACAGAATCCCGTTCCTGTTGTGCCGTACGTCTCGGTTGGGATATTATATACGTCTATAGCGTTATATATCCTAACTTAAGGCAGGCTATCATCTCGGATGTAGTATTTTACAACATTCCTGGCGTATCGGCCCCTACTTCTCGGTGGGAACATTATATACGTCTATAACGTATCATAACCTAACCTAACCCATCTAGCCCCTCGCTGGCAATGTTTTACAGAATCCCGTTCCTGTCGTCCCGTACGTCTCGGTTGGGACTTTATGAACGTCTACAGCGATATATATCCTAACGTAAGGCAGGCTAACATGTCGGATGTAGTATTTTACAACAGTCCTGGCGTATCGGCCCCTACTTCTCGGTGGGAACATTATATACGTCTATAACGTAACATAACGTAACCTAACCCATCTAGCCGCTCGCTGGTAATGTATTACAGAATCCCGTTCCTGTTGTGCCGTACGTCTCGGTTGGGACGTTATGAACGTCTACAGCGATATATATCCTAACGTAAGGCAGGCTAACATCTCGGATGTAGTATTTTACAACAGTCCTGGCGTATCGGCCCCTACTTCTCGGTGGGAACATTATATACGTCTATAACGTAACATAACGTAACCTAACCCATCTAGCCGCTCGCTGGTAATGTATTACAGAATCCCGTTCCTGTTGTGCCGTACGTCTCGGTTGGGATATTATATACGTCTATAGCGTTATATATCCTAACTTAAGGCAGGCTATCATCTCGGATGTAGTATTTTACAACATTCCTGGCGTATCGGCCCCTACTTCTCGGTGGGAACATTATATACGTCTATAACGTAATATAACCTAACCTAACATATCTAGCTCCTCGCTGGCAATGTTTTACAAACTCCCGTTCCTGTCGTCCCGTACGTCTCGGTTGGGATATTATATACGTCTATAGCATTATATATCCTAACCTAAGGCAGGCTAACATCTCGGATGTAGTATATTACATCATTCCTGGCGTATCGACCACTACTTCTCGGTGGAAACATTATATACGTCTATAACGTAAAATAACCTAACCTAACACATCTAGCCCCTCGCTGGTAATGTTTTACAGAATCCCGTTCGTGTCGTCCCGTACGTCTCGGTTGGGATATTATATACGTCTATAGCGTTATATATCCTAACCTAAGGCAGGCTAACATCTCGGATGCAGTATTTTACAACATTCCTGGCGTATCGGCCCCTACTTCTCGGTGGGAACATTATATACGTCTATAACGTAACATAACGTAACCTAACTCATCTAGCCCCTCGCTGGTAATGTATTACAGAATCCCGTTCCTGTTGTGCCGTACGTCTCGGTTGGGATATTATATACGTCTATAGCGTTATATATCCTAATCTAAGGCAGGCTAACATCTCAGATGTAGTATATTACATCATTCCTGGCGTATCGGCCTCTACAAATCGGTGGAAACATTATATACGTCTATAACGTAATATAACCTAACCTAACACATCTAGCTAGTCGCTTTAACGTTTCACAGAATCCCGTTCGTGTCGTCCCGTTCGTCTCGGTTGGGACATTATATACGTCTATAGCGTTATATATCCTAACTTAAGGCAGGCTATCATCTCGGATGTAGTATTTTACAACGTTCCTGGCGGGTCGGCCTCTACTTCTCGGTGGGAACATTATATTCGTCTATAACGTAATATAACCTAACCTAACACATCTAGCCCCTCGCTGGTAATGTTTTACAGAACCCCGTTCGTGTCGTCCCGTACGTCTCGGTTGGGATATTATATACGTCTATAGCGTTATATATCCTAACCTAAGGCAGGCTATCATCTCGGATGTAGTATCTTACAACATTCCTAGCGCATCGGCCTCTACTTCTCGGTGGGAACATTATATTCGTCTATAACGTAATATAACCTAACCTATCACATCTAGCCCCTCGCTGGTAATGTTTTACAAAATCCCGTTCGTGTCGTCCCGTACGTCTCGGTTGGGATATTATATACGTCTATAGCATTATATATCCTAACCTAAGGCAGGCTAACATCTCGGATGTAGTATATTACATCATTCCTGGCGTATCGACCACTACTTCTCGGTGGAAACATTATATACGTCTATAACGTAATATAACCTAACCTAACACATCTAGCTCCTCGCTGGTAATGTTTTACAAAGTCCCGTTCGTGTCGTCCCGTACGTCTCGGTTGGGATATTATATACGTCTATAGCGTTATATATCCTAACCTAAGGCAGGCTATCATCTCGGATGTAGTATTTTACAACATTCCTAGCGCATCGGCCTCTACTTCTCGGTGGGAACATTATATTCGTCTATAACGTAATATAACCTAACCTATCACATCTAGCCCCTCGCTGGTAATGTTTTACAAAATCCCGTTCGTGTCGTCCCGTACGTCTCGGTTGGGATATTATATACGTCTATAGCATTATATATCCTAACCTAAGGCAGGCTAACATCTCGGATGTAGTATATTACATCATTCCTGGCGTATCGACCACTACTTCTCGGTGGAAACATTATATACGTCTATAACGTAATATAACCTAACCTAACACATCTAGCTAGTCGCTTTAATGTTTCACAGAATCCCGTTCGTGTCGTCCCGTTCGTCTCGGTTGGGACATTATATACGTCTGTAGCGTTATATATCCTAACTTAAGGCAGGCTATCATCTCGGATGTAGTATTTTACAACGTTCCTGGCGGGTCGTCCCCTACTTCTCGGTGGGAACATTATATACGTCTATAACGTATCATAACCTAACCTAACCCATCTAGCCCCTCGCTGGTAATTTTTTACAGAATCCCGTTCCTGTCGTCCCGTACGTCTCGGTTGGGACGTTATGAACGTCTACAGCGATATATATCCTAACGTAAGGCAGGCTAACATCTCGGATGTAGTATTTTACAACAGTCCTGGCGTATCGGCCCCTACTTCTCGGTGGGAACATTATATACGTCTATAACGTAACATAACATAACCTAACCCATCTAGCCGCTCGCTGGTAATGTATTACAGAATCCCGTTCCTGTTGTGCCGTACGTCTCGGTTGGGATATTATATACGTCTATAGCGTTATATATCCTAACTTAAGGCAGGCTATCATCTCGGATGTAGTATTTTACAACATTCCTGGCGTATCGGCCCCTACTTCTCGGTGGGAACATTATATACGTCTATAACGTAATATAACCTAACCTAACCCATCTAGCCCCTCGCTGGTAATGTTTTACAGAATCCCGTTCCTGTCGTCCCGTACGTCTCGGTTGGGATATTATATACGTCTATAGCATTATATATCCTAACCTAAGGCAGGCTAACATCTCGGATATAGTACTTTACAACATTCCTGGCGCATCGGCCTCTACTTCTCGGTGGGAACATTATATTCGTCTATAACGTAATATAACCTAACCTATCACATCTAGCCCCTCGCTGGTAATGTTTTACAGAATCCCGTTTGTGTCGTCCCGTAAGTCTCGGTTGGGACGCTATGAACGTCTACAGCGATATATATCCTAACGTAAGGCAGGCTAACATCTCGGATGTAGTATTTTACAACAGTCCTGGCGTATCGGCCCCTACTTCTCGGTGGGAACATTATATACGTCTATAACGTAACATAACGTAACCTAACTCATCTAGCCCCTCGCTGGTAATGTATTACAGAATCCCGTTCCTGTTGTGCCGTACGTCTCGGTTGGGATATTATATACGTCTATAGCGTTATATATCCTAATCTAAGGCAGGCTAACATCTCAGATGTAGTATATTTCATCATTCCTGGCGTATCGGCTTCTACAAATCGGTGGAAACATTATATACGTCTATAACGTAATATAACCTAACCTAACACATCTAGCCCCTCGCTGGTAATGTTTTACAGAATCCCGTTCGTGTCGTCCCGTACGTCTCGGTTGGGATATTATATACGTCTATAGCGTTATATATCCTAACCTAAGGCAGGCTATCATCTCGGATGTAGTATTATACAACATTCCTGGCGTATCGGCCTCTACTTCTCGGTGGGAACATTATATTCGTCTATAACGTAATATAACCTAACCTATCACATCTAGCCCCTCGCTGGTAATGTTTTACAAAATCCCGTTCGTGTCGTCCCGTACGTCTCGGTTGGGACGTTATGAACGTCTACAGCGATATATATCCTAACGTAAGGCAGGCTAACATCTCGGATGTAGTATTTTACAACAGTCCTGGCGTATCGGCCCCTACTTCTCGGTGGGAACATTATATACGTCTATAACGTAACATAACGTAACCTAACTCATCTAGCCCCTCGCTGGTAATGTATTACAGAATCCCGTTCCTGTTGTGCCGTACGTCTCGGTTGGGATATTATATACGTCTATAGCGTTATATATCCTAACTTAAGGCAGGCTATCATCTCGGATGTAGTATTTTACAACATTCCTGGCGTATCGGCCCCTACTTCTCGGTGGGAACATTATATACGTCTATAACGTATCATAACCTAACCTAACCCATCTAGCCCCTCGCTGGCAATGTTTTACAGAATCCCGTTCCTGTCGTCCCGTACGTCTCGGTTGGGACTTTATGAACGTCTACAGCGATATATATCCTAACGTAAGGCAGGCTAACATGTCGGATGTAGTATTTTACAACAGTCCTGGCGTATCGGCCCCTACTTCTCGGTGGGAACATTATATACGTCTATAACGTAACATAACGTAACCTAACCCATCTAGCCGCTCGCTGGTAATGTATTACAGAATCCCGTTCCTGTTGTGCCGTACGTCTCGGTTGGGACGTTATGAACGTCTACAGCGATATATATCCTAACGTAAGGCAGGCTAACATCTCGGATGTAGTATTTTACAACAGTCCTGGCGTATCGGCCCCTACTTCTCGGTGGGAACATTATATACGTCTATAACGTAACATAACGTAACCTAACCCATCTAGCCGCTCGCTGGTAATGTTTTACAGAATCCCGTTCCTGTTGTGCCGTACGTCTCGGTTGGGATATTATATACGTCTATAGCGTTATATATCCTAACTTAAGGCAGGCTATCATCTCGGATGTAGTATTTTACAACATTCCTGGCGTATCGGCCCCTACTTCTCGGTGGGAACATTATATACGTCTATAACGTATCATAACCTAACCTAACCCATCTAGCCCCTCGCTGGCAATGTTTTACAGAATCCCGTTCCTGTCGTCCCGTACGTCTCGGTTGGGACTTTATGAACGTCTACAGCGATATATATCCTAACGTAAGGCAGGCTAACATGTCGGATGTAGTATTTTACAACAGTCCTGGCGTATCGGCCCCTACTTCTCGGTGGGAACATTATATACGTCTATAACGTAACATAACGTAACCTAACCCATCTAGCCGCTCGCTGGTAATGTATTACAGAATCCCGTTCCTGTTGTGCCGTACGTCTCGGTTGGGACGTTATGAACGTCTACAGCGATATATATCCTAACGTAAGGCAGGCTAACATCTCGGATGTAGTATTTTACAACAGTCCTGGCGTATCGGCCCCTACTTCTCGGTGGGAACATTATATACGTCTATAACGTAACATAACGTAACCTAACCCATCTAGCCGCTCGCTGGTAATGTATTACAGAATCCCGTTCCTGTTGTGCCGTACGTCTCGGTTGGGATATTATATACGTCTATAGCGTTATATATCCTAACTTAAGGCAGGCTATCATCTCGGATGTAGTATTTTACAACATTCCTGGCGTATCGGCCCCTACTTCTCGGTGGGAACATTATATACGTCTATAACGTAATATAACCTAACCTAACATATCTAGCTCCTCGCTGGCAATGTTTTACAAACTCCCGTTCCTGTCGTCCCGTACGTCTCGGTTGGGATATTATATACGTCTATAGCATTATATATCCTAACCTAAGGCAGGCTAACATCTCGGATGTAGTATATTACATCATTCCTGGCGTATCGACCACTACTTCTCGGTGGAAACATTATATACGTCTATAACGTAAAATAACCTAACCTAACACATCTAGCCCCTCGCTGGTAATGTTTTACAGAATCCCGTTCGTGTCGTCCCGTACGTCTCGGTTGGGATATTATATACGTCTATAGCGTTATATATCCTAACCTAAGGCAGGCTAACATCTCGGATGCAGTATTTTACAACATTCCTGGCGTATCGGCCCCTACTTCTCGGTGGGAACATTATATACGTCTATAACGTAACATAACGTAACCTAACTCATCTAGCCCCTCGCTGGTAATGTATTACAGAATCCCGTTCCTGTTGTGCCGTACGTCTCGGTTGGGATATTATATACGTCTATAGCGTTATATATCCTAATCTAAGGCAGGCTAACATCTCAGATGTAGTATATTACATCATTCCTGGCGTATCGGCCTCTACAAATCGGTGGAAACATTATATACGTCTATAACGTAATATAACCTAACCTAACACATCTAGCTAGTCGCTTTAACGTTTCACAGAATCCCGTTCGTGTCGTCCCGTTCGTCTCGGTTGGGACATTATATACGTCTATAGCGTTATATATCCTAACTTAAGGCAGGCTATCATCTCGGATGTAGTATTTTACAACGTTCCTGGCGGGTCGGCCTCTACTTCTCGGTGGGAACATTATATTCGTCTATAACGTAATATAACCTAACCTAACACATCTAGCCCCTCGCTGGTAATGTTTTACAGAACCCCGTTCGTGTCGTCCCGTACGTCTCGGTTGGGATATTATATACGTCTATAGCGTTATATATCCTAACCTAAGGCAGGCTAACATCTCGGATGTAGTATATTACATCATTCCTGGCGTATCGACCACTACTTCTCGGTGGAAACATTATATACGTCTATAACGTAATATAACCTAACCTAACACATCTAGCTCCTCGCTGGTAATGTTTTACAAAGTCCCGTTCGTGTCGTCCCGTACGTCTCGGTTGGGATATTATATACGTCTATAGCGTTATATATCCTAACCTAAGGCAGGCTATCATCTCGGATGTAGTATTTTACAACATTCCTAGCGCATCGGCCTCTACTTCTCGGTGGGAACATTATATTCGTCTATAACGTAATATAACCTAACCTATCACATCTAGCCCCTCGCTGGTAATGTTTTACAAAATCCCGTTCGTGTCGTCCCGTACGTCTCGGTTGGGATATTATATACGTCTATAGCATTATATATCCTAACCTAAGGCAGGCTAACATCTCGGATGTAGTATATTACATCATTCCTGGCGTATCGACCACTACTTCTCGGTGGAAACATTATATACGTCTATAACGTAATATAACCTAACCTAACACATCTAGCTAGTCGCTTTAATGTTTCACAGAATCCCGTTCGTGTCGTCCCGTTCGTCTCGGTTGGGACATTATATACGTCTGTAGCGTTATATATCCTAACTTAAGGCAGGCTATCATCTCGGATGTAGTATTTTACAACGTTCCTGGCGGGTCGTCCCCTACTTCTCGGTGGGAACATTATATACGTCTATAACGTATCATAACCTAACCTAACCCATCTAGCCCCTCGCTGGTAATTTTTTACAGAATCCCGTTCCTGTCGTCCCGTACGTCTCGGTTGGGACGTTATGAACGTCTACAGCGATATATATCCTAACGTAAGGCAGGCTAACATCTCGGATGTAGTATTTTACAACAGTCCTGGCGTATCGGCCCCTACTTCTCGGTGGGAACATTATATACGTCTATAACGTAACATAACATAACCTAACCCATCTAGCCGCTCGCTGGTAATGTATTACAGAATCCCGTTCCTGTTGTGCCGTACGTCTCGGTTGGGATATTATATACGTCTATAGCGTTATATATCCTAACTTAAGGCAGGCTATCATCTCGGATGTAGTATTTTACAACATTCCTGGCGTATCGGCCCCTACTTCTCGGTGGGAACATTATATACGTCTATAACGTAATATAACCTAACCTAACCCATCTAGCCCCTCGCTGGTAATGTTTTACAGAATCCCGTTCCTGTCGTCCCGTACGTCTCGGTTGGGATATTATATACGTCTATAGCATTATATATCCTAACCTAAGGCAGGCTAACATCTCGGATATAGTACTTTACAACATTCCTGGCGCATCGGCCTCTACTTCTCGGTGGGAACATTATATTCGTCTATAACGTAATATAACCTAACCTATCACATCTAGCCCCTCGCTGGTAATGTTTTACAGAATCCCGTTCGTGTCGTCCCGTACGTCTCGGTTGGGATATTATATACGTCTATAGCGTTATATATCCTAACCTAAGGCAGGCTAACATCTCGGATGCAGTATTTTACAACATTCCTGGCGTATCGGCCCCTACTTCTCGGTGGGAACATTATATACGTCTATAACGTAACATAACGTAACCTAACTCATCTAGCCCCTCGCTGGTAATGTATTACAGAATCCCGTTCCTGTTGTGCCGTACGTCTCGGTTGGGATATTATATACGTCTATAGCGTTATATATCCTAATCTAAGGCAGGCTAACATCTCAGATGTAGTATATTACATCATTCCTGGCGTATCGGCCTCTACAAATCGGTGGAAACATTATATACGTCTATAACGTAATATAACCTAACCTAACACATCTAGCTAGTCGCTTTAACGTTTCACAGAATCCCGTTCGTGTCGTCCCGTTCGTCTCGGTTGGGACATTATATACGTCTATAGCGTTATATATCCTAACTTAAGGCAGGCTATCATCTCGGATGTAGTATTTTACAACGTTCCTGGCGGGTCGGCCTCTACTTCTCGGTGGGAACATTATATTCGTCTATAACGTAATATAACCTAACCTAACACATCTAGCCCCTCGCTGGTAATGTTTTACAGAACCCCGTTCGTGTCGTCCCGTACGTCTCGGTTGGGATATTATATACGTCTATAGCGTTATATATCCTAACCTAAGGCAGGCTATCATCTCGGATGTAGTATCTTACAACATTCCTAGCGCATCGGCCTCTACTTCTCGGTGGGAACATTATATTCGTCTATAACGTAATATAACCTAACCTATCACATCTAGCCCCTCGCTGGTAATGTTTTACAAAATCCCGTTCGTGTCGTCCCGTACGTCTCGGTTGGGATATTATATACGTCTATAGCATTATATATCCTAACCTAAGGCAGGCTAACATCTCGGATGTAGTATATTACATCATTCCTGGCGTATCGACCACTACTTCTCGGTGGAAACATTATATACGTCTATAACGTAATATAACCTAACCTAACACATCTAGCTCCTCGCTGGTAATGTTTTACAAAGTCCCGTTCGTGTCGTCCCGTACGTCTCGGTTGGGATATTATATACGTCTATAGCGTTATATATCCTAACCTAAGGCAGGCTATCATCTCGGATGTAGTATTTTACAACATTCCTAGCGCATCGGCCTCTACTTCTCGGTGGGAACATTATATTCGTCTATAACGTAATATAACCTAACCTATCACATCTAGCCCCTCGCTGGTAATGTTTTACAAAATCCCGTTCGTGTCGTCCCGTACGTCTCGGTTGGGATATTATATACGTCTATAGCATTATATATCCTAACCTAAGGCAGGCTAACATCTCGGATGTAGTATATTACATCATTCCTGGCGTATCGACCACTACTTCTCGGTGGAAACATTATATACGTCTATAACGTAATATAACCTAACCTAACACATCTAGCTAGTCGCTTTAATGTTTCACAGAATCCCGTTCGTGTCGTCCCGTTCGTCTCGGTTGGGACATTATATACGTCTGTAGCGTTATATATCCTAACTTAAGGCAGGCTATCATCTCGGATGTAGTATTTTACAACGTTCCTGGCGGGTCGTCCCCTACTTCTCGGTGGGAACATTATATACGTCTATAACGTATCATAACCTAACCTAACCCATCTAGCCCCTCGCTGGTAATTTTTTACAGAATCCCGTTCCTGTCGTCCCGTACGTCTCGGTTGGGACGTTATGAACGTCTACAGCGATATATATCCTAACGTAAGGCAGGCTAACATCTCGGATGTAGTATTTTACAACAGTCCTGGCGTATCGGCCCCTACTTCTCGGTGGGAACATTATATACGTCTATAACGTAACATAACATAACCTAACCCATCTAGCCGCTCGCTGGTAATGTATTACAGAATCCCGTTCCTGTTGTGCCGTACGTCTCGGTTGGGATATTATATACGTCTATAGCGTTATATATCCTAACTTAAGGCAGGCTATCATCTCGGATGTAGTATTTTACAACATTCCTGGCGTATCGGCCCCTACTTCTCGGTGGGAACATTATATACGTCTATAACGTAATATAACCTAACCTAACCCATCTAGCCCCTCGCTGGTAATGTTTTACAGAATCCCGTTCCTGTCGTCCCGTACGTCTCGGTTGGGATATTATATACGTCTATAGCATTATATATCCTAACCTAAGGCAGGCTAACATCTCGGATATAGTACTTTACAACATTCCTGGCGCATCGGCCTCTACTTCTCGGTGGGAACATTATATTCGTCTATAACGTAATATAACCTAACCTATCACATCTAGCCCCTCGCTGGTAATGTTTTACAGAATCCCGTTTGTGTCGTCCCGTAAGTCTCGGTTGGGACGCTATGAACGTCTACAGCGATATATATCCTAACGTAAGGCAGGCTAACATCTCGGATGTAGTATTTTACAACAGTCCTGGCGTATCGGCCCCTACTTCTCGGTGGGAACATTATATACGTCTATAACGTAACATAACGTAACCTAACTCATCTAGCCCCTCGCTGGTAATGTATTACAGAATCCCGTTCCTGTTGTGCCGTACGTCTCGGTTGGGATATTATATACGTCTATAGCGTTATATATCCTAATCTAAGGCAGGCTAACATCTCAGATGTAGTATATTTCATCATTCCTGGCGTATCGGCTTCTACAAATCGGTGGAAACATTATATACGTCTATAACGTAATATAACCTAACCTAACACATCTAGCCCCTCGCTGGTAATGTTTTACAGAATCCCGTTCGTGTCGTCCCGTACGTCTCGGTTGGGATATTATATACGTCTATAGCGTTATATATCCTAACCTAAGGCAGGCTATCATCTCGGATGTAGTATTATACAACATTCCTGGCGTATCGGCCTCTACTTCTCGGTGGGAACATTATATTCGTCTATAACGTAATATAACCTAACCTATCACATCTAGCCCCTCGCTGGTAATGTTTTACAAAATCCCGTTCGTGTCGTCCCGTACGTCTCGGTTGGGACGTTATGAACGTCTACAGCGATATATATCCTAACGTAAGGCAGGCTAACATCTCGGATGTAGTATTTTACAACAGTCCTGGCGTATCGGCCCCTACTTCTCGGTGGGAACATTATATACGTCTATAACGTAACATAACGTAACCTAACCCATCTAGTCGCTCGCTCGTAATGTATTACAGAATCCCGTTCCTGTTGTGCCGTACGTCTCGGTTGGGATATTATATACGTCTATAGCGTTATATATCCTAACTTAAGGCAGGCTATCATCTCGGATGTAGTATTTTACAACGTTCCTGGCGGGTCGGCCTCTACTTCTCGGTGGGAACATTATATTCGTCTATAACGTAATATAACCTAACCTAACACATCTAGCCCCTCGCTGGTAATGTTTTACAGAATCCCGTTCGTGTCGTCCCATACGTCTCGGTTGGGATATTATATACGTCTATAGCGTTATATATCCTAACCTAAGGCAGGCTAACATCTCGGATGTAGTATTTTACAACGTTCCTGGCGGGTCGGCCTCTACTTCTCGGTGGGAACATTATATTCGTCTATAACGTAATATAACCTAACCTAACACATCTAGCCCCTCGCTGGTAATGTTTTACAGAACCCCGTTCGTGTCGTCCCGTACGTCTCGGTTGGGACGTTATGAACGTCTACAGCGATATATATCCTAACGTAAGGCAGGCTAACATCTCGGATGTAGTATCTTACAACATTCCTGGCGTATCGGCCCCTACTTCTCGGTGGGAACATTATATACGTCTATAACGTAACATAACGTAACCTAAACCATCTAGTCGCTCGCTCGTAATGTATTACAAAATCCCGTTCGTGTCGTCCCGTACGTCTCGGTTGGGATATTATATACGTCTATAGCATTATATATCCTAACCTAAGGCAGGCTAACATCTCGGATGTAGTATATTACATCATTCCTGGCGTATCGACCACTACTTCTCGGTGGAAACATTATATACGTCTATAACGTAATATAACCTAACCTAACACATCTAGCTCCTCGCTGGTAATGTTTTACAAAGTCCCGTTCGTGTCGTCCCGTACGTCTCGGTTGGGATATTCTATACGTCTATAGCGTTATATATCCTAACCTAAGGCAGGCTATCATCTCGGATGTAGTATTTTACAACATTCCTAGCGCAGCGGCCTCTACTTCTCGGTGGGAACATTATATTCGTCTATAACGTAATATAACCTAACCTATCACATCTAGCCCCTCGCTGGTAATGTTTTACAAAATCCCGTTCGTGTCGTCCCGTACGTCTCGGTTGGGATATTATATACGTCTATAGCATTATATATCCTAACCTAAGGCAGGCTAACATCTCGGATGTAGTATATTACATCATTCCTGGCGTATCGACCACTACTTCTCGGTGGAAACATTATATACGTCTATAACGTAATATAACCTAACCTAACACATCTAGCTAGTCGCTTTAATGTTTCACAGAATCCCGTTCGTGTCGTCCCGTTCGTCTCGGTTGGGACATTATATACGTCTGTAGCGTTATATATCCTAACTTAAGGCAGGCTATCATCTCGGATGTAGTATTTTACAACGTTCCTGGCGGGTCGTCCCCTACTTCTCGGTGGGAACATTATATACGTCTATAACGTATCATAACCTAACCTAACCCATCTAGCCCCTCGCTGGTATTTTTTTACAGAATCCCGTTCCTGTCGTCCCGTACGTCTCGGTTGGGACGTTATGAACGTCTACAGCGATATATATCCTAACGTAAGGCAGGCTAACATCTCGGATGTAGTATTTTACAACATTCCTGGCGTATCGGCCCCTACTTCTCGGTGGGAACATTATATACGTCTATAACGTATCATAACCTAACCTAACCCATCTAGACCCTCGCTGCCAATGTTTTACAGAATCCCGTTCCTGTCGTCCCGTACGTCTCGGTTGGGACGTTATGAACGTCTACAGCGATATATATCCTAACGTAAGGCAGGCTAACATGTCGGATGTAGTATTTTACAACAGTCCTGGCGTATCGGCTCCTACTTCTCGGTGGGAACATTATATACGTCTATAACGTAACATAACGTAACCTAACCCATCTAGCCGCTCGCTGGTAATGTATTACAGAATCCCGTTCCTGTTGTGCCGTACGTCTCGGCTGGGACGTTATGAACGTCTACAGCGATATATATCCTAACGTAAGGCAGGCTAACATCTCGGATGTAGTATTTTACAACAGTCTTGGCGTATCGGTCCCTACTTCTCGGTGGGAACATTATATACGTCTATAACGTAACATAACGTAACCTAACCCATCTAGCCGCTCGCTGGTAATGTATCACAGAATCCCGTTCCTGTTGTGCCGTACGTCTCGGTTGGGATATTATATACGTCTATAGCGTTATATATCCTAACTTAAGGCAGGCTATCATCTCGGATGTAGTATTTTACAACATTCCTGGCGTATCGGCCCCTACTTCTCGGTGGGAACATTATATACGTCTATAACGTATCATAACCTAACCTAACCCATCTAGCCCCTCGCTGGCAATGTTTTACAGAATCCCGTTCCTGTCGTCCCGTACGTCTCGGTTGGGACGTTATGAACGTCTACAGCGATATATATCCTAACGTAAGGCAGGCTAACATCTCGGATGTAGTATTTTACAACAGTCCTGGCGTATCGGCCCCTACTTCTCGGTGGGAACATTATATACGTCTATAACGTAACATAACGTAACCTAACCCATCTAGCCGCTCGCTGGTAATGTATTACAGAATCCCGTTCCTGTTGTGCCGTACGTCTCGGTTGGGATATTATATACGTCTATAGCGTTATATATCCTAACTTAAGGCAGGCTATCATCTCGGATGTAGTATTTTACAACATTCCTGGCGTATCGGCCCCTACTTCTCGGTGGGAACATTATATACGTCTATAACGTATCATAACCTAACCTAACCCATCTAGACCCTCGCTGCCAATGTTTTACAGAATCCCGTTCCTGTCGTCCCGTACGTCTCGGTTGGGACGTTATGAACGTCTACAGCGATATATATCCTAACGTAAGGCAGGCTAACATGTCGGATGTAGTATTTTACAACAGTCCTGGCGTATCGGCTCCTACTTCTCGGTGGGAACATTATATACGTCTATAACGTAACATAACGTAACCTAACCCATCTAGCCGCTCGCTGGTAATGTATTACAGAATCCCGTTCCTGTTGTGCCGTACGTCTCGGCTGGGACGTTATGAACGTCTACAGCGATATATATCCTAACGTAAGGCAGGCTAACATCTCGGATGTAGTATTTTACAACAGTCTTGGCGTATCGGCCCCTACTTCTCGGTGGGAACATTATATACGTCTATAACGTATCATAACCTAACCTAACCCATCTAGCCCCTCGCTGGCAATGTTTTACAGAATCCCGTTCCTGTCGTCCCGTACGTCTCGGCTGGGACGTTATGAACGTCTACAGCGATATATATCCTAACGTAAGGCAGGCTAACATGTCGGATGTAGTATTTTACAACAGTCCTGGCGTATCGGCCCCTACTTCTCGGTGGGAACATTATATACGTCTATAACGTAACATAACGTAACCTAACCCATCTAGCCGCTCGCTGGTAATGTATTACAGAATCCCGTTCCTGTTGTGCCGTACGTCTCGGTTGGGATATTATATACGTCTATAGCGTTATATATCCTAACTTAAGGCAGGCTATCATCTCGGATGTAGTATTTTACAACATTCCTGGCGTATCGGCCCCTACTTCTCGGTGGGAACATTATATACGTCTATAACGTAATATAACCTAACCTAACCCATCTAGCCCCTCGCTGGTAATGTTTTACAGAATCCCGTTCCTGTCGTCCAGTACGTCTCGGTTGGGATATTATATACGTCTATAGCATTATATATCCTAACCTAAGGCAGGCTAACATCTCGGATATAGTATTTTACAACATTCCTGGCGCATCGGCCTCTACTTCTCGGTGGGAACATTATATACGTCTATAACGTAACATAACGTAACCTAACTCATCTAGCCCCTCGCTGGTAATGTATTACAGAATCCCGTTCCTGTTGTGCCGTACGTCTCGGTTGGGATATTATATACGTCTATAGCGTTATATATCCTAACTTAAGGCAGGCTATCATCTCGGATGTAGTATTTTACAACGTTCCTGGCGGGTCGGCCTCTACTTCTCGGTGGGAACATTATATTCGTCTATAACGTAATATAACCTAACCTAACACATCTAGCCCCTCGCTGGTAATGTTTTACAGAATCCCGTTCCTGTTGTGCCATACGTCTCGGTTGGGATATTATATACGTCTATAGCGTTATATATCCTAACTTAAGGCAGGCTATCATCTCGGATGTAGTATTTTACAACATTCCTGGCGTATCGGCCCCTACTTCTCGGTGGGAACATTATATACGTCTATAACGTATCATAACCTAACCTAACCCATCTAGCCCCTCGCTGGCAATGTTTTACAGAATCCCGTTCCTGTCGTCCCGTACGTCTCGGTTGGGACGTTATGAACGTCTACAGCGATATATATCCTAACGTAAGGCAGGCTAACATGTCGGATGTAGTATTTTACAACAGTCCTGGCGTATCGGCCCCTACTTCTCGGTGGGAACATTATATACGTCTATAACGTAACATAACGTAACCTAACCCATCTAGCCGCTCGCTGGTAATGTATTACAGAATCCCGTTCCTGTTGTGCCGTACGTCTGGGTTGGGATATTATATACGTCTATAGCGTTATATATCCTAACTTAAGGCAGGCTATCATCTCGGATGTAGTATTTTACAACGTTCCTGGCGTATCGGCCCCTACTACTCGGTGGAAACATTATATACTTCTATAACGTAGTATAACCTAACCTAACACATCTAGCAAGTCGCTTTAACGTTTCACAGAATCCCGTTCGTGTCGTCCCGTTCGTCTCGGTTGGGACATTATATACGTCTATAGCGTTATATATCCTAACTTAAGGCAGGCTATCATCTCGGATGTAGTATTTTACAACGTTCCTGGCGGGTCGGCCTCTACTTCTCGGTGGGAACATTATATTCGTCTATAACGTAATATAACCTAACCTAACCCATCTAGCCCCTCGCTGGCAATGTTTTACAGAATCCCGTTCCTGTCGTCCCGTACGTCTCGGTTGGGACGTTATGAACGTCTACAGCGATATATATCCTAACGTAAGGCAGGCTAACATCTCGGATGTAGTATTTTACAACAGTCCTGGCGTATCGGCCCCTACTTCTCGGTGGGAACATTATATACGTCTATAACGTAACATAACGTAACCTAACCCATCTAGCCGCTCGCTGGTAATGTATTACAGAATCCCGTTCCTGTTGTGCCGTACGTCTCGGTTGGGATATTATATACGTCTATAGCGTTATATATCCTAACTTAAGGCAGGCTATCATCTCGGATGTAGTATTTTACAACATTCCTGGCGTATCGGCCCCTACTTCTCGGTGGGAACATTATATACGTCTATAACGTATCATAACCTAACCTAACCCATCTAGACCCTCGCTGCCAATGTTTTACAGAATCCCGTTCCTGTCGTCCCGTACGTCTCGGTTGGGACGTTATGAACGTCTACAGCGATATATATCCTAACGTAAGGCAGGCTAACATGTCGGATGTAGTATTTTACAACAGTCCTGGCGTATCGGCTCCTACTTCTCGGTGGGAACATTATATACGTCTATAACGTAACATAACGTAACCTAACCCATCTAGCCGCTCGCTGGTAATGTATTACAGAATCCCGTTCCTGTTGTGCCGTACGTCTCGGCTGGGACGTTATGAACGTCTACAGCGATATATATCCTAACGTAAGGCAGGCTAACATCTCGGATGTAGTATTTTACAACAGTCTTGGCGTATCGGCCCCTACTTCTCGGTGGGAACATTATATACGTCTATAACGTATCATAACCTAACCTAACCCATCTAGCCCCTCGCTGGCAATGTTTTACAGAATCCCGTTCCTGTCGTCCCGTACGTCTCGGTTGGGATATTATATACGTCTATAGCGTTATATATCCTAACTTAAGGCAGGCTATCATCTCGGATGTAGTATTTTACAACATTCCTGGCGTATCGGCCCCTACTTCTCGGTGGGAACATTATATACGTCTATAACGTAATATAACCTAACCTAACCCATCTAGCCCCTCGCTGGTAATGTTTTACAGAATCCCGTTCCTGTCGTCCAGTACGTCTCGGTTGGGATATTATATACGTCTATAGCATTATATATCCTAACCTAAGGCAGGCTAACATCTCGGATATAGTATTTTACAACATTCCTGGCGCATCGGCCTCTACTTCTCGGTGGGAACATTATATACGTCTATAACGTAACATAACGTAACCTAACTCATCTAGCCCCTCGCTGGTAATGTATTACAGAATCCCGTTCCTGTTGTGCCGTACGTCTCGGTTGGGATATTATATACGTCTATAGCGTTATATATCCTAACTTAAGGCAGGCTATCATCTCGGATGTAGTATTTTACAACATTCCTGGCGTATCGGCCCCTACTTCTCGGTGGGAACATTATATACGTCTATAACGTATCATAACCTAACCTAACCCATCTAGACCCTCGCTGCCAATGTTTTACAGAATCCCGTTCCTGTCGTCCCGTACGTCTCGGTTGGGACGTTATGAACGTCTACAGCGATATATATCCTAACGTAAGGCAGGCTAACATGTCGGATGTAGTATTTTACAACAGTCCTGGCGTATCGGCTCCTACTTCTCGGTGGGAACATTATATACGTCTATAACGTAACATAACGTAACCTAACCCATCTAGCCGCTCGCTGGTAATGTATTACAGAATCCCGTTCCTGTTGTGCCGTACGTCTCGGCTGGGACGTTATGAACGTCTACAGCGATATATATCCTAACGTAAGGCAGGCTAACATCTCGGATGTAGTATTTTACAACAGTCTTGGCGTATCGGCCCCTACTTCTCGGTGGGAACATTATATACGTCTATAACGTATCATAACCTAACCTAACCCATCTAGCCCCTCGCTGGCAATGTTTTACAGAATCCCGTTCCTGTCGTCCCGTACGTCTCGGCTGGGACGTTATGAACGTCTACAGCGATATATATCCTAACGTAAGGCAGGCTAACATGTCGGATGTAGTATTTTACAACAGTCCTGGCGTATCGGCCCCTACTTCTCGGTGGGAACATTATATACGTCTATAACGTAACATAACGTAACCTAACCCATCTAGCCGCTCGCTGGTAATGTATTACAGAATCCCGTTCCTGTTGTGCCGTACGTCTCGGTTGGGATATTATATACGTCTATAGCGTTATATATCCTAACTTAAGGCAGGCTATCATCTCGGATGTAGTATTTTACAACATTCCTGGCGTATCGGCCCCTACTTCTCGGTGGGAACATTATATACGTCTATAACGTAATATAACCTAACCTAACCCATCTAGCCCCTCGCTGGTAATGTTTTACAGAATCCCGTTCCTGTCGTCCAGTACGTCTCGGTTGGGATATTATATACGTCTATAGCATTATATATCCTAACCTAAGGCAGGCTAACATCTCGGATATAGTATTTTACAACATTCCTGGCGCATCGGCCTCTACTTCTCGGTGGGAACATTATATACGTCTATAACGTAACATAACGTAACCTAACTCATCTAGCCCCTCGCTGGTAATGTATTACAGAATCCCGTTCCTGTTGTGCCGTACGTCTCGGTTGGGATATTATATACGTCTATAGCGTTATATATCCTAACTTAAGGCAGGCTATCATCTCGGATGTAGTATTTTACAACGTTCCTGGCGGGTCGGCCTCTACTTCTCGGTGGGAACATTATATTCGTCTATAACGTAATATAACCTAACCTAACACATCTAGCCCCTCGCTGGTAATGTTTTACAGAATCCCGTTCCTGTTGTGCCATACGTCTCGGTTGGGATATTATATACGTCTATAGCGTTATATATCCTAACTTAAGGCAGGCTATCATCTCGGATGTAGTATTTTACAACATTCCTGGCGTATCGGCCCCTACTTCTCGGTGGGAACATTATATACGTCTATAACGTATCATAACCTAACCTAACCCATCTAGCCCCTCGCTGGCAATGTTTTACAGAATCCCGTTCCTGTCGTCCCGTACGTCTCGGTTGGGACGTTATGAACGTCTACAGCGATATATATCCTAACGTAAGGCAGGCTAACATGTCGGATGTAGTATTTTACAACAGTCCTGGCGTATCGGCCCCTACTTCTCGGTGGGAACATTATATACGTCTATAACGTAACATAACGTAACCTAACCCATCTAGCCGCTCGCTGGTAATGTATTACAGAATCCCGTTCCTGTTGTGCCGTACGTCTGGGTTGGGATATTATATACGTCTATAGCGTTATATATCCTAACTTAAGGCAGGCTATCATCTCGGATGTAGTATTTTACAACGTTCCTGGCGTATCGGCCCCTACTACTCGGTGGAAACATTATATACTTCTATAACGTAGTATAACCTAACCTAACACATCTAGCAAGTCGCTTTAACGTTTCACAGAATCCCGTTCGTGTCGTCCCGTTCGTCTCGGTTGGGACATTATATACGTCTATAGCGTTATATATCCTAACTTAAGGCAGGCTATCATCTCGGATGTAGTATTTTACAACGTTCCTGGCGGGTCGGCCTCTACTTCTCGGTGGGAACATTATATTCGTCTATAACGTAATATAACCTAACCTAACCCATCTAGCCCCTCGCTGGCAATGTTTTACAGAATCCCGTTCCTGTCGTCCCGTACGTCTCGGTTGGGATTTTGTATACGTCTATAGCGTTATATATCCTAACCTAAGGCAGGCTATCATCTCGGATGTAGTATCTTACAACATTCCTAGCGCTTCGGCCTCTACTTCTCGGTGGGAACATTATATTCGTCTATAACGTAATATAACCTAACCTATCACATCTAGCCCCTCGCTGGTAATGTTTTACAAAATCCCGTTCGTGTCGTCCCGTACGTCTCGGTTGGGATATTATATACGTCTATAGCATTATATATCCTAACCTAAGGCAGGCTAACATCTCGGATGTAGTATATTACATCATTCCTGGCGTATCGACCACTACTTCTCGGTGGAAACATTATATACGTCTATAAAGTAATATAACCTAACCTAACACATCTAGCTCCTCGCTGGTAATGTTTTACAAAGTCCCGTTCGTGTCGTCCCGTACGTCTCGGTTGGGATATTATATACGTCTATAGCGTTATATATCCTAACCTAAGGCAGGCTATCATCTCGGATGTAGTATTTTACAACATTCCTAGCGCATCGGCCTCTACTTCTCGGTGGGAACATTATATTCGTCTATAACGTAATATAACCTAACCTATCACATCTAGCCCCTCGCTGGTAATGTTTTACAAAATCCCGTTCGTGTCGTCCCGTACGTCTCGGTTGGGATATTATATACGTCTATAGCATTATATATCCTAACCTAAGGCAGGCTAACATCTCGGATGTAGTATATTACATCATTCCTGGCGTATCGACCACTACTTCTCGGTGGAAACATTATATACGTCTATAACGTAATATAACCTAACCTAACACATCTAGCTAGTCGCTTTAATGTTTCACAGAATCCCGTTCGTGTCGTCCCGTTCGTCTCGGTTGGGACATTATATACGTCTGTAGCGTTATATATCCTAACTTAAGGCAGGCTATCATCTCGGATGTAGTATTTTACAACGTTCCTGGCGGGTCGTCGCCTACTTCTCGGTGGGAACATTATATACGTCTATAACGTATCATAACCTAACCTAACCCATCTAGCCCCTCGCTGGTAATTTTTTACAGAATCCCGTTCCTGTCGTCCCGTACGTCTCGGTTGGGACGTTATGAACGTCTACAGCGATATATATCCTAACGTAAGGCAGGCTAACATCTCGGATGTAGTATTTTACAACAGTCCTGGCGTATCGGCCCCTACTTCTCGGTGGGAACATTATATACGTCTATAACGTAACATAACGTAACCTAACCCATCTAGCCGCTCGCTGGTAATGTTTTACAGAATCCCGTTCCTGTTGTGCCGTACGTCTCGGTTAGGATATTATATACGTCTATAGCGTTATATATCCTAACTTAAGGCAGGCTATCATCTCGGATGTAGTATTTTACAACATTCCTGGCGTATCGGCCCCTACTTCTCGGTGGGAACATTATATACGTCTATAACGTATCATAACCTAACCTAACCCATCTAGACCCTCGCTGCCAATGTTTTACAGAATCCCGTTCCTGTCGTCCCGTACGTCTCGGTTGGGACGTTATGAACGTCTACAGCGATATATATCCTAACGTAAGGCAGGCTAACATGTCGGATGTAGTATTTTACAACAGTCCTGGCGTATCGGCTCCTACTTCTCGGTGGGAACATTATATACGTCTATAACGTAACATAACGTAACCTAACCCATCTAGCCGCTCGCTGGTAATGTATTACAGAATCCCGTTCCTGTTGTGCCGTACGTCTCGGCTGGGACGTTATGAACGTCTACAGCGATATATATCCTAACGTAAGGCAGGCTAACATCTCGGATGTAGTATTTTACAACAGTCTTGGCGTATCGGCCCCTACTTCTCGGTGGGAACATTATATACGTCTATAACGTAACATAACGTAACCTAACCCATCTAGCCGCTCGCTGGTAATGTATTACAGAATCCCGTTCCTGTTGTGCCGTACGTCTCGGTTGGGATATTATATACGTCTATAGCGTTATATATCCTAACTTAAGGCAGGCTATCATCTCGGATGTAGTATTTTACAACATTCCTGGCGTATCGGCCCCTACTTCTCGGTGGGAACATTATATACGTCTATAACGTATCATAACCTAACCTAACCCATCTAGCCCCTCGCTGGCAATGTTTTACAGAATCCCGTTCCTGTCGTCCCGTACGTCTCGGTTGGGACGTTATGAACGTCTACAGCGATATATATCCTAACGTAAGGCAGGCTAACATCTCGGATGTAGTATTTTACAACAGTCCTGGCGTATCGGCCCCTACTTCTCGGTGGGAACATTATATACGTCTATAACGTAACATAACGTAACCTAACCCATCTAGCCGCTCGCTGGTAATGTATTACAGAATCCCGTTCCTGTTGTGCCGTACGTCTCGGTTGGGATATTATATACGTCTATAGCGTTATATATCCTAACTTAAGGCAGGCTATCATCTCGGATGTAGTATTTTACAACATTCCTGGCGTATCGGCCCCTACTTCTCGGTGGGAACATTATATACGTCTATAACGTATCATAACCTAACCTAACCCATCTAGACCCTCGCTGTCAATGTTTTACAGAATCCCGTTCCTGTCGTCCCGTACGTCTCGGTTGGGACGTTATGAACGTCTACAGCGATATATATCCTAACGTAAGGCAGGCTAACATGTCGGATGTAGTATTTTACAACAGTCCTGGCGTATCGGCTCCTACTTCTCGGTGGGAACATTATATACGTCTATAACGTAACATAACGTAACCTAACCCATCTAGCCGCTCGCTGGTAATGTATTACAGAATCCCGTTCCTGTTGTGCCGTACGTCTCGGCTGGGACGTTATGAACGTCTACAGCGATATATATCCTAACGTAAGGCAGGCTAACATCTCGGATGTAGTATTTTACAACAGTCTTGGCGTATCGGCCCCTACTTCTCGGTGGGAACATTATATACGTCTATAACGTAACATAACGTAACCTAACCCATCTAGCCGCTCGCTGGTAATGTATTACAGAATCCCGTTCCTGTTGTGCCATACGTCTCGGTTGGGATATTATATACGTCTATAGCGTTATATATCCTAACTTAAGGCAGGCTATCATCTCGGATGTAGTATTTTACAACATTCCTGGCGTATCGGCCCCTACTTCTCGGTGGGAACATTATATACGTCTATAACGTATCATAACCTAACCTAACCCATCTAGCCCCTCGCTGGCAATGTTTTACAGAATCCCGTTCCTGTCGTCCCGTACGTCTCGGTTGGGACGTTATGAACGTCTACAGCGATATATATCCTAACGTAAGGCAGGCTAACATGTCGGATGTAGTATTTTACAACAGTCCTGGCGTATCGGCCCCTACTTCTCGGTGGGAACATTATATACGTCTATAACGTAACATAACGTAACCTAACCCATCTAGCCGCTCGCTGGTAATGTATTACAGAATCCCGTTCCTGTTGTGCCGTACGTCTGGGTTGGGATATTATATACGTCTATAGCGTTATATATCCTAACTTAAGGCAGGCTATCATCTCGGATGTAGTATTTTACAACGTTCCTGGCGTATCGGCCCCTACTTCTCGGTGGGAACATTATATACGTCTATAACGTAATATAACCAAACCTAACACATCTAGCCCCTCGCTGGTAATGTTTTACAGAATCCCGTTCGTGTCGTCCCGTACGTCTCGGTTGGGATATTATATACGTCTATAGCGTTATATATCCTAACCTAAGGCAGGCTAACATCTCGGATGCAGTATTTTACAACATTCCTGGCGTATCGGCCCCTACTTCTCGGTGGGAACATTATATACGTCTATAACGTATCATAACCTAACCTAACCCATCTAGCCCCTCGCTTGTAATGTTTTACAGAATCCCGTTCCTGTCGTCCCGTACGTCTCGCTTGGGACGTTATGAACGTCTACAGCGATATATATCCTAACGTAAGGCAGGCTAACATCTCGGATGTAGTATTTTACAACAGTCCTGGCGTATCGGCCCCTACTTCTCGGTGGGAACATTATATACGTCTATAACGTAACATAACCTAACCTAACCCATCTAGCCCCTCGCTGGTAATGTATTACAGAATCCCGTTCCTGTCGTCCCGTACGTCTCGGTTGGGATATTATATACGTCTATAGCGTTATACATCCTAACCTAAGGCAGGCTATCATCTCGGATGTAGTATTTTACAACATTCCTGGCGTATCGGCCCCTACTTCTCGGTGGGAACATTATATACGTCTATAACGTATCATAACCTAACCTAACCCATCTAGCCCCTCGCTGGTAATGTTTTACAGAATCCCGTTCCTGTCGTCCCGTACGTCTCGGTTGGGACGTTATGAACGTCTACAGCGATATATATCCTAACGTAAGGTAGGCTAACATCTCGGATGTAGTATTTTACAACAGTCCTGGCGTATCGGCCATTACTTCTCGGTGGGAACATTATATACGTCTATAACGTAACATAACGTAACCTAACTCATCTAGCCCCTCGCTGGTAATGTATTACAGAATCCCGTTCCTGTTGTGCCGTACGTCTCGGTTGGGACATTATATACGTCTATAGCGTTATATATCCTAACCTAAGGCAGGCTAACATCTCAGATGTAGTATATTACATCATTCCTGGCGTATCGGCCTCTACAAATCGGTGGAAGCATTATATACGTCTATAACGTAATATAACCTAACCTAACACATCTAGCCCCTCGCTGGTAATGTTTTACAGAATCCCGTTCGTGTCGTCCCGTACGTCTCGGTTGGGATATTATATACGTCTATAGCGTTATATATCCTAACCTAAGGCAGGCTATCATCTCGGATGTAGTATTTTACAACATTCCTGGCGTATCGGCCTCTACTTCTCGGTGGGAACATTATATTCGTCTATAACGTAATATAACCTAACCTATCACATCTAGCCCCTCGCTGGTAATGTTTTTCAAAATCCCGTTCGTGTCGTCCCGTACGTCTCGGTTGGGACGTTATGAACGTCTACAGCGATATATATCCTAACGTAAGGCAGGCTAACATCTCGGATGTAGTATATTACATCATTCCTGGCGTATCGACCACTACTTCTCGGTGGAAACATTATATACGTCTATAACGTAATATAACCTAACCTAACACATCTAGCTATTCGCTTTAATGTTTCATAGAATCCCGTTCGTGTCGTCCGGTTCGTCTCGGTTGGGAAATTATATACGTCTATAGCGTTATATATCCTATCTTAAGGCAGGCTATCATCTCGGATGTAGTATTTTACAACGTTCCTGGTGGGTCGGCCTCTACTTCTCGGTGGGAACATTATATTCGTCTATAACGTAATATAACCTAACCTAACACATCTAGCCCCTCGCTGGTAATGTTTTACAGAATACCGTTCGTGTCGTCCCATACGTCTCGGTTGGGATATTAAATACGTCTATAGCGTTATATATCCTAACCTAAGGCAGGCTATCATCTCGGATGTAGTATTTTACAACATTCCTGGCGTATCGGCCCCTACTTCTCGGTGGGAACATTATATACGTCTATAACGTATCATAACCTAACCTAACCCATCTAGCCCCTCGCTGGTAATGTTTTACAGAATCCCGTTCCTGTCGTCCCGTACGTCTCGGTTGGGATATTATATACGTCTATAGCATTATATATCCTAACCTAAGGCAGGCTAACATCTCGGATGTAGTATATTACATCATTCCTGGCCTATCGACAAATACTTCTCGGTGGAAACATTATATACGTCTATAACGTAATATAACCTAACCTAACACATCTAGCCCCTCGCTGGTAATGTTTTACAGAATCCCGTTCGTGTCGTCCCGTACGTCTCGGTTGGGATATTATATACGTCTATAGCGTTATATATCCTAACCTAAGGCAGGCTATCATCTCGGATGTAGTATTTTACAACATTCCTGGCGTATCGGCCCCTACTTCTTGGTGGGAACATTATATACGTCTATAACGTATCATAACCTAACCTAACCCATCTAGCCCCTCGCTGGGAATGTTTTACAGAATCCCGTTCGTGTCGTCCCATACGTCTCGGTTGGGATATTAAATACGTCTATAGCGTTATATATCCTAACCTAAGGCAGGCTATCATCTCGGATGTAGTATTTTACAACATTCCTGGCGTATCGGCCCCTACTTCTCGGTGGGAACATTATATACGTCTATAACGTATCATAACCTAACCTAACCCATCTAGCCCCTCGCTGGTAATGTTTTACAGAATCCCGTTCCTGTCGTCCCGTACGTCTCGGTTGGGATATTATATACGTCTATAGCATTATATATCCTAACCTAAGGCAGGCTAACATCTCGGATGTAGTATATTACATCATTCCTGGCCTATCGACAAATACTTCTCGGTGGAAACATTATATACGTCTATAACGTAATATAACCTAACCTAACACATCTAGCCCCTCGCTGGTAATGTTTTACAGAATCCCGTTCGTGTCGTCCCGTACGTCTCGGTTGGGATATTATATACGTCTATAGCGTTATATATCCTAACCTAAGGCAGGCTATCATCTCGGATGTAGTATTTTACAACATTCCTGGCGTATCGGCCCCTACTTCTTGGTGGGAACATTATATACGTCTATAACGTATCATAACCTAACCTAACCCATCTAGCCCCTCGCTGGGAATGTTTTACAGAATCCCGTTCCTGTCGTCCCGTACGTCACGGATGGGACGTTATGAACATCTACAGCGATATATATCCTAACGTAAGGCAGGCTAACATTTCGGATGTAGTATTTTACAACAGTCCTGGCGTATCGGACCCTACTTCTCGGTGGGAACATTATATACGTCTATAACGTAACATAACGTAACCTAACCCATCTAGCCGCTCGCTGGTAATGTATTACAGAATCCCGTTCCTGTTGTGCCGTACGTCTCGGTTGGGATATTATATACGTCTATAGCGTTATATATCCTAACTTAAGGCAGGCTATCATCTCGTATGTAGTATTTTACAACGTTCCTGGCGGGTCGGCCTCTACTTCTCGGTGGGAACATTATATTCGTCTATAACGTAATATAACCTAACCTAACACATCTAGCCCCTCGCTGGTAATGTTTTACAGAATCCCGTTCGCGTCGTCCCGTACGTCTCTGTTGGGATATTATATACGTCTATAGCGTTATATATCCTAACCTAAGGCAGGCTAACATCTCGGATGCAGTATTTTACAACATTCCTGGCGTATCGGCCCCTACTTCTCGGTGGGAACATTATGTACGTCTATAACGTATCATAACCTAACCTAACCCATCTAGCCCCTCGCTGGGAATGTTTTACAGAATCCCGTTCCTGTCGTCCCGTACGTCTCGGTTGGGACGTTATGAACGTCTACAGCGATATATATCCTAACGTAAGGCAGGCTAACGTCTCGGATGTAGTATTTTACAACAGTCCTGGCGTATCGGCCCCTACTTCTCGGTGGGAACATTATATACGTCTATAACGTAATATAACCTAACCTATCACATCTAGCCCCTCGCTGGTAATGTTTTACAGAATCCCGTTTGTGTCGTCCCGTAAATCTCGGTTGGGACATTATATACTACTACAGCGTTATATATCCTAACCTAAGGCAGGCTAACATCTCGGATGCAGTATTTTACAACATTCCTGGCGGGTCGGCACCTACTTCTCGGTGGGAACATTATATACGTCTATAACGTAATATAACCTAACCTAACATATCTAGCTCCTCGCTGGTAATGTTTTACAAAGTCCCGTTCGTGTCGTCCCGTACGTCTCGGTTGGGATATTATATACGTCTATAGCGTTATATATCCTAACCTAAGGCAGGCTATCATCTCGGATGTAGTATTTTACAACATTCCTAGCGCATCGGCCTCTACTTCTCGGTGGGAACATTATATTCGTCTATAACGTAATATAACCTAACCTATCATATCTAGCCCCTCGCTGGTAATGTTTCACAGAATCCCGTTCGTGTCGTCCCGTTCGTCTCGGTTGGGACATTATATACGTCTGTAGCGTTATATATCCTAACTTAAGGCAGGCTATCATCTCGGATGTAGTATTTTACAACGTTCCTGGCGGGTCGGCCCCTACTTCTCGGTGGGAACATTATATACGTCTATAACGTATCATAACCTAACCTAACCCATCTAGCCCCTCGCTGGTAATTTTTTACAGAATCCCGTTCCTGTCGTCCCGTACGTCTCGGTTGGGACGTTATGAACGTCTACAGCGATATATATCCTAACGTAAGGCAGGCTAACATCTCGGATGTAGTATTTTACAACAGTCCTGGCGTATCGGCCCCTACTTCTCGGTGGGAACATTATATACGTCTATAACGTAACATAACGTAACCTAACCCATCTAGCCGCTCGCTGGTAATGTATTACAGAATCCCGTTCCTGTTGTGCCGTACGTCTCGGTTGGGATATTATATACGTCTATAGCGTTATATATCCTAACTTAAGGCAGGCTATCATCTCGGATGTAGTATTTTACAACATTCCTGGCGTATCGGCCCTTACTTCTCGGTGGGAACATTATATACGTCTATAACGTATCATAACCTAACCTAACCCGTCTAGCCCCTCGCTGGCAATGTTTTACAGAATCCCGTTCCTGTCGTCCCGTACGTCTCGGTTGGGACGTTATGAACATCTACAGCGATATATATCCTAACTTAAGGCAGGCTAACATTTCGGATGTAGTATTTTACAACAGTCCTGGCGTATCGGCCCCTACTTCTCGGTGGGAACATTATATACGTCTATAACGTAACATAACGTAGCCTAACCCATCTAGCCGCTCGCTGGTAATGTATTACAGAATCCCGTTCCTGTTGTGCCGTACGTCTCGGTTGGGATATTATATACGTCTATAGCGTTATATATCCTAACTTAAGGCAGGCTATCATCTCGTATGTAGTATTTTACAACGTTCCTGGCGGGTCGGCCTCTACTTCTCGGTGGGAACATTATATTCGTCTATAACGTAATATAACCTAACCTAACACATCTAGCCCCTCGCTGGTAATGTTTTACAGAATCCCGTTCGTGTCGTCCCGTACGTCTCGGTTGGGTTATTATATACGTCTATAGCGTTATATATCCTAACCTAAGGCAGGCTAACATCTCGGATGCAGTATTTTACAACATTCCTGGCGTATCGGCCCCTACTTCTCGGTGGGAACATTATATACGTCTATAACGTATCATAACCTAACCTAACCCATCTAGCCCCTCGCTGGGAATGTTTTACAGAATCCCGTTCCTGTCGTCCCGTACGTCTCGGTTGGGACGTTATGAACGTCTACAGCGATATATATCCTAACGTAAGGCAGGCTAACATCTCGGATGAAGTATTTTACAACAGTCCTGGCGTATCGGCCCCTACTTCTCGGTGGGAACATTATATACGTCTATAACGTAACATAACCTAACCTAACCCATCTAGCCCCTCGCTGGTAATGTATTACAGAATCCCGTTCCTGTTGTGCCGTACGTCTCGGTTGGGATATTATATACGTCTATAGCGTTATATATCCTAACCTAAAGCAGGCTATCTTCTCGGATGCAGTATTTTACAACAGTCCTGGCGTATCGGCCCCTACTTCTCGGTGGGAACATTATATACGTCTATAACGTAACATAACGTAACCTAACCCATCTAGTTGCTCGCTCGTAATGTATTACAGAATCCCGTTCCTGTTGTGCCGTACGTCTCGGTTGGGATATTATATACGTCTATAGCGTTATATATCCTAACTTAAGGCAGGCTATCATCTCGGATGTAGTAATTTACAACGTTCCTGGCGGGTCGACCTCTACTTCTCGGTGGGAACATTATATTCGTCTATAACGTAATATAACCTAACCTAACACATCTAGCCCCTCGCTGGTAATGTTTTACAGAATACCGTTCGTGTCGTCCCATACGTCTCGGTTGGGATATTAAATACGTCTATAGCGTTATATATCCTAACCTAAGGCAGGCTATCATCTCGGATGTAGTATTTTACAACATTCCTGGCGTATCGGCCCCTACTTCTCGGTGGGAACATTATATACGTCTATAACGTAACATAACGTAACCTAACCCATCTAGCCGCTCGCTGGTAATGTATTACAGAATCCCGTTCCTGTTGTGCCGTACGTCTCGGTTGGGATATTATATACGTCTATAGCGTTATATATCCTAACGTAAGGCAGGCTAACGTCTCGGATGTAGTATTTTACAACAGTCCTGGCGTATCGGCCCCTACATCTCGGTGGCAACATTATATACGTCTATAACGTAACATAACGTAACCTAACCCATCTAGCCGCTCGCTGGTAATGTATTACAGAATCCCGTTCCTGTTGTGCCGTACGTCTCGGTTGGGATATTATATACGTCTATAGCGTTATATATCCTAACTTAAGGCAGGCTATCATCTCGGATGTAGTATTTTACAACGTTCCTGGCGTATCGGCCCCTACTTCTCGGTGGGAACATTATATACGTCTATAACGTAATATAACCAAACCTAACACATCTAGCCCCTCGCTGGTAATGTTTTACAGAATCCCGTTCGTGTCGTCCCGTACGTCTCGGTTGGGATATTATATACGTCTATAGCGTTATATATCCTAACCTAAGGCAGGCTAACATCTCGGATGCAGTATTTTACAACATTCCTGGCGTATCGGCCCCTACTTCTCGGTGGGAACATTATATACGTCTATAACGTATCATAACCTAACCTAACCCATCTAGCCCCTCGCTTGTAATGTTTTACAGAATCCCGTTCCTGTCGTCCCGTACGTCTCGCTTGGGACGTTATGAACGTCTACAGCGATATATATCCTAACGTAAGGCAGGCTAACATCTCGGATGTAGTATTTTACAACAGTCCTGGCGTATCGGCCCCTACTTCTCGGTGGGAACATTATATACGTCTATAACGTAACATAACCTAACCTATCACATCTAGCCCCTCGCTGGTAATGTTTTACAGAATCCCGTTTGTGTCGTCCCGTAAGTCTCGGTTGGGACATTATATACTACTACAGCGTTATATATCCTAACCTAAGGCAGGCTAACATCTCGGATGTAGTATTTTACAACGTTCCTGGCGGGTCGGCCCCTACTTCTCGGTGGGAACATTATATACGTCTATAACGTATCATAACCTAACCTAACCCATCTAGCCCCTCGCTGGTAATTTTTTACAGAATCCCGTTCCTGTCGTCCCGTACGTCTCGGTTGGGACGTTATGAACGTCTACAGCGATATATATCCTAACGTAAGGCAGGCTAACATCTCGGATGTAGTATTTTACAACAGTCCTGGCGTATCGGCCCCTACTTCTCGGTGGGAACATTATATACGTCTATAACGTAACATAACGTAACCTAACCCATCTAGCCGCTCGCTGGTAATGTATTACAGAATCCCGTTCCTGTTGTGCCGTACGTCTCGGTTGGGATATTATATACGTCTATAGCGTTATATATCCTAACTTAAGGCAGGCTATCATCTCGGATGTAGTATTTTACAATATTCCTGGCGTATCGGCCCCTACTTCTCGGTGGGAACATTATATACGTCTATAACGTATCATAACCTAACCTAACCCATCTAGCCCCTCGCTGGCAATGTTTTACAGAATCCCGTTCCTGTCGTCCCGTACGTCTCGGTTGGGACGTTATGAACATCTACAGCGATATATATCCTAACTTAAGGCAGGCTAACATTTCGGATGTAGTATTATACAACAGTCTTGGCGTATCGGCCCCTACTTCTCGGTGGGAACATTATATACGTCTATAACGTAACATAACGTAACCTAACCCATCTAGCCGCTCGCTGGTAATGTATTACAGAATCCCGTTCCTGTTGTGCCGTACGTCTCGGTTGGGATATTATATACGTCTATAGCGTTATATATCCTAACTTAAGGCAGGCTATCATCTCGTATGTAGTATTTTACAACGTTCCTGGCGGGTCGCCCTCTACTTCTCGGTGGGAACATTATATACGTCTATAACGTATCATAACCTAACCTAACCCATCTAGCCCCTCGCTGGGAATGTTTTACAGAATCCCGTTCCTGTCGTCCCGTACGTCTCGGTTGGGATATTATATACGTCTATAGCGTTATATATCCTAACCTAAGGCAGGCTAACATCTCGGATGCAGTATTTTACAACATTCCTGGCGTATCGGCCCCTACTTCTCGGTGGGAACATTATATACGTCTATAACGTATCATAACCTAACCTAACCCATCTAGCCCCTCGCTGGGAATGTTTTACAGAATCCCGTTCCTGTCGTCCCGTACGTCTCGGTTGGGACGTTATGAACGTCTACAGCGATATATATCCTAACGTAAGGAAGGCTAACGTCTCGGATGTAGTATTTTACAACAGTCCTGGCGTATCGGCCCCTACTTCTCGGTGGGAACATTATATACGTCTATAACGTAATATAACCTAACCTATCACATCTAGCCCCTCGCTGATAATGTTTTACAGAATCCCGTTTGTGTCGTCCCGTAAGTCTCGGTTGGGACATTATATACTACTACAGCGTTATATATCCTAACCTAAGGCAGGCTAACATCTCGGATGCAGTATTTTACAACATTCCTGGCGGGTCGGCACCTACTTCTCGGTGGGAACATTATATACGTCTATAACGTAATATAACCTAACCTAACATATCTAGCTCCTCGCTGGTAATGTTTTACAAAGTCCCGTTCGTGTCGTCCCGTACGTCTGGGTTGGGATATTATATACGTCTATAGCGTTATATATCCTAACTTAAGGCAGGCTATCATCTCGGATGTAGTATTTTACAACGTTCCTGGCGTATCGGCCCCTACTTCTCGGTGGGAACATTATATTCGTCTATAACGTAATATAACCTAACCTATCACATCTAGCCCCTCGCTGGTAATGTTTCACAGAAACCCGTTCGTGTCGTCCCGTTCGTCTCGGTTGGGACATTATATACGTCTGTAGCGTTATATATCCTAACTTAAGGCAGGCTATCATCTCGGATGTAGTATTTTACAACGTTCTTGGCGGGTCGGCCCCTACTTCTCGGTGGGAACATTATATACGTCTATAACGTATCATAACCTAACCTAACCCATCTAGCCCCTCGCTGGTAATTTTTTACAGAATCCCGTTCCTGTCGTCCCGTACGTCTTGGTTGGGACGTTATGAACGTCTACAGCGATATATATCCTAACGTAAGGCAGGCTAACATCTCGGATGTAGTATTTTACAACAGTCCTGGCGTATCGGCCCCTACTTCTCGGTGGGAACATTATATACGTCTATAACGTAACATAACGTAACCTAACCCATCTAGCCGCTCGCTGGTAATGTATTACAGAATCCCGTTCCTCTTGTGCCGTACGTCTCGGTTGGGATATTATATACGTCTATAGCGTTATATATCCTAACTTAAGGCAGGCTATCATCTCGGATGTAGTATTTTACAACATTCCTGGCGTATCGGCCCCTACTTCTCGGTGGGAACATTATATACGTCTATAACGTATCATAATCTAACCTAACCCATCTAGCCCCTCGCTGGCAATGTTTTACAGAATCCCGTTCCTGTCGTCCCGTACGTCTCGGTTGGGACGTTATGAACGTCTACAGCGATATATATCCTAACGTAAGGCAGGCTAACATTGTCGGATGTAGTATTTTACAACAGTCCTGGCGTATCGGCCCCTACTTCTCGGTGGGAACATTATATACGTCTATAACGTAACATAACGTAACCTAACCCATCTAGCCGCTCGCTGGTAATGTATTACAGAATCCCGTTCCTGTTGTGCCGTACGTCTGGGTTGGGATATTATATACGTCTATAGCGTTATATATCCTAACTTAAGGCAGGCTATCATCTCGGATGTAGTATTTTACAACGTTCCTGGCGTATCGGCCCCTACTTCTCGGTGGGAACATTATATACGTCTATAACGTAATATAACCAAACCTAACACATCTAGCCCCTCGCTGGTAATGTTTTACAGAATCCCGTTCGTGTCGTCCCGTACGTCTCGGTTGGGATATTATATACGTCTATAGCGTTATATATCCTAACCTAAGGCAGGCTAACATCTCGGATGCAGTATTTTACAACATTCCTGGCGTATCGGCCCCTACTTCTCGGTGGGAACATTATATACGTCTATAACGTATCATAACCTAACCTAACCCATCTAGCCCCTCGCTTGTAATGTTTTACAGAATCCCGTTCCTGTCGTCCCGTACGTCTCGCTTGGGACGTTATGAACGTCTACAGCGATATATATCCTAACGTAAGGCAGGCTAACATCTCGGATGTAGTATTTTACAACAGTCCTGGCGTATCGGCCCCTACTTCTCGGTGGGAACATTATATACGTCTATAACGTAACATAACCTAACCTAACCCATCTAGCCCCTCGCTGGTAATGTATTACAGAATCCCGTTCCTGTCGTCCCGTACGTCTCGGTTGGGATATTATATACGTCTATAGCGTTATACATCCTAACCTAAGGCAGGCTATCATCTCGGATGTAGTATTTTACAACATTCCTGGCCTATCGACAAATACTTCTCGGTGGAAACATTATATACGTCTATAACGTAATATAACCTAACCTAACACATCTAGCCCCTCGCTGGTAATGTTTTACAGAATCCCGTTCGTGTCGTCCCGTACGTCTCGGTTGGGATATTATATACGTCTATAGCGTTATATATCCTAACCTAAGGCAGGCTATCATCTCGGATGTAGTATTTTACAACATTCCTGGCGTATCGGCCCCTACTTCTTGGTGGGAACATTATATACGTCTATAACGTATCATAACCTAACCTAACCCATCTAGCCCCTCGCTGGGAATGTTTTACAGAATCCCGTTCGTGTCGTCCCATACGTCTCGGTTGGGATATTAAATACGTCTATAGCGTTATATATCCTAACCTAAGGCAGGCTATCATCTCGGATGTAGTATTTTACAACATTCCTGGCGTATCGGCCCCTACTTCTCGGTGGGAACATTATATACGTCTATAACGTATCATAACCTAACCTAACCCATCTAGCCCCTCGCTGGTAATGTTTTACAGAATCCCGTTCCTGTCGTCCCGTACGTCTCGGTTGGGATATTATATACGTCTATAGCATTATATATCCTAACCTAAGGCAGGCTAACATCTCGGATGTAGTATATTACATCATTCCTGGCCTATCGACAAATACTTCTCGGTGGAAACATTATATACGTCTATAACGTAATATAACCTAACCTAACACATCTAGCCCCTCGCTGGTAATGTTTTACAGAATCCCGTTCGTGTCGTCCCGTACGTCTCGGTTGGGATATTATATACGTCTATAGCGTTATATATCCTAACCTAAGGCAGGCTATCATCTCGGATGTAGTATTTTACAACATTCCTGGCGTATCGGCCCCTACTTCTTGGTGGGAACATTATATACGTCTATAACGTATCATAACCTAACCTAACCCATCTAGCCCCTCGCTGGGAATGTTTTACAGAATCCCGTTCCTGTCGTCCCGTACGTCTCGGATGGGACGTTATGAACATCTACAGCGATATATATCCTAACGTAAGGCAGGCTAACATTTCGGATGTAGTATTTTACAACAGTCCTGGCGTATCGGCCCCTACTTCTCGGTGGGAACATTATATACGTCTATAACGTAACATAACGTAACCTAACCCATCTAGCCGCTCGCTGGTAATGTATTACAGAATCCCGTTCCTGTTGTGCCGTACGTCTCGGTTGGGATATTATATACGTCTATAGCGTTATATATCCTAACTTAAGGCAGGCTATCATCTCGTATGTAGTATTTTACAACGTTCCTGGCGGGTCGGCCTCTACTTCTCGGTGGGAACATTATATTCGTCTATAACGTAATATAACCTAACCTAACACATCTAGCCCCTCGCTGGTAATGTTTTACAGAATCCCGTTCGCGTCGTCCCGTACGTCTCGGTTGGGATATTATATACGTCTATAGCGTTATATATCCTAACCTAAGGCAGGCTAACATCTCGGATGCAGTATTTTACAACATTCCTGGCGTATCGGCCCCTACTTCTCGGTGGGAACATTATGTACGTCTATAACGTATCATAACCTAACCTAACCCATCTAGCCCCTCGCTGGGAATGTTTTACAGAATCCCGTTCCTGTCGTCCCGTACGTCTCGGTTGGGACGTTATGAACGTCTACAGCGATATATATCCTAACGTAAGGCAGGCTAACGTCTCGGATGTAGTATTTTACAACAGTCCTGGCGTATCGGCCCCTACTTCTCGGTGGGAACATTATATACGTCTATAACGTAATATAACCTAACCTATCACATCTAGCCCCTCGCTGGTAATGTTTTACAGAATCCCGTTTGTGTCGTCCCGTAAATCTCGGTTGGGACATTATATACTACTACAGCGTTATATATCCTAACCTAAGGCAGGCTAACATCTCGGATGCAGTATTTTACAACATTCCTGGCGGGTCGGCACCTACTTCTCGGTGGGAACATTATATACGTCTATAACGTAATATAACCTAACCTAACATATCTAGCTCCTCGCTGGTAATGTTTTACAAAGTCCCGTTCGTGTCGTCCCGTACGTCTCGGTTGGGATATTATATACGTCTATAGCGTTATATATCCTAACCTAAGGCAGGCTATCATCTCGGATGTAGTATTTTACAACATTCCTAGCGCATCGGCCTCTACTTCTCGGTGGGAACATTATATTCGTCTATAACGTAATATAACCTAACCTATCATATCTAGCCCCTCGCTGGTAATGTTTCACAGAATCCCGTTCGTGTCGTCCCGTTCGTCTCGGTTGGGACATTATATACGTCTGTAGCGTTATATATCCTAACGTAAGGCAGGCTAACATCTCGGATGTAGTATTTTACAACAGTCCTGGCGTATCGGCCCCTACTTCTCGGTGGGAACATTATATACGTCTATAACGTAACATAACGTAACCTAACCCATCTAGCCGCTCGCTGGTAATGTATTACAGAATCCCGTTCCTGTTGTGCCGTACGTCTCGGTTGGGATATTATATACGTCTATAGCGTTATATATCCTAACTTAAGGCAGGCTATCATCTCGTATGTAGTATTTTACAACGTTCCTGGCGGGTCGGCCTCTACTTCTCGGTGGGAACATTATATTCGTCTATAACGTAATATAACCTAACCTAACACATCTAGCCCCTCGCTGGTAATGTTTTACAGAATCCCGTTCGTGTCGTCCCGTACGTCTCGGTTGGGATATTATATACGTCTATAGCGTTATATATCCTAACCTAAGGCAGGCTAACATCTCGGATGCAGTATTTTACAACATTCCTGGCGTATCGGCCCCTACTTCTCGGTGGGAACATTATATACGTCTATAACGTATCATAACCTAACCTAACCCATCTAGCCCCTCGCTGGGAATGTTTTACAGAATCCCGTTCCTGTCGTCCCGTACGTCTCGGTTGGGACGTTATGAACGTCTACAGCGATATATATCCTAACGTAAGGAAGGCTAACGTCTCGGATGTAGTATTTTACAACAGTCCTGGCGTATCGGCCTCTACTTCTCGGTGGGAACATTATATTCGTCTATAACGTAATATAACCTAACCTATCACATCTAGCCCCTCGCTGGTAATGTTTCACAGAATCCCGTTCGTGTCGTCCCGTTCGTCTCGGTTGGGACATTATATACGTCTGTAGCGTTATATATCCTAACTTAAGGCAGGCTATCTTCTCGGATGTAGTATTTTACAACAGTCCTGGCGTATCGGCCCCTACTTCTCGGTGGGAACATTATATACGTCTATAACGTAACATAACGTAACCTAACCCATCTAGCCGCTCGCTGGTAATGTATTACAGAATCCCGTTCCTGTTGTGCCGTACGTCTCGGTTGGGATATTATATACGTCTATAGCGTTATATATCCTAACTTAAGGCAGGCTATCATCTCGGATGTAGTATTTTACAACATTCCTGGCGTATCGGCCCCTACTTCTCGGTGGGAACATTATATACGTCTATAACGTATCATAACCTAACCTAACCCATCTAGCCCCTCGCTGGCAATGTTTTACAGAATCCCGTTCCTGTCGTCCCGTACGTCTCGGTTGGGACGTTATGAACATCTACAGCGATATATATCCTAACTTAAGGCAGGCTAACATTTCGGATGTAGTATTATACAACAGTCCTGGCGTATCGGCCCCTACTTCTCGGTGGGAACATTATATACGTCTATAACGTAACATAACCTAACCTAACCCATCTAGCCCCTCGCTGGTAATGTATTACAGAATCCCGTTCCTGTCGTCCCGTACGTCTCGGTTGGGATATTATATACGTCTATAGCGTTATACATCCTAACCTAAGGCAGGCTATCATCTCGGATGTAGTATTTTACAACATTCCTGGCGTATCGGCCCCTACTTCTCGGTGGGAACATTATATACGTCTATAACGTATCATAACCTAACCTAACCCATCTAGCCCCTCGCTGGTAATGTTTTACAGAATCCCGTTCCTGTCGTCCCGTACGTCTCGGTTGGGACGTTATGAACGTCTACAGCGATATATATCCTAACGTAAGGTAGGCTAACATCTCGGATGTAGTATTTTACAACAGTCCTGGCGTATCGGCCATTACTTCTCGGTGGGAACATTATATACGTCTATAACGTAACATAACGTAACCTAACTCATCTAGCCCCTCGCTGGTAATGTATTACAGAATCCCGTTCCTGTTGTGCCGTACGTCTCGGTTGGGACATTATATACGTCTATAGCGTTATATATCCTAACCTAAGGCAGGCTAACATCTCAGATGTAGTATATTACATCATTCCTGGCGTATCGGCCTCTACAAATCGGTGGAAGCATTATATACGTCTATAACGTAATATAACCTAACCTAACACATCTAGCCCCTCGCTGGTAATGTTTTACAGAATCCCGTTCGTGTCGTCCCGTACGTCTCGGTTGGGATATTATATACGTCTATAGCGTTATATATCCTAACCTAAGGCAGGCTATCATCTCGGATGTAGTATTTTACAACATTCCTGGCGTATCGGCCTCTACTTCTCGGTGGGAACATTATATTCGTCTATAACGTAATATAACCTAACCTATCACATCTAGCCCCTCGCTGGTAATGTTTTTCAAAATCCCGTTCGTGTCGTCCCGTACGTCTCGGTTGGGACGTTATGAACGTCTACAGCGATATATATCCTAACGTAAGGCAGGCTAACATCTCGGATGTAGTATATTACATCATTCCTGGCGTATCGACCACTACTTCTCGGTGGAAACATTATATACGTCTATAACGTAATATAACCTAACCTAACACATCTAGCTATTCGCTTTAATGTTTCATAGAATCCCGTTCGTGTCGTCCGGTTCGTCTCGGTTGGGAAATTATATACGTCTATAGCGTTATATATCCTATCTTAAGGCAGGCTATCATCTCGGATGTAGTATTTTACAACGTTCCTGGTGGGTCGGCCTCTACTTCTCGGTGGGAACATTATATTCGTCTATAACGTAATATAACCTAACCTAACACATCTAGCCCCTCGCTGGTAATGTTTTACAGAATACCGTTCGTGTCGTCCCATACGTCTCGGTTGGGATATTAAATACGTCTATAGCGTTATATATCCTAACCTAAGGCAGGCTATCATCTCGGATGTAGTATTTTACAACATTCCTGGCGTATCGGCCCCTACTTCTCGGTGGGAACATTATATACGTCTATAACGTATCATAACCTAACCTAACCCATCTAGCCCCTCGCTGGTAATGTTTTACAGAATCCCGTTCCTGTCGTCCCGTACGTCTCGGTTGGGATATTATATACGTCTATAGCATTATATATCCTAACCTAAGGCAGGCTAACATCTCGGATGTAGTATATTACATCATTCCTGGCCTATCGACAAATACTTCTCGGTGGAAACATTATATACGTCTATAACGTAATATAACCTAACCTAACACATCTAGCCCCTCGCTGGTAATGTTTTACAGAATCCCGTTCGTGTCGTCCCGTACGTCTCGGTTGGGATATTATATACGTCTATAGCGTTATATATCCTAACCTAAGGCAGGCTATCATCTCGGATGTAGTATTTTACAACATTCCTGGCGTATCGGCCCCTACTTCTTGGTGGGAACATTATATACGTCTATAACGTATCATAACCTAACCTAACCCATCTAGCCCCTCGCTGGGAATGTTTTACAGAATCCCGTTCGTGTCGTCCCATACGTCTCGGTTGGGATATTAAATACGTCTATAGCGTTATATATCCTAACCTAAGGCAGGCTATCATCTCGGATGTAGTATTTTACAACATTCCTGGCGTATCGGCCCCTACTTCTCGGTGGGAACATTATATACGTCTATAACGTATCATAACCTAACCTAACCCATCTAGCCCCTCGCTGGTAATGTTTTACAGAATCCCGTTCCTGTCGTCCCGTACGTCTCGGTTGGGATATTATATACGTCTATAGCATTATATATCCTAACCTAAGGCAGGCTAACATCTCGGATGTAGTATATTACATCATTCCTGGCCTATCGACAAATACTTCTCGGTGGAAACATTATATACGTCTATAACGTAATATAACCTAACCTAACACATCTAGCCCCTCGCTGGTAATGTTTTACAGAATCCCGTTCGTGTCGTCCCGTACGTCTCGGTTGGGATATTATATACGTCTATAGCGTTATATATCCTAACCTAAGGCAGGCTATCATCTCGGATGTAGTATTTTACAACATTCCTGGCGTATCGGCCCCTACTTCTTGGTGGGAACATTATATACGTCTATAACGTATCATAACCTAACCTAACCCATCTAGCCCCTCGCTGGGAATGTTTTACAGAATCCCGTTCCTGTCGTCCCGTACGTCTCGGATGGGACGTTATGAACATCTACAGCGATATATATCCTAACGTAAGGCAGGCTAACATTTCGGATGTAGTATTTTACAACAGTCCTGGCGTATCGGCCCCTACTTCTCGGTGGGAACATTATATACGTCTATAACGTAACATAACGTAACCTAACCCATCTAGCCGCTCGCTGGTAATGTATTACAGAATCCCGTTCCTGTTGTGCCGTACGTCTCGGTTGGGATATTATATACGTCTATAGCGTTATATATCCTAACTTAAGGCAGGCTATCATCTCGTATGTAGTATTTTACAACGTTCCTGGCGGGTCGGCCTCTACTTCTCGGTGGGAACATTATATTCGTCTATAACGTAATATAACCTAACCTAACACATCTAGCCCCTCGCTGGTAATGTTTTACAGAATCCCGTTCGCGTCGTCCCGTACGTCTCGGTTGGGATATTATATACGTCTATAGCGTTATATATCCTAACCTAAGGCAGGCTAACATCTCGGATGCAGTATTTTACAACATTCCTGGCGTATCGGCCCCTACTTCTCGGTGGGAACATTATGTACGTCTATAACGTATCATAACCTAACCTAACCCATCTAGCCCCTCGCTGGGAATGTTTTACAGAATCCCGTTCCTGTCGTCCCGTACGTCTCGGTTGGGACGTTATGAACGTCTACAGCGATATATATCCTAACGTAAGGCAGGCTAACGTCTCGGATGTAGTATTTTACAACAGTCCTGGCGTATCGGCCCCTACTTCTCGGTGGGAACATTATATACGTCTATAACGTAATATAACCTAACCTATCACATCTAGCCCCTCGCTGGTAATGTTTTACAGAATCCCGTTTGTGTCGTCCCGTAAATCTCGGTTGGGACATTATATACTACTACAGCGTTATATATCCTAACCTAAGGCAGGCTAACATCTCGGATGCAGTATTTTACAACATTCCTGGCGGGTCGGCACCTACTTCTCGGTGGGAACATTATATACGTCTATAACGTAATATAACCTAACCTAACATATCTAGCTCCTCGCTGGTAATGTTTTACAAAGTCCCGTTCGTGTCGTCCCGTACGTCTCGGTTGGGATATTATATACGTCTATAGCGTTATATATCCTAACCTAAGGCAGGCTATCATCTCGGATGTAGTATTTTACAACATTCCTAGCGCATCGGCCTCTACTTCTCGGTGGGAACATTATATTCGTCTATAACGTAATATAACCTAACCTATCATATCTAGCCCCTCGCTGGTAATGTTTCACAGAATCCCGTTCGTGTCGTCCCGTTCGTCTCGGTTGGGACATTATATACGTCTGTAGCGTTATATATCCTAACGTAAGGCAGGCTAACATCTCGGATGTAGTATTTTACAACAGTCCTGGCGTATCGGCCCCTACTTCTCGGTGGGAACATTATATACGTCTATAACGTAACATAACGTAACCTAACCCATCTAGCCGCTCGCTGGTAATGTATTACAGAATCCCGTTCCTGTTGTGCCGTACGTCTCGGTTGGGATATTATATACGTCTATAGCGTTATATATCCTAACTTAAGGCAGGCTATCATCTCGTATGTAGTATTTTACAACGTTCCTGGCGGGTCGGCCTCTACTTCTCGGTGGGAACATTATATTCGTCTATAACGTAATATAACCTAACCTAACACATCTAGCCCCTCGCTGGTAATGTTTTACAGAATCCCGTTCGTGTCGTCCCGTACGTCTCGGTTGGGATATTATATACGTCTATAGCGTTATATATCCTAACCTAAGGCAGGCTAACATCTCGGATGCAGTATTTTACAACATTCCTGGCGTATCGGCCCCTACTTCTCGGTGGGAACATTATATACGTCTATAACGTATCATAACCTAACCTAACCCATCTAGCCCCTCGCTGGGAATGTTTTACAGAATCCCGTTCCTGTCGTCCCGTACGTCTCGGTTGGGACGTTATGAACGTCTACAGCGATATATATCCTAACGTAAGGAAGGCTAACGTCTCGGATGTAGTATTTTACAACAGTCCTGGCGTATCGGCCTCTACTTCTCGGTGGGAACATTATATTCGTCTATAACGTAATATAACCTAACCTATCACATCTAGCCCCTCGCTGGTAATGTTTCACAGAATCCCGTTCGTGTCGTCCCGTTCGTCTCGGTTGGGACATTATATACGTCTGTAGCGTTATATATCCTAACTTAAGGCAGGCTATCTTCTCGGATGTAGTATTTTACAACAGTCCTGGCGTATCGGCCCCTACTTCTCGGTGGGAACATTATATACGTCTATAACGTAACATAACGTAACCTAACCCATCTAGCCGCTCGCTGGTAATGTATTACAGAATCCCGTTCCTGTTGTGCCGTACGTCTCGGTTGGGATATTATATACGTCTATAGCGTTATATATCCTAACTTAAGGCAGGCTATCATCTCGGATGTAGTATTTTACAACATTCCTGGCGTATCGGCCCCTACTTCTCGGTGGGAACATTATATACGTCTATAACGTATCATAACCTAACCTAACCCATCTAGCCCCTCGCTGGCAATGTTTTACAGAATCCCGTTCCTGTCGTCCCGTACGTCTCGGTTGGGACGTTATGAACATCTACAGCGATATATATCCTAACTTAAGGCAGGCTAACATTTCGGATGTAGTATTATACAACAGTCCTGGCGTATCGGCCCCTACTTCTCGGTGGGAACATTATATACGTCTATAACGTAACATAACGTAACCTAACCCATCTAGCCGCTCGCTGGTAATGTATTACAGAATCCCGTTCCTGTTGTGCCGTACGTCTCGGTTGGGATATTATATACGTCTATAGCGTTATATATCCTAACTTAAGGCAGGCTATCATCTCGTATGTAGTATTTTACAACGTTCCTGGCGGGTCGGCCTCTACTTCTCGGTGGGAACATTATATTCGTCTATAACGTAATATAACCTAACCTAACACATCTAGCCCCTCGCTGGTAATGTTTTACAGAATCCCGTTCGTGTCGTCCCGTACGTCTCGGTTGGGATATTATATAAGTCTATAGCGTTATATATCCTAACCTAAGGCAGGCTAACATCTCGGATGCAGTATTTTACAACATTCCTGGCGGGTCGGCACCTACTTCTCGGTGGGAACATTATATACGTCTATAACGTAATATAACCTAACCTAACATATCTAGCTCCTCGCTGGTAATGTTTTACAAAGTCCCGTTCGTGTCGTCCCGTACGTCTCGGTTGGGATATTATATACGTCTATAGCGTTATATATCCTAACCTAAGGCAGGCTATCATCTCGGATGTAGTATTTTACAACATTCCTAGCGCATCGGCCTCTACTTCTCGGTGGGAACATTATATTCGTCTATAACGTAATATAACCTAACCTATCACATCTAGCCCCTCGCTGGTAATGTTTCACAGAATCCCGTTCGTGTCGTCCCGTTCGTCTCGGTTGGGACATTATATACGTCTGTAGCGTTATATATCCTAACTTAAAGCAGGCTATCATCTCGGATGTAGTATTTTACAACGTTCTTGGCGGGTCGGCCCCTACTTCTCGGTGGGAACATTATATACGTCTATAACGTATCATAACCTAACCTAACCCATCTAGCCCCTCGCTGGTAATTTTTTACAGAATCCCGTTCCTGTCGTCCCGTACGTCTCGGTTGGGACGTTATGAACGTCTACAGCGATATATATCCTAACGTAAGGCAGGCTAACATCTCGGATGTAGTATTTTACAACAGTCCTGGCGTATCGGCCCCTACTTCTCGGTGGGAACATTATATACGTCTATAACGTAACATAACGTAACCTAACCCATCTAGCCGCTCGCTGGTAATGTATTACAGAATCCCGTTCCTCTTGTGCCGTACGTCTCGGTTGGGATATTATATACGTCTATAGCGTTATATATCCTAACTTAAGGCAGGCTATCATCTCGGATGTAGTATTTTACAACATTCCTGGCGTATCGGCCCCTACTTCTCGGTGGGAACATTATATACGTCTATAACGTATCATAACCTAACCTAACCCATCTAGCCCCTCGCTGGCAATGTTTTACAGAATCCCGTTCCTGTCGTCCCGTACGTCTCGGTTGGGACGTTATGAACGTCTACAGCGATATATATCCTAACGTAAGGCAGGCTAACATTGTCGGATGTAGTATTTTACAACAGTCCTGGCGTATCGGCCCCTACTTCTCGGTGGGAACATTATATACGTCTATAACGTAACATAACGTAACCTAACCCATCTAGCCGCTCGCTGGTAATGTATTACAGAATCCCGTTCCTGTTGTGCCGTACGTCTCGGTTGGGATATTATATACGTCTATAGCGTTATATATCCTAACTTAAGGCAGGCTATCATCTCGGATGTAGTATTTTACAACGTTCCTGGCGTATCGGCCCCTACTTCTCGGTGGGAACATTATATACGTCTATAACGTAGTATAACCAAACCTAACACATCTAGCCCCTCGCTGGTAATGTTTTACAGAATCCCGTTCGTGTCGTCCCGTACGTCTCGGTTGGGATATTATATACGTCTATAGCGTTATATATCCTAACCTAAGGCAGGCTAACATCTCGGATGCAGTATTTTACAACATTCCTGGCGTATCGGCCCCTACTTCTCGGTGGGAACATTATATACGTCTATAACGTATCATAACCTAACCTAACCCATCTAGCCCCTCGCTTGTAATGTTTTACAGAATCCCGTTCCTGTCGTCCCGTACGTCTCGCTTGGGACGTTATGAACGTCTACAGCGATATATATCCTAACGTAAGGCAGGCTAACATCTCGGATGTAGTATTTTACAACAGTCCTGGCGTATCGGCCCCTACTTCTCGGTGGGAACATTATATACGTCTATAACGTAACATAACCTAACCTAACCCATCTAGCCCCTCGCTGGTAATGTATTACAGAATCCCGTTCCTGTCGTCCCGTACGTCTCGGTTGGGATATTATATACGTCTATAGCGTTATATATCCTAACCTAAGGCAGGCTATCATCTCGGATGTAGTATTTTACAACATTCCTGGCGTATCGGCCCCTACTTCTCGGTGGGAACATTATATACGTCTATAACGTATCATAACCTAACCTAACCCATCTAGCCCCTCGCTGGTAATGTTTTACAGAATCCCGTTCCTGTCGTCCCGTACGTCTCGGTTGGGATATTATATACGTCTATAGCGTTATATATCCTAACCTAAGGCAGGCTATCATCTCGGATGTAGTATTTTACAACATTCCTGGCGTATCGGCCCCTACTTCTCGGTGGGAACATTATATACGTCTATAACGTATCATAACCTAACCTAACCCATCTAGCCCCTCGCTGGTAATGTTTTACAGAATCCCGTGCCTGTCGTCCCGTACGTCTCGGTTGGGATATTATATACGTCTATAGCATTATATATCCTAACCTAAGGCAGGCTAACATCTCGGATATAGTATTTTACAACATTCCTGGCGCATCGGCCTCTACTTCTCGGTGGGAACATTATATTCGTCTATAACGTAATATAACCTAACCTATCACATCTAGCCCCTCGCTGGTAATGTTTTACAGAATCCCGTTTGTGTCGCCCCGTAAGTCTCGGTTGGGATATTATATACGTCTATAGCGTTATATATCCTAACCTAAGGCAGGCTATCATCTCGGATGTAGTATCTTACAACATTCCTAGCGCATCGGCCTCTACTTCTCGGTGGGAACATTATATTCGTCTATAACGTAATATAACCTAACCTATCACATCTAGCCCCTCGCTGGTAATGTTTTACAAAATCCCGTTCGTGTCGTCCCGTACGTCTCGGTTGGGATATTATATACGTCTATAGCATTATATATCCTAACCTAAGGCAGGCTAACATCTCGGATGTAGTATATTACATCATTCCTGGCGTATCGACCACTACTTCTCGGTGGGAACATTATATACGTCTATAACGTATCATAACCTAACCCTACCCATCTAGCCCCTCGCTGGTAATGTTTTACAGAATCCCGTTCCTGTCGTCCCGTACGTCTCGGTTGGGACGTTATGAACGTCTACAGCGATATATATCCTAACGTAAGGCAGGCTAACATCTCGGATGTAGTATATTACATCATTCCTGGCGTATCGACCACTACTTCTCGGTGGAAACATTATATAGGTCTATAACGTAATATAACCTAACCTAACACATCTAGCTATTCGCTTTAACGTTTCATAGAATCCCGTTCGTGTCGTCCGGTTCGTCTCGGTTGGGACATTATATACGTCTATAGCGTTATATATCCTATCTTAAGGCAGGCTATCATCTCGGATGTAGTATTTTACAACGTTCCTGGTGGGTCGGCCTCTACTTCTCGGTGGGAACATTATATACGTCTATAACGTATCATAACCTAACCTAACCCATCTAGCCCCTCGCTGGTAATGTTTTACAGAATCCCATTCCTGTCGTCCCGTACGTCTCGGTTGGGATGTTATGAACGTCTACAGCGATATATATCCTAACGTAAGGCAGGCTAACATCTCAGATGTAGTATATTACATCATTCCTGGCGTATCGGCCCCTACTTCTCGGTGGGAACATTATATACGTCTATAACGTATCATAACCTAACCTAACCCATCTAGCCCCTCGCTGGTAATGTTTTACAGAATCCCGTTCCTGTCGTCCCGTACGTCTCGGTTGGGATATTATATACGTCTATAGCATTATATATCCTAACCTAAGGCAGGCTAACATCTCGGATGTAGTATATTACATCATTCCTGGCCTATCGACAAATACTTCTCGGTGGAAACATTATATACGTCTATAACGTAATATAACCTAACCTAACACATCTAGCCCCTCGCTGGTAATGTTTTACAGAATCCCGTTCGTGTCGTCCCGTACGTCTCGGTTGGGATATTATATACGTCTATAGCGTTATATATCCTAACCTAAGGCAGGCTATCATCTCGGATGTAGTATTTTACAACATTCCTGGCGTATCGGCCCCTACTTCTTGGTGGGAACATTATATACGTCTATAACGTATCATAACCTAACCTAACCCATCTAGCCCCTCGCTGGGAATGTTTTACAGAATCCCGTTCCTGTCGTCCCGTACGTCTCGGATGGGACGTTATGAACATCTACAGCGATATATATCCTAACGTAAGGCAGGCTAACATTTCGGATGTAGTATTTTACAACAGTCCTGGCGTATCGGCCCCTACTTCTCGGTGGGAACATTATATACGTCTATAACGTAACATAACGTAACCTAACCCATCTAGCCGCTCGCTGGTAATGTATTACAGAATCCCGTTCCTGTTGTGCCGTACGTCTCGGTTGGGATATTATATACGTCTATAGCGTTATATATCCTAACTTAAGGCAGGCTATCATCTCGGATGTAGTATTTTACAACATTCCTGGCGTATCGGCCCCTACTTCTCGGTGGGAACATTATATACGTCTATAACGTATCATAACCTAACCTAACCCGTCTAGCCCCTCGCTGGCAATGTTTTACAGAATCCCGTTCCTGTCGTCCCGTACGTCTCGGTTGGGACGTTATGAACATCTACAGCGATATATATCCTAACTTAAGGCAGGCTAACATTTCGGATGTAGTATTTTACAACAGTCCTGGCGTATCGGCCCCTACTTCTCGGTGGGAACATTATATACGTCTATAACGTAACATAACGTAGCCTAACCCATCTAGCCGCTCGCTGGTAATGTATTACAGAATCCCGTTTCTGTTGTGCCGTACGTCTCGGTTGGGATATTATATACGTCTATAGCGTTATATATCCTAACTTAAGGCAGGCTATCATCTCGTATGTAGTATTTTACAACGTTCCTGGCGGGTCGGCCTCTACTTCTCGGTGGGAACATTATATTCGTCTATAACGTAATATAACCTAACCTAACACATCTAGCCCCTCGCTGGTAATGTTTTACAGAATCCCGTTCGTGTCGTCCCGTACGTCTCGGTTGGGATATTATATACGTCTATAGCGTTATATATCCTAACCTAAGGCAGGCTAACATCTCGGATGCAGTATTTTACAACATTCCTGGCGTATCGGCCCCTACTTCTCGGTGGGAACATTATATACGTCTGTAACGTATCATAACCTAACCTAACCCATCTAGCCCCTCGCTGGGAATGTTTTACAGAATCCCGTTCCTGTCGTCCCGTACGTCTCGGTTGGGACGTTATGAACGTCTACAGCGATATATATCCTAACGTAAGGAAGGCTATCATCTCGGATGTAGTATTTTACAACAGTCCTGGCGTATCGGCCCCTACTTCTCGGTGGGAACATTATATACGTCTATAACGTAACATAACGTAACCTAACCCATCTAGCCGCTCGCTGGTAATGTATTACAGAATCCCGTTCCTGTTGTGCCGTACGTCTCGGTTGGGATATTATATACGTCTATAGCGTTATATATCCTAACTTAAGGCAGGCTATCATCTCGGATGTAGTATTTTACAACATTCCTGGCGTATCGGCCCCTACTTCTCGGTGGGAACATTATATACGTCTATAACGTATCATAACCTAACCTAACCCATCTAGCCCCTCGCTGGCAATGTTTTACAGAATCCCGTTCCTGTCGTCCCGTACGTCTCGGTTGGGACGTTATGAACATCTACAGCGATATATATCCTAACTTAAGGCAGGCTAACATTTCGGATGTAGTATTATACAACAGTCCTGGCGTATCGGCCCCTACTTCTCGGTGGGAACATTATATACGTCTATAACGTAACATAACGTAACCTAACCCATCTAGCCGCTCGCTGGTAATGTATTACAGAATCCCGTTCCTGTTGTGCCGTACGTCTCGGTTGGGATATTATATACGTCTATAGCGTTATATATCCTAACTTAAGGCAGGCTATCATCTCGTATGTAGTATTTTACAACGTTCCTGGCGGGTCGGCCTCTACTTCTCGGTGGGAACATTATATTCGTCTATAACGTAATATAACCTAACCTAACACATCTAGCCCCTCGCTGGTAATGTTTTACAGAATCCCGTTCGTGTCGTCCCGTACGTCTCGGTTGAGATATTATATACGTCTATAGCGTTATATATCCTAACCTAAGGCAGGCTAACATCTCGGATGCAGTATTTTACAACATTCCTGGCGGGTCGGCACCTACTTCTCGGTGGGAACATTATATACGTCTATAACGTAATATAACCTAACCTAACATATCTAGCTCCTCGCTGGTAATGTTTTACAAAGTCCCGTTCGTGTCGTCCCGTACGTCTCGGTTGGGATATTATATACGTCTATAGCGTTATATATCCTAACCTAAGGCAGGCTATCATCTCGGATGTAGTATTTTACAACATTCCTAGCGCATCGGCCTCTACTTCTCGGTGGGAACATTATATTCGTCTATAACGTAATATAACCTAACCTATCACATCTAGCCCCTCGCTGGTAATGTTTCACAGAATCCCGTTCGTGTCGTCCCGTTCGTCTCGGTTGGGACATTATATACGTCTGTAGCGTTATATATCCTAACTTAAGGCAGGCTATCATCTCGGATGTAGTATTTTACAACGTTCTTGGCGGGTCGGCCCCTACTTCTCGGTGGGAACATTATATACGTCTATAACGTATCATAACCTAACCTAACCCATCTAGCCCCTCGCTGGTAATTTTTTACAGAATCCCGTTCCTGTCGTCCCGTACGTCTCGGTTGGGACGTTATGAACGTCTACAGCGATATATATCCTAACGTAAGGCAGGCTAACATCTCGGATGTAGTATTTTACAACAGTCCTGGCGTATCGGCCCCTACTTCTCGGTGGGAACATTATATACGTCTATAACGTAACATAACGTAACCTAACCCATCTAGCCGCTCGCTGGTAATGTATTACAGAATCCCGTTCCTGTCGTCCCGTACGTCTCGGTTGGGACGTTATGAACGTCTACAGCGATATATATCCTAACGTAAGGCAGGCTAACATTGTCGGATGTAGTATTTTACAACAGTCCTGGCGTATCGGCCCCTACTTCTCGGTGGGAACATTATATACGTCTATAACGTAACATAACGTAACCTAACCCATCTAGCCGCTCGCTGGTAATGTATTACAGAATCCCGTTCCTGTCGTCCCGTACGTCTCGGTTGGGATATTATATACGTCTATAGCGTTATATATCCTAACCTAAGGCAGGCTATCATCTCGGATGTAGTATTTTACAACATTCCTGGCGTATCGGCCCCTACTTCTCGGTGGGAACATTATATACGTCTATAACGTATCATAACCTAACCTAACCCATCTAGCCCCTCGCTGGTAATGTTTTACAGAATCCCGTTCCTGTCGTCCCGTACGTCTCGGTTGGGATATTATATACGTCTATAGCGTTATATATCCTAACCTAAGGCAGGCTATCATCTCGGATGTAGTATTTTACAACATTCCTGGCGTATCGGCCCCTACTTCTCGGTGGGAACATTATATACGTCTATAAGAGTATCATAACCTAACCTAACCCATCTAGCCCCTCGCTGGTAATGTTTTACAGAATCCCGTGCCTGTCGTCCCGTACGTCTCGGTTGGGATATTATATACGTCTATAGCATTATATATCCTAACCTAAGGCAGGCTAACATCTCGGATATAGTATTTTACAACATTCCTGGCGCATCGGCCTCTACTTCTCGGTGGGAACATTATATTCGTCTATAACGTAATATAACCTAACCTATCACATCTAGCCCCTCGCTGGTAATGTTTTACAGAATCCCGTTTGTGTCGCCCCGTAAGTCTCGGTTGGGATATTATATACGTCTATAGCGTTATATATCCTAACCTAAGGCAGGCTATCATCTCGGATGTAGTATCTTACAACATTCCTAGCGCATCGGCCTCTACTTCTCGGTGGGAACATTATATTCGTCTATAACGTAATATAACCTAACCTATCACATCTAGCCCCTCGCTGGTAATGTTTTACAAAATCCCGTTCGTGTCGTCCCGTACGTCTCGGTTGGGATATTATATACGTCTATAGCATTATATATCCTAACCTAAGGCAGGCTAACATCTCGGATGTAGTATATTACATCATTCCTGGCGTATCGACCACTACTTCTCGGTGGGAACATTATATACGTCTATAACGTATCATAACCTAAACCTACCCATCTAGCCCCTCGCTGGTAATGTTTTACAGAATCCCGTTCCTGTCGTCCCGTACGTCTCGGTTGGGACGTTATGAACGTCTACAGCGATATATATCCTAACGTAAGGCAGGCTAACATCTCGGATGTAGTATATTACATCATTCCTGGCGTATCGACCACTACTTCTCGGTGGAAAAATTATATACGTCTATAACGTAATATAACCTAACCTAACACATCTAGCTATTCGCTTTAACGTTTCATAGAATCCCGTTCGTGTCGTCCGGTTCGTCTCGGTTGGGACATTATATACGTCTATAGCGTTATATATCCTATCTTAAGGCAGGCTATCATCTCGGATGTAGTATTTTACAACGTTCCTGGTGGGTCGGCCTCTACTTCTCGGTGGGAACATTATATTCGTCTATAACGTAATATAACCTAACCTAACACATCTAGCCCCTCGCTGGTAATGTTTTACAGAATCCCGTTCGTGTCGTCCCGTACGTCTCGGTTGGAATATTATATACGTCTATAGCGTTATATATCCTAACCTAAGGCATGCTATCATCTCGGATGTAGTATTTTACAACATTCCTGGCGTATCGGCCCTAACTTTTCGGTGGGAACATTATATACGTCTATAACGTATCATAACCTAACCTAACCCATCTAGCCCCTCGCTGGTAATGTTTTACAGAATCCCATTCCTGTCGTCCCGTACGTCTCGGTTGGGATGTTATGAACGTCTACAGCGATATATATCCTAACGTAAGGCAGGCTAACATCTCAGATGTAGTATATTACATCATTCCTGGCGTATGGGCCCCTACTTCTCGGTGGGAACATTATATACGTCTATAACGTATCATAACCTAACCTAACCCATCTAGCCCCTCGCTGGTAATGTTTTACAGAATCCCGTTCCTGTCGTCCCGTACGTCTCGGTTGGGATATTATATACGTCTATAGCATTATATATCCTAACCTAAGGCAGGCTAACATCTCGGATATAGTATTTTACAACATTCCTGGCGCATCGGCCTCTACTTCTCGGTGGGAACATTATATTCGTCTATAACGTAATATAACCTAACCTATCACATCTAGCCCCTCGCTGGTAATGTTTTACAGAATCCCGTTTGTGTCGTCCCGTAAGTCTCGGTTGGGACATTATATACTACTACAGCGTTATATATCCTAACCTAAGGCAGGCTAACATCTCGGATGCAGTATTTTACAACATTCCTTGCGGGTCGGCACCTACTTCTCGGTGGGAACATTATATACGTCTATAACGTAATATAACCTAACCTAACATATCTAGCTCCTCGCTGGTAATGTTTTACAAACTCCCGTTCCTGTCGTCCCGTACGTCTCGCTTGGAACGTTATGAACGTCTACAGCGATATATATCCTAACGTAAGGCAGGCTAACATCTCGGATGTAGTATTTTACAACATTCCTGGCGTATCGGCCCCTACTTCTCGGTGGGAACATTATATACGTCTATAACGTATCATAACCTAAGCTAACCCATCTAGCCCCTCGCTGGTAATGTTTTACAGAATCCCGTTCCTGTCGTCCCGTACGTCTCGGTTGGGACGTTATGAACGTCTACAGCGATATATATCCTAACGTAAGGTAGGCTAACATCTCGGATGTAGTATTTTACATCAGTCCTGGCGTATCGGCCCCTACTTCTCGGTGGGAACATTATATACGTCTATAACGTAATATAACCAAACCTAACACATCTAGCCCCTCGCTGGTAATGTTTTACAGAATCCCGTTCGTGTCGTCCCGTACGTCTCGGTTGGGATATTATATACGTCTATAGCGTTATATATCCTAATCTAAGGCAGGCTAACATCTCAGATGTAGTATATTACATCATTCCTGGCGTATCGGCCTCTACAAATCGGTGGAAACATTATATACGTCTATAACGTAATATAACCTAACCTAACACATCTAGCCCCTCGCTGGTAATGTTTTACAGAATCCCGTTCGTGTCGTCCCGTACGTCTCGGTTGGGATATTATATACGTCTATAGCGTTATATATCCTAACCTAAGGCAGGCTATCATCTCGGATGTAGTATTTTACAACATTCCTGGCGTATCGGCCCCTACTTCTCGGTGGGAACATTATATACGTCTATAACGTAACATAACGTAACCTAACCCATCTAGTCGCTCGCTCGTAATGTATTACAGAATCCCGTTCCTGTTGTGCCGTACGTCTCGGTTGGGATATTATATACGTCTATAGCGTTATATATCCTAACTTAAGGCAGGCTATCATCTCGGATGTAGTATTTTACAACGTTCCTGGCGTGTCGGCCTCTACTTCTCGGTGGGAACATTATATTCGTCTATAACGTAATATAACCTAACCTAACACATCTAGCCCCTCGCTGGTAATGTTTTACAGAATCCCGTTCGTGTCGTCCCATACGTCTCGGTTGGGATATTATATACGTCTATAGCGTTATATATCCTAACCTAAGGCAGGCTATCATCTCGGATGTAGTATTTTACAACATTCCTGGCGTATCGGCCCCTACTTCTCGGTGGGAACATTATATACGTCTATAACGTATCATAACCTAACCTAACCCATCTAGCCCCTCGCTGGTAATGTTTTACAGAATCCCGTTTGTGTCGTCCCGTAAGTCTCGGTTGGGACATTATATACTACTACAGCGTTATATATCCTAACCTAAGGCAGGCTAACATCTCGGATGCAGTATTTTACAACATTCCTTGCGGGTCGGCACCTACTTCTCGGTGGGAACATTATATACGTCTACAACGTAATATAACCTAACCTAACATATCTAGCTCCTCGCTGGTAATGTTTTACAAACTCCTGTTCCTGTCGTCCCGTACGTCTCGGTTGAGATATTATATACGTCTATAGCATTATATATCCTAACCTAAGGCAGGCTCACATCTCGGATGTAGTATATTACATCATTCCTGGCGTATCGACCACTACTACTCGGTGGAAACATTATATACGTCTATAACGTAATATAACCTAACCTAACACATCTAGCTCCTCGCTGGTAATGTTTTACAAAGTCCCGTTCGTGTCGTCCCGTACGTCTCGGTTGGGATATTATATACGTCTATAGCGTTATATATCCTAACCTAAGGCAGGCTATCATCTCGGATGTAGTATTTTACAACATTCCTAGCGCATCGGCCTCTACTTCTCGGTGGGAACATTATATTCGTCTATAACGTAATATAACCTAACCTATCACATCTAGCCCCTCGCTGGTAATGTTTTACAAAATCCCGTTCGTGTCGTCCCGTACGTCTCGGTTGGGATATTATATACGTCTATAGCATTATATATCCTAACCTAAGGCAGGCTAACATCTCGGATGTAGTATATTACATCATTCCTGGCGTATCGACCACTACTTCTCGGTGGAAACATTATATACGTCTATAACGTAATATAACCTAACCTAACACATCTAGCTAGTCGCTTTAGTGTTTCACAGAATCCCGTTCGTGTCGTCCCGTTCGTCTCGGTTGGGACATTATATACGTCTGTAGCGATATATATCCTAACCTAAGGCAGGCTAACATCTCAGATGTAGTATATTACATCATTCCTGGCGTATCGGCCTCTACAAATCGGTGGAAACATTATATACGTCTATAACGTAATATAACCTAACCTAACACATCTAGCCCCTCGCTGGTAATGTTTTACAGAATCCCGTTCGTGTCGTCCCGTACGTCTCGGTGGGGATATTATATACGTCTATAGCGTTATATATCCTAACCTAAGGCAGGCTATCATCTCGGATGTAGTATTTTACAACATTCCTGGCGTATCGGCCCCTACTTCTCGGTGGGAACATTATATACGTCTATAACGTATCATAACCTAACCTAACCCATCTAGCCCCTCGCTGGTAATGTTTTACAGAATCCCGTTCCTGTCGTCCCGTACGTCTCGGTTGGGACGTTATGAACGTCTACAGCGATATATATCCTAACGTAAGGCAGGCTAACATCTCGGATGTAGTATTTTACAACAGTCCTGGCGTATCGGCCCCTACTTCTCGGTGGGAACATTATATACGTCCATAACGTAACATAACGTAACCTAACCCATCTAGCCGCTCGCTCGTAATGTATTACAGAATCCCGTTCCTGTTGTGCCGTACGTCTCGGTTGGGATATTATATACGTCTATAGCGTTATATATCCTAACTTAAGGCAGGCTATCATCTCGGATGTAGTATTTTACAACGTTCCTGGCGGGTCGGCCTCTACTACTCGGTGGGAACATTATATTCGTCTATAACGTAATATAACCTAACCTAACACATCTAGCCCCTCGCTGGTAATGTTTTACAGAATCCCGTTCGTGTCGTCCCATACGTCTCGGTTGGGATATTATATGCGTCTATAGCGTTATATATCCTAACCTAAGGCAGGCTAACATCTCGGATGCAGTATTTTACAACATTCCTGGCGTATCGGCCCCTACTTCTCGGTGGGAACATTATATACGTCTATAACGTATCATAACCTAACCCTACCCATCTAGCCCCTCGCTGGTAATGTTTTACAGAATCCCGTTCCTGTCGTCCCGTACGTCTCGGTTGGGACGTTATGAACGTCTACAGCGATATATATCCTAACGTAAGGCAGGCTAACATCTCGGATGTAGTATATTACATCATTCCTGGCGTATCGACCACTACTTCTCGGTGGAAACATTATATACGTCTATAACGTAATATAACCTAACCTAACACATCTAGCTATTCGCTTTAACGTTTCATAGAATCCCGTTCTTGTCGTCCGGTTCGTCTCGGTTGGGACATTATATACGTCTATAGCGTTATATATCCTATCTTAAGGCAGGCTATCATCTCGGATGTAGTATTTTACAACGTTCCTGGTGGGTCGGCCTCTACTTCTCGGTGGGAACATTATATTCGTCTATAACGTAATATAACCTAACCGAACACATCTAGCCCCTCGCTGGTAATGTTTTACAGAATCCAGTTCGTGTCGTCCCGTACGTCTCGGTTGGGATATTATATACGTCTATAGCGTTATATATCCTAACCTAAGGCAGGCTATCATCTCGGATGTAGTATTTTACAACATTCCTGGCGTATCGGCCCTAACTTTTCGGTGGGAACATTATATACGTCTATAACGTAACATAACCTAACCTAACCCATCTAGCCCCTCGCTGGTAATGTTTTACAGAATCCCGTTCCTGTCGTCCCGTACGTCTCGGTTGGGGGTGTTATGAACGTCTACAGCGATATATATCCTAACGTAAGGCAGGCTAACATCTCAGATGTAGTATATTACATCATTCCTGGCGTATCGGCCCCTACTTCTCGGTGGGAACATTATATACGTCTATAACGTATCATAACCTAACCTAACCCATCTAGCCCCTCGCTGGTAATGTTTTACAGAATCCCGTTCCTGTCGTCCCGTACGTCTCGGTTGGGATATTATATACGTCTATAGCATTATATATCCTAACCTAAGGCAGGCTAACATCTCGGATATAGTATTTTATAACATTCCTGGCGCATCGGCCTCTACTTCTCGGTGGGAACATTATATTCGTCTATAACGTAATATACCCTAACCTATCACATCTAGCCCCTCGCTGGTAATGTTTTACAGAATCCCGTTTGTGTCGTCCCGTAAGTCTCGGTTGGGACATTATATACTACTACAGCGTTATATATCCTAACCTAAGGCAGGCTAACATCTCGGATGTAGTATTTTACAACGTTCCTGGCGGGTCGGCCTCTACTTCTCGGTGGGAACATTATATTCGTCTATAACGTAATATAACCTAACCTAACACATCTAGCCCCTCGCTGGTAATGATTTACAGAATCCCGTTCGTGTCGTCCCATACGTCTCGGTCGGGATACTACATACGTCTATAGCGTTATATATCCTAACCTAAGGCAGGCTGTCATCTCGGATGTAGTATTTTACAACATTCCTGGCGTATCGGCCCCTACTTCTCGGTGGGAACATTATATACGTCTATAACGTATCATAACCTAACCTAACCCATCTAGCCCCTCGCTGGTAATGTTTTACAGAATCCCGTTTGTGTCGTCCCGTAAGTCTCGGTTGGGACATTATATACTACTACAGCGTTATATATCCTAACCTAAGGCAGGCGAACATCTCGGATGCAGTATTTTACAACATTCCTTGCGGGTCGGCACCTACTTCTCGGTGGGAACATTATATACGTCTATAACGTAATATAACCTAACCTAACATATCTAGCTCCTCGCTGGTAATGTTTTACAAACTCCCGTTCCTGTCGTCCCGTACGTCTCGGTTGAGATATTATATACGTCTATAGCATTATATATCCTAACCTAAGGCAGGCTAACATCTCGGATGTAGTATATTACATCATTCCTGGCGTATCGACCACTACTACTCGGTGGAAACATTATATACTTCTATAACGTAATATAACGTAACCTAACCCATCTAGCCGCTCGCTGGTAATGTATTACAGAATCCCGTTCCTGTTGTGCCGTACGTCTCGGTTGGGATATTATATACGTCTATAGCGTTATATATCCTAACTTAAGGCAGGCTATCATCTCGGATGTAGTATTTTACAACATTCCTGGCGTATCGGCCCCTACTTCTCGGTGGGAAGATTATATACGTCTATAACGTATCATAACCTAACCTAACCCATCTAGCCCCTCGCTTGTAATGTTTTACAGAATCCCGTTCCTGTCGTCCCGTACGTCTCGCTTGGGACGTTATGAACGTCTACAGCGATATATATCCTAACGTAAGGCAGGCTAACATCTCGGATGTAGTATTTTACAACAGTCCTGGCGTATCGGCCCCTACTTCTCGGTGGGAACATTATATACGTCTATAACGTAACATAACCTAACCTATCACATCTAGCCCCTCGCTGGTAATGTTTTACAAAATCCCGTTCGTGTCGTCCCGTACGTCTCGGTTGGGATATTATATACGTCTATAGCATTATATATCCTAACCTAAGGCAGGCTAACATCTCGGATGTAGTATATTACATCATTCCTGGCGTATCGACCACTACTTCTCGGTGGAAACATTATATACGTCTATAACGTAATATAACCTAACCTAACACATCTAGCTAGTCGCTTTAGTGTTTCACAGAATCCCGTTCGTGTCGTCCCGTTCGTCTCGGTTGGGACATTATATACGTCTGTAGCGATATATATCCTAACCTAAGGCAGGCTAACATCTCAGATGTAGTATATTACATCATTCCTGGCGTATCGGCCTCTACAAATCGGTGGAAACATTATATACGTCTATAACGTAATATAACCTAACCTAACACATCTAGCCCCTCGCTGGTAATGTTTTACAGAATCCCGTTCGTGTCGTCCCGTACGTCTCGGTGGGGATATTATATACGTCTATAGCGTTATATATCCTAACCTAAGGCAGGCTATCATCTCGGATGTAGTATTTTACAACATTCCTGTCGTATCGGCCCCTACTTCTCGGTGGGAACATTATATACGTCTATAACGTATCATAACCTAACCTAACCCATCTAGCCCCTCGCTGGTAATGTTTTACAGAATCCCGTTCCTGTCGTCCCGTACGTCTCGGTTGGGACGTTATGAACGTCTACAGCGATATATATCCTAACGTAAGGCAGGCTAACATCTCGGATGTAGTATTTTACAACAGTCCTGGCGTATCGGCCCCTACTTCTCGGTGGGAACATTATATACGTCCATAACGTAACATAACGTAACCTAACCCATCTAGCCGCTCGCTCGTAATGTATTACAGAATCCCGTTCCTGTTGTGCCGTACGTCTCGGTTGGGATATTATATACGTCTATAGCGTTATATATCCTAACTTAAGGCAGGCTATCATCTCGGATGTAGTATTTTACAACGTTCCTGGCGGGTCGGCCTCTACTACTCGGTGGGAACATTATATTCGTCTATAACGTAATATAACCTAACCTAACACATCTAGCCCCTCGCTGGTAATGTTTTACAGAATCCCGTTCGTGTCGTCCCATACGTCTCGGTTGGGATATTATATGCGTCTATAGCGTTATATATCCTAACCTAAGGCAGGCTAACATCTCGGATGCAGTATTTTACAACATTCCTGGCGTATCGGCCCCTACTTCTCGGTGGGAACATTATATACGTCTATAACGTATCATAACCTAACCCTACCCATCTAGCCCCTCGCTGGTAATGTTTTACAGAATCCCGTTCCTGTCGTCCCGTACGTCTCGGTTGGGACGTTATGAACGTCTACAGCGATATATATCCTAACGTAAGGCAGGCTAACATCTCGGATGTAGTATATTACATCATTCCTGGCGTATCGACCACTACTTCTCGGTGGAAACATTATATACGTCTATAACGTAATATAACCTAACCTAACACATCTAGCTATTCGCTTTAACGTTTCATAGAATCCCGTTCTTGTCGTCCGGTTCGTCTCGGTTGGGACATTATATACGTCTATAGCGTTATATATCCTATCTTAAGGCAGGCTATCATCTCGGATGTAGTATTTTACAACGTTCCTGGTGGGTCGGCCTCTACTTCTCGGTGGGAACATTATATTCGTCTATAACGTAATATAACCTAACCGAACACATCTAGCCCCTCGCTGGTAATGTTTTACAGAATCCAGTTCGTGTCGTCCCGTACGTCTCGGTTGGGATATTATATACGTCTATAGCGTTATATATCCTAACCTAAGGCAGGCTATCATCTCGGATGTAGTATTTTACAACATTCCTGGCGTATCGGCCCTAACTTTTCGGTGGGAACATTATATACGTCTATAACGTAACATAACCTAACCTAACCCATCTAGCCCCTCGCTGGTAATGTTTTACAGAATCCCGTTCCTGTCGTCCCGTACGTCTCGGTTGGGGGTGTTATGAACGTCTACAGCGATATATATCCTAACGTAAGGCAGGCTAACATCTCAGATGTAGTATATTACATCATTCCTGGCGTATCGGCCCCTACTTCTCGGTGGGAACATTATATACGTCTATAACGTATCATAACCTAACCTAACCCATCTAGCCCCTCGCTGGTAATGTTTTACAGAATCCCGTTCCTGTCGTCCCGTACGTCTCGGTTGGGATATTATATACGTCTATAGCATTATATATCCTAACCTAAGGCAGGCTAACATCTCGGATATAGTATTTTACAACATTCCTGGCGCATCGGCCTCTACTTCTCGGTGGGAACATTATATTCGTCTATAACGTAATATACCCTAACCTATCACATCTAGCCCCTCGCTGGTAATGTTTTACAGAATCCCGTTTGTGTCGTCCCGTAAGTCTCGGTTGGGACATTATATACTACTACAGCGTTATATATCCTAACCTAAGGCAGGCTAACATCTCGGATGTAGTATTTTACAACGTTCCTGGCGGGTCGGCCTCTACTTCTCGGTGGGAACATTATATTCGTCTATAACGTAATATAACCTAACCTAACACATCTAGCCCCTCGCTGGTAATGATTTACAGAATCCCGTTCGTGTCGTCCCATACGTCTCGGTCGGGATACTACATACGTCTATAGCGTTATATATCCTAACCTAAGGCAGGCTGTCATCTCGGATGTAGTATTTTACAACATTCCTGGCGTATCGGCCCCTACTTCTCGGTGGGAACATTATATACGTCTATAACGTATCATAACCTAACCTAACCCATCTAGCCCATCGCTGGTAATGTTTTACAGAATCCCGTTTGTGTCGTCCCGTAAGTCTCGGTTGGGACATTATATACTACTACAGCGTTATATATCCTAACCTAAGGCAGGCGAACATCTCGGATGCAGTATTTTACAACATTCCTTGCGGGTCGGCACCTACTTCTCGGTGGGAACATTATATACGTCTATAACGTAATATAACCTAACCTAACATATCTAGCTCCTCGCTGGTAATGTTTTACAAACTCCCGTTCCTGTCGTCCCGTACGTCTCGGTTGAGATATTATATACGTCTATAGCATTATATATCCTAACCTAAGGCAGGCTAACATCTCGGATGTAGTATATTACATCATTCCTGGCGTATCGACCACTACTACTCTGTGGAAACATTATATACTTCTATAACGTAATATAACGTAACCTAACCCATCTAGCCGCTCGCTGGTAATGTATTACAGAATCCCGTTCCTGTTGTGCCGTACGTCTCGGTTGGGATATTATATACGTCTATAGCGTTATATATCCTAACTTAAGGCAGGCTATCATCTCGGATGTAGTATTTTACAACATTCCTGGCGTATCGGCCCCTACTTCTCGGTGGGAAGATTATATACGTCTATAACGTATCATAACCTAACCTAACCCATCTAGCCCCTCGCTTGTAATGTTTTACAGAATCCCGTTCCTGTCGTCCCGTACGTCTCGCTTGGGACGTTATGAACGTCTACAGCGATATATATCCTAACGTAAGGCAGGCTAACATCTCGGATGTAGTATTTTACAACAGTCCTGGCGTATCGGCCCCTACTTCTCGGTGGGAACATTATATACGTCTATAACGTAACATAACCTAACCTAACCCATCTAGCCCCTCGCTGGTAATGTATTACAGAATCCCGTTCCTGTCGTCCCGTACGTCTCGGTTGGGATATTATATACGTCTATAGCGTTATATATCCTAACATAAGGCAGGCTATCATCTCGGATGTAGTATTTTACAACATTCCTGGCGTATCGGCCCCTACTTCTCGGTGGGAACATTATATACGTCTATAACGTATCATAACCTAACCTAACCCATCTAGCCCCTCGCTGGTAATGTTTTACAGAATCCCGGTCCTATCGTCCCGTACGTCTCGGTTGGGACGTTATGAACGTCTACAGCGATATATATCCTAACGTAAGGTAGGCTAACATCTCGGATGTAGTATTTTACAACAGTCCTGGCGTATCGGCCCCTACTTCTCGGTGGGAACATTATATACGTCTATAACGTATCATAACCTAACCTAACCCATCTAGCCCCTCGCTGGTAATGTTTTACAAAATCCCGTTCGTGTCGTCCCGTACGTCTCGGTTGGGATATTATATACGTCTATAGCATTATATATCCTAACCCAAGGCAGGCTAACATCTCGGATGTAGTATATTACAACATACCTGGCGTATCGGCCCCTACTTCTCGGTGGGAACATTATATACGTCTATAACGTATCATAACCTGACCTAACCCATCTAGCCCCTCGCTGGTAATGTTTTACAGAATCCCGTTCCTGTCGTCCCGTACGTCTCGGTTGGGACGTTATGAACGTCTACAGCGATATATATCCTAACGTAAGGCAGGCTAACATCTCGGATGTAGTATTTTACAACAGTCCTGGCGTATCGGCCCCTACTTCTCGGTGGGAACATTATATACGTCTATAACGTAACATAACGTAACCTAACCCATCTAGCCGCTCGCTCGTAATGTATTACAGAATCCCGTTCCTGTTGTGCCGTACGTCTCGGTTGGGATATTATATACGTCTATAGCGTTATATATCCTAACTTAAGGCAGGCTATCATCTCGGATGTAGTATTTTACAACGTTCCTGGCAGGTCGGCCTCTACTTCTCGGTGGGAACATTATATTCGTCTATAACGTAATATAACCTAACCTAACACATCTAGCCCCTCGCTGGTAATGTTTTACAGAATCCCGTTCGTGTCGTCCCATACGTCTCGGTTGGGATATTATATGCGTCTATAGCGTTATATATCCTAACCTAAGGCAGGCTAACATCTCGGATGCAGTATTTTACAACATTCCTGGCGTATCGGCCCCTTCTTCTCGGTGGGAACATTATATACGTCTATAACGTATCATAACCTAACCTAACCCATCTAGCCCCTCGCTGGGAATGTTTTGCAGAATCCCGTTCCTGTCGTCCCGTACGTCTCGGATGGGACGTTATGAACATCTACAGCGATATATATCCTAACGTAAGGCAGGCTAACATTTCGGATGTAGTATTTTACAATAGTCCTGGCGTATCGGCCCCTACTTCTCGGTGGGAACATTATATACGTCTATAACGTAACATAACGTAACCTAACCCATCTAGCCGCTCGCTGGTAATGTATTACAGAATCCCGTTCCTGTTGTGCCGTACGTCTCGGTTGGGATATTATATACGTCTATAGCGTTATATATCCTAACTTAAGGCAGGCTATCATCTCGTATGTAGTATTTTACAACGTTCCTGGCGGGTCGGCCTCTACTTCTCGGTGGGAACATTATATTCGTCTATAACGTAATATAACCTAACCTAACACATCTAGCCCCTCGCTGGTAATGTTTTACAGAATCCCGTTCGCGTCGTCCCGTACGTCTCGGTTGGGATATTATATACGTCTATAGCGTTATATATCCTAACCTAAGGCAGGCTAACATCTCGGATGCAGTATTTTACAACATTCCTGGCGTATCGGCCCCTACTTCTCGGTGGGAACATTATGTACGTCTACAACGTATCATAACCTAACCTAACCCATCTAGCCCCTCGCTGGGAATGTTTTACAGAATCCCGTTCCTGTCGTCCCGTACGTCTCGGTTGGGACGTTATGAACGTCTACAGCGATATATATCCTAACGTAAGGCAGGCTAACGTCTCGGATGTAGTATTTTACAACAGTCCTGGCGTATCGGCCCCTACTTCTCGGTGGGAACATTATATACGTCTATAACGTAATATAACCTAACCTATCACATCTAGCCCCTCGCTGGTAATGTTTTACAGAATCCCGTTTGTGTCGTCCCGTAAGTCTCGGTTGGGACATTATATACTACTACAGCGTTATATATCCTAACCTAAGGCAGGCTAACATCTCGGATGCAGTATTTTACAACATTCCTGGCGGGTCGGCACCTACTTCTCGGTGGGAACATTATATACGTCTATAACGTAATATAACCTAACCTAACATATCAAGCTCCTCGCTGGTAATGTTTTACAAAGTCCCGTTCGTGTCGTCCCGTACGTCTCGGTTGGGATATTATATACGTCTATAGCGTTATATATCCTAACCTAAGGCAGGCTATCATCTCGGATGTAGTATTTTACAACATTCCTAGCGCATCGGCCTCTACTTCTCGGTGGGAACATTATATTCGTCTATAACGTAATATAACCTAACCTATCATATCTAGCCCCTCGCTGGTAATGTTTCACAGAATCCCGTTCGTGTCGTCCCGTTCGTCTCGGTTGGGACATTATATACGTCTGTAGCGTTATATATCCTAACTTAAGGCAGGCTATCATCTCGGATGTAGTATTTTACAACGTTCCTGGCGGGTCGGCCCCTACTTCTCGGTGGGAACATTATATACGTCTATAACGTATCATAACCTAACCTAACCCATCTAGCCCCTCGCTGGTAATTTTTTACAGAATCCCGTTCCTGTCGTCCCGTACGTCTCGGTTGGGACGTTATGAACGTCTACAGCGATATATATCCTAACGTAAGGCAGGCTAACATCTCGGATGTAGTATTTTACAACAGTCCTGGCGTATCGGCCCCTACTTCTCGGTGGGAACATTATATACGTCTATAACGTAACATAACGTAACCTAACCCATCTAGCCGCTCGCTGGTAATGTATTACAGAATCCCGTTCCTGTTGTGCCGTACGTCTCGGTTGGGATATTATATACGTCTATAGCGTTATATATCCTAACTTAAGGCAGGCTATCATCTCGGATGTAGTATTTTACAACATTCCTGGCGTATCGGCCCCTACTTCTCGGTGGGAACATTATATACGTCTATAACGTATCATAACCTAACCTAACCCATCTAGCCCCTCGCTGGCAATGTTTTACAGAATCCCGTTCCTGTCGTCCCGTACGTCTCGGTTGGGACGTTATGAACATCTACAGCGATATATATCCTAACTTAAGGCAGGCTAACATTTCGGATGTAGTATTTTACAACAGTCCTGGCGTATCGGCCCCTACTTCTCGGTGGGAACATTATATACGTCTATAACGTAACATAACGTAGCCTAACCCATCTAGCCCCTCGCTGGGAATGTTTTACAGAATCCCGTTCCTGTCGTCCCGTACGTCTCGGTTGGGACGTTATGAACGTCTACAGCGATATATATCCTAACGTAAGGCAGGCTAACGTCTCGGATGTAGTATTTTACAACAGTCCTGGCGTATCGGCCCCTACTTCTCGGTGGGAACATTATATACGTCTATAACGTAATATAACCTAACCTATCACATCTAGCCCCTCGCTGGTAATGTTTTACAGAATCCCGTTTGTGTCGTCCCGTAAGTCTCGGTTGGGACATTATATACTACTACAGCGTTATATATCCTAACCTAAGGCAGGCTAACATCTCGGATGCAGTATTTTACAACATTCCTGGCGGGTCGGCACCTACTTCTCGGTCGGAACATTATATACGTCTATAACGTAATATAACCTAACCTAACATATCAAGCTCCTCGCTGGTAATGTTTTACAAAGTCCCGTTCGTGTCGTCCCGTACGTCTAGGTTGGGATATTATATACGTCTATAGCGTTATATATCCTAACCTAAGGCAGGCTATCATCTCGGATGTAGTATTTTACAACATTCCTAGCGCATCGGCCTCTACTTCTCGGTGGGAACATTATATTCGTCTATAACGTAATATAACCTAACCTATCATATCTAGCCCCTCGCTGGTAATGTTTCACAGAATCCCGTTCGTGTCGTCCCGTTCGTCTCGGTTGGGACATTATATACGTCTGTAGCGTTATATATCCTAACTTAAGGCAGGCTATCATCTCGGATGTAGTATTTTACAACGTTCCTGGCGGGTCGGCCCCTACTTCTCGGTGGGAACATTATATACGTCTATAACGTATCATAACCTAACCTAACCCATCTAGCCCCTCGCTGGTAATTTTTTACAGAATCCCGTTCCTGTCGTCCCGTACGTCTCGGTTGGGACGTTATGAACGTCTACAGCGATATATATCCTAACGTAAGGCAGGCTAACATCTCGGATGTAGTATTTTACAACAGTCCTGGCGTATCGGCCCCTACTTCTCGGTGGGAACATTATATACGTCTATAACGTAACATAACGTAACCTAACCCATCTAGCCGCTCGCTGGTAATGTATTACAGAATCCCGTTCCTGTTGTGCCGTACGTCTCGGTTGGGATATTATATACGTCTATAGCGTTATATATCCTAACTTAAGGCAGGCTATCATCTCGGATGTAGTATTTTACAACAGTCCTGGCGTATCGGCCCCTACTTCTCGGTGGGAACATTATATACGTCTATAACGTAACATAACGTAGCCTAACCCATCTAGCCCCTCGCTGGGAATGTTTTACAGAATCCCGTTCCTGTCGTCCCGTACGTCTCGGTTGGGACGTTATGAACGTCTACAGCGATATATATCCTAACGTAAGGCAGGCTAACGTCTCGGATGTAGTATTTTACAACAGTCCTGGCGTATCGGCCCCTACTTCTCGGTGGGAACATTATATACGTCTATAACGTAATATAACCTAACCTATCACATCTAGCCCCTCGCTGGTAATGTTTTACAGAATCCCGTTTGTGTCGTCCCGTAAGTCTCGGTTGGGACATTATATACTACTACAGCGTTATATATCCTAACCTAAGGCAGGCTAACATCTCGGATGCAGTATTTTACAACATTCCTGGCGGGTCGGCACCTACTTCTCGGTGGGAACATTATATACGTCTATAACGTAATATAACCTAACCTAACATATCAAGCTCCTCGCTGGTAATGTTTTACAAAGTCCCGTTCGTGTCGTCCCGTACGTCTCGGTTGGGATATTATATACGTCTATAGCGTTATATATCCTAACCTAAGGCAGGCTATCATCTCGGATGTAGTATTTTACAACATTCCTAGCGCATCGGCCTCTACTTCTCGGTGGGAACATTATATTCGTCTATAACGTAATATAACCTAACCTATCATATCTAGCCCCTCGCTGGTAATGTTTCACAGAATCCCGTTCGTGTCGTCCCGTTCGTCTCGGTTGGGACATTATATACGTCTGTAGCGTTATATATCCTAACTTAAGGCAGGCTATCATCTCGGATGTAGTATTTTACAACGTTCCTGGCGGGTCGGCCCCTACTTCTCGGTGGGAACATTATATACGTCTATAACGTATCATAACCTAACCTAACCCATCTAGCCCCTCGCTGGTAATTTTTTACAGAATCCCGTTCCTGTCGTCCCGTACGTCTCGGTTGGGACGTTATGAACGTCTACAGCGATATATATCCTAACGTAAGGCAGGCTAACATCTCGGATGTAGTATTTTACAACAGTCCTGGCGTATCGGCCCCTACTTCTCGGTGGGAACATTATATACGTCTATAACGTAACATAACGTAACCTAACCCATCTAGCCGCTCGCTGGTAATGTATTACAGAATCCCGTTCCTGTTGTGCCGTACGTCTCGGTTGGGATATTATATACGTCTATAGCGTTATATATCCTAACTTAAGGCAGGCTATCATCTCGGATGTAGTATTTTACAACATTCCTGGCGTATCGGCCCCTACTTCTCGGTCGGAACATTATATACGTCTATAACGTATCATAACCTAACCTAACCCATCTAGCCCCTCGCTGGCAATGTTTTACAGAATCCCGTTCCTGTCGTCCCGTACGTCTCGGTTGGGACGTTATGAACATCTACAGCGATATATATCCTAACTTAAGGCAGGCTAACATTTCGGATGTAGTATTTTACAACAGTCCTGGCGTATCGGCCCCTACTTCTCGGTGGGAACATTATATACGTCTATAACGTAATATAACCTAACCTATCACATCTAGCCCCTCGCTGGTAATGTTTCACAGAATCCCGTTCGTGTCGTCCCGTTCGTCTCGGTTGGGACATTATATACGTCTGTAGCGTTATATATCCTAACTTAAGGCAGGCTATCATCTCGGATGTAGTATTTTACAACAGTCCTGGCGTATCGGCCCCTACTTCTCGGTGGGAACATTATATACGTCTATAACGTAACATAACGTAACCTAACCCATCTAGCCGCTCGCTGGTAATGTATTACAGAATCCCGTTCCTGTTGTGCCGTACGTCTCGGTTGGGATATTATATACGTCTATAGCGTTATATATCCTAACTTAAGGCAGGCTATCATCCCGGATGTAGTATTTTACAACATTCCTGGCGTATCGGCCCCTACTTCTCGGTCGGAACATTATATACGTCTATAACGTATCATAACCTAACCTAACCCATCTAGCCCCTCGCTGGCAATGTTTTACAGAATCCCGTTCCTGTCGTCCCGTACGTCTCGGTTGGGACGTTATGAACATCTACAGCGATATATATCCTAACTTAAGGCAGGCTAACATTTCGGATGTAGTATTTTACAACAGTCCTGGCGTATCGGCCCCTACTTCTCGGTGGGAACATTATATACGTCTATAACGTAACATAACGTAGCCTAACCCATCTAGCCGCTCGCTGGTAATGTATTACAGAATCCCGTTCCTGTTGTGCCGTACGTCTCGGTTGGGATATTATATACGTCTATAGCGTTATATATCCTAACTTAAGGCAGGCTATCATCTCGTATGTAGTATTTTACAACGTTCCTGGCGGGTCGGCCTCTACTTCTCGGTGGGAACATTATATTCGTCTATAACGTAATATAACCTAACCTAACACATCTAGCCCCTCGCTGGTAATGTTTTACAGAATCCCGTTCGTGTCGTCCCGTACGTCTCGGTTGGGATATTATATACGTCTATAGCGTTATATATCCTAACCTAAGGCAGGCTAACATCTCGGATGCAGTATTTTACAACATTCCTGGCGTATCGGCCCCTACTTCTCGGTGGGAACATTATATACGTCTATAACGTATCATAACCTAACCTAACCCATCTAGCCCCTCGCTGGGAATGTTTTACAGAATCCCGTTCCTGTCGTCCCGTACGTCTCGGTTGGGACGTTATGAACGTCTACAGCGATATATATCCTAACGTAAGGAAGGCTAACGTCTCGGATGTAGTATTTTACAACAGTCCTGGCGTATCGGCCTCTACTTCTCGGTGGGAACATTATATTCGTCTATAACGTAATATAACCGAACCTATCACATCTAGCCCCTCGCTGGTAATGTTTCACAGAATCCCGTTCGTGTCGTCCCGTTCGTCTCGGTTGGGACATTATATACGTCTGTAGCGTTATATATCCTAACTTAAGGCAGGCTATCATCTCGGATGTAGTATTTTACAACAGTCCTGGCGTATCGGCCCCTACTTCTCGGTGGGAACATTATATACGTCTATAACGTAACATAACGTAACCTAACCCATCTAGCCGCTCGCTGGTAATGTATTACAGAATCCCGTTCCTGTTGTGCCGTACGTCTCGGTTGGGATATTATATACGTCTATAGCGTTATATATCCTAACTTAAGGCAGGCTATCATCTCGGATGTAGTATTTTACAACATTCCTGGCGTATCGGCCCCTACTTCTCGGTGGGAAGATTATATACGTCTATAACGTATCATAACCTAACCTAACCCATCTAGCCCCTCGCTTGTAATGTTTTACAGAATCCCGTTCCTGTCGTCCCGTACGTCTCGCTTGGGACGTTATGAACGTCTACAGCGATATATATCCTAACGTAAGGCAGGCTAACATCTCGGATGTAGTATTTTACAACAGTCCTGGCGTATCGGCCCCTACTTCTCGGTGGGAACATTATATACGTCTATAACGTAACATAACCTAACCTAACCCATCTAGCCCCTCGCTGGTAATGTATTACAGAATCCCGTTCCTGTCGTCCCGTACGTCTCGGTTGGGATATTATATACGTCTATAGCGTTATATATCCTAACCTAAGGCAGGCTATCATCTCGGATGTAGTATTTTACAACATTCCTGGCGTATCGGCCCCTACTTCTCGGTGGGAACATTATATACGTCTATAACGTATCATAACCTAACCTAACCCATCTAGCCCCTCGCTGGTAATGTTTTACAGAATCCCGGTCCTATCGTCCCGTACGTCTCGGTTGGGACGTTATGAACGTCTACAGCGATATATATCCTAACGTAAGGTAGGCTAACATCTCGGATGTAGTATTTTACAACAGTCCTGGCGTATCGGCCCCTACTTCTCGGTGGGAACATTATATACGTCTATAACGTATCATAACCTAACCTAACCCATCTAGCCCCTCGCTGGTAATGTTTTACAAAATCCCGTTCGTGTCGTCCCGTACGTCTCGGTTGGGATATTATATACGTCTATAGCATTATATATCCTAACCCAAGGCAGGCTAACATCTCGGATGTAGTATATTACAACATACCTGGCGTATCGGCCCCTACTTCTCGGTGGGAACATTATATACGTCTATAACGTATCATAACCTGACCTAACCCATCTAGCCCCTCGCTGGTAATGTTTTACAGAATCCCGTTCCTGTCGTCCCGTACGTCTCGGTTGGGACGTTATGAACGTCTACAGCGATATATATCCTAACGTAAGGCAGGCTAACATCTCGGATGTAGTATTTTACAACAGTCCTGGCGTATCGGCCCCTACTTCTCGGTGGGAACATTATATACGTCTATAACGTAACATAACGTAACCTAACCCATCTAGCCGCTCGCTCGTAATGTATTACAGAATCCCGTTCCTGTTGTGCCGTACGTCTCGGTTGGGATATTATATACGTCTATAGCGTTATATATCCTAACTTAAGGCAGGCTATCATCTCGGATGTAGTATTTTACAACGTTCCTGGCAGGTCGGCCTCTACTTCTCGGTGGGAACATTATATTCGTCTATAACGTAATATAACCTAACCTAACACATCTAGCCCCTCGCTGGTAATGTTTTACAGAATCCCGTTCGTGTCGTCCCATACGTCTCGGTTGGGATATTATATGCGTCTATAGCGTTATATATCCTAACCTAAGGCAGGCTAACATCTCGGATGCAGTATTTTACAACATTCCTGGCGTATCGGCCCCTACTTCTCGGTGGGAACATTATATACGTCTATAACGTATCATAACCTAACCTAACCCATCTAGCCCCTCGCTGGGAATGTTTTGCAGAATCCCGTTCCTGTCGTCCCGTACGTCTCGGATGGGACGTTATGAACATCTACAGCGATATATATCCTAACGTAAGGCAGGCTAACATTTCGGATGTAGTATTTTACAATAGTCCTGGCGTATCGGCCCCTACTTCTCGGTGGGAACATTATATACGTCTATAACGTAACATAACGTAACCTAACCCATCTAGCCGCTCGCTGGTAATGTATTACAGAATCCCGTTCCTGTTGTGCCGTACGTCTCGGTTGGGATATTATATACGTCTATAGCGTTATATATCCTAACTTAAGGCAGGCTATCATCTCGTATGTAGTATTTTACAACGTTCCTGGCGGGTCGGCCTCTACTTCTCGGTGGGAACATTATATTCGTCTATAACGTAATATAACCTAACCTAACACATCTAGCCCCTCGCTGGTAATGTTTTACAGAATCCCGTTCGCGTCGTCCCGTACGTCTCGGTTGGGATATTATATACGTCTATAGCGTTATATATCCTAACCTAAGGCAGGCTAACATCTCGGATGCAGTATTTTACAACATTCCTGGCGTATCGGCCCCTACTTCTCGGTGGGAACATTATGTACGTCTACAACGTATCATAACCTAACCTAACCCATCTAGCCCCTCGCTGGGAATGTTTTACAGAATCCCGTTCCTGTCGTCCCGTACGTCTCGGTTGGGACGTTATGAACGTCTACAGCGATATATATCCTAACGTAAGGCAGGCTAACGTCTCGGATGTAGTATTTTACAACAGTCCTGGCGTATCGGCCCCTACTTCTCGGTGGGAACATTATATACGTCTATAACGTAATATAACCTAACCTATCACATCTAGCCCCTCGCTGGTAATGTTTTACAGAATCCCGTTTGTGTCGTCCCGTAAGTCTCGGTTGGGACATTATATACTACTACAGCGTTATATATCCTAACCTAAGGCAGGCTAACATCTCGGATGCAGTATTTTACAACATTCCTGGCGGGTCGGCACCTACTTCTCGGTGGGAACATTATATACGTCTATAACGTAATATAACCTAACCTAACATATCAAGCTCCTCGCTGGTAATGTTTTACAAAGTCCCGTTCGTGTCGTCCCGTACGTCTCGGTTGGGATATTATATACGTCTATAGCGTTATATATCCTAACCTAAGGCAGGCTATCATCTCGGATGTAGTATTTTACAACATTCCTAGCGCATCGGCCTCTACTTCTCGGTGGGAACATTATATTCGTCTATAACGTAATATAACCTAACCTATCATATCTAGCCCCTCGCTGGTAATGTTTCACAGAATCCCGTTCGTGTCGTCCCGTTCGTCTCGGTTGGGACATTATATACGTCTGTAGCGTTATATATCCTAACTTAAGGCAGGCTATCATCTCGGATGTAGTATTTTACAACGTTCCTGGCGGGTCGGCCCCTACTTCTCGGTGGGAACATTATATACGTCTATAACGTATCATAACCTAACCTAACCCATCTAGCCCCTCGCTGGTAATTTTTTACAGAATCCCGTTCCTGTCGTCCCGTACGTCTCGGTTGGGACGTTATGAACGTCTACAGCGATATATATCCTAACGTAAGGCAGGCTAACATCTCGGATGTAGTATTTTACAACAGTCCTGGCGTATCGGCCCCTACTTCTCGGTGGGAACATTATATACGTCTATAACGTAACATAACGTAACCTAACCCATCTAGCCGCTCGCTGGTAATGTATTACAGAATCCCGTTCCTGTTGTGCCGTACGTCTCGGTTGGGATATTATATACGTCTATAGCGTTATATATCCTAACTTAAGGCAGGCTATCATCTCGGATGTAGTATTTTACAACATTCCTGGCGTATCGGCCCCTACTTCTCGGTGGGAACATTATATACGTCTATAACGTATCATAACCTAACCTAACCCATCTAGCCCCTCGCTGGCAATGTTTTACAGAATCCCGTTCCTGTCGTCCCGTACGTCTCGGTTGGGACGTTATGAACATCTACAGCGATATATATCCTAACTTAAGGCAGGCTAACATTTCGGATGTAGTATTTTACAACAGTCCTGGCGTATCGGCCCCTACTTCTCGGTGGGAACATTATATACGTCTATAACGTAACATAACGTAGCCTAACCCATCTAGCCCCTCGCTGGGAATGTTTTACAGAATCCCGTTCCTGTCGTCCCGTACGTCTCGGTTGGGACGTTATGAACGTCTACAGCGATATATATCCTAACGTAAGGCAGGCTAACGTCTCGGATGTAGTATTTTACAACAGTCCTGGCGTATCGGCCCCTACTTCTCGGTGGGAACATTATATACGTCTATAACGTATCATAACCTAACCTAACCCATCTAGCCCCTCGCTGGTAATGTTTTACAGAATCCCGGTCCTATCGTCCCGTACGTCTCGGTTGGGACGTTATGAACGTCTACAGCGATATATATCCTAACGTAAGGTAGGCTAACATCTCGGATGTAGTATTTTACAACAGTCCTGGCGTATCGGCCCCTACTTCTCGGTGGGAACATTATATACGTCTATAACGTATCATAACCTAACCTAACCCATCTAGCCCCTCGCTGGTAATGTTTTACAAAATCCCGTTCGTGTCGTCCCGTACGTCTCGGTTGGGATATTATATACGTCTATAGCATTATATATCCTAACCCAAGGCAGGCTAACATCTCGGATGTAGTATATTACAACATACCTGGCGTATCGGCCCCTACTTCTCGGTGGGAACATTATATACGTCTATAACGTATCATAACCTGACCTAACCCATCTAGCCCCTCGCTGGTAATGTTTTACAGAATCCCGTTCCTGTCGTCCCGTACGTCTCGGTTGGGACGTTATGAACGTCTACAGCGATATATATCCTAACGTAAGGCAGGCTAACATCTCGGATGTAGTATTTTACAACAGTCCTGGCGTATCGGCCCCTACTTCTCGGTGGGAACATTATATACGTCTATAACGTAACATAACGTAACCTAACCCATCTAGCCGCTCGCTCGTAATGTATTACAGAATCCCGTTCCTGTTGTGCCGTACGTCTCGGTTGGGATATTATATACGTCTATAGCGTTATATATCCTAACTTAAGGCAGGCTATCATCTCGGATGTAGTATTTTACAACGTTCCTGGCAGGTCGGCCTCTACTTCTCGGTGGGAACATTATATTCGTCTATAACGTAATATAACCTAACCTAACACATCTAGCCCCTCGCTGGTAATGTTTTACAGAATCCCGTTCGTGTCGTCCCATACGTCTCGGTTGGGATATTATATGCGTCTATAGCGTTATATATCCTAACCTAAGGCAGGCTAACATCTCGGATGCAGTATTTTACAACATTCCTGGCGTATCGGCCCCTACTTCTCGGTGGGAACATTATATACGTCTATAACGTATCATAACCTAACCTAACCCATCTAGCCCCTCGCTGGGAATGTTTTGCAGAATCCCGTTCCTGTCGTCCCGTACGTCTCGGATGGGACGTTATGAACATCTACAGCGATATATATCCTAACGTAAGGCAGGCTAACATTTCGGATGTAGTATTTTACAATAGTCCTGGCGTATCGGCCCCTACTTCTCGGTGGGAACATTATATACGTCTATAACGTAACATAACGTAACCTAACCCATCTAGCCGCTCGCTGGTAATGTATTACAGAATCCCGTTCCTGTTGTGCCGTACGTCTCGGTTGGGATATTATATACGTCTATAGCGTTATATATCCTAACTTAAGGCAGGCTATCATCTCGTATGTAGTATTTTACAACGTTCCTGGCGGGTCGGCCTCTACTTCTCGGTGGGAACATTATATTCGTCTATAACGTAATATAACCTAACCTAACACATCTAGCCCCTCGCTGGTAATGTTTTACAGAATCCCGTTCGCGTCGTCCCGTACGTCTCGGTTGGGATATTATATACGTCTATAGCGTTATATATCCTAACCTAAGGCAGGCTAACATCTCGGATGCAGTATTTTACAACATTCCTGGCGTATCGGCCCCTACTTCTCGGTGGGAACATTATGTACGTCTACAACGTATCATAACCTAACCTAACCCATCTAGCCCCTCGCTGGGAATGTTTTACAGAATCCCGTTCCTGTCGTCCCGTACGTCTCGGTTGGGACGTTATGAACGTCTACAGCGATATATATCCTAACGTAAGGCAGGCTAACGTCTCGGATGTAGTATTTTACAACAGTCCTGGCGTATCGGCCCCTACTTCTCGGTGGGAACATTATATACGTCTATAACGTAATATAACCTAACCTATCACATCTAGCCCCTCGCTGGTAATGTTTTACAGAATCCCGTTTGTGTCGTCCCGTAAGTCTCGGTTGGGACATTATATACTACTACAGCGTTATATATCCTAACCTAAGGCAGGCTAACATCTCGGATGCAGTATTTTACAACATTCCTGGCGGGTCGGCACCTACTTCTCGGTGGGAACATTATATACGTCTATAACGTAATATAACCTAACCTAACATATCAAGCTCCTCGCTGGTAATGTTTTACAAAGTCCCGTTCGTGTCGTCCCGTACGTCTCGGTTGGGATATTATATACGTCTATAGCGTTATATATCCTAACCTAAGGCAGGCTATCATCTCGGATGTAGTATTTTACAACATTCCTAGCGCATCGGCCTCTACTTCTCGGTGGGAACATTATATTCGTCTATAACGTAATATAACCTAACCTATCATATCTAGCCCCTCGCTGGTAATGTTTCACAGAATCCCGTTCGTGTCGTCCCGTTCGTCTCGGTTGGGACATTATATACGTCTGTAGCGTTATATATCCTAACTTAAGGCAGGCTATCATCTCGGATGTAGTATTTTACAACGTTCCTGGCGGGTCGGCCCCTACTTCTCGGTGGGAACATTATATACGTCTATAACGTATCATAACCTAACCTAACCCATCTAGCCCCTCGCTGGTAATTTTTTACAGAATCCCGTTCCTGTCGTCCCGTACGTCTCGGTTGGGACGTTATGAACGTCTACAGCGATATATATCCTAACGTAAGGCAGGCTAACATCTCGGATGTAGTATTTTACAACAGTCCTGGCGTATCGGCCCCTACTTCTCGGTGGGAACATTATATACGTCTATAACGTAACATAACGTAACCTAACCCATCTAGCCGCTCGCTGGTAATGTATTACAGAATCCCGTTCCTGTTGTGCCGTACGTCTCGGTTGGGATATTATATACGTCTATAGCGTTATATATCCTAACTTAAGGCAGGCTATCATCTCGGATGTAGTATTTTACAACATTCCTGGCGTATCGGCCCCTACTTCTCGGTGGGAACATTATATACGTCTATAACGTATCATAACCTAACCTAACCCATCTAGCCCCTCGCTGGCAATGTTTTACAGAATCCCGTTCCTGTCGTCCCGTACGTCTCGGTTGGGACGTTATGAACATCTACAGCGATATATATCCTAACTTAAGGCAGGCTAACATTTCGGATGTAGTATTTTACAACAGTCCTGGCGTATCGGCCCCTACTTCTCGGTGGGAACATTATATACGTCTATAACGTAACATAACGTAGCCTAACCCATCTAGCCCCTCGCTGGGAATGTTTTACAGAATCCCGTTCCTGTCGTCCCGTACGTCTCGGTTGGGACGTTATGAACGTCTACAGCGATATATATCCTAACGTAAGGCAGGCTAACGTCTCGGATGTAGTATTTTACAACAGTCCTGGCGTATCGGCCCCTACTTCTCGGTGGGAACATTATATACGTCTATAACGTAATATAACCTAACCTATCACATCTAGCCCCTCGCTGGTAATGTTTTACAGAATCCCGTTTGTGTCGTCCCGTAAGTCTCGGTTGGGACATTATATACTACTACAGCGTTATATATCCTAACCTAAGGCAGGCTAACATCTCGGATGCAGTATTTTACAACATTCCTGGCGGGTCGGCACCTACTTCTCGGTGGGAACATTATATACGTCTATAACGTAATATAACCTAACCTAACATATCAAGCTCCTCGCTGGTAATGTTTTACAAAGTCCCGTTCGTGTCGTCCCGTACGTCTAGGTTGGGATATTATATACGTCTATAGCGTTATATATCCTAACCTAAGGCAGGCTATCATCTCGGATGTAGTATTTTACAACATTCCTAGCGCATCGGCCTCTACTTCTCGGTGGGAACATTATATTCGTCTATAGCGTAATATAACCTAACCTATCATATCTAGCCCCTCGCTGGTAATGTTTCACAGAATCCCGTTCGTGTCGTCCCGTTCGTCTCGGTTGGGACATTATATACGTCTGTAGCGTTATATATCCTAACTTAAGGCAGGCTATCATCTCGGATGTAGTATTTTACAACGTTCCTGGCGGGTCGGCCCCTACTTCTCGGTGGGAACATTATATACGTCTATAACGTATCATAACCTAACCTAACCCATCTAGCCCCTCGCTGGTAATTTTTTACAGAATCCCGTTCCTGTCGTCCCGTACGTCTCGGTTGGGACGTTATGAACGTCTACAGCGATATATATCCTAACGTAAGGCAGGCTAACATCTCGGATGTAGTATTTTACAACAGTCCTGGCGTATCGGCCCCTACTTCTCGGTGGGAACATTATATACGTCTATAACGTAACATAACGTAACCTAACCCATCTAGCCGCTCGCTGGTAATGTATTACAGAATCCCGTTCCTGTTGTGCCGTACGTCTCGGTTGGGATATTATATACGTCTATAGCGTTATATATCCTAACTTAAGGCAGGCTATCATCTCGGATGTAGTATTTTACAACAGTCCTGGCGTATCGGCCCCTACTTCTCGGTGGGAACATTATATACGTCTATAACGTAACATAACGTAGCCTAACCCATCTAGCCCCTCGCTGGGAATGTTTTACAGAATCCCGTTCCTGTCGTCCCGTACGTCTCGGTTGGGACGTTATGAACGTCTACAGCGATATATATCCTAACGTAAGGCAGGCTAACGTCTCGGATGTAGTATTTTACAACAGTCCTGGCGTATCGGCCCCTACTTCTCGGTGGGAACATTATATACGTCTATAACGTAATATAACCTAACCTATCACATCTAGCCCCTCGCTGGTAATGTTTTACAGAATCCCGTTTGTGTCGTCCCGTAAGTCTCGGTTGGGACATTATATACTACTACAGCGTTATATATCCTAACCTAAGGCAGGCTAACATCTCGGATGCAGTATTTTACAACATTCCTGGCGGGTCGGCACCTACTTCTCGGTGGGAACATTATATACGTCTATAACGTAATATAACCTAACCTAACATATCAAGCTCCTCGCTGGTAATGTTTTACAAAGTCCCGTTCGTGTCGTCCCGTACGTCTCGGTTGGGATATTATATACGTCTATAGCGTTATATATCCTAACCTAAGGCAGGCTATCATCTCGGATGTAGTATTTTACAACATTCCTAGCGCATCGGCCTCTACTTCTCGGTGGGAACATTATATTCGTCTATAACGTAATATAACCTAACCTATCATATCTAGCCCCTCGCTGGTAATGTTTCACAGAATCCCGTTCGTGTCGTCCCGTTCGTCTCGGTTGGGACATTATATACGTCTGTAGCGTTATATATCCTAACTTAAGGCAGGCTATCATCTCGGATGTAGTATTTTACAACGTTCCTGGCGGGTCGGCCCCTACTTCTCGGTGGGAACATTATATACGTCTATAACGTATCATAACCTAACCTAACCCATCTAGCCCCTCGCTGGTAATTTTTTACAGAATCCCGTTCCTGTCGTCCCGTACGTCTCGGTTGGGACGTTATGAACGTCTACAGCGATATATATCCTAACGTAAGGCAGGCTAACATCTCGGATGTAGTATTTTACAACAGTCCTGGCGTATCGGCCCCTACTTCTCGGTGGGAACATTATATACGTCTATAACGTAACATAACGTAACCTAACCCATCTAGCCGCTCGCTGGTAATGTATTACAGAATCCCGTTCCTGTTGTGCCGTACGTCTCGGTTGGGATATTATATACGTCTATAGCGTTATATATCCTAACTTAAGGCAGGCTATCATCTCGGATGTAGTATTTTACAACATTCCTGGCGTATCGGCCCCTACTTCTCGGTCGGAACATTATATACGTCTATAACGTATCATAACCTAACCTAACCCATCTAGCCCCTCGCTGGCAATGTTTTACAGAATCCCGTTCCTGTCGTCCCGTACGTCTCGGTTGGGACGTTATGAACATCTACAGCGATATATATCCTAACTTAAGGCAGGCTAACATTTCGGATGTAGTATTTTACAACAGTCCTGGCGTATCGGCCCCTACTTCTCGGTGGGAACATTATATACGTCTATAACGTAATATAACCTAACCTATCACATCTAGCCCCTCGCTGGTAATGTTTCACAGAATCCCGTTCGTGTCGTCCCGTTCGTCTCGGTTGGGACATTATATACGTCTGTAGCGTTATATATCCTAACTTAAGGCAGGCTATCATCTCGGATGTAGTATTTTACAACAGTCCTGGCGTATCGGCCCCTACTTCTCGGTGGGAACATTATATACGTCTATAACGTAACATAACGTAACCTAACCCATCTAGCCGCTCGCTGGTAATGTATTACAGAATCCCGTTCCTGTTGTGCCGTACGTCTCGGTTGGGATATTATATACGTCTATAGCGTTATATATCCTAACTTAAGGCAGGCTATCATCTCGGATGTAGTATTTTACAACATTCCTGGCGTATCGGCCCCTACTTCTCGGTCGGAACATTATATACGTCTATAACGTATCATAACCTAACCTAACCCATCTAGCCCCTCGCTGGCAATGTTTTACAGAATCCCGTTCCTGTCGTCCCGTACGTCTCGGTTGGGACGTTATGAACATCTACAGCGATATATATCCTAACTTAAGGCAGGCTAACATTTCGGATGTAGTATTTTACAACAGTCCTGGCGTATCGGCCCCTACTTCTCGGTGGGAACATTATATACGTCTATAACGGAACATAACGTAGCCTAACCCATCTAGCCGCTCGCTGGTAATGTATTACAGAATCCCGTTCCTGTTGTGCCGTACGTCTCGGTTGGGATATTATATACGTCTATAGCGTTATATATCCTAACTTAAGGCAGGCTATCATCTCGTATGTAGTATTTTACAACGTTCCTGGCGGGTCGGCCTCTACTTCTCGGTGGGAACATTATATTCGTCTATAACGTAATATAACCTAACCTAACACATCTAGCCCCTCGCTGGTAATGTTTTACAGAATCCCGTTCGTGTCGTCCCGTACGTCTCGGTTGGGATATTATATACGTCTATAGCGTTATATATCCTAACCTAAGGCAGGCTAACATCTCGGATGCAGTATTTTACAACATTCCTGGCGTATCGGCCCCTACTTCTCGGTGGGAACATTATATACGTCTATAACGTATCATAACCTAACCTAACCCATCTAGCCCCTCGCTGGGAATGTTTTACAGAATCCCGTTCCTGTCGTCCCGTACGTCTCGGTTGGGACGTTATGAACGTCTACAGCGATATATATCCTAACGTAAGGAAGGCTAACGTCTCGGATGTAGTATTTTACAACAGTCCTGGCGTATCGGCCTCTACTTCTCGGTGGGAACATTATATTCGTCTATAACGTAATATAACCTAACCTATCACATCTAGCCCCTCGCTGGTAATGTTTCACAGAATCCCGTTCGTGTCGTCCCGTTCGTCTCGGTTGGGACATTATATACGTCTGTAGCGTTATATATCCTAACTTAAGGCAGGCTATCATCTCGGATGTAGTATTTTACAACAGTCCTGGCGTATCGGCCCCTACTTCTCGGTGGGAACATTATATACGTCTATAACGTAACATAACGTAACCTAACCCATCTAGCCGCTCGCTGGTAATGTATTACAGAATCCCGTTCCTGTTGTGCCGTACGTCTCGGTTGGGATATTATATACGTCTATAGCGTTATATATCCTAACTTAAGGCAGGCTATCATCTCGGATGTAGTATTTTACAACATTCCTGGCGTATCGGCCCCTACTTCTCGGTCGGAACATTATATACGTCTATAACGTATCATAACCTAACCTAACCCATCTAGCCCCTCGCTGGCAATGTTTTACAGAATCCCGTTCCTGTCGTCCCGTACGTCTCGGTTGGGACGTTATGAACATCTACAGCGATATATATCCTAACTTAAGGCAGGCTAACATTTCGGATGTAGTATTTTACAACAGTCCTGGCGTATCGGCCCCTACTTCTCGGTGGGAACATTATATACGTCTATAACGTAACATAACGTAGCCTAACCCATCTAGCCGCTCGCTGGTAATGTATTACAGAATCCCGTTCCTGTTGTGCCGTACGTCTCGGTTGGGATATTATATACGTCTATAGCGTTATATATCCTAACTTAAGGCAGGCTATCATCTCGTATGTAGTATTTTACAACGTTCCTGGCGGGTCGGCCTCTACTTCTCGGTGGGAACATTATATTCGTCTATAACGTAATATAACCTAACCTAACACATCTAGCCCCTCGCTGGTAATGTTTTACAGAATCCCGTTCGTGTCGTCCCGTACGTCTCGGTTGGGATATTATATACGTCTATAGCGTTATATATCCTAACCTAAGGCAGGCTAACATCTCGGATGCAGTATTTTACAACATTCCTGGCGTATCGGCCCCTACTTCTCGGTGGGAACATTATATACGTCTATAACGTATCATAACCTAACCTAACCCATCTAGCCCCTCGCTGGGAATGTTTTACAGAATCCCGTTCCTGTCGTCCCGTACGTCTCGGTTGGGACGTTATGAACGTCTACAGCGATATATATCCTAACGTAAGGAAGGCTAACGTCTCGGATGTAGTATTTTACAACAGTCCTGGCGTATCGGCCTCTACTTCTCGGTGGGAACATTATATTCGTCTATAACGTAATATAACCTAACCTATCACATCTAGCCCCTCGCTGGTAATGTTTCACAGAATCCCGTTCGTGTCGTCCCGTTCGTCTCGGTTGGGACATTGTATACGTCTGTAGCGTTATATATCCTAACTTAAGGCAGGCTATCATCTCGGATGTAGTATTTTACAACAGTCCTGGCGTATCGGCCCCTACTTCTCGGTGGGAACATTATATACGTCTATAACGTAACATAACGTAACCTAACCCATCTAGCCGCTCGCTGGTAATATATTACAGAATCCCGTTCCTGTTGTGCCGTACGTCTCGGTTGGGATATTATATACGTCTATAGCGTTATATATCCTAACTTAAGGCAGGCTATCATCTCGGATGTAGTATTTTACAACATTCCTGGCGTATCGGCCCCTACTTCTCGGTGGGAACATTATATACGTCTATAACGTATCATAACCTAACCTAACCCATCTAGCCCCTCGCTGGCAATGTTTTACAGAATCCCGTTCCTGTCGTCCCGTACGTCTCGGTTGGGACGTTATGAACATCTACAGCGATATATATCCTAACTTAAGGCAGGCTAACATTTCGGATGTAGTATTATACAACAGTCCTGGCGTATCGGCCCCTACTTCTCGGTGGGAACATTATATACGTCTATAACGTAACATAACGTAACCTAACCCATCTAGCCGCTCGCTGGTAATGTATTACAGAATCCCGTTCCTGTTGTGCCGTACGTCTCGGTTGGGATATTATATACGTCTATAGCGTTATATATCCTAACTTAAGGCAGGCTATCATCTCGTATGTAGTATTTTACAACGTTCCTGGCGGGTCGGCCTCTACTTCTCGGTGGGAACATTATATTCGTCTATAACGTAATATAACCTAACCTAACACATCTAGCCCCTCGCTGGTAATGTTTTACAGAATCCCGTTCGTGTCGTCCCGTACGTCTCGGTTGGGATATTATATACGTCTATAGCGTTATATATCCTAACCTAAGGCAGGCTATCATCTCGGATGTAGTATTTTACAACATTCCTAGCGCATCGGCCTCTACTTCTCGGTGGGAACATTATATTCGTCTATAACGTAATATAACCTAACCTATCACATCTAGCCCCTCGCTGGTAATGTTTCACAGAATCCCGTTCGTGTCGTCCCGTTCGTCTCGGTTGGGACATTATATACGTCTGTAGCGTTATATATCCTAACTTAAGGCAGGCTATCATCTCGGATGTAGTATTTTACAACGTTCTTGGCGGGTCGGCCCCTACTTCTCGGTGGGAACATTATATACGTCTATAACGTATCATAACCTAACCTAACCCATCTAGCCCCTCGCTGGTAATTTTTTACAGAATCCCGTTCCTGTCGTCCCGTACGTCTCGGTTGGGACGTTATGAACGTCTACAGCGATATATATCCTAACGTAAGGCAGGCTAACATCTCGGATGTAGTATTTTACAACAGTCCTGGCGTATCGGCCCCTACTTCTCGGTGGGAACATTATATACGTCTATAACGTAACATAACGTAACCTAACCCATCTAGCCGCTCGCTGGTAATGTATTACAGAATCCCGTTCCTGTTGTGCCGTACGTCTCGGTTGGGATATTATATACGTCTATAGCGTTATATATCCTAACTTAAGGCAGGCTATCATCTCGGATGTAGTATTTTACAACATTCCTGGCGTATCGGCCCCTACTTCTCGGTGGGAACATTATATACGTCTATAACGTATCATAACCTAACCTAACCCATCTAGCCCCTCGCTGGCAATGTTTTACAGAATCCCGTTCCTGTCGTCCCGTACGTCTCGGTTGGGACGTTATGAACATCTACAGCGATATATATCCTAACTTAAGGCAGGCTAACATTTCGGATGTAGTATTTTACAACAGTCCTGGCGTATCGGCCCCTACTTCTCGGTGGGAACATTATATACGTCTATAACGTAACATAACGTAGCCTAACCCATCTAGCCGCTCGCTGGTAATGTATTACAGAATCCCGTTCCTGTTGTGCCGTACGTCTCGGTTGGGATATTATATACGTCTATAGCGTTATATATCCTAACTTAAGGCAGGCTATCATCTCGTATGTAGTATTTTACAACGTTCCTGGCGGGTCGGCCTCTACTTCTCGGTGGGAACATTATATTCGTCTATAACGTAATATAACCTAACCTAACACATCTAGCCCCTCGCTGGTAATGTTTTACAGAATCCCGTTCGTGTCGTCCCGTACGTCTCGGTTGGGATATTATATACGTCTATAGCGTTATATATCCTAACCTAAGGCAGGCTAACATCTCGGATGCAGTATTTTACAACATTCCTGGCGTATCGGCCCCTACTTCTCGGTGGGAACATTATATACGTCTATAACGTATCATAACCTAACCTAACCCATCTAGCCCCTCGCTGGGAATGTTTTACAGAATCCCGTTCCTGTCGTCCCGTACGTCTCGGTTGGGACGTTATGAACGTCTACAGCGATATATATCCTAACGTAAGGAAGGCTAACGTCTCGGATGTAGTATTTTACAACAGTCCTGGCGTATCGGCCTCTACTTCTCGGTGGGAACATTATATTCGTCTATAACGTAATATAACCTAACCTATCACATCTAGCCCCTCGCTGGTAATGTTTCACAGAATCCCGTTCGTGTCGTCCCGTTCGTCTCGGTTGGGACATTATATACGTCTGTAGCGTTATATATCCTAACTTAAGGCAGGCTATCATCTCGGATGTAGTATTTTACAACAGTCCTGGCGTATCGGCCCCTACTTCTCGGTGGGAACATTATATACGTCTATAACGTAACATAACGTAACCTAACCCATCTAGCCGCTCGCTGGTAATGTATTACAGAATCCCGTTCCTGTTGTGCCGTACGTCTCGGTTGGGATATTATATACGTCTATAGCGTTATATATCCTAACTTAAGGCAGGCTATCATCTCGTATGTAGTATTTTACAACGTTCCTGGCGGGTCGGCCTCTACTTCTCGGTGGGAACATTATATTCGTCTATAACGTAATATAACCTAACCTAACACATCTAGCCCCTCGCTGGTAATGTTTTACAGAATCCCGTTCGTGTCGTCCCGTACGTCTCGGTTGGGATATTATATACGTCTATAGCGTTATATATCCTAACCTAAGGCAGGCTATCATCTCGGATGTAGTATTTTACAACATTCCTAGCGCATCGGCCTCTACTTCTCGGTGGGAACATTATATTCGTCTATAACGTAATATAACCTAACCTATCACATCTAGCCCCTCGCTGGTAATGTTTCACAGAATCCCGTTCGTGTCGTCCCGTTCGTCTCGGTTGGGACATTATATACGTCTGTAGCGTTATATATCCTAACTTAAGGCAGGCTATCATCTCGGATGTAGTATTTTACAACGTTCTTGGCGGGTCGGCCCCTACTTCTCGGTGGGAACATTATATACGTCTATAACGTATCATAACCTAACCTAACCCATCTAGCCCCTCGCTGGTAATTTTTTACAGAATCCCGTTCCTGTCGTCCCGTACGTCTCGGTTGGGACGTTATGAACGTCTACAGCGATATATATCCTAACGTAAGGCAGGCTAACATCTCGGATGTAGTATTTTACAACAGTCCTGGCGTATCGGCCCCTACTTCTCGGTGGGAACATTATATACGTCTATAACGTAACATAACGTAACCTAACCCATCTAGCCGCTCGCTGGTAATGTATTACAGAATCCCGTTCCTCTTGTGCCGTACGTCTCGGTTGGGATATTATATACGTCTATAGCGTTATATATCCTAACTTAAGGCAGGCTATCATCTCGGATGTAGTATTTTACAACATTCCTGGCGTATCGGCCCCTACTTCTCGGTGGGAACATTATATACGTCTATAACGTATCATAACCTAACCTAACCCATCTAGCCCCTCGCTGGCAATGTTTTACAGAATCCCGTTCCTGTCGTCCCGTACGTCTCGGTTGGGACGTTATGATCGTCTACAGCGATATATATCCTAACGTAAGGCAGGCTAACATTGTCGGATGTAGTATTTTACAACAGTCCTGGCGTATCGGCCCCTACTTCTCGGTGGGAACATTATATACGTCTATAACGTAACATAACGTAACCTAACCCATCTAGCCGCTCGCTGGTAATGTATTACAGAATCCCGTTCCTGTTGTGCCGTACGTCTCGGTTGGGATATTATATACGTCTATAGCGTTATATATCCTAACTTAAGGCAGGCTATCATCTCGGATGTAGTATTTTACAACGTTCCTGGCGTATCGGCCCCTACTTCTCGGTGGGAACATTATATACGTCTATAACGTAGTATAACCAAACCTAACACATCTAGCCCCTCGCTGGTAATGTTTTACAGAATCCCGTTCGTGTCGTCCCGTACGTCTCGGTTGGGATATTATATACGTCTATAGCGTTATATATCCTAACCTAAGGCAGGCTAACATCTCGGATGCAGTATTTTACAACATTCCTGGCGTATCGGCCCCTACTTCTCGGTGGGAACATTATATACGTCTATAACGTATCATAACCTAACCTAACCCATCTAGCCCCTCGCTTGTAATGTTTTACAGAATCCCGTTCCTGTCGTCCCGTACGTCTCGCTTGGGACGTTATGAACGTCTACAGCGATATATATCCTAACGTAAGGCAGGCTAACATCTCGGATGTAGTATTTTACAACAGTCCTGGCGTATCGGCCCCTACTTCTCGGTGGGAACATTATATACGTCTATAACGTAACATAACCTAACCTAACCCATCTAGCCCCTCGCTGGTAATGTATTACAGAATCCCGTTCCTGTCGTCCCGTACGTCTCGGTTGGGATATTATATACGTCTATAGCGTTATATATCCTAACCTAAGGCAGGCTATCATCTCGGATGTAGTATTTTACAACATTCCTGGCGTATCGGCCCCTACTTCTCGGTGGGAACATTATATACGTCTATAACGTATCATAACCTAACCTAACCCATCTAGCCCCTCGCTGGTAATGTTTTACAGAATCCCGTTCCTGTCGTCCCGTACGTCTCGTTTGGGATATTATATACGTCTATAGCGTTATATATCCTAACCTAAGGCAGGCTATCATCTCGGATGTAGTATTTTACAACATTCCTGGCGTATCGGCCCCTACTTCTCGGTGGGAACATTATATACGTCTATAACGTATCATAACCTAACCTAACCCATCTAGCCCCTCGCTGGTAATGTTTTACAGAATCCCGTGCCTGTCGTCCCGTACGTCTCGGTTGGGATATTATATACGTCTATAGCATTATATATCCTAACCTAAGGCAGGCTAACATCTCGGATATAGTATTTTACAACATTCCTGGCGCATCGGCCTCTACTTCTCGGTGGGAACATTATATTCGTCTATAACGTAATATAACCTAACCTATCACATCTAGCCCCTCGCTGGTAATGTTTTACAGAATCCCGTTTGTGTCGCCCCGTAATTCTCGGTTGGGATATTATATACGTCTATAGCGTTATATATCCTAACCTAAGGCAGGCTATCATCTCGGATGTAGTATCTTACAACCTTCCTAGCACATCGGCCTCTACTTCTCGGTGGGAACATTATATTCGTCTATAACGTAATATAACCTAACCTATCACATCTAGCCCCTCGCTGGTAATGTTTTACAAAATCCCGTTCGTGTCGTCCCGTACGTCTCGGTTGGGATATTATATACGTCTATAGCATTATATATCCTAACCTAAGGCAGGCTAACATCTCGGATGTAGTATATTACATCATTCCTGGCGTATCGACCACTACTTCTCGGTGGGAACATTATATACGTCTATAACGTATCATAACCTAACCCTACCCATCTAGCCCCTCGCTGGTAATGTTTTACAGAATCCCGTTCCTGTCGTCCCGTACGTCTCGGTTGGGACGTTATGAACGTCTACAGCGATATATATCCTAACGTAAGGCAGGCTAACATCTCGGATGTAGTATATTACATCATTCCTGGCGTATCGACCACTACTTCTCGGTGGAAACATTATATACGTCTATAACGTAATATAACCTAACCTAACACATCTAGCTATTCGCTTTAACGTTTCATAGAATCCCGTTCGTGTCGTCCGGTTCGTCTCGGTTGGGACATTATATACGTCTATAGCGTTATATATCCTATCTTAAGGCAGGCTATCATCTCGGATGTAGTATTTTACAACGTTCCTGGTGGGTCGGCCTCTACTTCTCGGTGGGAACATTATATTCGTCTATAACGTAATATAACCTAACCTAACACATCTAGCCCCTCGCTGGTAATGTTTTACAGAATCCCGTTCGTGTCGTCCCGTACGTCTCGGTTGGGATATTATATACGTCTATAGCGTTATATATCCTAACCTAAGGCATGCTATCATCTCGGATGTAGTATTTTACAACATTCCTGGCGTATCGGCCCTAACTTTTCGGTGGGAACATTATATACGTCTATAACGTATCATAACCTAACCTAACCCATCTAGCCCCTCGCTGGTAATGTTTTACAGAATCCCATTCCTGTCGTCCCGTACGTCTCGGTTGGGATGTTATGAACGTCTACAGCGATATATATCCTAACGTAAGGCAGGCTAACATCTCAGATGTAGTATATTACATCATTCCTGGCGTATCGGCCCCTACTTCTCGGTGGGAACATTATATACGTCTATAACGTATCATAACCTAACCTAACCCATCTAGCCCCTCGCTGGTAATGTTTTACAGAATCCCGTTCCTGTCGTCCCGTACGTCTCGGTTGGGATATTATATACGTCTATAGCATTATATATCCTAACCTAAGGCAGGCTAACATCTCGGATATAGTATTTTACAACATTCCTGGCGCATCGGCCTCTACTTCTCGGTGGGAACATTATATTCGTCTATAACGTAATATAACCTAACCTATCACATCTAGCCCCTCGCTGGTAATGTTTTACAGAATCCCGTTTGTGTCGTCCCGTAAGTCTCGGTTGGGACATTATATACTACTACAGCGTTATATATCCTAACCTAAGGCAGGCTAACATCTCGGATGCAGTATTTTACAACATTCCTGGCGTATCGGCCCCTACTTCTCGGTGGGAACATTATATACGTCTATAACGTAACATAACGTAACCTAACCCATCTAGTCGCTCGCTCGTAATGTATTACAGAATCCCGTTCCTGTTGTGCCGTACGTCTCGGTTGGGATATTATATACGTCTATAGCGTTATATATCCTAACTTAAGGCAGGCTATCATCTCGGATGTAGTATTTTACAACGTTCCTGGCGTGTCGGCCTCTACTTCTCGGTGGGAACATTATATTCGTCTATAACGTAATATAACCTAACCTAACACATCTAGCCCCTCGCTGGTAATGTTTTACAGAATCCCGTTCGTGTCGTCCCATACGTCTCGGTTGGGATATTATATACGTCTATAGCGTTATATATCCTAACCTAAGGCAGGCTATCATCTCGGATGTAGTATTTTACAACATTCCTGGCGTATCGGCCCCTACTTCTCGGTGGGAACATTATATACGTCTATAACGTATCATAACCTAACCTAACCCATCTAGCCCCTCGCTGGTAATGTTTTACAGAATCCCGTTTGTGTCGTCCCGTAAGTCTCGGTTGGGACATTATATACTACTACAGCGTTATATATCCTAACCTAAGGCAGGCTAACATCTCGGATGCAGTATTTTACAACATTCCTTGCGGGTCGGCACCTACTTCTCGGTGGGAACATTATATACGTCTACAACGTAATATAACCTAACCTAACATATCTAGCTCCTCGCTGGTAATGTTTTACAAACTCCCGTTCCTGTCGTCCCGTACGTCTCGGTTGAGATATTATATACGTCTATAGCATTATATATCCTAACCTAAGGCAGGCTCACATCTCGGATGTAGTATATTACATCATTCCTGGCGTATCGACCACTACTACTCGGTGGAAACATTATATACGTCTATAACGTAATATAACCTAACCTAACACATCTAGCTCCTCGCTGGTAATGTTTTACAAAGTCCCGTTCCTGTCGTCCCGTACGTCTCGGTTGGGATATTATATACGTCTATAGCGTTATATATCCTAACCTAAGGCAGGCTATCATCTCGGATGTAGTATTTTACAACATTCCTAGCGCATCGGCCTCTACTTCTCGGTGGGAACATTATATTCGTCTATAACGTAATATAACCTAACCTATCACATCTAGCCCCTCGCTGGTAATGTTTTACAAAATCCCGTTCGTGTCGTCCCGTACGTCTCGGTTGGGATATTATATACGTCTATAGCATTATATATCCTAACCTAAGGCAGGCTAACATCTCGGATGTAGTATATTACATCATTCCTGGCGTATCGACCACTACTTCTCGGTGGAAACATTATATACGTCTATAACGTAATATAACCTAACCTAACACATCTAGCTAGTCGCTTTAGTGTTTCACAGAATCCCGTTCGTGTCGTCCCGTTCGTCTCGGTTGGGACATTATATACGTCTGTAGCGATATATATCCTAACCTAAGGCAGGCTAACATCTCAGATGTAGTATATTACATCATTCCTGGCGTATCGGCCTCTACAAATCGGTGGAAACATTATATACGTCTATAACGTAATATAACCTAACCTAACACATCTAGCCCCTCGCTGGTAATGTTTTACAGAATCCCGTTCGTGTCGTCCCGTACGTCTCGGTGGGGATATTATATACGTCTATAGCGTTATATATCCTAACCTAAGGCAGGCTATCATCTCGGATGTAGTATTTTACAACATTCCTGGCGTATCGGCCCCTACTTCTCGGTGGGAACATTATATACGTCTATAACGTATCATAACCTAACCTAACCCATCTAGCCCCTCGCTGGTAATGTTTTACAGAATCCCGTTCCTGTCGTCCCGTACGTCTCGGTTGGGACGTTATGAACGTCTACAGCGATATATATCCTAACGTAAGGCAGGCTAACATCTCGGATGTAGTATTTTACAACAGTCCTGGCGTATCGGCCCCTACTTCTCGGTGGGAACATTATATACGTCCATAACGTAACATAACGTAACCTAACCCATCTAGCCGCTCGCTCGTAATGTATTACAGAATCCCGTTCCTGTTGTGCCGTACGTCTCGGTTGGGATATTATATACGTCTATAGCGTTATATATCCTAACTTAAGGCAGGCTATCATCTCGGATGTAGTATTTTACAACGTTCCTGGCGGGTCGGCCTCTACTACTCGGTGGGAACATTATATTCGACTATAACGTAATATAACCTAACCTAACACATCTAGCCCCTCGCTGGTAATGTTTTACAGAATCCCGTTCGTGTCGTCCCATACGTCTCGGTTGGGATATTATATGCGTCTATAGCGTTATATATCCTAACCTAAGGCAGGCTAACATCTCGGATGCAGTATTTTACAACATTCCTGGCGTATCGGCCCCTACTTCTCGGTGGGAACATTATATACGTCTATAACGTATCATAACCTAACCCTACCCATCTAGCCCCTCGCTGGTAATGTTTTACAGAATCCCGTTCCTGTCGTCCCGTACGTCTCGGTTGGGACGTTATGAACGTCTACAGCGATATATATCCTAACGTAAGGCAGGCTAACATCTCGGATGTAGTATATTACATCATTCCTGGCGTATCGACCACTACTTCTCGGTGGAAACATTATATACGTCTATAACGTAATATAACCTAACCTAACACATCTAGCTATTCGCTTTAACGTTTCATAGAATCCCGTTCTTGTCGTCCGGTTCGTCTCGGTTGGGACATTATATACGTCTATAGCGTTATATATCCTATCTTAAGGCAGGCTATCATCTCGGATGTAGTATTTTACAACGTTCCTGGTGGGTCGGCCTCTACTTCTCGGTGGGAACATTATATTCGTCTATAACGTAATATAACCTAACCTAACACATCTAGCCCCTCGCTGGTAATGTTTTACAGAATCCCGTTCGTGTCGTCCCGTACGTCTCGGTTGGGATATTATATACGTCTATAGCGTTATATATCCTAACCTAAGGCAGGCTATCATCTCGGATGTAGTATTTTACAACATTCCTGGCGTATCGGCCCTAACTTTTCGGTGGGAACATTATATACGTCTATAACGTAACATAACCTAACCTAACCCATCTAGCCCCTCGCTGGTAATGTTTTACAGAATCCCGTTCCTGTCGTCCCGTACGTCTCGGTTGGGGGTGTTATGAACGTCTACAGCGATATATATCCTAACGTAAGGCAGGCTAACATCTCACATGTAGTATATTACATCATTCCTGGCGTATCGGCCCCTACTTCTCGGTGGGAACATTATATACGTCTATAACGTATCATAACCTAACCTAACCCATCTAGCCCCTCGCTGGTAATGTTTTACAGAATCCCGTTCCTGTCGTCCCGTACGTCTCGGTTGGGATATTATATACGTCTATAGCATTATATATCCTAACCTAAGGCAGGCTAACATCTCGGATATAGTATTTTACAACATTCCTGGCGCATCGGCCTCTACTTCTCGGTGGGAACATTATATTCGTCTATAACGTAATATACCCTAACCTATCACATCTAGCCCCTCGCTGGTAATGTTTTACAGAATCCCGTTTGTGTCGTCCCGTAAGTCTCGGTTGGGACATTATATACTACTACAGCGTTATATATCCTAACCTAAGGCAGGCTAACATCTCGGATGTAGTATTTTACAACGTTCCTGGCGGGTCGGCCTCTACTTCTCGGTGGGAACATTATATTCGTCTATAACGTAATATAACCTAACCTAACACATCTAGCCCCTCGCTGGTAATGTTTTACAGAATCCCGTTCGTGTCGTCCCATACGTCTCGGTCGGGATACTACATACGTCTATAGCGTTATATATCCTAACCTAAGGCAGGCTGTCATCTCGGATGTAGTATTTTACAACATTCCTGGCGTATCGGCCCCTACTTCTCGGTGGGAACATTATATACGTCTATAACGTATCATAACCTAACCTAACCCATCTAGCCCCTCGCTGGTAATGTTTTACAGAATCCCGTTTGTGTCGTCCCGTAAGTCTCGGTTGGGACATTATATACTACTACAGCGTTATATATCCTAACCTAAGGCAGGCGAACATCTCGGATGCAGTATTTTACAACATTCCTTGCGGGTCGGCACCTACTTCTCGGTGGGAACATTATATACGTCTATAACGTAATATAACCTAACCTAACATATCTAGCCCCTCGCTGGTAATGTTTTACAGAATCCCGTTCGTGTCGTCCCGTACGTCTCGGTGGGGATATTATATACGTCTATAGCGTTATATATCCTAACCTAAGGCAGGCTATCATCTCGGATGTAGTATTTTACAACATTCCTGGCGTATCGGCCCCTACTTCTCGGTGGGAACATTATATACGTCTATAACGTATCATAACCTAACCTAACCCATCTAGCCCCTCGCTGGTAATGTTTTACAGAATCCCGTTCCTGTCGTCCCGTACGTCTCGGTTGGGACGTTATGAACGTCTACAGCGATATATATCCTAACGTAAGGCAGGCTAACATCTCGGATGTAGTATTTTACAACAGTCCTGGCGTATCGGCCCCTACTTCTCGGTGGGAACATTATATACGTCCATAACGTAACATAACGTAACCTAACCCATCTAGCCGCTCGCTCGTAATGTATTACAGAATCCCGTTCCTGTTGTGCCGTACGTCTCGGTTGGGATATTATATACGTCTATAGCGTTATATATCCTAACTTAAGGCAGGCTATCATCTCGGATGTAGTATTTTACAACGTTCCTGGCGGGTCGGCCTCTACTACTCGGTGGGAACATTATATTCGTCTATAACGTAATATAACCTAACCTAACACATCTAGCCCCTCGCTGGTAATGTTTTACAGAATCCCGTTCGTGTCGTCCCATACGTCTCGGTTGGGATATTATATGCGTCTATAGCGTTATATATCCTAACCTAAGGCAGGCTAACATCTCGGATGCAGTATTTTACAACATTCCTGGCGTATCGGCCCCTACTTCTCGGTGGGAACATTATATACGTCTATAACGTATCATAACCTAACCCTACCCATCTAGCCCCTCGCTGGTAATGTTTTACAGAATCCCGTTCCTGTCGTCCCGTACGTCTCGGTTGGGACGTTATGAACGTCTACAGCGATATATATCCTAACGTAAGGCAGGCTAACATCTCGGATGTAGTATATTACATCATTCCTGGCGTATCGACCACTACTTCTCGGTGGAAACATTATATACGTCTATAACGTAATATAACCTAACCTAACACATCTAGCTATTCGCTTTAACGTTTCATAGAATCCCGTTCTTGTCGTCCGGTTCGTCTCGGTTGGGACATTATATACGTCTATAGCGTTATATATCCTATCTTAAGGCAGGCTATCATCTCGGATGTAGTATTTTACAACGTTCCTGGTGGGTCGGCCTCTACTTCTCGGTGGGAACATTATATTCGTCTATAACGTAATATAACCTAACCTAACACATCTAGCCCCTCGCTGGTAATGTTTTACAGAATCCCGTTCGTGTCGTCCCGTACGTCTCGGTTGGGATATTATATACGTCTATAGCGTTATATATCCTAACCTAAGGCAGGCTATCATCTCGGATGTAGTATTTTACAACATTCCTGGCGTATCGGCCCTAACTTTTCGGTGGGAACATTATATACGTCTATAACGTAACATAACCTAACCTAACCCATCTAGCCCCTCGCTGGTAATGTTTTACAGAATCCCGTTCCTGTCGTCCCGTACGTCTCGGTTGGGGGTGTTATGAACGTCTACAGCGATATATATCCTAACGTAAGGCAGGCTAACATCTCAGATGTAGTATATTACATCATTCCTGGCGTATCGGCCCCTACTTCTCGGTGGGAACATTATATACGTCTATAACGTATCATAACCTAACCTAACCCATCTAGCCCCTCGCTGGTAATGTTTTACAGAATCCCGTTCCTGTCGTCCCGTACGTCTCGGTTGGGATATTATATACGTCTATAGCATTATATATCCTAACCTAAGGCAGGCTAACATCTCGGATATAGTATTTTACAACATTCCTGGCGCATCGGCCTCTACTTCTCGGTGGGAACATTATATTCGTCTATAACGTAATATACCCTAACCTATCACATCTAGCCCCTCGCTGGTAATGTTTTACAGAATCCCGTTTGTGTCGTCCCGTAAGTCTCGGTTGGGACATTATATACTACTACAGCGTTATATATCCTAACCTAAGGCAGGCTAACATCTCGGATGTAGTATTTTACAACGTTCCTGGCGGGTCGGCCTCTACTTCTCGGTGGGAACATTATATTCGTCTATAACGTAATATAACCTAACCTAACACATCTAGCCCCTCGCTGGTAATGTTTTACAGAATCCCGTTCGTGTCGTCCCATACGTCTCGGTCGGGATACTACATACGTCTATAGCGTTATATATCCTAACCTAAGGCAGGCTGTCATCTCGGATGTAGTATTTTACAACATTCCTGGCGTATCGGCCCCTACTTCTCGGTGGGAACATTATATACGTCTATAACGTATCATAACCTAACCTAACCCATCTAGCCCCTCGCTGGTAATGTTTTACAGAATCCCGTTTGTGTCGTCCCGTAAGTCTCGGTTGGGACATTATATACTACTACAGCGTTATATATCCTAACCTAAGGCAGGCGAACATCTCGGATGCAGTATTTTACAACATTCCTTGCGGGTCGGCACCTACTTCTCGGTGGGAACATTATATACGTCTATAACGTAATATAACCTAACCTAACATATCTAGCTCCTCGCTGGTAATGTTTTACAAACTCCCGTTCCTGTCGTCCCGTACGTCTCGGTTGAGATATTATATACGTCTATAGCATTATATATCCTAACCTAAGGCAGGCTAACATCTCGGATGTAGTATATTACATCATTCCTGGCGTATCGACCACTACTACTCGGTGGAAGCATTATATACTTCTATAACGTAATATAACGTAACCTAACCCATCTAGCCGCTCGCTGGTAATGTATTACAGAATCCCGTTCCTGTTGTGCCGTACGTCTCGGTTGGGATATTATATACGTCTATAGCGTTATATATCCTAACTTAAGGCAGGCTATCATCTCGGATGTAGTATTTTACAACATTCCTGGCGTATCGGCCCCTACTTCTCGGTGGGAAGATTATATACGTCTATAACGTATCATAACCTAACCTAACCCATCTAGACCCTCGCTTGTAATGTTTTACAGAATCCCGTTCCTGTCGTCCCGTACGTCTCGCTTGGGACGTTATGAACGTCTACAGCGATATATATCCTAACGTAAGGCAGGCTAACATCTCGGATGTAGTATTTTACAACAGTCCTGGCGTATCGGCCCCTACTTCTCGGTGGGAACATTATATACGTCTATAACGTAACATAACCTAACCTAACCCATCTAGCCCCTCGCTGGTAATGTATTACAGAATCCCGTTCCTGTCGTCCCGTACGTCTCGGTTGGGATATTATATACGTCTATAGCGTTATATATCCTAACCTAAGGCAGGCTATCATCTCGGATGTAGTATTTTACAACATTCCTGGCGTATCGGCCCCTACTTCTCGGTGGGAACATTATATACGTCTATAACGTATCATAACCTAACCTAACCCATCTAGCCCCTCGCTGGTAATGTTTTACAGAATCCCGGTCCTATCGTCCCGTACGTCTCGGTTGGGACGTTATGAACGTCTACAGCGATATATATCCTAACGTAAGGTAGGCTAACATCTCGGATGTAGTATTTTACAACAGTCCTGGCGTATCGGCCCCTACTTCTCGGTGGGAACATTATATACGTCTATAACGTAACATAACGTAACCTAACTCATCTAGCCCCTCGCTGGTAATGTATTACAGAATCCCGTTCGTGTCGTCCCGTACGTCTCGGTTGGGATATTATATACGTCTATAGCGTTATATATCCTAACCTAAGGCAGGCTATCATCTCGGATGTAGTATTTTACAACATTCCTGGCGTATCGGCCTCTACTTCTCGGTGGGAACATTATATTCGTCTATAACGTAATATAACCTAACCTATCACATCTAGCCCCTCGCTGGTAATGTTTTACAAAATCCCGTTCGTGTCGTCCCGTACGTCTCGGTTGGGATATTATATACGTCTATAGCGTTATATATCCTAACTTAAGGCAGGCTATCATCTCGGATGTAGTATTTTACAACGTTCCTGGCGGGTCGGCCTCTACTTCTCGGTGGGAACATTATATTCGTCTATAACGTAACATAACCTAACCTAACACATCTAGCCCCTCGCTGGTAATGTTTTACAGAATCCCGTTCGTGTCGTCCCATACGTCTCCGTTGGGATATTATATACGTCTATAGCGTTATATATCCTAACTTAAGGCAGGCTATCATCTCGGATGTAGTATTTTACAACGTTCCTGGCGGGTCGGCCTCTACTTCTCGGTGGGAACATTATATTCGTCTATAACGTAATATAACCTAACCTAACACATCTAGCCCCTCGCTGGTAATGTTTTACAGAATCCCGTTCGTGTCGTCCCATACGTCTCGGTTGGGATATTATATACGTCTATAGCGTTATATATCCTAACCTAAGGCAGGCTATCATCTCGGATGTAGTATTTTACAACATTCCTGGCGTATCGGCCCCTACTTCTCGGTGGGAACATTATATACGTCTATAACGTATCATAACCTAACCTAACCCATCTAGCCCCTCGCTGGTAATGTTTTACAGAATCCCGTTCGTGTCGTCCCATACGTCTCGGTTGGGATATTATATACGTCTATAGCGTTATATATCCTAACCTAAGGCAGGCTATCATCTCGGATGTAGTATTTTACAACATTCCTGGCGTATCGGCCCCTACTTCTCGGTGGGAACATTATATACGTCTATAACGTATCATAACCTAACCTAACCCATCTAGCCCCTCGCTGGTAATGTTTTACAGAATCCCGTTTCTGTCGTCCCGTATGTCTCGGTTGGGACATTATATACTACTACAGCGTTATATATCCTAACCTAAGGCAGGCTAACATCTCGGATGCAGTATTTTACAACATTCCTTGCGGGTCGGCACCTACTTCTCGGTGGGAACATTATATACGTCTATAACGTAATATAACCTAACCTAACATATCTAGCTCCTCGCTGGTAATGTTTTACAAACTCCCGTTCCTGTCGTCCCGTACGTCTCGGTTGAGATATTATATACGTCTATAGCATTATATATCCTAACCTAAGGCAGGCTAACATCTCGGATGTAGTATATTACATCATTCCTGGCGTATCGACCACTACTTCTCGGTGGAAACATTATATACTTCTATAACGTAATGTAACCTAACCTAACACATCTAGCTAGTCGCTTTAACGTTTCACAGAATCCCGTTCGTGTCGTCCCGTTCGTCTCGGTTGGGACATTATATACGTCTATAGCGTTATATATCCTAACCTAAGGCAGGCTATCATCTCGGATGTAGTATTTTACAACATTCCTAGCGCATCGGCCTCTACTTCTCGGTGGGAACATTATATACGTCTATAACGTATCATAACCTAACCTAACCCATCTAGCCCCTCGCTGGTAATGTTTTACAGAATCCCGTTCCTGTCGTCCCGTACGTCTCGGTTGGGACGTTATGAACGTCTACAGCGATATATATCCTAACGTAAGGTAGGCTAACATCTCGGATGTAGTATTTTACAACAGTCCTGGCGTATCGGCCCCTACTTCTCGGTGGGAACATTATATACGTCTATAACGTAACATAACGTAACCTAACTCATCTAGCCCCTCGCTGGTAATGTATTACAGAATCCAGTTCCTGTTGTGCCGTACGTCTCGGTTGGGATATTATATACGTCTATAGCGTTATATATCCTAATCTAAGGCAGGCTAACATCTCAGATGTAGTATATTACATCATTCCTGGCGTATCGGCCTCTACAAATCGGTGGAAACATTATATACGTCTATAACGTAATATAACCTAACCTAACACATCTAGCCCCTCGCTGGTAATGTTTTACAGAATCCCGTTCGTGTCGTCCCGTACGTCTCGGTTGGGATATTATATACGTCTATAGCGTTATATATCCTAACCTAAGGCAGGCTATCATCTCGGATGTAGTATTTTACAACATTCCTGGCGTATCGGCCTCTACTTCTCGGTGGGAACATTATATTCGTCTATAACGTAATATAACCTAACCTATCACATCTAGCCCCTCGCTGGCAATGTTTTACAGAATCCCGTTCCTGTCGTCCCGTACGTCTCGGTTGGGACGTTATGAACGTCTACAGCAATATATATCCTAACGTAAGGCAGGCTAACATCTCGGATGTAGTATTTTACAACAGTCCTGGCGTATCGGCCCCTACTTCTCGGTGGGAATATTATATACGTCTATAACGTAACATAACGTAACCTAACCCATCTAGCCGCTCGCTGGTAATGTATTACAGAATCCCGTTCCTGTTGTGCCGTACGTCTCGGTTGGGATATTATATACGTCTATAGCGTTATATATCCTAACTTAAGGCAGGCTATCATCTCGGATGTAGTATTTTACAACATTCCTGGCGTATCGGCCCCTACTTCTCGGTGGGAAGATTATATACGTCTATAACGTATCATAACCTAACCTAACCCATCTAGCCCCTCGCTGGCAATGTTTTACAGAATCCCGTTCCTGTCGTCCCGTACGTCTCGGTTGGGACGTTATGAACGTCTACAGCGATATATATCCTAACGTAAGGCAGGCTAACATGTCGGATGTAGTATTTTACAACAGTCCTGGCGTATCGGCCCCTACTTCTCGGTGGGAACATTATATACGTCTATAACGTAACATAACCTAACCTAACATATCTAGCTCCTCGCTGGTAATGTTTTACAAAGTCCCGTTCGTGTCGTCCCGTACGTCTCGGTTGGGATATTATATACGTCTATAGCGTTATATATCCTAACCTAAGGCAGGCTATCATCTCGGATGTAGTATTTTACAACATTCCTAGCGCATCGGCCTCTACTTCTCGGTGGGAACATTATATTCGTCTATAACGTAATATAACCTAACCTATCACATCTAGCCCCTCGCTGGTAATGTTTCACAGAATCCCGTTCGTGTCGTCCCGTTCGTCTCGGTTGGGACATTATATACGTCTGTAGCGTTATATATCCTAACTTAAGGCAGGCTATCATCTCGGATGTAGTATTTTACAACGTTCTTGGCGGGTCGGCCCCTACTTCTCGGTGGGAACATTATATACGTCTAGAACGTATCATAACCTAACCTAACCCATCTAGCCCCTCGCTGGTAATTTTTTACAGAATCCCGTTCCTGTCGTCCCGTACGTCTCGGTTGGGACGTTATGAACGTCTACAGCGATATATATCCTAACGTAAGGCAGGCTAACATCTCGGATGTAGTATTTTACAACAGTCCTGGCGTATCGGCCCCTACTTCTCGGTGGGAACATTATATACGTCTATAACGTAACATAACGTAACCTAACCCATCTAGCCGCTCGCTGGTAATGTATTACAGAATCCCGTTCCTGTCGTCCCGTACGTCTCGGTTGGGACGTTATGAACGTCTACAGCGATATATATCCTAACGTAAGGCAGGCTAACATTGTCGGATGTAGTATTTTACAACAGTCCTGGCGTATCGGCCCCTACTTCTCGGTGGGAACATTATATACGTCTATAACGTAACATAACGTAACCTAACCCATCTAGCCGCTCGCTGGTAATGTATTACAGAATCCCGTTCCTGTTGTGCCGTACGTCTCGGTTGGGATATTATATACGTCTATAGCGTTATATATCCTAACTTAAGGCAGGCTATCATCTCGGATGTAGTATTTTACAACGTTCCTGGCGTATCGGCCCCTACTTCTCGGTGGGAACATTATATACGTCTATAACGTAGTATAACCAAACCTAACACATCTAGCCCCTCGCTGGTAATGTTTTACAGAATCCCGTTCGTGTCGTCCCGTACGTCTCGGTTGGGATATTATATACGTCTATAGCGTTATATATCCTAACCTAAGGCAGGCTAACATCTCGGATGCAGTATTTTACAACATTCCTGGCGTATCGGCCCCTACTTCTCGGTGGGAACATTATATACGTCTATAACGTATCATAACCTAACCTAACCCATCTAGCCCCTCGCTTGTAATGTTTTACAGAATCCCGTTCCTGTCGTCCCGTACGTCTCGCTTGGGACGTTATGAACGTCTACAGCGATATATATCCTAACGTAAGGCAGGCTAACATCTCGGATGTAGTATTTTACAACAGTCCTGGCGTATCGGCCCCTACTTCTCGGTGGGAACATTATATACGTCTATAACGTAACATAACCTAACCTAACCCATCTAGCCCCTCGCTGGTAATGTATTACAGAATCCCGTTCCTGTCGTCCCGTACGTCTCGGTTGGGATATTATATACGTCTATAGCGTTATATATCCTAACCTAAGGCAGGCTATCATCTCGGATGTAGTATTTTACAACATTCCTGGCGTATCGGCCCCTACTTCTCGGTGGGAACATTATATACGTCTATAACGTATCATAACCTAACCTAACCCATCTAGCCCCTCGCTGGTAATGTTTTACAGAATCCCGTTCCTGTCGTCCCGTACGTCTCGGTTGGGATATTATATACGTCTATAGCGTTATATATCCTAACCTAAGGCAGGCTATCATCTCGGATGTAGTATTTTACAACATTCCTGGCGTATCGGCCCCTACTTCTCGGTGGGAACATTATATACGTCTATAACGTATCATAACCTAACCTAACCCATCTAGCCCCTCGCTGGTAATGTTTTACAGAATCCCGTGCCTGTCGTCCCGTACGTCTCGGTTGGGATATTATATACGTCTATAGCATTATATATCCTAACCTAAGGCAGGCTAACATCTCGGATATAGTATTTTACAACATTCCTGGCGCATCGGCCTCTACTTCTCGGTGGGAACATTATATTCGTCTATAACGTAATATAACCTAACCTATCACATCTAGCCCCTCGCTGGTAATGTTTTACAGAATCCCGTTTGTGTCGCCCCGTAAGTCTCGGTTGGGATATTATATACGTCTATAGCGTTATATATCCTAACCTAAGGCAGGCTATCATCTCGGATGTAGTATCTTACAACATTCCTAGCGCATCGGCCTCTACTTCTCGGTGGGAACATTATATTCGTCTATAACGTAATATAACCTAACCTATCACATCTAGCCCCTCGCTGGTAATGTTTTACAAAATCCCGTTCGTGTCGTCCCGTACGTCTCGGTTGGGATATTATATACGTCTATAGCATTATATATCCTAACCTAAGGCAGGCTAACATCTCGGATGTAGTATATTACATCATTCCTGGCGTATCGACCACTACTTCTCGGTGGGAACATTATATACGTCTATAACGTATCATAACCTAGACCTACCCATCTAGCCCCTCGCTGGTAATGTTTTACAGAATCCCGTTCGTGTCGTCCCGTACGTCTCGGTTGGGATATTATATACGTCTATAGCGTTATATATCCTAACCTAAGGCATGCTATCATCTCGGATGTAATATTTTACAACATTCCTGGCGTATCGGCCCTAACTTTTCGGTGGGAACATTATATACGTCTATAACGTATCATAACCTAACCTAACCCATCTAGCCCCTCGCTGGTAATGTTTTACAGAATCCCATTCCTGTCGTCCCGTACGTCTCGGTTGGGATGTTATGAACGTCTACAGCGATATATATCCTAACGTAAGGCAGGCTAACATCTCAGATGTAGTATATTACATCATTCCTGGCGTATGGGCCCCTACTTCTCGGTGGGAACATTATATACGTCTATAACGTATCATAACCTAACCTAACCCATCTAGCCCCTCGCTGGTAATGTTTTACAGAATCCCGTTCCTGTCGTCCCGTACGTCTCGGTTGGGATATTATATACGTCTATAGCATTATATATCCTAACCTAAGGCAGGCTAACATCTCGGATATAGTATTTTACAACATTCCTGGCGCATCGGCCTCTACTTCTCGGTGGGAACATTATATTCGTCTATAACGTAATATAACCTAACCTATCACATCTAGCCCCTCGCTGGTAATGTTTTACAGAATCCCGTTTGTGTCGTCCCGTAAGTCTCGGTTGGGACATTATATACTACTACAGCGTTATATATCCCAACCTAAGGCAGGCTAACATCTCGGATGCAGTATTTTACAACATTCCTTGCGGGTCGGCACCTACTTCTCGGTGGGAACATTATATACGTCTATAACGTAATATAACCTAACCTAACATATCTAGCTCCTCGCTGGTAATGTTTTACAAACTCCCGTTCCTGTCGTCCCGTACGTCTCGCTTGGAACGTTATGAACGTCTACAGCGATATATATCCTAACGTAAGGCAGGCTAACATCTCGGATGTAGTATTTTACAACATTCCTGGCGTATCGGCCCCTACTTCTCGGTGGGAACATTATATACGTCTATAACGTATCATAACCTAAGCTAACCCATCTAGCCCCTCGCTGGTAATGTTTTACAGAATCCCGTTCCTGTCGTCCCGTACGTCTCGGTTGGGACGTTATGAACGTCTACAGCGATATATATCCTAACGTAAGGTAGGCTAACATCTCGGATGTAGTATTTTACATCAGTCCTGGCGTATCGGCCCCTACTTCTCGGTGGGAACATTATATACGTCTATAACGTAATATAACCAAACCTAACACATCTAGCCCCTCGCTGGTAATGTTTTACAGAATCCCGTTCGTGTCGTCCCGTACGTCTCGGTTGGGATATTATATACGTCTACAGCGTTATATATCCTAATCTAAGGCAGGCTAACATCTCAGATGTAGTATATTACATCATTCCTGGCGTATCGGCCTCTACAAATCGGTGGAAACATTATATACGTCTATAACGTAATATAACCTAACCTAACACATCTAGCCCCTCGCTGGTAATGTTTTACAGAATCCCGTTCGTGTCGTCCCGTACGTCTCGGTTGGGATATTATATACGTCTATAGCGTTATATATCCTAACCTAAGGCAGGCTATCATCTCGGATGTAGTATTTTACAACATTCCTGGCGTATCGGCCCCTACTTCTCGGTGGGAACATTATATACGTCTATAACGTAACATAACGTAACCTAACCCATCTAGTCGCTCGCTCGTAATGTATTACAGAATCCCGTTCCTGTTGTGCCGTACGTCTCGGTTGGGATATTATATACGTCTATAGCGTTATATATCCTAACTTAAGGCAGGCTATCATCTCGGATGTAGTATTTTACAACGTTCCTGGCGTGTCGGCCTCTACTTCTCGGTGGGAACATTATATTCGTCTATAACGTAATATAACCTAACCTAACACATCTAGCCCCTCGCTGGTAATGTTTTACAGAATCCCGTTCGTGTCGTCCCATACGTCTCGGTTGGGATATTATATACGTCTATAGCGTTATATATCCTAACCTAAGGCAGGCTATCATCTCGGATGTAGTATTTTACAACATTCCTGGCGTATCGGCCCCTACTTCTCGGTGGGAACATTATATACGTCTATAACGTATCATAACCTAACCTAACCCATCTAGCCCCTCGCTGGTAATGTTTTACAGAATCCCGTTTGTGTCGTCCCGTAAGTCTCGGTTGGGACATTATATACTACTACAGCGTTATATATCCTAACCTAAGGCAGGCTAACATCTCGGATGCAGTATTTTACAACATTCCTTGCGGGTCGGCACCTACTTCTCGGTGGGAACATTATATACGTCTACAACGTAATATAACCTAACCTAACATATCTAGCTCCTCGCTGGTAATGTTTTACAAACTCCCGTTCCTGTCGTCCCGTACGTCTCGGTTGAGATATTATATACGTCTATAGCATTATATATCCTAACCTAAGGCAGGCTCACATCTCGGATGTAGTATATTACATCATTCCTGGCGTATCGACCACTACTACTCGGTGGAAACATTATATACGTCTATAACGTAATATAACCTAACCTAACACATCTAGCTCCTCGCTGGTAATGTTTTACAAAGTCCCGTTCGTGTCGTCCCGTACGTCTCGGTTGGGATATTATATACGTCTATAGCGTTATATATCCTAACCTAAGGCAGGCTATCATCTCGGATGTAGTATTTTACAACATTCCTAGCGCATCGGCCTCTACTTCTCGGTGGGAACATTATATTCGTCTATAACGTAATATAACCTAACCTATCACATCTAGCCCCTCGCTGGTAATGTTTTACAAAATCCCGTTCGTGTCGTCCCGTACGTCTCGGTTGGGATATTATATACGTCTATAGCATTATATATCCTAACCTAAGGCAGGCTAACATCTCGGATGTAGTGTATTACATCATTCCTGGCGTATCGACCACTACTTCTCGGTGGAAACATTATATACGTCTATAACGTAATATAACCTAACCTAACACATCTAGCTAGTCGCTTTAGTGTTTCACAGAATCCCGTTCGTGTCGTCCCGTTCGTCTCGGTTGGGACATTATATACGTCTGTAGCGATATATATCCTAACCTAAGGCAGGCTAACATCTCAGATGTAGTATATTACATCATTCCTGGCGTATCGGCCTCTACAAATCGGTGGAAACATTATATACGTCTATAACGTAATATAACCTAACCTAACACATCTAGCCCCTCGCTGGTAATGTTTTACAGAATCCCGTTCGTGTCGTCCCGTACGTCTCGGTGGGGATATTATATACGTCTATAGCGTTATATATCCTAACCTAAGGCAGGCTATCATCTCGGATGTAGTATTTTACAACATTCCTGGCGTATCGGCCCCTACTTCTCGGTGGGAACATTATATACGTCTATAACGTATCATAACCTAACCTAACCCATCTAGCCCCTCGCTGGTAATGTTTTACAGAATCCCGCTCCTGTCGTCCCGTACGTCTCGGTTGGGACGTTATGAACGTCTACAGCGATATATATCCTAACGTAAGGCAGGCTAACATCTCGGATGTAGTATTTTACAACAGTCCTGGCGTATCGGCCCCTACTTCTCGGTGGGAACATTATATACGTCCATAACGTAACATAACGTAACCTAACCCATCTAGCCGCTCGCTCGTAATGTATTACAGAATCCCGTTCCTGTTGTGCCGTACGTCTCGGTTGGGATATTATATACGTCTATAGCGTTATATATCCTAACTTAAGGCAGGCTATCATCTCGGATGTAGTATTTTACAACGTTCCTGGCGGGTCGGCCTCTACTACTCGGTGGGAACATTATATTCGTCTATAACGTAATATAACCTAACCTAACACATCTAGCCCCTCGCTGGTAATGTTTTACAGAATCCCGTTCGTGTCGTCCCATACGTCTCGGTTGGGATATTATATGCGTCTATAGCGTTATATATCCTAACCTAAGGCAGGCTAACATCTCGGATGCAGTATTTTACAACATTCCTGGCGTATCGGCCCCTACTTCTCGGTGGGAACATTATATACGTCTATAACGTATCATAACCTAACCCTACCCATCTAGCCCCTCGCTGGTAATGTTTTACAGAATCCCGTTCCTGTCGTCCCGTACGTCTCGGTTGGGACGTTATGAACGTCTACAGCGATATATATCCTAACGTAAGGCAGGCTAACATCTCGGATGTAGTATATTACATCATTCCTGGCGTATCGACCACTACTTCTCGGTGGAAACATTATATACGTCTATAACGTAATATAACCTAACCTAACACATCTAGCTATTCGCTTTAACGTTTCATAGAATCCCGTTCTTGTCGTCCGGTTCGTCTCGGTTGGGACATTATATACGTCTATAGCGTTATATGTCCTATCTTAAGGCAGGCTATCATCTCGGATGTAGTATTTTACAACGTTCCTGGTGGGTCGGCCTCTACTTCTCGGTGGGAACATTATATTCGTCTATAACGTAATATAACCTAACCGAACACATCTAGCCCCTCGCTGGTAATGTTTTACAGAATCCCGTTTGTGTCGTCCCGTAAGTCTCGGTTGGGACATTATATACTACTACAGCGTTATATATCCCAACCTAAGGCAGGCTAACATCTCGGATGCAGTATTTTACAACATTCCTTGCGGGTCGGCACCTACTTCTCGGTGGGAACATTATATACGTCTATAACGTAATATAACCTAACCTAACATATCTAGCTCCTCGCTGGTAATGTTTTACAAACTCCCGTTCCTGTCGTCCCGTACGTCTCGCTTGGAACGTTATGAACGTCTACAGCGATATATATCCTAACGTAAGGCAGGCTAACATCTCGGATGTAGTATTTTACAACATTCCTGGCGTATCGGCCCCTACTTCTCGGTGGGAACATTATATACGTCTATAACGTATCATAACCTAAGCTAACCCATCTAGCCCCTCGCTGGTAATGTTTTACAGAATCCCGTTCCTGTCGTCCCGTACGTCTCGGTTGGGACGTTATGAACGTCTACAGCGATATATATCCTAACGTAAGGTAGGCTAACATCTCGGATGTAGTATTTTACATCAGTCCTGGCGTATCGGCCCCTACTTCTCGGTGGGAACATTATATACGTCTATAACGTAATATAACCAAACCTAACACATCTAGCCCCTCGCTGGTAATGTTTTACAGAATCCCGTTCGTGTCGTCCCGTACGTCTCGGTTGGGATATTATATACGTCTACAGCGTTATATATCCTAATCTAAGGCAGGCTAACATCTCAGATGTAGTATATTACATCATTCCTGGCGTATCGGCCTCTACAAATCGGTGGAAACATTATATACGTCTATAACGTATCATAACCTAACCTAACCCATCTAGCCCCTCGCTGGTAATGTTTTACAGAATCCCATTCCTGTCGTCCCGTACGTCTCGGTTGGGATGTTATGAACGTCTACAGCGATATATATCCTAACGTAAGGCAGGCTAACATCTCAGATGTAGTATATTACATCATTCCTGGCGTATGGGCCCCTACTTCTCGGTGGGAACATTATATACGTCTATAACGTATCATAACCTAACCTAACCCATCTAGCCCCTCGCTGGTAATGTTTTACAGAATCCCGTTCCTGTCGTCCCGTACGTCTCGGTTGGGATATTATATACGTCTATAGCATTATATATCCTAACCTAAGGCAGGCTAACATCTCGGATATAGTATTTTACAACATTCCTGGCGCATCGGCCTCTACTTCTCGGTGGGAACATTATATTCGTCTATAACGTAATATAACCTAACCTATCACATCTAGCCCCTCGCTGGTAATGTTTTACAGAATCCCGTTTGTGTCGTCCCGTAAGTCTCGGTTGGGACATTATATACTACTACAGCGTTATATATCCCAACCTAAGGCAGGCTAACATCTCGGATGCAGTATTTTACAACATTCCTTGCGGGTCGGCACCTACTTCTCGGTGGGAACATTATATACGTCTATAACGTAATATAACCTAACCTAACATATCTAGCTCCTCGCTGGTAATGTTTTACAAACTCCCGTTCCTGTCGTCCCGTACGTCTCGCTTGGAACGTTATGAACGTCTACAGCGATATATATCCTAACGTAAGGCAGGCTAACATCTCGGATGTAGTATTTTACAACATTCCTGGCGTATCGGCCCCTACTTCTCGGTGGGAACATTATATACGTCTATAACGTATCATAACCTAAGCTAACCCATCTAGCCCCTCGCTGGTAATGTTTTACAGAATCCCGTTCCTGTCGTCCCGTACGTCTCGGTTGGGACGTTATGAACGTCTACAGCGATATATATCCTAACGTAAGGTAGGCTAACATCTCGGATGTAGTATTTTACATCAGTCCTGGCGTATCGGCCCCTACTTCTCGGTGGGAACATTATATACGTCTATAACGTAATATAACCAAACCTAACACATCTAGCCCCTCGCTGGTAATGTTTTACAGAATCCCGTTCGTGTCGTCCCGTACGTCTCGGTTGGGATATTATATACGTCTACAGCGTTATATATCCTAATCTAAGGCAGGCTAACATCTCAGATGTAGTATATTACATCATTCCTGGCGTATCGGCCTCTACAAATCGGTGGAAACATTATATACGTCTATAACGTAATATAACCTAACCTAACACATCTAGCCCCTCGCTGGTAATGTTTTACAGAATCCCGTTCGTGTCGTCCCGTACGTCTCGGTTGGGATATTATATACGTCTATAGCGTTATATATCCTAACCTAAGGCAGGCTATCATCTCGGATGTAGTATTTTACAACATTCCTGGCGTATCGGCCCCTACTTCTCGGTGGGAACATTATATACGTCTATAACGTAACATAACGTAACCTAACCCATCTAGTCGCTCGCTCGTAATGTATTACAGAATCCCGTTCCTGTTGTGCCGTACGTCTCGGTTGGGATATTATATACGTCTATAGCGTTATATATCCTAACTTAAGGCAGGCTATCATCTCGGATGTAGTATTTTACAACGTTCCTGGCGTGTCGGCCTCTACTTCTCGGTGGGAACATTATATTCGTCTATAACGTAATATAACCTAACCTAACACATCTAGCCCCTCGCTGGTAATGTTTTACAGAATCCCGTTCGTGTCGTCCCATACGTCTCGGTTGGGATATTATATACGTCTATAGCGTTATATATCCTAACCTAAGGCAGGCTATCATCTCGGATGTAGTATTTTACAACATTCCTGGCGTATCGGCCCCTACTTCTCGGTGGGAACATTATATACGTCTATAACGTATCATAACCTAACCTAACCCATCTAGCCCCTCGCTGGTAATGTTTTACAGAATCCCGTTTGTGTCGTCCCGTAAGTCTCGGTTGGGACATTATATACTACTACAGCGTTATATATCCTAACCTAAGGCAGGCTAACATCTCGGATGCAGTATTTTACAACATTCCTTGCGGGTCGGCACCTACTTCTCGGTGGGAACATTATATACGTCTACAACGTAATATAACCTAACCTAACATATCTAGCTCCTCGCTGGTAATGTTTTACAAACTCCCGTTCCTGTCGTCCCGTACGTCTCGGTTGAGATATTATATACGTCTATAGCATTATATATCCTAACCTAAGGCAGGCTCACATCTCGGATGTAGTATATTACATCATTCCTGGCGTATCGACCACTACTACTCGGTGGAAACATTATATACGTCTATAACGTAATATAACCTAACCTAACACATCTAGCTCCTCGCTGGTAATGTTTTACAAAGTCCCGTTCGTGTCGTCCCGTACGTCTCGGTTGGGATATTATATACGTCTATAGCGTTATATATCCTAACCTAAGGCAGGCTATCATCTCGGATGTAGTATTTTACAACATTCCTAGCGCATCGGCCTCTACTTCTCGGTGGGAACATTATATTCGTCTATAACGTAATATAACCTAACCTATCACATCTAGCCCCTCGCTGGTAATGTTTTACAAAATCCCGTTCGTGTCGTCCCGTACGTCTCGGTTGGGATATTATATACGTCTATAGCATTATATATCCTAACCTAAGGCAGGCTAACATCTCGGATGTAGTGTATTACATCATTCCTGGCGTATCGACCACTACTTCTCGGTGGAAACATTATATACGTCTATAACGTAATATAACCTAACCTAACACATCTAGCTAGTCGCTTTAGTGTTTCACAGAATCCCGTTCGTGTCGTCCCGTTCGTCTCGGTTGGGACATTATATACGTCTGTAGCGATATATATCCTAACCTAAGGCAGGCTAACATCTCAGATGTAGTATATTACATCATTCCTGGCGTATCGGCCTCTACAAATCGGTGGAAACATTATATACGTCTATAACGTAATATAACCTAACCTAACACATCTAGCCCCTCGCTGGTAATGTTTTACAGAATCCCGTTCGTGTCGTCCCGTACGTCTCGGTGGGGATATTATATACGTCTATAGCGTTATATATCCTAACCTAAGGCAGGCTATCATCTCGGATGTAGTATTTTACAACATTCCTGGCGTATCGGCCCCTACTTCTCGGTGGGAACATTATATACGTCTATAACGTATCATAACCTAACCTAACCCATCTAGCCCCTCGCTGGTAATGTTTTACAGAATCCCGCTCCTGTCGTCCCGTACGTCTCGGTTGGGACGTTATGAACGTCTACAGCGATATATATCCTAACGTAAGGCAGGCTAACATCTCGGATGTAGTATTTTACAACAGTCCTGGCGTATCGGCCCCTACTTCTCGGTGGGAACATTATATACGTCCATAACGTAACATAACGTAACCTAACCCATCTAGCCGCTCGCTCGTAATGTATTACAGAATCCCGTTCCTGTTGTGCCGTACGTCTCGGTTGGGATATTATATACGTCTATAGCGTTATATATCCTAACTTAAGGCAGGCTATCATCTCGGATGTAGTATTTTACAACGTTCCTGGCGGGTCGGCCTCTACTACTCGGTGGGAACATTATATTCGTCTATAACGTAATATAACCTAACCTAACACATCTAGCCCCTCGCTGGTAATGTTTTACAGAATCCCGTTCGTGTCGTCCCATACGTCTCGGTTGGGATATTATATGCGTCTATAGCGTTATATATCCTAACCTAAGGCAGGCTAACATCTCGGATGCAGTATTTTACAACATTCCTGGCGTATCGGCCCCTACTTCTCGGTGGGAACATTATATACGTCTATAACGTATCATAACCTAACCCTACCCATCTAGCCCCTCGCTGGTAATGTTTTACAGAATCCCGTTCCTGTCGTCCCGTACGTCTCGGTTGGGACGTTATGAACGTCTACAGCGATATATATCCTAACGTAAGGCAGGCTAACATCTCGGATGTAGTATATTACATCATTCCTGGCGTATCGACCACTACTTCTCGGTGGAAACATTATATACGTCTATAACGTAATATAACCTAACCTAACACATCTAGCTATTCGCTTTAACGTTTCATAGAATCCCGTTCTTGTCGTCCGGTTCGTCTCGGTTGGGACATTATATACGTCTATAGCGTTATATGTCCTATCTTAAGGCAGGCTATCATCTCGGATGTAGTATTTTACAACGTTCCTGGTGGGTCGGCCTCTACTTCTCGGTGGGAACATTATATTCGTCTATAACGTAATATAACCTAACCGAACACATCTAGCCCCTCGCTGGTAATGTTTTACAGAATCCCGTTCGTGTCGTCCCGTACGTCTCGGTTGGGATATTATATACGTCTATAGCGTTATATATCCTAACCTAAGGCAGGCTATCATCTCGGATGTAGTATTTTACAACATTCCTGGCGTATCGGCCCTAACTTTTCGGTGGGAACATTATATACGTCTATAACGTAACATAACCTAACCTAACCCATCTAGCCCCTCGCTGGTAATGTTTTACAGAATCCCGTTCCTGTCGTCCCGTACGTCTCGGTTGGGGGTGTTATGAACGTCTACAGCGATATATATCCTAACGTAAGGCAGGCTAACATCTCAGATGTAGTATATTACATCATTCCTGGCGTATCGGCCCCTACTTCTCGGTGGGAACATTATATACGTCTATAACGTATCATAACCTAACCTAACCCATCTAGCCCCTCGCTGGTAATGTTTTACAGAATCCCGTTCCTGTCGTCCCGTACGTCTCGGTTGGGATATTATATACGTCTATAGCATTATATATCCTAACCTAAGGCAGGCTAACATCTCGGATATAGTATTTTACAACATTCCTGGCGCATCGGCCTCTACTTCTCGGTGGGAACATTATATTCGTCTATAACGTAATATACCCTAACCTATCACATCTAGCCCCTCGCTGGTAATGTTTTACAGAATCCCGTTTGTGTCGTCCCGTAAGTCTCGGTTGGGACATTATATACTACTACAGCGTTATATATCCTAACCTAAGGCAGGCTAACATCTCGGATGTAGTATTTTACAACGTTCCTGGCGGGTCGGCCTCTACTTCTCGGTGGGAACATTATATTCGTCTATAACGTAATATAACCTAACCTAACACATCTAGCCCCTCGCTGGTAATGTTTTACAGAATCCCGTTCGTGTCGTCCCATACGTCTCGGTCGGGATACTACATACGTCTATAGCGTTATATATCCTAACCTAAGGCAGGCTGTCATCTCGGATGTAGTATTTTACAACATTCCTGGCGTATCGGCCCCTACTTCTCGGTGGGAACATTATATACGTCTATAACGTATCATAACCTAACCTAACCCATCTAGCCCCTCGCTGGTAATGTTTTACAGAATCCCGTTTGTGTCGTCCCGTAAGTCTCGGTTGGGACATTATATACTACTACAGCGTTATATATCCTAACCTAAGGCAGGCGAACATCTCGGATGCAGCATTTTACAACATTCCTTGCGGGTCGGCACCTACTTCTCGGTGGGAACATTATATACGTCTATAACGTAACATAACCTAACCTAACATATCTAGCTCCTCGCTGGTAATGTTTTACAAACTCCCGTTCCTGTCGTCCCGTACGTCTCGGTTGAGATATTATATACGTCTATAGCATTATATATCCTAACGTAAGGCAGGCTAACATCTCAGATGTAGTATATTACATCATTCCTGGCGTATCGGCCCCTACTTCTTGGTGGGAACATTATATACGTCTATAACGTATCATAACCTAACCTAACCCATCTAGCCCCTCGCTGGTAATGTTTTACAGAATCCCGTTCCTGTCGTCCCGTACGTCTCGGTTGGGATATTATATACGTCTATAGCATTATATATCCTAAGCTAAGGCAGGCTAACATCTCGGATATAGTATTTTACAACATTCCTGGCGCATCGGCCTCTACTTCTCGGTGGGAACATTATATTCGTCTATAACGTAATATACCCTAACCTATCACATCTAGCCCCTCGCTGGTAATGTTTTACAGAATCCCGTTTGTGTCGTCCCGTAAGTCTCGGTTGGGACATTATATACTACTACAGCGTTATATATCCTAACCTAAGGCAGGCTAACATCTCGGATGTAGTATTTTACAACGTTCCTGGCGGGTCGGCCTCTACTTCTCGGTGGGAACATTATATACGTCTATAACGTAACATAACCTAACCTAACCCATCTAGCCCCTCGCTGGTAATGTATTACAGAATCCCGTTCCTGTCGTCCCGTACGTCTCGGTTGGGATATTATATACGTCTATAGCGTTATATATCCTAACCTAAGGCAGGCTGTCATCTCGGATGTAGTATTTTACAACATTCCTGGCGTATCGGCCCCTACTTCTCGGTGGGAACATTATATACGTCTATAACGTATCATAACCTAACCTAACCCATCTAGCCCCTCGCTGGTAATGTTTTACAGAATCCCGTTTGTGTCGTCCCGTAAGTCTCGGTTGGGACATTATATACTACTACAGCGTTATATATCCTAACCTAAGGCAGGCGAACATCTCGGATGCAGTATTTTACAACATTCCTTGCGGGTCGGCACCTACTTCTCGGTGGGAACATTATATACGTCTATAACGTAACATAACCTAACCTAACATATCTAGCTCCTCGCTGGTAATGTTTTACAAACTCCCGTTCCTGTCGTCCCGTACGTCTCGGTTGAGATATTATATACGTCTATAGCATTATATATCCTAACCTAAGGCAGGCTAACATCTCGGATGTAGTATATTACATCATTCCTGGCGTATCGACCACTACTACTCGGTGGAAACATTATATACTTCTATAACGTAATATAACGTAACCTAACCCATCTAGCCGCTCGCTGGTAATGTATTACAGAATCCCGTTCCTGTTGTGCCGTACGTCTCGGTTGGGATATTATATACGTCTATAGCGTTATATATCCTAACTTAAGGCAGGCTATCATCTCGGATGTAGTATTTTACAACATTCCTGGCGTATCGGCCCCTACTTCTCGGTGGGAAGATTATATACGTCTATAACGTATCATAACCTAACCTAACCCATCTAGCCCCTCGCTTGTAATGTTTTACAGAATCCCGTTCCTGTCGTCCCGTACGTCTCGCTTGGGACGTTATGAACGTCTACAGCGATATATATCCTAACGTAAGGCAGGCTAACATCTCGGATGTAGTATTTTACAACAGTCCTGGCGTATCGGCCCCTACTTCTCGGTGGGAACATTATATACGTCTATAACGTAACATAACCTAACCTAACCCATCTAGCCCCTCGCTGGTAATGTATTACAGAATCCCGTTCCTGTCGTCCCGTACGTCTCGGTTGGGATATTATATACGTCTATAGCGTTATATATCCTAACCTAAGGCAGGCTATCATCTCGGATGTAGTATTTTACAACATTCCTGGCGTATCGGCCCCTACTTCTCGGTGGGAACATTATATACGTCTATAACGTATCATAACCTAACCTAACCCATCTAGCCCCTCGCTGGTAATGTTTTACAGAATCCCGTTCCTGTCGTCCCGTACGTCTCGGTTGGGACGTTATGAACGTCTACAGCGATATATATCCTAACGTAAGGCAGGCTAACATCTCGGATGTAGTATTTTACAACAGTCCTGGCGTATCGGCCCCTACTTCTCGGTGGGAACATTATATACGTCTATAACGTAACATAACGTAACCTAACCCATCTAGCCGCTCGCTCGTAATGTATTACAGAATCCCGTTCCTGTTGTGCCGTACGTCTCGGTTGGGATATTATATACGTCTATAGCGTTATATATCCTAACTTAAGGCAGGCTATCATCTCGGATGTAGTATTTTACAACGTTCCTGGCAGGTCGGCCTCTACTTCTCGGTGGGAACATTATATTCGTCTATAACGTAATATAACCTAACCTAACACATCTAGCCCCTCGCTGGTAATGTTTTACAGAATCCCGTTCGTGTCGTCCCATACGTCTCGGTTGGGATATTATATACGTCTATAGCGTTATATATCCTAACCTAAGGCAGGCTAACATCTCGGATGCAGTATTTTACAACATTCCTGGCGTATCGGCCCCTACTTCTCGGTGGGAACATTATGTACGTCTATAACGTATCATAACCTAACCTAACCCATCTAGCCCCTCGCTGGGAATGTTTTACAGAATCCCGTTCCTGTCGTCCCGTACGTCTCGGTTGGGACGTTATGAACGTCTACAGCGATATATATCCTAACGTAAGGCAGGCTAACGTCTCGGATGTAGTATTTTACAACAGTCCTGGCGTATCGGCCCCTACTTCTCGGTGGGAACATTATATACGTCTATAACGTAATATAACCTAACCTATCACATCTAGCCCCTCGCTGGTAATGTTTTACAGAATCCCGTTTGTGTCGTCCCGTAAGTCTCGGTTGGGACATTATATACTACTACAGCGTTATATATCCTAACCTAAGGCAGGCTAACATCTCGGATGCAGTATTTTACAACATTCCTGGCGGGTCGGCACCTACTTCTCGGTGGGAACATTATATACGTCTATAACGTAATATAACCTAACCTAACATATCTAGCTCCTCGCTGGTAATGTTTTACAAAGTCCCGTTCGTGTCGTCCCGTACGTCTCGGTTGGGATATTATATACGTCTATAGCGTTATATATCCTAACCTAAGGCAGGCTATCATCTCGGATGTAGTATTTTACAACATTCCTAGCGAATCGGCCTCTACTTCTCGGTGGGAACATTATATTCGTCTATAACGTAATATAACCTAACCTATCATATCTAGCCCCTCGCTGGTAATGTTTCACAGAATCCCGTTCGTGTCGTCCCGTTCGTCTCGGTTGGGACATTATATACGTCTGTAGCGTTATATATCCTAACTTAAGGCAGGCTATCATCTCGGATGTAGTATTTTACAACGTTCCTGGCGGGTCGGCCCCTACTTCTCGGTGGGAACATTATATACGTCTATAACGTATCATAACCTAACCTAACCCATCTAGCCCCTCGCTGGTAATTTTTTACAGAATCCCGTTCCTGTCGTCCCGTACGTCTCGGTTGGGACGTTATGAACGTCTACAGCGATATATATCCTAACGTAAGGCAGGCTAACATCTCGGATGTAGTATTTTACAACAGTCCTGGCGTATCGGCCCCTACTTCTCGGTGGGAACATTATATACGTCTATAACGTAACATAACGTAACCTAACCCATCTAGCCGCTCGCTGGTAATGTATTACAGAATCCCGTTCCTCTTGTGCCGTACGTCTCGGTTGGGATATTATATACGTCTATAGCGTTATATATCCTAACTTAAGGCAGGCTATCATCTCGGATGTAGTATTTTACAACATTCCTGGCGTATCGGCCCCTACTTCTCGGTGGGAACATTATATACGTCTATAACGTATCATAACCTAACCTAACCCATCTAGCCCCTCGCTGGCAATGTTTTACAGAATCCCGTTCCTGTCGTCCCGTACGTCTCGGTTGGGACGTTATGAACGTCTACAGCGATATATATCCTAACGTAAGGCAGGCTAACATTGTCGGATGTAGTATTTTACAACAGTCCTGGCGTATCGGCCCCTACTTCTCGGTGGGAACATTATATACGTCTATAACGTAACATAACGTAACCTAACCCATCTAGCCGCTCGCTGGTAATGTATTACAGAATCCCGTTCCTGTTGTGCCGTACGTCTCGGTTGGGATATTATATACGTCTATAGCGTTATATATCCTAACTTAAGGCAGGCTATCATCTCGGATGTAGTATTTTACAACGTTCCTGGCGTATCGGCCCCTACTTCTCGGTGGGAACATTATATACGTCTATAACGTAGTATAACCAAACCTAACACATCTAGCCCCTCGCTGGTAATGTTTTACAGAATCCCGTTCGTGTCGTCCCGTACGTCTCGGTTGGGATATTATATACGTCTATAGCGTTATATATCCTAACCTAAGGCAGGCTAACATCTCGGATGCAGTATTTTACAACATTCCTGGCGTATCGGCCCCTACTTCTCGGTGGGAACATTATATACGTCTATAACGTATCATAACCTAACCTAACCCATCTAGCCCCTCGCTTGTAATGTTTTACAGAATCCCGTTCCTGTCGTCCCGTACGTCTCGGTTGGGACGTTATGAACGTCTACAGCGATATATATCCTAACGTAAGGCAGGCTAACATCTCGGATGTAGTATTTTACAACAGTCCTGGCGTATCGGCCCCTACTTCTCGGTGGGAACATTATATACGTCTATAACGTAACATAACGTAACCTAACCCATCTAGCCGCTCGCTGGTAATGTATTACAGAATCCCGTTCCTGTTGTGCCGTACGTCTCGGTTGGGATATTATATACGTCTATAGCGTTATATATCCTAACTTAAGGCAGGCTATCATCTCGGATGTAGTATTTTACAACATTCCTGGCGTATCGGCCCCTACTTCTCGGTGGGAACATTATATACGTCTATAACGTATCATAACCTAACCTAACCCATCTAGCCCCTCGCTGGTAATGTATTACAGAATCCCGTTCCTGTTGTGCCGTACGTCTCGGTTGGGATATTATATACGTCTATAGCGTTATATATCCTAACTTAAGGCAGGCTATCATCTCGTATGTAGTATTTTACAACGTTCCTGGCGGGTCGGCCTCTACTTCTCGGTGGGAACATTATATTCGTCTATAACGTAATATAACCTAACCTAACACATCTAGCCCCTCGCTGGTAATGTTTTACAGAATCCCGTTCGTGTCGTCCCGTACGTCTCGGTTGGGATATTATATACGTCTATAGCGTTATATATCCTAACCTAAGGCAGGCTAACATCTCGGATGCAGTATTTTACAACATTCCTGGCGTATCGGCACCTACTTCTCGGTGGGAACATTATATACGTCTATAACGTATCATAACCTAACCTAACCCATCTAGCCCCTCGCTGGCAATGTTTTACAGAATCCCGTTCCTGTCGTCCCGTACGTCTCGGTTGGGACGTTATGAACATCTACAGCGATATATATCCTAACTTAAGGCAGGCTAACATTTCGGATGTAGTATTTTACAACAGTCCTGGCGTATCGGCCCCTACTTCTCGGTGGGAACAGTATATACGTCTATAACGTAACATAACGTAGCCTAACCCATCTAGCCGCTCGCTGGTAATGTATTACAGAATCCCGTTCCTGTTGTGCCGTACGTCTCGGTTGGGATATTATATACGTCTATAGCGTTATATATCCTAACTTAAGGCAGGCTATCATCTCGGATGTAGTATTTTACAACATTCCTAGCGCATCGGCCTCTACTTCTCGGTGGGAACATTATATTCGTCTATAACGTAATATAACCTAACCTATCACATCTAACCCCTCGCTGGTAATGTTTCACAGAATCCCGTTCGTGTCGTCCCGTTCGTCTCGGTTGGGACATTATATACGTCTGTAGCGTTATATATCCTAACTTAAGGCAGGCTATCATCTCGGATGTAGTATTTTACAACGTTCTTGGCGGGTCGGCCCCTACTTCTCGGTGGGAACATTATATACGTCTATAACGTATCATAACCTAACCTAACCCATCTAGCCCCTCGCTGGTAATTTTTTACAGAATCCCGTTCCTGTCGTCCCGTACGTCTCGGTTGGGACGTTATGAACGTCTACAGCGATATATATCCTAACGTAAGGCAGGCTAACATCTCGGATGTAGTATTTTACAACAGTCCTGGCGTATCGGCCCCTACTTCTCGGTGGGAACATTATATACGTCTATAACGTAACATAACGTAACCTAACCCATCTAGCCGCTCGCTGGTAATGTATTACAGAATCCCGTTCCTCTTGTGCCGTACGTCTCGGTTGGGATATTATATACGTCTATAGCGTTATATATCCTAACTTAAGGCAGGCTATCATCTCGGATGTAGTATTTTACAACATTCCTGGCGTATCGGCCCCTACTTCTCGGTGGGAACATTATATACGTCTATAACGTATCATAACCTAACCTAACCCATCTAGCCCCTCGCTGGCAATGTTTTACAGAATCCCGTTCCTGTCGTCCCGTACGTCTCGGTTGGGACGTTATGAACGTCTACAGCGATATATATCCTAACGTAAGGCAGGCTAACATTGTCGGATGTAGTATTTTACAACAGTCCTGGCGTATCGGCCCCTACTTCTCGGTGGGAACATTATATACGTCTATAACGTAACATAACGTAACCTAACCCATCTAGCCGCTCGCTGGTAATGTATTACAGAATCCCGTTCCTGTTGTGCCGTACGTCTCGGTTGGGATATTATATACGTCTATAGCGTTATATATCCTAACTTAAGGCAGGCTATCATCTCGGATGTAGTATTTTACAACGTTCCTGGCGTATCGGCCCCTACTTCTCGGTGGGAACATTATATACGTCTATAACGTAGTATAACCAAACCTAACACATCTAGCCCCTCGCTGGTAATGTTTTACAGAATCCCGTTCGTGTCGTCCCGTACGTCTCGGTTGGGATATTATATACGTCTATAGCGTTATATATCCTAACCTAAGGCAGGCTAACATCTCGGATGCAGTATTTTACAACATTCCTGGCGTATCGGCCCCTACTTCTCGGTGGGAACATTATATACGTCTATAACGTATCATAACCTAACCTAACCCATCTAGCCCCTCGCTTGTAATGTTTTACAGAATCCCGTTCCTGTCGTCCCGTACGTCTCGGTTGGGACGTTATGAACGTCTACAGCGATATATATCCTAACGTAAGGCAGGCTAACATCTCGGATGTAGTATTTTACAACAGTCCTGGCGTATCGGCCCCTACTTCTCGGTGGGAACATTATACACGTCTATAACGTAACATAACCTAACCTAACCCATCTAGCCCCTCGCTGGTAATGTATTACAGAATCCCGTTCCTGTCGTCCCGTACGTCTCGGTTGGGATATTATATACGTCTATAGCGTTATATATCCTAACCTAAGGCAGGCTATCATCTCGGATGTAGTATTTTACAACATTCCTGGCGTATCGGCCCCTACTTCTCGGTGGGAACATTATATACGTCTATAACGTATCATAACCTAACCTAACCCATCTAGCCCCTCGCTGGTAATGTTTTACAGAATCCCGTTCCTGTCGTCCCGTACGTCTCGGTTGGGATATTATATACGTCTATAGCGTTATATATCCTAACCTAAGGCAGGCTATCATCTCGGATGTAGTATTTTACAACATTCCTGGCGTATAGGCCCCTACTTCTCGGTGGGAACATTATATACGTCTATAACGTATCATAACCTAACCTAACCCATCTAGCCCCTCGCTGGTAATGTTTTACAGAATCCCGTGCCTGTCGTCCCGTACGTCTCGGTTGGGATATTATATACGTCTATAGCATTATATATCCTAACCTAAGGCAGGCTAACATCTCGGATATAGTATTTTACAACATTCCTGGCGCATCGGCCTCTACTTCTCGGTGGGAACATTATATTCGTCTATAACGTAATATAACCTAACCTATCACATCTAGCCCCTCGCTGGTAATGTTTTACAGAATCCCGTTTGTGTCGCCCCGTAATTCTCGGTTGGGATATTATATACGTCTATAGCGTTATATATCCTAACCTAAGGCAGGCTATCATCTCGGATGTAGTATCTTACAACATTCCTAGCGCATCGGCCTCTACTTCTCGGTGGGAACATTATATTCGTCTATAACGTAATATAACCTAACCTATCACATCTAGCCCCTCGCTGGTAATGTTTTACAAAATCCCGTTCGTGTCGTCCCGTACGTCTCGGTTGGGATATTATATACGTCTATAGCATTATATATCCTAACCTAAGGCAGGCTAACATCTCGGATGTAGTATATTACATCATTCCTGGCGTATCGACCACTACTTCTCGGTGGGAACATTATATACGTCTATAACGTATCATAACCTAACCCTACCCATCTAGCCCCTCGCTGGTAATGTTTTACAGAATCCCGTTCCTGTCGTCCCGTACGTCTCGGTTGGGACGTTATGAACGTCTACAGCGATATATATCCTAACGTAAGGCAGGCTAACATCTCGGATGTAGTATATTACATCATTCCTGGCGTATCGACCACTACTTCTCGGTGGAAACATTATATACGTCTATAACGTAATATAACCTAACCTAACACATCTAGCTATTCGCTTTAACGTTTCATAGAATCCCGTTCGTGTCGTCCGGTTCGTCTCGGTTGGGACATTATATACGTCTATAGCGTTATATATCCTATCTTAAGGCAGGCTATCATCTCGGATGTAGTATTTTACAACGTTCCTGGTGGGTCGGCCTCTACTTCTCGGTGGGAACATTATATTCGTCTATAACGTAATATAACCTAACCTAACACATCTAGCCCCTCGCTGGTAATGTTTTACAGAATCCCGTTCGTGTCGTCCCGTACGTCTCGGTTGGGATATTATATACGTCTATAGCGTTATATATCCTAACCTAAGGCATGCTATCATCTCGGATGTAGTATTTTACAACATTCCTGGCGTATCGGCCCTAACTTTTCGGTGGGAACATTATATACGTCTATAACGTATCATAACCTAACCTAACCCATCTAGCCCCTCGCTGGTAATGTTTTACAGAATCCCATTCCTCTCGTCCCGTACGTCTCGGTTGGGATGTTATGAACGTCTACAGCGATATATATCCTAACGTAAGGCAGGCTAACATCTCAGATGTAGTATATTACATCATTCCTGGCGTATCGGCCCCTACTCCTCGGTGGGAACATTATATACGTCTATAACGTATCATAACCTAACCTAACCCATCTAGCCCCTCGCTGGTAATGTTTTACAGAATCCCGTTCCTGTCGTCCCGTACGTCTCGGTTGGGATATTATATACGTCTATAGCATTATATATCCTAACCTAAGGCAGGCTAACATCTCGGATATAGTATTTTACAACATTCCTGGCGCATCGGCCTCTACTTCTCGGTGGGAACATTATATTCGTCTATAACGTAATATAACCTAACCTATCACATCTAGCCCCTCGCTGGTAATGTTTTACAGAATCCCGTTTGTGTCGTCCCGTAAGTCTCGGTTGGGACATTATATACTACTACAGCGTTATATATCCTAACCTAAGGCAGGCTAACATCTCGGATGCAGTATTTTACAACATTCCTTGCGGGTCGGCACCTACTTCTCGGTGGGAACATTATATACGTCTATAACGTAATATAACCTAACCTAACATATCTAGCTCCTCGCTGGTAATGTTTTACAAACTCCCGTTCCTGTCGTCCCGTACGTCTCGCTTGGGACGTTATGAACGTCTACAGCGATATATATCCTAACGTAAGGCAGGCTAACATCTCGGATGTAGTATTTTACAACATTCCTGGCGTATCGGCCCCTACTTCTCGGTGGGAACATTATATACGTCTATAACGTATCATAACCTAAGCTAACCCATCTAGCCCCTCGCTGGTAATGTTTTACAGAATCCCGTTCCTGTCGTCCCGTACGTCTCGGTTGGGACGTTATGAACGTCTACAGCGATATATATCCTAACGTAAGGTAGGCTAACATCTCGGATGTAGTATTTTACATCAGTCCTGGCGTATCGGCCCCTACTTCTCGGTGGGAACATTATATACGTCTATAACGTAATATAACCAAACCTAACACATCTAGCCCCTCGCTGGTAATGTTTTACAGAATCCCGTTCGTGTCGTCCCGTACGTCTCGGTTGGGATATTATATACGTCTATAGCGTTATATATCCTAATCTAAGGCAGGCTAACATCTCAGATGTAGTATATTACATCATTCCTGGCGTATCGGCCTCTACAAATCGGTGGAAACATTATATACGTCTATAACGTAATATAACCTAACCTAACACATCTAGCCCCTCGCTGGTAATGTTTTACAGAATCCCGTTCGTGTCGTCCCGTACGTCTCGGTTGGGATATTATATACGTCTATAGCGTTATATATCCTAACCTAAGGCAGGCTATCATCTCGGATGTAGTATTTTACAACATTCCTGGCGTATCGGCCCCTACTTCTCGGTGGGAACATTATATACGTCTATAACGTAACATAACGTAGCCTAACCCATCTAGCCGCTCGCTGGTAATGTATTACAGAATCCCGTTCCTGTTGTGCCGTACGTCTCGGTTGGGATATTATATACGTCTATAGCGTTATATATCCTAACTTAAGGCAGGCTATCATCTCGGATGTAGTATTTTACAACATTCCTAGCGCATCGGCCTCTACTTCTCGGTGGGAACATTATATTCGTCTATAACGTAATATAACCTAACCTATCACATCTAACCCCTCGCTGGTAATGTTTCACAGAATCCCGTTCGTGTCGTCCCGTTCGTCTCGGTTGGGACATTATATACGTCTGTAGCGTTATATATCCTAACTTAAGGCAGGCTATCATCTCGGATGTAGTATTTTACAACGTTCTTGGCGGGTCGGCCCCTACTTCTCGGTGGGAACATTATATACGTCTATAACGTATCATAACCTAACCTAACCCATCTAGCCCCTCGCTGGTAATTTTTTACAGAATCCCGTTCCTGTCGTCCCGTACGTCTCGGTTGGGACGTTATGAACGTCTACAGCGATATATATCCTAACGTAAGGCAGGCTAACATCTCGGATGTAGTATTTTACAACAGTCCTGGCGTATCGGCCCCTACTTCTCGGTGGGAACATTATATACGTCTATAACGTAACATAACGTAACCTAACCCATCTAGCCGCTCGCTGGTAATGTATTACAGAATCCCGTTCCTCTTGTGCCGTACGTCTCGGTTGGGATATTATATACGTCTATAGCGTTATATATCCTAACCTAAGGCAGGCTATCATCTCGGATGTAGTATTTTACAACATTCCTGGCGTATCGGCCCCTACTTCTCGGTGGGAACATTATATACGTCTATAACGTATCATAACCTAACCTAACCCATCTAGCCCCTCGCTGGTAATGTTTTACAGAATCCCGTTCCTGTCGTCCCGTACGTCTCGGTTGGGATATTATATACGTCTATAGCGTTATATATCCTAACCTAAGGCAGGCTATCATCTCGGATGTAGTATTTTACAACATTCCTGGCGTATAGGCCCCTACTTCTCGGTGGGAACATTATATACGTCTATAACGTATCATAACCTAACCTAACCCATCTAGCCCCTCGCTGGTAATGTTTTACAGAATCCCGTGCCTGTCGTCCCGTACGTCTCGGTTGGGATATTATATACGTCTATAGCATTATATATCCTAACCTAAGGCAGGCTAACATCTCGGATATAGTATTTTACAACATTCCTGGCGCATCGGCCTCTACTTCTCGGTGGGAACATTATATTCGTCTATAACGTAATATAACCTAACCTATCACATCTAGCCCCTCGCTGGTAATGTTTTACAGAATCCCGTTTGTGTCGCCCCGTAATTCTCGGTTGGGATATTATATACGTCTATAGCGTTATATATCCTAACCTAAGGCAGGCTATCATCTCGGATGTAGTATCTTACAACATTCCTAGCGCATCGGCCTCTACTTCTCGGTGGGAACATTATATTCGTCTATAACGTAATATAACCTAACCTATCACATCTAGCCCCTCGCTGGTAATGTTTTACAAAATCCCGTTCGTGTCGTCCCGTACGTCTCGGTTGGGATATTATATACGTCTATAGCATTATATATCCTAACCTAAGGCAGGCTAACATCTCGGATGTAGTATATTACATCATTCCTGGCGTATCGACCACTACTTCTCGGTGGGAACATTATATACGTCTATAACGTATCATAACCTAACCCTACCCATCTAGCCCCTCGCTGGTAATGTTTTACAGAATCCCGTTCCTGTCGTCCCGTACGTCTCGGTTGGGACGTTATGAACGTCTACAGCGATATATATCCTAACGTAAGGCAGGCTAACATCTCGGATGTAGTATATTACATCATTCCTGGCGTATCGACCACTACTTCTCGGTGGAAACATTATATACGTCTATAACGTAATATAACCTAACCTAACACATCTAGCTATTCGCTTTAACGTTTCATAGAATCCCGTTCGTGTCGTCCGGTTCGTCTCGGTTGGGACATTATATACGTCTATAGCGTTATATATCCTATCTTAAGGCAGGCTATCATCTCGGATGTAGTATTTTACAACGTTCCTGGTGGGTCGGCCTCTACTTCTCGGTGGGAACATTATATTCGTCTATAACGTAATATAACCTAACCTAACACATCTAGCCCCTCGCTGGTAATGTTTTACAGAATCCCGTTCGTGTCGTCCCGTACGTCTCGGTTGGGATATTATATACGTCTATAGCGTTATATATCCTAACCTAAGGCATGCTATCATCTCGGATGTAGTATTTTACAACATTCCTGGCGTATCGGCCCTAACTTTTCGGTGGGAACATTATATACGTCTATAACGTATCATAACCTAACCTAACCCATCTAGCCCCTCGCTGGTAATGTTTTACAGAATCCCATTCCTCTCGTCCCGTACGTCTCGGTTGGGATGTTATGAACGTCTACAGCGATATATATCCTAACGTAAGGCAGGCTAACATCTCAGATGTAGTATATTACATCATTCCTGGCGTATCGGCCCCTACTCCTCGGTGGGAACATTATATACGTCTATAACGTATCATAACCTAACCTAACCCATCTAGCCCCTCGCTGGTAATGTTTTACAGAATCCCGTTCCTGTCGTCCCGTACGTCTCGGTTGGGATATTATATACGTCTATAGCATTATATATCCTAACCTAAGGCAGGCTAACATCTCGGATATAGTATTTTACAACATTCCTGGCGCATCGGCCTCTACTTCTCGGTGGGAACATTATATTCGTCTATAACGTAATATAACCTAACCTATCACATCTAGCCCCTCGCTGGTAATGTTTTACAGAATCCCGTTTGTGTCGTCCCGTAAGTCTCGGTTGGGACATTATATACTACTACAGCGTTATATATCCTAACCTAAGGCAGGCTAACATCTCGGATGCAGTATTTTACAACATTCCTTGCGGGTCGGCACCTACTTCTCGGTGGGAACATTATATACGTCTATAACGTAATATAACCTAACCTAACATATCTAGCTCCTCGCTGGTAATGTTTTACAAACTCCCGTTCCTGTCGTCCCGTACGTCTCGCTTGGGACGTTATGAACGTCTACAGCGATATATATCCTAACGTAAGGCAGGCTAACATCTCGGATGTAGTATTTTACAACATTCCTGGCGTATCGGCCCCTACTTCTCGGTGGGAACATTATATACGTCTATAACGTATCATAACCTAAGCTAACCCATCTAGCCCCTCGCTGGTAATGTTTTACAGAATCCCGTTCCTGTCGTCCCGTACGTCTCGGTTGGGACGTTATGAACGTCTACAGCGATATATATCCTAACGTAAGGTAGGCTAACATCTCGGATGTAGTATTTTACATCAGTCCTGGCGTATCGGCCCCTACTTCTCGGTGGGAACATTATATACGTCTATAACGTAATATAACCAAACCTAACACATCTAGCCCCTCGCTGGTAATGTTTTACAGAATCCCGTTCGTGTCGTCCCGTACGTCTCGGTTGGGATATTATATACGTCTATAGCGTTATATATCCTAATCTAAGGCAGGCTAACATCTCAGATGTAGTATATTACATCATTCCTGGCGTATCGGCCTCTACAAATCGGTGGAAACATTATATACGTCTATAACGTAATATAACCTAACCTAACACATCTAGCCCCTCGCTGGTAATGTTTTACAGAATCCCGTTCGTGTCGTCCCGTACGTCTCGGTTGGGATATTATATACGTCTATAGCGTTATATATCCTAACCTAAGGCAGGCTATCATCTCGGATGTAGTATTTTACAACATTCCTGGCGTATCGGCCCCTACTTCTCGGTGGGAACATTATATACGTCTATAACGTAACATAACGTAGCCTAACCCATCTAGCCGCTCGCTGGTAATGTATTACAGAATCCCGTTCCTGTTGTGCCGTACGTCTCGGTTGGGATATTATATACGTCTATAGCGTTATATATCCTAACTTAAGGCAGGCTATCATCTCGGATGTAGTATTTTACAACATTCCTAGCGCATCGGCCTCTACTTCTCGGTGGGAACATTATATTCGTCTATAACGTAATATAACCTAACCTATCACATCTAACCCCTCGCTGGTAATGTTTCACAGAATCCCGTTCGTGTCGTCCCGTTCGTCTCGGTTGGGACATTATATACGTCTGTAGCGTTATATATCCTAACTTAAGGCAGGCTATCATCTCGGATGTAGTATTTTACAACGTTCTTGGCGGGTCGGCCCCTACTTCTCGGTGGGAACATTATATACGTCTATAACGTATCATAACCTAACCTAACCCATCTAGCCCCTCGCTGGTAATTTTTTACAGAATCCCGTTCCTGTCGTCCCGTACGTCTCGGTTGGGACGTTATGAACGTCTACAGCGATATATATCCTAACGTAAGGCAGGCTAACATCTCGGATGTAGTATTTTACAACAGTCCTGGCGTATCGGCCCCTACTTCTCGGTGGGAACATTATATACGTCTATAACGTAACATAACGTAACCTAACCCATCTAGCCGCTCGCTGGTAATGTATTACAGAATCCCGTTCCTCTTGTGCCGTACGTCTCGGTTGGGATATTATATACGTCTATAGCGTTATATATCCTAACTTAAGGCAGGCTATCATCTCGGATGTAGTATTTTACAACATTCCTGGCGTATCGGCCCCTACTTCTCGGTGGGAACATTATATACGTCTATAACGTATCATAACCTAACCTAACCCATCTAGCCCCTCGCTGGCAATGTTTTACAGAATCCCGTTCCTGTCGTCCCGTACGTCTCGGTTGGGACGTTATGAACGTCTACAGCGATATATATCCTAACGTAAGGCAGGCTAACATTGTCGGATGTAGTATTTTACAACAGTCCTGGCGTATCGGCCCCTACTTCTCGGTGGGAACATTATATACGTCTATAACGTAACATAACGTAACCTAACCCATCTAGCCGCTCGCTGGTAATGTATTACAGAATCCCGTTCCTGTTGTGCCGTACGTCTCGGTTGGGATATTATATACGTCTATAGCGTTATATATCCTAACTTAAGGCAGGCTATCATCTCGGATGTAGTATTTTACAACGTTCCTGGCGTATCGGCCCCTACTTCTCGGTGGGAACATTATATACGTCTATAACGTAGTATAACCAAACCTAACACATCTAGCCCCTCGCTGGTAATGTTTTACAGAATCCCGTTCGTGTCGTCCCGTACGTCTCGGTTGGGATATTATATACGTCTATAGCGTTATATATCCTAACCTAAGGCAGGCTAACATCTCGGATGCAGTATTTTACAACATTCCTGGCGTATCGGCCCCTACTTCTCGGTGGGAACATTATATACGTCTATAACGTATCATAACCTAACCTAACCCATCTAGCCCCTCGCTTGTAATGTTTTACAGAATCCCGTTCCTGTCGTCCCGTACGTCTCGGTTGGGACGTTATGAACGTCTACAGCGATATATATCCTAACGTAAGGCAGGCTAACATCTCGGATGTAGTATTTTACAACAGTCCTGGCGTATCGGCCCCTACTTCTCGGTGGGAACATTATACACGTCTATAACGTAACATAACCTAACCTAACCCATCTAGCCCCTCGCTGGTAATGTATTACAGAATCCCGTTCCTGTCGTCCCGTACGTCTCGGTTGGGATATTATATACGTCTATAGCGTTATATATCCTAACCTAAGGCAGGCTATCATCTCGGATGTAGTATTTTACAACATTCCTGGCGTATCGGCCCCTACTTCTCGGTGGGAACATTATATACGTCTATAACGTATCATAACCTAACCTAACCCATCTAGCCCCTCGCTGGTAATGTTTTACAGAATCCCGTTCCTGTCGTCCCGTACGTCTCGGTTGGGATATTATATACGTCTATAGCGTTATATATCCTAACCTAAGGCAGGCTATCATCTCGGATGTAGTATTTTACAACATTCCTGGCGTATAGGCCCCTACTTCTCGGTGGGAACATTATATACGTCTATAACGTATCATAACCTAACCTAACCCATCTAGCCCCTCGCTGGTAATGTTTTACAGAATCCCGTGCCTGTCGTCCCGTACGTCTCGGTTGGGATATTATATACGTCTATAGCATTATATATCCTAACCTAAGGCAGGCTAACATCTCGGATATAGTATTTTACAACATTCCTGGCGCATCGGCCTCTACTTCTCGGTGGGAACATTATATTCGTCTATAACGTAATATAACCTAACCTATCACATCTAGCCCCTCGCTGGTAATGTTTTACAGAATCCCGTTTGTGTCGCCCCGTAATTCTCGGTTGGGATATTATATACGTCTATAGCGTTATATATCCTAACCTAAGGCAGGCTATCATCTCGGATGTAGTATCTTACAACATTCCTAGCGCATCGGCCTCTACTTCTCGGTGGGAACATTATATTCGTCTATAACGTAATATAACCTAACCTATCACATCTAGCCCCTCGCTGGTAATGTTTTACAAAATCCCGTTCGTGTCGTCCCGTACGTCTCGGTTGGGATATTATATACGTCTATAGCATTATATATCCTAACCTAAGGCAGGCTAACATCTCGGATGTAGTATATTACATCATTCCTGGCGTATCGACCACTACTTCTCGGTGGGAACATTATATACGTCTATAACGTATCATAACCTAACCCTACCCATCTAGCCCCTCGCTGGTAATGTTTTACAGAATCCCGTTCCTGTCGTCCCGTACGTCTCGGTTGGGACGTTATGAACGTCTACAGCGATATATATCCTAACGTAAGGCAGGCTAACATCTCGGATGTAGTATATTACATCATTCCTGGCGTATCGACCACTACTTCTCGGTGGAAACATTATATACGTCTATAACGTAATATAACCTAACCTAACACATCTAGCTATTCGCTTTAACGTTTCATAGAATCCCGTTCGTGTCGTCCGGTTCGTCTCGGTTGGGACATTATATACGTCTATAGCGTTATATATCCTATCTTAAGGCAGGCTATCATCTCGGATGTAGTATTTTACAACGTTCCTGGTGGGTCGGCCTCTACTTCTCGGTGGGAACATTATATTCGTCTATAACGTAATATAACCTAACCTAACACATCTAGCCCCTCGCTGGTAATGTTTTACAGAATCCCGTTCGTGTCGTCCCGTACGTCTCGGTTGGGATATTATATACGTCTATAGCGTTATATATCCTAACCTAAGGCATGCTATCATCTCGGATGTAGTATTTTACAACATTCCTGGCGTATCGGCCCTAACTTTTCGGTGGGAACATTATATACGTCTATAACGTATCATAACCTAACCTAACCCATCTAGCCCCTCGCTGGTAATGTTTTACAGAATCCCATTCCTCTCGTCCCGTACGTCTCGGTTGGGATGTTATGAACGTCTACAGCGATATATATCCTAACGTAAGGCAGGCTAACATCTCAGATGTAGTATATTACATCATTCCTGGCGTATCGGCCCCTACTCCTCGGTGGGAACATTATATACGTCTATAACGTATCATAACCTAACCTAACCCATCTAGCCCCTCGCTGGTAATGTTTTACAGAATCCCGTTCCTGTCGTCCCGTACGTCTCGGTTGGGATATTATATACGTCTATAGCATTATATATCCTAACCTAAGGCAGGCTAACATCTCGGATATAGTATTTTACAACATTCCTGGCGCATCGGCCTCTACTTCTCGGTGGGAACATTATATTCGTCTATAACGTAATATAACCTAACCTATCACATCTAGCCCCTCGCTGGTAATGTTTTACAGAATCCCGTTTGTGTCGTCCCGTAAGTCTCGGTTGGGACATTATATACTACTACAGCGTTATATATCCTAACCTAAGGCAGGCTAACATCTCGGATGCAGTATTTTACAACATTCCTTGCGGGTCGGCACCTACTTCTCGGTGGGAACATTATATACGTCTATAACGTAATATAACCTAACCTAACATATCTAGCTCCTCGCTGGTAATGTTTTACAAACTCCCGTTCCTGTCGTCCCGTACGTCTCGCTTGGGACGTTATGAACGTCTACAGCGATATATATCCTAACGTAAGGCAGGCTAACATCTCGGATGTAGTATTTTACAACATTCCTGGCGTATCGGCCCCTACTTCTCGGTGGGAACATTATATACGTCTATAACGTATCATAACCTAAGCTAACCCATCTAGCCCCTCGCTGGTAATGTTTTACAGAATCCCGTTCCTGTCGTCCCGTACGTCTCGGTTGGGACGTTATGAACGTCTACAGCGATATATATCCTAACGTAAGGTAGGCTAACATCTCGGATGTAGTATTTTACATCAGTCCTGGCGTATCGGCCCCTACTTCTCGGTGGGAACATTATATACGTCTATAACGTAATATAACCAAACCTAACACATCTAGCCCCTCGCTGGTAATGTTTTACAGAATCCCGTTCGTGTCGTCCCGTACGTCTCGGTTGGGATATTATATACGTCTATAGCGTTATATATCCTAATCTAAGGCAGGCTAACATCTCAGATGTAGTATATTACATCATTCCTGGCGTATCGGCCTCTACAAATCGGTGGAAACATTATATACGTCTATAACGTAATATAACCTAACCTAACACATCTAGCCCCTCGCTGGTAATGTTTTACAGAATCCCGTTCGTGTCGTCCCGTACGTCTCGGTTGGGATATTATATACGTCTATAGCGTTATATATCCTAACCTAAGGCAGGCTATCATCTCGGATGTAGTATTTTACAACATTCCTGGCGTATCGGCCCCTACTTCTCGGTGGGAACATTATATACGTCTATAACGTAACATAACGTAACCTAACCCATCTAGTCGCTCGCTCGTAATGTATTACAGAATCCCGTTCCTGTTGTGCCGTACGTCTCGGTTGGGATATTATATACGTCTATAGCGTTATATATCCTAACTTAAGGCAGGCTATCATCTCGGATGTAGTATTTTACAACGTTCCTGGCGTGTCGGCCTCTACTTCTCGGTGGGAACATTATATTCGTCTATAACGTAATATAACCTAACCTAACACATCTAGCCCCTCGCTGGTAATGTTTTACAGAATCCCGTTCGTGTCGTCCCATACGTCTCGGTTGGGATATTATATACGTCTATAGCGTTATATATCCTAACCTAAGGCAGGCTATCATCTCGGATGTAGTATTTTACAACATTCCTGGCGTATCGGCCCCTACTTCTCGGTGGGAACATTATATACGTCTATAACGTATCATAACCTAACCTAACCCATCTAGCCCCTCGCTGGTAATGTTTTACAGAATCCCGTTTGTGTCGTCCCGTAAGTCTCGGTTGGGACATTATATACTACTACAGCGTTATATATCCTAACCTAAGGCAGGCTAACATCTCGGATGCAGTATTTTACAACATTCCTTGCGGGTCGGCACCTACTTCTCGGTGGGAACATTATATACGTCTACAACGTAATATAACCTAACCTAACATATCTAGCTCCTCGCTGGTAATGTTTTACAAACTCCCGTTCCTGTCGTCCCGTACGTCTCGGTTGAGATATTATATACGTCTATAGCATTATATATCCTAACCTAAGGCAGGCTCACATCTCGGATGTAGTATATTACATCATTCCTGGCGTATCGACCACTACTACTCGGTGGAAACATTATATACGTCTATAACGTAATATAACCTAACCTAACACATCTAGCTCCTCGCTGGTAATGTTTTACAAAGTCCCGTTCCTGTCGTCCCGTACGTCTCGGTTGGGATATTATATACGTCTATAGCGTTATATATCCTATCCTAAGGCAGGCTATCATCTCGGATGTAGTATTTTACAACATTCCTAGCGCATCGGCCTCTACTTCTTGGTGGGAACATTATATTCGTCTATAACGTAATATAACCTAACCTATCACATCTAGCCCCTCGCTGGTAATGTTTTACAATATCCCGTTCGTGTCGTCCCGTACGTCTCGGTTGGGATATTATATACGTCTATAGCATTATATATCCTAACCTAAGGCAGGCTAACATCTCGGATGTAGTATATTACATCATTTCTGGCGTATCGACCACTACTTCTCGGTGGAAACATTATATACGTCTATAACGTAATATAACCTAACCTAACACATCTAGCTAGTCGCTTTAGTGTTTCACAGAATCCCGTTCGTGTCGTCCCGTTCGTCTCGGTTGGGACATTATATACGTCTGTAGCGATATATATCCTAACCTAAGGCAGGCTATCATCTCGGATGTAGTATTTTACAACATTCCTGGCGTATCGGCCCTAACTTTTCGGTGGGAACATTATATACGTCTATAACGTAACATAACCTAACCTAACCCATCTAGCCCCTCGCTGGTAATGTTTTACAGAATCCCGTTCCTGTCGTCCCGTACGTCTCGGTTGGGGGTGTTATGAACGTCTACAGCGATATATATCCTAACGTAAGGCAGGCTAACATCTCAGATGTAGTATATTACATCATTCCTGGCGTATCGGCCCCTACTTCTCGGTGGGAACATTATATACGTCTATAACGTATCATAACCTAACCTAACCCATCTAGCCCCTCGCTGGTAATGTTTTACAGAATCCCGTTCCTCTCGTCCCGTACGTCTCGGTTGGGATATTATATACGTCTATAGCATTATATATCCTAACCTAAGGCAGGCTAACATCTCGGATATAGTATTTTACAACATTCCTGGCGCATCGGCCTCTACTTCTCGGTGGGAACATTATATTCGTCTATAACGTAATATACCCTAACCTATCACATCTAGCCCCTCGCTGGTAATGTTTTACAGAATCCCGTTTGTGTCGTCCCGTAAGTCTCGGTTGGGACATTATATACTACTACAGCGTTATATATCCTAACCTAAGGCAGGCTAACATCTCGGATGTAGTATTTTACAACGTTCCCGGCGGGTCGGCCTCTACTTCTCGGTGGGAACATTATATTCGTCTATAACGTAATATAACCTAACCTAACACATCTAGCCCCTCGCTGGTAATGTTTTACAGAATCCCGTTCGTGTCGTCCCATACGTCTCGGTCGGGATACTACATACGTCTATAGCGTTATATATCCTAACCTAAGGCAGGCTGTCATCTCGGATGTAGTATTTTACAACATTCCTGGCGTATCGGCCCCTACTTCTCGGTGGGAACATTATATACGTCTATAACGTATCATAACCTAACCTAACCCATCTAGCCCCTCGCTGGTAATGTTTTACAGAATCCCGTTTGTGTCGTCCCGTAAGTCTCGGTTGGGACATTATATACTACTACAGCGTTATATATCCTAACCTAAGGCAGGCGAACATCTCGGATGCAGTATTTTACAACATTCCTTGCGGGTCGGCACCTACTTCTCGGTGGGAACATTATATACGTCTATAACGTAATATAACCTAACCTAACATATCTAGCTCCTCGCTGGTAATGTTTTACAAACTCCCGTTCCTGTCGTCCCGTACGTCTCGGTTGAGATATTATATACGTCTATAGCATTATATATCCTAACCTAAGGCAGGCTAACATCTCGGATGTAGTATATTACATCATTCCTGGCGTATCGACCACTACTACTCGGTGGAAACATTATATACTTCTATAACGTAATATAACGTAACCTAACCCATCTAGCCGCTCGCTGGTAATGTATTACAGAATCCCGTTCCTGTTGTGCCGTACGTCTCGGTTGGGATATTATATACGTCTATAGCGTTATATATCCTAACTTAAGGCAGGCTATCATCTCGGATGTAGTATTTTACAACATTCCTGGCGTATCGGCCCCTACTTCTCGGTGGGAAGATTATATACGTCTATAACGTATCATAACCTAACCTAACCCATCTAGCCCCTCGCTTGTAATGTTTTACAGAATCCCGTTCCTGTCGTCCCGTACGTCTCGCTTGGGACGTTATGAACGTCTACAGCGATATATATCCTAACGTAAGGCAGGCTAACATCTCGGATGTAGTATTTTACAACAGTCCTGGCGTATCGGCCCCTACTTCTCGGTGGGAACATTATATACGTCTATAACGTAACATAACCTAACCTAACCCATCTAGCCCCTCGCTGGTAATGTATTACAGAATCCCGTTCCTGTCGTCCCGTACGTCTCGGTTGGGATATTATATACGTCTATAGCGTTATATATCCTAACCTAAGGCAGGCTATCATCTCGGATGTAGTATTTTACAACATTCCTGGCGTATCGGCCCCTACTTCTCGGTGGGAACATTATATACGTCTATAACGTATCATAACCTAACCTAACCCATCTAGCCCCTCGCTGGTAATGTTTTACAGAATCCCGGTCCTATCGTCCCGTACGTCTCGGTTGGGACGTTATGAACGTCTACAGCGATATATATCCTAACGTAAGGTAGGCTAACATCTCGGATGTAGTATTTTACAACAGTCCTGGCGTATCGGCCCCTACTTCTCGGTGGGAACATTATATACGTCTATAACGTAACATAACGTAACCTAACTCATCTAGCCCCTCGCTGGTAATGTATTACAGAATCCCGTTCGTGTCGTCCCGTACGTCTCGGTTGGGATATTATATACGTCTATAGCGTTATATATCCTAACCTAAGGCAGGCTATCATCTCGGATGTAGTATTTTACAACATTCCTGGCGTATCGGCCTCTACTTCTCGGTGGGAACATTATATTCGTCTATAACGTAATATAACCTAACCTATCACATCTAGCCCCTCGCTGGTAATGTTTTACAAAATCCCGTTCGTGTCGTCCCGTACGTCTCGGTTGGGATATTATATACGTCTATAGCGTTATATATCCTAACTTAAGGCAGGCTATCATCTCGGATGTAGTATTTTACAACGTTCCTGGCGGGTCGGCCTCTACTTCTCGGTGGGAACATTATATTCGTCTATAACGTAACATAACCTAACCTAACACATCTAGCCCCTCGCTGGTAATGTTTTACAGAATCCCGTTCGTGTCGTCCCATACGTCTCCGTTGGGATATTATATACGTCTATAGCGTTATATATCCTAACTTAAGGCAGGCTATCATCTCGGATGTAGTATTTTACAACGTTCCTGGCGGGTCGGCCTCTACTTCTCGGTGGGAACATTATATTCGTCTATAACGTAATATAACCTAACCTAACACATCTAGCCCCTCGCTGGTAATGTTTTACAGAATCCCGTTCGTGTCGTCCCATACGTCTCGGTTGGGATATTATATACGTCTATAGCGTTATATATCCTAACCTAAGGCAGGCTATCATCTCGGATGTAGTATTTTACAACATTCCTGGCGTATCGGCCCCTACTTCTCGGTGGGAACATTATATACGTCTATAACGTATCATAACCTAACCTAACCCATCTAGCCCCTCGCTGGTAATGTTTTACAGAATCCCGTTCGTGTCGTCCCATACGTCTCGGTTGGGATATTATATACGTCTATAGCGTTATATATCCTAACCTAAGGCAGGCTATCATCTCGGATGTAGTATTTTACAACATTCCTGGCGTATCGGCCCCTACTTCTCGGTGGGAACATTATATACGTCTATAACGTATCATAACCTAACCTAACCTAACCCATCTAGCCCCTCGCTGGTAATGTTTTACAGAATCCCGTTTCTGTCGTCCCGTAAGTCTCGGTTGGGACATTATATACTACTACAGCGTTATATATCCTAACCTAAGGCAGGCTAACATCTCGGATGCAGTATTTTACAACATTCCTTGCGGGTCGGCCTCTACTTCTCGGTGGGAACATTATATACGTCTATAACGTATCATAACCTAACCTAACCCATCTAGCCCCTCGCTGGTAATGTTTTACAGAATCCCGTTCCTGTCGTCCCGTACGTCTCGGTTGGGACGTTATGAACGTCTACAGCGATATATATCCTAACGTAAGGTAGGCTAACATCTCGGATGTAGTATTTTACAACAGTCCTGGCGTATCGGCCCCTACTTCTCGGTGGGAACATTATATACGTCTATAACGTAACATAACGTAACCTAACTCATCTAGCCCCTCGCTGGTAATGTATTACAGAATCCAGTTCCTGTTGTGCCGTACGTCTCGGTTGGGATATTATATACGTCTATAGCGTTATATATCCTAATCTAAGGCAGGCTAACATCTCAGATGTAGTATATTACATCATTCCTGGCGTATCGGCCTCTACAAATCGGTGGAAACATTATATACGTCTATAACGTAATATAACCTAACCTAACACATCTAGCCCCTCGCTGGTAATGTTTTACAGAATCCCGTTCGTGTCGTCCCGTACGTCTCGGTTGGGATATTATATACGTCTATAGCGTTATATATCCTAACCTAAGGCAGGCTATCATCTCGGATGTAGTATTTTACAACAGTCCTGGCGTATCGGCCCCTACTTCTCGGTGGGAATATTATATACGTCTATAACGTAACATAACGTAACCTAACCCATCTAGCCGCTCGCTGGTAATGTATTACAGAATCCCGTTCCTGTTGTGCCGTACGTCTCGGTTGGGATATTATATACGTCTATAGCGTTATATATCCTAACTTAAGGCAGGCTATCATCTCGGATGTAGTATTTTACAACATTCCTGGCGTATCGGCCCCTACTTCTCGGTGGGAAGATTATATACGTCTATAACGTATCATAACCTAACCTAACCCATCTAGCCCCTCGCTGGCAATGTTTTACAGAATCCCGTTCCTGTCGTCCCGTACGTCTCGGTTGGGACGTTATGAACGTCTACAGCGATATATATCCTAACGTAAGGCAGGCTAACATGTCGGATGTAGTATTTTACAACAGTCCTGGCGTATCGGCCCCTACTTCTCGGTGGGAACATTATATACGTCTATAACGTAACATAACGTAACCTAACCCATCTAGCCGCTCGCTGGTAATGTATTACAGAATCCCGTTCCTGTTGTGCCGTACGTCTCGGTTGGGATATTATATACGTCTATAGCGTTATATATCCTAACTTAAGGCAGGCTATCATCTCGGATGTAGTATTTTACAACGTTCCTGGCGGGTCGGCCTCTACTTCTCGGTGGGAACATTATATTCGTCTATAACGTAATATAACCAAACCTAACACATCTAGCCCCTCGCTGGTAATGTTTTACAGAATCCCGTTCGTGTCGTCCCGTACGTCTCGGTTGGGATATTATATACGTCTATAGCGTTATATATCCTAACCTAAGGCAGGCTAACATCTCGGATGCAGTATTTTACAACGTTCCTGGCGTATCGGCCCCTACTTCTCGGTGGGAACATTATATACGTCTATAACGTATCATAACCTAACCTAACCCATCTAGCCCCTCGCTTGTAATGTTTTACAGAATCCCGTTCCTGTCGTCCCGTACGTCTCGCTTGGGACGTTATGAACGTCTACAGCGATATATATCCTAACGTAAGGCAGGCTAACATCTCGGATGTAGTATTTTACAACAGTCCTGGCGTATCGGCCCCTACTTCTCGGTGGGAACATTATATACGTCTATAACGTAACATAACCTAACCTAACCCATCTAGCCCCTCGCTGGTAATGTATTACAGAATCCCGTTCCTGTCGTCCCGTACGTCTCGGTTGGGATATTATATGCGTCTATAGCGTTATATATCCTAACCTAAGGCAGGCTAACATCTCGGATGCAGTATTTTACAACATTCCTGGCGTATCGGCCCCTACTTCTCGGTGGGAACATTATATACGTCTATAACGTATCATAACCTAACCTAACCCATCTAGCCCCTCGCTGGTAATGTTTTACAGAATCCCGTTCCTGTCGTCCCGTACGTCTCGGTTGGGACGTTATGAACGTCTACAGCGATATATATCCTAACGTAAGGCAGGCTAACATCTCGGATGTAGTATATTACATCATTCCTGGCGTATCGACCACTACTTCTCGGTGGAAACATTATATACGTCTATAACGTAATATAACCTAACCTAACACATCTAGCTATTCGCTTTAACGTTTCATAGAATCCCGTTCGTGTCGTCCGGTTCGTCTCGGTTGGGACATTGTATACGTCTATAGCGTTATATATCCTATCTTAAGGCAGGCTATCATCTCGGATGTAGTATTTTACAACGTTCCTGGTGGGTCGGCCTCTACTTCTCGGTGGGAACATTATATACGTCTATAACGTAATATAACCTAACCTAACATATCTAGCTCCTCGCTGGTAATGTTTTACAAACTCCCGTTCCTGTCGTCCCGTACGTCTCGGTTGGGATATTATATACGTCTATAGCATTATATATCCTAACCTAAGGCAGGCTAACATCTCGGATGTAGTATATTACATCATTCCTGGCGTATCGACCACTACTTCTCGGTGGAAACATTATATACGTCTATAACGTAATATAACCTAACCTAACACATCTAGCCCCTCGCTGGTAATGTTTTAGAGAATCCCGTTCGTGGCGTCCCGTACGTCTAGGTTGGGATATTATATACGTCTATAGCGTTATATATCCTAAGCTAAGGCAGGCTATCATCTCGGATGTAGTATTTTACAACATTCCTGGCGTATCGGCCCCTACTTCTCGGTGGGAACATTATATACGTCTATAACGTATCATAACCTAACCTAACCCATCTAGCCCCTCGCTGGTAATGTTTTACAGAATCCCGTTCCTGTCGTCCCGTACGTCTCGGTTGGGACGTTATGAACGTCTACAGCGATATATATCCTAACGTAAGGTAGGCTAACATCTCGGATGTAGTATTTTACAACAGTCCTGGCGTATCGGCCCCTACTTCTCGGTGGGAACATTATATACGTCTATAACGTAACATAACGTAACCTAACTCATCTAGCCCCTCGCTGGTAATGTATTACAGAATCCCGTTCCTGTTGTGCCGTACGTCTCGGTTGGGATATTATATACGTCTATAGCTTTATATATCCTAATCTAAGGCAGGCTAACATCTCAGATGTAGTATATTACATCATTCCTGGCGTATCGGCCTCTACAAATCGGTGGAAACATTATATACGTCTATAACGTAATATAACCTAATCTAACACATCTAGCCCCTCGCTGGTAATGTTTTACAGAATCCCGTTCGTGTCGTCCCGTACGTCTCGGTTGGGATATTATATACGTCTATAGCGTTATATATCCTAACCTAAGGCAGGCTATCATCTCGGATGTAGTATTTTACAACATTCCTGGCGTATCGGCCTCTACTTCTCGGTGGGAACATTATATTCGTCTATAACGTAATATAACCTAACCTATCACATCTAGCCCCTCGCTGGTAATGTTTTACAAAATCCCGTTCGTGTCGTCCCGTACGTCTCGGTTGGGACGTTATGAACGTCTACAGCGATATATATCCTAACGTAAGGCAGGCTAACATCTCGGATGTAGTATTATACAACAGTCCTGGCGTATCGGCCCCTACTTCTCGGTGGGAACATTATATACGTCTATAACGTAACATAACGTAACCTAACCCATCTAGTCGCTCGCTCGTAATGTATTACAGAATCCCGTTCCTGTTGTGCCGTACGTCTCGGTTGGGATATTATATGCGTCTATAGCGTTATATATCCTAACCTAAGGCAGGCTAACATCTCGGATGCAGTATTTTACAACATTCCTGGCGTATCGGCCCCTACTTCTCGGTGGGAACATTATATACGTCTATAACGTATCATAACCTAACCTAACCCATCTAGCCCCTCGCTGGTAATGTTTTACAGAATCCCGTTCCTGTCGTCCCGTACGTCTCGGTTGGGACGTTATGAACGTCTACAGCGATATATATCCTAACGTAAGGCAGGCTAACATCTCGGATGTAGTATATTACATCATTCCTGGCGTATCGACCACTACTTCTCGGTGGAAACATTATATACGTCTATAACGTAATATAACCTAACCTAACACATCTAGCTATTCGCTTTAACGTTTCATAGAATCCCGTTCGTGTCGTCCGGTTCGTCTCGGTTGGGACATTATATACGTCTATAGCGTTATATATCCTATCTTAAGGCAGGCTATCATCTCGGATGTAGTATTTTACAACGTTCCTGGTGGGTCGTCCTCTACTTCCCGGTGGGAACATTATATTCGTCTATAACGTAATATAACCTAACCTAACACATCTAGCCCCTCGCTGGTAATGTTTTACAGAATCCCGTTCGTGTCGTCCCGTACGTCTCGGTTGGGATATTCTATACGTCTATAGCGTTATACATCCTAACTTAAGGCACGCTATCATCTCGGATGTAGTATTTTACAACGTTCCTGGTGGGTCGGCCTCTACTTCTCGGTGGGAACATTATATACGTCTATAACGTAACATAACCTAACCTAACCCATCTAGCCCCTCGCTGGTAATGTTTTACAGAATCCCGTTCCTGTCGTCCCGTACGTCTCGGTTGGGATGTTATGAACGTCTACAGCGATATATATCCTAACGTAAGGCAGGCTAACATCTCAGATGTAGTATATTACATCATTCCTGGCGTATCGGCCCCTACTTCTCGGTGGGAACATTATATACGTCTATAACGTATCATAACCTAACCTAACCCATCTAGCCCCTCGCTGGTAATGTTTTACAGAATCCCGTTCCTGTCGTCCCGTACGTCTCGGTTGGGATATTATATACGTCTATAGCATTATATATCCTAACCTAAGGCAGGCTATCATCTCGGATGTAGTATTTTACAACGTTCCTGGTGTGTCGGCCTCTACGTCTCGGTGGGAACATTATATTCGTCTATAACGTAATATAACCTAACCTAACACATCTAGCCCCTCGCTGGTAATGTTTTACAGAATCCCGTTCGTGTCGTCCCGTACGTCTCGGCTGGGATATTATATACGTCTATAGCATTATATATCCTAACCTAAGGCAGGCTAACATCTCGGATGTAGTATATTACATCATTCCTGGCGTATCGACCACTACTTCTCGGTGGAAACATTATATACGTCTATAACGTAATATAACCGAACCTAACACATCTAGCTAGTCGCTTTAATGTTTCACAGAATCCCGTTCGTGTCGTCCCGTTCGTCTCGGTTGGGACATTATATACGTCTATAGCGTTATATATCCTAACTTAAGGCAGGCTATCATCTCGGATGTAGTATTTTACAACGTTCCTGGCGGGTCGGCCTCTACTTCTCGGTGGGAACATTATACTCGTCTATAACGTAATATAACCTAACCTAACACATCTAGCCCCTCGCTGGTAATGTTTTACAGAATCCCGTTCGTGTCGTCCCGTACGTCTCGGTTGGGATATTATATACGTCTATAGCGTTATATATCCTAACCTAAGGCAGGCTATCATCTCGGATGTAGTATTTTACAACGTTCCTGGCGGGTCGGCCTCTACTTCTCGGTGGGAACATTATACTCGTCTATAACGTAATATAACCTAACCTAACACATCTAGCCCCTCGCTGGTAATGTTTTACAGAATCCCGATCCTGTCGTCCCGTACGTCTCGGTTGGGACGTTATGAACGTCTACAGCGATATATATCCTAACCTAAGGCAGGCTAACATCTCAGCTGTAGTATATTACATCATTCCTGGCGTATCGGCCTCTACTTCTCGGTGGAAACATTATATACGTCTATAACGTAATATAACCTAACCTAACACATCTAGCCCCTCGCTGGTAATGTTTTACAGAATCCCGTTCGTGTCGTCCCGTACGTCTCGGTTGGGATATTATATACGTCTATGGCATTATATATCCTAACCTAAGGCAGGCTAACATCTCGGATGTAGTATATTACATCATTCCTGGCGTATCGACCACTACTTCTCGGTGGAAACATTATATACGTCTATAACGTAATATAACCTAACCTAACACATCTAGCTAGTCGCTATGATGTTTCACAGAATCCCGTTCGTGTCGTCCCGTTCGTCTCGGTTGGGACATTATATACGTCTATAGCGTTATATATCCTAACCTAAGGCAGGCTATCGTCTCGGATGTAGTATTTTACAACGTTCCTGGCGGATCGGCCTCTACTGCTCGGGGGGAACATTATATTCGTCTATAACGTAATATAACCTAACCTAACACATCTAGCCCCTCGCTAGTAATGTTTTACAGAATCCCGTTCGTGTCGTCCCATACGTCTCGGTTGGGATATTATATACGTCTATAGCGTTATATATCCTAACCTAAGGAAGGCTATCTTCTCGGATGCAGTATTTTACGACATTCCTGGCGTATCGGCCCATACTTCTTGGTGGGAACATTATATTCGTCTATAACGTAATATAACCTATCCTAACACATCTAGCCCCTCGCTGGTAATGTTTTACAGAATCCCGTTCGTGTCGTCCCGTACGTCTCGGTTGAGATATTATATACGTCTATAGCGTTATATATCCTAACCTAAGGCAGGCTAACATCTCGGATGTAGTATTTTACAACAGTCCTGGCGTATCGGCCCCTACTTCTCGGTGGGAACATTATATACGTCTATAACGTAACATAACGTAACCTAACCCATCTAGCCCCTCGCTGGTAATGTATTACAGAATCCCGTTCCTGTTGTGCCGTACGTCTCGGTTGGGATATTATATACGTCTATAGCGTTATATATCCTAAGCTAAGGAAGGCTATCTTCTCGGATGCAGTATTTTACAACATTCCTGGCGTATCGGCCCATACTTCTCGGTGGGAACATTATATTCGTCTATAACGTAATATAACCTATCCTAACACATCTAGCCCCTCGCTGGTAATGTTTTACAGAATCCCGTTCGTTTCGTCACGTACGTCTCGGTTGGGACATTATATACGTCTACAGCGTTATATATCCTAACTTAAGCCAGGCTAACATCTCGGATGCAGTATTTTACAACGTTCCAGGCGGATCGGCCTCTACTTCTCGGTGGGAACATTATATTCGTCTATAACGTAATATAACCTAACCTAACACATCTAGCCCCTCGCTGGTAATGTTTTACAGAATCCCGTTCGTGTCGTCCCGTACGTCTCGGTTGGGATATTATATACGTCTATAGCGTTATATATCCTAACCTAAGGCAGGCTATCATCTCGGATGTAGTATTTTACAACATTACTGGCGGGTCGGTCTCTACTTCTCGGTGGGAACATTATATACGTCTATAACGTAATATAACCTAACCTAACATATCTAGCTACTCGCTGGTAATGTTTTACAAAATCCCGTTCGTGTCGTCCCGTACGTCTCGGTTGGTATATTATATACGTCTATAGCATTATATATCCTAACCTAAGGCAGGCTAACATCTCGGATGTAGTATATTACGTCATTCCTGGCGTATCGAACACTACTTCTCGGTGGAAACATTATATACGTCTATAACGTAATATAACCTAACCTAACACATCTAGCTAGTCGCTTTAATGTTTCACAGAATCCCGTTCGTGTCGTCCCGTTCGTCTCAGTTTTGACATTATATACGTCTATAGCGTTATATATCCTAACTTAAGGCAGGCTATCATCTCGGATGTAGTATTTTACAACATTCCTGGCGTATCGGCCCCTACTTCTCGGTGGGAACATTATATACGTCTATAACGTATCATAACCTAACCTAACCCATCTAGCCCCTCGCTGGTAATGTTTTACAGAATCCCGTTCCTGTCGTCCCGTACGTCTCGGTTGGGACGTTATGAACGTCTACAGCGATATATATCCTAACCTAAGGCAGGCTAACATCTCAGCTGTAGTATATTACATCATTCCTGGCGTATCGGCCTCTACTTCTCGGTGGAAACATTATATACGTCTATAACGTAACATAACGTAACCTAACCCATCTAGCCGCTCGCTGGTAATGTATTACAGAATCCCGTTCCTGTTGTGCCGTACGTCTCGGTTGGGATATTATATACGTCTATAGCATTATATATCCTAACCTAAGGCAGGCTAACATCTCGGATGTAGTATATTACATCATTCCTGGCGTATCGACCACTACTTCTCGGTGGAAACATTATATACGTCTATAACGTAATATAACCTAACCTAACACATCTAGCTAGTCGCTTTAACGTTTCACAGAATCCCGTTCGTGTCGTCCCGTTCGTCTCGGTTGGGACATTATATACGTCTATAGCGTTATATATCCTAACTTAAGGCAGGCTATCATCTCGGATGTAGTATTTTACAACGTTCCTGGCGGATCGGCCTCTACTGCTCGGTGGGAACATTATATTCGTCTATAACGTAATATAGCCTAACCTAACACATCTAGCCCCTCGCTGGTAATGTTTTACAGAATCCCGTTCGTGTCGTCCCGTACGTTTCGGTTGGGATATTATATACGTCTATAGCGTTATATATCCTAACCTAAGGCAGGCTGTCATCTCGGATGTAGTATTTTACAACATTCCTGGCGTATCGGCCCCTACTTCTCGGTGGGAACATTATATACGTCTATAACGTATCATAACCTAACCTAACCCATCTAGCCCCTCGCCGGTAATGTTTTACAGAATCCCGTTCCTGTCGTCCCGTACGTCTCGGTTCGGACGTTATGAACGTCTACAGCGATATATATCCTAACCTAAGGCAGGCTAACATCTCGGATGCAGTATATTACATCATTCCTGGCGTATCGACCACTACTTCTCGGTGGGAACATTATATACGTCTATAACGTATCATAACCTAACCTAACCCATCTAGCCCCTCGCTGGTAATGTTTTACAGAATCCCGTTCCTGTCGTCCCGTACGTCTCGGTTGGGACGTTATGAACGTCTACAGCGATATATATCCTAACCTAAGGCAGGCTAACATCTCAGCTGTAGTATATTACATCATTCCTGGCGTATCGGCCTCTACTTCTCGGTGGAAACATTATATACGTCTATAACGTAACATAACGTAACCTAACCCATCTAGCCGCTCGCTGGTAATGTTTCACAGAATCCCGTTTGTGTCGTCCCGTTCGTCTCAGATGGGACATTATATACGTCTATAGCGTTATATATCCTAACTTAAGGCAGGCTATCATCTCGGATGTAGTATTTTACAACGTTCCTGGCGGATCGGCCTCTACTTCTCGGTGGGAACATTATATTCGTCTGTAACGTAATATAACCTAACCTAACACATCTAGCCCTTCGCTGGTAATGTTTTACAGAATCCCGTTCGTGTCGTCCCGTACGTCTCGGTTGGGATATTATATACGTCTATAGCGTTATATATCCTAACCTAAGGCAGGCTATCATCTCGGATGTAGTATTTTACATCATTCCTGGCGTATCGACCACTACTTCTCGGTGGAAACATTATATACGTCTATAACGTAATATAACCTAACCTAACACATCTAGCTAGTCGCTTTAATGTTTCACAGAATCCCGTTCGTGTCGTCCCGTTCGTCTCGGTTGGGACATTATATACGTCTGTAGCGTTATATATCCTAACTTAAGGCAGGCTATCATCTCGGATGTAGTATTTTACAACGTTCCTGGCGGGTCGGCCTCTACTTCTCGGTGGGAACATTATATTCGTCTATAACGTAATATAAGCTAACCTAACACATCTAGCTCCTCGCTGGTAATGTTTTACAAAATCCCGTTCGTGTCGTCCCGTACGTCTCGGCTGGGATATTATATACGTCTATAGCATTATATATCCTAACCTAAGGCAGGCTAACATCTCGGATGTAGTATATTACATCATTCCTGGCGTATCGACCACTACTTCTCGGTGGAAACATTATATACGTCTATAACGTAATATAACCGAACCTAACACATCTAGCTAGTCGCTTTAATGTTTCACAGAATCCCGTTCGTGTCGTCCCGTTCGTCTCGGTTGGGACATTATATACGTCTATAGCGTTATATATCCTAGCTTAAGGCAGGCTATCATCTCGGATGTAGTATTTTACAACGTTCCTGGCGGGTCGGCCTCTACTTCTCGGTGGGAACATTATACTCGTCTATAACGTAATATAACCTAACCTAACACATCAAGCCCCTCGCTGGTAATGTTTTACAGAATCCCGTTCGTGTCGTCCCGTACGTCTCGGTTGGGATATTATATACGTCTATAGCGTTATATATCCTAACCTAAGGCAGGCTATCATCTCGGATGTAGTATTTTACAACGTTCCTGGCGGGTCGGCCTCTACTTCTCGGTGGGAACATTATACTCGTCTATAACGTAATATAACCTAACCTAACACATCTAGCCCCTCGCTGGTAATGTTTTACAGAATCCCGTTCGTGTCGTCCCGTACGTCTCGGTTGGGATATTATATACGTCTATAGCGTTATATATCCTAACCTAAGGCAGGCTATCATCTTGGATGTAGTATTTTACAACATTCCTGGCGGGTCGGTCTCTACTTCTCGGTGGGAACATTATATACGTCTATAACGTAATATAACCTAACCTAACACATCCAGCCCCTCGCTGGTAATGTTTTACAGAATCCCGTTCGTGTCGTCTCGTACGTCTCGGTTGGGATATTATATACGTCTATAGCGTTATATATCCTAACCTAAGGCAGGCTATCATCTCGGATGTAGTATTTTACAACATTCCTGGCGTATCGGCCCCTACTTCTCGGTGGGAACATTATATACGTCTATAACGTATCATAACCTAACCTAACCCATCTAGCCCCTCGCTGGTAATGTTTTACAGAATCCCGTTTCTGTCGTCCCGTACGTCTCGGTTCGGACGTTATGAACGTCTACAGCGATATATATCCTAACCTAAGGCAGGCTAACATCTCGGATGCAGTATATTACATCATTCCTGGCGTATCGACCACTACTTCTCGGTGGGAACATAATATACGTCTATAACGTATCATAACCTAGCCTAACCCATCTAGCCCCTCGCTGGTAATGTTTTACAGAATCCCGTTCCTGTCGTCCCGTACGTCTCGGTTGGGACGTTATGAACGTCTACAGCGATATATATCCTAACCTAAGGCAGGCTAACATCTCAGCTGTAGTATATTACATCATTCCTGGCGTATCGGCTTCTACTTCTCGGTGGAAACATTATATACGTCTATAACGTAATATAACCTAACCTAACACATCTAGCCCCTCGCTGGTAATGTTTTACAGAATCCCGTTCGTGTCGTCCCGTACGTCTCGGTTGGGATATTATATACGTCTATGGCATTATATATCCTAACCTAAGGCAGGCTAACATCTCGGATGTAGTATATTACATCATTCCTGGCGTATCGACCACAACTTCTCGGTGGAAACATTATATACGTCTATAACGTAATATAACCTAACCTAACACATCTAGCTAGTCGCTATGATGTTTCACAGAATCCCGTTCGTGTCGTCCCGTTCGTCTCGGTTGGGACATTATATACGTCTATAGCGTTATATATCCTAACCTAAGGCAGGCTAACATCTCGGATGTAGTATTTTACAACAGTCCTGGCGTATCGGCCCCTACTTCTCGGTGGGAACATTATATACGTCTATAACGTAACATAACGTAACCTAACCCATCTAGCCCCTCGCTGGTAATGTATTACAGAATCCCGTTCCTGTTGTGCCGTACGTCTCGGTTGGGATATTATATACGTCTATAGCGTTATATATCCTAAGCTAAGGAAGGCTACCTTCTCGGATGCAGTATTTTACAACATTCCTGGCGTATCGGCCCATACTTCTCGGTGGGAACATTATATTCGTCTATAACGTAATATAACCTATCCTAACACATCTAGCCCCTCGCTGGTAATGTTTTACAGAATCCCGTTCGTTTCGTCACGTACGTCTCGGTTGGGACATTATATACGTCTACAGCGTTATATATCCTAACTTAAGCCAGGCTAACATCTCGGATGCAGTATTTTACAACGTTCCAGGCGGATCGCCCTCTACTTCTCGGTGGGAACATTATATTCGTCTATAACGTAATATAACCTAACCTAACACATCTAGCCCCTCGCTGGTAATGTTTTACAGAATCCCGTTCGTGTCGTCCCGTACGTCTCGGTTGGGATATTATATACGTCTATAGCGTTATATATCCTAACCTAAGGCAGGCTATCATCTCGGATGTAGTATTTTACAACATTCCTGGCGGGTCGGTCTCTACTTCTCGGTGGGAACATTATATACGTCTATAACGTAATATAACCTAACCTAACACATCTATCCCCTCGCTGGTAATGTTTTACAGAATCCCGTTCGTGTCGTCCCGTACGTCTCGGTTGGGATATTATATACGTCTATAGCGTTATATATCCTAACCAAAGGCAGGCTAACATCTCGGATGTAGTATTTTACAACAGTCCTGGCGTATCGGCCCCTACTTCTCGGTGGGAACATTATACTCGTCTATAACGTAATATAACCTAACCTAACACATCTAGCCCCTCGCTGGTAATGTTTTACAGAATCCCGTTCGTGTCGTCCCGTACGTCTCGGTTGGGATATTATATACGTCTATAGCGTTATATATCCTAACCTAAGGCAGGCTATCATCTCGGATGTAGTATTTTACAACGTTCCTGGCGGGTCGGCCTCTACTTCTCGGTGGGAACATTATACTCGTCTATAACGTAATATAACCTAACCTAACACATCTAGCCCCTCGCTGGTAATGTTTTACAGAATCCCGTTCGTGTCGTCCCGTACGTCTCGGTTGGGATATTATATACGTCTATAGCGTTATATATCCTAACCTAAGGCAGGCTATCATCTGGGATGTAGTATTTTACAACATTCCTGGCGGGTCGGTCTCTACTTCTCGGTGGGAACATTATATACGTCTATAACGTAATATAACCTAACCTAACACATCCAGCCCCTCGCTGGTAATGTTTTACAGAATCCCGTTCGTGTCGTCTCGTACGTCTCGGTTGGGATATTATATACGTCTATAGCGTTATATATCCTAACCTAAGGCAGGCTATCATCTCGGATGTAGTATTTTACAACATTCCTGGCGTATCGGCCCCTACTTCTCGGTGGGAACATTATATACGTCTATAACGTATCATAACCTAACCTAACCCATCTAGCCCCTCGCTGGTAATGTTTTACAGAATCCCGTTCCTGTCGTCCCGTACGTCTCGGTTGGGACGTTATGAACGTCTACAGCGATATATATCCTAACCTAAGGCAGGCTAACATCTCAGCTGTAGTATATTACATCATTCCTGGCGTATCGGCCCATACTTCTCGGTGGGAACATTATATTCGTCTATAACGTAATATAACCTATCCTAACACATCTAGCCCCTCGCTGGTAATGTTTTACAGAATCCCGTTCGTTTCGTCACGTAAGTCTCGGTTGGGACATTATATACGTCTACAGCGTTATATATCCTAACTTAAGGCAGGCTATCATCTCGGATGTAGTATTTTACAACATTCCTGGCGGGTCGGCCTCTACTTCTCGGTGGGAACATTATATACGTCTATAACGTAATATAACCTAACCTAACATATCTAGCTCCTCGCTGGAAATGTTTTACAAAATCCCGTTCGTGTCGTCCCGTACGTCTCGGTTGGGATATTATATACGTCTATAGCATTATATATCCTAACCTAAGGCAGGCTAACATCTCGGATGTAGTATATTACATCATTCCTGGCGTATCGACCACTACTTCTCGGTGGAAACATTATATACGTCTATAACGTAATATAACCTAACCTAACACATCTAGCTAGTCGCTTTAATGTTTCACAGAATTCCGTTCGTGTCGTCCCGTTCGTCTCGGTTGGGACATTATATACGTCTATAGCGTTATATATCCTAACTTAAGGCAGGCTATCATCTCGGATGTAGTATTTTACAACATTCCTGGCGGGTCGGCCTCTACTTCTCGGTGGGAACATTATAATCGTCCATAACGTAATATAACCTAACCTAACACATCTAGCCCCTCCCTGGTAATGTTTTACAGAATCCCGTTCGTGTCGTCCCGTACGTCTCGGTTGGGATATTATATACGTCTATAGCGTTATATATCCTAACCTAAGGCAGGCTAACATCTCGGATGTAGTATATTACATCATTCCTGGCGTATCAGCCCCTACTTCTCGGTGGGAACATTATATACGTCTATAACGTATCATAACCTAGCCTAACCCATCTAGCCCCTCGCTGGTAATGTTTTACAGAATCCCGTTCCTGTCGTCCCGTACGTCTCGGTTGGGACGTTATGAACGTCTACAGCGATATATATCCTAACGTAAGGCAGGCTAACATCTCGGATGTAGTATTTTACAACAGTCCTGGCGTATCGGCCCCTACTTCTCGGTGGGAACATTATATACGTCTATAACGTAACATAACGTAACCTAACCCATCTAGCCCCTCGCTGGTAATGTATTACAGAATCCCGTTCCTGTTGTGCCGTACGTCTCGGTTCGGATATTATATACGTCTATAGCGTTATATATCCTAACCTAAGGAAGGCTATCTTCTCGGATGCAGTATTTTACAACATTCCTGGCGTATCGGCCCATACTTCTCGGTGGGAACATTATATTCGTCTATAACATAATATATCCTAACCTAACACATCTAGCCCCTCGCTGGTAATGTTTTACAGAATCCCATTCGTGTCGTCCCGTACGTCTCGGTTGGGACATTATATACGTCTTTAGCGTTATATATCCTAACTTAAGGCAGGCTATCATCTCGGATGTAGTATTTTACAACGTTCCTGGCGGATCGGCCTCTACTTCTCGGTGGGAACATTATATTCGTCTGTAACGTAATATAACCTAACCTAACACATCTAGCCCTTCGCTGGTAATGTTTTACAGAATCCCGTTCGTGTCGTCCCGTACGTCTCGGTTGGGATATTATATACGTCTATAGCGTTATATATCCTAACCTAAGGCAGGCTATCATCTCGGATGTAGTATTTTACAACATTCCTGGCGGGTCGGTCTCTACTTCTCGGTGGGAACATTATATACGTCTATAACGTAATATAACCTAACCTAACACATCCAGCCCCTCGCTGGTAATGTTTTACAGAATCCCGTTCGTGTCGTCTCGTACGTCTCGGTTGGGATATTATATACGTCTATAGCGTTATATATCCTAACCTAAGGCAGGCTATCATCTCGGATGTAGTATTTTACAACATTCCTGGCGTATCGGCCCCTACTTCTCGGTGGGAACATTATATACGTCTATAACGTATCATAACCTAACCTAACCCATCTAGCCCCTCGCTGGTAATGTTTTACAGAATCCCGTTCCTGTCGTCCCGTACGTCTCGGTTGGGACGTTATGAACGTCTACAGCGATATATATCCTAACCTAAGGCAGGCTAACATCTCAGCTGTAGTATATTACATCATTCCTGGCGTATCGGCCCATACTTCTCGGTGGGAACATTATATTCGTCTATAACGTAATATAACCTATCCTAACACATCTAGCCCCTCGCTGGTAATGTTTTACAGAATCCCGTTCGTTTCGTCACGTACGTCTCGGTTGGGACATTATATACGTCTACAGCGTTATATATCCTAACTTAAGCCAGGCTAACATCTCGGATGCAGTATTTTACAACGTTCCAGGCGGGTCGGCCTCTACTTCTCGGTGGGAACATTATATTCGTCTATAACGTAATATAACCTAACCTAACACATCTAGCCCCTCGCTGGTAATGTTTTACAGAATCCCGTTCGTGTCGTCCCGTACGTCTCGGTTGGGATATTATATACGTCTATAGCGTTATATATCCTAACCTAAGGCAGGCTATCATCTCGGATGTAGTATTTTACAACATTCCTGGCGGGTCGGTCTCTACTTCTCGGTGGGAACATTATATACGTCTATAACGTAATATAACCTAACCTAACATATCTAGCTACTCGCTGGTAATGTTTTACAAAATCCCGTTCGTGTCGTCCCGTACGTCTCGGTTGGTATATTATATACGTCTATAGCATTATATATCCTAACCTAAGGCAGGCTATCATCTCGGATGTAGTATTTTACAACATTCCTGGCGGGTCGGCCTCTACTTCTCGGTGGGAACATTATATACGTCTATAACGTAATATAACCTAACCTAACATATCTAGCTCCTCGCTGGTAATGTTTTACAAAATCCCGTTCGTGTCCTCCCGTACGTCTCGGTTGGGATATTATATACGTCTATAGCATTATATATCCTAACCTAAGGCAGGCTAACATCTCGGATGTAGTATATTACATCATTCCTGGCGTATCGACCACTACTTCTCGGTGGAAACATTATATACGTCTATAACGTAATATAACCTAACCTAACACATCTAGCTAGTCGCTTTAATGTTTCACAGAATCCCGTTCGTGTCGTCCCGTTCGTCTCGGTTGGGACATTATATACGTCTATAGCGTTATATATCCTAACTTAAGGCAGGCTATCATCTCGGATGTAGTATTTTACAACGTTCCTGGCGGATCGGCCTCTACTGCTCGGTGGGAACATTATATTCGTCTATAACGTAATATAACCTAACCTAACACATCTAGCCCCTCGCTGGTAATGTTTTACAGAATCCCGTTCGTGTCGTCCCGTACGTTTCGGTTGGGATATTATATACGTCTATAGCGTTATATATCCTAACCTAAGGCAGGCTGTCATCTCGGATGTAGTATTTTACAACATTCCTGGCGTATCGGCCCCTACTTCTCGGTGGGAACATTATATACGTCTATAACGAATCATAACCTAACCTAACCCATCTAGCCCCTCGCTGGTAATGTTTTACAGAATCCCGTTCCTGTCGTCCCGTACGTCTCTGTTCGGACGTTATGAACGTCTACAGCGATATATATCCTAACCTAAGGCAGGCTAACATCTCGGATGCAGTATATTACATCATTCCTGGCGTATCGACCACTACTTCTCGGTGGGAACATTATATACGTCTATAACGTATCATAACCTAGCCTAACCCATCTAGCCCCTCGCTGGTAATGTTTTACAGAATCCCGTTCCTGTCGTCCCGTACGTCTCGGTTGGGACGTTATGAACGTCTACAGCGATATATATCCTAACCTAAGGCAGGCTAACATCTCAGCTGTAGTATATTACATCATTCCTGGCGTATCGGCCTCTACTTCTCGGTGGAAACATTATATACGTCTATAACGTAATATATCCTAACCTAACACATCTAGCCCCTCGCTGGTAATGTTTTACAGAATCCCGTTCGTGTCGTCCCGTACGTCTCGGTTGGGACATTATATACGTCTACAGCGTTATATATCCTAACTTAAGCCAGGCTAACATCTCGGATGCAGTATTTTACAACGTTCCAGACGGATCGGCCCCTACTTCTCGGTGGGAACATTATATACGTCTATAACGTATCATAACCTAACCTAACCCATCTAGCCCCTCGCTGGTAATGTTTTACAGAATCCCGTTCCTGTCGTCCCGTACGTCTCGGTTGGGACGTTATGAACGTCTACAGCGATATATATCCTAACCTAAGGCAGGCTAACATCTCAGCTGTAGTATATTACATCATTCCTGGCGTATCGGCCCATACTTCTCGGTGGGAACATTATATTCGTCTATAACGTAATATAACCTATCCTAACACATCTAGCCCCTCGCTGGTAATGTTTTACAGAATCCCGTTCGTTTCGTCACGTAAGTCTCGGTTGGGACATTATATACGTCTACAGCGTTATATATCCTAACTTAAGGCAGGCTATCATCTCGGATGTAGTATTTTACAACATTCCTGGCGGGTCGGCCTCTACTTCTCGGTGGGAACATTATATACGTCTATAACGTAATATAACCTAACCTAACATATCTAGCTCCTCGCTGGAAATGTTTTACAAAATCCCGTTCGTGTCGTCCCGTACGTCTCGGTTGGGATATTATATACGTCTATAGCATTATATATCCTAACCTAAGGCAGGCTAACATCTCGGATGTAGTATATTACATCATTCCTGGCGTATCGACCACTACTTCTCGGTGGAAACATTATATACGTCTATAACGTAATATAACCTAACCTAACACATCTAGCTAGTCGCTTTAATGTTTCACAGAATTCCGTTCGTGTCGTCCCGTTCGTCTCGGTTGGGACATTATATACGTCTATAGCGTTATATATCCTAACTTAAGGCAGGCTATCATCTCGGATGTAGTATTTTACAACATTCCTGGCGGGTCGGCCTCTACTTCTCGGTGGGAACATTATAATCGTCCATAACGTAATATAACCTAACCTAACACATCTAGCCCCTCCCTGGTAATGTTTTACAGAATCCCGTTCGTGTCGTCCCGTACGTCTCGGTTGGGATATTATATACGTCTATAGCGTTATATATCCTAACCTAAGGCAGGCTAACATCTCGGATGTAGTATATTACATCATTCCTGGCGTATCAGCCCCTACTTCTCGGTGGGAACATTATATACGTCTATAACGTATCATAACCTAGCCTAACCCATCTAGCCCCTCGCTGGTAATGTTTTACAGAATCCCGTTCCTGTCGTCCCGTACGTCTCGGTTGGGACGTTATGAACGTCTACAGCGATATATATCCTAACGTAAGGCAGGCTAACATCTCGGATGTAGTATTTTACAACAGTCCTGGCGTATCGGCCCCTACTTCTCGGTGGGAACATTATATACGTCTATAACGTAACATAACGTAACCTAACCCATCTAGCCCCTCGCTGGTAATGTATTACAGAATCCCGTTCCTGTTGTGCCGTACGTCTCGGTTCGGATATTATATACGTCTATAGCGTTATATATCCTAACCTAAGGAAGGCTATCTTCTCGGATGCAGTATTTTACAACATTCCTGGCGTATCGGCCCATACTTCTCGGTGGGAACATTATATTCGTCTATAACATAATATATCCTAACCTAACACATCTAGCCCCTCGCTGGTAATGTTTTACAGAATCCCATTCGTGTCGTCCCGTACGTCTCGGTTGGGACATTATATACGTCTTTAGCGTTATATATCCTAACTTAAGGCAGGCTATCATCTCGGATGTAGTATTTTACAACGTTCCTGGCGGATCGGCCTCTACTTCTCGGTGGGAACATTATATTCGTCTGTAACGTAATATAACCTAACCTAACACATCTAGCCCTTCGCTGGTAATGTTTTACAGAATCCCGTTCGTGTCGTCCCGTACGTCTCGGTTGGGATATTATATACGTCTATAGCGTTATATATCCTAACCTAAGGCAGGCTATCATCTCGGATGTAGTATTTTACAACATTCCTGGCGGGTCGGTCTCTACTTCTCGGTGGGAACATTATATACGTCTATAACGTAATATAACCTAACCTAACACATCCAGCCCCTCGCTGGTAATGTTTTACAGAATCCCGTTCGTGTCGTCTCGTACGTCTCGGTTGGGATATTATATACGTCTATAGCGTTATATATCCTAACCTAAGGCAGGCTATCATCTCGGATGTAGTATTTTACAACATTCCTGGCGTATCGGCCCCTACTTCTCGGTGGGAACATTATATACGTCTATAACGTATCATAACCTAACCTAACCCATCTAGCCCCTCGCTGGTAATGTTTTACAGAATCCCGTTCCTGTCGTCCCGTACGTCTCGGTTGGGACGTTATGAACGTCTACAGCGATATATATCCTAACCTAAGGCAGGCTAACATCTCAGCTGTAGTATATTACATCATTCCTGGCGTATCGGCCCATACTTCTCGGTGGGAACATTATATTCGTCTATAACGTAATATAACCTATCCTAACACATCTAGCCCCTCGCTGGTAATGTTTTACAGAATCCCGTTCGTTTCGTCACGTACGTCTCGGTTGGGACATTATATACGTCTACAGCGTTATATATCCTAACTTAAGCCAGGCTAACATCTCGGATGCAGTATTTTACAACGTTCCAGGCGGGTCGGCCTCTACTTCTCGGTGGGAACATTATATTCGTCTATAACGTAATATAACCTAACCTAACACATCTAGCCCCTCGCTGGTAATGTTTTACAGAATCCCGTTCGTGTCGTCCCGTACGTCTCGGTTGGGATATTATATACGTCTATAGCGTTATATATCCTAACCTAAGGCAGGCTATCATCTCGGATGTAGTATTTTACAACATTCCTGGCGGGTCGGTCTCTACTTCTCGGTGGGAACATTATATACGTCTATAACGTAATATAACCTAACCTAACATATCTAGCTACTCGCTGGTAATGTTTTACAAAATCCCGTTCGTGTCGTCCCGTACGTCTCGGTTGGTATATTATATACGTCTATAGCATTATATATCCTAACCTAAGGCAGGCTATCATCTCGGATGTAGTATTTTACAACATTCCTGGCGGGTCGGCCTCTACTTCTCGGTGGGAACATTATATACGTCTATAACGTAATATAACCTAACCTAACATATCTAGCTCCTCGCTGGTAATGTTTTACAAAATCCCGTTCGTGTCCTCCCGTACGTCTCGGTTGGGATATTATATACGTCTATAGCATTATATATCCTAACCTAAGGCAGGCTAACATCTCGGATGTAGTATATTACATCATTCCTGGCGTATCGACCACTACTTCTCGGTGGAAACATTATATACGTCTATAACGTAATATAACCTAACCTAACACATCTAGCTAGTCGCTTTAATGTTTCACAGAATCCCGTTCGTGTCGTCCCGTTCGTCTCGGTTGGGACATTATATACGTCTATAGCGTTATATATCCTAACTTAAGGCAGGCTATCATCTCGGATGTAGTATTTTACAACGTTCCTGGCGGATCGGCCTCTACTGCTCGGTGGGAACATTATATTCGTCTATAACGTAATATAACCTAACCTAACACATCTAGCCCCTCGCTGGTAATGTTTTACAGAATCCCGTTCGTGTCGTCCCGTACGTTTCGGTTGGGATATTATATACGTCTATAGCGTTATATATCCTAACCTAAGGCAGGCTGTCATCTCGGATGTAGTATTTTACAACATTCCTGGCGTATCGGCCCCTACTTCTCGGTGGGAACATTATATACGTCTATAACGAATCATAACCTAACCTAACCCATCTAGCCCCTCGCTGGTAATGTTTTACAGAATCCCGTTCCTGTCGTCCCGTACGTCTCTGTTCGGACGTTATGAACGTCTACAGCGATATATATCCTAACCTAAGGCAGGCTAACATCTCGGATGCAGTATATTACATCATTCCTGGCGTATCGACCACTACTTCTCGGTGGGAACATTATATACGTCTATAACGTATCATAACCTAGCCTAACCCATCTAGCCCCTCGCTGGTAATGTTTTACAGAATCCCGTTCCTGTCGTCCCGTACGTCTCGGTTGGGACGTTATGAACGTCTACAGCGATATATATCCTAACCTAAGGCAGGCTAACATCTCAGCTGTAGTATATTACATCATTCCTGGCGTATCGGCCTCTACTTCTCGGTGGAAACATTATATACGTCTATAACGTAATATATCCTAACCTAACACATCTAGCCCCTCGCTGGTAATGTTTTACAGAATCCCGTTCGTGTCGTCCCGTACGTCTCGGTTGGGACATTATATACGTCTACAGCGTTATATATCCTAACTTAAGCCAGGCTAACATCTCGGATGCAGTATTTTACAACGTTCCAGACGGATCGGCCTCTACTTCTCGGTGGGAACATTATATTCGTCTATAACGTAATATAACCTAACCTAACACATCTAGCCCCTCGCTGGTAATGTTTTACAGAATCCCGTTCGTGTCGTCCCGTACGTCTCGGTTGGGATATTATATACGTCTATAGCGTTATATATCCTAACCTAAGGCAGGCTATCATCTCGGATGTAGTATTTTACAACATTCCTGGCGTATCGGCCCCTACTTCTCGGTGGGAACATTATATACGTCTATAACGTATCATAACCTAACCTAACACATCTAGCTAGTCGCTTTAATGTTTCACAGAATTCCGTTCGTGTCGTCCCGTTCGTCTCGGTTGGGACATTATATACGTCTATAGCGTTATATATCCTAACTTAAGGCAGGCTATCATCTCGGATGTAGTATTTTACAACATTCCTGGCGGGTCGGCCTCTACTTCTCGGTGGGAACATTATAATCGTCCATAACGTAATATAACCTAACCTAACACATCTAGCCCCTCCCTGGTAATGTTTTACAGAATCCCGTTCGTGTCGTCCCGTACGTCTCGGTTGGGATATTATATACGTCTATAGCGTTATATATCCTAACCTAAGGCAGGCTAACATCTCGGATGTAGTATATTACATCATTCCTGGCGTATCAGCCCCTACTTCTCGGTGGGAACATTATATACGTCTATAACGTATCATAACCTAGCCTAACCCATCTAGCCCCTCGCTGGTAATGTTTTACAGAATCCCGTTCCTGTCGTCCCGTACGTCTCGGTTGGGACGTTATGAACGTCTACAGCGATATATATCCTAACGTAAGGCAGGCTAACATCTCGGATGTAGTATTTTACAACAGTCCTGGCGTATCGGCCCCTACTTCTCGGTGGGAACATTATATACGTCTATAACGTAACATAACGTAACCTAACCCATCTAGCCCCTCGCTGGTAATGTATTACAGAATCCCGTTCCTGTTGTGCCGTACGTCTCGGTTCGGATATTATATACGTCTATAGCGTTATATATCCTAACCTAAGGAAGGCTATCTTCTCGGATGCAGTATTTTACAACATTCCTGGCGTATCGGCCCATACTTCTCGGTGGGAACATTATATTCGTCTATAACATAATATATCCTAACCTAACACATCTAGCCCCTCGCTGGTAATGTTTTACAGAATCCCATTCGTGTCGTCCCGTACGTCTCGGTTGGGACATTATATACGTCTTTAGCGTTATATATCCTAACTTAAGGCAGGCTATCATCTCGGATGTAGTATTTTACAACGTTCCTGGCGGATCGGCCTCTACTTCTCGGTGGGAACATTATATTCGTCTGTAACGTAATATAACCTAACCTAACACATCTAGCCCTTCGCTGGTAATGTTTTACAGAATCCCGTTCGTGTCGTCCCGTACGTCTCGGTTGGGATATTATATACGTCTATAGCGTTATATATCCTAACCTAAGGCAGGCTATCATCTCGGATGTAGTATTTTACAACATTCCTGGCGGGTCGGTCTCTACTTCTCGGTGGGAACATTATATACGTCTATAACGTAATATAACCTAACCTAACACATCCAGCCCCTCGCTGGTAATGTTTTACAGAATCCCGTTCGTGTCGTCTCGTACGTCTCGGTTGGGATATTATATACGTCTATAGCGTTATATATCCTAACCTAAGGCAGGCTATCATCTCGGATGTAGTATTTTACAACATTCCTGGCGTATCGGCCCCTACTTCTCGGTGGGAACATTATATACGTCTATAACGTATCATAACCTAACCTAACCCATCTAGCCCCTCGCTGGTAATGTTTTACAGAATCCCGTTCCTGTCGTCCCGTACGTCTCGGTTGGGACGTTATGAACGTCTACAGCGATATATATCCTAACCTAAGGCAGGCTAACATCTCAGCTGTAGTATATTACATCATTCCTGGCGTATCGGCCCATACTTCTCGGTGGGAACATTATATTCGTCTATAACGTAATATAACCTATCCTAACACATCTAGCCCCTCGCTGGTAATGTTTTACAGAATCCCGTTCGTTTCGTCACGTACGTCTCGGTTGGGACATTATATACGTCTACAGCGTTATATATCCTAACTTAAGCCAGGCTAACATCTCGGATGCAGTATTTTACAACGTTCCAGGCGGATCGGCCTCTACTTCTCGGTGGGAACATTATATTCGTCTATAACGTAATATAACCTAACCTAACACATCTAGCTCCTCGCTGGTAATGTTTTACAAAATCCCGTTCGTGTCGTCCCGTACGTCTCGGTTGGGATATTATATACGTCTATAGCATTATATATCCTAACCTAAGGCAGGCTAACATCTCGGATGTAGTATATTACATCATTCCTGGCGTATCGACCACTACTTCTCGGTGGAAACATTATATACGTCTATAACGTAATATAACCTAACCTAACACATCTAGCTAGTCGCTTTAATGTTTCACAGAATCCCGTTCGTGTCGTCCCGTTCGTCTCGGTTGGGACATTATATACGTCTATAGCGTTATATATCCTAACTTAAGGCAGGCTATCATCTCGGATGTAGTATTTTACAACGTTCCTGGCGGATCGGCCTCTACTGCTCGGTGGGAACATTATATTCGTCTATAACGTAATATAACCTAACCTAACACATCTAGCCCCTCGCTGGTAATGTTTTACAGAATCCCGTTCGTGTCGTCCCGTACGTTTCGGTTGGGATATTATATACGTCTATAGCGTTATATATCCTAACCTAAGGCAGGCTGTCATCTCGGATGTAGTATTTTACAACATTCCTGGCGTATCGGCCCCTACTTCTCGGTGGGAACATTATATACGTCTATAACGAATCATAACCTAACCTAACCCATCTAGCCCCTCGCTGGTAATGTTTTACAGAATCCCGTTCCTGTCGTCCCGTACGTCTCTGTTCGGACGTTATGAACGTCTACAGCGATATATATCCTAACCTAAGGCAGGCTAACATCTCGGATGCAGTATATTACATCATTCCTGGCGTATCGACCACTACTTCTCGGTGGGAACATTATATACGTCTATAACGTATCATAACCTAGCCTAACCCATCTAGCCCCTCGCTGGTAATGTTTTACAGAATCCCGTTCCTGTCGTCCCGTACGTCTCGGTTGGGACGTTATGAACGTCTACAGCGATATATATACTAACCTAAGGCAGGCTAACATCTCAGCTGTAGTATATTACATCATTCCTGGCGTATCGGCCTCTACTTCTCGGTGGAAACATTATATACGTCTATAACGTAATATATCCTAACCTAACACATCTAGCCCCTCGCTGGTAATGTTTTACAGAATCCCGTTCGTGTCGTCCCGTACGTCTCGGTTGGGACATTATATACGTCTACAGCGTTATATATCCTAACTTAAGCCAGGCTAACATCTCGGATGCAGTATTTTACAACGTTCCAGACGGATCGGCCTCTACTTCTCGGTGGGAACATTATATTCGTCTATAACGTAATATAACCTAACCTAACACATCTAGCCCCTCGCTGGTAATGTTTTACAGAATCCCGTTCGTGTCGTCCCGTACGTCTCGGTTGGGACATTATATACGTCTATAGCGTTATATATCCTAACTTAAGGCAGGCTATCATCTCGGATGTAGTATATTACATCATTCCTGGCGTATCGACCACTACTTCTCGGTGGAAACATTATATACGTCTATAACGTAATATAACCTAACCTAACACATCTAGCTAGTCGCTTTAATGTTTCACAGAATCCCGTTCGTGTCGTCCCGTTCGTCTCAGATGGGACATTATATACGTCTATAGCGTTATATATCCTAACTTAAGGCAGGCTATCATCTCGGATGTAGTATTTTACAACGTTCCTGGCGGATCGGCCTCTACTTCTCGGTGGGAACATTATATTCGTCTGTAACGTAATATAACCTAACCTAACACATCTAGCACTTCGCTGGTAATGTTTTACAGAATCCCGTTCGTGTCGTCCCGTACGTCTCGGTTGGGATATTATATACGTCTATAGCGTTATATATCCTAACCTAAGGCAGGCTATCATCTCGGATGTAGTATTTTACAACATTCCTGGCGTATCGGCCCCTACTTCTCGGTGGGAACATTATATACGTCTATAACGTATCATAACCTAACCTAACCCATCTAGCCCCTCGCTGGTAATGTTTTACAGAATCCCGTTCGTGTCGTCTCGTACGTCTCTGTTGGGATATTATATACGTCTATGGCATTATATATCCTAACCTAAGGCAGGCTAACATCTCGGATGTAGTATATTACATCATTCCTGGCGTATCGACCACTACATCTCGGTGGAAACATTATATACGTCTATAACGTAATATAACCTAACCTAACACATCTAGCTAGTCGCTTTAATGTTTCACAGAATTCCGTTCGTGTCGTCCCGTTCGTCTCGGTTGGGACATTATATACGTCTATAGCGTTATATATCCTAACTTAAGGCAGGCTATCATCTCGGATGTAGTATTTTACAACATTCCTGGCGGGTCGGCCTCTACTTCTCGGTGGGAACATTATATACGTCTATAACGTAATATAACCTAACCTAACATATCTAGCTCCTCGCTGGTAATGTTTTACAAAATCCCGTTCGTGTCGTCCCGTACGTCTCGGTTGGGATATTATATACGTCTATGGCATTATATATCCTAACCTAAGGCAGGCTAACATCTCGGATGTAGTATATTACATCATTCCTGGCGTATCGACCACTACTTCTCGGTGGAAACATTATATACGTCTATAACGTAATATAACCTAACCTAACACATCTAGCTAGTCGCTTTAATGTTTCACAGAATTCCGTTCGTGTCGTCCCGTTCGTCTCGGTTGGGACATTATATACGTCTATAGCGTTATATATCCTAACTTAAGGCAGGCTATCATCTCGGATGTAGTATTTTACAACATTCCTGGCGGGTCGGCCTCTACTTCTCGGTGGGAACATTATAATCGTCCATAACGTAATATAACCTAACCTAACACATCTAGCCCCTCCCTGGTAATGTTTTACAGAATCCCGTTCGTGTCGTCCCGTACGTCTCGGTTGGGATATTATATACGTCTATAGCGTTATATATCCTAACCTAAGGCAGGCTAACATCTCGGATGTAGTATATTACATCATTCCTGGCGTATCAGCCCCTACTTCTCGGTGGGAACATTATATACGTCTATAACGTATCATAACCTAGCCTAACCCATCTAGCCCCTCGCTGGTAATGTTTTACAGAATCCCGTTCCTGTCGTCCCGTACGTCTCGGTTGGGACGTTATGAACGTCTACAGCGATATATATCCTAACGTAAGGCAGGCTAACATCTCGGATGTAGTATTTTACAACAGTCCTGGCGTATCGGCCCCTACTTCTCGGTGGGAACGTTATATACGTCTATAACGTAACATAACGTAACCTAACCCATCTAGCCCCTCGCTGGTAATGTATTACAGAATCCCGTTCCTGTTGTGCCGTACGTCTCGGTTCGGATATTATATACGTCTATAGCGTTATATATCCTAACCTAAGGAAGGCTATCTTCTCGGATGCAGTATTTTACAACATTCCTGGCGTATCGGCCCATACTTCTCGGTGGGAACATTATATTCGTCTATAACGTAATATATCCTAACCTAACACATCTAGCCCCTCGCTGGTAATGTTTTACGGAATCCCGTTCCTGTCGTCCCGTACGTCTCGGTTGGGACGTTATGAACGTCTACAGCGATATATATCCTAACCTAAGGCAGACTAACATCTCAGCTGTAGTATATTACATCATTCCTGGCGTATCGGCCTCTACTTCTCGGTGGAAACATTATATACGTCTATAACGTAATATAACCTAACCTAACACATCCAGCCCCTCGCTGGTAATGTTTTACAGAATCCCGTTCGTGTCGTCTCGTACGTCTCGGTTGGGATATTATATACGTCTATGGCATTATATATCCTAACCTAAGGCAGGCTAACATCTCGGATGTAGTATATTACATCATTCCTGGCGTATCGACCACTACATCTCGGTGGAAACATTATATACGTCTATAACGTAATATAACCTAACCTAACACATCTAGCTAGTCGCTTTAATGTTTCACAGAATTCCGTTCGTGTCGTCCCGTTCGTCTCGGTTGGGACATTATATACGTCTATAGCGTTATATATCCTAACTTAAGGCAGGCTATCATCTCGGATGTAGTATTTTACAACATTCCTGGCGGGTCGGCCTCTACTTCTCGGTGGGAACATTATATACGTCTATAACGTAATATAACCTAACCTAACACATCTAGCTAGTCGCTTTAATGTTTCACAGAATTCCGTTCGTGTCGTCCCGTTCGTCTCGGTTGGGACATTATATACGTCTATAGCATTATATATCCTAACTTAAGGCAGGCTATCATCTCGGATGTAGTATTTTACAACGTTCCTGGCGGATCGGCCTCTACTTCTCGGTGGGAACATTATATTCGTCTATAACGTAATATAACCTAACCTAACACATCTAGCCCCTCGCTGGTAATGTTTTGCAGAATCCCGTTCGTGTCGTCCCGTACGTCTTGGTTGGGACATTATATACGTCTATAGCGTTATATATCCTAACTTAAGGCAGGCTATCATCTCGGATGTAGTATTTTACAACATTCCTGGCGGGTCGGCCTCTACTTCTCGGTGGGAACATTATATACGTCTATAACGTAATATAACCTAACCTAACATATCTAGCTCCTCGCTGGTAATGTTTTACAAAATCCCGTTCGTGTCGTCCCGTACGTCTCGGTTGGGATATTATATACGTCTATAGCATTATATATCCTAACCTAAGGCAGGCTAACATCTCGGATGTAGTATATTACATCATTCCTGGCGTATCGACCACTACTTCTCGGTGGAAACATTATATACGTCTATAACGTAATATACCCTAACCTAACACATCTAGCTAGTCGTTTTAATGTTTCACAGAATCCCGTTCGTGTCGTCCCGTTCGTCTCAGTTGGGACATTATATACGTCTATAGCGTTATATATCCTAACTTAAGGCAGGCTATCATCTCGGATGTAGTATTTTACAACGTTCCTGGCGGATCGGCCTCTACTTCTCGGTGGGAACATTATATTCGTCTATAACGTAATATAACCTAACCTAACACATCTAGCCCCTCGCTGGTAATGTTTTACAGAATCCCGTTCGTGTCGTACCGTACGTCTCGTTTGGGATATTATATACGTCTATAGCGTTATATATCCTAACCTAAGGCAGGCTATCATCTCGGAAGTAGTATTTTACAACATTCCTGGCGTATCGGCCTCTACTTCTCGGTGGGAACATTATACACGTCTATAACGTAATATAACCTAACCTAACACATCTAGCCCCTCGCTGGTAATGTTTTACAGAATCCCGTTCGTGTCGTCCCGTACGTCTCGGTTGGGATATTATATACGTCTATAGCGTTATATATCCTAACCTAAGGCAGGCTAACATCTCGGGTGTAGTATATTACATCATTCCTGGCGTATCGACGACTACATCTCGGTGGAAACATTATATACGTCTATAACGTAATATAACCTAACCTAACACATCTAGCTAGTCGCTTTAATGTTTCACAGAATTCCGTTCGTGTCGTCCCGTTCGTCTCGGTTGGGACATTATATACGTCTATAGCGTTATATGTCCTAACTTAAGGCAGGCTATCATCTCGGATGTAGTATTTTACAACATTCCTGGCGGGTCGGCCTCTACTTCTCGGTGGGAACATTATATACGTCTATAACGTAATATAACCTAACCTAACATATCTAGCTCCTCGCTGGTAATGTTTTACAAAATCCCGTTCGTGTCGTCCCGTACGTCTCGGTTGGGATATTATATACGTCTATAGCATTATATATCCTAACCTAAGGCAGGCTAACATCTCGGGTGTAGTATATTACATCATTCCTGGCGTATCGACAACTACTTCTCGGTGGAAACATTATATACGTCTATAACGTATTATAACCTAACCTAACACATCTAGCTAGTCGCTTTAATGTTTCACAGAATTCCGTTCGTGTCGTCCCGTTCGTCTCGGTTGGGACATTATATACGTCTATAGCGTTATATATCCTAACTTAAGGCAGGCTATGATCTCGGATGTAGTATTTTACAACATTCCTGGCGGGTCGGCCTCTACTTCTCGGTGGGAACATTATAATCGTCCATAACGTAATATAACCTAACCTAACACATCTAGCCCCTCGCTGGTAATGTTTTACAGAATCCCGTTCGTGTCGTCCAGTACGTCTCGGTTGGGATATTATATACGTCTATAGCGTTATATATCCTAACCTAAGGCAGGCTAACATCTCGGATGTAGTATATTACATCATTCCTGGCGTATCAACCACTACTTCTCGGTGGAAACATTATATACGTCTATAACGTAATATAACCGAACCTAACCCATCTAGCCCCTCGCTGGTAATGTTTTACAGAATCCCGTTCCTGTCGTCCCGTACGTCTCGGTTGGGATATTATATACGTCTATAGCATTATATATCCTAACCTAAGGCAGGCTAACATCTCGGATGTAGTATATTACATCATTCCTGGCGTATCGGCCTCTACTTCTCGGTGGAAACATTATATACGTCTATAACGTAATATAACCTAACCTAACACATCTAGCCCCTCGCTGGTAATGTTTTACAGAATCCCGTTCGTGTCGTCCCGTACGTCTCGGTTGGGATATTATATACGTCTATAGCATTATATATCCTAACCTAAGGCAGGCTAACATCTCGGGTGTAGTATATTACATCATTCCTGGCGAATCGACAACTACTTCTCGGTGGAAACATTATATACGTCTATAACGTATTATAACCTAACCTAACACATCTAGCTAGTCGCTTTAATGTTTCACAGAATTCCGTTCGTGTCGTCCCGTTCGTCTCGGTTGGGACATTATATACGTCTATAGCGTTATATATCCTAACTTAAGGCAGGCTATGATCTCGGATGTAGTATTTTACAACATTCCTGGCGGGTCGGCCTCTACTTCTCGGTGGGAACATTATAATCGTCCATAACGTAATATAACCTAACCTAACACATCTAGCCCCTCGCTGGTAATGTTTTACAGAATCCCGTTCGTGTCGTCCCGTACGTCTCGGTTGGGATATTATATACGTCTATAGCGTTATATATCCTAACCTAAGGCAGGCTAACATCTCGGATGTAGTATATTACATCATTCCTGGCGTATCGGCCTCTACTTCTCGGTGGAAACATTATATACGTCTATAACGTAATATAACGTAACCTAACACATCTAGCCCCTCGCTGGTAATGTTTTACAGAATCCCGTTCGTGTCATCTCGTACGTCTCGGTTGGGATATTATATACGTCTATGGCATTATATATCCTAACCTAAGGCAGGCTAACATCTCGGATGTAGTATATTACATCATTCCTGGCGTATCGACCACTACATCTCGGTGGAAACATTATATACGTCTATAACGTAATATAACCTAACCTAACACATCTAGTTAGTCGCTTTAATGTTTCACAGAATCCCGTTCGTGTCGTCCCGTTGGTCTCGGTTGGGACATTATATACGTCTATAGCGTTATATATCCTAACTTAAGGCAGGCTATCATCTCGGATGTAGTATTTTACAACGTTCCTGGCGGATCGGCCTCTACTTCTCGGTGGGAACATTATATTCGTCTATAACGTAATATAACCTAACCTAACACATCTAGCCCCTCGCTGGTAATGTTTTACAGAATCCCGTTCGTGTCGTCCCGTACGTCTCGGTTGGGATATTATATACGTCTATAGCGTTATATATCCTAACCTAAGGCAGGCTGTCATCTCGGATGTAGTATTTTACAACATTCCTGGCGTATCGGCCCCTACTTCTCGGTGGGAACATTATATACGTCTATAACGTATCATAACCTAACCTAACCCATCTAGCCCCTCGCTGGTAATGTTTTACAGAATCCCGTTCCTGTCGTCCCGTACGTCTCGGTTGGGACGTTATGAACGTCTACAGCAATATATATCCTAACCTAAGGCAGGCTAACATCTCAGCTGTAGTATATTACATCATTCCTGGCGTATCGACGACTACATCTCGGTGGAAACATTATATACGTCTATAACGTAATATAACCTAACCTAACACATCTAGCTAGTCGCTTTAATGTTTCACAGAATTCCGTTCGTGTCGTCCCGTTCGTCTCGGTTGGGACATTATATACGTCTATAGCGTTATATATCCTAACTTAAGGCAGGCTATGATCTCGGATGTAGTATTTTACAACATTCCTGGCGGGTCGGCCTCTACTTCTCGGTGGGAACATTATAATCGTCCATAACGTAATATAACCTAACCTAACACATCTAGCCCCTCGCTGGTAATGTTTTACAGAATCCCGTTCGTGTCGTCCCGTACGTCTCGGTTGGGATATTATATACGTCTATAGCGTTATATATCCTAACCTAAGGCAGGCTAACATCTCGGATGTAGTATATTACATCATTCCTGGCGTATCAACCACTACTTCTCGGTGGAAACATTATATACGTCTATAACGTAATATAACCGAACCTAACCCATCTAGCCCCTCGCTGGTAATGTTTTACAGAATCCCGTTCCTGTCGTCCCGTACGTCTCGGTTGGGATATTATATACGTCTATAGCATTATATATCCTAACCTAAGGCAGGCTAACATCTCGGATGTAGTATATTACATCATTCCTGGCGTATCGGCCTCTACTTCTCGGTGGAAACATTATATACGTCTATAACGTAATATAACCTAACCTAACACATCTAGCCCCTCGCTGGTAATGTTTTACAGAATCCCGTTCGTGTCGTCCCGTACGTCTCGGTTGGGATATTATATACGTCTATGGCATTATATATCCTAACCTAAGGCAGGCTAACATCTCGGATGTAGTATATTACATCATTCCTGGCGTATCAACCACTACTTCTCGGTGGAAACATTATATACGTCTATAACGTAATATAACCTAACCTAACACATCTAGCTAGTCGCTTTAATGTTTCACAGTATTCCGTTCGTGTCGTCCCGTTCGTCTCGGTTGGGACATTATATACGTCTATAGCGTTATATATCCTAACTTAAGGCAGGCTATCATCTCGGATGTAGTATTTTACAACATTCCTGGCGGGTCGGCCTCTACTTCTCGGTGGGAACATTATAATCGTCCATAACGTAATATAACCTAACCTAACACATCTAGCCCCTCGCTGGTAATGTTTTACAGAATCCCGTTCGTGTCGTCCCGTACGTCTCGGTTGGGATATTATATACGTCTATAGCGTTATATATCCTAACCTAAGGCAGGCTAACATCTCGGATGTAGTATATTACATCATTCCTGGCGTATCGGCCCCTACTTCTCGGTGGGAACATTATATACGTCTATAACGTAACATAACGTAACCTGACACATCTAGCCCCTCGCTGGTAATGTTTTACAGAATCCCGTTCGTGTCGTCCCGTACGTCTCGGTTGGGATATTATATACGTCTATAGCGTTATATATCCTAACCTAAGGCAGGCTATCATCTCGGATGTAGTATTTTACAACATTCCTGGCGTATCGGCCCCTACTTCTCGGTGGGAACATTATATACGTCTATAACGTAACATAACGTAACCTAACCCATCTACCCCTCGCTGGTAATGTATTACAGAATCCCGTTCCTGTTGTGCCGTACGTCTCGGTTGGGATATTATATACGTCTATAGCGTTATATATCCTAACCTAAGGAAGGCTATCTTCTCGGATGCAGTATTTTACAACATTCCTGGCGTATCGGCGCATACTTCTCGGTGGGAACATTATATTCGTCTATAACGTAATATAACCTATCCTAACACATCTAGCCCCTCGCTGGTAATGTTTCACAGAATCCCGTTCGAGTCGTCCCGTACGTCTCGGTTGGGACATTATATACGTCTACAGCGTTATCTATCCTAACCTAAGCCAGGCTAACATCTCGGATGCAGTATTTTACAACATTCCTGGCGGGTCGGCCCCTACTTCTCGGTGGGAACATTATATACGTCTATAACGTAATATAACCTAACCTAACATATCTAGCTCGTCGCTGGTAATGTTTCACAGAATTCCGTTCGTGTCGTCCCGTTCGTCTCGGTTGGGACATTATATACGTCTATAGCGTTATATGTCCTAACTTAAGGCAGGCTATCATCTCGGATGTAGTATTTTACAACATTCCTGGCGGGTCGGCCTCTACTTCTCGGTGGGAACATTATATACGTCTATAACGTAATATAACCTAACCTATCATATCTAGCTCCTCGCTGCTAATGTTTTACAAAATCCCGTTCGTGTCGTCCCGTACGTCTCGGTTGGGATATTATATACGTCTATAGCATTATATATCCTAACCTAAGGCAGGCTAACATCTCGGGTGTAGTATATTACATCATTCCTGGCGTATCGACAACTACTTCTCGGTGGAAACATTATATACGTCTATAACGTATTATAACCTAACCTAACACATCTAGCTAGTCGCTTTAATGTTTCACAGAATTCCGTTCGTGTCGTCCCGTTCGTCTCGGTTGGGACATTATATACGTCTATAGCGTTATATATCCTAACCTAAGGAAGGCTATCTTCTCGGATGCAGTATTTTACAACATTCCTGGCGTATCGGCGCATACTTCTCGGTGGGAACATTATATACGTCTATAACGTATCATAACCTAGCCTAACCCATCTAGCCCCGCGCTGGTAATGTTTTACAAAATCCCGTTCGTGTCGTCCCGTACGTCTCGGTTGGGATATTATATACGTCTATAGCATTATATATCCTAACCTAAGGCAGGCTAACATCTCGGGTGTAGTATATTACATCATTCCTGGCGTATCGACAACTACTTCTCGGTGGAAACATTATATACGTCTATAACGTATTATAACCTAACCTAACACATCTATCTAGTCGCTTTAATGTTTCACAGAATTCCGTTCGTGTCGTCCCGTTCGTCTAGGTTGGGACATTATATACGTCTATAGCGTTATATATCCTAACTTAAGGCAGGCTAACATCTCGGATGTAGTATATTACATCATTCCTGGCGTATCAACCACTACTTCTCGGTGGAAACATTATATACGTCTATAACGTAATATAACCTAACCTAACACATCTAGCTAGTCGCTTTAATGTTTCACAGTATTCCGCTCGTGTCGTCCCGTTCGTCTCGGTTGGGACATTATATACGTCTATAGCGTTATATATCCTAACTTAAGACAGGCTATCATCTCGCATGTAGTATTTTACAACATTCCTGGCGGGTCGGCCTCTACTTCTCGGTGCGAACATTATAATCGTCCATAACGTAATATAACCTAACCTAACACATCTAGCCCCTCGCTGGTAATGTTTTACAGAATCCCGTTCGTGTCGTCCAGTACGTCTCGGTTGGGATATTATATACGTCTATAGCGTTATATATCCTAACCTAAGGCAGGCTAACATCTCGGATGTAGTATATTACATCATTCCTGGCGTATCGGCCCCTACTTCTCGGTGGGAACATTATATACGTCTATAACGTAACATAACGTAACCTGACACATCTAGCCCCTCGCTGGTAATGTTTTACAGAATCCCGTTCGTGTCGTCCCGTACGTCTCGGTTGGGATATTATATACGTCTATAGCATTATATATCCTAACCTAAGGCAGGCTAACATCTCGGGTGTAGTATTTTACAACATTCCTGGCGTATCGGCCCCTACTTCTCGGTGGGAACATTATATACGTCTATAACGTATCATAACCTAACCTAAACCATCTAGCCCCTCGCTGGTAATGTTTTACAGAATCCCGTTCCTGTCGTCCCGTACGTCTCGGTTGGGACGTTATGAACGTCCACAGCGATATATATCCTAACCTAAGGCAGGCTAACATCTCAGCTGTAGTATATTACATCATTCCTGGCGTATCGGCCTCTACTTCTCGGTGGAAACATTATATACGTCTATAACGTAATATAACCTAACCTAACACATCTAGCCCCTCGCTGGTAATGTTTTACAGAATCCCGTTCGTGTCGTCCCGTACGTCTCGGTTGGGATATTATATACGTCTATAGCATTATATATCCTAACCTAAGGCAGGCTAACATCTCGGGTGTAGTATATTACATCATTCCTGGCGTATCGACAACTACTTCTCGGTGGAAACATTATATACGTCTATAACGTATTATAACCTAACCTAACACATCTAGCTAGTCGCTTTAATGTTTCACAGAATTCCGTTCGTGTCGTCCCGTTCGTCTCGGTTGGGACATTATATACGTCTATAGCGTTATATATCCTAACTTAAGGCAGGCTATGATCTCGGATGTAGTATTTCACAACATTCCTGGCGGGTCGGCCTCTACTTCTCGGTGGGAACATTATAATCGTCCATAACGTAATATAACCTAACCTAACACATCTAGCCCCTCGCTGGTAATGTTTTACAGAATCCCGTTCGTGTCGTCCCGTACGTCTCGGTTGGGATATTATATACGTCTATAGCGTTATATATCCTAACCTAAGGCAGGCTAACATCTCGGATGTAGTATATTACATCATTCCTGGCGTATCGGCCCCTACTTCTCGGTGGGAACATTATATACGTCTATAACGTATCATAACCTAGCCTAACCCATCTAGCCCCTCGCTGGTAATGTTTTACAGAATCCCGTTCCTGTCGTCCCGTACGTCTCGGTTGGGACGTTATGAACGTCCACAGCGATATATATCCTAACCTAAGGCAGGCTAACATCTCAGCTGTAGTATATTACATCATTCCTGGCGTATCGGCCTCTACTTCTCGGTGGAAACATTATATACGTCTATAACGTAATATAACCTAACCTAACACATCTAGCCCCTCGCTGGTAATGTTTTACAGAATCCCGTTCGTGTCGTCCCGTACGTCTCGGTTGGGATATTATATACGTCTATAGCATTATATATCCTAACCTAAGGCAGGCTAACATCTCGGGTGTAGTATATGACATCATTCCTGGCGTATCGACAACTACTTCTCGGTGGAAACATTATATACGTCTATAACGTATTATAACCTAACCTAACACATCTAGCTAGTCGCTTTAATGTTTCACAGAATTCCGTTCGTGTCGTCCCGTTCGTCTCGGTTGGGACATTATATACGTCTATAGCGTTATATATCCTAACTTAAGGCAGGCTATGATCTCGGATGTAGTATTTCACAACATTCCTGGCGGGTCGGCCTCTACTTCTCGGTGGGAACATTATAATCGTCCATAACGTAATATAACCTAACCTAACACATCTAGCCCCTCGCTGGTAATGTTTTACAGAATCCCGTTCGTGTCGTCCCGTACGTCTCGGTTGGGATATTATATACGTCTATAGCGTTATATATCCTAACCTAAGGCAGGCTAACATCTCGGATGTAGTATATTACATCATTCCTGGCGTATCGGCCCCTACTTCTCGGTGGGAACATTATAATCGTCCATAACGTAATATAACCTAACCTAACACATCTAGCCCCTCGCTGGTAATGTTTTACAGAATCCCGTTCGTGTCGTCCAGTACGTCTCGGTTGGGATATTATATACGTCTATAGCGTTATATATCCTAACCTAAGGCAGGCTAACATCTCGGATGTAGTATATTACATCATTCCTGGCGTATCGGCCCCTACTTCTCGGTGGGAACATTATATACGTCTATAACGTAACATAACGTAACCTGACACATCTAGCCCCTCGCTGGTAATGTTTTACAGAATCCCGTTCGTGTCGTCCCGTACGTCTCGGTTGGGATATTATATACGTCTATAGCATTATATATCCTAACCTAAGGCAGGCTAACATCTCGGGTGTAGTATTTTACAACATTCCTGGCGTATCGGCCCCTACTTCTCGGTGGGAACATTATATACGTCTATAACGTATCATAACCTAACCTAAACCATCTAGCCCCTCGCTGGTAATGTTTTACAGAATCCCGTTCCTGTCGTCCCGTACGTCTCGGTTGGGACGTTATGAACGTCCACAGCGATATATATCCTAACCTAAGGCAGGCTAACATCTCAGCTGTAGTATATTACATCATTCCTGGCGTATCGGCCTCTACTTCTCGGTGGAAACATTATATACGTCTATAACGTAATATAACCTAACCTAACACATCTAGCCCCTCGCTGGTAATGTTTTACAGAATCCCGTTCGTGTCGTCCCGTACGTCTCGGTTGGGATATTATATACGTCTATAGCATTATATATCCTAACCTAAGGCAGGCTAACATCTCGGGTGTAGTATATTACATCATTCCTGGCGTATCGACAACTACTTCTCGGTGGAAACATTATATACGTCTATAACGTATTATAACCTAACCTAACACATCTAGCTAGTCGCTTTAATGTTTCACAGAATTCCGTTCGTGTCGTCCCGTTCGTCTCGGTTGGGACATTATATACGTCTATAGCGTTATATATCCTAACTTAAGGCAGGCTATGATCTCGGATGTAGTATTTCACAACATTCCTGGCGGGTCGGCCTCTACTTCTCGGTGGGAACATTATAATCGTCCATAACGTAATATAACCTAACCTAACACATCTAGCCCCTCGCTGGTAATGTTTTACAGAATCCCGTTCGTGTCGTCCCGTACGTCTCGGTTGGGATATTATATACGTCTATAGCGTTATATATCCTAACCTAAGGCAGGCTAACATCTCGGATGTAGTATATTACATCATTCCTGGCGTATCGGCCCCTACTTCTCGGTGGGAACATTATATACGTCTATAACGTATCATAACCTAGCCTAACCCATCTAGCCCCTCGCTGGTAATGTTTTACAGAATCCCGTTCCTGTCGTCCCGTACGTCTCGGTTGGGACGTTATGAACGTCCACAGCGATATATATCCTAACCTAAGGCAGGCTAACATCTCAGCTGTAGTATATTACATCATTCCTGGCGTATCGGCCTCTACTTCTCGGTGGAAACATTATATACGTCTATAACGTAATATAACCTAACCTAACACATCTAGCCCCTCGCTGGTAATGTTTTACAGAATCCCGTTCGTGTCGTCCCGTACGTCTCGGTTGGGATATTATATACGTCTATAGCATTATATATCCTAACCTAAGGCAGGCTAACATCTCGGGTGTAGTATATGACATCATTCCTGGCGTATCGACAACTACTTCTCGGTGGAAACATTATATACGTCTATAACGTATTATAACCTAACCTAACACATCTAGCTAGTCGCTTTAATGTTTCACAGAATTCCGTTCGTGTCGTCCCGTTCGTCTCGGTTGGGACATTATATACGTCTATAGCGTTATATATCCTAACTTAAGGCAGGCTATGATCTCGGATGTAGTATTTCACAACATTCCTGGCGGGTCGGCCTCTACTTCTCGGTGGGAACATTATAATCGTCCATAACGTAATATAACCTAACCTAACACATCTAGCCCCTCGCTGGTAATGTTTTACAGAATCCCGTTCGTGTCGTCCCGTACGTCTCGGTTGGGATATTATATACGTCTATAGCGTTATATATCCTAACCTAAGGCAGGCTAACATCTCGGATGTAGTATATTACATCATTCCTGGCGTATCGGCCCCTACTTCTCGGTGGGAACATTATATACGTCTATAACGTATCATAACCTAGCCTAACCCATCTAGCCCCTCGCTGGTAATGTTTTACAGAATCCCGTTCCTGTCGTCCCGTACGTCTCGGTTGGGACGTTATGAACGTCTACAGCGATATATATCCTAACGTAAGGCAGGCTAACATCTCGGATGCAGTATTTTACAACATTCCTGGCGGGTCGGCCCCTACTTCTCGGTGGGAACATTATATACGTCTATAACGTATCATAACCTAGCCTAACCCATCTAGCCCCTCGCTGGTAATGTTTTACAGAATCCCGTTCCTGTCGTCCCGTACGTCTCGGTTGGGACGTTATGAACGTCTACAGCGATATATATCCTAACGTAAGGCAGGCTAACATCTCGGATGTAGTGTTTTACAACAGTCCTGGCGTATCGGCCCCTACTTCTCGGTGGGAACATTATATACGTCTATAACGTAACATAACGTAACCTAACCCATCTACCACTCGCTGGTAATGTATTACAGAATCCCGTTCCTGTTGTGCCGTACGTCTCGGTTGGGATATTATATACGTCTATAGCGTTATATATCCTAACCTAAGGAAGGCTATCTTCTCGGATGCAGTATTTTACAACATTCCTGGCGTATCGGCGCATACATCTCGGTGGGAACATTATATACGTCTATAACGTATCATAACCTAGCCTAACCCATCTAGCCCCTTGCTGGTAATGTTTCACAGAATCCCGTTCGTGTCGTCCCGTTCGTCTCGGTTGGGACATTATATACGTCTATAGCGTTATATATCCTAACTTAAGGCAGGCTATCATCTCGGATGTAGTATTTTACAACGTTCCTGCCGGATCGGCCCCTACTTCTCGGTGGGAACATTATATACGTCTATAACGTAACATAACGTAACCTAACCCATCTAGCCCCTCGCTGGTAATGTATTACAGAATCCCGTTCCTGTTGTGCCGTACGTCTCGGTTGGGATATTATATACGTCTATAGCGTTATATATCCTACCCTAAGGAAGGCTATCTTCTCGGATGCAGTATTTTACAACATTCCTGGCGTATCGGCGCATACTTCTCGGTGGGAACATTATATACGTCTATAACGTATCATAACCTAGCCTAACCCATCTAGCCCCTCGCTGGTAATGTTTTACAAAATCCCGTTCGTGTCGTCCCGTACGTCTCGGTTGGGATATTATATACGTCTATAGCATTATATATCCTAACCTAAGGCAGGCTAACATCTCGGGTGTAGTATATTACATCATTCCTGGCGTATCGACAACTACTTCTCGGTGGAAACATTATATACGTCTATAACGTATTATAACCTAACCTAACACATCTAGCTAGTCGCTTTAATGTTTCACAGAATTCCGTTCGTGTCGTCCCGTTCGTCTCGGTTGGGACATTATATACGTCTATAGCGTTATATATCCTAACTTAAGGCAGGCTAATATCTCGGATGCAGTATTTTACAACGTTCCTGGCGGATCGGCCTCTACTTCTCGGTGGGAACATTATATTCGTCTATAACGTAATGTAACCTAACCTAACACATCTAGCCCCTCGCTGGTAATGTTTTACAGAATCCCGTTCGTGTCGTCCCGTACGTCTCGGTTGGGACATTATATACGTCTATAGCGTTATATATCCTAACTTAAGGCAGGCTAACATCTCAGCTGTAGTATATTACATCATTCCTGGCGTATCGGCCTCTACTTCTCGGTGGAAACATTATATACGTCTATAACGTAATATAACCTAACCTAACACATCTAGCCCCTCGCTGGTAATGTTTTACAGAATCCCGTTCGTGTCGTCCCGTACGTCTCGGTTGGGATATTATATACGTCTATGGCATTATATATTCTAGCCTAAGGCAGGCTAACATCTCGGATGTAGTATATTACATCATTCCTGGCGTATCGACCACTACTTCTCGGTGGAAACATTATATACGTCTATAACGTAATATAACCTAACCTAACACATCTAGCTAGTCGCTTTAATGTTTCACAGTATTCCGTTCGTGTCGTCCCGTTCGTCTCGGTTGGGACATTATATACGTCTATAGCGTTATATATCCTAACTTAAGACAGGCTATCATCTCGCATGTAGTATTTTACAACATTCCTGGCGGGTCGGCCTCTACTTCTCGGTGCGAACATTATAATCGTCCATAACGTAATATAACCTAACCTAACACATCTAGCCCCTCGCTGGTAATGTTTTACAGAATCCCGTTCGTGTCGTCCAGTACGTCTCGGTTGGGATATTATATACGTCTATAGCGTTATATATCCTAACCTAAGGCAGGCTAACATCTCGGATGTAGTATATTACATCGTTCCTGGCGTATCGGCCCCTACTTCTCGGTGGGAACATTATATACGTCTATAACGTAACATAACGTAACCTGACACATCTAGCCCCTCGCTGGTAATGTTTTACAGAATCCCGTTCGTGTCGTCCCGTACGTCTCGGTTGGGATATTATATACGTCTATAGCGTTATATATCCTAACCTAAGGCAGGCTATCATCTCGGATGTAGTATTTTACAACATTCCTGGCGTATCGGCCCCTACTTCTCGGTGGGAACATTATATACGTCTATAACGTATCATAACCTAACCTAAACCATCTAGCCCCTCGCTGGTAATGTTTTACAGAATCCCGTTCCTGTCGTCCCGTACGTCTCGGTTGGGACGTTATGAACGTCCACAGCGATATATATCCTAACCTAAGGCAGGCTAACATCTCAGCTGTAGTATATTACATCATTCCTGGCGTATCGGCCTCTACTTCTCGGTGGAAACATTATATACGTCTATAACGTAATATAACCTAACCTAACACATCTAGCCCCTCGCTGGTAATGTTTTACAGAATCCCGTTCGTGTCGTCCCGTACGTCTCGGTTGGGATATTATATACGTCTATAGCATTATATATCCTAACCTAAGGCAGGCTAACATCTCGGGTGTAGTATATTACATCATTCCTGGCGTATCGACAACTACTTCTCGGTGGAAACATTATATACGTCTATAACGTATTATAACCTAACCTAACACATCTAGCTAGTCGCTTTAATGTTTCACAGAATTCCGTTCGTGTCGTCCCGTTCGTCTCGGTTGGGACATTATATACGTCTATAGCGTTATATATCCTAACTTAAGGCAGGCTATGATCTCGGATGTAGTATTTCACAACATTCCTGGCGGGTCGGCCTCTACTTCTCGGTGGGAACATTATAATCGTCCATAACGTAATATAACCTAACCTAACACATCTAGCCCCTCGCTGGTAATGTTTTACAGAATCCCGTTCGTGTCGTCCCGTACGTCTCGGTTGGGATATTATATACGTCTATAGCGTTATATATCCTAACCTAAGGCAGGCTAACATCTCGGATGTAGTATATTACATCATTCCTGGCGTATCGGCCCCTACTTCTCGGTGGGAACATTATATACGTCTATAACGTATCATAACCTAGCCTAACCCATCTAGCCCCTCGCTGGTAATGTTTTACAGAATCCCGTTCCTGTCGTCCCGTACGTCTCGGTTGGGACGTTATGAACGTCTACAGCGATATATATCCTAACGTAAGGCAGGCTAACATCTCGGATGTAGTGTTTTACAACAGTCCTGGCGTATCGGCCCCTACTTCTCGGTGGGAACATTATATACGTCTATAACGTAACATAACGTAACCTAACCCATCTACCCCTCGCTGGTAATGTATTACAGAATCCCGTTCCTGTTGTGCCGTACGTCTCGGTTGGGATATTATATACGTCTATAGCGTTATATATCCTAACCTAAGGAAGGCTATCTTCTCGGATGCAGTATTTTACAACATTCCTGGCGTATCGGCGCATACTTCTCGGTGGGAACATTATATACGTCTATAACGTATCATAACCTAGCCTAACCCATCTAGCCCCTTGCTGGTAATGTTTTACAAAATCCCGTTCGTGTCGTCCCGTACGTCTCGGTTGGGATATTATATACGTCTATAGCATTATATATCCTAACCTAAGGCAGGCTAACATCTCGGATGTAGTATATTACATCATTCCTGGCGTATCGACCACTACTACTCGGTGGAAACATTATATACGTCTATAACGTAATATAACCTAACCTAACGCATCTAGCTAGTCGCTTTAATGTTTCACAGAATCCCGTTCGTGTCGTCCCGTTCGTCTCGGTTGGGACATTATATACGTCTATAGCGTTATATATCCTAACTTAAGGCAGGCTATCATCTCGGATGTAGTATTTTACAACGTTCCTGCCGGATCGGCCCCTACTTCTCGGTGGGAACATTATATACGTCTATAACGTAACATAACGTAACCTAACCCATCTAGCCCCTCGCTGGTAATGTATTACAGAATCCCGTTCCTGTTGTGCCGTACGTCTCGGTTGGGATATTATATACGTCTATAGCGTTATATATCCTACCCTAAGGAAGGCTATCTTCTCGGATGCAGTATTTTACAACATTCCTGGCGTATCGGCGCATACTTCTCGGTGGGAACATTATATACGTCTATAACGTATCATAACCTAGCCTAACCCATCTAGCCCCTCGCTGGTAATGTTTTACAAAATCCCGTTCGTGTCGTCCCGTACGTCTCGGTTGGGATATTATATACGTCTATAGCATTATATATCCTAACCTAAGGCAGGCTAACATCTCGGGTGTAGTATATTACATCATTCCTGGCGTATCGACAACTACTTCTCGGTGGAAACATTATATACGTCTATAACGTATTATAACCTAACCTAACACATCTAGCTAGTCGCTTTAATGTTTCACAGAATTCCGTTCGTGTCGTCCCGTTCGTCTCGGTTGGGACATTATATACGTCTATAGCGTTATATATCCTAACTTAAGGCAGGCTAATATCTCGGATGCAGTATTTTACAACGTTCCTGGCGGATCGGCCTCTACTTCTCGGTGGGAACATTATATTCGTCTATAACGTAATGTAACCTAACCTAACACATCTAGCCCCTCGCTGGTAATGTTTTACAGAATCCCGTTCGTGTCGTCCCGTACGTCTCGGTTGGGACATTATATACGTCTATAGCGTTATATATCCTAACTTAAGGCAGGCTAACATCTCAGCTGTAGTATATTACATCATTCCTGGCGTATCGGCCTCTACTTCTCGGTGGAAACATTATATACGTCTATAACGTAATATAACCTAACCTAACACATCTAGCCCCTCGCTGGTAATGTTTTACAGAATCCCGTTCGTGTCGTCCCGTACGTCTCGGTTGGGATATTATATACGTCTATGGCATTATATATTCTAGCCTAAGGCAGGCTAACATCTCGGATGTAGTATATTACATCATTCCTGGCGTATCGACCACTACTTCTCGGTGGAAACATTATATACGTCTATAACGTAATATAACCTAACCTAACACATCTAGCTAGTCGCTTTAATGTTTCACAGTATTCCGTTCGTGTCGTCCCGTTCGTCTCGGTTGGGACATTATATACGTCTATAGCGTTATATATCCTAACTTAAGACAGGCTATCATCTCGCATGTAGTATTTTACAACATTCCTGGCGGGTCGGCCTCTACTTCTCGGTGCGAACATTATAATCGTCCATAACGTAATATAACCTAACCTAACACATCTAGCCCCTCGCTGGTAATGTTTTACAGAATCCCGTTCGTGTCGTCCAGTACGTCTCGGTTGGGATATTATATACGTCTATAGCGTTATATATCCTAACCTAAGGCAGGCTAACATCTCGGATGTAGTATATTACATCGTTCCTGGCGTATCGGCCCCTACTTCTCGGTGGGAACATTATATACGTCTATAACGTAACATAACGTAACCTGACACATCTAGCCCCTCGCTGGTAATGTTTTACAGAATCCCGTTCGTGTCGTCCCGTACGTCTCGGTTGGGATATTATATACGTCTATAGCGTTATATATCCTAACCTAAGGCAGGCTAACATCTCGGATGTAGTATATTACATCATTCCTGGCGTATCGGCCCCTACTTCTCGGTGGGAACATTATATACGTCTATAACGTATCATAACCTAGCCTAACCCATCTAGCCCCTCGCTGGTAATGTTTTACAGAATCCCGTTCCTGTCGTCCCGTACGTCTCGGTTGGGACGTTATGAACGTCTACAGCGATATATATCCTAACGTAAGGCAGGCTAACATCTCGGATGTAGTGTTTTACAACAGTCCTGGCGTATCGGCCCCTACTTCTCGGTGGGAACATTATATACGTCTATAACGTAACATAACGTAACCTAACCCATCTACCCCTCGCTGGTAATGTATTACAGAATCCCGTTCCTGTTGTGCCGTACGTCTCGGTTGGGATATTATATACGTCTATAGCGTTATATATCCTAACCTAAGGAAGGCTATCTTCTCGGATGCAGTATTTTACAACATTCCTGGCGTATCGGCGCATACTTCTCGGTGGGAACATTATATACGTCTATAACGTATCATAACCTAGCCTAACCCATCTAGCCCCTTGCTGGTAATGTTTTACAAAATCCCGTTCGTGTCGTCCCGTACGTCTCGGTTGGGATATTATATACGTCTATAGCATTATATATCCTAACCTAAGGCAGGCTAACATCTCGGATGTAGTATATTACATCATTCCTGGCGTATCGACCACTACTTCTCGGTGGAAACATTATATACGTCTATAACGTAATATAACCTAACCTAACGCATCTAGCTAGTCGCTTTAATGTTTCACAGAATCCCGTTCGTGTCGTCCCGTTCGTCTCGGTTGGGACATTATATACGTCTATAGCGTTATATATCCTAACTTAAGGCAGGCTATCATCTCGGATGTAGTATTTTACAACGTTCCTGCCGGATCGGCCCCTACTTCTCGGTGGGAACATTATATACGTCTATAACGTAACATAACGTAACCTAACCCATCTAGCCCCTCGCTGGTAATGTATTACAGAATCCCGTTCCTGTTGTGCCGTACGTCTCGGTTGGGATATTATATACGTCTATAGCGTTATATATCCTACCCTAAGGAAGGCTATCTTCTCGGATGCAGTATTTTACAACATTCCTGGCGTATCGGCGCATACTTCTCGGTGGGAACATTATATACGTCTATAACGTATCATAACCTAGCCTAACCCATCTAGCCCCTCGCTGGTAATGTTTTACAAAATCCCGTTCGTGTCGTCCCGTACGTCTCGGTTGGGATATTATATACGTCTATAGCATTATATATCCTAACCTAAGGCAGGCTAACATCTCGGGTGTAGTATATTACATCATTCCTGGCGTATCGACAACTACTTCTCGGTGGAAACATTATATACGTCTATAACGTATTATAACCTAACCTAACACATCTAGCTAGTCGCTTTAATGTTTCACAGAATTCCGTTCGTGTCGTCCCGTTCGTCTCGGTTGGGACATTATATACGTCTATAGCGTTATATATCCTAACTTAAGGCAGGCTAATATCTCGGATGCAGTATTTTACAACGTTCCTGGCGGATCGGCCTCTACTTCTCGGTGGGAACATTATATTCGTCTATAACGTAATGTAACCTAACCTAACACATCTAGCCCCTCGCTGGTAATGTTTTACAGAATCCCGTTCGTGTCGTCCCGTACGTCTCGGTTGGGACATTATATACGTCTATAGCGTTATATATCCTAACTTAAGGCAGGCTAACATCTCAGCTGTAGTATATTACATCATTCCTGGCGTATCGGCCTCTACTTCTCGGTGGAAACATTATATACGTCTATAACGTAATATAACCTAACCTAACACATCTAGCCCCTCGCTGGTAATGTTTTACAGAATCCCGTTCGTGTCGTCCCGTACGTCTCGGTTGGGATATTATATACGTCTATGGCATTATATATTCTAGCCTAAGGCAGGCTAACATCTCGGATGTAGTATATTACATCATTCCTGGCGTATCGACCACTACTTCTCGGTGGAAACATTATATACGTCTATAACGTAATATAACCTAACCTAACACATCTAGCTAGTCGCTTTAATGTTTCACAGTATTCCGTTCGTGTCGTCCCGTTCGTCTCGGTTGGGACATTATATACGTCTATAGCGTTATATATCCTAACTTAAGACAGGCTATCATCTCGCATGTAGTATTTTACAACATTCCTGGCGGGTCGGCCTCTACTTCTCGGTGCGAACATTATAATCGTCCATAACGTAATATAACCTAACCTAACACATCTAGCCCCTCGCTGGTAATGTTTTACAGAATCCCGTTCGTGTCGTCCAGTACGTCTCGGTTGGGATATTATATACGTCTATAGCGTTATATATCCTAACCTAAGGCAGGCTAACATCTCGGATGTAGTATATTACATCGTTCCTGGCGTATCGGCCCCTACTTCTCGGTGGGAACATTATATACGTCTATAACGTAACATAACGTAACCTGACACATCTAGCCCCTCGCTGGTAATGTTTTACAGAATCCCGTTCGTGTCGTCCCGTACGTCTCGGTTGGGATATTATATACGTCTATAGCGTTATATATCCTAACCTAAGGCAGGCTATCATCTCGGATGTAGTATTTTACAACATTCCTGGCGTATCGGCCCCTACTTCTCGGTGGGAACATTATATACGTCTATAACGTATCATAACCTAACCTAAACCATCTAGCCCCTCGCTGGTAATGTTTTACAGAATCCCGTTCCTGTCGTCCCGTACGTCTCGGTTGGGACGTTATGAACGTCCACAGCGATATATATCCTAACCTAAGGCAGGCTAACATCTCAGCTGTAGTATATTACATCATTCCTGGCGTATCGGCCTCTACTTCTCGGTGGAAACATTATATACGTCTATAACGTAATATAACCTAACCTAACACATCTAGCCCCTCGCTGGTAATGTTTTACAGAATCCCGTTCGTGTCGTCCCGTACGTCTCGGTTGGGATATTATATACGTCTATAGCATTATATATCCTAACCTAAGGCAGGCTAACATCTCGGGTGTAGTATATTACATCATTCCTGGCGTATCGACAACTACTTCTCGGTGGAAACATTATATACGTCTATAACGTATTATAACCTAACCTAACACATCTAGCTAGTCGCTTTAATGTTTCACAGAATTCCGTTCGTGTCGTCCCGTTCGTCTCGGTTGGGACATTATATACGTCTATAGCGTTATATATCCTAACTTAAGGCAGGCTATGATCTCGGATGTAGTATTTCACAACATTCCTGGCGGGTCGGCCTCTACTTCTCGGTGGGAACATTATAATCGTCCATAACGTAATATAACCTAACCTAACACATCTAGCCCCTCGCTGGTAATGTTTTACAGAATCCCGTTCGTGTCGTCCCGTACGTCTCGGTTGGGATATTATATACGTCTATAGCGTTATATATCCTAACCTAAGGCAGGCTAACATCTCGGATGTAGTATATTACATCATTCCTGGCGTATCGGCCCCTACTTCTCGGTGGGAACATTATATACGTCTATAACGTATCATAACCTAGCCTAACCCATCTAGCCCCTCGCTGGTAATGTTTTACAGAATCCCGTTCCTGTCGTCCCGTACGTCTCGGTTGGGACGTTATGAACGTCTACAGCGATATATATCCTAACGTAAGGCAGGCTAACATCTCGGATGCAGTATTTTACAACATTCCTGGCGGGTCGGCCCCTACTTCTCGGTGGGAACATTATATACGTCTATAACGTATCATAACCTAGCCTAACCCATCTAGCCCCTCGCTGGTAATGCTTTACAGAATCCCGTTCCTGTCGTCCCGTACGTCTCGGTTGGGACGTTATGAACGTCTACAGCGATATATATCCTAACGTAAGGCAGGCTAACATCTCGGATGTAGTGTTTTACAACAGTCCTGGCGTATCGGCCCCTACTTCTCGGTGGGAACATTATATACGTCTATAACGTAACATAACGTAACCTAACCCATCTACCCCTCGCTGGTAATGTATTACAGAATCCCGTTCCTGTTGTGCCGTACGTCTCGTTTGGGATATTATATACGTCTATAGCGTTATATATCCTAACCTAAGGAAGGCTATCTTCTCGGATGCAGTATTTTACAACATTCCTGGCGTATCGGCGCATACTTCTCGGTGGGAACATTATATTCGTCTATAACGTAATATAACCTATCCTAACACATCTAGCCCCTCGCTGGTAATGTTTCACAGAATCCCGTTCGTGTCGTCCCGTACGTCTCGGTTGGGACATTATATACGTCTACAGCGTTATCTATCCTAACCTAAGCCAGGCTAACATCTCGGATGCAGTATTTTACAACATTCCTGGCGGGTCGGCCCCTACGTCTCGGTGGGAACATTATATACGTCTATAACGTAATATAACCTAACCTAACATATCTAGCTCGTCGCTGGTAATGTTTCACAGAATTCCGTTCGTGTCGTCTAGTTCGTCTCGGTTGGGACATTATATACGTCTATAGCGTTATATGTCCTAACTTAAGGCAGGCTATCATCTCGGATGTAGTATTTTACAACATTCCTGGCGGGTCGGCCTCTACTTCTCGGTGGGAACATTATATACGTCTATAACGTAATATAACCTAACCTATCATATCTAACTCCTCGCTGGTAATGTTTTACAAAATCCCGTTCGTGTCGTCCCGTACGTCTCGGTTGGGATATTATATACGTCTATAGCATTATATATCCTAACCTAAGGCAGGCTAACATCTCGGGTGTAGTATATTACATCATTCCTGGCGTATCGACAACTACTTCTCGGTGGAAACATTATATACGTCCATAACGTATTATAACCTAACCTAACACATCTAGCTAGTCGCTTTAATGTTTCACAGAATTCCGTTCGTGTCGTCCCGTTCGTCTCGGTTGGGACATTATATACGTCTATAGCGTTATATATCCTAACTTAAGGCAGGCTATGATCTCGGATGTAGTATTTTACAACATTCCTGGCGGGTCGGCCTCTACTTCTCGGTGGGAACATTATAATCGTCCATAACGTAATATAACCTAACCTAACACATCTAGCCCCTCGCTGGTAATGTTTTACAGAATCCCGTTCGTGTCGTCCCGTACGTCTGGGTTGGGATATTATATACGTCTATAGCGTTATATATCCTAACCTAAGGCAGGCTAACATCTCGGATGTAGTATATTACATCATTCCTGGCGTATCGGCCCCTACTTCTCGGTGGGAACATTATATACGTCTATAACGTATCATAACCTAGCCTAACCCATCTAGCCCCTCGCTGGTAATGTTTTACAGAATCCCGTTCCTGTCGTCCCGTACGTCTCGGTTGGGACGTTATGAACGTCTACAGCGATATATATCCTAACGTAAGGCAGGCTAACATCTCGGATGTAGTATATTACATCATTCCTGGCGTATCGGCCTCTACTTCTCGGTGGAAACATTATATACGTCTATAACGTAACATAACGCAACCTAACCCATCTAGCCCCTCGCTGGTAATGTTTTACAGAATCCCGTTCGTGTCGTCCCGTACGTCTCGGTTGGGATATTATATACGTCTATGGCATTATATATCCTAACCTAAGGTAGGCTAACATCTCGGATGTAGTATATTACATCATTCCTGGCGTATCGACCACTACTTCTCGGTGGAAACATTATATACGTCTATAACGTAATATAACCTAACCTAACACATCTAGCTAGTCGCTTTAATGTTTCACAGAATTCCGTTCGTGTCGTCACGTACGTCTCGGTTGGGACATTATATACGTCTACAGCGTTATATATCCTAACCTAAGGCAGGCTATCTTCTCGGATGCAGTATTTTACAAAATTCCTGGCGTATCGGCCCATACTTCTCGGTGGGAACATTATATTCGTCTATAACATAATATAACCTATCCTAACACATCTAGCCCCTCGCTGGTAATGTTTTACAGAATCCCGTTCGTGTCGTCCCGTACGTCTCGGTTGGGATATTATATACGTCTACAGCGTTATATATCCTAACCTAAGCCAGGCTAACATCTCGGATGCAGTATTTTACAACGTTCCTGGCGGATCGGCCTCTACTTCTCGGTGGGAACATTATATTCGTCTATAACGTAATGTAACCTAACCTAACACATCTAGCCCCTCGCTGGTAATGTTTTACAGAATCCCGTTCGTGTCGTCCCGTTCGTCTCGGTTGGGACATTATATACGTCTATAGCGTTATATATCCTAACTTAAGGCAGGCTATCATCTCGGATGTAGTATTTTACAACGTTCCTGGCGGATCGGCCTCTACTTCTCGGTGGGAACATTATATTCGTCTATAACGTAATATAACCTAACCTAACACATCTAGCCCCTCGCTGGTAATGTTTTACAGAATCCCGTTCCTGTCGTCCAGTACGTCTCGGTTGGGACGTTATGAACGTCTACAGCGATATATATCCTAACCTAAGGCAGGCTAACATCTCAGCTGTAGTATATTACATCATTCCTGGCGTATCGGCCTCTACTTCTCGGTGGAAACATTATATACGTCTATAACGTAATATAACGTAACCTAACACATCTAGCCCCTCGCTGGTAATGTTTTACAGAATCCCGTTCGTGTCGTCTCGTACGTCTCGGTTGGGATATTATATACGTCTATGGCATTATATATCCTAACCTAAGGCAGGCTAACATCTCGGATGTAGTATATTACATCATTCCTGGCGTATCGACCACTACATCTCGGTGGAAACATTATATACGTCTATAACGTAATATAACCTAACCTTACACATCTAGCTAGTCGCTTTAATGTTTCACAGAATTCCGTTCGTGTCGTCCCGTTCGTCTCGGTTGGGACATTATATACGTCTATAGCGTTATATATCCTAACTTAAGGCAGGCTATCATCTCGGATGTAGTATTTTACAACGTTCCTGGCGGATCGGCCTCTACTTCTCGGTGGGAACATTATATTCGTCTATAACGTAATATAACCTAACCTAACACATCTAGCCCCTCGCTGGTAATGTTTTACAGAATCCCGTTCCTGTCGTCCCGTACGTCTCGGTTGGGACGTTATGAACGTCTACAGCGATATATAGCCTAACCTAAGGCAGGCTAACATCTCAGCTGTAGTATATTACATCATTCCTGGCGTATCGGCCTCTACTTCTCGGTGGAAACATTATATACGTCTATAACGTAATATAACGTAACCTAACACATCTAGCCCCTCGCTGGTAATGTTTTACAGAATCCCGTTCGTGTCGTCTCGTACGTCTCGGTTGGGATATTATATACGTCTATGGCATTATATATCCTAACCTAAGGCAGGCTAACATCTCGGATGTAGTATATTACATCATTCCTGGCGTATCGACCACTACATCTCGGTGGAAACATTATATACGTCTATAACGTAATATAACCTAACCTAACACATCTAGCTAGTCGCTTTAATGTTTCACAGAATTCCGTTCGTGTCGTCACGTACGTCTCGGTTGGGACATTATATACGTCTACAGCGTTATATATCCTAACCTAAGGCAGGCTAACATCTCGGATGCAGTATTTTACAACGTTCCTGGCGGATCGGCCTCTACTTCTCGGTGGGAACATTATATTCGTCTATAACGTAATGTAACCTAACCTAACATATCTAGCTCCTCGCTGGTAATGTTTTACAAAATCCCGTTCGTGTCGTCCCGTACGTCTCGGTTGGGATATTATATACGTCTATAGCATTATATATCCTAACCTAAGGCAGGCTAACATCTCGGATGTAGTATATTACATCATTCCTGGCGTATCGACCACTACTTCTCGGTGGAAACATTATATACGTCTATAACGTAATATAACCTAACCTAACACATCTAGCTAGTCGCTTTAATGTTTCACAGAATCCCGTTCGTGTCGTCCCGTTCGTCTCGGTTGGGATATTATATACGTCTATGGCATTATGTATTCTAACCTAAGGCAGGCTAACATCTCGGATGTAGTATATTACATCATTCCTGGCGTATCGACCACTACTTCTCGGTGGAAACATTATATACGTCTATAACGTAATATAACCTAACCTAACACATCTAGCTAGTCGCTTTAATGTTTCACAGAATCCCGTTCGTGTCGTCCCGTTCGTCTCGGTTGGGACATTATATACGTCTATAGCGTTATATATCCTAACCTAAGGCAGGCTAACATCTCGGATGTAGTATATTACATCATTCCTGGCGTATCGACCACTACTTCTCGGTGGAAACATTATATACGTCTATAACGTAATATAACATAACCTAACACATCTAGCTAGTCGCTTTAATGTTTCACAGTATTCCGTTCGTGTCGTCCCGTTCGTCTCGGTTGGGACATTATATACGTCTATAGCGTTATATATCCTAACTTAAGGCAGGCTATCATCTCGGATGTAGTATTTTACAACATTCCTGGCGGGTCGGCCTCTACTTCTCGGTGGGAACATTATAATCGTCCATAACGTAATATAACCTAACCTAACACATCTAGCCCCTCGCTGGTAATGTTTTACAGAATCCCGTTCGTGTCGTCCCGTACGTCTCGGTTGGGATATTATATACGTCTATAGCGTTGTATATCCTAACCTAAGGCAGGCTAACATCTCGGATGTAGTATATTACATCATTCCTGGCGTATCGGCCCCTACTTCTCGGTGGGAACATTATATACGTCTATAACGTATCATAACCTAGCCTAACCCATCTAGCCCCTCGCTGGTAATGTTTTACAGAATCCCGTTCCTGTCGTCCCGTACGTCTCGGTTGGGACGTTATGAACGTCTACAGCGATATATATCCTAACGTAAGGCAGGCTAACATCTCGGATGTAGTATTTTACAACAGTCCTGGCGTATCGGCCCCTACTTCTCGGTGGGAACATTATATACGTCTATAACGTAACATAACGTAACCTAACCCATCTAGCCCCTCGCTGGTAATGTATTACAGAATCCCGTTCCTGTTGTGCCGTACGTCTCGGTTGGGATATTATATACGTCTATAGCGTTATATATCCTAACCTAAGGAAGGCTATCTTCTCGGATGCAGTATTTTACAACATTCCTGGCGTATCGGCCCATACTTCTCGGAGGGAACATTATATTGGTCTATAACATAATATAACCTATCCTAACACATCTAGCCCCTCGCTGGTAATGTTTTACAGAATCCTGTTCGTGTCGTCCCGTACGTCTCGGTTGGGATATTATATACGTCTACAGCGTTATATATCCTAACCTAAGCCAGGCTAACATCTCGGATGCAGTATTTTACAACGTTCCTGGCGGATCGGCCTCTACTTCTCGGTGGGAACATTATATTCGTCTATAACGTAATGTAACCTAACCTAACACATCTAGCCCCTCGCTGGTAATGTTTTACAGAATCCCGTTCGTGTCGTCCCGTACGTCTCGGTTGGGACATTATATACGGCTATAGCGTTATATATCCTAACTTAAGGCAGGCTATCATCTCGGATGTAGTATTTTACAACATTCCTGGCGGGTCGGCCTCTACTTCTCGGTGGGAACATTATATACGTCTATAACGTAATATAACCTAACCTAACACATCTAGCTAGTCGCTTTAATGTTTCACAGAATCCCGTTCGTGTCGTCCCGTTCGTCTCAGTTGGGACATTATATACGTCTATAGCGTTATATATCCTAACTTAAGGCAGGCTATCATCTCGGATGTAGTATTTTACAACATTCCTGGCGTATCGGCCCCTACTTCTCGGTGGGAACATTATATACGTCTATAACGTATCATAACCTAACCTAACCCATCTAGCCCCTCGCTGGTAATGTTTTACAGAATCCCGTTCCTGTCGTCCCGTACGTCTCGGTTGGGACGTTATGAACGTCTACAGCGATATATATCCTAACCTAAGGCAGGCTAACATCTCAGCTGTAGTATATTACATCATTCCTGGCGTATCGGCCTCTACTTCTCGGTGGAAACATTATATACGTCTATAACGTAATATAACGTGACCTAACACATCTAGCCCCTCGCTGGTAATGTTTTACAGAATCCCGTTCGTGTCGTCTCGTACGTCTCGGTTGGGATATTATATACGTCTATGGCATTATATATCCTAACCTAAGGCAGGCTAACATCTCGGATGTAGTATATTACATCATTCCTGGCGTATCGACCACTACATCTCGGTGGAAACATTATATACGTCTATAACGTAATATAACCTAACCTAACACATCTAGCTAGTCGCTTTAATGTTTCACAGAATTCCGTTCGTGTCGTCCCGTTCGTCTCGGTTGGGACATTATATACGTCTATAGCGTTATATATCCTAACTTAAGGCAGGCTATCATCTCGGATGTAGTATTTTACAACATTCCTGGCGGGTCGGCCTCTACTTCTCGGTGGGAACATTATATACGTCTATAACGTAATATAACCTAACCTAACATATCTAGCTCCTCGCTGGTAATGTTTTACAAAATCCCGTTCGTGTCGTCCCGTACGTCTCGGTTGGGATATTATATACGTCTATAGCATTATATATCCTAACCTAAGGCAGGCTAACATCTCGGATGTAGTATATTACATCATTCCTGGCGTATCGACCACTACTTCTCGGTGGAAACATTATATACGTCTATAACGTAATATAACCTAACCTAACACATCTAGCTAGTCGCTTTAATGTTTCACAGAATCCCGTTCGTGTCGTCCCGTTCGTCTCGGTTGGGACATTATATACGTCTATAGCGTTATATATCCTAACTTAAGGCAGGCTATCATCTCGGATGTAGTATTTTACAACGTTCCTGGCGGATCGGCCTCTACGTCTCGGTGGGAACATTATATTCGTCTATAACGTAATATAACCTAACCTAACACATCTAGCCCCTCGCTGGTAATGTTTTACAGAATCCCGTTCGTGTCGTCCCGTACGTCTCGGTTGGGACGTTATGAACGTCTACAGCGATATATATCCTAACTTAAGGCAGGCTATTATCTCGGATGTAGTATTTTACAACGTTCCTGGCGGATCGGCCTCTACTTCTCGGTGGGAACATTATATTCGTCTATAACGTAATATAACCTAACCTAACACATCTAGCCCCTCGCTGGTAATGTTTTACAGAATCCCGTTCGTGTCGTCCCGTACGTCTCGGTTGGGATATTATATACGTCTATAGCGTTATATATCCTAATCTAAGGCAGGCTGTCATCTCGGATGTAGTATTTTACAACATTCCTGGCGTATCGGCCCCTACTTCTCGGTGGGAACATTATATACGTCTATAACGTATCATAACCTAACCTAACCCATCTAGCCCCTCGCTGGTAATGTTTTACAGAATCCCGTTCCTGTCGTCCCGTACGTCTCGGTTGGGACGTTATGAACGTCTACAGCGATATATATCCTAACCTAAGGCAGGCTAACATCTCAGCTGTAGTATATTACATCATTCCTGGCGTATCGGCCTCTACTTCTCGGTGGAAACATTATATACGTCTATAACGTAATATAACCTAACCTAACACATCTAGCCCCTCGCTGGTAATGTTTTACAGAATCCCGTTCGTGTCGTCCCGTACGTCTCGGTTGGGATATTATATACGTCTATGGCATTATATATTCTAACCTAAGGCAGGCTAACATCTCGGATGTAGTATATTACATCATTCCTGGCGTATCGACCACTACTTCTCGGTGGAAACATTATATACGTCTATAACGTAATATAACCTAACCTAACACATCTAGCTAGTCGCTTTAATGTTTCACAGTATTCCGTTCGTGTCGTCCCGTTCGTCTCGGTTGGGACATTATATACGTCTATAGCGTTATATATCCTAACTTAAGGCAGGCTATCATCTCGGATGTAGTATTTTACAACAGTCCTGGCGTATCGGCCCCTACTTCTCGGTGGGAACATTATATACGTCTATAACGTAACATAACGCAACCTAACCCATCTAGCCCCTCGCTGGTAATGTATTACAGAATCCCGTTCCTGTTGTGCCGTACGTCTCGGTTGGGATATTATATACGTCTATAGCGATATATATCCTAACCTAAGGAAGGCTATCTTCTCGGATGCAGTATTTTACAACATTCCTGGCGTATCGGCCCATACTTCTCGGTGGGAACATTATATTGGTCTATAACATAATATAACCTATCCTAACACATCTAGCCCCTCGATGGTAATGTTTTACAGAATCCTGTTCGTGTCGTCCCGTACGTCTCGGTTGGGATATTATATACGTCTACAGCGTTATATATCCTAACCTAAGCAAGGCTGACATCTCGGATGCAGTATTTTACAACGTTCCTGGCGGATCGGCCTCTACTTCTCGGTGGGAACATTATATTCGTCTATAACGTAATGTAACCTAACCTAACACATCTAGCCCCTCGCTGGTAATGTTTTACAGAATCCCGTTCCTGTCGTCCCGTACGTCTCGGTTGGGACGTTATGAACGTCTACAGCGATATATATCCTAACCTAAGGCAGGCTAACATCTCAGCTGTAGTATATTACATCATTCCTGGCGTATCGGCCTCTACTTCTCGGTGGAAACAATATATACGTCTATAACGTAATATAACGTAACCTAACACATCTAGCCCCTCGCTGGTAATGTTTTACATAATGCCGTTCGTGTCGTCTCGTACGTCTCGGTTGGGATATTATATACGTCTATGGCATTATATATCCTAACCTAAGGCAGGCTAACATCTCGGATGTAGTATATTACATCATTCCTGGCGTATCGACCACTACATCTCGGTGGAAACATTATATACGTCTATAACGTAATATAACCTAACCTAACACATCTAGCTAGTCGCTTTAATGTTTCACAGAATTCCGTTCGTGTCGTCCCGTTCGTCTCGGTTGGGACATTATATACGTCTATAGCGTTATATATCCTAACTTAAGGCAGGCTATCATCTCGGATGTAGTATTTTACAACATTCCTGGCGGGTCGGCCTCTACTTCTCGGTGGGAACATTATATACGTCTATAACGTAATATAACCTAACCTAACATATCTAGCTCCTCGCTGGTAATGTTTTACAAAATCCCGTTCGTGTCGTCCCGTACGTCTCGGTTGGGATATTATATACGTCTATAGCATTATATATCCTAACCTAAGGCAGGCTAACATCTCGGATGTAGTATATTACATCATTCCTGGCGTATCGACCACTACTTCTCGGTGGAAACATTATATACGTCTATAACGTAATATAACCTAACATAACACATCTAGCTAGACGCTTTAATGTTTCACAGAATCCCGTTCGTGTCGTCCCGTACGTCTCGGTTGGGATATTATATACGTCTATAGCGTTATATATCCTAACCTAAGGCAGGCTATCATCTCGGATGTAGTATTTTACAACATTCCTGGCGTATCGGCCCCTACTTCTCGGTGGGAACATTATATACGTCTATAACGTATCATAACCTAACCTAACCCATCTAGCCCCTCGCTGGTAATGTTTTACAGAATCCCGTTCCTGTTGTCCCGTACGTCTCGGTTGGGACGTTATGAACGTCTACAGCGATATATATCCTAACCTAAGGCAGGCTAACATCTCAGCTGTAGTATATTACATCATTCCTGGCGTATCGGCCTCTACTTCTCGGTGGGAACATTATATACGTCTATAACGTAATATAACCTAACCTAACATATCTAGCTCCTCGCTGGTAATGTTTTACAAAATCCCGTTCGTGTCGTCCCGTACGTCTCGGTTGGGATATTATATACGTCTATAGCATTATATATCCTAACCTAAGGCAGGCTAACATCTCGGATGTAGTATTTTACAACATTCCTGGCGTATCGGCCCCTACTTCTCGGTGGGAACATTATATACGTCTATAACGTATGATAACCTAACCTAACCCATCTAGCCCCTCGCTGGTAATGTTTTACAGAATCCCGTTCCTGTCGTCCCGTACGTCTCGGTTGGGACGTTATGAACGTCTACAGCGATATATATCCTAACCTAAGGCAGGCTAACATCTCAGCTGTAGTATATTACATCATTCCTGGCGTATCGGCCTCTACTTCTCGGTGGAAACATTATATACGTCTATAACGTAATATAACCTAACCTAACACATCTAGCCCCTCGCTGGTAATGTTTTACAGAATCCCGTTCGTGTCGTCCCGTACGTCTCGGTTGGGATATTATATACGTCTATGGCATTATATATTCTAACCTAAGGCAGGCTAACATCTCGGATGTAGTATATTACATCATTCCTGGCGTATCGACCACTACTTCTCGGTGGAAACATTATATACGTCTATAACGTAATATAACCTAACCTAACACATCTAGCTAGTCGCTTTAATGTTTCGCAGTATTCCGTTCGTGTCGTCCCGTTCGTCTCGGTTGGGACATTATATACGTCTATAGCGTTATATATCCTAACTTAAGGCAGGCTATCATCTCGGATGTAGTATTTTACAACAGTCCTGGCGTATCGGCCCCTACTTCTCGGTGGGAACATTATATACGTCTATAACGTAACATAACGCAACCTAACCCATCTAGCCCCTCGCTGGTAATGTATTACAGAATCCCGTTCCTGTTGTGCCGTACGTCTCGGTTGGGATATTATATACGTCTATAGCGTTATATATCCTAACCTAAGGAAGGCTATCTTCTCGGATGCAGTATTTTACAACATTCCTGGCGTATCGGCCCATACTTCTCGGTGGGAACATTATATTGGTCTATAACATAATATAACCTATCCTAACACATCTAGCCCCTCGATGGTAATGTTTTACAGAATCCTGTTCGTGTCGTCCCGTACGTCTCGGTTGGGATATTATATACGTCTACAGCGTTATATATCCTAACCTAAGCCAGGCTAACATCTCGGATGCAGTATTTTACAACGTTCCTGGCGGATCGGCCTCTACTTCTCGGTGGGAACATTATATTCGTCTATAACGTAATGTAACCTAACCTAACACATCTAGCCCCTCGCTGGTAATGTTTTACAGAATCCCGTTCGTGTCGTCCCGTACGTCTCGGTTGGGACATTATATACGTCTATAGCGTTATATATCCTAACTTAAGGCAGGCTATCATCTCGGATGTAGTATTTTACAACATTCCTGGCGGGTCGGCCTCTACTTCTCGGTGGGAACATTATATACGTCTATGACGTAATATAACCTAACCTAACACATCTAGCTAGTCGCTTTAATGTTTCACAGAATCCCGTTCGTGTCGTCCCGTTCGTCTCAGTTGGGACATTATATACGTCTATAGCGTTATATAACCTAACTTAAGGCAGGCTATCATCTCGGATGTAGTATTTTACAACGTTCCTGGCGGATCGGCCTCTACTTCTCGGTGGGAACATTATATTCGTCTGTAACGTAATATAACCTAACCTAACACATCTAGCCCTTCGCTGGTAATGTTTTACAGAATCCCGTTCGTGTCGTCCCGTACGTCTCGGTTGGGATATTATATACGTCTATAGCGTTATATATCCTAACCTAAGGCAGGCTATCATCTCGGATGTAGTATTTTACAACATTCCTGGCGTATCGGCCCCTACTTCTCGGTGGGAACATTATATACGTCTATAACGTATCATAACCTAACCTAACCCATCTAGCCCCTCGCTGGTAATGTTTTACAGAATCCCGTTCGTGTCGTCCCGTTCGTCTCGGTTGGGACATTATATACGTCTATGGCATTATATATCCTAACCTAAGGCAGGCTAACATCTCGGATGTAGTATATTACATCATTCCTGGCGGGTCGGCCTCTACTTCTCGGTGGGAACATTATATACGTCTATAACGTAATATAACCTAACCTAACACATCTAGCTAGTCGCTTTAATGTTTCACAGAATCCCGTTCGTGTCGTCCCGTTCGTCTCAGTTGGGACATTATATACGTCTATAGCGTTATATATCCTAACCTAAGGCAGGCTATCATCTCGGATGTAGTATTTTACAACGTTCCTGGCGGATCGGCCTCTACTTCTCGGTGGGAACATTATATTCGTCTGTAACGTAATATAACCTAACCTAACACATCTAGCCCTTCGCTGGTAATGTTTTACAGAATCCCGTTCGTGTCGTCCCGTACGTCTCGGTTGGGATATTATATACGTCTATAGCGTTATATATCCTAACCTAAGGCAGGCTAACATCTCAGCTGTAGTATATTACATCATTCCTGGCGTATCGGCCTCTACTTCTCGGTGGGAACATTATATACGTCTATAACGTAATATAACCTAACCTAACACATCTAGCCCCTCGCTGGTAATGTTTTACAGAATGCCGTTCGTGTCGTCCCGTACGTCTCGGTTGGGATATTATATACGTCTATGGCATTATATATCCTAACCTAAGGCAGGCTAACATCTCGGATGTAGTATATTACATCATTCCTGGCGTATCGACCACTACTTCTCGGTGGAAACATTATATACGTCTATAACGTAATATAACCTAACCTAACACATCTAGCTAGTCGCTTTAATGTTTCACAGAATCCCGTTCGTGTCGTCCCGTTCGTCTCGGTTGGGACATTATATACGTCTATAGCGTTATATATCCTAACTTAAGGCAGGCTATCCTCTCGGATGTAGTATTTTACAACGTTCCTGGCGGATCGGCCTCTACTTCTCGGTGGGAACATTATATTCGTCTATAACGTAATATAACCTAACCTAACACATCTAGCCCCTCGCTGGTAATGTTTTACAGAATCCCGTTCGTGTCGTCCCGTACGTCTCGGTTGGGATATTATATACGTCTATAGCGTTATATATCCTAACCTAAGGCAGGCTGTCATCTCGGATGTAGTATTTTACAACATTCCTGGCGTATCGGCCCCTACTTCTCGGTGGGAACATTATATACGTCTATAACGTATCATAACCTAACCTAACCCATCTAGCCCCTCGCTGGTAATGTTTTACAGAATCCCGTTCCTGTCGTCCCGTACGTCTCGGTTGGGACGTTATGAACGTCTACAGCGATATATATCCTAACCTATGGCAGGCTAACATCTCAGCTGTAGTATATTACATCATTCCTGGCGTATCGGCCTCTACTTCTCGGTGGAAACATTATATACGTCTATAACGTAATATAACCTAACCTAACACATCTAGCCCCTCGCTGGTAATGTTTTACAGAATCCCGTTCGTGTCGTCCCGTACGTCTCGGTTGGGATATTATAAGCGTCTATGGCATTATATATTCTAACCTAAGGCAGGCTAACATCTCGGATGTAGTATATTACATCATTCCTGGCGTATCGACCACTACTTCTCGGTGGAAACATTATATACGTCTATAACGTAATATAACCTAACCTAACACATCTAGCTAGTCGCTTTAATGTTTCGCAGTATTCCGTTCGTGTCGTCCCGTTCGTCTCGGTTGGGACATTATATACGTCTATAGCGTTATATATCCTAACTTAAGGCAGGCTATCATCTCGGATGTAGTATTTTACAACAGTCCTGGCGTATCGGCCCCTACTTCTCGGTGGGAACATTATATACGTCTATAACGAAACATAACGCAACCTAACCCATCTAGCCCCTCGCTGGTAATGTATTACAGAATCCCGTTCCTGTTGTGCCGTACGTCTCGGTTGGGATATTATATACGTCTATAGCGTTATATATCCTAACCTAAGGAAGGCTATCTTCTCGGATGCAGTATTTTACAACATTCCTGGCGTATCGGCCCATACTTCTCGGTGGGAACATTATATTGGTCTATAACATAATATAACCTATCCTAACACATCTAGCCCCTCGATGGTAATGTTTTACAGAATCCTGTTCGTGTCGTCCCGTACGTCTCGGTTGGGATATTATATACGTCTACAGCGTTATATATCCTAACCTAAGCCAGGCTAACATCTCGGATGCAGTATTTTACAACGTTCCTGGCGGATCGGCCTCTACTTCTCGGTGGGAACATTATATTCGTCTATAACGTAATGTAACCTAACCTAACACATCTAGCCCCTCGCTGGTAATGTTTTACAGAATCCCGTTCGTGTCGTCCCGTACGTCTCGGTTGGGACATTATATACGTCTATAGCGTTATATATCCTAACTTAAGGCAGGCTATCATCTCGGATGTAGTATTTTACAACATTCCTGGCGGGTCGGCCTCTACTTCTCGGTGGGAACATTATATACGTCTATGACGTAATATAACCTAACCTAACACATCTAGCTAGTCGCTTTAATGTTTCACAGAATCCCGTTCGTGTCGTCCCGTTCGTCTCAGTTGGGACATTATATACGTCTATAGCGTTATATAACCTAACTTAAGGCAGGCTATCATCTCGGATGTAGTATTTTACAACGTTCCTGGCGGATCGGCCTCTACTTCTCGGTGGGAACATTATATTCGTCTGTAACGTAATATAACCTAACCTAACACATCTAGCCCTTCGCTGGTAATGTTTTACAGAATCCCGTTCGTGTCGTCCCGTACGTCTCGGTTGGGATATTATATACGTCTATAGCGTTATATATCCTAACCTAAGGCAGGCTATCATCTCGGATGTAGTATTTTACAACATTCCTGGCGTATCGGCCCCTACTTCTCGGTGGGAACATTATATACGTCTATAACGTATCATAACCTAACCTAACCCATCTAGCCCCTCGCTGGTAATGTTTTACAGAATCCCGTTCGTGTCGTCCCGTTCGTCTCGGTTGGGACATTATATACGTCTATAGCGTTATATATCCTAACTTAAGGCAGGCTATCATCTCGGATGTAGTATTTTACAACGTTCCTGCCGGATCGGCCCCTACTTCTCGGTGGGAACATTATATACGTCTATAACGTAACATAACGTAACCTAACCCATCTAGCCCCTCGCTGGTAATGTATTACAGAATCCCGTTCCTGTTGTGCCGTACGTCTCGGTTGGGATATTATATACGTCTATAGCGTTATATATCCTACCCTAAGGAAGGCTATCTTCTCGGATGCAGTATTTTACAACATTCCTGGCGTATCGGCGCATACTTCTCGGTGGGAACATTATATACGTCTATAACGTATCATAACCTAGCCTAACCCATCTAGCCCCTCGCTGGTAATGTTTTACAAAATCCCGTTCGTGTCGTCCCGTACGTCTCGGTTGGGATATTATATACGTCTATAGCATTATATATCCTAACCTAAGGCAGGCTAACATCTCGGGTGTAGTATATTACATCATTCCTGGCGTATCGACAACTACTTCTCGGTGGAAACATTATATACGTCTATAACGTATTATAACCTAACCTAACACATCTAGCTAGTCGCTTTAATGTTTCACAGAATTCCGTTCGTGTCGTCCCGTTCGTCTCGGTTGGGATATTATATACGTCTATAGCGTTATATATCCTAACCTAAGGAAGGCTATCTTCTCGGATGCAGTATTTTACAACATTCCTGGCGTATCGGCCCATACTTCTCGGTGGGAACATTATATTGGTCTATAACATAATATAACCTATCCTAACACATCTAGCCCCTCGATGGTAATGTTTTACAGAATCCTGTTCGTGTCGTCCCGTACGTCTCGGTTGGGATATTATATACGTCTACAGCGTTATATATCCTAACCTAAGCCAGGCTAACATCTCGGATGCAGTATTTTACAACGTTCCTGGCGGATCGGCCTCTACTTCTCGGTGGGAACATTATATTCGTCTATAACGTAATGTAACCTAACCTAACACATCTAGCCCCTCGCTGGTAATGTTTTACAGAATCCCGTTCGTGTCGTCCCGTACGTCTCGGTTGGGACATTATATACGTCTATAGCGTTATATATCCTAACTTAAGGCAGGCTATCATCTCGGATGTAGTATTTTACAACATTCCTGGCGGGTCGGCCTCTACTTCTCGGTGGGAACATTATATACGTCTATGACGTAATATAACCTAACCTAACACATCTAGCTAGTCGCTTTAATGTTTCACAGAATCCCGTTCGTGTCGTCCCGTTCGTCTCAGTTGGGACATTATATACGTCTATAGCGTTATATAACCTAACTTAAGGCAGGCTATCATCTCGGATGTAGTATTTTACAACGTTCCTGGCGGATCGGCCTCTACTTCTCGGTGGGAACATTATATTCGTCTGTAACGTAATATAACCTAACCTAACACATCTAGCCCTTCGCTGGTAATGTTTTACAGAATCCCGTTCGTGTCGTCCCGTACGTCTCGGTTGGGATATTATATACGTCTATAGCGTTATATATCCTAACCTAAGGCAGGCTATCATCTCGGATGTAGTATTTTACAACATTCCTGGCGTATCGGCCCCTACTTCTCGGTGGGAACATTATATACGTCTATAACGTATCATAACCTAACCTAACCCATCTAGCCCCTCGCTGGTAATGTTTTACAGAATCCCGTTCCTGTCGTCCCGTACGTCTCGGTTGGGACGTTATGAACGTCTACAGCGATATATATCCTAACCTAAGGCAGGCTAACATCTCAGCTGTATAATATTACATCATTCCTGGCGTATCGGCCTCTACTTCTGGGTGGAAACATTATATACGTCTATAACGTAATATAACCTAACCTAACACATCTAGCCCCTCGCTGGTAATGTTTTACAGAATCCCGTTCGTGTCGTCTCGTACGTCTCGGTTGGGATATTATATACGTCTATGGCATTATATATCCTAACCTAAGGCAGGCTAACATCTCGGATGTAGTATATTACATCATTCCTGGCGTATCGACCACTACATCTCGGTGGAAACATTATATACGTCTATAACGTAATATAACCTAACCTAACACATCTAGCTAGTCGCTTTAATGTTTCACAGAATTCCGTTCGTGTCGTCACGTACGTCTCGGTTGGGACATTATATACGTCTACAGCGTTATATATCCTAACCTAAGGCAGGCTATCTTCTCGGATGCAGTATTTTACAAAATTCCTGGCGTATCGGCCCATACTTCTCGGTGGGAACATTATATACGTCTATAACGTAATATAACCTAACCTAACATATCTAGCTCCTCGCTGGTAATGTTTTACAAAATCCCGTTCGTGTCGTCCCGTACGTCTCGGTTGGGATATTATATACGTCTATAGCATTATATATCCTAACCTAAGGCAGGCTAACATCTCGGATGTAGTATATTACATCATTCCTGGCGTATCGACCACTACTTCTCGGTGGAAACATTATATACGTCTATAACGTAATATAACCTAACATAACACATCTAGTTAGTCGCTTTAATTTTTCACAGAATCCCGTTCGTGTCGTCCCGTTCGTCTCGGTTGGGACATTATATACGTCTATAGCGTTATATATCCTAACTTAAGGCAGGCTATCATCTCGGATGTAGTATTTTACAACGTTCCTGGCGGATCGGCCTCTACTTCTCGGTGGGAACATTATATTCGTCTATAACGTATCATAACCTAACCTAACCCATCTAGCCCCTCGCTGGTAATGTTTTATAGAATCCCGTTCCTGTCGTCCCGTACGTCTCGGTTGGGACGTTATGAACGTCTACAGTGATATATATCCTAACCTAAGGCAGGCTAACATCTCGGATGTAGTATATTACATCATTCCTGGCGTATCGACCACTACTTCTCGGTGGAAACATTATATACGTCTATAACGTAATATAACCTAACCTAACACATCTAGCTAGTCGCTTTAATGTTTCACAGTATTCCGTTCGTGTCGTCCCGTTCGTCTCGGTTGGGACATTATATACGTCTACAGCGTTATATATCCTAACCTAAGCCAGGCTAACATCTCGGATGCAGTATTTTACAACGTTCCTGGCGGATCGGCCTCTACTTCTCGGTGGGAACATTATATTCGTCTATAACGTAATGTAACCTAACCTAACACATCTAGCCCCTCGCTGGTAATGTTTTACAGAATCCCGTTCGTGTCGTCTCGTACGTCTCGGTTGGGATATTATATACGTCTATGGCATTATATATCCTAACCTAAGGCAGGCTAACATCTCGGATGTAGTATATTACATCATTCCTGGCGGGTCGGCCTCTACTTCTCGGTGGGAACATTATATACGTCTATAACGTAATATAACCTAACCTAACACATCTAGCTAGTCGCTTTAATGTTTCACAGAATCCCGTTCGTGTCGTCCCGTTCGTCTCAGTTGGGACATTATATACGTCTATAGCGTTATATATCCTAACCTAAGGCAGGCTATCATCTCGGATGTAGTATTTTACAACGTTCCTGGCGGATCGGCCTCTACTTCTCGGTGGGAACATTATATTCGTCTGTAACGTAATATAACCTAACCTAACACATCTAGCCCTTCGCTGGTAATGTTTTACAGAATCCCGTTCGTGTCGTCCCGTACGTCTCGGTTGGGATATTATATACGTCTATAGCGTTATATATCCTAACCTAAGGCAGGCTAACATCTCAGCTGTAGTATATTACATCATTCCTGGCGTATCGGCCTCTACTTCTCGGTGGGAACATTATATACGTCTATAACGTAATATAACCTAACCTAACACATCTAGCCCCTCGCTGGTAATGTTTTACAGAATGCCGTTCGTGTCGTCCCGTACGTCTCGGTTGGGATATTATATACGTCTATGGCATTATATATCCTAACCTAAGGCAGGCTAACATCTCGGATGTAGTATATTACATCATTCCTGGCGTATCGACCACTACTTCTCGGTGGAAACATTATATACGTCTATAACGTAATATAACCTAACCTAACACATCTAGCTAGTCGCTTTAATGTTTCACAGAATCCCGTTCGTGTCGTCCCGTTCGTCTCGGTTGGGACATTATATACGTCTATAGCGTTATATATCCTAACTTAAGGCAGGCTATCATCTCGGATGTAGTATTTTACAACGTTCCTGGCGGATCGGCCTCTACTTCTCGGTGGGAACATTATATTCGTCTATAACGTAATATAACCTAACCTAACACATCTAGCCCCTCGCTGGTAATGTTTTACAGAATCCCGTTCGTGTCGTCCCGTACGTCTCGGTTGGGATATTATATACGTCTATAGCGTTATATATCCTAACCTAAGGCAGGCTGTCATCTCGGATGTAGTATTTTACAACATTCCTGGCGTATCGGCCCCTACTTCTCGGTGGGAACATTATATACGTCTATAACGTATCATAACCTAACCTAACCCATCTAGCCCCTCGCTGGTAATGTTTTACAGAATCCCGTTCCTGTCGTCCCGTACGTCTCGGTTGGGACGTTATGAACGTCTACAGCGATATATATCCTAACCTAAGGCAGGCTAACATCTCAGCTGTAGTATATTACATCATTCCTGGCGTATCGGCCTCTACTTCTCGGTGGAAACATTATATACGTCTATAACGTAATATAACCTAACCTAACACATCTAGCCCCTCGCTGGTAATGTTTTACAGAATCCCGTTCGTGTCGTCCCGTACGTCTCGGTTGGGATATTATAAGCGTCTATGGCATTATATATTCTAACCTAAGGCAGGCTAACATCTCGGATGTAGTATATTACATCATTCCTGGCGTATCGACCACTACTTCTCGGTGGAAACATTATATACGTCTATAACGTAATATAACCTAACCTAACACATCTAGCTAGTCGCTTTAATGTTTCACAGTATTCCGTTCGTGTCGTCCCGTTCGTCTCGGTTGGGACATTATATACGTCTATAGCGTTATATATCCTAACTTAAGGCAGGCTATCATCTCGGATGTAGTATTTTACAACAGTCCTGGCGTATCGGCCCCTACTTCTCGGTGGGAACATTATATACGTCTATAACGTAACATAACGCAACCTAACCCATCTAGCCCCTCGCTGGTAATGTATTACAGAATACCGTTCCTGTTGTGCCGTACGTCTCGGTTGGGATATTATATACGTCTATAGCGTTATATATCCTAACCTAAGGAAGGCTATCTTCTCGGATGCAGTATTTTACAACATTCCTGGCGTATCGGCCCATACTTCTCGGTGGGAACATTATATTGGTCTATAACATAATATAACCTATCCTAACACATCTAGCCCCTCGATGGTAATGTTTTACAGAATCCTGTTCGTGTCGTCCCGTACGTCTCGGTTGGGATATTATATACGTCTACAGCGTTATATATCCTAACCTAAGCCAGGCTAACATCTCGGATGCAGTATTTTACAACGTTCCTGGCGGATCGGCCTCTACTTCTCGGTGGGAACATTATATTCGTCTATAACGTAATGTAACCTAACCTAACACATCTAGCCCCTCGCTGGTAATGTTTTACAGAATCCCGTTCGTGTCGTCCCGTACGTCTCGGTTGGGACATTATATACGTCTATAGCGTTATATATCCTAACTTAAGGCAGGCTATCATCTCGGATGTAGTATTTTACAACATTCCTGGCGGGTCGGCCTCTACTTCTCGGTGGGAACATTATATACGTCTATAACGTAATATAACCTAACCTAACACATCTAGCTAGTCGCTTTAATGTTTCACAGAATCCCGTTCGTGTCGTCCCGTTCGTCTCAGTTGGGACATTATATACGTCTATAGCGTTATATAACCTAACTTAAGGCAGGCTATCATCTCGGATGTAGTATTTTACAACGTTCCTGGCGGATCGGCCTCTACTTCTCGGTGGGAACATTATATTCGTCTGTAACGTAATATAACCTAACCTAACACATCTAGCCCTTCGCTGGTAATGTTTTACAGAATCCCGTTCGTGTCGTCCCGTACGTCTCGGTTGGGATATTATATACGTCTATAGCGTTATATATCCTAACCTAAGGCAGGCTATCATCTCGGATGTAGTATTTTACAACATTCCTGGCGTATCGGCCCCTACTTCTCGGAGGGAACATTATATACGTCTATAACGTATCATAACCTAACCTAACCCATCTAGCCCCTCGCTGGTAATGTTTTACAGAATCCCGTTCCTGTCGTCCCGTACGTCTCGGTTGGGACGTTATGAACGTCTACAGCGATATATATCCTAACCTAAGGCAGGCTAACATCTCAGCTGTAGTATATTACATCATTCCTGGCGTATCGGCCTCTACTTCTCGGTGGAAACATTATATACGTCTATAACGTAATATAACCTAACCTAACACATCTAGCCCCTCGCTGGTAATGTTTTACAGAATCCCGTTCGTGTCGTCTCGTACGTCTCGGTTGGGATATTATATACGTCTATGGCATTATATATCCTAACCTAAGGCAGGCTAACATCTCGGATGTAGTATATTACATCATTCCTGGCGTATCGACCACTACATCTCGGTGGAAACATTATATACGTCTATAACGTAATGTAACCTAACCTAACACATCTAGCTCCTCGCTGGTAATGTTTTACAAAATCCCGTTCGTGTCGTCCCGTACGTCTCGGTTGGGATATTATATACGTCTATAGCATTATATATCCTAACCTAAGGCAGGCTAACATCTCGGATGTAGTATATTACATCATTCCTGGCGTATCGACCACTACTTCTCGGTGGAAACATTATATACGTCTATAACGTAATATAACCTAACATAACACATCTAGCTAGTCGCTTTAATGTTTCACAGAATCCCGTTCGTGTCGTCCCGTTCGTCTCGGTTGGGACATTATATACGTCTATAGCGTTATATATCCTAACTTAAGGCAGGCTATCACCTCGGATGTAGTATTTTACAATGTTCCTGGCGGATCGGCCTCTACTTCTCGGTGGGAACATTATATTCGTCTATAACGTAATATAACCTAACCTAACACATCTAGCCCCTCGCTGGTAATGTTTTACAGAATCCCGTTCGTGTCGTCCCGTACGTCTCGGTTGGGATATTATATACGTCTATAGCGTTATATATCCTAACCTAAGGCAGGCTGTCATCTCGGATGTAGTATTTTACAACATTCCTGGCGTATCGGCCCCTACTTCTCGGTGGGAACATTATATACGTCTATAACGTATCATAACCTAACCTAACCCATCTAGCCCCTCGCTGGTAATGTTTTACAGAATCCCGTTCCTGTCGTACCGTACGTCTCGGTTGGGACGTTATGAACGTCTACAGCGATATATATCCTAACCTAAGGCAGGCTAACATCTCAGCTGTAGTATATTACATCATTCCTGGCGTATCGGCCTCTACTTCTCGGTGGAAACATTATATACGTCTATAACGTAATATAACCTAACCTAACACATCTAGCCCCTCGCTGGTAATGTTTTACAGAATCCCGTTCGTGTCGTCCCGTACGTCTCGGTTGGGATATTATATACGTCTATGGCATTATATATTCTAACCTAAGGCAGGCTAACATCTCGGATGTAGTATATTACATCATTCCTGGCGTATCGACCACTACTTCTCGGTGGAAACATTATATACGTCTATAACGTAATATAACCTAACCTAACACATCTAGCTAGTCGCTTTAATGTTTCACAGAATCCCGTTCGTGTCGTCCCGTTCGTCTCGGTTGGGACATTATATACGTCTATAGCGTTATATATCCTAACCTAAGGCAGGCTATCATCTCGGATGTAGTATTTTACAACATTCCTGGCGTATCGGCCCCTACTTCTCGGTGGGAACATTATATACGTCTATAACGTATCATAACCTAACCTAACCCATCTAGCCCCTCGCTGGTAGTGTTTTACAGAATCCCGTTCCTGTCGTCCCGTACGTCTCGGTTGGGACGTTATGAACGTCTACAGCGATATATATCCTAACCTAAGGCAGGCTAACATCTCAGCTGTAGTATATTACATCATTCCTGGCGTATCGGCCTCTACTTCTCGGTGGAAACATTATATACGTCTATAACGTAATATAACCTAACCTAACACATCTAGCCCCTCGCTGGTAATGTTTTACAGAATGCCGTTCGTGTCGTCCCGTACGTCTCGGTTGGGATATTATATACGTCTATGGCATTATATATCCTAACCTAAGGCAGGCTAACATCTCTGATGTAGTATATTACATCATTCCTGGCGTATCGACCACTACTTCTCGGTGGAAACATTATATACGTCTATAACGTAATATAACCTAACCTAACACATCTAGCTAGTCGCTTTAATGTTTCACAGAATCCCGTTCGTGTCGTCCCGTACGTCTCGGTTGGGATATTATATACGTCTATAGCGTTATATATCCTAACCTAAGGCAGGCTGTCATCTCGGATGTAGTATTTTACAACATTCCTGGTGTATCGGCCCCTACTTCTCGGTGGGAACATTATATACGTCTATAACGTATCATAACCTAACCTAACCCATCTAGCCCCTCGCTGGTAATGTTTTACAGAATCCCGTTCCTGTCGTCCCGTACGTCTCGGTTGGGACGTTATGAACGTCTACAGCGATATATATCCTAACCTAAGGCAGGCTAACATCTCAGCTGTAGTATATTACATCATTCCTGGCGTATCGGCCTCTACTTCTCGGTGGAAACATTATATACGTCTATAACGTAATATAACCTAACCTAACACATCTAGCCCCTCGCTGGTAATGTTTTACAGAATCCCGTTCGTGTCGTCCCGTACGTCTCGGTTGGGATATTATATACGTCTATGGCATTATATATTCTAACCTAAGGCAGGCTAACATCTCGGATGTAGTATATTACATCATTCCTGGCGTATCGACCACTACTTCTCGGTGGAAACATTATATACGTCTATAACGTAATATAACCTAACCTAACACATCTAGCTAGTCGCTTTAATGTTTCACAGTATTCCGTTCGTGTCGTCCCGTTCGTCTCGGTTGGGACATTATATACGTCTATAGCGTTATATATCCTAACTTAAGGCAGGCTATCATCTCGGATGTAGTATTTTACAACAGTCCTGGCGTATCGGCCCCTACTTCTCGGTGGGAACATTATATACGTCTATAACGTAACATAACGCAACCTAACCCATCTAGCCCCTCGCTGGTAATGTATTACAGAATCCCGTTCCTGTTGTGCCGTACGTCTCGGTTGGGATATTATATACGTCTATAGCGTTATATATCCTAACCTAAGGAAGGCTATCTTCTCGTAACGTAATATAACCTAACCTAACACATCTAGCCCTTCGCTGGTAATGTTTTACAGAATCCCGTTCGTGTCGTCCCGTACGTCTCGGTTGGGATATTATATACGTCTATAGCGTTATATATCCTAACCTAAGGCAGGCTATCATCTCGGATGTAGTATTTTACAACATTCCTGGCGTATCGGCCCCTACTTCTCGGTGGGAACATTATATACGTCTATAACGTATCATAACCTAACCTAACCCATCTAGCCCCTCGCTGGTAATGTTTTACAGAATCCCGTTCCTGTCGTCCCGTACGTCTCGGTTGGGACGTTATGAACGTCTACAGCGATATATATCCTAACCTAAGGCAGGCTAACATCTCAGCTGTAGTATATTACATCATTCCTGGCGTATCGGCCTCTACTTCTCAGTGGAAACATGGAAACAACAGATGTTTTACAGAATCCCGTTCGTGTCGTCTCGTACGTCTCGGTTGGGATATTATATACGTCTATGGCATTATATATCCTAACCTAAGGCAGGCTAACATCTCGGATGTAGTATATTACATCATTCCTGGCGTATCGACCACTACATCTCGGTGGAAACATTATATACGTCTATAACGTAATATAACCTAACCTAACACATCTAGCTAGTCGCTTTAATGTTTCACAGAATTCCGCTCGTGTCGTCACGTACGTCTCGGTTGGGACATTATATACGTCTACAGCGTTATATATCCTAACCTAAGGCAGGCTATCTTCTCGGATGCAGTATTTTACAAAATTCCTGGCGTATCGGCCCATACTTCTCGGTGGGAACATTATATTCGTCTATAACATAATATAACCTATCCTAACACATCTAGCCCCTCGCTGGTAATGTTTTACAGAATCCCGTTCGTGTCGTCCCGTTCGTCTCGGTTGGGACATTATATACGTCTATAGCGTTATATATCCTAACTTAAGGCAGGCTATCATCTCGGATGTAGTATTTTACAACGTTCCTGGCGGATCGGCCTCTACTTCTCGGTGGGAACATTATATTCGTCTATAACGTAATATAACCTAACCTAACACATCTAGCCCCTCGCTGGTAATGTTTTACAGAATCCCGTTCCTGTCGTCCCGTACGTCTCGGTTGGGACGTTATGAACGTCTACAGCGATATATATCCTAACCTAAGGCAGGCTAACATCTCAGCTGTAGTATATTACATCATTCCTGGCGTATCGGCCTCTACTTCTCGGTGGAAACATTATATACGTCTATAACGTAATATAACGTAACCTAACACATCTAGCCCCTCGCTGGTAATGTTTTACAGAATCCCGTTCGTGTCGTCTCGTACGTCTCGGTTGGGATATTATATACGTCTATGGCATTATATATCCTAACCTAAGGCAGGCTAACATCTCAGCTGTAGTATATTACATCATTCCTGGCGTATCGACCACTACATCTCGGTGGAAACATTATATACGTTTATAACGTAATATAACCTAACCTAACACATCTAGCTAGTCGCTTTAATGTTTCACAGAATTCCGTTCGTGTCGTCCCGTTCGTCTCGGTTGGGACATTATATACGTCTATAGCGTTATATATCCTAACTTAAGGCAGGCTACCATCTCGGATGTAGTATTTTACAACATTCCTGGCGGGTCGGCCTCTACTTCTCGGTGGGAACATTATATACGTCTATAACGTAATATAACCTAACCTAACATATCTAGCTCCTCGCTGGTAATGTTTTACAAAATCCCGTTCGTGTCGTCCCGTACGTCTCGGTTGGGATATTATATACGTCTATAGCATTATATATCCTAACCTAAGGCAGGCTAACATCTCGGATGTAGTATATTACATCATTCCTGGCGTATCGACCACTACTTCTCGGTGGAAACATTATATACGTCTATAACGTAATATAACCTAACCTAACACATCTAGCCCCTCGCTGGTAATGTTTTACAGAATCCCGTTCGTGTCGTCCCGTACGTCTCGGTTGGGATATTATATACGTCTATAGCGTTATATATCCTAACCTAAGGCAGGCTGTCATCTCGGATGTAGTATTTTACAACATTCCTGGCGTATCGGCCCCTACTTCTCGGTGGGAACATTATATACGTCTATAACGTATCATAACCTAACCTAACCCATCTAGCCCCTCGCTGGTAATGTTTTACAGAATCCCGTTCCTGTCGTACCGTACGTCTCGGTTGGGACGTTATGAACGTCTACAGCGATATATATCCTAACCTAAGGCAGGCTAACATCTCAGCTGTAGTATATTACATCATTCCTGGCGTATCGGCCTCTACTTCTCGGTGGAAACATTATATACGTCTATAACGTAATATAACCTAACCTAACACATCTAGCCCCTCGCTGGTAATGTTTTACAGAATCCCGTTCGTGTCGTCCCGTACGTCTCGGTTGGGATATTGTATACGTCTATGGCATTATATATTCTAACCTAAGGCAGGCTAACATCTCGGATGTAGTATATTACATCATTCCTGGCGTATCGACCACTACTTCTCGGTGGAAACATTATATACGTCTATAACGTAATATAACCTAACCTAACACATCTAGCTAGTCGCTTTAATGTTTCACAGAATCCCGTTCGTGTCGTCCCGTTCGTCTCGGTTGGGACATTATATACGTCTATAGCGTTATATATCCTAACCTAAGGCAGGCTATCATCTCGGATGTAGTATTTTACAACATTCCTGGCGTATCGGCCCCTACTTCTCGGTGGGAACATTATATACGTCTATAACGTATCATAACCTAACCTAACCCATCTAGCCCCTCGCTGGTAGTGTTTTACAGAATCCCGTTCCTGTCGTCCCGTACGTCTCGGTTGGGACGTTATGAACGTCTACAGCGATATATATCCTAACCTAAGGCAGGCTAACATCTCAGCTGTAGTATATTACATCATTCCTGGCGTATCGGCCTCTACTTCTCGGTGGAAACATTATATACGTCTATAACGTAATATAACCTAACCTAACACATCTAGCCCCTCGCTGGTAATGTTTTACAGAATGCCGTTCGTGTCGTCCCGTACGTCTCGGTTGGGATATTATATACGTCTATGGCATTATATATCCTAACCTAAGGCAGGCTAACATCTCGGATGTAGTATATTACATCATTCCTGGCGTATCGACCACTACTTCTCGGTGGAAACATTATATACGTCTATAACGTAATATAACCTAACCTAACACATCTAGCTAGTCGCTTTAATGTTTCACAGAATCCCGTTCGTGTCGTCCCGTACGTCTCGGTTGGGATATTATATACGTCTATAGCGTTATATATCCTAACCTAAGGCAGGCTGTCATCTCGGATGTAGTATTTTACAACATTCCTGGTGTATCGGCCCCTACTTCTCGGTGGGAACATTATATACGTCTATAACGTATCATAACCTAACCTAACCCATCTAGCCCCTCGCTGGTAATGTTTTACAGAATCCCGTTCCTGTCGTCCCGTACGTCTCGGTTGGGACGTTATGAACGTCTACAGCGATATATATCCTAACCTAAGGCAGGCTAACATCTCAGCTGTAGTATATTACATCATTCCTGGCGTATCGGCCTCTACTTCTCGGTGGAAACATTATATACGTCTATAACGTAATATAACCTAACCTAACACATCTAGCCCCTCGCTGGTAATGTTTTACAGAATCCCGTTCGTGTCGTCCCGTACGTCTCGGTTGGGATATTATATACGTCTATGGCATTATATATTCTAACCTAAGGCAGGCTAACATCTCGGATGTAGTATATTACATCATTCCTGGCGTATCGACCACTACTTCTCGGTGGAAACATTATATACGTCTATAACGTAATATAACCTAACCTAACACATCTAGCTAGTCGCTTTAATGTTTCACAGTATTCCGTTCGTGTCGTCCCGTTCGTCTCGGTTGGGACATTATATACGTCTATAGCGTTATATATCCTAACTTAAGGCAGGCTATCATCTCGGATGTAGTATTTTACAACAGTCCTGGCGTATCGGCCCCTACTTCTCGGTGGGAACATTATATACGTCTATAACGTAACATAACGCAACCTAACCCATCTAGCCCCTCGCTGGTAATGTATTACAGAATCCCGTTCCTGTTGTGCCGTACGTCTCGGTTGGGATATTATATACGTCTATAGCGTTATATATCCTAACCTAAGGAAGGCTATCTTCTCGTAACGTAATATAACCTAACCTAACACATCTAGCCCTTCGCTGGTAATGTTTTACAGAATCCCGTTCGTGTCGTCCCGTACGTCTCGGTTGGGATATTATATACGTCTATAGCGTTATATATCCTAACCTAAGGCAGGCTATCATCTCGGATGTAGTATTTTACAACATTCCTGGCGTATCGGCCCCTACTTCTCGGTGGGAACATTATATACGTCTATAACGTATCATAACCTAACCTAACCCATCTAGCCCCTCGCTGGTAATGTTTTACAGAATCCCGTTCCTGTCGTCCCGTACGTCTCGGTTGGGACGTTATGAACGTCTACAGCGATATATATCCTAACCTAAGGCAGGCTAACATCTCAGCTGTAGTATATTACATCATTCCTGGCGTATCGGCCTCTACTTCTCAGTGGAAACATGGAAACAACAGATGTTTTACAGAATCCCGTTCGTGTCGTCTCGTACGTCTCGGTTGGGATATTATATACGTCTATGGCATTATATATCCTAACCTAAGGCAGGCTAACATCTCGGATGTAGTATATTACATCATTCCTGGCGTATCGACCACTACATCTCGGTGGAAACATTATATACGTCTATAACGTAATATAACCTAACCTAACACATCTAGCTAGTCGCTTTAATGTTTCACAGAATTCCGCTCGTGTCGTCACGTACGTCTCGGTTGGGACATTATATACGTCTACAGCGTTATATATCCTAACCTAAGGCAGGCTATCTTCTCGGATGCAGTATTTTACAAAATTCCTGGCGTATCGGCCCATACTTCTCGGTGGGAACATTATATTCGTCTATAACATAATATAACCTATCCTAACACATCTAGCCCCTCGCTGGTAATGTTTTACAGAATCCCGTTCGTGTCGTCCCGTTCGTCTCGGTTGGGACATTATATACGTCTATAGCGTTATATATCCTAACTTAAGGCAGGCTATCATCTCGGATGTAGTATTTTACAACGTTCCTGGCGGATCGGCCTCTACTTCTCGGTGGGAACATTATATTCGTCTATAACGTAATATAACCTAACCTAACACATCTAGCCCCTCGCTGGTAATGTTTTACAGAATCCCGTTCCTGTCGTCCCGTACGTCTCGGTTGGGACGTTATGAACGTCTACAGCGATATATATCCTAACCTAAGGCAGGCTAACATCTCAGCTGTAGTATATTACATCATTCCTGGCGTATCGGCCTCTACTTCTCGGTGGAAACATTATATACGTCTATAACGTAATATAACGTAACCTAACACATCTAGCCCCTCGCTGGTAATGTTTTACAGAATCCCGTTCGTGTCGTCTCGTACGTCTCGGTTGGGATATTATATACGTCTATGGCATTATATATCCTAACCTAAGGCAGGCTAACATCTCAGCTGTAGTATATTACATCATTCCTGGCGTATCGACCACTACATCTCGGTGGAAACATTATATACGTTTATAACGTAATATAACCTAACCTAACACATCTAGCTAGTCGCTTTAATGTTTCACAGAATTCCGTTCGTGTCGTCCCGTTCGTCTCGGTTGGGACATTATATACGTCTATAGCGTTATATATCCTAACTTAAGGCAGGCTACCATCTCGGATGTAGTATTTTACAACATTCCTGGCGGGTCGGCCTCTACTTCTCGGTGGGAACATTATATACGTCTATAACGTAATATAACCTAACCTAACATATCTAGCTCCTCGCTGGTAATGTTTTACAAAATCCCGTTCGTGTCGTCCCGTACGTCTCGGTTGGGATATTATATACGTCTATAGCATTATATATCCTAACCTAAGGCAGGCTAACATCTCGGATGTAGTATATTACATCATTCCTGGCGTATCGACCACTACTTCTCGGTGGAAACATTATATACGTCTATAACGTAATATAACCTAACATAACACATCTAGCTAGTCGCTTTAATGTTTCACAGAATCCCGTTCGTGTCGCCCCGTTCGTCTCGGTTGGGACATTATATACGTCTATAGCGTTATATATCCTAACTTAAGGCAGGCTATCATCTCGGATGTAGTATTTTACAACGTTCCTGGCGGATCGGCCTCTACTTCTCGGTGGGAACATTATATTCGTCTATAACGTAATATAACCTAACCTAACACATCTAGCCCCTCGCTGGTAATGTTTTACAGAATCCCGTTCGTGTCGTCCCGTACGTCTCGGTTGGGATATTATATACGTCTATAGCGTTATATATCCTAACCTAAGGCAGGCTGTCATCTCGGATGTAGTATTTTACAACATTCCTGGCGTATCGGCCCCTACTTCTCGGTGGGAACATTATATACGTCTATAACGTATCATAACCTAACCTAACCCATCTAGCCCCTCGCTGGTAATGTTTTACAGAATCCCGTTCCTGTCGTCCCGTACGTCTCGGTTGGGACGTTATGAACGTCTACAGCGATATATATCCTAACCTAAGGCAGGCTAACATCTCAGCTGTAGTATATTACATCATTCCTGGCGTATCGGCCTCTACTTCTCGGTGGAAACATTATATACGTCTATAACGTAATATAACCTAACCTAACACATCTAGCCCCTCGCTGGTAATGTTTTACAGAATCCCGTTCGTGTCGTCCCGTACGTCTCGGTTGGGATATTATATACGTCTATAGCATTATATATCCTAACCTAAGGCAGGCTAACATCTCGGATGTAGTATATTACATCATTCCTGGCGTATCGACCACTACTTCTCGGTGGAAACATTATATACGTCTATAACGTAATATAACCTAACATAACACATCTAGCTAGTCGCTTTAATGTTTCACAGAATCCCGTTCGTGTCGTCCCGTTCGTCTCGGTTGGGACATTATATACGTCTATAGCGTTATATATCCTAACTTAAGGCAGGCTATCATCTCGGATGTAGTATTTTACAACGTTCCTGGCGGATCGGCCTCTACTTCTCGGTGGGAACATTATATTCGTCTATAACGTAATATAACCTAACCTAACACATCTAGCCCCTCGCTGGTAATGTTTTACAGAATCCCGTTCGTGTCGTCCCGTACGTCTCGGTTGGGATATTATATACGTCTATAGCGTTATATATCCTAACCTAAGGCAGGCTGTCATCTCGGATGTAGTATTTTACAACATTCCTGGCGTATCGGCCCCTACTTCTCGGTGGGAACATTATATACGTCTATAACGTATCATAACCTAACCTAACCCATCTAGCCCCTCGCTGGTAATGTTTTACAGAATCCCGTTCCTGTCGTCCCGTACGTCTCGGTTGGGACGTTATGAACGTCTACAGCGATATATATCCTAACCTAAGGCAGGCTAACATCTCAGCTGTAGTATATTACATCATTCCTGGCGTATCGGCCTCTACTTCTCGGTGGAAACATTATATACGTCTATAACGTAATATAACCTAACCTAACACATCTAGCCCCTCGCTGGTAATGTTTTACAGAATCCCGTTCGTGTCGTCCCGTACGTCTCGGTTGGGATATTATATACGTCTATGGCATTATATATTCTAACCTAAGGCAGGCTAACATCGCGGATGTAGTATATTACATCATTCCTGGCGTATCGACCGCTACTTCTCGGTGGAAACATTATATACGTCTATAACGTAATATAACCTAACCTAACACATCTAGCTAGTCGCTTTAATGTTTCACAGAATCCCGTTCGTGTCGTCCCGTTCGTCTCGGTTGGGACATTATATACGTCTATAGCGTTATATATCCTAACCTAAGGCAGGCTATCATCTCGGATGTAGTATTTTACAACATTCCTGGCGTATCGGCCCCTACTTCTCGGTGGGAACATTATATACGTCTATAACGTATCATAACCTAACCTAACCCATCTAGCCCCTCGCTGGTAATGTTTTACAGAATCCCGTTCCTGTCGTCCCGTACGTCTCGGTTGGGACGTTATGAACGTCTACAGCGATATATATCCTAACCTAAGGCAGGCTAACATCTCGGATGTAGTATATTACATCATTCCTGGCGTATCGACCACTACTTCTCGGTGGGAACATTATATACGTCTATAACGTATCATAACCTAACCTAACCCATCTAGCCCCTCGCTGGTAATGTTTTACAGAATCCCGTTCCTGTCGTCCCGTACGTCTCGGTTGGGACGTTATGAACGTCTACAGCGATATATATCCTAACCTAAGGCAGGCTAACATCTCAGCTGTAGTATATTACATCATTCCTGGCGTATCGGCCTCTACTTCTCGGTGGAAACATTATACACGTCTATAACGTAATATAACCTAACCTAACACATCTAGCCCCTCGCTGGTAATGTTTTACAGAATCCCGTTCGTGTCGTCTCGTACGTCTCGGTTGGGATATTATATACGTCTATGGCATTATATATCCTAACCTAAGGCAGGCTAACATCTCGGATGTAGTATATTACATCATTCCTGGCGTATCGACCACTACATCTCGGTAGAAACATTATATACGTCTATAACGTAATATAACCTAACCTAACACATCTAGCTAGTCGCTTTAATGTTTCACAGAATTCCGTTCGTGTCGTCACGTACGTCTCGGTTGGGACATTATATACGTCTACAGCGTTATATATCCTAACCTAAGGCAGGCTATCTTCTCGGATGCAGTATTTTACAAAATTCCTGGCGTATCGGCCCATACTTCTCGGTGGGAACATTATATTCGTCTATAACATAATATAACCTATCCTAACACATCTAGCCCCTCGCTGGTAATGTTTTACAGAATCCCGTTCGTGTCGTCCCGTACGTCTCGGTTGGGATATTATATACGTCTACAGCGTTATATATCCTAACCTAAGCCAGGCTAACATCTCGGATGCAGTATTTTACAACGTTCCTGGCGGATCGGCCTCTACTTCTCGGTGGGAACATTATATTCGTCTATAACGTAATGTAACCTAACCTAACACATCTAGCCCCTCGCTGGTAATGTTTTACAGAATCCCGTTCGTGTCGTCCCGTTCGTCTCGGTTGGGACATTATATACGTCTATAGCGTTATATATCCTAACTTAAGGCAGGCTATTATCTCGGATGTAGTATTTTACAACGTTCCTGGCGGATCGGCCTCTACTTCTCGGTGGGAACATTATATTCGTCTATAACGTAATATAACCTAACCTAACACATCTAGACCCTCGCTGGTAATGTTTTACAGAATCCCGTTCCTGTCGTCCCGTACGTCTCGGTTGGGACGTTATGAACGTCTACAGCGATATATATCCTAACCTAAGGCAGGCTAACATCTCAGCTGTAGTATATTACATCATTCCTGGCGTATCGGCCTCTACTTCTCGGTGGAAACATTATATACGTCTATAACGTAATATAACGTAACCTAACACATCTAGCCCCTCGCTGGTAATGTTTTACAGAATCCCGTTCGTGTCGTCTCGTACGTCTCGGTTGGGATATTATATACGTCTATGGCATTATATATCCTAACCTAAGGCAGGCTAACATCTCGGATGTAGTATATTACATCATTCCTGGCGTATCGACCACTACATCTCGGTGGAAACATTATATACGTCTATAACGTAATATAACCTAACCTAACACATCTAGCTAGTCGCTTTAATGTTTCACAGAATTCCGTTCGTGTCGTCCCGTTCGTCTCGGTTGGGACATTATATACGTCTATAGCGTTATATATCCTAACTTAAGGCAGGCTATCATCTCGGATGTAGTATTTTACAACGTTCCTGGCGGATCGGCCTCTACTTCTCGGTGGGAACATTATATTCGTCTATAACGTAATATAACCTAACCTAACACATCTAGCCCCTCGCTGGTAATGTTTTACAGAATCCCGTTCGTGTCGTCCCGTACGTCTCGGTTGGGATATTATATACGTCTATAGCGTTATATATCCTAACCTAAGGCAGGCTGTCATCTCGGATGTAGTATTTTACAACATTCCTGGCGTATCGGCCCCTACTTCTCGGTGGGAACATTATATACGTCTATAACGTATCATAACCTAACCTAACCCGTCTAGCCCCTCGCTGGTAATGTTTTACAGAATCCCGTTCGTGTCGTCCCGTACGTCTCGGTTGGGATATTATATACGTCTATAGCGTTATATATCCTAACCTAAGGCAGGCTATCATCTCGGATGTAGTATTTTACAACATTCCTGGCGGGTCGGCCTCTACTTCTCGGTGGGAACATTATATACGTCTATAACGTAATATAACCTAACCTAACATATCTAGCTCCTCGCTGGTAATGTTTTACAAAATCCCGTTCGTGTCGTCCCGTACGTCTCGGTTGGGATATTATATACGTCTATGGCATTATATATCCTAACCTAAGGCAGGCTAACATCTCGGATGTAGTATATTACATCATTCCTGGCGTATCGACCACTACTTCTCGGTGGAAACATTATATACGTCTATAACGTAATATATCCTAACCTAACACATCTAGCCCCTCGCTGGTAATGTTTTACAGAATCCCGTTCGTGTCGTCCCGTACCGTCGGTTGGGACATTATATACGTCAATAGCGTTATATATCCTAACTTAAGGCAGGCTATCATCTCGGATGTAGTATTTTACAACATTCCTGGCGGGTCGGCCTCTACTTCTCGGTGGGAACATTATATACGTCTATAACGTAATATAACCTAACCTAACATATCTAGCTCCTCGCTGGTAATGTTTTACAAAATCCCGTTCGTGTCGTCCCGTACGTCTCGGTTGGGATATTATATACGTCTATAGCATTATATATCCTAACCTAAGGCAGGCTAACATCTCGGATGTAGTATATTACATCATTCCTGGCGTATCGACCACTACTTCTCGGTGGAAACATTATATTCGTCTATAACGTAATATAACCTAACCTAACACATCTAGCCCCTCGCTGGTAATGTTTTACAGAATCCCGTTCGTGTCGTCCCGTACGTCTCGTTTGGGATATTATATACGTCTATAGCGTTATATATTCTAACCTAAGGCAGGCTATCATCTCGGATGTAGTATTTTACAACAATCCTGGCGTATCGGCCCCTACTTCTCGGTGGGAACATTATATACGTCTATAACGTATCATAACCTAACCTATCCCATCTAGCCCCTCGCTGGTAATGTTTTACAGAATCCCGTTCCTGTCGTCCCGTACGTCTCGGTTGGGACGTTATGAACGTCTACAGCGATATATATCCTAACCTAAGGCAGGCTAACATCTCAGCTGTAGTATATTACATCATTCCTGGCGTATCGGCCTCTACTTCTCGGTGGAAACATTATATACGTCTATAACGTAATATAACCTAACCTAACACATCTAGCCCCTCGATGGTAATGTTTTACAGAATCCCGTTCCTGTCGTCCCGTACGTCTCGGTTGCGATATTATATACGTCTATGGCATTATATATCCTAACCTAAGGAAGGCTAACGTCTCGGATGTAGTATATTACATCATTCCTGGCGTATCGACCACTACTTCTCGGAGGAAACATTATATACGTCTATAACGTAATATAACCTAACCTAACACATCTAGCTAGTCGCTTTAATGTTTCACAGAATTCCGTTCGTGTCGTCCCGTTCGTCTCGGTTGGGACATTATATACGTCTATAGCGTTATATATCCTAACTTAAGGCAGGCTATCATCTCTGATGTAGTATTTTACAACATTCCTGGCGGGTCGGCCTCTACTTCTCGGTGGGAACATTATATACGTCTATAACGTAATATAACCTAACCTAACATATCTAGCTCCTCGCTGGTAATGTTTTACAAAATCCCGTTCGTGTCGTCCCGTACGTCTCGGTTGGGATATTATATACGTCTATAGCATTATATATCCTAACCTAAGGCAGGCTAACATCTCGGATGTAGTATATTACATCATTCCTGGCGTATCGACAACTACTTCTCGGTGGAAACGTTATATACGTCGATAACGTAATATAACCTAACCTAACACTTATATCTAGTCGCTTTAATGTTTCACAGAATCCCGTTCGTGTCGTCCCGCTCGTCTCGGTTGGGACATTATATACGTCTATAGCGTTATATATCCTAACTTAAGGCAGGCTATCATCTCGGATGTAGTATTTTACAACGTTCCTGGCGGGTCGGCCTCTACTTCTCGGTGGGAACATTATATATGTCTATAACGTAATATAACCTAAACTAACATATCTAGCTCCTCGCTGGTAATGTTTTACAAAATCCCGTTCGTGTCGTCCCGTACGTCTCGGTTGGGATATTATATACGTCTATAGCATTATATATCCTAACCTAAGGCAGGCTAACATCTTGGATGTAGTATATTACATCATTGCTGGCGTATCGACAACTACTTCTCGGTGGAAACGTTATATACGTCTATAACGTAATATAACGTAAGCTAACACATATATCTAGTCGCTTTAATGTTTCACAGAATCCCGTTCGTGTCGTCCCGTTCGTCTCGGTTGGGACATTATATACGTCTATAGCTTTATATATCCTAACTTAAGGCAGGCTATCATCTCGGATGTAGTATTTTACAACGTTCCTGGCGGGTCGGCCTCTACTTCTCGGTGGGAACATTATATACGTCTATAACGTAATATAACCTAACCTAACATATCTAGCTCCTCGCTGGTAATGTTTTACAAAATCCCGTTCGTGTCGTCCCGTACGTCTCGGTTGGGATATTATATACGTCTATAGCATTATATATCCTAACCTAAGGCAGGCTAACATCTCGGATGTAGTATATTACATCATTCCTGGCGTATCGACAACTACTTCTCGGTGGAAACGTTATATACGTCGATAACGTAATATAACCTAACCTAAGACTTATATCTAGTCGCTTTAATGTTTCACAGAATCCCGTTCGTGTCGTCCCGCTCGTCTCGGTTGGGACATTATATACGTCTATAGCGTTATATATCCTAACTTAAGGCAGGCTATCATCTCGGATGTAGTATTTTACAACGTTCCTGGCGGGTCGGCCTCTACTTCTCGGTGGGAACATTATATATGTCTATAACGTAATATAACCTAAACTAACATATCTAGCTCCTCGCTGGTAATGTTTTACAAAATCCCGTTCGTGTCGTCCCGTACGTCTCGGTTGGGATATTATATACGTCTATAGCATTATATATCCTAACCTAAGGCAGGCTAACATCTTGGATGTAGTATATTACATCATTGCTGGCGTATCGACAACTACTTCTCGGTGGAAACGTTATATACGTCTATAACGTAATATAACGTAAGCTAACACATATATCTAGTCGCTTTAATGTTTCACAGAATCCCGTTCGTGTCGTCCCGTTCGTCTCGGTTGGGACATTATATACGTCTATAGCTTTATATATCCTAACTTAAGGCAGGCTATCATCTCGGATGTAGTATTTTACAACGTTCCTGGCGGGTCGGCCTCTACTTCTCGGTGGGAACATTATAATCGTCTATAACGTAATATAACCTAACCTGACACATCTAGCCCCTCGCTGGTAATGTTTTACAGAATCCCGTTCGTGTCGTCCCGTACGTCTCGGTTGGGATATTATATACGTCTATAGCGTTATATATCCTAACCTAAGGCAGGCTATCATCTCGGATGTAGTATTTTACAGCATTCCTGGCGGGTCGGCCTCTACTTCTCGGTGGGAACATTATATACGTCTATAACGTAATATAACCTAACCTAACATATCTAGCTCCTCGCTGGTAATGTTTTACAAAATCCCGTTCGTGTCGTCCCGTACGTCTCGGTTGGGATATTATATACGTCTATGGCATTATATATCCTAACCTAAGGCAGGCTAACATCTCGGATGTAGTATATTACATCATTCCTGGCGTATCGACCACTACATCTCGGTGGAAACATTATATACGTCTATAACGTAATATAACCTAACCTAACACATCTAGCTAGTCGCTTTAATGTTTCACAGAATTCCGTTCGTGTCGTCCCGTTCGTCTCGGTTGGGGCATTATATACGTCTATAGCGTTATATATCCTAACTTAAGGCAGGCTATCATCTCGGATGTAGTATTTTACAACATTCCTGGCGGGTCGGCCTCTACTTCTCGGTGGGAACATTATATACGTCTATAACGTAATATAACCTAACCTAACATATCTAGCTCCTCGCTGGTAATGTTTTACAAAATCCCGTTCGTGTCGTCCCGTACGTCTCGGTTGGGATATTATATACGTCTATAGCATTATATATCCTAACCTAAGGCAGGCTAACATCTCGGATGTAGTATATTACATCATTCCTGGCGTATCGACCACTACTTCTCGGTGGAAACATTATATACGTCTATAACGTAATATAACCTAACCTAACACATCTAGCTAGTCGCTTTAATGTTTCACAGAATCCCGTTCGTGTCGTCCCGTTCGTCTCGGTTGGGACATTATATACGTCTATAGCGTTATATATCTTAACTTAAGGCAGGCTATCATCTCGGATGTAGTATTTTACAACGTTCCTGGCGGATCGGCCTCTACTTCTCGGTGGGAACATTATATTCGTCTATAACGTAATATAACCTAACCTAACACATCTAGCCCCTCGCTGGTAATGTTTTACAGAATCCCGTTCGTGTCGTCCCGTACGTCTCGGTTGGGATATTATATACGTCTATAGCGTTATATATCCTAACCTAAGGCAGGCTGTCATCTCGGATGTAATATTTTACAACATTCCTGGCGTATCGGCCCCTACTTCTCGGTGGGAACATTATATACGTCTATAACGTATCATAACCTAACCTAACCCATCTAGCCCCTCGCTGGTAATGTTTTACAGAATCCCGTTCCTGTCGTCCCGTACGTCTCGGTTGGGACGTTATGAACGTCTACAGCGATATATATCCTAACCTAAGGCAGGCTAACATCTCAGCTGTAGTATATTACATCATTCCTGGCGTATCGGCCTCTACTTCTCGGTGGAAACATTATATACGTCTATAACGTAATATAACCTAACCTAACACATCTAGCCCCTCGCTGGTAATGTTTTACAGAATCCCGTTCGTGTCGTCCCGTACGTCTCGGTTGGGATATTATATACGTCTATGGCATTATATATTCTAACCTAAGGCAGGCTAACATCTCGGATGTAGTATATTACATCATTCCTGGCGTATCGACCACTACTTCTCGGTGGAAACATTATATACGTCTATAACGTAATATAACCTAACCTAACACATCTAGCTAGTCGCTTTAATGTTTCACAGAATCCCGTTCGTGTCGTCCCGTTCGTTTCGGTTGGGACATTATATACGTCTATAGCGTTATATATCCTAACCTAAGGCAGGCTATCATCTCGGATGTAGTATTTTACAACATTCCTGGCGTATTGGCCCCTACTTCTCGGTGGGAACATTATATACGTCTATAACGTATCATAACCTAACCTAACCCATCTAGCCCCTCGCTGGTAATGTTTTACAGAATCCCGTTCCTGTCGTCCCGTACGTCTCGGTTGGGACGTTATGAACGTCTACAGCGATATATATCCTAACCTAAGGCAGGCTAACATCTCAGCTGTAGTATATTACATCATTCCTGGCGTATCGGCCTCTACTTCTCGGTGGAAACATTATATACGTCTATAACGTAATATAACCTAACCTAACACATCTAGCCCCTCGCTGGTAATGTTTTACAGAATCCCGTTCGTGTCGTCTCGTACGTCTCGGTTGGGATATTATATACGTCTATGGCATTATATATCCTAACCTAAGGCAGGCTAACATCTCGGATGTAGTATATTACATCATTCCTGGCGTATCGACCACTACATCTCGGTGGAAACATTATATACGTCTATAACGTAATATAACCTAACCTAACACATCTAGCTAGTCGCTTTAATGTTTCACAGAATTCCGTTCGTGTCGTCACGTACGTCTCGGTTGGGACATTATATACGTCTACAGCGTTATATATCCTAACCTAAGGCAGGCTATCTTCTCGGATGCAGTATTTTACAAAATTCCTGGCGTATCGGCCCATACTTCTCGGTGGGAACATTATATTCGTCTATAACATAATATAACCTATCCTAACACATCTAGCCCCTCGCTGGTTATGTTTTACAGAATCCCGTTCGTGTCGTCCCGTACGTCTCGGTTGGGATATTATATACGTCTACAGCGTTATATATCCTAACCTAAGCCAGGCTAACATCTCGGATGCAGTATTTTACAACGTTCCTGGCGGATCGGCCTCTACTTCTCGGTGGGAACATTATATTCGTCTATAACGTAACGTAACCTAACCTAACACATCTAGCCCCTCGCTGGTAATGTTTTATAGAATCCCGTTCGTGTCGTCCCGTTCGTCTCGGTTGGGACATTATATACGTCTATAGCGTTATATATCCTAACTTAAGGCAGGCTATTATCTCGGATGTAGTATTTTACAACGTTCCTGGCGGATCGGCCTCTACTTCTCGGTGGGAACATTATATTCGTCTATAACGTAATATAACCTAACCTAACACATCTAGCCCCTCGCTGGTAATGTTTTACAGAATCCCGTTCCTGTCGTCCCGTACGTCTCGGTTGGGACGTTATGAACGTCTACAGCGATATATATCCTAACCTAAGGCAGGCTAACATCTCAGCTGTAGTATATTACATCATTCCTGGCGTATCGGCCTCTACTTCTCGGTGGAAACATTATATACGTCTATAACGTAATATAACGTAACCTAACACATCTAGCCCCTCGCTGGTAATGTTTTACAGAATCCCGTTCGTGTCGTCTCGTACGTCTCGGTTGGGATATTATATACGTCTATGACATTATATATCCTAACCTAAGGCAGGCTAACATCTCGGATGTAGTATATTACATCATTCCTGGCGTATCGACCACTACATCTCGGTGGAAACATTATATACGTCTATAACATAATATAACCTATCCTAACACATCTAGCCCCTCGCTGGTAATGTTTTACAGAATACTGTTCGTGTCGTCCCGTACGTCTCGGTTGGGATATTATATACGTCTACAGCGTTATATATCCTAACCTAAGCCAGGCTAACATCTCGGATGCAGTATTTTACAACGTTCCTGGCGGATCGGCCTCTACTTCTCGGTGGGAACATTATATTCGTCTATAACGTAATGTAACCTAACCTAACACATCTAGCCCCTCGCTGGTAATGTTTTACAGAATCCCGTTCGTGTCATCCCGTACGTCTCGGTTGGGACATTATATACGTCTATAGCGTTATATATCCTAACCTAAGGCAGGCTAACATCTCGGATGTAGTATATTACATCATTCCTGGCGTATCGACCACTACTTCTCGGTGGAAACATTATATACGTCTATAACGTAATATAACCTAACCTAACACATCTAGCTAGTCGCTTTAATGTTTCACAGAATCCCGTTCGTGTCGTCCCGTTCGTCTCAGTTGGGACATTATATACGTCTATAGCGTTATATATCCTAACTTAAGGCAGGCTATCATCTCGGATGTAGTACTTTACAACGTTCCTGGCGGATCGGCCTCTACTTCTCGGTGGGAACATTATATTCGTCTGTAACGTAATATAACCTAACCTAACACATCTAGCCCTTCGCTGGTAATGTTTTACAGAATCCCGTTCGTGTCGTCCCGTACGTCTCGGTTGGGATATTATATACGTCTATAGCGTTATATATCCTAACATAAGGCAGGCTATCATCTCGGATGTAGTATTTTACAACATTCCTGGCGTATCGGCCCCTACTTCTCGGTGGGAACATTATATACGTCTATAACGTATCATAACCTAACCTAACCCATCTAGCCCCTCGCTGGTAATGTTTTACAGAATCCCGTTCCTGTCGTCCCGTACGTCTCGGTTGGGACGTTATGAACGTCTACAGCGATATATATCCTAACCTAAGGCAGGCTAACATCTCAGCTGTAGTATATTACATCATTCCTGGCGTATCGGCCTCTACTTCTCGGTGGAAACATTATATACGTCTATAACGTAATATAACCTAACCTAACACATCTAGCCCCTCGCTGGTAATGTTTTACAGAATCCCGTTCGTGTCGTCTCGTACGTCTCGGTTGGGATATTATATACGTCTATGGCATTATATATCCTAACCTAAGGCAGGCTAACATCTCGGATGTAGTATATTACATCATTCCTGGCGTATCGACCACTACATCTCGGTGGAAACATTATATACGTCTATAACGTAATATAACCTAACCTAACACATCTAGCTAGTCGCTTTAATGTTTCACAGAATTCCGTTCGTGTCGTCACGTACGTCTCGGTTGGGACATTATATACGTCTACAGCGTTATATATCCTAACCTAAGGCAGGCTATCTTCTCGGATGCAGTATTTTACAAAATTCCTGGCGTATCGGCCCATACTTCTCGGTGGGAACATTATATTCGTCTATAACATAATATAACCTATCCTAACACATCTAGCCCCTCGCTGGTAATGTTTTACAGAATCCCGTTCGTGTCGTCCCGTACGTCTCAGTTGGGATATTATATACGTCTACAGCGTTATATATCCTAACCTAAGCCAGGCTAACATCTCGGATGCAGTATTTTACAACGTTCCTGGCGGATCGGCCTCTACTTCTCGGTGGGAACATTATATTCGTCTATAACGTAATGTAACCTAACCTAACACATCTAGCCCCTCGCTGGTAATGTTTTACAGAATCCCGTTCGTGTCGTCCCGTTCGTCTCGGTTGGGACATTATATACGTCTATAGCGTTATATATCCTAACTTAAGGCAGGCTATTATCTCGGATGTAGTATTTTACAACGTTCCTGGCGGATCGGCCTCTACTTCTCGGTGGGAACATTATATTCGTCTATAACGTAATATAACCTAACCTAACACATCTAGCCCCTCGCTGGTAATGTTTTACAGAATCCCGTTCCTGTCGTCCCGTACGTCTCGGTTGGGACGTTATGAACGTCTACAGCGATATATATCCTAACCTAAGGCAGGCTAACATCTCAGCTGTAGTATATTACATCATTCCTGGCGTATCGGCCTCTACTTCTCGGTGGGAACATTATATACGTCTATAACGTAATATAACCTAACCTAACATATCTAGCTCCTCGCTGGTAATGTTTTACAAAATCCCGTTCGTGTCGTCCCGTACGTCTCGGTTGGGATATTATATACGTCTATGGCATTATATATCCTAACCTAAGGCAGGCTAACATCTCGGATGTAGTATATTACATCATTCCTGGCGTATCGACCACTACATCACGGTGGAAACATTATATACGTCTATAACGTAATATAACCTAACCTAACACATCTAGCTAGTCGCTTTAATGTTTCACAGAATTCCGTTCGTGTCGTCCCGTTCGTCTCGGTTGGGACATTATATACGTCTATAGCGTTATATATCCTAACTTAAGGCAGGCTATCATCTCGGATGTAGTATTTTACAACATTCCTGGCGGGTCGGCCTCTACTTCTCGGTGGGAACATTATATACGTCTATAACGTAATATAACCTAACCTAACATATCTAGCTCCTCGCTGGTAATGTTTTACAAAATCCCGTTCGTGTCGTCCCGTACGTCTCGGTTGGGATATTATATACGTCTATAGCATTATATATCCTAACCTAAGGCAGGCTAACATCTCGGATGTAGTATATTACATCATTCCTGGCGTATCGACCACTACTTCTCGGTGGAAACATTATATACGTCTATAACGTAATATAACCTAACCTAACACATCTAGCTAGTCGCTTTAATGTTTCACAGAATCCCGTTCGTGTCGTCCCGTTCGTCTCGGTTGGGACATTATATACGTCTATAGCGTTATATATCCTAACTTAAGGCAGGCTATCATCTCGGATGTAGTATTTTACAACGTTCCTGGCGGATCGGCCTCTACTTCTCGGTGGGAACATTATATTCGTCTATAACGTAATATAACCTAACCTAACACATCTGGCCCCTCGCTGGTAATGTTTTACAGAATCCCGTTCGTGTCGTCCCGTACGTCTCGGTTGGGACATTATATACGTCTATAGCGTTATATATCCTAACTTAAGGCAGGCTATCATCTCGGATGTAGTATTGTACAACATTCCTGGCGGGTCGGCCTCTACTTCTCGGTGGGAACGTTATATACGTCTATAACGTAATATAACCTGACCTAACATATCTAGCTCCTCGCTGGTAATGTTTTACAAAATCCCGTTCGTGTCGTCCCGTACGTCTCGGTTGGGATATTATATACGTCTATAGCGTTATATATCCTAACCTAAGGAAGGCTATCTTCTCGGATGCAGTATTTTACAACATTCCTGGCGTATCGGACCATACTTCTCGGTGGGAACATTATATTCGTCTATAACGTAATATAACCTATCCTAACACATCTAGCCCCTCGCTGGTAGTGTTTTAGAGAATCCCGTTCGTGTCGTCACGTACGTCTCGGTTGGGACATTATATACGTCTACAGCGTTATATATCCTAACTTAAGCCAGGCTAACATCTCGAATGCAGTATTTTACAACGCTCCTGGCGGATCGGCCTCTACTTCTCGGTGGGAACATTATATTCGTCTATAACGTAATATAACCTAACCTAACACATCTAGCCCCTCGCTGGTAATGTTTTACAGAATCCCGTTCGTGTCGTCCCGTACCGTCGGTTGGGACATTATATACGTCAATAGCGTTATATATCCTAACTTAAGGCAGGCTATCATCTCGGATGTAGTATTTTACAACATTCCTGGCGGGTCGGCCTCTACTTCTCGGTGGGAACATTATATACGTCTATAACGTAATATAACCTAACCTAACATATCTAGCTCCTCGCTGGTAATGTTTTACAAAATCCCGTTCGTGTCGTCCCGTACGTCTCGGTTGGGATATTATATACGTCTATAGCATTATATATCCTAACCTAAGGCAGGCTAACATCTCGGATGTAGTATATTACATCATTCCTGGCGTATCGACAACTACTTCTCGGTGGAAACATTATATTCGTCTATAACGTAATATAACCTAACCTAACACATCTAGCCCCTCGCTGGTAATGTTTTACAGAATCCCGTTCGTGTCGTCCCGTACGTCTCGTTTGGGATATTATATACGTCTATAGCGTTATATATTCTAACCTAAGGCAGGCTATCATCTCGGATGTAGTATTTTACAACATTCCTGGCGTATCGGCCCATACTTCTCGGTGGGAACATTATATTCGTCTATAACGTAATATAACCTATCCTAACACATCTAGCCCCTCGCTGGTAGTGTTTTACAGAATCCCGTTCGTGTCGTCACGTACGTCTCGGTTGGGACATTATATACGTCTACAGCGTTATATATCCTAACTTAAGCCAGGCTAACATCTCGAATGCAGTATTTTACAACGCTCCTGGCGGATCGGCCTCTACTTCTCGGTGGGAACATTATATTCGTCTATAACGTAATATAACCTAACCTAACACATCTAGCCCCTCGCTGGTAATGTTTTACAGAATCCCGTTCGTGTCGTCCCGTACCGTCGGTTGGGACATTATATACGTCAATAGCGTTATATATCCTAACTTAAGGCAGGCTATCATCTCGGATGTAGTATTTTACAACATTCCTGGCGGGTCGGCCTCTACTTCTCGGTGGGAACATTATATACGTCTATAACGTAATATAACCTAACCTAACATATCTAGCTCCTCGCTGGTAATGTTTTACAAAATCCCGTTCGTGTCGTCCCGTACGTCTCGGTTGGGATATTATATACGTCTATAGCATTATATATCCTAACCTAAGGCAGGCTAACATCTCGGATGTAGTATATTACATCATTCCTGGCGTATCAACCACTACTTCTCGGTGGAAACATTATATACGTCTATAACGTAATATAACCTAACCTAACATATCTAGCTCCTCGCTGGTAATGTTTTACAAAATCCCGTTCGTGTCGTCCCGTACGTCTCGGTTGGGATATTATATACGTCTATAGCATTATATATCCTAACCTAAGGCAGGCTAACATCTCGGATGTAGTATATTACATCATTCCTGGCGTATCGACAACTACTTCTCGGTGGAAACGTTATATACGTCGATAACGTAATATAACCTAACCTAACACTTATATCTAGTCGCTTTAATGTTTCACAGAATCCCGTTCGTGTCGTCCCGCTCGTCTCGGTTGGGACATTATATACGTCTATAGCGTTATATATCCTAACTTAAGGCAGGCTATCATCTCGGATGTAGTATTTTACAACGTTCCTGGCGGGTCGGCCTCTACTTCTCGGTGGGAACATTATATATGTCTATAACGTAATATAACCTAAACTAACATATCTAGCTCCTCGCTGGTAATGTTTTACAAAATCCCGTTCGTGTCGTCCCGTACGTCTCGGTTGGGATATTATATACGTCTATAGCATTATATATCCTAACCTAAGGCAGGCTAACATCTTGGATGTAGTATATTACATCATTGCTGGCGTATCGACAACTACTTCTCGGTGGAAACGTTATATACGTCTATAACGTAATATAACGTAAGCTAACACATATATCTAGTCGCTTTAATGTTTCACAGAATCCCGTTCGTGTCGTCCCGTTCGTCTCGGTTGGGACATTATATACGTCTATAGCGTTATATATCCTAACTTAAGGCAGGCTATCATCTCGGATGTAGTATTTTACAACGTTCCTGGCGGATCGGCCTCTACTTCTCGGTGGGAACATTATATTCGTCTATAACGTAATATAACCTAACCTAACACATCTAGCCCCTCGCTGGTAATGTTTTACAGAATCCCGTTCGTGTCGTCCCGTACGTCTCGGTTGGGACATTATATACGTCTATAGCGTTATATATCCTAACTTAAGGCAGGCTATCATCTCGGATGTAGTATTGTACAACATTCCTGGCGGGTCGGCCTCTACTTCTCGGTGGGAACGTTATATACGTCTATAACGTAATATAACCTGACCTAACATATCTAGCTCCTCGCTGGTAATGTTTTACAAAATCCCGTTCGTGTCGTCCCGTACGTCTCGGTTGGGATATTATATACGTCTATAGCGTTATATATCCTAACCTAAGGAAGGCTATCTTCTCGGATGCAGTATTTTACAACATTCCTGGCGTATCGGCCCATACTTCTCGGTGGGAACATTATATTCGTCTATAACGTAATATAACCTATCCTAACACATCTAGCCCCTCGCTGGTAGTGTTTTACAGAATCCCGTTCGTGTCGTCACGTACGTCTCGGTTGGGACATTATATACGTCTACAGCGTTATATATCCTAACTTAAGCCAGGCTAACATCTCGAATGCAGTATTTTACAACGCTCCTGGCGGATCGGCCTCTACTTCTCGGTGGGAACATTATATTCGTCTATAACGTAATATAACCTAACCTAACACATCTAGCCCCTCGCTGGTAATGTTTTACAGAATCCCGTTCGTGTCGTCCCGTACCGTCGGTTGGGACATTATATACGTCAATAGCGTTATATATCCTAACTTAAGCCAGGCTATCATCTCGGATGTAGTATTTTACAACATTCCTGGCGGGTCGGCCTCTACTTCTCGGTGGGAACATTATATACGTCTATAACGTAATATAACCTAACCTAACATATCTAGCTCCTCGCTGGTAATGTTTTACAAAATCCCGTTCGTGTCGTCCCGTACGTCTCGGTTGGGATATTATATACGTCTATAGCATTATATATCCTAACCTAAGGCAGGCTAACATCTCGGATGTAGTATATTACATCATTCCTGGCGTATCAACCACTACTTCTCGGTGGAAACATTATATTCGTCTATAACGTAATATAACCTAACCTAACACATCTAGCCCCTCGCTGGTAATGTTTTACAGAATCCCGTTCGTGTCGTCCCGTACGTCTCGTTTGGGATATTATATACGTCTATAGCGTTATATATTCTAACCTAAGGCAGGCTATCATCTCGGATGTAGTATTTTACAACAATCCTGGCGTATCGGCCCCTACTTCTCGGTGGGAACATTATATACGTCTATAACGTATCATAACCTAACCTATCCCATCTAGCCCCTCGCTGGTAATGTTTTACAGAATCCCGTTCCTGTCGTCCCGTACGTCTCGGTTGGGACGTTATGAACGTCTACAGCGATATATATCCTAACCTAAGGCAGGCTAACATCTCAGCTGTAGTATATTACATCATTCCTGGCGTATCGGCCTCTACTTCTCGGTGGAAACATTATATACGTCTATAACGTAATATAACCTAACCTAACACATCTAGCCCCTCGCTGGTAATGTTTTACAGAATCCCGTTCGTGTCGTCTCGTACGTCTCGGTTGGGGTATTATATACGTCTATGGCATTATATATCCTAACCTAAGGCAGGCTAACATCTCGGATGTAGTATATTACATCATTCCTGGCGTATCGACCACTACATCTCGGTGGAAACATTATATACGTCTATAACGTAATATAACCTAACCTAACACATCTAGCTAGTCGCTTTAATGTTTCACAGAATTCCGTTCGTGTCGTCCCGTTCGTCTCGGTTGGGACATTATATACGTCTATAGCGTTATATATCCTAACTTAAGGCAGGCTATCATCTCGGATGTAGTATTTTACAACATTCCTGACGGGTCGGCCTCTACTTCTCGGTGGGAACGTTATATAAGTCTATAACGTAATATAACCTAACCTAACACATCTAGCTAGTCGCTTTAATGTTTCACAGAATCCCGTTCGTGTCGTCCCGTTCGTCTCAGTTGGGACATTATATACGTCTATAGCGTTATATATCCTAACTTAAGGCAGGCTAACATCTCGGATGTAGTATATTACATCATTCCTGGCGTATCGACCACTACATCTCGGTGGAAACATTATATACGTCTATAACGTAATATAACCTAACCTAACACATCTAGCTAGTCGCTTTAATGTTTCACAGAATTCCGTTCGTGTCGTCCCGTTCGTCTCGGTTGGGACATTATATACGTCTATAGCATTATATATCCTAACCTAAGGCAGGCTAACATCTCGGATGTAGTATATTACATCATTCCCGGCGGATCGGCCTCTACTTCTCGGTGGGAACATTATATTCGTCTATAACGTAATATAACCTAACCTAACACATCCAGCCCCTCGCTGGTAATGTTTTACAGAATCCCGTTCGTGTCGTCCCGTACGTCTCGGTTGGGATATTATATACGTCTATAGCGTTATATATCCTAACCTAAGGCAGGCTATCATCTCGGATGTAGTATTTTACAACATTCCTGGCGTATCGGCCCCTACTTCTCGTTGGGAACATTATATACGTCTATAACGTATCATAAGCCAACCTAACCCATCTAGCCCCTCGCTGGTAATGTTTTACAGAATCCCGTTCCTGTCGTCCCGTACGTCTCGGTTGGGACGTTATGAACGTCTACAGCGATATATATCCTAACCTAAGGCAGGCTAACATCTCAGCTGTAGTATATTACATCATTCCTGGCGTATCGGCCTCTACTTCTCGGTGGAAACATTATATACGTCTATAACGTAATATAACCTAACCTAACACATCTAGCCCCTCGCTGGTAATGTTTTACAGAATCCCGTTCGTGTCGTCTCGTACGTCTCGGTCGGGATATTATATACGTCTATGGCATTATATATCCTAACCTAAGACAGGCTAACATCTCGGATGTAGTATATTACATCATTCCTGGCGTATCGACCACTACATCTCGGTGGAAATATTATATACGTCTATAACGTAATATAACCTAACCTAACACATCTAGCTAGTCGCTTTAATGTTTCACAGAATTCCGTTCGTGTCGTCCCGTTCGTCTCGGTTCGGACATTATATACGTCTATAGCGTTATATATCCTAACTTAAGGCAGGCTATCATCTCGGATGTAGTATTTTACAACATTCCTGGCGGGTCGGCCTCTACTTCTCGGTGGGAACATTATATACGTCTATAACGTAATATAACCTAACCTAACACATCTAGCCCCTCGCTGGTAATGTTTTACAGAATCCCGTTCGTGTCGTCTCGTACGTCTCGGTTGGGATATTATATACGTCTATGGCATTATATATCCTAACCTAAGGCAGGCTAACATCTCGGATGTAGTATATTACATCATTCCTGGCGTATCGACCACTACATCTCGGTGGAAACATTATATACGTCTATAACGTAATATAACCTAACCTAACACATCTAGCTAGTCGCTTTAATGTTTCACAGAATTACGTTCGTGTCGTCCCGTTCGTCTCGGTTGGGACATTATATACGTCTATAGCGTTATATATCCTAACTTAAGGCAGGCTTTCATCTCGGATGTAGTATTTTACAACATTCCTGGCGGGTCGGCCTCTACTTCTCGGTGGGAACATTATATACGTCTATAACGTAATATAACCTAACCTAACATATCTAGCTCCTCGCTGGTAATGTTTTACAAAATCCCGTTCGTGTCGTCCCGTACGTCTCGTTTGGGATATTATATACGTCTATAGCGTTATATATCCTAACCTAAGGCAGGCTATCATCTCGGATGTAGTATTTTACAACATTCCTGGCGTATCGGCCCCTACTTCTCGGTGGGAACATTATATACGTCTATAACGTATCATAACCTAACCTAACCCATCTAGCCCCTCGCTGGTAATGTTTTACAGAATCCCGTTCCTGTCGTCCCGTACGTCTCGGTTGCGATATTATATACGTCTATGGCATTATATATCCTAACCTAAGGAAGGCTAACGTCTCGGATGTAGTATATTACATCATTCCTGGCGTATCGACCACTACTTCTCGGTGGAAACATTTTATACGTCTATAACGTAATATAACCTAACCTAACACATCTAGCTAGTCGCTTTAATGTTTCACAGAATTCCGTTCGTGTCGTCCCGTTCGTCTCGGTTGGGACATTATATACGTCTATAGCGTTATATATCCTAACTTAAGGCAGGCTATCATCTCGGATGTAGTATTTTACAACATTCCTGGCGGGTCGGCCTCTACTTCTCGGTGGGAACATTATATACGTCTATAACGTAATATAACCTAACCTAACATATCTAGCTCCTCGCTGGTAATGTTTTACAAAATCCCGTTCGTGTCGTCCCGTACGTCTCGGTTGGGATATTATATACGTCTATAGCATTATATATCCTAACCTAAGGCAGGCTAACATCTCGGATGTAGTATATTACATCATTCCTGGCGTATCGACAACTACTTCTCGGTGGAAACGTTATATACGTCTATAACGTAATATAACCTAACCTAACACTTATATCTAGTCGCTTTAATGTTTCACAGAATCCCGTTCGTGTCGTCCCGCTCGTCTCGGTTGGGACATTATATACGTCTATAGCGTTAAATATCCTAACTTACGGCAGGCTATCATCTCGGATGTAGTGTTTTACAACGTTCCTGGCGGGTCGGCCTCTACTTCTCGGTGGGAACATTATATACGTCTATAACGTAATATAACCTAACCTAACATATCTAGCTCCTCGCTGGTAATGTTTTACAAAATCCCGTTCGTCTCGTCCCGTACGTCTCGGTTGGGATATTATATACGTCTATAGCATTATATATCCTAACCTAAGGCAGGCTAACATCTCGGATGTAGTATATTACATCATTCCTGGCGTATCGACAACTACTTCTCGGTGGAAACGTTATATACGTCTATAACGTAATATAACCTAACCTAACACTTATATCTAGTCGCTTTAATATTTCACAGAATCCCGTTCGTGTCGTCCCGCTCGTCTCGGTTGGGACATTATATACGTCTATAGCGTTATATATCCTAACTTAAGGCAGGCTATCAACTCGGATGTAGTATTTTACAACGTTCCTGGCGGGTCGGCCTCTACTTCTCGGTGGGAACATTATATACGTCTATAACGTAATATAACCTAACCTAACATATCTAGCTCCTCGCTGGTAATGTTTTACAAAATCCCGTTCGTGTCGTCCCGTACGTCTCGGTTGGGATATTATATACGTCTATAGCATTATATATCCTAACCTAAGGCAGGCTAACATCTTGGATGTAGTATATTACATCATTCCTGGCGTATCGACAACTACTTCTCGGTGGAAACGTTATATACGTCTATAACGTAATATAACGTAACCTAACACATATATCTAGTCGCTTTAATGTTTCACAGAATCCCGTTCGTGTCGTCCCGTTCGTCTCGGTTGGGACATTATATACGTCTATAGCTTTATATGTCCTAACTTAAGGCAGGCTATCATCTCGGATGTAGTATTTTACAACGTTCCTGGCGGGTCGGCCTCTACTTCTCGGTGGGAACATTATAATCGTCTATAACGTAATATAACCTAACCTAACACATCTAGCCCCTCGCTGGTAATGTTTTACAGAATCCCGTTCGTGTCGTCCCCTACGTCTCGGTTGGGATATTATATACGTCTACAGCGTTATATATCCTAACCTAAGCCAGGCTAACATCTCGGATGCAGTATTTTACAACATTCCTGGCGGGTCGGCCCCTACTTCTCGGTGGGAACATTATATACGTCTATAACGTAATATAACCTAACCTAACATATCTAGCTCCTCGCTGGTAATGTTTTACAAAATCCCGTTCGTGTCGTCCCGTACGTCTCGGTTGGGATATTATATACGTCTATAGCATTATATATCCTAACCTAAGGCAGGCTAACATCTCGGATGTAGCATATTACATCATTCCTGGCGTATCGACCACTACTTCTCGGTGGAAACATTATATACGTCTATAACGTATCATAACCTAACCTAACCCATCTAGCCCCTCGCTGGTAATGTTTTACAGAATCCCGTTCGTGTCGTCCCGTACGTCTCGGTTGGGATATTATATACGTCTATAGCGTTATATATCCTAACCTAAGGCAGGCTATCATCTCGGATGTAGTATTTTACAACGTTCCTGGCGGGTCGGCCTCTACTTCTCGGTGGAAACGTTATATACGTCTATAACGTAATATAACGTAACCTAACACATATATCTAGTCGCTTTAATGTTTCACAGAATCCCGTTCGTGTCGTCCCGTTCGTCTCGGTTGGGACATTATATACGTCTATAGCTTTATATATCCTAACTTAAGGCAGGCTATCATCTCGGATGTAGTATTTTACAACGTTCCTGGCGGGTCGGCCTCTACTTCTCGGTGGGAACATTATAATCGTCTATAACGTAATATAACCTAACCTAACACATCTAGCCCCTCGCTGGTAATGTTTTACAGAATCCCGTTCGTGTCGTCCCGTACGTCTCGGTTGGGATATTATATACGTCTATAGCGTTATATATCCTAACCTAAGGCAGGCTAACATCTCGGATGCAGTATTTTACAAAATTCCTGGCGTATCGGCCCATACTTCTCGGTGGGAACATTATATTCGTCTATAACATAATATAACCTATCCTAACACATCTAGCCCCTCGCTGGTAATGTTTTACATAATCCCGTTCGTGTCGTCCCGTACGTCTCGGTTGGGACATTATATACGTCTACAGCGTTATATATCCTAACCTAAGCCAGGCTAACATCTCGGATGCAGTATTTTACAACATTCCTGGCGGGTCGGCCCCTACTTCTCGGTGGGAACATTATATACGTCTATAACGTAATATAACCTAACCTAACATATCTAGCTCCTCGCTGGTAATGTTTTACAAAATCCCGTTCGTGTCGTCCCGTACGTCTCGGTTGGGATATTATATACGTCTATAGCATTATATATCCTAACCTAAGGCAGGCTAACATCTCGGATGTAGCATATTACATCATTCCTGGCGTATCGACCACTACTTCTCGGTGGAAACATTATATACGTCTATAACGTATCATAACCTAACCTAACCCATCTAGCCCCTCGCTGGTAATGTTTTACAGAATCCCGTTCGTGTCGTCTCGTACGTCTCGGTCGGGATATTATATACGTCTATGGCATTATATATCCTAACCTAAGACAGGCTAACATCTCGGATGTAGTATATTACATCATTCCTGGCGTATCGACCACTACATCTCGGTGGAAATATTATATACGTCTATAACGTAATATAACCTAACCTAACACATCTAGCTAGTCGCTTTAATGTTTCACAGAATTCCGTTCGTGTCGTCCCGTTCGTCTCGGTTCGGACATTATATACGTCTATAGCGTTATATATCCTAACTTAAGGCAGGCTATCATCTCGGATGTAGTATTTTACAACATTCCTGGCGGGTCGGCCTCTACTTCTCGGTGGGAACATTATATACGTCTATAACGTAATATAACCTAACCTAACACATCTAGCTAGTCGCTTTAATGTTTCACAGAATTACGTTCGTGTCGTCCCGTTCGTCTCGGTTGGGACATTATATACGTCTATAGCGTTATATATCCTAACTTAAGGCAGGCTTTCATCTCGGATGTAGTATTTTACAACATTCCTGGCGGGTCGGCCTCTACTTCTCGGTGGGAACATTATATACGTCTATAACGTAATATAACCTAACCTAACATATCTAGCTCCTCGCTGGTAATGTTTTACAAAATCCCGTTCGTGTCGTCCCGTACGTCTCGTTTGGGATATTATATACGTCTATAGCGTTATATATCCTAACCTAAGGCAGGCTATCATCTCGGATGTAGTATTTTAGAACATTCCTGGCGTATCGGCCCCTACTTCTCAGTGGGAACATTATATACGTCTATAACGTATCATAACCTAACCTAACCCATCTAGCCCCTCGCTGGTAATGTTTTACAGAATCCCGTTCCTGTCGTCCCGTACGTCTCGGTTGCGATATTATATACGTCTATGGCATTATATATCCTAACCTAAGGAAGGCTAACGTCTCGGATGTAGTATATTACATCATTCCTGGCGTATCGACCACTACTTCTCGGTGGAAACATTATATACGTCTATAACGTAATATAACCTAACCTAACACATCTAGCTAGTCGCTTTAATGTTTCACAGAATTCCGTTCGTGTCGTCCCGTTCGTCTCGGTTGGGACATTATATACGTCTATAGCGTTATATATCCTAACTTAAGGCAGGCTATCATCTCGGATGTAGTATTTTACAACATTCCTGGCGGGTCGGCCTCTACTTCTCGGTGGGAACATTATATACGTCTATAACGTAATATAACCTAACCTAACATATCTAGCTCCTCGCTGGTAATGTTTTACAAAATCCCGTTCGTGTCGTCCCGTACGTCTCGGTTGGGATATTATATACGTCTATAGCATTATATATCCTAACCTAAGGCAGGCTAACATCTCGGATGTAGTATATTACATCATTCCTGGCGTATCGACAACTACTTCTCGGTGGAAACGTTATATACGTCTATAACGTAATATAACCTAACCTAACACTTATATCTAGTCGCTTTAATGTTTCACAGAATCCCGTTCGTGTCGTCCCGCTCGTCTCGGTTGGGACATTATATACGTCTATAGCTTTATATATCCTAACTTAAGGCAGGCTATCATCTCGGATGTAGTATTTTACAACGTTCCTGGCGGGTCGGCCTCTACTTCTCGGTGGGAACATTATAATCGTCTATAACGTAATATAACCTAACCTAACACATCTAGCCCCTCGCTGGTAATGTTTTACAGAATCCCGTTCGTGTCGTCCCGTACGTCTCGGTTGGGATATTATATACGTCTATAGCGTTATATATCCTAACCTAAGGCAGGCTAACATCTCGGATGCAGTATTTTACAAAATTCCTGTCGTATCGGCCCATACTTCTCGGTGGGAACATTATATACGTCTATAACGTATCATAACCTAACCTAACCCATCTAGCCGCTCGCTGGTAATGTTTTACAGAATCCCGTTCGTGTCGTCCCGTACGTCTCGGTTGGGACATTATATACGTCTACAGCGTTATATATCCTAACCTAAGGCAGGCTATCTTCTCGGATGCAGTATTTTACAAAATTCCTGGCGTATCGGCCCATACTTCTCGGTGGGAACATTATATTCGTCTATAACGTAATATAACCTAACCTAACATATCTAGCTCCTCGCAGGTAATGTTTTACAGAATCCCGTTCGTGTCGTCTCGTACGTCTCGGTCGGGATATTATATACGTCTATGGCATTATATATCCTAACCTAAGACAGGCTAACATCTCGGATGTAGTATATTACATCATTCCTGGCGTATCGACCACTACATCTCGGTGGAAATATTATATACGTCTATAACGTAATATAACCTAACCTAACACATCTAGCTAGTCGCTTTAATGTTTCACAGAATTCCGTTCGTGTCGTCCCGTTCGTCTCGGTTCGGACATTATATACGTCTATAGCGTTATATATCCTAACTTAAGGCAGGCTATCATCTCGGATGTAGTATTTTACAACATTCCTGGCGGGTCGGCCTCTACTTCTCGGTGGGAACATTATATACGTCTATAACGTAATATAACCTAACCTAACACATCTAGCCCCTCGCTGGTAATGTTTTACAGAATCCCGTTCGTGTCGTCTCGTACGTCTCGGTTGGGATATTATATACGTCTATGGCATTATATATCCTAACCTAAGGCAGGCTAACATCTCGGATGTAGTATATTACATCATTCCTGGCGTATCGACCACTACATCTCGGTGGAAACATTATATACGTCTATAACGTAATATAACCTAACCTAACACATCTAGCTAGTCGCTTTAATGTTTCACAGAATTACGTTCGTGTCGTCCCGTTCGTCTCGGTTGGGACATTATATACGTCTATAGCGTTATATATCCTAACTTAAGGCAGGCTTTCATCTCGGATGTAGTATTTTACAACATTCCTGGCGGGTCGGCCTCTACTTCTCGGTGGGAACATTATATACGTCTATAACGTAATATAACCTAACCTAACATATCTAGCTCCTCGCTGGTAATGTTTTACAAAATCCCGTTCGTGTCGTCCCGTACGTCTCGTTTGGGATATTATATACGTCTATAGCGTTATATATCCTAACCTAAGGCAGGCTATCATCTCGGATGTAGTATTTTAGAACATTCCTGGCGTATCGGCCCCTACTTCTCGGTGGGAACATTATATACGTCTATAACGTATCATAACCTAACCTAACCCATCTAGCCCCTCGCTGGTAATGTTTTACAGAATCCCGTTCCTGTCGTCCCGTACGTCTCGGTTGCGATATTATATACGTCTATGGCATTATATATCCTAACCTAAGGAAGGCTAACGTCTCGGATGTAGTATATTACATCATTCCTGGCGTATCGACCACTACTTCTCGGTGGAAACATTATATACGTCTATAACGTAATATAACCTAACCTAACACATCTAGCTAGTCGCTTTAATGTTTCACAGAATTCCGTTCGTGTCGTCCCGTTCGTCTCGGTTGGGACATTATATACGTCTATAGCGTTATATATCCTAACTTAAGGCAGGCTATCATCTCGGATGTAGTATTTTACAACATTCCTGGCGGGTCGGCCTCTACTTCTCGGTGGGAACATTATATACGTCTATAACGTAATATAACCTAACCTAACATATCTAGCTCCTCGCTGGTAATGTTTTACAAAATCCCGTTCGTGTCGTCCCGTACGTCTCGGTTGGGATATTATATACGTCTATAGCATTATATATCCTAACCTAAGGCAGGCTAACATCTCGGATGTAGTATATTACATCATTCCTGGCGTATCGACAACTACTTCTCGGTGGAAACGTTATATACGTCTATAACGTAATATAACCTAACCTAACACTTATATCTAGTCGCTTTAATGTTTCACAGAATCCCGTTCGTGTCGTCCCGCTCGTCTCGGTTGGGACATTATATACGTCTACAGCGTTATATATCCTAACCTAAGCCAGGCTAACATCTCGGATGCAGTATTTTACAACATTCCTGGCGGGTCGGCCCCTACTTCTCGGTGGGAACATTATATACGTCCATAACGTAATATAACCTAACCTAACATATCTAGCTCCTCGCTGGTAATGTTTTACAAAATCCCGTTCGTGTCGTCCCGTACGTCTCGGTTGGGATATTATATACGTCTATAGCATTATATATCCTAACCTAAGGCAGGCTAACATCTCGGATGTAGCATATTACATCATTCCTGGCGTATCGACCACTACTTCTCGGTGGAAACATTATATACGTCTATAACGTATCATAACCTAACCTAACCCATCTAGCCCCTCGCTGGTAATGTTTTACAGAATCCCGTTCGTGTCGTCCCGTACGTCTCGGTTGGGATATTATATACGTCTATAGCGTTATATATCCTAACCTAAGGCAGGCTATCATCTCGGATGTAGTATTTTACAACGTTCCTGGCGGGTCGGCCTCTACTTCTCGGTGGAAACGTTATATACGTCTATAACGTAATATAACGTAACCTAACACATATATCTAGTCGCTTTAATGTTTCACAGAATCCCGTTCGTGTCGTCCCGTTCGTCTCGGTTGGGACATTATATACGTCTATAGCTTTATATATCCTAACTTAAGGCAGGCTATCATCTCGGATGTAGTATTTTACAACGTTCCTGGCGGGTCGGCCTCTACTTCTCGGTGGGAACATTATAATCGTCTATAACGTAATATAACCTAACCTAACACATCTAGCCCCTCGCTGGTAATGTTTTACAGAATCCCGTTCGTGTCGTCCCGTACGTCTCGGTTGGGATATTATATACGTCTATAGCGTTATATATCCTAACCTAAGGCAGGCTAACATCTCGGATGCAGTATTTTACAAAATTCCTGGCGTATCGGCCCATACTTCTCGGTGGGAACATTATATTCGTCTATAACATAATATAACCTATCCTAACACATCTAGCCCCTCGCTGGTAATGTTTTACATAATCCCGTTCGTGTCGTCCCGTACGTCTCGGTTGGGACATTATATACGTCTACAGCGTTATATATCCTAACCTAAGCCAGGCTAACATCTCGGATGCAGTATTTTACAACATTCCTGGCGGGTCGGCCCCTACTTCTCGGTGGGAACATTATATACGTCTATAACGTAATATAACCTAACCTAACATATCTAGCTCCTCGCTGGTAATGTTTTACAAAATCCCGTTCGTGTCGTCCCGTACGTCTCGGTTGGGATATTATATACGTCTATAGCATTATATATCCTAACCTAAGGCAGGCTAACATCTCGGATGTAGCATATTACATCATTCCTGGCGTATCGACCACTACTTCTCGGTGGAAACATTATATACGTCTATAACGTATCATAACCTAACCTAACCCATCTAGCCCCTCGCTGGTAATGTTTTACAGAATCCCGTTCGTGTCGTCTCGTACGTCTCGGTCGGGATATTATATACGTCTATGGCATTATATATCCTAACCTAAGACAGGCTAACATCTCGGATGTAGTATATTACATCATTCCTGGCGTATCGACCACTACATCTCGGTGGAAACATTATATACGTCTATAACGTAATATAACCTAACCTAACACATCTAGCTAGTCGCTTTAATGTTTCACAGAATTACGTTCGTGTCGTCCCGTTCGTCTCGGTTGGGACATTATATACGTCTATAGCGTTATATATCCTAACTTAAGGCAGGCTTTCATCTCGGATGTAGTATTTTACAACATTCCTGGCGGGTCGGCCTCTACTTCTCGGTGGGAACATTATATACGTCTATAACGTAATATAACCTAACCTAACATATCTAGCTCCTCGCTGGTAATGTTTTACAAAATCCCGTTCGTGTCGTCCCGTACGTCTCGTTTGGGATATTATATACGTCTATAGCGTTATATATCCTAACCTAAGGCAGGCTATCATCTCGGATGTAGTATTTTACAACATTCCTGGCGTATCGGCCCCTACTTCTCGGTGGGAACATTATATACGTCTATAACGTATCATAACCTAACCTAACCCATCTAGCCCCTCGCTGGTAATGTTTTACAGAATCCCGTTCCTGTCGTCCCGTACGTCTCGGTTGCGATATTATATACGTCTATGGCATTATATATCCTAACTTAAGGAAGGCTAACGTCTCGGATGTAGTATATTACATCATTCCTGGCGTATCGACCACTACTTCTCGGTGGAAACATTATATACGTCTATAACGTAATATAACCTAACCTAACACATCTAGCTAGTCGCTTTAATGTTTCACAGAATTCCGTTCGTGTCGTCCCGTTCGTCTCGGTTGGGACATTATATACGTCTATAGCGTTATATATCCTAACTTAAGGCAGGCTATCATCTCGGATGTAGTATTTTACAACATTCCTGGCGGGTCGGCCTCTACTTCTCGGTGGGAACATTATATACGTCTATAACGTAATATAACCTAACCTAACATATCTAGCTCCTCGCTGGTAATGTTTTACAAAATCCCGTTCGTGTCGTCCCGTACGTCTCGGTTGGGATATTATATACGTCTATAGCATTATATATCCTAACCTAAGGCAGGCTAACATCTCGGATGTAGTATATTACATCATTCCTGGCGTATCGACAACTACTTCTCGGTGGAAACGTTATATACGTCTATAACGTAATATAACCTAACCTAACACTTATATCTAGTCGCTTTAATGTTTCACAGAATCCCGTTCGTGTCGTCCCGCTCGTCTCGGTTGAGACATTATATACGTCTACAGCGTTATATATCCTAACCCAAGCCAGGCTAACATCTCGGATGCAGTATTTTACAACATTCCTGGCGGGTCGGCCCCTACTTCTCGGTCGGAACATTATATACGTCCATAACGTAATATAACCTAACCTAACATATCTAGCTCCTCGCTGGTAATGTTTTACAAAATCCCGTTCGTGTCGTCCCGTACGTCTCGGTTGGGATATTATATACGTCTATAGCATTATATATCCTAACCTAAGGCAGGCTAACATCTCGGATGTAGCATATTACATCATTCCTGGCGTATCGACCACTACTTCTCGGTGGAAACATTATATACGTCTATAACGTATCATAACCTAACCTAACCCATCTAGCCCCTCGCTGGTAATGTTTTACAGAATCCCGTTCGTGTCGTCCCGTACGTCTCGGTTGGGATATTATATACGTCTATAGCGTTATATATCCTAACCTAAGGCAGGCTATCATCTCGGATGTAGTATTTTACAACGTTCCTGGCGGGTCGGCCTCTACTTCTCGGTGGAAACGTTATATACGTCTATAACGTAATATAACGTAACCTAACACATATATCTAGTCGCTTTAATGTTTCACAGAATCCCGTTCGTGTCGTCCCGTTCGTCTCGGTTGGGACATTATATACGTCTATAGCTTTATATATCCTAACTTAAGGCAGGCTATCATCTCGGATGTAGTATTTTACAACGTTCCTGGCGGGTCGGCCTCTACTTCTCGGTGGGAACATTATAATCGTCTATAACGTAATATAACCTAACCTAACACATCTAGCCCCTCGCTGGTAATGTTTTACAGAATCCCGTTCGTGTCGTCCCATACGTCTCGGTTGGGATATTATATACGTCTATAGCGTTATATATCCTAACCTAACGCAGGCTAACATCTCGGATGCAGTGTTTTACAAAATTCCTGGCGTATCGGCCCATACTTCTCGGTGGGAACATTATATTCGTCTATAACATAATATAACCTATCCTAACACATCTAGCCCCTCGCTGGTAATGTTTTACATAATCCCGTTCGTGTCGTCCCGTACGTCTCGGTTGGGACATTATATACGTCTACAGCGTTATATATCCTAACCTAAGCCAGGCTAACATCTCGGATGCAGTATTTTACAACATTCCTGGCGGGTCGGCCCCTACTTCTCGGTGGGAACATTATATACGTCTATAACGTAATATAACCTAACCTAACATATCTAGCTCCTCGCTGGTAATGTTTTACAAAATCCCGTTCGTGTCGTCCCGTACGTCTCGGTTGAGATATTATATACGTCTATAGCATTATATATCCTAACCTAAGGCAGGCTAACATCTCGGATGTAGCATATTACATCATTCCTGGCGTATCGACCACTACTTCTCGGTGGAAACATTATATACGTCTATAACGTATCATAACCTAACCTAACCCATCTAGCCCCTCGCTGGTAATGTTTTACAGAATCCCGTTCGTGTCGTCCCGTACGTCTCGGTTGGGATATTATATACGTCTATAGCGTTATATATCCTAACCTAAGGCAGGCTATCATCTCGGATGTAGTATTTTACAACATTCCTGGCGGATCGGCCCCTACTTCTCGGTGGGAACATTATATACGTCTATAACGTATCATAACCTAACCTAACCCATCTAGCCCCTCGCTGGTAATGTTTTACAGAATCCCGTTCCTGTCGTCCCGTACGTCTCGGTTGCGATATTATATACGTCTATGGCATTATATATCCTAACCTAAGGCAGGCTAACATCTCGGATGTAGTATATTACATCATTCCTGGCGTATCGACCACTACTTCTCGGTGGAAACATTATATACGTCTATAACGTAATATAACCTAACCTAACACATATATCTAGTCGCTTTAATGTTTCACAGAATCCCGTTCGTGTCGTCCCGTTCGTCTCGGTTGGGACATTGTATACGTCTATAGCTTTATATATCCTAACTTAAGGCAGGCTATCATCTCGGATGTAGTATTTTACAACGTTCCTGGCGGGTCGGCCTCTACTTCTCGGTGGGAACATTATAATCGTCTATAACGTAATATAACCTAACCTAACACATCTAGCCCCTCGCTGGTAATGTTTTACAGAATCCCGTTCGTGTCGTCCCGTACGTCTCGGTTGGGATATTATATACGTCTATAGCGTTATATATCCTAACCTAAGGCAGGCTAACATCTCGGATGCAGTATTTTACAAAATTCCTGGCGTATCGGCCCATACTTCTCGGTGGGAACATTATATTCGTCTATAACATAATATAACCTATCCTAACACATCTAGCCCCTCGCTGGTAATGTTTTACATAATCCCGTTCGTGTCGTCCCGTACGTCTCGGTTGGGACATTATATACGTCTACAGCGTTATATATCCTAACCTAAGCCAGGCTAACATCTCGGATGCAGTATTTTACAACATTCCTGGCGGGTCGGCCCCTACTTCTCGGTGGGAACATTATATACGTCTATAACGTAATATAACCTAACCTAACATATCTAGCTCCTCGCTGGTAATGTTTTACAAAATCCCGTTCGTGTCGTCCCGTACGTCTCGGTTGGGATATTATATACGTCTATAGCATTATATATCCTAACCTAAGGCAGGCTAACATCTCGGATGTAGCATATTACATCATTCCTGGCGTATCGACCACTACTTCTCGGTGGAAACATTATATACGTCTATAACGTATCATAACCTAACCTAACCCATCTAGCCCCTCGCTGGTAATGTTTTACAGAATCCCGTTCGTGTCGTCTCGTACGTCTCGGTCGGGATATTATATACGTCTATGGCATTATATATCCTAACCTAAGACAGGCTAACATCTCGGATGTAGTATATTACATCATTCCTGGCGTATCGACCACTACATCTCGGTGGAAATATTATATACGTCTATAACGTAATATAACCTAAACTAACACATCTAGCTAGTCGCTTTAATGTTTCACAGAATTCCGTTCGTGTCGTCCCGTTCGTCTCGGTTCGGACATTATATACGTCTATAGCGTTATATATCCTAACTTAAGGCAGGCTATCATCTCGGATGTAGTATTTTACAACATTCCTGGCGGGTCGGCCTCTACTTCTCGGTGGGAACATTATATACGTCTATAACGTAATATAACCTAACCTAACACATCTAGCCCCTCGCTGGTAATGTTTTACAGAATCCCGTTCGTGTCGTCTCGTACGTCTCGGTTGGGATATTATATACGTCTATGGCATTATATATCCTAACCTAAGGCAGGCTAACATCTCGGATGTAGTATATTACATCATTCCTGGCGTATCGACCACTACATCTCGGTGGAAACATTATATACGTCTATAACGTAATATAACCTAACCTAACACATCTAGCTAGTCGCTTTAATGTTTCACAGAATTACGTTCGTGTCGTCCCGTTCGTCTCGGTTGGGACATTATATACGTCTATAGCGTTATATATCCTAACTTAAGGCAGGCTTTCATCTCGGATGTAGTATTTTACAACATTCCTGGCGGGTCGGCCTCTACTTCTCGGTGGGAACATTATATACGTCTATAACGTAATATAACCTAACCTAACATATCTAGCTCCTCGCTGGTAATGTTTTACAAAATCCCGTTCGTGTCGTCCCGTACGTCTCGTTTGGGATATTATATACGTCTATAGCGTTATATATCCTAACCTAAGGCAGGCTATCATCTCGGATGTAGTATTTTAGAACATTCCTGGCGTATCGGCCCCTACTTCTCGGTGGGAACATTATATACGTCTATAACGTATCATAACCTAACCTAACCCATCTAGCCCCTCGCTGGTAATGTTTTACAGAATCCCGTTCCTGTCGTCCCGTACGTCTCGGTTGCGATATTATATACGTCTATGGCATTATATATCCTAACCTAAGGAAGGCTAACGTCTCGGATGTAGTATATTACATCATTCCTGGCGTATCGACCACTACTTCTCGGTGGAAACATTATATACGTCTATAACGTAATATAACCTAACCTAACACATCTAGCTAGTCGCTTTAATGTTTCACAGAATTCCGTTCGTGTCGTCCCGTTCGTCTCGGTTGGGACATTATATACGTCTATAGCGTTATATATCCTAACTTAAGGCAGGCTATCATCTCGGATGTAGTATTTTACAACATTCCTGGCGGGTCGGCCTCTACTACTCGGTGGGAACATTATATACGTCTATAACGTAATATAACCTAACCTAACATATCTAGCTCCTCGCTGGTAATGTTTTACATAATCCCGTTCGTGTCGTCCCGTACGTCTCGGTTGGGACATTATATACGTCTACAGCGTTATATATCCTAACCTAAGGCAGGCTAACATCTCGGATGCAGTATTTTACAACATTCCTGGCGGGTCGGCCCCTACTTCTCGGTGGGAACATTATAGACGTCTATAACGTAATATAACCTAACCTAACATATCTAGCTCCTCGCTGGTAATGTTTTACAAAATCCCGTTCGTGTCGTCCCTTACGTCTCGGTTGGGATATTATATACGTCTATAGCATTATATATCCTAACCTAAGGCAGGCTAACATCTCGGATGTAGCATATTACATCATTCCTGGCGTATCGACCACTACTTCTCGGTGGAAACATTATATACGTCTATAACGTATCATAACCTAACCTAACCCATCTAGCCCCTCGCTGGTAATGTTTTACAGAATCCCGTTCGTGTCGTCCCGTACGTCTCGGTTGGGATATTATATACGTCTATAGCGTTATATATCCTAACCTAAGGCAGGCTATCATCTCGGATGTAGTATTTTACAACATTCCTGGCGTATCGGCCCCTACTTCTCGGTGGGAACATTATATACGTCTATAACGTATCATAACCTAACCTAACCCATCTAGCCCCTCGCTGGTAATGTTTTACAGAATCCCGTTCCTGTCGTCCCGTACGTCTCGGTTGCGATATTATATACGTCTATGGCATTATATATCCTAACCTAAGGCAGGCTAACATCTCGGATGTAGTATATTACATCATTCCTGGCGTATCGACCACTACGTCTCGGTGGAAACATTATATACGTCTATAACGTAATATAACCTAACCTAACACATATATCTAGTCGCTTTAATGTTTCACAGAATCCCGTTCGTGTCGTCCCGTTCGTCTCGGTTGGGATATTATATACGTCTATAGCATTATATATCCTAACCTAAGGCAGGCTAACATCTCGGATGTAGCATATTACATCATTCCTGGCGTATCGACCACTACTTCTCGGTGGAAACATTATATACGTCTATAACGTATCATAACCTAACCTAACCCATCTAGCCCCTCGCTGGTAATGTTTTACAGAATCCCGTTCGTGTCGTCTCGTACGTCTCGGTCGGGATATTATATACGTCTATGGCATTATATATCCTAACCTAAGACAGGCTAACATCTCGGATGTAGTATATTACATCATTCCTGGCGTATCGACCACTACATCTCGGTGGAAATATTATATACGTCTATAACGTAATATAACCTAAACTAACACATCTAGCTAGTCGCTTTAATGTTTCACAGAATTCCGTTCGTGTCGTCCCGTTCGTCTCGGTTCGGACATTATATACGTCTATAGCGTTATATATCCTAACTTAAGGCAGGCTATCATCTCGGATGTAGTATTTTACAACATTCCTGGCGGGTCGGCCTCTACTTCTCGGTGGGAACATTATATACGTCTATAACGTAATATAACCTAACCTAACACATCTAGCCCCTCGCTGGTAATGTTTTACAGAATCCCGTTCGTGTCGTCTCGTACGTCTCGGTTGGGATATTATATACGTCTATGGCATTATATATCCTAACCTAAGGCAGGCTAACATCTCGGATGTAGTATATTACATCATTCCTGGCGTATCGACCACTACATCTCGGTGGAAACATTATATACGTCTATAACGTAATATAACCTAACCTAACACATCTAGCTAGTCGCTTTAATGTTTCACAGAATTACGTTCGTGTCGTCCCGTTCGTCTCGGTTGGGACATTATATACGTCTATAGCGTTATATATCCTAACTTAAGGCAGGCTTTCATCTCGGATGTAGTATTTTACAACATTCCTGGCGGGTCGGCCTCTACTTCTCGGTGGGAACATTATATACGTCTATAACGTAATATAACCTAACCTAACATATCTAGCTCCTCGCTGGTAATGTTTTACAAAATCCCGTTCGTGTCGTCCCGTACGTCTCGTTTGGGATATTATATACGTCTATAGCGTTATATATCCTAACCTAAGGCAGGCTATCATCTCGGATGTAGTATTTTAGAACATTCCTGGCGTATCGGCCCCTACTTCTCGGTGGGAACATTATATACGTCTATAACGTATCATAACCTAACCTAACCCATCTAGCCCCTCGCTGGTAATGTTTTACAGAATCCCGTTCCTGTCGTCCCGTACGTCTCGGTTGCGATATTATATACGTCTATGGCATTATATATCCTAACCTAAGGAAGGCTAACGTCTCGGATGTAGTATATTACATCATTCCTGGCGTATCGACCACTACTTCTCGGTGGAAACATTATATACGTCTATAACGTAATATAACCTAACCTAACACATCTAGCTAGTCGCTTTAATGTTTCACAGAATTCCGTTCGTGTCGTCCCGTTCGTCTCGGTTGGGACATTATATACGTCTATAGCGTTATATATCCTAACTTAAGGCAGGCTATCATCTCGGATGTAGTATTTTACAACATTCCTGGCGGGTCGGCCTCTACTACTCGGTGGGAACATTATATACGTCTATAACGTAATATAACCTAACCTAACATATCTAGCTCCTCGCTGGTAATGTTTTACATAATCCCGTTCGTGTCGTCCCGTACGTCTCGGTTGGGACATTATATACGTCTACAGCGTTATATATCCTAACCTAAGGCAGGCTAACATCTCGGATGCAGTATTTTACAACATTCCTGGCGGGTCGGCCCCTACTTCTCGGTGGGAACATTATAGACGTCTATAACGTAATATAACCTAACCTAACATATCTAGCTCCTCGCTGGTAATGTTTTACAAAATCCCGTTCGTGTCGTCCCTTACGTCTCGGTTGGGATATTATATACGTCTATAGCATTATATATCCTAACCTAAGGCAGGCTAACATCTCGGATGTAGCATATTACATCATTCCTGGCGTATCGACCACTACTTCTCGGTGGAAACATTATATACGTCTATAACGTATCATAACCTAACCTAACCCATCTAGCCCCTCGCTGGTAATGTTTTACAGAATCCCGTTCGTGTCGTCCCGTACGTCTCGGTTGGGATATTATATACGTCTATAGCGTTATATATCCTAACCTAAGGCAGGCTATCATCTCGGATGTAGTATTTTACAACATTCCTGGCGTATCGGCCCCTACTTCTCGGTGGGAACATTATATACGTCTATAACGTATCATAACCTAACCTAACCCATCTAGCCCCTCGCTGGTAATGTTTTACAGAATCCCGTTCCTGTCGTCCCGTACGTCTCGGTTGCGATATTATATACGTCTATGGCATTATATATCCTAACCTAAGGCAGGCTAACATCTCGGATGTAGTATATTACATCATTCCTGGCGTATCGACCACTACGTCTCGGTGGAAACATTATATACGTCTATAACGTAATATAACCTAACCTAACACATATATCTAGTCGCTTTAATGTTTCACAGAATCCCGTTCGTGTCGTCCCGTTCGTCTCGGTTGGGACATTATATACGTCTATAGCTTTATATATCCTAACTTAAGGCAGGCTGTCATCTCGGATGTAGTATTTTACAACGTTCCTGGCGGGTCGGCCTCTACTTCTCGGTGGGAACATTATAATCGTCTATAACGTAATATAACCTATCCTAACACATCTAGCCCCTCGCTGGTAATGTTTTACATAATCCCGTTCGTGTCGTCCCGTACGTCTCGGTTGGGACATTATATACGTCTACAGCGTTATATATCCTAACCTAAGCCAGGCTAACATCTCGGATGCAGTATTTTACATCATTCCTGGCGTATCGACCACTACTTCTCGGTGGAAACATTATATACGTCTATAACGTATCATAACCTAACCTAACCCATCTAGCCCCTCGCTGGTAATGTTTTACAGAATCCCGTTCGTGTCGTCCCGTACGTCTCGGTTGGGATATTATATACGTCTATAGCGTTATATATCCTAACCTAAGGCAGGCTATCATCTCGGATGTAGTATTTTACAACATTCCTGGCGGATCGGCCCCTACTTCTCGGTGGGAACATTATATACGTCTATAACGTATCATAACCTAACCTAACCCATCTAGCCCCTCGCTGGTAATGTTTTACAGAATCCCGTTCCTGTCGTCCCGTACGTCTCGGTTGCGATATTATATACGTCTATGGCATTATATATCCTAACCTAAGGCAGGCTAACATCTCGGATGTAGTATATTACATCATTCCTGGCGTATCGACCACTACTTCTCGGTGGAAACATTATATACGTCTATAACGTAATATAACCTAACCTAACACATATATCTAGTCGCTTTAATGTTTCACAGAATCCCGTTCGTGTCGTCCCGTTCGTCTCGGTTGGGACATTATATACGTCTATAGCTTTATATATCCTCACTTAAGGCAGGCTATCATCTCGGATGTAGTATTTTACTACGTTCCTGGCGGGTCGGCCTCTACTTCTCGGTGGGAACATTATAATCGTCTATAACGTAATATAACCTAACCTAACACATCTAGCCCCTCGCTGGTAATGTTTTACAGAATCCCGTTCGTGTCGTCCCGTACGTCTCGGTTGGGATATTATATACGTCTATAGCGTTATATATCCTAACCTAAGGCAGGCTAACATCTCGGATGCAGTATTTTACAAAATTCCTGGCGTATCGGCCCATTCTTCTCGGTGGGAACATTATATTCGTCTATAACATAATATAACCTATCCTAACACATCTAGCCCCTCGCTGGTAATGTTTTACAGAATCCCGTTCCTGTCGTCCCGTACGTCTCGGTTGCGATATTATATACGTCTATGGCATTATATATCCTAACCTAAGGCAGGCTAACATCTCGGATGTAGTATATTACATCATTCCTGGCGTATCGACCACTACTTCTCGGTGGAAACATTATATACGTCTATAACGTAATATAACCTAACCTAACACATATATCTAGTCGCTTTAATGTTTCACAGAATCCCGTTCGTGTCGTCCCGTTCGTCTCGGTTGGGACATTATATACGTCTATAGCTTTATATATCCTAACTTAAGGCAGGCTATCATCTCGGATGTAGTATTTTACAACGTTCCTGGCGGGTCGGCCTCTACTTCTCGGTGGGAACATTATAATCGTCTATAACGTAATATAACCTAACCTAACACATCTAGCCCCTCGCTGGTAATGTTTTACAGAATCCCGTTCGTGTCGTCCCGTACGTCTCGGTTGGGACATTATATACGTCTAGAGCGTTATATATCCTAACCTAAGCCAGGCTAACATCTCGGATGCAGTATTTTACAACATTCCTGGCGGGTCGGCCCCTACTTCTCGGTGGGAACATTATATACGTCTATAACGTAATATAACCTAACCTAACATATCTAGCTCCTCGCTGGTAATGTTTTACAAAATCCCGTTCGTGTCGTCCCGTACGTCTCGGTTGGGATATTATATACGTCTATAGCATTATATATCCTAACCTAAGGCAGGCTAACATCTCGGATGTAGCATATTACATCATTCCTGGCGTATCGACCACTACTTCTCGGTGGAAACATTATATACGTCTATAACGTATCATAACCTAACCTAACCCATCTAGCCCCTCGCTGGTAATGTTTTACAGAATCCCGTTCGTGTCGTCCCGTACGTCTCGGTTGGGATATTATATACGTCTATAGCGTTATATATCCTAACCTAAGGCAGGCTATCATCTCGGATGTAGTATTTTACAACATTCCTGGCGTATCGGCCCCTACTTCTCGGTGGGAACATTATATACGTCTATAACGTATCATAACCTAACCTAACCCATCTAGCCCCTCGCTGGTAATGTTTTACAGAATCCCGTTCCTGTCGTCCCGTACGTCTCGGTTGCGATATTATATACGTCTATGGCATTATATATCCTAACTTAAGGCAGGCTAACATCTCGGATGTAGTATATTACATCATTCCTGGCGTATCGACCACTACTTCTCGGTGGAAACATTATATACGTCTATAACGTAATATAACCTAACCTAACACATCTAGCTAGTCGCTTTAATGTTTCACAGAATTCCGTTCGTGTCGTCCCGTTCGTCTCGGTTGGGACATTATATACGTCTATAGCGTTATATATCCTAACTTAAGGCAGGCTATCATCTCGGATGTAGTATTTTACAACGTTCCTGGCGGGTCGGCCTCTACTTCTCGGTGGGAACATTATATACGTCTATAACGTAATATAACCTAACCTAACATATCTAGCTCCTCGCTGGTAATGTTTTACAAAATCCCGTTCGTGTCGTCCCGTACGTCTCGGTTGGGATATTATATACGTCTATAGCATTATATATCCTAACCTAAGGCAGGCTAACATCTTGGATGTAGTATATTACATCATTCCTGGCGTATCGACAACTACTTCTCGGTGGAAACGTTATATACGTCTATAACGTAATATAACGTAACCTAACACATATATCTAGTCGCTTTAATGTTTCACAGAATCCCGTTCGTGTCGTCCCGTTCGTCTCGGTTGGGACATTATATACGTCTATAGCTTTATATATCCTCACTTAAGGCAGGCTATCATCTCGGATGTAGTATTTTACTACGTTCCTGGCGGGTCGGCCTCTACTTCTCGGTGGGAACATTATAATCGTCTATAACGTAATATAACCTAACCTAACACATCTAGCTCCTCGCTGGTAATGTTTTACAAAATCCCGTTCGTGTCGTCCCGTACGTCTCGGTTAGGATATTATATACGTCTATAGCATTATATATCCTAACCTAAGGCAGGCTAACATCTTGGATGTAGTATATTACATCATTCCTGGCGTATCGACAACTACTTCTCGGTGGAAACGTTATATACGTCTATAACGTAATATAACGTAACCTAACACATATATCTAGTCGCTTTAATGTTTCACAGAATCCCGTTCGTGTCGTCCCGTTCGTCTCGGTTGGGACATTATATACGTCTATAGCTTTATATATCCTAACTTAAGGCAGGCTATCATCTCGGATGTAGTATTTTACAACGTTCCTGGCGGGTCGGCCTCTACTTCTCGGTGGGAACATTATAATCGTCTATAACGTAATATAACCTAACCTAACACATCTAGCCCCTCGCTGGTAATCTTTTACAGAATCCCGTTCGTGTCGTCCCGTACGTCTCGGTTGGGATATTATATACGTCTATAGCGTTATATATCCTAACCTAAGGCAGGCTAACATCTCGGATGCAGTATTTTACAAAATTCCTGGCGTATCGGCCCTAACTTCTCGGTGGGAACATTATATTCGTCTATAACATAATATAACCTATCCTAACACATCTAGCCCCTCGCTGGTAATGTTTTACCTAATCCCGTTCGTGTCGTCCCGTACGTCTCGGTTGGGACATTATATACGTCTACAGCGTTATATATCCTAACCTAAGCCAGGCTAACATCTCGGATGCAGTATTTTACAACATTCCTGGCGGGTCGGCCCCTACTTCTCGGTGGGAACATTATATACGTCTATAACGTAATATAACCTAACCTAACATATCTAGCTCCTCACTGGTAATGTTTTACAAAATCCCGTTCGTGTCGTCCCGTACGTCTCGGTTGGGATATTATATACGTCTATAGCATTATATATCCTAACCTAAGGCAGGCTAACATCTCGGATGTAGCATATTACATCATTCCTGGCGTATCGACCACTACTTCTCGGTGGAAACATTATATACGTCTATAACGTATCATAACCTAACCTAACCCATCTAGCCCCTCGCTGGTAATGTTTTACAGAATCCCGTTCGTGTCGTCCCGTACGTCTCGGTTGGGATATTATATACGTCTATAGCGTTATATATCCTAACCTAAGGCAGGCTAACATCTCGGATGCAGTATTTTACAAAATTCCTGGCGTATCGGCCCATACTTCTCGGTGGGAACATTATATTCGTCTATAACATAATATAACCTATCCTAACACATCTAGCCCCTCGCTGGTAATGTTTTACATAATCCCGTTCGTGTCGTCCGGTACGTCTCGGTTGGGACATTATATACGTCTACAGCGTTATATATCCTAACCTAAGCCAGGCTAACATCTCGGATGCAGTATTTTAGAACATTCCTGGCGGGTCGGCCCCTACTTCTCGGTGGGAACATTATATACGTCTATAACGTATCATAACCTAACCTAACCCATCTAGCCCCTAGCTGGTAATGTTTTACAGAATCCCATTCGTGTCGTCCCGTACGTCTCGGTTGGGATATTATATACGTCTATAGCGTTATATATCCTAACCTAAGGCAGGCTATCATCTCGGATGTAGTATTTTACAACATTCCTGGCGTATCGGCCCCTACTTCTCGGTGGGAACATTATATACGTCTATAACGTATCATAACCTAACCTAACCCATCTAGCCCCTCGCTGGTAATGTTTTACAGAATCCCGTTCCTGTCGTCCCGTACGTCTCTGTTGCGATATTATATACGTCTATGGCATTATATATCCTAACCTAAGGCAGGCTAACATCTCGGATGTAGTATATTACATCATTCCTGGCGTATCGACCACTACTTCTCGGTGGAAACATTATATACGTCTATAACGTAATATAACCTAACCTAACACATATATCTAGTCGCTTTAATGTTTCACAGAATCCCGTTCGTGTCGTCCCGTTCGTCTCGGTTGGGACATTATATACGTCTATAGCTTTATATATCCTAACTTAAGGCAGGCTATCATCTCGGATGTAGTATTTTACAACGTTCCTGGCGGGTCGGCCTCTACTTCTCGGTGGGAACATTATAATCGTCTATAACGTAATATAACCTAACCTAACACATCTAGCCCCTCGCTGGTAATGTTTTACATAATCCCGTTCGTGTCGTCCCGTACGTCTCGGTTGGGACATTATATACGTCTACAGCGTTATATATCCTAACCTAAGCCAGGCTAACATCTCGGATGCAGTATTTTACAACATTCCTGGCGGGTCGGCCCCTACTTCTCGGTGGGAACATTATATACGTCTATAACGTAATATAACCTAACCTAACATATCTAGCTCCTCGCTGGTAATGTTTTACAAAATCCCGTTCGTGTCGTCCCGTACGTCTCGGTTGGGATATTATATACGTCTATAGCATTATATATCCTAACCTAAGGCAGGCTAACATCTCGGATGTAGTATATTACGTCATTCCTGGCGTATCGACAACTACTTCTCGGTGGAAATGTTATATACGTCTATAACGTAATATAACCTAACCTAACACTTATATCTAGTCGCTTTAATGTTTCACAGAATCCCGTTCGTGTCGTCCCGCTCGTCTCGGATGGGACATTATATACGTCTATAGCGTTATATATCCTAACTTAAGGCAGGCTATCATCTCGGATGTAGTATTTTACAACGTTCCTGGCGGGTCGGCCTCTACTTCTCGGTGGGAACATTATATGTCTATAACGTAATATAACCTAACCTAACATATCTAGCTCCTCGCTGGTAATGTTTTACAAAATCCCGTTCGTGTCGTCCCGTACGTCTCGGTTGGGATATTATATACGTCTATAGCGTTATATATCCTAACCTAAGGCAGGCTAACATCTCGGATGTAGTATATTACATCATTCCTGGCGTATCGACCACTACTTCTCGGTGGAAACGTTATATACGTCTATAACGTAATATAACCTAACCTAACACTTATATATAGTCGCTTTAATGTTTCACAGAATCCCGTTCGTGTCGTCCCGCTCGTCTCGGTTGGGACATTATATACGTCTATAGCGTTATATATCCTAACTTAAGGCAGGCTATCATCTCGGATGTAGTATTTCACAACGTTCCTGGCGGGTCGGCCTCTACTTCTCGGTGGAAACGTTATATACGTCTATAACGTAATATAACGTAACCTAACACATATATATAGTCGCTTTAATGTTTCACAGAATCCCGTTCGTGTCGTCCCGTTCGTCTCGGTTGGGACATTATATACGTCTATAGCTTTATATATCCTAACTTAAGGCAGGCTATCATCTCGGATGTAGTATTTTACAACGTTCCTGGCGGGTCGGCCTCTACTTCTCGGTGGGAACATTATAATCGTCTATAACGTAATATAACCTAACCTAACACATCTAGCCCCTCGCTGGTAATGTTTTACAGAATCCCGTTCGTGTCGTCCCCTACGTCTCGGTTGGGATATTATATACGTCTATAGCGTTATATATCCTAACCTAAGGCAGGCTAACATCTCGGATGCAGTATTTTACAAAATTCCTGGCGTATCGGCCCATACTTCTCGGTGGGAACATTATATTCGTCTATAACATAATATAACCTATCCTAACACATCTAGCCCCTCGCTGGTAATGTTTTACATAATCCCGTTCGTGTCGTCCCGTACGTCTCGGTTGGGACATTATATACGTCTACAGCGTTATATATCCTAACCTAAGCCAGGCTAACATCTCGGATGCAGTATTTTACAACATTCCTGGCGGGTCGGCCCCTACTTCTCGGTGGGAACATTATATACGTCTATAACGTAATATAACCTAACCTAACATATCTAGCTCCTCGCTGGTAATGTTTTACAAAATCCCGTTCGTGTCGTCCCGTACGTCTCGGTTGGGATATTATATACGTCTATAGCATTATATATCCTAACCTAAGGCAGGCTAACATCTCGGATGTAGCATATTACATCATTCCTGGCGTATCGACCACTACTTCTCGGTGGAAACATTATATACGTCTATAACGTATCATAACCTAACCTAACCCATCTAGCCCCTCGCTGGTAATGTTTTACAGAATCCCGTTCGTGTCGTCCCGTACGTCTCGGTTGGGATATTATATACGTCTATAGCGTTATATATCCTAACCTAAGGCAGGCTATCATCTCGGATGTAGTATTTTACAACATTCCTGGCGTATCGGCCCCTACTTCTCGGTGGGAACATTATATACGTCTATAACGTATCATAACCTAACCTAACCCATCTAGCCCCTCGCTGGTAATGTTTTACAGAATCCCGTTCCTGTCGTCCCGTACGTCTCGGTTGCGATATTATATACGTCTATGGCATTATATATCCTAACCTAAGGCAGGCTAACATCTCGGATGTAGTATATTACATCATTCCTGGCGTATCGACCACTACTTCTCGGTGGAAACGTTATATACGTCTATAACGTAATATAACCTAACCTAACACTTATATCTAGTCGCTTTAATGTTTCACAGAATCCCGTTCGTGTCGTCCCGCTCGTCTCGGTTGGGACATTATATACGTCTATAGCGTTATATATCCTAACTTAAGGCAGGCTATCATCTCGGATGTAGTATTTTACAACGTTCCTGGCGGGTCGGCCTCTACTTCTCGGTGGGAACATTATATACGTCTATAACGTAATATAACCTAACCTAACATATCTAGCTCCTCGCTGGTAATGTTTTACAAAATCCCGTTCGTGTCGTCCCGTACGTCTCGGTTGGGATATTATATACGTCTATAGCATTATATATCCTAACCTAAGGCAGGCTAACATCTCGGATGTAGCATATTACATCATTCCTGGCGTGTCGACCACTACTTCTCGGTGGAAACATTATATACGTCTATAACGTAATATAACCTAACCTAACATATCTAGCTCCTCGCTGGTAATGTTTTACAAAATCCCGTTCGTGTCGTCCCGTACGTCTCGGTTGGGATATTATATACGTCTATAGCGTTATATATCCTAACATAAGGCAGGCTAACATCTCGGATGTAGCATATTACATCATTCCTGGTGTGTCGACCACTACTTCTCGGTGGAAACATTATATACGTCTATAACGTAATATAACCTAACCTAACATATCTAGCTCCTCGCTGGTAATGTTTTACAAAATCCCGTTCGTGTCGTCCCGTACGTCTCGGTTGGGATACTATATACGTCTATAGCATTATATATCCTAACCTAAGGCAGGCTAACATCTCGGATGTAGTATATTACATCATTCCTGGCGTATCGACCACTACTTCTCGGTGGAAACATTATATACGTCTATAACGTAATATAACCTAACCTAACACATATATCTAGTCGCTTTAATGTTTCACAGAATCCCGTTCGTGTCGTCCCGTTCGTCTCGGTTGGGACATTATATACGTCTATAGCTTTATATATCCTCACTTAAGGCAGGCTATCATCTCGGATGTAGTATTTTACTACGTTCCTGGCGGGTCGGCCTCTACTTCTCGGTGGGAACATTATAATCGTCTATAACGTAATATAACCTAACCTAACACATCTAGCCCCTCGCTGGTAATGTTTTACAGAATCCCGTTCGTGTCGTCCCGTACGTCTCGGTTGGGATATTATATACGTCTATAGCGTTATATATCCTAACCTAAGGCAGGCTAACATCTCGGATGCAGTATTTTACAAAATTCCTGGCGTATCGGCCCATACTTCTCGGTGGGAACATTATATTCGTCTATAACATAATATAACCTATCCTAACACATCTAGCCCCTCGCTGGTAATGTTTTACAGAATCCCGTTCCTGTCGTCCCGTACGTCTCGGTTGCGATATTATATACGTCTATGGCATTATATATCCTAACCTAAGGCAGGCTAACATCTCGGATGTAGTATATTACATCATTCCTGGCGTATCGACCACTACTTCTCGGTGGAAACATTATATACGTCTATAACGTAATATAACCTAACCTAACACATCTAGCTAGTCGCTTTAATGTTTCACAGAATTCCGTTCGTGTCGTCCCGTTCGTCTCGGTTGGGACATTATATACGTCTATAGCTTTATATATCCTAACTTAAGGCAGGCTATCATCTCGGATGTAGTATTTTACAACGTTCCTGGCGGGTCGGCCTCTACTTCTCGGTGGGAACATTATAATCGTCTATAACGTAATATAACCTAACCTAACACATCTAGCCCCTCGCTGGTAATGTTTTACAGAATCCCGTTCGTGTCGTCCCGTACGTCTCGGTTGGGACATTATATACGTCTAGAGCGTTATATATCCTAACCTAAGCCAGGCTAACATCTCGGATGCAGTATTTTACAACATTCCTGGCGGGTCGGCCCCTACTTCTCGGTGGGAACATTATATACGTCTATAACGTAATATAACCTAACCTAACATATCTAGCTCCTCGCTGGTAATGTTTTACAAAATCCCGTTCGTGTCGTCCCGTACGTCTCGGTTGGGATATTATATACGTCTATAGCATTATATATCCTAACCTAAGGCAGGCTAACATCTCGGATGTAGCATATTACATCATTCCTGGCGTATCGACCACTACTTCTCGGTGGAAACATTATATACGTCTATAACGTATCATAACCTAACCTAACCCATCTAGCCCCTCGCTGGTAATGTTTTACAGAATCCCGTTCGTGTCGTCCCGTACGTCTCGGTTGGGATATTATATACGTCTATAGCGTTATATATCCTAACCTAAGGCAGGCTATCATCTCGGATGTAGTATTTTACAACATTCCTGGCTTATCGGCCCCTACTTCTCGGTGGGAACATTATATACGTCTATAACGTATCATAACCTAACCTAACCCATCTAGCCCCTCGCTGGTAATGTTTTACAGAATCCCGTTCCTGTCGTCCCGTACGTCTCGGTTGCGATATTATATACGTCTATGGCATTATATATCCTAACTTAAGGCAGGCTAACATCTCGGATGTAGTATATTACATCATTCCTGGCGTATCGACCACTACTTCTCGGTGGAAACATTATATACGTCTATAACGTAATATAACCTAACCTAACACATCTAGCTAGTCGCTTTAATGTTTCACAGAATTCCGTTCGTGTCGTCCCGTTCGTCTCGGTTGGGACATTATATACGTCTATAGCGTTATATATCCTAACTTAAGGCAGGCTATCATCTCGGATGTAGTATTTTACAACGTTCCTGGCGGGTCGGCCTCTACTTCTCGGTGGGAACATTATATACGTCTATAACGTAATATAACCTAACCTAACATATCTAGCTCCTCGCTGGTAATGTTTTACAAAATCCCGTTCGTGTCGTCCCGTACGTCTCGGTTGGGATATTATATACGTCTATAGCATTATATATCCTAACCTAAGGCAGGCTAACATCTTGGATGTAGTATATTACATCATTCCTGGCGTATCGACAACTACTTCTCGGTGGAAACGTTATATACGTCTATAACGTAATATAACGTAACCTAACACATATATCTAGTCGCTTTAATGTTTCACAGAATCCCGTTCGTGTCGTCCCGTTCGTCTCGGTTGGGACATTATATACGTCTATAGCTTTATATATCCTCACTTAAGGCAGGCTATCATCTCGGATGTAGTATTTTACTACGTTCCTGGCGGGTCGGCCTCTACTTCTCGGTGGGAACATTATAATCGTCTATAACGTAATATAACCTAACCTAACACATCTAGCCCCTCGCTGGTAATGTTTTACAGAATCCCGTTCGTGTCGTCCCGTACGTCTCGGTTGGGATATTATATACGTCTATAGCGTTATATATCCTAACCTAAGGCAGGCTAACATCTCGGATGCAGTATTTTACAAAATTCCTGGCGTATCGGCCCATACTTCTCGGTGGGAACATTATATTCGTCTATAACATAATATAACCTATCCTAACACATCTAGCCCCTCGCTGGTAATGTTTTACATAATCCCGTTCGTGTCGTCCCGTACGTCTCGGTTGGGACATTATATACGTCTACAGCGTTATATATCCTAACCTAAGCCAGGCTAACATCTCGGATGCAGTATTTTACAACATTCCTGGCGGGTCGGCCCCTACTTCTCGGTGGGAACATTATATACGTCTATAACGTAATATAACCTAACCTAACACTTATATCTAGTCGCTTTAATGTTTGACAGAATCCCGTTCGTGTCGTCCCGCTTGTCTCGGTTGGGACATTATATACGTCTATAGCGTTATATATCCTAACTTAAGGCAGGCTATCATCTCGGATGTAGTATTTTACAACGTTCCTGGCGGGTCGGCCTCTACTTCTCGGTGGGAACATTATATACGTCTATAACGTAATATAACCTAACCTAACATATCTAGCTCCTCGCTGGTAATGTTTTACAAAATCCCGTTCGTGTCGTCCCGCACGTCTCGGTTGGGATATTATATACGTCTATAGCATTATATATCCTAACCTAAGGCAGGCTAACATCTCGGATGTAGTATATTACGTCATTCCTGGCGTATCGACAACTACTTCTCGGTGGAAACGTTATATACGTCTATAACGTAATATAACCTAACCTAACACTTATATCTAGTCGCTTTAATGTTTCACAGAATCCCGTTCGTGTCGTCCCGCTCGTCTCGGATGGGACATTATATACGTCTATAGCGTTATATATCCTAACTTAAGGCAGGCTATCATCTCGGATGTAGTATTTTACAACGTTCCTGGCGGGTCGGCCTCTACTTCTCGGTGGGAACATTATATACGTCTATAACGTAATATAACCTAACCTAACATATCTAGCTCCTCGCTGGTAATGTTTTACAAAATCCCGTTCGTGTCGTCCCGTACGTCTCGGTTAGGATATTATATACGTCTATAGCATTATATATCCTAACCTAAGGCAGGCTAACATCTTGGATGTAGTATATTACATCATTCCTGGCGTATCGACAACTACTTCTCGGTGGAAACGTTATATACGTCTATAACGTAATATAACGTAACCTAACACATATATCTAGTCGCTTTAATGTTTCACAGAATCCCGTTCGTGTCGTCCCGTTCGTCTCGGTTGGGACATTATATACGTCTATAGCTTTATATATCCTAACTTAAGGCAGGCTATCATCTCGGATGTAGTATTTTACAACGTTCCTGGCGGGTCGGCCTCTACTTCTCGGTGGGAACATTATAATCGTCTATAACGTAATATAACCTAACCTAACACATCTAGCCCCTCGCTGGTAATGTTTTACAGAATCCCGTTCGTGTCGTCCCGTACGTCTCGGTTGGGATATTATATACGTCTATAGCGTTATATATCCTAACCTAAGGCAGGCTAACATCTCGGATGCAGTATTTTACAAAATTCCTGGCGTATCGGCCCATACTTCTCGGTGGGAACATTATATTCGTCTATAACATAATATAACCTATCCTAACACATCTAGCCCCTCGCTGGTAATGTTTTACATAATCCCGTTCGTGTCGTCCCGTACGTCTCGGTTGGGACATTATATACGTCTACAGCGTTATATATCCTAACCTAAGCCAGGCTAACATCTCGGATGCAGTATTTTACAACATTCCTGGCGGGTCGGCCCCTACTTCTCGGTGGGAACATTATATACGTCTATAACGTAATATAACCTAACCTAACATATCTAGCTCCTCGCTGGTAATGTTTTACAAAATCCCGTTCGTGTCGTCCCGTACGTCTCGGTTGGGATATTATATACGTCTATAGCATTATATATCCTAACCTAAGGCAGGCTAACATCTCGGATGTAGTATATTACGTCATTCCTGGCGTATCGACAACTACTTCTCGGTGGAAACGTTATATACGTCTATAACGTAATATAACGTAACCTAACACATATATCTAGTCGCTTTAATGTTTCACAGAATCCCGTTCGTGTCGTCCCGTTCGTCTCGGTTGGGACATTATATACGTCTATAGCTTTATATATCCTAACTTAAGGCAGGCTATCATCTCGGATGTAGTATTTTACAACGTTCCTGGCGGGTCGGCCTCTACTTCTCGGTGGGAACATTATAATCGTCTATAACGTAATATAACCTAACCTAACATATCTAGCTCCTCGCTGGTAATGTTTTACAAAATCCCGTTCGTGTCGTCCCGTACGTCTCAGTTGGGATATTATATACGTCTATAGCGTTATATATCCTAACCTAAGGCAGGCTAACATCTCGGATGTAGTTTATTACATCATTCCTGGCGTATCGACCACTACTTCTCGGTGGAAACGTTATATACGTCTATAACGTAATATAACCTAACCTAACACTTATATCTAGTCGCTTTAATGTTTCACAGAATCCCGTTCGTGTCGTCCCGCTCGTCTCGGTTGGGACATTATATACGTCTATAGCGTTATATATCCTAACTTAAGGCAGGCTATCATCTCGGATGTAGTATTTCACAACGTTCCTGGCGGGTCGGCCTCTACTTCTCGGTGGAAACGTTATATACGTCTATAACGTAATATAACGTAACCTAACACATATATATAGTCGCTTTAATGTTTCACAGAATCCCGTTCGTGTCGTCCCGTTCGTCTCGGTTGGGACATTATATACGTCTATAGCTTTATATATCCTAACTTAAGGCAGGCTATCATCTCGGATGTAGTATTTTACAACGTTCCTGGCGGGTCGGCCTCTACTTCTCGGTGGGAACATTATAATCGTCTATAACGTAATATAACCTAACCTAACACATCTAGCCCCTCGCTGGTAATGTTTTACAGAATCCCGTTCGTGTCGTCCCCTACGTCTCGGTTGGGATATTATATACGTCTATAGCGTTATATATCCTAACCTAAGGCAGGCTAACATCTCGGATGCAGTATTTTACAAAATTCCTGGCGTATCGGCCCATACTTCTCGGTGGGAACATTATATTCGTCTATAACATAATATAACCTATCCTAACACATCTAGCCCCTCGCTGGTAATGTTTTACATAATCCCGTTCGTGTCGTCCCGTACGTCTCGGTTGGGACATTATATACGTCTACAGCGTTATATATCCTAACCTAAGCCAGGCTAACATCTCGGATGCAGTATTTTACAACATTCCTGGCGGGTCGGCCCCTACTTCTCGGTGGGAACATTATATACGTCTATAACGTAATATAACCTAACCTAACATATCTAGCTCCTCGCTGGTAATGTTTTACAAAATCCCGTTCGTGTCGTCCCGTACGTCTCGGTTGGGATATTATATACGTCTATAGCATTATATATCCTAACCTAAGGCAGGCTAACATCTCGGATGTAGCATATTACATCATTCCTGGCGTATCGACCACTACTTCTCGGTGGAAACATTATATACGTCTATAACGTATCATAACCTAACCTAACCCATCTAGCCCCTCGCTGGTAATGTTTTACAGAATCCTGTTCGTGTCGTCCCGTACGTCTCGGTTGGGATATTATATACGTCTATAGCGTTATATATCCTAACCTAAGGCAGGCTATCATCTCGGATGTAGTATTTTACAACATTCCTGGCGTATCGGCCCCTACTTCTCGGTGGGAACATTATATACGTCTATAACGTATCATAACCTAACCTAACCCATCTAGCCCCTCGCTGGTAATGTTTTACAGAATCCCGTTCCTGTCGTCCCGTACGTCTCGGTTGCGATATTATATACGTCTATGGCATTATATATCCTAACCTAAGGCAGGCTAACATCTCGGATGTAGTATATTACATCATTCCTGGCGTATCGACCACTACTTCTCGGTGGAAACGTTATATACGTCTATAACGTAATATAACCTAACCTAACACTTATATCTAGTCGCTTTAATGTTTCACAGAATCCCGTTCGTGTCGTCCCGCTCGTCTCGGTTGGGACATTATATACGTCTATAGCGTTATATATCCTAACTTAAGGCAGGCTATCATCTCGGATGTAGTATTTTACAACGTTCCTGGCGGGTCGGCCTCTACTTCTCGGTGGGAACATTATATACGTCTATAACGTAATATAACCTAACCTAACATATCTAGCTCCTCGCTGGTAATGTTTTACAAAATCCCGTTCGTGTCGTCCCGTACGTCTCGGTTGGGATATTATATACGTCTATAGCATTATATATCCTAACCTAAGGCAGGCTAACATCTCGGATGTAGCATATTACATCATTCCTGGCGTGTCGACCACTACTTCTCGGTGGAAACATTATATACGTCTATAACGTAATATAACCTAACCTAACATATCTAGCTCTTCGCTGGTAATGTTTTACAAAATCCCGTTCGTGTCGTCCCGTACGTCTCGGTTGGGATATTATATACGTCTATAGCGTTATATATCCTAACATAAGGCAGGCTAACATCTCGGATGTAGCATATTACATCATTCCTGGTGTGTCGACCACTACTTCTCGGTGGAAACATTATATACGTCTATAACGTAATATAACCTAACCTAACATATCTAGCTCCTCGCTGGTAATGTTTTACAAAATCCCGTTCGTGTCGTCCCGTACGTCTCGGTTGGGATACTATATACGTCTATAGCATTATATATCCTAACCTAAGGCAGGCTAACATCTCGGATGTAGTATATTACATCATTCCTGGCGTTTCGACCACTACTTCTCGGTGGAAACATTATATACGTCTATAACGTAATATAACCTAACCTAACACATCTAGCCCCTCGCTGGTAATGTTTTACAGAATCCCGTTCGTGTCGTCCCGTACGTCTCGGTTGGGATATTATATACGTCTATAGCGTTATATATCCTAACCTAAGGCAGGCTAACATCTCGGATGCAGTATTTTACAAAATTCCTGGCGTATCGGCCCACACTTCTCAGTGGGAACATTATATTCGTCTATAACATAATATAACCTATCCTAACACATCTAGCCCCTCGCTGGTAATGTTTTACAGAATCCCGTTCGTGTCGTCCCGTACGTCTCGGTTGGGACATTATATACGTCTACAGCGTTATATATCCTAACCTAAGCCAGGCTAACATCTCGGATGCAGTATTTTACAACATTCCTGGCGGGTCGGCCCCTACTTCTCGGTGGGAACATTATATACGTCTATAACGTAATATAACCTAACCTAACATATCTAGCTCCTCGCTGGTAATGTTTTACAAAATCCCGTTCGTGTCGTCCCGTACGTCTCGGTTGGGATATTATATACGTCTATAGCATTATATATCCTAACCTAAGGCAGGCTAACATCTCGGATGTAGCATATTACATCATTCCTGGCGTATCGACCACTACTTCTCGGTGGAAACATTATATACGTCTATAACGTATCATAACCTAACCTAACACATCTAGCCCCTCGCTGGTAATGTTTTACAGAATCCCGTTCGTGTCGTCCCGTACGTCTCGGTTGGGATATTATATACGTCTATAGCGTTATATATCCTAACCTAAGGCAGGCTATCATCTCGGATGTAGTATTTTACAACATTCCTGGCGTATCGGCCCCTACTTCTCGGTGGGAACATTATATACGTCTATAACGTAATATAACCTAACCTAACATATCTTGCTCCTCGCTGGTAATGTTTTACAAAATCCCGTTCGTGTCGTCCCGTACGTCTCGGTTGGGATATTATATACGTCTATAGCATTATATATCCTAACCTAAGGCAGGCTAACATCTCGGATGTAGCATATTACATCATTCCTGGCGTATCGACCACTACTTCTCGGTGGAAACATTATATACGTCTATAACGTAATATAACCTAACCTAACATATCTAGCTCCTCGCTGGTAATGTTTTACAAAATCCCGTTCGAGTCGTCCCGTACGTCTCGGTTGGGATACTATATACGTCTATAGCATTATATATCCTAACCTAAGGCAGGCTAACATCTCGGATGTAGTATATTACATCATTCCTGGCGTTTCGACCACTACTTCTCGGTGGAAACATTATATACGTCTATAACGTAATATAACCTAACCTAACACATCTAGCTAGTCGCTTTAATGTTTCACAGAATCCCGTTCGTGTCGTCCCGTTCGTCTCGGTTGGGACATTATATACGTCTATAGCTTTATATATCCTAACTTAAGGCAGGCTATCATCTCGGATGTAGTATTTTACAACGTTCCTGGCGGGTCGGCCCCTACTTCTCGGTGGGAACATTATATACTTCTATAACGTATCATAACCTAACCTAACCCATCTAGCCCCTCGCTGGTAATGTTTTACAGAATCCCGTTCCTGTCGTCCCGTACGTCTCGGTTGCGATATTATATACGTCTATGGCATTATATATCCTAACCTAAGGCAGGCTAACATCTCGGATGTAGTATATTACATCATTCCTGGCGTATCGACCACTACTTCTCGGTGGAAACATTATATACGTCTATAACGTAATATAACCTAACCTAACACATCTAGCTAGTCGCTTTAATGTTTCACAGAATTCCGTTCGTGTCGTCCCGTTCGTCTCGGTTGGGACATTATATACGTCTATAGCGTTATATATCCTAACTTAAGGCAGGCTATCATCTCGGATGAAGTATTTTACAACATTCCTGGCGGGTCGGCCTCTACTTCTCGGTGGGAACATTATATACGTCTATAACGTAATATAACCTAACCTAACATATCTAGCTCCTCGCTGGTAATGTTTTACAAAATCCCGTTCGTGTCGTCCCGTACGTCTCGGTTGGGATATTATATACGTCTATAGCATTATATATCCTAACCTAAGGCAGGCTAACATCTCGGATGTAGCATATTACATCATTCCTGGCGTGTCGACCACTACTTCTCGGTGGAAACATTATATACGTCTATAACGTAATATAACCTAACCTAACATATCTAGCTCCTCGCTGGTAATGTTTTACAAAATCCCGTTCGTGTCGTCCCGTACGTCTCGGTTGGGATATTATATACGTCTATAGCGTTATATATCCTAACATAAGGCAGGCTAACATCTCGGATGTAGCATATTACATCATTCCTGGTGTGTCGACCACTACTTCTCGGTGGAAACATTATATACGTCTATAACGTAATATAACCTAACCTAACAGATCTAGCTCCTCGCTGGTAATGTTTTACAAAATCCCGTTCGTGTCGTCCCGTACGTCTCGGTTGGGATACTATATACGTCTATAGCATTATATATCCTAACCTAAGGCAGGCTAACATCTCGGATGCAGTATTTTACAAAATTCCTGGCGTATCGGCCCATACTTCTCAGTGGGAACATTATATTCGTCTATAACATAATATAACCTATCCTAACACATCTAGCCCCTCGCTGGTAATGTTTTACAGAATCCCGTTCGTGTCGTCCCGTACGTCTCGGTTGGGACATTATATACGTCTACAGCGTTATATATCCTAACCTAAGCCAGGCTAACATCTCGGATGCAGTATTTTACAACATTCCTGGCGGGTCGGCCCCTACTTCTCGGTGGGAACATTATATACGTCTATAACGTAATATAACCTAACCTAACATATCTAGCTCCTCGCTGGTAATGTTTTACAAAATCCCGTTCGTGTCGTCCCGTACGTCTCGGTTGGGATATTATATACGTCTATAGCATTATATATCCTAACCTAAGGCAGGCTAACATCTCGGATGTAGCATATTACATCATTCCTGGCGTATCGACCACTACTTCTCGGTGGAAACATTATATACGTCTATAACGTATCATAACCTAACCTAACCCATCTAGCCCCTCGCTGGTAATGTTTTACAGAATCCCGTTCGTGTCGTCCCGTACGTCTCGGTTGGGATATTATATACGTCTATAGCGTTATATATCCTAACCTAAGGCAGGCTATCATCTCGGATGTAGTATTTTACAACATTCCTGGCGTATCGGCCCCTACTTCTCGGTGGGAACATTATATACGTCTATAACGTATCATAACCTAACCTAACCCATCTAGCCCCTCGCTGGTAATGTTTTACAGAATCCCGTTCCTGTCGTCCCGTACGTCTCGGTTGCGATATTATATACGTCTATGGCATTATATATCCTAACCTAAGGCAGGCTAACATCTCGGATGTAGTATATTACATCATTCCTGGCGTATCGACCACTACTTCTCGGTGGAAACATTATATACGTCTATAACGTAATATAACCTAACCTAACACATCTAGCTAGTCGCTTTAATGTTTCACAGAATTCCGTTCGTGTCGTCCCGTTCGTCTCGGTTGGGACATTATATACGTCTATAGCGTTATATATCCTAACTTAAGGCAGGCTATCATCTCGGATGTAGTATTTTACAACATTCCTGGCGGGTCGGCCTCTACTTCTCGGTGGGAACATTATATACGTCTATAACGTAATATAACCTAACCTAACATATCTAGCTCCTCGCTGGTAATGTTTTACAAAATCCCGTTCGTGTCGTCCCGTACGTCTCGGTTGGGATATTATATACGTCTATAGCATTATATATCCTAACCTAAGGCAGGCTAACATCTCGGATGTAGTATATTACATCATTCCTGGCGTATCGACAACTACTTCTCGGTGGAAACGTTATATACGTCTATAACGTAATATAACCTAACCTAACACTTATATCTAGTCGCTTTAATGTTTCACAGAATCCCGTTCGTGTCGTCCCGCTCGTCTCGGTTGGGACATTATATACGTCTATAGCGTTATATATCCTAACTTAAGGCAGGCTATCATCTCGGATGTAGTATTTTACAACGTTCCTGGCGGGTCGGCCTCTACTTCTTGGTGGGAACATTATATACGTCTATAACGTAATATAACCTAACCTAACATATCTAGCTCCTCGCTGGTAATGTTTTGCAAAATCCCGTTCGTGTCGTCCCGTACGTCTCGGTTGGGATATTATATACGTCTATAGCATTATATATCCTAACCTAAGGCAGGCTAACATCTCGGATGTAGCATATTACATCATTCCTGGCGTGTCGACCACTACTTCTCGGTGGAAACATTATATACGTCTATAACGTATCATAACCTAACCTAACCCATCTAGCCCCTCGCTGGTAATGTTTTACAGAATCCCGTTCGTGTCGTCCCGTACGTCTCGGTTGGGATATTATATACGTCTATAGCGTTATATATCCTAACCTAAGGCAGGCTATCATCTCGGATGTAGTATTTTACAACATTCCTGGCGTATCGGCCCCTACTTCTCGGTGGGAACATTATATACGTCTATAACGTATCATAACCTAACCTAACCCATCTAGCCCCTCGCTGGTAATGTTTTACAGAATCCCGTTCCTGTCGTCCCGTACGTCTCGGTTGCGATATTATATACGTCTATGGCATTATATATCCTAACCTAAGGCAGGCTAACATCTCGGATGTAGTATATTACATCATTCCTGGCGTATCGACCACTACTTCTCGGTGGAAACATTATATACGTCTATAACGTAATATAACCTAACCTAACACATCTAGCTAGTCGCTTTAATGTTTCACAGAATTCCGTTCGTGTCGTCCCGTTCGTCTCGGTTGGGACATTATATACGTCTATAGCGTTATATATCCTAACTTAAGGCAGGCTATCATCTCGGATGTAGTATTTTACAACATTCCTGGCGGGTCGGCCTCTACTTCTCGGTGGGAACATTATATACGTCTATAACGTAATATAACCTAACCTAACATATCTAGCTCCTCGCTGGTAATGTTTTACAAAATCCCGTTCGTGTCGTCCCGTACGTCTCGGTTGGGATATTATATACGTCTATAGCATTATATATCCTAACCTAAGGCAGGCTAACATCTCGGATGTAGTATATTACATCATTCCTGGCGTATCGACAACTACTTCTCGGTGGAAACGTTATATACGTCTATAACGTAATATAACCTAACCTAACACTTATATCTAGTCGCTTTAATGTTTCACAGAATCCCGTTCGTGTCGTCCCGCTCGTCTCGGTTGGGACATTATATACGTCTATAGCGTTATATATCCTAACTTAAGGCAGGCTATCATCTCGGATGTAGTATTTTACAACGTTCCTGGCGGGTCGGCCTCTACTTCTTGGTGGGAACATTATATACGTCTATAACGTAATATAACCTAACCTAACATATCTAGCTCCTCGCTGGTAATGTTTTACAAAATCCCGTTCGTGTCGTCCCGTACGTCTCGGTTGGGATATTATATACGTCTATAGCATTATATATCCTAACCTAAGGCAGGCTAACATCTCGGATGTAGCATATTACATCATTCCTGGCGTGTCGACCACTACTTCTCGGTGGAAACATTATATACGTCTATAACGTAATATAACCTAACCTAACATATCTAGCTCCTCGCTGGTAATGTTTTACAAAATCCCGTTCGTGTCGTCCCGTACGTCTCGGTTGGGATATTATATACGTCTATAGCGTTATATATCCTAACCTAAGGCAGGCTAACATCTCGGATGCAGTATTTTACAAAATTCCTGGCGTATCGGCCCATACTTCTCAGTGGGAACATTATATTCGTCTATAACATAATATAACCTATCCTAACACATCTAGCCCCTCGCTGGTAATGTTTTACAGAATCCCGTTCGTGTCGTCCCGTACGTCTCGGTTGGGACATTATATACGTCTACAGCGTTATATATCCTAACCTAAGCCAGGCTAACATCTCGGATGCAGTATTTTACAACATTCCTGGCGGGTCGGCCCCTACTTCTCGGTGGGAACATTATATACGTCTATAACGTATCATAACCTAACCTAACCCATCCAGCCCCTCGCTGGTAATGTTTTACAAAATCCCGTTCGTGTCGTCCCGTACGTCTCGGTTGGGATATTATATACGTCTATAGCGTTATATATCCTAACCTAAGGCAGGCTAACATCTCGGATGTAGCATATTACATCATTCCTGGCGTGTCGACCACTACTTCTCGGTGGAAACATTATATACGTCTATAACGTAATATAACCTAACCTAACATATCTAGCTCCTCGCTGGTAATGTTTTACAAAATCCCGTTCGTGTCGTCCCGTACGTCTCGGTTGGGATACTATATACGTCTATAGCATTATATATCCTAACCTAAGGCAGGCTAACATCTCGGATGTAGTATATTACATCATTCCTGGCGTTTCGACCACTACTTCTCGGTGGAAACATTATATACGTCTATAACGTAATATAACCTAACCTAACACATCTAGCTAGTCGCTTTAATGTTTCACAGAATCCCGTTCGTGTCGTCCCGTTCGTCTCGGTTGGGACATTATATACGTCTATAGCTTTATATATCCTAACTTAAGGCAGGCTATCATCTCGGATGTAGTATTTTACAACGTTCCTGGCGGGTCGGCCCCTACTTCTCGGTGGGAACATTATATACGTCTATAACGTATCATAACCTAACCTAACCCATCTAGCCCCTCGCTGGTAATGTTTTACAGAATCCCGTTCCTGTCGTCCCGTACGTCTCGGTTGCGATATTATATACGTCTATGGCATTATATATCCTAACCTAAGGCAGGCTAACATCTCGGATGTAGTATATTACATCATTCCTGGCGTATCGACCACTACTTCTCGGTGGAAACATTATATACGTCTATAACGTAATATAACCTAACCTAACACATATATCTAGTCGCTTTAATGTTTCACAGAATCCCGTTCGTGTCGTCCCGTTCGTCTCGGTTGGGACATTATATACGTCTATAGCATTATATATCCTAACCTAAGGCAGGCTAACATCTCGGATGTAGCATATTACATCATTCCTGGCGTATCGACCACTACTTCTCGGTGGAAACATTATATACGTCTATAACGTATCATAACCTAACCTAACCCATCTAGCCCCTCGCTGGTAATGTTTTACAGAATCCCGTTCGTGTCGTCCCGTACGTCTCGGATGGGATATTATATACGTCTATAGCGTTATATATCCTAACCTAAGGCAGGCTATCATCTCGGATGTAGTATTTTACAACATTCCTGGCGTATCGGCCCCTACTTCTCGGTGGGAACATTATATACGTCTATAACGTATCATAACCTAACCTAACCCATCTAGCCCCTCGCTGGTAATGTTTTACAGAATCCCGTTCCTGTCGTCCCGTACGTCTCGGTTGCGATATTATATACGTCTATGGCATTATATATCCTAACCTAAGGCAGGCTAACATCTCGGATGTAGTATATTACATCATTCCTGGCGTATCGACCACTACTTCTCGGTGGAAACATTATATACGTCTATAACGTAATATAACCTAACCTAACACATCTAGCTAGTCGCTTTAATGTTTCACAGAATTCCGTTCGTGTCGTCCCGTTCGTCTCGGTTGGGACATTATATACGTCTATAGCGTTATATATCCTAACTTAAGGCAGGCTATCATCTCGGATGTAGTATTTTACAACATTCCTGGCGGGTCGGCCTCTACTTCTCGGTGGGAACATTATATACGTCTATAACGTAATATAACCTAACCTAACATATCTAGCTCCTCGCTGGTAATGTTTTACAAAATCCCGTTCGTGTCGTCCCGTACGTCTCGGTTGGGATATTATATACGTCTATAGCATTATATATCCTAACCTAAGGCAGGCTAACATCTCGGATGTAGCATATTACATCATTCCTGGCGTATCGACCACTACTTCTCGGTGGAAACATTATATACGTCTATAACGTAATATAACCTAACCTAACACATATATCTAGTCGCTTTAATGTTTCACAGAATCCCGTTCGTGTCGTCCCGTTCGTCTCGGTTGGGACATTATATACGTCTATAGCATTATATATCCTAACCTAAGGCAGGCTAACATCTCGGATGTAGCATATTACATCATTCCTGGCGTATCGACCACTACTTCTCGGTGGAAACATTATATACGTCTATAACGTACCATAACCTAACCTAACCCATCTAGCCCCTCGCTGGTAATGTTTTACAGAATCCCGTTCGTGTCGTCCCGTACGTCTCGGATGGGATATTATATACGTCTATAGCGTTATATATCCTAACCTAAGGCAGGCTATCATCTCGGATGTAGTATTTTACAACATTCCTGGCGTATCGGCCCCTACTTCTCGGTGGGAACATTATATACGTCTATAACGTATCATAACCTAACCTAACCCATCTAGCCCCTCGCTGGTAATGTTTTACAGAATCCCGTTCCTGTCGTCCCGTACGTCTCGGTTGCGATATTATATACGTCTATGGCATTATATATCCTAACCTAAGGCAGGCTAACATCTCGGATGTAGTATATTACATCATTCCTGGCGTATCGACCACTACTTCTCGGTGGAAACATTATATACGTCTATAACGTAATATAACCTAACCTAACACATCTAGCTAGTCGCTTTAATGTTTCACAGAATTCCGTTCGTGTCGTCCCGTTCGTCTCGGTTGGGACATTATATACGTCTATAGCGTTATATATCCTAACTTAAGGCAGGCTATCATCTCGGATGTAGTATTTTACAACATTCCTGGCGGGTCGGCCTCTACTTCTCGGTGGGAACATTATATACGTCTATAACGTAATATAACCTAACCTAACATATCTAGCTCCTCGCTGGTAATGTTTTACAAAATCCCGTTCGTGTCGTCCCGTACGTCTCGGTTGGGATATTATATACGTCTATAGCATTATATATCCTAACCTAAGGCAGGCTAACATCTCGGATGTAGCATATTACATCATTCCTGGCGTATCGACCACTACTTCTCGGTGGAAACATTATATACGTCTATAACGTATCATAACCTAACCTAACCCATCTAGCCCCTCGCTGGTAATGTTTTACAGAATCCCGTTCGTGTCGTCCCGTACGTCTCGGTTGGGATATTATATACGTCTATAGCGTTATATATCCTAACCTAAGGCAGGCTATCATCTCGGATGTAGTATTTTACAACATTCCTGGCGTATCGGCCCCTACTTCTCGGTGGGAACATTATATACGTCTATAACGTATCATAACCTAACCTAACCCATCTAGCCCCTCGCTGGTAATGTTTTACAAAATCCCGTTCGTGTCGTCCCGTACGTCTCGGTTGGGATATTATATACGTCTATAGCATTATATATCCTAACCTAAGGCAGGCTAACATCTCGGATGTAGTATATTACGTCATTCCTGGCGTATCGACAACTACTTCTCGGTGGAAACGTTATATACGTCTATAACGTAATATAACCTAACCTAACACTTATATCTAGTCGCTTTAATGTTTCACAGAATCCCGTTCGTGTCGTCCCGCTCGTCTCGGTTGGGACATTATATACGTCAATAGCGTTATATATCCTAACTTAAGGCAGGCTATCATCTCGGATGTAGTATTTTACAACGTTCCTGGCGGGTCGGCCTCTACTTCTCGGTGGGAACATTATATACGTCTATAACGTAATATAACCTAACCTAACATATCTAGCTCCTCGCTGGTAATATTTTACAAAATCCCGTTCGTGTCGTCCCGTACGTCTCGGTTGGGATATTATATACGTCTATAGCATTATATATCCTAACCTAAGGCAGGCTAACATCTCGGATGTAGTATATTACATCATTCCTGGCGTATCGACAACTACTTCTCGGTGGAAACGTTATATACGTCTATAACGTAATATAACCTAAGCTAACACTTATATCTAGTCGCTTTAATGTTTCACAGAATCCCGTTCGTGTCGTCCCGCTCGTCTCGGTTGGGACATTATATACGTCTATAGCGTTATATATCCTAACTTAAGGCAGGCTATCATCTCGGATGTAGTATTTTACAACGTTCCTGGCGGGTCGGCCTCTACTTCTCGTTGGGAACATTATATACGTCTATAACGTAATATAACCTAACCTAACATATCTAGCTCCTCGCTGGTAATGTTTTACAAAATCCCGTTCGTGTCGTCCCGTACGTCTCGGTTGGGATACTATATACGTCTATAGCATTATATATCCTAACCTAAGGCAGGCTAACATGTCGGATGTAGTATATTACATCATTCCTGGCGTTTCCACCACTACTTCTCGGTGGAAACATTATATACGTCTATAACGTAATATAACCTAACCTAACACATCTAGCTAGTCGCTTTAATGTTTCACAGAATCCCGTTCGTGTCGTCCCGTTCGTCTCGGTTGGGACATTATATACGTCTATAGCGTTATATATCCTAACCTAAGGCAGGCTAACATCTCGGATGTAGTATATTACATCATTCCTGGCGTATCGGCCCCTACTTCTCGGTGGGAACATTATATACGTCTATAACGTATCATAACCTAGCCTAACCCATCCAGCCCCTCGCTGGTAATGTTTTACAGAATCCCGTTCCTGTCGTCCCGTACGTCTCGGTTGGGATATTATATACGTCTATAGCGTTATATATCCTAACCTAAGGCAGGCTAACATCTCGGATGTAGTATATTACATCATTCCTGGCGTATCGGCCCCTACTTCTCGGTGGGAACATTATATACGTCTATAACGTATCATAACCTAACCTAACACATCTAGCTAGTCGCTTTAATGTTTCACAGAATTCCGTTCGTGTCGTCCCGTTCGTCTCGGTTGGGACATTATATACGTCTATAGCGTTATATATCCTAACTTAAGGCAGGCTATCATCTCAGATGTAGTATTTTACAACATTCCTGGCGGGTCGGCCTCTACTTCTCGGTGGGAACATTATATACGTCTATAACGTAATATAACCTAACCTAACATATCTAGCTCCTCGCTGGTAATGTTTTACAAAATCCCGTTCGTGTCGTCCCGTACGTCTCGGTTGGGATATTATATACGTCTATAGCATTATATATCCTAACCTAAGGCAGGCTAACATCTCGGATGTAGTATATTACATCATTCCTGGCGTATCGACAACTACTTCTCGGTGGAAACGTTATATACGTCTATAACGTAATATAACCTAACCTAACACTTATATCTAGTCGCTTTAATGTTTCACAGAATCCCGTTCGTGTCGTCCCGTTCGTCTCGGTTGGGACATTATATACGTCTATAGCGTTATATATCCTAACTTAAGGCAGGCTATCATCTCAGATGTAGTATTTTACAACGTTCCTGGCGGGTCGGCCTCTACTTCTCGGTGGGAACATTATATACGTCTATAACGTAATATAACCTAACCTAACACATCTAGCCCCTCGCTGGTAATGTTTTACAGAATCCCGTTCGTGTCGTCCCGTACGTCTCGGTTGCGATATTATATACGTCTATAGCGTTATATATCCTAACCTAAGGCAGGCTAACATCTCGGATGCAGTATTTTACAAAATTCCTGGCGTATCGGCCCATACTTCTCGGTGGGAACATTATATTCGTCTATAACATAATATAACCTATCCTAACACATCTAGCCCCTCGCTGGTAATGTTTTACAGAATCCCGCTCGTGTCGTCCGGTACGTCTCGGTTGGGACATTATATACGTCTATTGCTTTATATATCCTAACTTAAGGCAGGCTATCATCTCGGATGTAGTATTTTACAACGTTCCTGGCGGGTCGGCCTCTACTTCTCGGTGGGAACATTATAATCGTCTATAACGTAATATAACCTAACCTAGCATATCTAGCTCCTCGCTGGTAATCTTTTACAAAATCCCGTTCGTGTCGTCCCGTACGTCTCGGTTGGGACATTATATACGTCTATAGCATTATATATCCTAACTTAAGGCAGGCTATCATCTCGGATGTAGTATTTTACAACATTCCTGGCGGGTCGGCCTCTACTTCTCGGTGGGAACATTATATACGTCTATAACGTAATATAACCTAACCTAACATATCTAGCTCCTCGCTGGTAATGTTTTACAAAATCCCGTTCGTGTCGTCCCGTACGTCTCGGTTGGGATATTATATACGTCTATAGCATTATATATCCTAACCTAAGGCAGGCTAACATCTTGGATGTAGTATATTACATCATTCCTGGCGTATTGACAACTACTTCTCGGTGGAAACGTTATATACGTCTATAACGTAATATAACCTAACCTAACACATATATCTAGTCGCTTTAATGTTTCACAGAATCCCGTTCGTGTCGTCCCGTTCGTCTCGGTTGGGACATTATATACGTCTATTGCTTTATTTATCCTAACTTAAGGCAGGCTATCATCTCGGATGTAGTATTTTACAACGTTCCTGGCGGGTCGGCCTCTACTTCTCGGTGGGAACATTATAATCGTCTATAACGTAATATAACCTAACCTAACACATCTAGCCCCTCGCTGGTAATGTTTTACAGAATCCCGTTCGTGTCGTCCCGTACGTCTCGGTTGGGATATTATATACGTCTATAGCGTTATATATCCTAACCTAAGGCAGGCTAACATCTCGGATGCAGTATTTTACAAAATTCCTGGCGTATCGGCACATACTTCTCGGTGGGAACATTATATTCGTCTATAACATAATATAACCTATCCTAACACATCTAGCCCCTCGCTGGTAATGTTTTACAGAATCCCGTTCGTGTCGTCCCGTACGTCTCGGTTGGGACATTATATACGTCTACAGCGTTATATATCCTAACCTAAGCCAGGCTAACATCTCGGATGCAGTATTTTACAACATTCCTGGCGGGTCGGCCTCTACTTCTCGGTGGGAACATTATAATCGTCTATAACGTAATATAACCTAACCTAACACATCTAGCCCCTCGCTGGTAATGTTTTACAGAATCCCGTTCGTGTCGTCCCGTACGTCTCGGTTGGGATATTATATACGTCTATAGCGTTATATATCCTAACCTAAGGCAGGCTAACATCTCGGATGTAGCATATTACAATATTCCTGGCGTGTCGACCGCTACTTCTCGGTGGAAACATTATATACGTCTATAACGTAATATAACCTAACCTAACACATCTAGCTAGTCGCTTTAATGTTTCACAGAATTCCGTTCGTGTCGTCCCGTTCGTCTCGGTTGGGACATTATATACGTCTATAGCGTTATATATCCTAACCTAAGGCAGGCTAACATCTCGGATGTAGTATATTACATCATTCCTGGCGTATCGGCCCCTACTTCTCGGTGGGAATATTATATACGTCTATAACGTATCATAACCTAGCCTAACCCATCCAGCCCCTCGCTGGTAATGTTTTACAGAATCCCGTTCCTGTCGTCCCGTACGTCTCGGTTGGGATATTATATACGTCTATAGCGTTATATATCCTAACCTAAGGCAGGCTAACATCTCGGATGTAGTATATTACATCATTCCTGGCGTATCGGCCCCTACTTCTCGGTGGGAACATTATATACGTCTATAACGTATCATAACCTAACCTAACACATCTAGCTAGTCGCTTTAATGTTTCACAGAATTCCGTTCGTGTCGTCCCGTTCGTCTCGGTTGGGACATTATATACGTCTATAGCGTTATATATCCTAACTTAAGGCAGGCTATCATCTCGGATGTAGTATTTTACAACATTCCTGGCGGGTCGGCCTCTACTTCTCGGTGGGAACATTATATACGTCTATAACGTAATATAACCTAACCTAACATATCTAGCTCCTCGCTGGTAATGTTTTACAAAATCCCGTTCGTGTCGTCCCGTACGTCTCGGTTGGGATATTATATACGTCTATAGCATTACATATCCTAACCTAAGGCAGGCTAACATCTCGGATGTAGTATATTACATCATTCCTGGCGTATCGAAAACTACTTCTCGGTGGAAACGTTATATACGTCTATAACGTAATATAACCTAACCTAACACTTATATCTAGTCGCTTTAATGTTTCACAGAATCCCGTTCGTGTCGTCCCGTTCGTCTCGGTTGGGACATTATATACGTCTATAGCGTTATATATCCTAACTTAAGGCAGGCTATCATCTCAGATGTAGTATTTTACAACGTTCCTGGCGGGTCGGCCTCTACTTCTCGGTGGGAACATTATATACGTCTATAACGTAATATAACCTAACCTAACATATCTAGCTCCTCGCTGGTAATGTTTTACAAAATCCCGTTCGTGTCATCCCGTACGTCTCGGTTGGGATATTATATACGTCTATAGCATTATATATCCTAACCTAAGGCAGGCTAACATCTTGGATGTAGTATATTACATCATTCCTGGCGTATTGACAACTACTTCTCGGTGGAAACGTTATATACGTCTATAACGTAATATAACCAAACCTAACACATATATCTAGTCGCTTTAATGTTTCACAGAATCCCGTTCGTGTCGTCCCGTTCGTCTCGGTTGGGACATTATATACGTCTATTGCTTTATATATCCTAACTTAAGGCAGGCTATCATCTCGGATGTAGTATTTTACAACGTTCCTGGCGGGTCGGCCTCTACTTCTCGGTGGGAACATTATAATCGTCTATAACGTAATATAACCTAACCTAACACATCTAGCCCCTCGCTGGTAATGTTTTACAGAATCCCGTTCGTGTCGTCCCGTACGTCTCGGTTGGGATATTATATACGTCTATAGCGTTATATATCCTAACCTAAGGCAGGCTAACATCTCGGATGCAGTATTTTACAAAATTCCTGGCGTATCGGCCCATACTTCTCGGTGGGAACATTATATTCGTCTATAACATAATATAACCTATCCTAACACATCTAGCCCCTCGCTGGTAATGTTTTACAGAATCCCGTTCGTGTCGTCCGGTACGTCTCGGTTGGGACATTATATACGTCTATTGCTTTATATATCCTAACTTAAGGCAGGCTATCATCTCGGATGTAGTATTTTACAACGTTCCTGGCGGGTCGGCCTCTACTTCTCGGTGGGAACATTATAATCGTCTATAACGTAATATAACCTAACCTAACATATCTAGCTCCTCGCTGGTAATGTTTTACAAAATCCCGTTCGTGTCGTCCCGTACGTCTCGGTTGGGACATTATATACGTCTATTGCTTTATTTATCCTAACTTAAAGCAGGCTATCATCTCGGATGTAGTATTTTACAACGTTCCTGGCGGGTCGGCCTCTACTTCTCGGTGGGAACATTATAATCGTCTATAACGTAATATAACCTAACCTAACACATCTAGCCCCTCGCTGGTAATGTTTTACAGAATCCCGTTCGTGTCGTCCCGTACGTCTCGGTTGGGATATTATATACGTCTATAGCGTTATATATCCTAACCTAAGGCAGGCTAACATCTCGGATGCAGTATTTTACAAAATTCCTGGCGTATCGGCCCATACTTCTCGGTGGGAACATTATATTCGTCTATAACATAATATAACCTATCCTAACACATCTAGCCCCTCGCTGGTAATGTTTTACAAAATCCCGTTCGTGTCGTCCCGTACGTCTCGGTTGGGACACTATATACGTCTACAGCGTTATATATCCTAACCTAAGCCAGGCTAACATCTCGGATGCAGTATTTTACAACATTCCTGGCGGGTCGGCCTCTACTTCTCGGTGGGAACATTATAATCGTCTATAACGTAATATAACCTAACCTAACACATCTAGCCCCTCGCTGGTAATGTTTTACAGAATCCCGTTCATGTCGTCCCGTACGTCTCGGTTGGGATATTATATACGTCTATAGCGTTATATATCCTAACCTAAGGCAGGCTAACATCTCGGATGTAGCATATTACAATATTCCTGGCGTGTCGACCACTACTTCTCGGTGGAAACATTATATACGTCTATAACGTAATATAACCTAACCTAACACATCTAGCTAGTCGCTTTAATGTTTCACAGAATTCCGTTCGTGTCGTCCCGTTCGTCTCGGTTGGGACATTATATACGTCTATAGCGTTATATATCCTAACCTAAGGCAGGCTAACATCTCGGATGTAGTATATTACATCATTCCTGGCGTATCCGCCCCTACTTCTCGGTGGGAACATTATATACGTCTATAACGTATCATAACCTAGCCTAACCCATCTAGCCCCTCGCTGGTAATGTTTTACAGAATCCCGTTCCTGTCGTCCCGTGCGTCTCGGTTGGGATATTATATACGTCTATAGCGTTATATATCCTAACCTAAGGCAGGCTAACATCTCGGATGCAGTATTTTACAAAATTCCTGGCGTATCGGCCCATACTTCTCGGTGGGAACATTATATTCGTCTATAACATAATATAACCTATCCTAACACATCTAGCCCCTCGCTGGTAATGTTTTACAGAATCCCGTGCGTGTCGTCCCGTACGTCTCGGTTGGGATATTATATACGTCTATAGCGTTATATATCCTAACCTAAGGCAGGCTAACATCTCGGATGTAGCATATTACAATATTCCTGGCGTGTCGACCACTACTTCTCGGTGGAAACATTATATACGTCTATAACGTAATATAACCTAACCTAACACATCTAGCTAGTCGCTTTAATGTTTCACAGAATTCCGTTCGTGTCGTCCCGTTCGTCTCGGTTGGGACATTATATACGTCTATAGCGTTATATATCCTAACCTAAGGCAGGCTAACATCTCGGATGTAGTATATTACATCATTCCTGGCGTATCCGCCCCTACTTCTCGGTGGGAACATTATATACGTCTATAACGTATCATAACCTAGCCTAACCCATCTAGCCCCTCGCTGGTAATGTTTTACAGAATCCCGTTCCTGTCGTCCCGTACGTCTCGGTTGGGATATTATATACGTCTATAGCGTTATATATCCTAACCTAAGGCAGGCTAACATCTCGGATGCAGTATTTTACAAAATTCCTGGCGTATCGGCCCATACTTCTCGGTGGGAACATTATATTCGTCTATAACATAATATAACCTATCCTAACACATCTAGCCCCTCGCTGGTAATGTTTTACAGAATCCCGTGCGTGTCGTCCGGTACGTCTCGGTTGGGACATTATATACGTCTATTGCTTTATATATCCTAACTTAAGGCAGGCTATCATCTCGGATGTAGTATTTTACAACGTTCCTGGCGGGTCGGCCTCTACTTCTCGGTGGGAACATTATAATCGTCTATAACGTAATATAACCTAACCTAACATATCTAGCTCCTCGCTGGTAATGTTTTACAAAATCCCGTTTGTGTCGTCCCGTACGTCTCGGTTGGGATATTATATACGTCTATGGCATTATATATCCTAACCTAAGGCAGGCTAACATCTCGGATGTAGCATATTACATCATTCCTGGCGTATCGACCACTACTTCTCGGTGGAAACATTATATACGTCTATAACGTAATATAACCTAACCTAACACATCTAGCTAGTCGCTTTAATGTTTCACAGAATTCCGTTCGTGTCGTCCCGTTCGTCTCGGTTGGGATATTATATACGTCTATAGCGTTATATATCCTAACCTAAGGCAGGCTAACATCTCGGATGTAGTATATTACATCATTCCTGGCGTATCGGCCCCTACTTCTCGGTGGGAACATTATATACGTCTATAACGTATCATAACCTAACCTAACACATCTAGCTAGTCGCTTTAATGTTTCACAGAATTCCGTTCGTGTCGTCCCGTTCGTCTCGGTTGGGACATTATATACGTCTATAGCGTTATATATCCTAACCTAAGGCAGGCTAACATCTCGGATGCAGTATTTTACAAAATTCCTGGCGTATCGGCCCATACTTCTCGGTGGGAACATTATATTCGTCTATAACATAATATAACCTATCCTAACACATCTAGCCCCTCGCTGGTAATGTTTTACAGAATCCCGTTCGTGTCGTCCGGTACGTCTCGGTTGGGACATTATATACGTCTATTGCTTTATATATCCTAACTTAAGGCAGGCTATCATCTCGGATGTAGTATTTTACAACGTTCCTGGCGGGTCGGCCTCTACTTCTCGGTGGGAACATTATAATCGTCTATAACGTAATATAACCTAACCTAGCATATCTAGCTCCTCGCTGGTAATGTTTTACAAAATCCCGTTCGTGTCGTCCCGTACGTCTCGGTTGGGACATTATATACGTCTATAGCATTATATATCCTAACTTAAGGCAGGCTATCATCTCGGATGTAGTATTTTACAACATTCCTGGCGGGTCGGCCTCTACTTCTCGGTGGGAACATTATATACGTCTATAACGTAATATAACCTAACCTAACATATCTAGCTCCTCGCTGGTAATGTTTTACAAAATCCCGTTCGTGTCGTCCCGTACGTCTCGGTTGGGATATTATATACGTCTATAGCATTATATATCCTAACCTAAGGCAGGCTAACATCTTGGATGTAGTATATTACATCATTCCTGGCGTATTGACAACTACTTCTCGGTGGAAACGTTATATACGTCTATAACGTAATATAACCTAACCTAACACATATATCTAGTCGCTTTAATGTTTCACAGAATCCCGTTCGTGTCGTCCCGTTCGTCTCGGTTGGGACATTATATACGTCTATTGCTTTATTTATCCTAACTTAAGGCAGGCTATCATCTCGGATGTAGTATTTTACAACGTTCCTGGCGGGTCGGCCTCTACTTCTCGGTGGGAACATTATAATCGTCTATAACGTAATATAACCTAACCTAACACATCTAGCCCCTCGCTGGTAATGTTTTACAGAATCCCGTTCGTGTCGTCCCGTACGTCTCGGTTGGGATATTATATACGTCTATAGCGTTATATATCCTAACCTAAGGCAGGCTAACATCTCGGATGTAGCATATTACAATATTCCTGGCGTGTCGACCACTACTTCTCGGTGGAAACATTATATACGTCTATAACGTAATATAACCTAACCTAACACATCTAGCTAGTCGCTTTAATGTTTCACAGAATTCCGTTCGTGTCGTCCCGTTCGTCTCGGTTGGGACATTATATACGTCTATAGCGTTATATATCCTAACCTAAGGCAGGCTAACATCTCGGATGTAGTATATTACATCATTCCTGGCGTATCGGCCCCTACTTCTCGGTGGGAATATTATATACGTCTATAACGTATCATAACCTAGCCTAACCCATCCAGCCCCTCGCTGGTAATGTTTTACAGAATCCCGTTCCTGTCGTCCCGTACGTCTCGGTTGGGATATTATATACGTCTATAGCGTTATATATCCTAACCTAAGGCAGGCTAACATCTCGGATGTAGTATATTACATCATTCCTGGCGTATCGGCCCCTACTTCTCGGTGGGAACATTATATACGTCTATAACGTATCATAACCTAACCTAACACATCTAGCTAGTCGCTTTAATGTTTCACAGAATTCCGTTCGTGTCGTCCCGTTCGTCTCGGTTGGGACATTATATACGTCTATAGCGTTATATATCCTAACTTAAGGCAGGCTATCATCTCGGATGTAGTATTTTACAACATTCCTGGCGGGTCGGCCTCTACTTCTCGGTGGGAACATTATATACGTCTATAACGTAATATAACCTAACCTAACATATCTAGCTCCTCGCTGGTAATGTTTTACAAAATCCCGTTCGTGTCGTCCCGTACGTCTCGGTTGGGATATTATATACGTCTATAGCATTATATATCCTAACCTAAGGCAGGCTAACATCTCGGATGTAGTATATTACATCATTCCTGGCGTATCGAAAACTACTTCTCGGTGGAAACGTTATATACGTCTATAACGTAATATAACCTAACCTAACACTTATATCTAGTCGCTTTAATGTTTCACAGAATCCCGTTCGTGTCGTCCCGTTCGTCTCGGTTGGGACATTATATACGTCTATAGCGTTATATATCCTAACTTAAGGCAGGCTGTCATCTCAGATGTAGTATTTTACAACGTTCCTGGCGGGTCGGCCTCTACTTCTCGGTGGGAACATTATATACGTCTATAACGTAATATAACCTAACCTAACATATCTAGCTCCTCGCTGGTAATGTTTTACAAAATCCCGTTCGTGTCATCCCGTACGTCTCGGTTGGGATATTATATACGTCTATAGCATTATATATCCTAACCTAAGGCAGGCTAACATCTTGGATGTAGTATATTACATCATTCCTGGCGTATTGACAACTACTTCTCGGTGGAAACGTTATATACGTCTATAACGTAATATAACCAAACCTAACACATATATCTAGTCGCTTTAATGTTTCACAGAATCCCGTTCGTGTCGTCCCGTTCGTCTCGGTTGGGACATTATATACGTCTATTGCTTTATATATCCTAACTTAAGGCAGGCTATCATCTCGGATGTAGTATTTTACAACGTTCCTGGCGGGTCGGCCTCTACTTCTCGGTGGGAACATTATAATCGTCTATAACGTAATATAACCTAACCTAACACATCTAGCCCCTCGCTGGTAATGTTTTACAGAATCCCGTTCGTGTCGTCCCGTACGTCTCGGTTGGGATATTATATACGTCTATAGCGTTATATATCCTAACCTAAGGCAGGCTAACATCTCGGATGCAGTATTTTACAAAATTCCTGGCGTATCGGCCCATACTTCTCGGTGGGAACATTATATTCGTCTATAACATAATATAACCTATCCTAACACATCTAGCCCCTCGCTGGTAATGTTTTACAGAATCCCGTTCGTGTCGTCCGGTACGTCTCGGTTGGGACATTATATACGTCTATTGCTTTATATATCCTAACTTAAGGCAGGCTATCATCTCGGATGTAGTATTTTACAACGTTCCTGGCGGGTCGGCCTCTACTTCTCGGTGGGAACATTATAATCGTCTATAACGTAATATAACCTAACCTAACATATCTAGCTCCTCGCTGGTAATGTTTTACAAAATCCCGTTCGTGTCGTCCCGTACGTCTCGGTTGGGACATTATATACGTCTATAGCGTTATATATCCTAACTTAAGGCAGGCTATCATCTCGGATGTAGTATTTTACAACATTCCTGGCGGGTCGGCCTCTACTTCTCGGTGGGAACATTATATACGTCTATAACGTAATATAACCTAACCTAACATATCTAGCTCCTCGCTGGTAATGTTTTACAAAATCCCGTTCGTGTCGTCCCGTACGTCTCGGTTGGGATATTATATACGTCTATAGCATTATATATCCTAACCTAAGGCAGGCTAACATCTTGGATGTAGTATATTACATCATTCCTGGCGTATTGACAACTACTTCTCGGTGGAAACGTTATATACGTCTATAACGTAATATAACCTAACCTAACACATATATCTAGTCGCTTTAATGTTTCACAGAATCCCGTTCGTGTCGTCCCGCTCGTCTCGGTAGGGACATTATATACGTCTATTGCTTTATTTATCCTAACTTAAAGCAGGCTATCATCTCGGATGTAGTATTTTACAACGTTCCTGGCGGGTCGGCCTCTACTTCTCGGTGGGAACATTATAATCGTCTATAACGTAATATAACCTAACCTAACACATCTAGCCCCTCGCTGGTAATGTTTTACAGAATCCCGTTCGTGTCGTCCCGTACGTCTCGGTTGGGATATTATATACGTCTATAGCATTATATATCCTAACCTAAGGCAGGCTAACATCTCGGATGTAGTATATTACATCATTCCTGGCGTATCGACAACTACTTCTCGGTGGAAACGTTATATACGTCTATAACGTAATATAACCTAACCTAACACATCTAGCTAGTCGCTTTAATGTTTCACAGAATTCCGTTCGTGTCGTCCCGTTCGTCTCGGTTGGGACATTATATACGTCTATAGCGTTATATATCCTAACTTAAGGCAGGCTATCATCTCGGATGTAGTATTTTACAACATTCCTGGCGGGTCGGCCTCTACTTCTCGGTGGGAACATTATATACGTCTATAACGTAATATAACCTAACCTAACATATCTAGCTCCTCGCTGGTAATGTTTTACAAAATCCCGTTCGTGTCGTCCCGTACGTCTCGGTTGGGATATTATATACGTCTATAGCATTATATATCCTAACCTAAGGCAGGCTAACATCTCGGATGTAGTATATTACATCATTCCTGGCGTATCGAAAACTACTTCTCGGTGGAAACGTTATATACGTCTATAACGTAATATAACCTAACCTAACACTTATATCTAGTCGCTTTAATGTTTCACAGAATCCCGTTCGTGTCGTCCCGTTCGTCTCGGTTGGGACATTATATACGTCTATAGCGTTATATATCCTAACTTAAGGCAGGCTGTCATCTCAGATGTAGTATTTTACAACGTTCCTGGCGGGTCGGCCTCTACTTCTCGGTGGGAACATTATATACGTCTATAACGTAATATAACCTAACCTAACATATCTAGCTCCTCGCTGGTAATGTTTTACAAAATCCCGTTCGTGTCATCCCGTACGTCTCGGTTGGGATATTATATACGTCTATAGCATTATATATCCTAACCTAAGGCAGGCTAACATCTTGGATGTAGTATATTACATCATTCCTGGCGTATTGACAACTACTTCTCGGTGGAAACGTTATATACGTCTATAACGTAATATAACCAAACCTAACACATATATCTAGTCGCTTTAATGTTTCACAGAATCCCGTTCGTGTCGTCCCGTTCGTCTCGGTTGGGACATTATATACGTCTATTGCTTTATATATCCTAACTTAAGGCAGGCTATCATCTCGGATGTAGTATTTTACAACGTTCCTGGCGGGTCGGCCTCTACTTCTCGGTGGGAACATTATAATCGTCTATAACGTAATATAACCTAACCTAACACATCTAGCCCCTCGCTGGTAATGTTTTACAGAATCCCGTTCGTGTCGTCCCGTACGTCTCGGTTGGGATATTATATACGTCTATAGCGTTATATATCCTAACCTAAGGCAGGCTAACATCTCGGATGCAGTATTTTACAAAATTCCTGGCGTATCGGCCCATACTTCTCGGTGGGAACATTATATTCGTCTATAACATAATATAACCTATCCTAACACATCTAGCCCCTCGCTGGTAATGTTTTACAGAATCCCGTTCGTGTCGTCCGGTACGTCTCGGTTGGGACATTATATACGTCTATTGCTTTATATATCCTAACTTAAGGCAGGCTATCATCTCGGATGTAGTATTTTACAACGTTCCTGGCGGGTCGGCCTCTACTTCTCGGTGGGAACATTATAATCGTCTATAACGTAATATAACCTAACCTAACATATCTAGCTCCTCGCTGGTAATGTTTTACAAAATCCCGTTCGTGTCGTCCCGTACGTCTCGGTTGGGACATTATATACGTCTATAGCGTTATATATCCTAACTTAAGGCAGGCTATCATCTCGGATGTAGTATTTTACAACATTCCTGGCGGGTCGGCCTCTACTTCTCGGTGGGAACATTATATACGTCTATAACGTAATATAACCTAACCTAACATATCTAGCTCCTCGCTGGTAATGTTTTACAAAATCCCGTTCGTGTCGTCCCGTACGTCTCGGTTGGGATATTATATACGTCTATAGCATTATATATCCTAACCTAAGGCAGGCTAACATCTTGGATGTAGTATATTACATCATTCCTGGCGTATTGACAACTACTTCTCGGTGGAAACGTTATATACGTCTATAACGTAATATAACCTAACCTAACACATATATCTAGTCGCTTTAATGTTTCACAGAATCCCGTTCGTGTCGTCCCGCTCGTCTCGGTAGGGACATTATATACGTCTATTGCTTTATTTATCCTAACTTAAAGCAGGCTATCATCTCGGATGTAGTATTTTACAACGTTCCTGGCGGGTCGGCCTCTACTTCTCGGTGGGAACATTATAATCGTCTATAACGTAATATAACCTAACCTAACACATCTAGCCCCTCGCTGGTAATGTTTTACAGAATCCCGTTCGTGTCGTCCCGTACGTCTCGGTTGGGATATTATATACGTCTATAGCGTTATATATCCTAACCTAAGGCAGGCTAACATCTCGGATGTAGCATATTACAATATTCCTGGCGTGTCGACCACTACTTCTCGGTGGAAACATTATATACGTCTATAACGTAATATAACCTAACCTAACACATCTAGCTAGTCGCTTTAATGTTTCACAGAATTCCGTTCGTGTCGTCCCGTTCGTCTCGGTTGGGACATTATATACGTCTATAGCGTTATATATCCTAACCTAAGGCAGGCTAACATCTCGGATGTAGTATATTACATCATTCCTGGCGTATCCGCCCCTACTTCTCGGTGGGAACATTATATACGTCTATAACGTATCATAACCTAGCCTAACCCATCTAGCCCCTCGCTGGTAATGTTTTACAGAATCCCGTTCCTGTCGTCCCGTGCGTCTCGGTTGGGATATTATATACGTCTATAGCGTTATATATCCTAACCTAAGGCAGGCTAACATCTCGGATGCAGTATTTTACAAAATTCCTGGCGTATCGGCCCATACTTCTCGGTGGGAACATTATATTCGTCTATAACATAATATAACCTATCCTAACACATCTAGCCCCTCGCTGGTAATGTTTTACAGAATCCCGTGCGTGTCGTTCCGTACGTCTCGGTTGGGATATTATATACGTCTATAGCGTTATATATCCTAACCTAAGGCAGGCTAACATCTCGGATGTAGCATATTACAATATTCCTGGCGTGTCGACCACTACTTCTCGGTGGAAACATTATATACGTCTATAACGTAATATAACCTAACCTAACACATCTAGCTAGTCGCTTTAATGTTTCACAGAATTCCGTTCGTGTCGTCCCGTTCGTCTCGGTTGGGATATTATATACGTCTATAGCGTTATATATCCTAACCTAAGGCAGGCTAACATCTCGGATGTAGTATATTACATCATTCCTGGCGTATCGGCCCCTACTTCTCGGTGGGAACATTATATACGTCTATAACGTAATATAACCTAACCTAACATATCTAGCTCCTCGCTGGTAATGTTTTACAAAATCCCGTTCGTGTCGTCCCGTACGTCTCGGTTGGGATATTATATACGTCTATAGCATTATATATCCTAACCTAAGGCAGGCTAACATCTCGGATGTAGTATATTACATCATTCCTGGCGTATCGAAAACTACTTCTCGGTGGAAACGTTATATACGTCTATAACGTAATATAACCTAACCTAACACTTATATCTAGTCGCTTTAATGTTTCACAGAATCCCGTTCGTGTCGTCCCGTTCGTCTCGGTTGGGACATTATATACGTCTATAGCGTTATATATCCTAACTTAAGGCAGGCTGTCATCTCAGATGTAGTATTTTACAACGTTCCTGGCGGGTCGGCCTCTACTTCTCGGTGGGAACATTATATACGTCTATAACGTAATATAACCTAACCTAACATATCTAGCTCCTCGCTGGTAATGTTTTACAAAATCCCGTTCGTGTCATCCCGTACGTCTCGGTTGGGATATTATATACGTCTATAGCATTATATATCCTAACCTAAGGCAGGCTAACATCTTGGATGTAGTATATTACATCATTCCTGGCGTATTGACAACTACTTCTCGGTGGAAACGTTATATACGTCTATAACGTAATATAACCAAACCTAACACATATATCTAGTCGCTTTAATGTTTCACAGAATCCCGTTCGTGTCGTCCCGTTCGTCTCGGTTGGGACATTATATACGTCTATTGCTTTATATATCCTAACTTAAGGCAGGCTATCATCTCGGATGTAGTATTTTACAACGTTCCTGGCGGGTCGGCCTCTACTTCTCGGTGGGAACATTATAATCGTCTATAACGTAATATAACCTAACCTAACACATCTAGCCCCTCGCTGGTAATGTTTTACAGAATCCCGTTCGTGTCGTCCCGTACGTCTCGGTTGGGATATTATATACGTCTATAGCGTTATATATCCTAACCTAAGGCAGGCTAACATCTCGGATGCAGTATTTTACAAAATTCCTGGCGTATCGGCCCATACTTCTCGGTGGGAACATTATATTCGTCTATAACATAATATAACCTATCCTAACACATCTAGCCCCTCGCTGGTAATGTTTTACAGAATCCCGTTCGTGTCGTCCGGTACGTCTCGGTTGGGACATTATATACGTCTATTGCTTTATATATCCTAACTTAAGGCAGGCTATCATCTCGGATGTAGTATTTTACAACGTTCCTGGCGGGTCGGCCTCTACTTCTCGGTGGGAACATTATAATCGTCTATAACGTAATATAACCTAACCTAACATATCTAGCTCCTCGCTGGTAATGTTTTACAAAATCCCGTTCGTGTCGTCCCGTACGTCTCGGTTGGGACATTATATACGTCTATAGCGTTATATATCCTAACTTAAGGCAGGCTATCATCTCGGATGTAGTATTTTACAACATTCCTGGCGGGTCGGCCTCTACTTCTCGGTGGGAACATTATATACGTCTATAACGTAATATAACCTAACCTAACATATCTAGCTCCTCGCTGGTAATGTTTTACAAAATCCCGTTCGTGTCGTCCCGTACGTCTCGGTTGGGATATTATATACGTCTATAGCATTATATATCCTAACCTAAGGCAGGCTAACATCTTGGATGTAGTATATTACATCATTCCTGGCGTATTGACAACTACTTCTCGGTGGAAACGTTATATACGTCTATAACGTAATATAACCTAACCTAACACATATATCTAGTCGCTTTAATGTTTCACAGAATCCCGTTCGTGTCGTCCCGCTCGTCTCGGTAGGGACATTATATACGTCTATTGCTTTATTTATCCTAACTTAAAGCAGGCTATCATCTCGGATGTAGTATTTTACAACGTTCCTGGCGGGTCGGCCTCTACTTCTCGGTGGGAACATTATAATCGTCTATAACGTAATATAACCTAACCTAACACATCTAGCCCCTCGCTGGTAATGTTTTACAGAATCCCGTTCGTGTCGTCCCGTACGTCTCGGTTGGGATATTATATACGTCTATAGCGTTATATATCCTAACCTAAGGCAGGCTAACATCTCGGATGTAGCATATTACAATATTCCTGGCGTGTCGACCACTACTTCTCGGTGGAAACATTATATACGTCTATAACGTAATATAACCTAACCTAACACATCTAGCTAGTCGCTTTAATGTTTCACAGAATTCCGTTCGTGTCGTCCCGTTCGTCTCGGTTGGGACATTATATACGTCTATAGCGTTATATATCCTAACCTAAGGCAGGCTAACATCTCGGATGTAGTATATTACATCATTCCTGGCGTATCCGCCCCTACTTCTCGGTGGGAACATTATATACGTCTATAACGTATCATAACCTAGCCTAACCCATCTAGCCCCTCGCTGGTAATGTTTTACAGAATCCCGTTCCTGTCGTCCCGTGCGTCTCGGTTGGGATATTATATACGTCTATAGCGTTATATATCCTAACCTAAGGCAGGCTAACATCTCGGATGCAGTATTTTACAAAATTCCTGGCGTATCGGCCCATACTTCTCGGTGGGAACATTATATTCGTCTATAACATAATATAACCTATCCTAACACATCTAGCCCCTCGCTGGTAATGTTTTACAGAATCCCGTGCGTGTCGTTCCGTACGTCTCGGTTGGGATATTATATACGTCTATAGCGTTATATATCCTAACCTAAGGCAGGCTAACATCTCGGATGTAGCATATTACAATATTCCTGGCGTGTCGACCACTACTTCTCGGTGGAAACATTATATACGTCTATAACGTAATATAACCTAACCTAACACATCTAGCTAGTCGCTTTAATGTTTCACAGAATTCCGTTCGTGTCGTCCCGTTCGTCTCGGTTGGGATATTATATACGTCTATAGCGTTATATATCCTAACCTAAGGCAGGCTAACATCTCGGATGTAGTATATTACATCATTCCTGGCGTATCGGCCCCTACTTCTCGGTGGGAACATTATATACGTCTATAACGTATCATAACCTAACCTAACACATCTAGCTAGTCGCTTTAATGTTTCACAGAATTCCGTTCGTGTCGTCCCGTTCGTCTCGGTTGGGACATTATATACGTCTATAGCGTTATATATCCTAACTTAAGGCAGGCTATCATCTCGGATGTAGTATTTTACAACATTCCTGGCGGGTCGGCCTCTACTTCTCGGTGGGAACATTATATACGTCTATAACGTAATATAACCTAACCTAACATATCTAGCTCCTCGCTGGTAATGTTTTACAAAATCCCGTTCGTGTCGTCCCGTACGTCTCGGTTGGGATATTATATACGTCTATAGCATTATATATCCTAACCTAAGGCAGGCTAACATCTTGGATGTAGTATATTACATCATTCCTGGCGTATTGACAACTACTTCTCGGTGGAAACGTTATATACGTCTATAACGTAATATAACCTAACCTAACACATATATCTAGTCGCTTTAATGTTTCACAGAATCCCGTTCGTGTCGTCCCGTTCGTCTCGGTTGGGACATTATATACGTCTATTGCTTTATTTATCCTAACTTAAGGCAGGCTATCATCTCGGATGTAGTATTTTACAACGTTCCTGGCGGGTCGGCCTCTACTTCTCGGTGGGAACATTATAATCGTCTATAACGTAATATAACCTAACCTAACACATCTAGCCCCTCGCTGGTAATGTTTTACAGAATCCCGTTCGTGTCGTCCCGTACGTCTCGGTTGGGATATTATATACGTCTATAGCGTTATATATCCTAACCTAAGGCAGGCTAACATCTCGGATGCAGTATTTTACAAAATTCCTGGCGTATCGGCCCATACTTCTCGGTGGGAACATTATATTCGTCTATAGCATAATATAACCTATCCTAACACATCTAGCCCCTCGCTGGTAATGTTTTACAGAATCCCGTTCGTGTCGTCCCGTACGTCTCGGTTGGGACATTATATACGTCTATTGCTTTATATATCCTAACTTAAGGCAGGCTAACATCTCGGATGCAGTATTTTACAACATTCCTGGCGGGTCGGCCCCTACTTCTCGGTGGGAACATTATATACGTCTATAACGTAATATAACCTAACCTAACATATCGAGCTCCTCGCTGGTAATGTTTTACAAAATCCCGTTCGTGTCGTCCCGTACGTCTCGGTTGGGATATTATATACGTCTATAGCATTATATATCCTAACCTAAGGCAGGCTAACATCTCGGATGTAGCATATTACATCATTCCTGGCGTATCGACCACTACTTCTCGGTGGAAACATTATATACGTCTATAACGTAATATAACCTAACCTAACACATCTAGCTAGTCGCTTTAATGTTTCACAGAATTCCGTTCGTGTCGTCCCGTTCGTCTCGGTTGGGACATTATATACGTCTATAGCGTTATATAGCCTAACCTAAGGCAGGCTAACATCTCGGATGTAGTATATTACACCATTCCTGGCGTATCGGCCCCTACTTCTCGGTGGGAACATTATATACGTCTATAACGTATCATAACCTAGCCTAACCCATCCAGCCCCTCGCTGGTAATGTTTTACAGAATCCCGTTCCTGTCGTCCCGTACGTCTCGGTTGGGGTATTATATACGTCTATAGCATTATATATCCTAACCTAAGGCAGGCTAACATCTCGGATGCAGTATTTTACAAAATTCCTGGCGTATCGGCCCCTACTTCTCGGTGGGAACATTATATACGTCTATAACGTATCATAACCTAACCTAACACATCTAGCTAGTCGCTTTAATGTTTCACAGAATTCCGTTCGTGTCGTCCCGTTCGTCTCGGTTGGGACATTATATACGTCTATAGCGTTATATATCCTAACTTAAGGCAGGCTATCATCTCGGATGTAGTATTTTACAACATTCCTGGCGGGTCGGCCTCTACTTCTCGGTGGGAACATTATATACGTCTATAACGTAATATAACCTAACCTAACATATCTAGCTCCTCGCTGGCAATGTTTTACAAAATCCCGTTCGTGTCGTCCCGTACGTCTCGGTTGGGATATTATATACGTCTATAGCATTATATATCCTAACCTAAGGCAAGCTAACATCTCGGATGTAGTATATTACATCATTCCTGGCGTATCGACAACTACTTCTCGGTGGAAACGTTATATACGTCTATAACGTAATATAACCTAACCTAACACTTATATCTAGTCGCTTTAATGTTTCACAGAATCCCGTTCGTGTCGTCCCGTTCGTCTCGGTTGGGACATTATATACGTCTATAGCGTTATATATCCTAACCTAAGGCAGGCTATCATCTCAGATGTAGTATTTTACAACGTTCCTGGCGGGTCGGCCTCTACTTCTCGGTGGGAACATTATATACGTCTATAATGTAATATAACCTAACCTAACATATCTAGCTCCTCGCTGGTAATGTTTTACAAAATCCCGTTCGTGTCGTCCCGTACGTCTCGGTTGGGATATTATATACGTCTATAGCATTATATATCCTAACCTAAGGCAGGCTAACATCTTGGATGTAGTATATTACATCATTCCTGGCTGGTCGGCCCCTACTTCTCGGTGGGAACATTATATACGTCTATAACGTAATATGACCTAACCTAACATATCTAGCTCCTCGCTGGTAATGTTTTACAAAATCCCGTTCGTGTCGTCCCGTACGTCTCGGTTGGGATATTATATACGTCTATAGCATTATATATCCTAACCTAAGGCAGGCTAACATCTCGGATGTAGCATATTAAATCATTCCTGGCGTATCGACCACTACTTCTCGGTGGAAACATTATATACGTCTATAACGTAATATAACCTAACCTAACACTTATATCTAGTCGCTTTAATGTTTCACAGAATCCCGTTCGTGTCGTCCCGTTCGTCTCGGTTGGGACATTATATACGTCTATAGCGTTATATATCCTAACTTAAGGCAGGCTATCATCTCGGATGTAGTATTTTACAACGTTCCTGGCGGGTCGGCCTCTACTTCTCGGTGGGAACATTATATACGTCTATAACGTAATATAACCTAACCTAACATATCTAGCTCCTCGCTGGTAATGTTTTACAAAATCCCGTTCGTGTCGTCCCGTACGTCTCGGTTGGGATATTATATACGTCTATAGCATTATATATCCTAACCTAAGGCAGGCTAACATCTTGGATGTAGTATATTACATCATTCCTGGCGTATCGACAACTACTTCTCGGTGGAAACGTTATATACGTCTATAACGTAATATAACCTAACCTAACACATATATCTAGTCGCTTTAATGTTTCACAGAATCCCGTTCGTGTCGTCCCGTTCGTCTCGGTTGGGACATTATATACGTCTATAGCTTTATATATCCTAACTTAAGGCAGGCTATCATCTCGGATGTAGTATTTTACATCATTCCTGGCGTATCGGCCCCTACTTCTCGGTGGGAACATTATATACGTCTATAACGTATCATAACCTAGCCTAACCCATCTAGCCCCTCGCTGGTAATGTTTTACAGAATCCCGTTCCTGTCGTCCCGTACGTCTCGGTTGGGATATTATATACGTCTATAGCATTATATATCCTAACCTAAGGCAGGCTAACATCTCGGATGTAGTATATTACATCATTCCTGGCGTATCGACAACTACTTCTCGGTGGAAACGTTATATACGTCTATAACGTAATATAACCTAACCTAACACTTATATCTAGTCGCTTTAATGTTTCACAGAATCCCGTTCGTGTCGTCCCGTTCGTCTCGGTTGGGACATTATATACGTCTATAGCGTTATATATCCTAACTTAAGGCAGGCTATCATCTCGGATGTAGTATTTTACAACGTTCCTGGCGGGTCGGCCTCTACTTCTCGGTGGGAACATTATATACGTCTATAACGTAATATAACCTAACCTAACATATCTAGCTCCTCGCTGGTAATGTTTTACAAAATCCCGTTCGTGTCGTCCCGTACGTCTCGGTTGGGATATTATATACGTCTATAGCATTATATATCCTAACCTAAGGCAGGCTAACATCTTGGATGTAGTATATTACATCATTCCTGGCGTATCGACAACTACTTCTCGGTGGAAACGTTATATACGTCTATAACGTAATATAACCTAACCTAACACATATATCTAGTCGCTTTAATGTTTCACAGAATCCCGTTCGTGTCGTCCCGTTCGTCTCGGTTGGGACATTATATACGTCTATAGCTTTATATATCCTAACTTAAGGCAGGCTATCATCTCGGATGTAGTATTTTACAACGTTCCTGGCGGGTCGGCCTCTACTTCTCGGTGGGAACATTATAATCGTCTATAACGTAATATAACCTAACCTAACACATCTAGCCCCTCGCTGGTAATGTTTTACAGAATCCCGTTCGTGTCGTCCCGTACGTCTCGGTTGGGATATTATATACGTCTATAGCGTTATATATCCTAACCTAAGGCAGGCTAACATCTCGGATGCAGTATTTTACAAAATTCCTGGCGTATCGGCCCATACTTCTCGGTGGGAACATTATATTCGTCTATAACATAATATAACCTATCCTAACACATCTAGCCCCTCGCTGGTAATGTTTTACAGAATCCCGTTCGTGTCGTCCCGTACGTCTCGGTTGGGACATTATATACGTCTACAGCGTTATATATCCTAACCTAAGCCAGGCTAACATCTCGGATGCAGTATTTTACAACATTCCTGGCGGGTCGGCCCCTACTTCTCGGTGGGAACATTATATACGTCTATAACGTAATATAACCTAACCTAACATATCTAGCTCCTCGCTGGTAATGTTTTACAAAATCCCGTTCGTGTCGTCCCGTACGTCTCGGTTGGGATATTATATACGTCTATAGCATTATATATCCTAACCTAAGGCAGGCTAACATCTCGGATGTAGCATATTACATCATTCCTGGCGTATCGACCACTACTTCTCGGTGGAAACATTATATACGTCTATAACGTAATATAACCTAACCTAACACATCTAGCTAGTCGCTTTAATGTTTCACAGAATTTCGTTCGTGTCGTCCCGTTCGTCTCGGTTGGGACATTATATACGTCTATAGCGTTATATATCCTAACCTAAGGCAGGCTAACATCTCGGATGTAGTATATTACATCATTCCTGGCGTATCGGCCCATACTTCTCGGTGGGAACATTATATTCGTCTATAACATAATATAACCTATCCTAACACATCTAGCCCCTCGCTGGTAATGTTTTACAGAATCCCGTTCGTGTCGTCCCGTACGTCTCGGTTGGGACATTATATACGTCTACAGCGTTATATATCCTAACCTAAGCCAGGCTAACATCTCGGATGCAGTATTTTACAACATTCCTGGCGGGTCGGCCCCTACTTCTCGGTGGGAACATTATATACGTCTATAACGTAATATAACCTAACCTAACATATCTAGCTCCTCGCTGGTAATGTTTTACAAAATCCCGTTCGTGTCGTCCCGTACGTCTCGGTTGGGATATTATATACGTCTATAGCATTATATATCCTAACCTAAGGCAGGCTAACATCTCGGATGTAGCATATTACATCATTCCTGGCGTATCGACCACTACTTCTCGGTGGAAACATTATATACGTCTATAACGTAATATAACCTAACCTAACACATCTAGCTAGTCGCTTTAATGTTTCACAGAATTCCGTTCGTGTCGTCCCGTACGTCTCGGTTGGGATATTATATACGTCTATAGCGTTATATATCCTAACCTAAGGAAGGCTATCTTCTCGGATGCAGTATTTTACAACATTCCTGTCGTATCGGCCCATACTTCTCGGTGGGAACATTATATTCGTCTATAACGTAATATAACCTAACCTAACATATCTAGCTCCTCGCTGGTAATGTTTTACAGAATCCCGTTCGTGTCGTCCCGTACGTCTCGGTTGGGATATTATATACGTCTATAGCGTTATATATCCTAACCTAAGGCAGGCTAACATCTCGGATGTAGTATATTACATCATTCCTGGCGTATCGACCACTACTTCTCGGTGGAAACATTATATACGTCTATAACGTAATATAACCTAACCTAACACATCTAGCTAGTCGCTTTAATGTTTCACAGAATCCCGTTCGTGTCGTCCCGTTCGTCTCGGTTGGGACATTATATACGTCTATAGCGTTATATATCCTAACTTAAGGCAGGCTATCATCTCGGATGTAGTATTTTACAAAATTCCTGGCGTATCGGCCCATACTTCTCGGTGGGAACATTATATTCGTCTATAACATAATATAACCTATCCTAACACATCTAGCCCCTCGCTGGTAATGTTTTACAGAATCCCGTTCGTGTCGTCCCGTACGTCTCGGTTGGGACATTATATACGTCTACAGCGTTATATATCCTAACCTAAGCCAGGCTAACATCTCGGATGCAGTATTTTACAACATTCCTGGCGGGTCGGCCCCTACTTCTCGGTGGGAACATTATATACGTCTATAACGTAATATAACCTAACCTAACATATCTAGCTCCTCGCTGGTAATGTTTTACAAAATCCCGTTCGTGTCGTCCCGTACTTCTCGGTTGGGATATTATATACGTCTATAGCATTATATATCCTAACCTAAGGCAGGCTAACATCTCGGATGTAGTATATTACATCATTCCTGGCGTATCCGCCCCTACTTCTCGGTGGGAACATTATATACGTCTATAACGTATCATAACCTAGCCTAACCCATCTAGCCCCTCGCTGGTAATGTTTTACAGAATCCCGTTCCTGTCGTCCCGTGCGTCTCGGTTGGGATATTATATACGTCTATAGCGTTATATATCCTAACCTAAGGCAGGCTAACATCTCGGATGCAGTATTTTACAAAATTCCTGGCGTATCGGCCCATACTTCTCGGTGGGAACATTATATTCGTCTATAACATAATATAACCTATCCTAACACATCTAGCCCCTCGCTGGTAATGTTTTACAGAATCCCGTGCGTGTCGTTCCGTACGTCTCGGTTGGGATATTATATACGTCTATAGCGTTATATATCCTAACCTAAGGCAGGCTAACATCTCGGATGTAGCATATTACAATATTCCTGGCGTGTCGACCACTACTTCTCGGTGGAAACATTATATACGTCTATAACGTAATATAACCTAACCTAACACATCTAGCTAGTCGCTTTAATGTTTCACAGAATTCCGTTCGTGTCGTCCCGTTCGTCTCGGTTGGGATATTATATACGTCTATAGCGTTATATATCCTAACCTAAGGCAGGCTAACATCTCGGATGTAGTATATTACATCATTCCTGGCGTATCGGCCCCTACTTCTCGGTGGGAACATTATATACGTCTATAACGTATCATAACCTAACCTAACACATCTAGCTAGTCGCTTTAATGTTTCACAGAATTCCGTTCGTGTCGTCCCGTTCGTCTCGGTTGGGATATTATATACGTCTATAGCGTTATATATCCTAACCTAAGCCAGGCTAACATCTCGGATGCAGTATTTTACAACATTCCTGGCGGGTCGGCCCCTACTTCTCGGTGGGAACATTATATACGTCTATAACGTAATATAACCTAACCTAACATATCTAGCTCCTCGCTGGTAATGTTTTACAAAATCCCGTTCGTGTCGTCCCGTACTTCTCGGTTGGGATATTATATACGTCTATAGCATTATATATCCTAACCTAAGGCAGGCTAACATCTCGGATGTAGCATATTACATCATTCCTGGCGTATCGACCACTACTTCTCGGTGGAAACATTATATACGTCTATAACGTAATATAACCTAACCTAACACATCTAGCTAGTCGCTTTAATGTTTCACAGAATCCCGTTCGTGTCGTCCCGTTCGTCTCGGTTAGGACATTATATACGTCTATAGCGTTATATATCCTAACTTAAGGCAGGCTATCATCTCGGATGTAGTATTTTACAAAATTCCTGGCGTATCGGCCCATACTTCTCGGTGGGAACATTATATTCGTCTATAACATAATATAACCTATCCTAACACGTCTAGCCCCTCGCTGGTAATGTTTTACAGAATCCCGTTCGTAGCGTCCCGTACGTCTCGGTTGGGACATTATATACGTCTACAGCGTTATATATCCTAACCTAAGCCAGGCTAACATCTCGGATGCAGTATTTTACAACATTCCTGGCGGGTCGGCCCCTACTTCTCGGTGGGAACATTATATACGTCTATAACGTAATATAACCTAACCTAACATATCTAGCTCCTCGCTGGTAATGTTTTACAAAATCCCGTTCGTGTCGTCCCGTACGTCTCGGTTGGGATATTATATTCGTCTATAGCATTATATATCCTAACCTAAGCCAGGCTAACATCTCGGATGCAGTATTTTACAACATTCCTGGCGTATCGGCCCATACTTCTCGGTGGGAACATTATATTCGTCTATAAAGTAATATAACCTAACCTAACATATCTAGCTCCTCGCTGGTAATGTTTTACAGAATCCCGTTCGTGTCGTCCCGTACGTCTCGGTTGGGATATTATATACGTCTATAGCGTTATATATCCTAACCTAAGGCAGGCTAACATCTCGGATGTAGTATATTACATCATTCCTGGCGTATCGACCACTACTTCTCGGTGGAAACATTATATACGTCTATAACGTAATATAACCTAACCTAACACATCTAGCTAGTCGCTTTAATGTTTCACAGAATCCCGTTCGTGTCGTCCCGTTCGTCTCGGTTGGGACATTATATACGTCTATAGCGTTATATATCCTAACTTAAGGCAGGCTATCATCTCGGATGTAGTATTTTACAAAATTCCTGGCGTATCGGCCCATACTTCTCGGTGGGAACATTATATTCGTCTATAACATAATATAACCTATCCTAACACATCTAGCCCCTCGCTGGTAATGTTTTACAGAATCCCGTTCGTGGCGTCCCGTACGTCTCGGTTGGGACATTATATACGTCTACAGCGTTATATATCCTAACCTAAGCCAGGCTAACATCTCGGATGCAGTATTTTACAACATTCCTGGCGGGTCGGCCCCTACTTCTCGGTGGGAACATTATATACGTCTATAACGTAATATAACCTAACCTAACATATCTAGCTCCTCGCTGGTAATGTTTTACAAAATCCCGTTCGTGTCGTCCCGTACGTCTCGGTTGGGATATTATATTCGTCTATAGCATTATATATCCTAACCTAAGGCAGGCTAACATCTCGGATGTAGCATATTACATCATTCCTGGCGTATCGGCCCCTACTTCTCGGTGGGAACATTATATACGTCTATAACGTATCATAACCTAACCTAACACATCTAGCTAGTCGCTTTAATGTTTCACAGAATTCCGTTCGTGTCGTCCCGTTCGTCTCGGTTGGGACATTATATACGTCTATAGCTTTATATATCCTAACTTAAGGCAGGCTATCATCTCGGATGTAGTATTTTACAACGTTCCTGGCGGGTCGTCCTCTACTTCTCGGTGGGAACATTATAATCGTCTATAACGTAATATAACCTAACCTAACACATCTAGCCCCTCGCTGGTAATGTTTTACAGAATCCCGTTCGTGTCGTGCCGTACGTCTCGGTTGGGATATTATATACGTCTATAGCGTTATATATCCTAACCTAAGGCAGGCTAACATCTCGGATGCAGTGTTTTACAAAATTCCTGGCGTATCGGCCCATACTTCTCGGTGGGAACATTATATACGTCTATAACGTAATATAACCTAACCTAACATATCTAGCTCCTCGCTGGTAATGTTTTACAAAATCCCGTTCGTGTCGTCCCGTACATCTCGGTTGGGATATTATATACGTCTATAGCATTATATATCCTAACCTACGGCAGGCTAACATCTCGGATGTAGCATATTACATCATTCCTGGCGTATCGACCACTACTTCTCGGTGGAAACATTATATACGTCTATAACGTAGTATAACCTAACCTAACACATCTAGCTAGTCGCTTTAATGTTTCACAGAATTCCGTTCGTGTCGTCCCGTTCGTCTCGGTTGGGACATTATATACGTCTATAGCGTTATATATCCTAACCTAAGGCAGGCTAACATCTCGGATGTAGTATATTACATCATTCCTGGCGTATCGGCCCCTACTTCTCGGTGGGAACATTATATACGTGTATAACGTATCATAACCTAGCCTAACCCATCTAGCCCCTCGCTGGTAATGTTTTACAGAATCCCGTTCCTGTCGTCCCGTACGTCTCGGTTGGGATATTATATACGTCTATAGCGTTATATATCCTAACCTAAGGCAGGCTAACATCTCGGATGTAGTATATTACATCATTCCTGGCGTATCGGCCCCTACTTCTCGGTGGGAACATTATATACGTCTATAACGTATCATAACCTAACCTAACACATCTAGCTAGTCGCTTTAATGTTTCACAGAATTCCGTTCGTGTCGTCCCGTTCGTCTCGGTTGGGACATTATATACGTCTATAGTGTTATATATCCTAACTTAAGGCAGGCTATCATCTCGGATGTAGGTATTTTACAACATTCCTGGCGGGTCGGCCTCTACTTCTCGGTGGGAACATTATATACGTCTATAACGTAATATAACCTAACCTAACATATCTAGCTCCTCGCTGGTAATGTTTTACAAAATCCCGTTCGTGTCGTCCCGTACGTCTCGGTTGGGATATTATATACGTCTATAGCATTATATATCCTAACCTAAGGCACGGTAACATCTCGGATGTAGTATATTACATCATTCCTGGCGTATCGACAACTACTTCTCGGTGGAAACGTTATATACGTCTATAACGTAATATAACCTAACCTAACACATATATCTAGTCGCTTTAATGTTTCACAGAATCCCGTTCGTGTCGTCCCGTTCGTCTCGGTTGGGACATTATATACGTCTATAGCTTTATATATCCTAACTTAAGGCAGGCTATCATCTCGGATGTAGTATTTTACAACGTTCCTGGCGGGTCGGCCTCTACTTCTCGGTGGGAACATTATAATCGTCTATAACGTAATATAACCTAACCTAACACATCTAGCCCCTCGCTGGTAATGTTTTACAGAATCCCGTTCGTGTCGTCCCGTACGTCTCGGTTGGGATATTATATACGTCTATAGCGTTATATACCCTAACCTAAGGCAGGCTAACATCTCGGATGCAGTATTTTACAAAATTCCTGGCGTATCGACCACTACTTCTCGGTGGAAACATTATATACTTCTATAACGTAATATAACCTAACCTAACACATCTAGCTAGTCGCTTTAATGTTTCACAGAATTCCGTTCGTGTCGTCCCGTACGTCTCGGTTGGGATATTATATACGTCTATAGCGTTATATATCCTAACCTAAGGCAGGCTAACATCTCGGATGTAGTATATTACATCATTCCTGGCGTATCGGCCCCTACTTCTCGGTGGGAACATTATATACGTCTATAACGTATCATAACCTAGCCTAACCCATCTAGCCCCTCGCTGGTAATGTTTTACAGAATCCCGTTCCTGTCGTCCCGTACGTCTCGGTTGGGATATTATATACGTCTATAGCATTATATATCCTAACCTAAGGCAGGCTAACATCTCGGATGTAGTATATTACATCATTCCTGGCGTATCGACAACTACTTCTCGGTGGAAACGTTATATACGTCTATAACGTAATATAACCTAACCTAACACTTATATCTAGTCGCTTTAATGTTTCACAGAATCCCGTTCGTGTCGTCCCGTTCGTCTCGGTTGGGACATTATATACGTCTATAGCGTTATATATCCTAACTTAAGGCAGGCTATCATCTCGGATGTAGTATTTTACAACGTTCCTGGCGGGTCGGCCTCTACTTCTCGGTGGGAACATTATAATCGTCTATAACGTAATATAACCTAACCTAACGCATCTAGCCCCTCGCTGGTAATGTTTTACAGAATCCCGTTCGTGTCGTCCCGTACGTCTCGGTTGGGATATTATATACGTCTATAGCGTTATATATCCTAAGGCAGGCTAACATCTCGGATGCAGTATTTTACAAAATTCCTGGCGTATCGGCCCATACTTCTTGGTGGGAACATTATATTCGTCTATAACATAATATAACCTATCCTAACACATCTAGCCCCTCGCTGGTAATGTTTTACAGAATCCCGTTCGTGTCGTCCCGTACGTCTCGGTTGGGACATTATATACGTCTACAGCGTTATATATCCTAACCTAAGCCAGGCTAACATCTCGGATGCAGTATTTTACAACATTCCTGGCGGGTCGGCCCCTACTTCTCGGTGGGAACATTATATACGTCTATAACGTAATATAACCTAACCTAACATATCTAGCTCCTCGCTGGTAATGTTTTACAAAATCCCGTTCGTGTCGTCCCGTACGTCTCGGTTGGGATATTATATACGTCTATAGCATTATATATCCTAACCTAAGGCAGGCTAACATCTCGGATGTAGCATATTACATCATTCCTGGCGTATCGACCACTACTTCTCGGTGGAAACATTATATACGTCTATAACGTAATATAACCTAACCTAACACATCTAGCTAGTCGCTTTAATGTTTCACAGAATTCCGTTCGTGTCGTCCCGTACGTCTCGGTTGGGATATTATATACGTCTATAGCGTTATATATCCTAACCTAAGGAAGGCTATCTTCTCGGATGCAGTATTTTACAACATTCCTGGCGTATCGGCCCATACTTCTCGGTGGGAACATTATATTCGTCTATAACGTAATATAACCTAACCTAACATATCTAGCTCCTCGCTGGTAATGTTTTACAGAATCCCGTTCGTGTCGTCCCGTACGTCTCGGTTGGGATATTATATACGTCTATAGCGTTATATATCCTAACCTAAGGCAGGCTAACATCTCGGATGTAGTATATTACATCATTCCTGGCGTATCGACCACTACTTCTCGGTGGAAACATTATATACGTCTATAACGTAATATAACCTAACCTAACACATCTAGCTAGTCGCTTTAATGTTTCACAGAATCCCGTTCGTGTCGTCCCGTTCGTCTCGGTTGGGACATTATATACGTCTATAGCGTTATATATCCTAACTTAAGGCAGGCTATCATCTCGGATGTAGTATTTTACAAAATTCCTGGCGTATCGGCCCATACTTCTCGGTGGGAACATTATATTCGTCTATAACATAATATAACCTATCCTAACACATCTAGCCCCTCGCTGGTAATGTTTTACAGAATCCCGTTCGTGTCGTCCCGTACGTCTCGGTTGGGACATTATATACGTCTACAGCGTTATATATCCTAACCTAAGCCAGGCTAACATCTCGGATGCAGTATTTTACAACATTCCTGGCGGGTCGGCCCCTACTTCTCGGTGGGAACATTATATACGTCTATAACGTAATATAACCTAACCTAACATATCTAGCTCCTCGCTGGTAATGTTTTACAAAATCCCGTTCGTGTCGTCCCGTACTTCTCGGTTGGGATATTATATACGTCTATAGCATTATATATCCTAACCTAAGGCAGGCTAACATCTCGGATGTAGCATATTACATCATTCCTGGCGTATCGACCACTACTTCTCGGTGGAAACATTATATACGTCTATAACGTAATATAACCTAACCTAACACATCTAGCTAGTCGCTTTAATGTTTCACAGAATCCCGTTCGTGTCGTCCCGTTCGTCTCGGTTAGGACATTATATACGTCTATAGCGTTATATATCCTAACTTAAGGCAGGCTATCATCTCGGATGTAGTATTTTACAAAATTCCTGGCGTATCGGCCCATACTTCTCGGTGGGAACATTATATTCGTCTATAACATAATATAACCTATCCTAACACGTCTAGCCCCTCGCTGGTAATGTTTTACAGAATCCCGTTCGTGGCGTCCCGTACGTCTCGGTTGGGACATTATATACGTCTACAGCGTTATATATCCTAACCTAAGCCAGGCTAACATCTCGGATGCAGTATTTTACAACATTCCTGGCGGGTCGGCCCCTACTTCTCGGTGGGAACATTATATACGTCTATAACGTAATATAACCTAACCTAACATATCTAGCTCCTCGCTGGTAATGTTTTACAAAATCCCGTTCGTGTCGTCCCGTACGTCTCGGTTGGGATATTATATTCGTCTATAGCATTATATATCCTAACCTAAGCCAGGCTAACATCTCGGATGCAGTATTTTACAACATTCCTGGCGTATCGGCCCATACTTCTCGGTGGGAACATTATATTCGTCTATAAAGTAATATAACCTAACCTAACATATCTAGCTCCTCGCTGGTAATGTTTTACAGAATCCCGTTCGTGTCGTCCCGTACGTCTCGGTTGGGATATTATATACGTCTATAGCGTTATATATCCTAACCTAAGGCAGGCTAACATCTCGGATGTAGTATATTACATCATTCCTGGCGTATCGAACACTACTTCTCGGTGGAAACATTATATACGTCTATAACGTAATATAACCTAACCTAACACATCTAGCTAGTCGCTTTAATGTTTCACAGAATCCCGTTCGTGTCGTCCCGTTCGTCTCGGTTGGGACATTATATACGTCTATAGCGTTATATATCCTAACTTAAGGCAGGCTATCATCTCGGATGTAGTATTTTACAAAATTCCTGGCGTATCGGCCCATACTTCTCGGTGGGAACATTATATTCGTCTATAACATAATATAACCTATCCTAACACATCTAGCCCCTCGCTGGTAATGTTTTACAGAATCCCGTTCGTGGCGTCCCGTACGTCTCGGTTGGGACATTATATACGTCTACAGCGTTATATATCCTAACCTAAGCCAGGCTAACATCTCGGATGCAGTATTTTACAACATTCCTGGCGGGTCGGCCCCTACTTCTCGGTGGGAACATTATATACGTCTATAACGTAATATAACCTAACCTAACATATCTAGCTCCTCGCTGGTAATGTTTTACAAAATCCCGTTCGTGTCGTCCCGTACGTCTCGGTTGGGATATTATATTCGTCTATAGCATTATATATCCTAACCTAAGGCAGGCTAACATCTCGGATGTAGCATATTACATCATTCCTGGCGTATCGGCCCCTACTTCTCGGTGGGAACATTATATACGTCTATAACGTATCATAACCTAACCTAACACATCTAGCTAGTCGCTTTAATGTTTCACAGAATCCCGTTCGTGTCGTCCCGTTCGTCTCGGTTGGGATATTATATACGTCTATAGCGTTATATATCCTAACCTAAGGCAGGCTAACATCTCGGATGTAGTATATTACATCATTCCTGGCGTATCGACCACTACTTCTCGGTGGAAACATTATATACGTCTATAACGTAATATAACCTAACCTAACACATCTAGCTAGTCGCTTTAATGTTTCACAGAATCCCGTTCGTGTCGTCCCGTTCGTCTCGGTTGGGACATTATATACGTCTATAGCGTTATATATCCTAACTTAAGGCAGGCTATCATCTCGGATGTAGTATTTTACAAAATTCCTGGCGTATCGGCCCATACTTCTCGGTGGGAACATTATATTCGTCTATAACATAATATAACCTATCCTAACACATCTAGCCCCTCGCTGGTAATGTTTTACAGAATCCCGTTCGTGTCGTCCCGTACGTCTCGGTTGGGACATTATATACGTCTACAGCGTTATATATCCTAACCTAAGCCAGGCTAACATCTCGGATGCAGTATTTTACAACATTCCTGGCGGGTCGGCCCCTACTTCTCGGTGGGAACATTATATACGTCTATAACGTAATATAACCTAACCTAACATATCTAGCTCCTCGCTGGTAATGTTTTACAAAATCCCGTTCGTGTCGTCCCGTACTTCTCGGTTGGGATATTATATACGTCTATAGCATTATATATCCTAACCTAAGGCAGGCTAACATCTCGGATGTAGCATATTACATCATTCCTGGCGTATCGACCACTACTTCTCGGTGGAAACATTATATACGTCTATAACGTAATATAACCTAACCTAACACATCTAGCTAGTCGCTTTAATGTTTCACAGAATCCCGTTCGTGTCGTCCCGTTCGTCTCGGTTAGGACATTATATACGTCTATAGCGTTATATATCCTAACTTAAGGCAGGCTATCATCTCGGATGTAGTATTTTACAAAATTCCTGGCGTATCGGCCCATACTTCTCGGTGGGAACATTATATTCGTCTATAACATAATATAACCTATCCTAACACGTCTAGCCCCTCGCTGGTAATGTTTTACAGAATCCCGTTCGTGGCGTCCCGTACGTCTCGGTTGGGACATTATATACGTCTACAGCGTTATATATCCTAACCTAAGCCAGGCTAACATCTCGGATGCAGTATTTTACAACATTCCTGGCGGGTCGGCCCCTACTTCTCGGTGGGAACATTATATACGTCTATAACGTAATATAACCTAACCTAACATATCTAGCTCCTCGCTGGTAATGTTTTACAAAATCCCGTTCGTGTCGTCCCGTACGTCTCGGTTGGGATATTATATTCGTCTATAGCATTATATATCCTAACCTAAGCCAGGCTAACATCTCGGATGCAGTATTTTACAACATTCCTGGCGTATCGGCCCATACTTCTCGGTGGGAACATTATATTCGTCTATAAAGTAATATAACCTAACCTAACATATCTAGCTCCTCGCTGGTAATGTTTTACAGAATCCCGTTCGTGTCGTCCCGTACGTCTCGGTTGGGATATTATATACGTCTATAGCGTTATATATCATAACCTAAGGCAGGCTAACATCTCGGATGTAGTATATTACATCATTCCTGGCGTATCGACCACTACTTCTCGGTGGAAACATTATATACGTCTATAACGTAATATAACCTAACCTAACACATCTAGCTAGTCGCTTTAATGTTTCACAGAATCCCGTTCGTGTCGTCCCGTTCGTCTCGGTTGGGACATTATATACGTCTATAGCGTTATATATCCTAACTTAAGGCAGGCTATCATCTCGGATGTAGTATTTTACAAAATTCCTGGCGTATCGGCCCATACTTCTCGGTGGGAACATTATATTCGTCTATAACATAATATAACCTATCCTAACACATCTAGCCCCTCGCTGGTAATGTTTTACAGAATCCCGTTCGTGGCGTCCCGTACGTCTCGGTTGGGACATTATATACGTCTACAGCGTTATATATCCTAACCTAAGCCAGGCTAACATCTCGGATGCAGTATTTTACAACATTCCTGGCGGGTCGGCCCCTACTTCTCGGTGGGAACATTATATACGTCTATAACGTAATATAACCTAACCTAACATATCTAGCTCCTCGCTGGTAATGTTTTACAAAATCCCGTTCGTGTCGTCCCGTACGTCTCGGTTGGGATATTATATTCGTCTATAGCATTATATATCCTAACCTAAGGCAGGCTAACATCTCGGATGTAGCATATTACATCATTCCTGGCGTATCGGCCCCTACTTCTCGGTGGGAACATTATATACGTCTATAACGTATCATAACCTAACCTAACACATCTAGCTAGTCGCTTTAATGTTTCACAGAATTCCGTTCGTGTCGTCCCGTTCGTCTCGGTTGGGACATTATATACGTCTATAGCTTTATATATCCTAACTTAAGGCAGGCTATCATCTCGGATGTAGTATTTTACAACGTTCCTGGCGGGTCGTCCTCTACGTCTCGGTGGGAACATTATAATCGTCTATAACGTAATATAACCTAACCTAACACATCTAGCCCCTCGCTGGTAATGTTTTACAGAATCCCGTTCGTGTCGTGCCGTACGTCTCGGTTGGGATATTATATACGTCTATAGCGTTATATATCCTAACCTAAGGCAGGCTAACATCTCGGATGCAGTGTTTTACAAAATTCCTGGCGTATCGGCCCATACTTCTCGGTGGGAACATTATATACGTCTATAACGTAATATAACCTAACCTAACATATCTAGCTCCTCGCTGGTAATGTTTTACAAAATCCCGTTCGTGTCGTCCCGTACATCTCGGTTGGGATATTATATACGTCTATAGCATTATATATCCTAACCTACGGCAGGCTATCATCTCGGATGTAGCATATTACATCATTCCTGGCGTATCGACCACTACTTCTCGGTGGAAACATTATATACGTCTATAACGTAGTATAACCTAACCTAACACATCTAGCTAGTCGCTTTAATGTTTCACAGAATTCCGTTCGTGTCGTCCCGTTCGTCTCGGTTGGGACATTATATACGTCTATAGCGTTATATATCCTAACCTAAGGCAGGCTAACATCTCGGATGTAGTATATTACATCATTCCTGGCGTATCGGCCCCTACTTCTCGGTGGGAACATTATATACGTCTATAACGTAATATAACCTAACCTAACATATCTAGCTCCTCGCTGGTAATGTTTTACAAAATCCCGTTCGTGTCGTCCCGTACATCTCGGTTGGGATATTATATACGTCTATAGCATTATATATCCTAACCTACGGCAGGCTATCATCTCGGATGTAGCATATTACATCATTCCTGGCGTATCGACCACTACTTCTCGGTGGAAACATTATATACGTCTATAACGTAGTATAACCTAACCTAACACATCTAGCTAGTCGCTTTAATGTTTCACAGAATTCCGTTCGTGTCGTCCCGTTCGTCTCGGTTGGGACATTATATACGTCTATAGCGTTATATATCCTAACCTAAGGCAGGCTAACATCTCGGATGTAGTATATTACATCATTCCTGGCGTATCGGCCCCTACTTCTCGGTGGGAACATTATATACGTCTATAACGTAATATAACCTAACCTAACATATCTAGCTCCTCGCTGGTAATGTTTTACAAAATCCCGTTCGTGTCGTCCCGTACTTCTCGGTTGGGATATTATATACGTCTATAGCATTATATATCCTAACCTAAGGCAGGCTAACATCTCGGATGTAGCATATTACATCATTCCTGGCGTATCGACCACTACTTCTCGGTGGAAACATTATATACGTCTATAACGTAATATAACCTAACCTAACACATCTAGCTAGTCGCTTTAATGTTTCACAGAATCCCGTTCGTGTCGTCCCGTTCGTCTCGGTTAGGACATTATATACGTCTATAGCGTTATATATCCTAACTTAAGGCAGGCTATCATCTCGGATGTAGTATTTTACAAAATTCCTGGCGTATCGGCCCATACTTCTCGGTGGGAACATTATATTCGTCTATAACATAATATAACCTATCCTAACACGTCTAGCCCCTCGCTGGTAATGTTTTACAGAATCCCGTTCGTGGCGTCCCGTACGTCTCGGTTGGGACATTATATACGTCTACAGCGTTATATATCCTAACCTAAGCCAGGCTAACATCTCGGATGCAGTATTTTACAACATTCCTGGCGGGTCGGCCCCTACTTCTCGGTGGGAACATTATATACGTCTATAACGTAATATAACCTAACCTAACATATCTAGCTCCTCGCTGGTAATGTTTTACAAAATCCCGTTCGTGTCGTCCCGTACGTCTCGGTTGGGATATTATATTCGTCTATAGCATTATATATCCTAACCTAAGCCAGGCTAACATCTCGGATGCAGTATTTTACAACATTCCTGGCGTATCGGCCCATACTTCTCGGTGGGAACATTATATTCGTCTATAAAGTAATATAACCTAACCTAACATATCTAGCTCCTCGCTGGTAATGTTTTACAGAATCCCGTTCGTGTCGTCCCGTACGTCTCGGTTGGGACATTATATACGTCTACAGCGTTATATATCCTAACCTAAGCCAGGCTAACATCTCGGATGCAGTATTTTACAACATTCCTGGCGGGTCGGCCCCTACTTCTCGGTGGGAACATTATATACGTCTATAACGTAATATAACCTAACCTAACATATCTAGCTCCTCGCTGGTAATGTTTTACAAAATCCCGTTCGTGTCGTCCCGTACGTCTCGGTTGGGATATTATATTCGTCTATAGCATTATATATCCTAACCTAAGGCAGGCTAACATCTCGGATGTAGCATATTACATCATTCCTGGCGTATCGGCCCCTACTTCTCGGTGGGAACATTATATACGTCTATAACGTATCATAACCTAACCTAACACATCTAGCTAGTCGCTTTAATGTTTCACAGAATTCCGTTCGTGTCGTCCCGTTCGTCTCGGTTGGGACATTATATACGTCTATAGCTTTATATATCCTAACTTAAGGCAGGCTATCATCTCGGATGTAGTATTTTACAACGTTCCTGGCGGGTCGTCCTCTACGTCTCGGTGGGAACATTATAATCGTCTATAACGTAATATAACCTAACCTAACACATCTAGCCCCTCGCTGGTAATGTTTTACAGAATCCCGTTCGTGTCGTGCCGTACGTCTCGGTTGGGATATTATATACGTCTATAGCGTTATATATCCTAACCTAAGGCAGGCTAACATCTCGGATGCAGTGTTTTACAAAATTCCTGGCGTATCGGCCCATACTTCTCGGTGGGAACATTATATACGTCTATAACGTAATATAACCTAACCTAACATATCTAGCTCCTCGCTGGTAATGTTTTACAAAATCCCGTTCGTGTCGTCCCGTACATCTCGGTTGGGATATTATATACGTCTATAGCATTATATATCCTAACCTACGGCAGGCTATCATCTCGGATGTAGCATATTACATCATTCCTGGCGTATCGACCACTACTTCTCGGTGGAAACATTATATACGTCTATAACGTAGTATAACCTAACCTAACACATCTAGCTAGTCGCTTTAATGTTTCACAGAATTCCGTTCGTGTCGTCCCGTTCGTCTCGGTTGGGACATTATATACGTCTATAGCGTTATATATCCTAACCTAAGGCAGGCTAACATCTCGGATGTAGTATATTACATCATTCCTGGCGTATCGGCCCCTACTTCTCGGTGGGAACATTATATACGTCTATAACGTAATATAACCTAACCTAACATATCTAGCTCCTCGCTGGTAATGTTTTACAAAATCCCGTTCGTGTCGTCCCGTTCGTCTCGGTTGGGACATTATATACGTCTATAGCGTTATATATCCTAACTTAAGGCAGGCTATCATCTCGGATGTAGTATTTTACAAAATTCCTGGCGTATCGGCCCATACTTCTCGGTGGGAACATTATATTCGTCTATAACATAATATAACCTATCCTAACACATCTAGCCCCTCGCTGGTAATGTTTTACAGAATCCCGTTCGTGTCGTCCCGTACGTCTCGGTTGGGACATTATATACGTCTACAGCGTTATATATCCTAACCTAAGCCAGGCTAACATCTCGGATGCAGTATTTTACAACATTCCTGGCGGGTCGGCCCCTACTTCTCGGTGGGAACATTATATACGTCTATAACGTAATATAACCTAACCTAACATATCTAGCTCCTCGCTGGTAATGTTTTACAAAATCCCGTTCGTGTCGTCCCGTACTTCTCGGTTGGGATATTATATACGTCTATAGCATTATATATCCTAACCTAAGGCAGGCTAACATCTCGGATGTAGCATATTACATCATTCCTGGCGTATCGACCACTACTTCTCGGTGGAAACATTATATACGTCTATAACGTAATATAACCTAACCTAACACATCTAGCTAGTCGCTTTAATGTTTCACAGAATCCCGTTCGTGTCGTCCCGTTCGTCTCGGTTAGGACATTATATACGTCTATAGCGTTATATATCCTAACTTAAGGCAGGCTATCATCTCGGATGTAGTATTTTACAAAATTCCTGGCGTATCGGCCCATACTTCTCGGTGGGAACATTATATTCGTCTATAACATAATATAACCTATCCTAACACGTCTAGCCCCTCGCTGGTAATGTTTTACAGAATCCCGTTCGTGGCGTCCCGTACGTCTCGGTTGGGACATTATATACGTCTACAGCGTTATATATCCTAACCTAAGCCAGGCTAACATCTCGGATGCAGTATTTTACAACATTCCTGGCGGGTCGGCCCCTACTTCTCGGTGGGAACATTATATACGTCTATAACGTAATATAACCTAACCTAACATATCTAGCTCCTCGCTGGTAATGTTTTACAAAATCCCGTTCGTGTCGTCCCGTACGTCTCGGTTGGGATATTATATTCGTCTATAGCATTATATATCCTAACCTAAGCCAGGCTAACATCTCGGATGCAGTATTTTACAACATTCCTGGCGTATCGGCCCATACTTCTCGGTGGGAACATTATATTCGTCTATAAAGTAATATAACCTAACCTAACATATCTAGCTCCTCGCTGGTAATGTTTTACAGAATCCCGTTCGTGTCGTCCCGTACGTCTCGGTTGGGATATTATATACGTCTATAGCGTTATATATCATAACCTAAGGCAGGCTAACATCTCGGATGTAGTATATTACATCATTCCTGGCGTATCGACCACTACTTCTCGGTGGAAACATTATATACGTCTATAACGTAATATAACCTAACCTAACACATCTAGCTAGTCGCTTTAATGTTTCACAGAATCCCGTTCGTGTCGTCCCGTTCGTCTCGGTTGGGACATTATATACGTCTATAGCGTTATATATCCTAACTTAAGGCAGGCTATCATCTCGGATGTAGTATTTTACAAAATTCCTGGCGTATCGGCCCATACTTCTCGGTGGGAACATTATATTCGTCTATAACATAATATAACCTATCCTAACACATCTAGCCCCTCGCTGGTAATGTTTTACAGAATCCCGTTCGTGGCGTCCCGTACGTCTCGGTTGGGACATTATATACGTCTACAGCGTTATATATCCTAACCTAAGCCAGGCTAACATCTCGGATGCAGTATTTTACAACATTCCTGGCGGGTCGGCCCCTACTTCTCGGTGGGAACATTATATACGTCTATAACGTAATATAACCTAACCTAACATATCTAGCTCCTCGCTGGTAATGTTTTACAAAATCCCGTTCGTGTCGTCCCGTACGTCTCGGTTGGGATATTATATTCGTCTATAGCATTATATATCCTAACCTAAGGCAGGCTAACATCTCGGATGTAGCATATTACATCATTCCTGGCGTATCGGCCCCTACTTCTCGGTGGGAACATTATATACGTCTATAACGTATCATAACCTAACCTAACACATCTAGCTAGTCGCTTTAATGTTTCACAGAATTCCGTTCGTGTCGTCCCGTTCGTCTCGGTTGGGACATTATATACGTCTATAGCTTTATATATCCTAACTTAAGGCAGGCTATCATCTCGGATGTAGTATTTTACAACGTTCCTGGCGGGTCGTCCTCTACGTCTCGGTGGGAACATTATAATCGTCTATAACGTAATATAACCTAACCTAACACATCTAGCCCCTCGCTGGTAATGTTTTACAGAATCCCGTTCGTGTCGTCCCGTACGTCTCGGTTGGGATATTATATTCGTCTATAGCATTATATATCCTAACCTAAGGCAGGCTAACATCTCGGATGTAGCATATTACATCATTCCTGGCGTATCGGCCCCTACTTCTCGGTGGGAACATTATATACGTCTATAACGTATCATAACCTAACCTAACACATCTAGCTTATCGCTTTAATGTTTCACAGAATTCCGTTCGTGTCGTCCCGTTCGTCTCGGTTGGGACATTATATACGTCTATAGCTTTATATATCCTAACTTAAGGCAGGCTATCATCTCGGATGTAGTATTTTACAACGTTCCTGGCGGGTCGTCCTCTACGTCTCGGTGGGAACATTATAATCGTCTATAACGTAATATAACCTAACCTAACACATCTAGCCCCTCGCTGGTAATGTTTTACAGAATCCCGTTCGTGTCGTGCCGTACGTCTCGGTTGGGATATTATATACGTCTATAGCGTTATATATCCTAACCTAAGGCAGGCTAACATCTCGGATGCAGTGTTTTACAAAATTCCTGGCGTATCGGCCCATACTTCTCGGTGGGAACATTATATACGTCTATAACGTAATATAACCTAACCTAACATATCTAGCTCCTCGCTGGTAATGTTTTACAAAATCCCGTTCGTGTCGTCCCGTACATCTCGGTTGGGATATTATATACGTCTATAGCATTATATATCCTAACCTACGGCAGGCTATCATCTCGGATGTAGCATATTACATCATTCCTGGCGTATCGACCACTACTTCTCGGTGGAAACATTATATACGTCTATAACGTAGTATAACCTAACCTAACACATCTAGCTAGTCGCTTTAATGTTTCACAGAATTCCGTTCGTGTCGTCCCGTTCGTCTCGGTTGGGACATTATATACGTCTATAGCGTTATATATCCTAACCTAAGGCAGGCTAACATCTCGGATGTAGTATATTACATCATTCCTGGCGTATCGGCCCCTACTTCTCGGTGGGAACATTATATACGTCTATAACGTAATATAACCTAACCTAACATATCTAGCTCCTCGCTGGTAATGTTTTACAAAATCCCGTTCGTGTCGTCCCGTACATCTCGGTTGGGATATTATATACGTCTATAGCATTATATATCCTAACCTACGGCAGGCTATCATCTCGGATGTAGCATATTACATCATTCCTGGCGTATCGACCACTACTTCTCGGTGGAAACATTATATACGTCTATAACGTAGTATAACCTAACCTAACACATCTAGCTAGTCGCTTTAATGTTTCACAGAATTCCGTTCGTGTCGTCCCGTTCGTCTCGGTTGGGACATTATATACGTCTATAGCGTTATATATCCTAACCTAAGGCAGGCTAACATCTCGGATGTAGTATATTACATCATTCCTGGCGTATCGGCCCCTACTTCTCGGTGGGAACATTATATACGTCTATAACGTAATATAACCTAACCTAACATATCTAGCTCCTCGCTGGTAATGTTTTACAAAATCCCGTTCGTGTCGTCCCGTACTTCTCGGTTGGGATATTATATACGTCTATAGCATTATATATCCTAACCTAAGGCAGGCTAACATCTCGGATGTAGCATATTACATCATTCCTGGCGTATCGACCACTACTTCTCGGTGGAAACATTATATACGTCTATAACGTAATATAACCTAACCTAACACATCTAGCTAGTCGCTTTAATGTTTCACAGAATCCCGTTCGTGTCGTCCCGTTCGTCTCGGTTAGGACATTATATACGTCTATAGCGTTATATATCCTAACTTAAGGCAGGCTATCATCTCGGATGTAGTATTTTACAAAATTCCTGGCGTATCGGCCCATACTTCTCGGTGGGAACATTATATTCGTCTATAACATAATATAACCTATCCTAACACGTCTAGCCCCTCGCTGGTAATGTTTTACAGAATCCCGTTCGTGGCGTCCCGTACGTCTCGGTTGGGACATTATATACGTCTACAGCGTTATATATCCTAACCTAAGCCAGGCTAACATCTCGGATGCAGTATTTTACAACATTCCTGGCGGGTCGGCCCCTACTTCTCGGTGGGAACATTATATACGTCTATAACGTAATATAACCTAACCTAACATATCTAGCTCCTCGCTGGTAATGTTTTACAAAATCCCGTTCGTGTCGTCCCGTACGTCTCGGTTGGGATATTATATTCGTCTATAGCATTATATATCCTAACCTAAGCCAGGCTAACATCTCGGATGCAGTATTTTACAACATTCCTGGCGTATCGGCCCATACTTCTCGGTGGGAACATTATATTCGTCTATAAAGTAATATAACCTAACCTAACATATCTAGCTCCTCGCTGGTAATGTTTTACAGAATCCCGTTCGTGTCGTCCCGTACGTCTCGGTTGGGATATTATATACGTCTATAGCGTTATATATCATAACCTAAGGCAGGCTAACATCTCGGATGTAGTATATTACATCATTCCTGGCGTATCGACCACTACTTCTCGGTGGAAACATTATATACGTCTATAACGTAATATAACCTAACCTAACACATCTAGCTAGTCGCTTTAATGTTTCACAGAATCCCGTTCGTGTCGTCCCGTTCGTCTCGGTTGGGACATTATATACGTCTATAGCGTTATATATCCTAACTTAAGGCAGGCTATCATCTCGGATGTAGTATTTTACAAAATTCCTGGCGTATCGGCCCATACTTCTCGGTGGGAACATTATATTCGTCTATAACATAATATAACCTATCCTAACACATCTAGCCCCTCGCTGGTAATGTTTTACAGAATCCCGTTCGTGGCGTCCCGTACGTCTCGGTTGGGACATTATATACGTCTACAGCGTTATATATCCTAACCTAAGCCAGGCTAACATCTCGGATGCAGTATTTTACAACATTCCTGGCGGGTCGGCCCCTACTTCTCGGTGGGAACATTATATACGTCTATAACGTAATATAACCTAACCTAACATATCTAGCTCCTCGCTGGTAATGTTTTACAAAATCCCGTTCGTGTCGTCCCGTACGTCTCGGTTGGGATATTATATTCGTCTATAGCATTATATATCCTAACCTAAGGCAGGCTAACATCTCGGATGTAGCATATTACATCATTCCTGGCGTATCGGCCCCTACTTCTCGGTGGGAACATTATATACGTCTATAACGTATCATAACCTAACCTAACACATCTAGCTAGTCGCTTTAATGTTTCACAGAATTCCGTTCGTGTCGTCCCGTTCGTCTCGGTTGGGACATTATATACGTCTATAGCTTTATATATCCTAACTTAAGGCAGGCTATCATCTCGGATGTAGTATTTTACAACGTTCCTGGCGGGTCGTCCTCTACGTCTCGGTGGGAACATTATAATCGTCTATAACGTAATATAACCTAACCTAACACATCTAGCCCCTCGCTGGTAATGTTTTACAGAATCCCGTTCGTGTCGTGCCGTACGTCTCGGTTGGGATATTATATACGTCTATAGCGTTATATATCCTAACCTAAGGCAGGCTAACATCTCGGATGCAGTGTTTTACAAAATTCCTGGCGTATCGGCCCATACTTCTCGGTGGGAACATTATATACGTCTATAACGTAATATAACCTAACCTAACATATCTAGCTCCTCGCTGGTAATGTTTTACAAAATCCCGTTCGTGTCGTCCCGTACATCTCGGTTGGGATATTATATACGTCTATAGCATTATATATCCTAACCTACGGCAGGCTAACATCTCGGATGTAGCATATTACATCATTCCTGGCGTATCGACCACTACTTCTCGGTGGAAACATTATATACGTCTATAACGTAGTATAACCTAACCTAACACATCTAGCTAGTCGCTTTAATGTTTCACAGAATTCCGTTCGTGTCGTCCCGTTCGTCTCGGTTGGGACATTATATACGTCTATAGCGTTATATATCCTAACCTAAGGCAGGCTAACATCTCGGATGTAGTATATTACATCATTCCTGGCGTATCGGCCCCTACTTCTCGGTGGGAACATTATATACGTGTATAACGTATCATAACCTAGCCTAACCCATCTAGCCCCTCGCTGGTAATGTTTTACAGAATCCCGTTCCTGTCGTCCCGTACGTCTCGGTTGGGATATTATATACGTCTATAGCGTTATATATCCTAACCTAAGGCAGGCTAACATCTCGGATGTAGTATATTACATCATTCCTGGCGTATCGGCCCCTACTTCTCGGTGGGAACATTATATACGTCTATAACGTATCATAACCTAACCTAACACATCTAGCTAGTCGCTTTAATGTTTCACAGAATTCCGTTCGTGTCGTCCCGTTCGTCTCGGTTGGGACATTATATACGTCTATAGTGTTATATATCCTAACTTAAGGCAGGCTATCATCTCGGATGTAGGTATTTTACAACATTCCTGGCGGGTCGGCCTCTACTTCTCGGTGGGAACATTATATACGTCTATAACGTAATATAACCTAACCTAACATATCTAGCTCCTCGCTGGTAATGTTTTACAAAATCCCGTTCGTGTCGTCCCGTACGTCTCGGTTGGGATATTATATACGTCTATAGCATTATATATCCTAACCTACGGCAGGCTAACATCTCGGATGTAGCATATTACATCATTCCTGGCGTATCGACCACTACTTCTCGGTGGAAACATTATATACGTCTATAACGTAGTATAACCTAACCTAACACATCTAGCTAGTCGCTTTAATGTTTCACAGAATTCCGTTCGTGTCGTCCCGTTCGTCTCGGTTGGGACATTATATACGTCTATAGCGTTATATATCCTAACCTAAGGCAGGCTAACATCTCGGATGTAGTATATTACATCATTCCTGGCGTATCGGCCCCTACTTCTCGGTGGGAACATTATATACGTGTATAACGTATCATAACCTAGCCTAACCCATCTAGCCCCTCGCTGGTAATGTTTTACAGAATCCCGTTCCTGTCGTCCCGTACGTCTCGGTTGGGATATTATATACGTCTATAGCGTTATATATCCTAACCTAAGGCAGGCTAACATCTCGGATGTAGTATATTACATCATTCCTGGCGTATCGGCCCCTACTTCTCGGTGGGAACATTATATACGTCTATAACGTATCATAACCTAACCTAACACATCTAGCTAGTCGCTTTAATGTTTCACAGAATTCCGTTCGTGTCGTCCCGTTCGTCTCGGTTGGGACATTATATACGTCTATAGTGTTATATATCCTAACTTAAGGCAGGCTATCATCTCGGATGTAGGTATTTTACAACATTCCTGGCGGGTCGGCCTCTACTTCTCGGTGGGAACATTATATACGTCTATAACGTAATATAACCTAACCTAACATATCTAGCTCCTCGCTGGTAATGTTTTACAAAATCCCGTTCGTGTCGTCCCGTACGTCTCGGTTGGGATATTATATACGTCTATAGCATTATATATCCTAACCTAAGGCAGGCTAACATCTCGGATGTAGTATATTACATCATTCCTGGCGTATCGACAACTACTTCTCGGTGGAAACGTTATATACGTCTATAACGTAATATAACCTAACCTAACACATATATCTAGTCGCTTTAATGTTTCACAGAATCCCGTTCGTGTCGTCCCGTTCGTCTCGGTTGGGACATTATATACGTCTATAGCTTTATATATCCTAACTTAAGGCAGGCTATCATCTCGGATGTAGTATTTTACAACGTTCCTGGCGGGTCGGCCTCTACTTCTCGGTGGGAACATTATAATCGTCTATAACGTAATATAACCTAACCTAACACATCTAGCCCCTCGCTGGTAATGTTTTACAGAATCCCGTTCGTGTCGTCCCGTACGTCTCGGTTGGGATATTATATACGTCTATAGCGTTATATACCCTAACCTAAGGCAGGCTAACATCTCGGATGCAGTATTTTACAAAATTCCTGGCGTATCGACCACTACTTCTCGGTGGAAACATTATATACTTCTATAACGTAATATAACCTAACCTAACACATCTAGCTAGTCGCTTTAATGTTTCACAGAATTCCGTTCGTGTCGTCCCGTACGTCTCGGTTGGGATATTATATACGTCTATAGCATTATATATCCTAACCTAAGGCAGGCTAACATCTCGGATGTAGTATATTACATCATTCCTGGCGTATCGACAACTACTTCTCGGTGGAAACGTTATATACGTCTATAACGTAATATAACCTAACCTAACACTTATATCTAGTCGCTTTAATGTTTCACAGAATCCCGTTCGTGTCGTCCCGTTCGTCTCGGTTGGGACATTATATACGTCTATAGCGTTATATATCCTAACTTAAGGCAGGCTATCATCTCGGATGTAGTATTTTACAACGTTCCTGGCGGGTCGGCCTCTACTTCTCGGTGGGAACATTATAATCGTCTATAACGTAATATAACCTAACCTAACGCATCTAGCCCCTCGCTGGTAATGTTTTACAGAATCCCGTTCGTGTCGTCCCGTACGTCTCGGTTGGGATATTATATACGTCTATAGCGTTATATATCCTAAGGCAGGCTAACATCTCGGATGCAGTATTTTACAAAATTCCTGGCGTATCGGACCATACTTCTTGGTGGGAACATTATATTCGTCTATAACATAATATAACCTATCCTAACACATCTAGCCCCTCGCTGGTAATGTTTTACAGAATCCCGTTCGTGTCGTCCCGTACGTCTCGGTTGGGACATTATATACGTCTACAGCGTTATATATCCTAACCTAAGCCAGGCTAACATCTCGGATGCAGTATTTTACAACATTCCTGGCGGGTCGGCCCCTACTTCTCGGTGGGAACATTATATACGTCTATAACGTAATATAACCTAACCTAACATATCTAGCTCCTCGCTGGTAATGTTTTACAAAATCCCGTTCGTGTCGTCCCGTACGTCTCGGTTGGGATATTATATACGTCTATAGCATTATATATCCTAACCTAAGGCAGGCTAACATCTCGGATGTAGCATATTACATCATTCCTGGCGTATCGACCACTACTTCTCGGTGGAAACATTATATACGTCTATAACGTAATATAACCTAACCTAACACATCTAGCTAGTCGCTTTAATGTTTCACAGAATTCCGTTCGTGTCGTCCCGTACGTCTCGGTTGGGATATTATATACGTCTATAGCGTTATATATCCTAACCTAAGGAAGGCTATCTTCTCGGATGCAGTATTTTACAACATTCCTGGCGTATCGGCCCATACTTCTCGGTGGGAACATTATATTCGTCTATAACGTAATATAACCTAACCTAACATATCTAGCTCCTCGCTGGTAATGTTTTACAGAATCCCGTTCGTGTCGTCCCGTACGTCTCGGTTGGGATATTATATACGTCTATAGCGTTATATATCCTAACCTAAGGCAGGCTAACATCTCGGATGTAGTATATTACATCATTCCTGGCGTATCGACCACTACTTCTCGGTGGAAACATTATATACGTCTATAACGTAATATAACCTAACCTAACACATCTAGCTAGTCGCTTTAATGTTTCACAGAATCCCGTTCGTGTCGTCCCGTTCGTCTCGGTTGGGACATTATATACGTCTATAGCGTTATATATCCTAACTTAAGGCAGGCTATCATCTCGGATGTAGTATTTTACAAAATTCCTGGCGTATCGGCCCATACTTCTCGGTGGGAACATTATATTCGTCTATAACATAATATAACCTATCCTAACACATCTAGCCCCTCGCTGGTAATGTTTTACAGAATCCCGTTCGTGTCGTCCCGTACGTCTCGGTTGGGACATTATATACGTCTACAGCGTTATATATCCTAACCTAAGCCAGGCTAACATCTCGGATGCAGTATTTTACAACATTCCTGGCGGGTCGGCCCCTACTTCTCGGTGGGAACATTATATACGTCTATAACGTAATATAACCTAACCTAACATATCTAGCTCCTCGCTGGTAATGTTTTACAAAATCCCGTTCGTGTCGTCCCGTACTTCTCGGTTGGGATATTATATACGTCTATAGCATTATATATCCTAACCTAAGGCAGGCTAACATCTCGGATGTAGCATATTACATCATTCCTGGCGTATCGACCACTACTTCTCGGTGGAAACATTATATACGTCTATAACGTAATATAACCTAACCTAACACATCTAGCTAGTCGCTTTAATGTTTCACAGAATCCCGTTCGTGTCGTCCCGTTCGTCTCGGTTAGGACATTATATACGTCTATAGCGTTATATATCCTAACTTAAGGCAGGCTATCATCTCGGATGTAGTATTTTACAAAATTCCTGGCGTATCGGCCCATACTTCTCGGTGGGAACATTATATTCGTCTATAACATAATATAACCTATCCTAACACGTCTAGCCCCTCGCTGGTAATGTTTTACAGAATCCCGTTCGTGGCGTCCCGTACGTCTCGCTTGGGACATTATATACGTCTACAGCGTTATATATCCTAACCTAAGCCAGGCTAACATCTCGGATGCAGTATTTTACAACATTCCTGGCGGGTCGGCCCCTACTTCTCGGTGGGAACATTATATACGTCTATAACGTAATATAACCTAACCTAACATATCTAGCTCCTCGCTGGTAATGTTTTACAAAATCCCGTTCGTGTCGTCCCGTACGTCTCGGTTGGGATATTATATTCGTCTATAGCATTATATATCCTAACCTAAGCCAGGCTAACATCTCGGATGCAGTATTTTACAACATTCCTGGCGTATCGGCCCATACTTCTCGGTGGGAACATTATATTCGTCTATAAAGTAATATAACCTAACCTAACATATCTAGCTCCTCGCTGGTAATGTTTTACAGAATCCCGTTCGTGTCGTCCCGTACGTCTCGGTTGGGATATTATATACGTCTATAGCGTTATATATCCTAACCTAAGGCAGGCTAACATCTCGGATGTAGTATATTACATCATTCCTGGCGTATCGACCACTACTTCTCGGTGGAAACATTATATACGTCTATAACGTAATATAACCTAACCTAACACATCTAGCTAGTCGCTTTAATGTTTCACAGAATCCCGTTCGTGTCGTCCCGTTCGTCTCGGTTGGGACATTATATACGTCTATAGCGTTATATATCCTAACTTAAGGCAGGCTATCATCTCGGATGTAGTATTTTACAAAATTCCTGGCGTATCGGCCCATACTTCTCGGTGGGAACATTATATTCGTCTATAACATAATATAACCTATCCTAACACATCTAGCCCCTCGCTGGTAATGTTTTACAGAATCCCGTTCGTGGCGTCCCGTACGTCTCGGTTGGGACATTATATACGTCTACAGCGTTATATATCCTAACCTAAGCCAGGCTAACATCTCGGATGCAGTATTTTACAACATTCCTGGCGGGTCGGCCCCTACTTCTCGGTGGGAACATTATATACGTCTATAACGTAATATATCCTAACCTAACATATCTAGCTCCTCGCTGGTAATGTTTTACAAAATCCCGTTCGTGTCGTCCCGTACGTCTCGGTTGGGATATTATATTCGTCTATAGCATTATATATCCTAACCTAAGGCAGGCTAACATCTCGGATGTAGCATATTACATCATTCCTGGCGTATCGGCCCCTACTTCTCGGTGGGAACATTATATACGTCTATAACGTATCATAACCTAACCTAACACATCTAGCTAGTCGCTTTAATGTTTCACAGAATTCCGTTCGTGTCGTCCCGTTCGTCTCGGTTGGGACATTATATACGTCTATAGCTTTATATATCCTAACTTAAGGCAGGCTATCATCTCGGATGTAGTATTTTACAACGTTCCTGGCGGGTCGTCCTCTACTTCTCGGTGGGAACATTATAATCGTCTATAACGTAATATAACCTAATCTAACACATCTAGCCCCTCGCTTGTAATGTTTTACAGAATCCCGTTCGTGTCGTGCCGTACGTCTCGGTTGGGATATTATATACGTCTATAGCGTTATATATCCTAACCTAAGGCAGGCTAACATCTCGGATGCAGTGTTTTACAAAATTCCTGGCGTATCGGCCCATACTTCTCGGTGGGAACATTATATACGTCTATAACGTAATATAACCTAACCTAACATATCTAGCTCCTCGCTGGTAATGTTTTACAAAATCCCGTTCGTGTCGTCCCGTACATCTCGGTTGGGATATTATATACGTCTATAGCATTATATATCCTAACCTACGGCAGGCTAACATCTCGGATGTAGCATATTACATCATTCCTGGCGTATCGACCACTACTTCTCGGTGGAAACATTATATACGTCTATAACGTAGTATAACCTAACCTAACACATCTAGCTAGTCGCTTTAATGTTTCACAGAATTCCGTTCGTGTCGTCCCGTTCGTCTCGGTTGGGACATTATATACGTCTATAGCGTTATATATCCTAACCTAAGGCAGGCTAACATCTCGGATGTAGTATATTACATCATTCCTGGCGTATCGGCCCCTACTTCTCGGTGGGAACATTATATACGTGTATAACGTATCATAACCTAGCCTAACCCATCTAGCCCCTCGCTGGTAATGTTTTACAGAATCCCGTTCCTGTCGTCCCGTACGTCTCGGTTGGGATATTATATACGTCTATAGCGTTATATATCCTAACCTAAGGCAGGCTAACATCTCGGATGTAGTATATTACATCATTCCTGGCGTATCGGCCCCTACTTCTCGGTGGGAACATTATATACGTCTATAACGTATCATAACCTAACCTAACACATCTAGCTAGTCGCTTTAATGTTTCACAGAATTCCGTTCGTGTCGTCCCGTTCGTCTCGGTTGGGACATTATATACGTCTATAGTGTTATATATCCTAACTTAAGGCAGGCTATCATCTCGGATGTAGGTATTTTACAACATTCCTGGCGGGTCGGCCTCTACTTCTCGGTGGGAACATTATATACGTCTATAACGTAATATAACCTAACCTAACATATCTAGCTCCTCGCTGGTAATGTTTTACAAAATCCCGTTCGTGTCGTCCCGTACGTCTCGGTTGGGATATTATATACGTCTATAGCATTATATATCCTAACCTAAGGCAGGCTAACATCTCGGATGTAGTATATTACATCATTCCTGGCGTATCGACAACTACTTCTCGGTGGAAACGTTATATACGTCTATAACGTAATATAACCTAACCTAACACATATATCTAGTCGCTTTAATGTTTCACAGAATCCCGTTCGTGTCGTCCCGTTCGTCTCGGTTGGGACATTATATACGTCTATAGCTTTATATATCCTAACTTAAGGCAGGCTATCATCTCGGATGTAGTATTTTACAACGTTCCTGGCGGGTCGGCCTCTACTTCTCGGTGGGAACATTATAATCGTCTATAACGTAATATAACCTAACCTAACACATCTAGCCCCTCGCTGGTAATGTTTTACAGAATCCCGTTCGTGTCGTCCCGTACGTCTCGGTTGGGATATTATATACGTCTATAGCGTTATATACCCTAACCTAAGGCAGGCTAACATCTCGCATGCAGTATTTTACAAAATTCCTGGCGTATCGACCACTACTTCTCGGTGGAAACATTATATACTTCTATAACGTAATATAACCTAACCTAACACATCTAGCTAGTCGCTTTAATGTTTCACAGAATTCCGTTCGTGTCGTCCCGTACGTCTCGGTTGGGATATTATATACGTCTATAGCGTTATATATCCTAACCTAAGGCAGGCTAACATCTCGGATGTAGTATATTACATCATTCCTGGCGTATCGGCCCCTACTTCTCGGTGGGAACATTATATACGTCTATAACGTATCATAACCTAGCCTAACCCATCTAGCCCCTCGCTGGTAATGTTTTACAGAATCCCGTTCCTGTCGTCCCGTACGTCTCGGTTGGGATATTATATACGTCTATAGCATTATATATCCTAACCTAAGGCAGGCTAACATCTCGGATGTAGTATATTACATCATTCCTGGCGTATCGACAACTACTTCTCGGTGGAAACGTTATATACGTCTATAACGTAATATAACCTAACCTAACACTTATATCTAGTCGCTTTAATGTTTCACAGAATCCCGTTCGTGTCGTCCCGTTCGTCTCGGTTGGGACATTATATACGTCTATAGCGTTATATATCCTAACTTAAGGCAGGCTATCATCTCGGATGTAGTATTTTACAACGTTCCTGGCGGGTCGGCCTCTACTTCTCGGTGGGAACATTATAATCGTCTATAACGTAATATAACCTAACCTAACGCATCTAGCCCCTCGCTGGTAATGTTTTACAGAATCCCGTTCGTGTCGTCCCGTACGTCTCGGTTGGGATATTATATACGTCTATAGCGTTATATATCCTAAGGCAGGCTAACATCTCGGATGCAGTATTTTACAAAATTCCTGGCGTATCGGCCCATACTTCTTGGTGGGAACATTATATTCGTCTATAACATAATATAACCTATCCTAACACATCTAGCCCCTCGCTGGTAATGTTTTACAGAATCCCGTTCGTGTCGTCCCGTACGTCTCGGTTGGGACATTATATACGTCTACAGCGTTATATATCCTAACCTAAGCCAGGCTAACATCTCGGATGCAGTATTTTACAACATTCCTGGCGGGTCGGCCCCTACTTCTCGGTGGGAACATTATATACGTCTATAACGTAATATAACCTAACCTAACATATCTAGCTCCTCGCTGGTAATGTTTTACAAAATCCCGTTCGTGTCGTCCCGTACGTCTCGGTTGGGATATTATATACGTCTATAGCATTATATATCCTAACCTAAGGCAGGCTAACATCTCGGATGTAGCATATTACATCATTCCTGGCGTATCGACCACTACTTCTCGGTGGAAACATTATATACGTCTATAACGTAATATAACCTAACCTAACACATCTAGCTAGTCGCTTTAATGTTTCACAGAATTCCGTTCGTGTCGTCCCGTACGTCTCGGTTGGGATATTATATACGTCTATAGCGTTATATATCCTAACCTAAGGAAGGCTATCTTCTCGGATGCAGTATTTTACAACATTCCTGGCGTATCGGCCCATACTTCTCGGTGGGAACATTATATTCGTCTATAACGTAATATAACCTAACCTAACATATCTAGCTCCTCGCTGGTAATGTTTTACAGAATCCCGTTCGTGTCGTCCCGTACGTCTCGGTTGGGATATTATATACGTCTATAGCGTTATATATCCTAACCTAAGGCAGGCTAACATCTCGGATGTAGTATATTACATCATTCCTGGCGTATCGACCACTACTTCTCGGTGGAAACATTATATACGTCTATAACGTAATATAACCTAACCTAACACATCTAGCTAGTCGCTTTAATGTTTCACAGAATCCCGTTCGTGTCGTCCCGTTCGTCTCGGTTAGGACATTATATACGTCTATAGCGTTATATATCCTAACTTAAGGCAGGCTATCATCTCGGATGTAGTATTTTACAAAATTCCTGGCGTATCGGCCCATACTTCTCGGTGGGAACATTATATTCGTCTATAACATAATATAACCTATCCTAACACGTCTAGCCCCTCGCTGGTAATGTTTTACAGAATCCCGTTCGTGTCGTCCCGTACGTCTCGGTTGGGACATTATATACGTCTACAGCGTTATATATCCTAACCTAAGCCAGGCTAACATCTCGGATGCAGTATTTTACAACATTCCTGGCGGGTCGGCCCCTACTTCTCGGTGGGAACATTATATACGTCTATAACGTAATATAACCTAACCTAACATATCTAGCTCCTCGCTGGTAATGTTTTACAAAATCCCGTTCGTGTCGTCCCGTACTTCTCGGTTGGGATATTATATACGTCTATAGCATTATATATCCTAACCTAAGGCAGGCTAACATCTCGGATGTAGCATATTACATCATTCCTGGCGTATCGACCACTACTTCTCGGTGGAAACATTATATACGTCTATAACGTAATATAACCTAACCTAACACATCTAGCTAGTCGCTTTAATGTTTCACAGAATCCCGTTCGTGTCGTCCCGTTCGTCTCGGTTAGGACATTATATACGTCTATAGCGTTATATATCCTAACTTAAGGCAGGCTATCATCTCGGATGTAGTATTTTACAAAATTCCTGGCGTATCGGCCCATACTTCTCGGTGGGAACATTATATTCGTCTATAACATAATATAACCTATCCTAACACGTCTAGCCCCTCGCTGGTAATGTTTTACAGAATCCCGTTCGTGGCGTCCCGTACGTCTCGGTTGGGACATTATATACGTCTACAGCGTTATATATCCTAACCTAAGCCAGGCTAACATCTCGGATGCAGTATTTTACAACATTCCTGGCGGGTCGGCCCCTACTTCTCGGTGGGAACATTATATACGTCTATAACGTAATATAACCTAACCTAACATATCTAGCTCCTCGCTGGTAATGTTTTACAAAATCCCGTTCGTGTCGTCCCGTACGTCTCGGTTGGGATATTATATTCGTCTATAGCATTATATATCCTAACCTAAGCCAGGCTAACATCTCGGATGCAGTATTTTACAACATTCCTGGCGGGTCGGCCCCTACTTCTCGGTGGGAACATTATATACGTCTATAACGTAATATAACCTAACCTAACATATCTAGCTCCTCGCTGGTAATGTTTTACAAAATCCCGTTCGTGTCGTCCCGTACGTCTCGGTTGGGATATTATATTCGTCTATAGCATTATATATCCTAACCTAAGGCAGGCTAACATCTCGGATGTAGCATATTACATCATTCCTGGCGTATCGGCCCCTACTTCTCGGTGGGAACATTATATACGTCTATCACGTATCATAACCTAACCTAACACATCTAGCTAGTCGCTTTAATGTTTCACAGAATTCCGTTCGTGTCGTCCCGTTCGTCTCGGTTGGGACATTATATACGTCTATAGCTTTATATATCCTAACTTAAGGCAGGCTATCATCTCGGATGTAGTATTTTACAACGTTCCTGGCGGGTCGTCCTCTACTTCTCGGTGGGAACATTATAATCGTCTATAACGTAATATAACCTAACCTAACACATCTAGCCCCTCGCTGGTAATGTTTTACAGAATCCCGTTCGTGTCGTGCCGTACGTCTCGGTTGGGATATTATATACGTCTATAGCGTTATATATCCTAACCTAAGGCAGGCTAACATCTCGGATGCAGTGTTTTACAAAATTCCTGGCGTATCGGCCCATACTTCTCGGTGGGAACATTATATACGTCTATAACGTAATATAACCTAACCTAACACATCTAGCTAGTCGCTTTAATGTTTCACAGAATCCCGTTCGTGTCGTCCCGTTCGTCTCGGTTAGGACATTATATACGTCTATAGCGTTATATATCCTAACTTAAGGCAGGCTATCATCTCGGATGTAGTATTTTACAAAATTCCTGGCGTATCGGCCCATACTTCTCGGTGGGAACATTATATTCGTCTATAACATAATATAACCTATCCTAACACGTCTAGCCCCTCGCTGGTAATGTTTTACAGAATCCCGTTCGTGTCGTCCCGTACGTCTCGGTTGGGACATTATATACGTCTACAGCGTTATATATCCTAACCTAAGCCAGGCTAACATCTCGGATGCAGTATTTTACAACATTCCTGGCGGGTCGGCCCCTACTTCTCGGTGGGAACATTATATACGTCTATAACGTAATATAACCTAACCTAACATATCTAGCTCCTCGCTGGTAATGTTTTACAAAATCCCGTTCGTGTCGTCCCGTACTTCTCGGTTGGGATATTATATACGTCTATAGCATTATATATCCTAACCTAAGGCAGGCTAACATCTCGGATGTAGCATATTACATCATTCCTGGCGTATCGACCACTACTTCTCGGTGGAAACATTATATACGTCTATAACGTAATATAACCTAACCTAACACATCTAGCTAGTCGCTTTAATGTTTCACAGAATCCCGTTCGTGTCGTCCCGTTCGTCTCGGTTAGGACATTATATACGTCTATAGCGTTATATATCCTAACTTAAGGCAGGCTATCATCTCGGATGTAGTATTTTACAAAATTCCTGGCGTATCGGCCCATACTTCTCGGTGGGAACATTATATTCGTCTATAACATAATATAACCTATCCTAACACGTCTAGCCCCTCGCTGGTAATGTTTTACAGAATCCCGTTCGTGGCGTCCCGTACGTCTCGGTTGGGACATTATATACGTCTACAGCGTTATATATCCTAACCTAAGCCAGGCTAACATCTCGGATGCAGTATTTTACAACATTCCTGGCGGGTCGGCCCCTACTTCTCGGTGGGAACATTATATACGTCTATAACGTAATATAACCTAACCTAACATATCTAGCTCCTCGCTGGTAATGTTTTACAAAATCCCGTTCGTGTCGTCCCGTACGTCTCGGTTGGGATATTATATTCGTCTATAGCATTATATATCCTAACCTAAGCCAGGCTAACATCTCGGATGCAGTATTTTACAACATTCCTGGCGGGTCGGCCCCTACTTCTCGGTGGGAACATTATATACGTCTATAACGTAATATAACCTAACCTAACATATCTAGCTCCTCGCTGGTAATGTTTTACAAAATCCCGTTCGTGTCGTCCCGTACGTCTCGGTTGGGATATTATATTCGTCTATAGCATTATATATCCTAACCTAAGGCAGGCTAACATCTCGGATGTAGCATATTACATCATTCCTGGCGTATCGGCCCCTACTTCTCGGTGGGAACATTATATACGTCTATCACGTATCATAACCTAACCTAACACATCTAGCTAGTCGCTTTAATGTTTCACAGAATTCCGTTCGTGTCGTCCCGTTCGTCTCGGTTGGGACATTATATACGTCTATAGCTTTATATATCCTAACTTAAGGCAGGCTATCATCTCGGATGTAGTATTTTACAACGTTCCTGGCGGGTCGTCCTCTACTTCTCGGTGGGAACATTATAATCGTCTATAACGTAATATAACCTAACCTAACACATCTAGCCCCTCGCTGGTAATGTTTTACAGAATCCCGTTCGTGTCGTGCCGTACGTCTCGGTTGGGATATTATATACGTCTATAGCGTTATATATCCTAACCTAAGGCAGGCTAACATCTCGGATGCAGTGTTTTACAAAATTCCTGGCGTATCGGCCCATACTTCTCGGTGGGAACATTATATACGTCTATAACGTAATATAACCTAACCTAACATATCTAGCTCCTCGCTGGTAATGTTTTACAAAATCCCGTTCGTGTCGTCCCGTACATCTCGGTTGGGATATTATATACGTCTATAGCATTATATATCCTAACCTACGGCAGGCTAACATCTCGGATGTAGCATATTACATCATTCCTGGCGTATCGACCACTACTTCTCGGTGGAAACATTATATACCTCTATAACGTAGTATAACCTAACCTAACACATCTAGCTAGTCGCTTTAATGTTTCACAGAATTCCGTTCGTGTCGTCCCGTTCGTCTCGGTTGGGACATTATATACGTCTATAGCGTTATATATCCTAACCTAAGGCAGGCTAACATCTCGGATGTAGTATATTACATCATTCCTGGCGTATCGGCCCCTACTTCTCGGTGGGAACATTATATACGTGTATAACGTATCATAACCTAGCCTAACCCATCTAGCCCCTCGCTGGTAATGTTTTACAGAATCCCGTTCCTGTCGTCCCGTACGTCTCGGTTGGGATATTATATACGTCTATAGCGTTATATATCCTAACCTAAGGCAGGCTAACATCTCGGATGTAGTATATTACATCATTCCTGGCGTATCGGCCCCTACTTCTCGGTGGGAACATTATATACGTCTATAACGTATCATAACCTAACCTAACACATCTAGCTAGTCGCTTTAATGTTTCACAGAATTCCGTTCGTGTCGTCCCGTTCGTCTCGGTTGGGACATTATATACGTCTATAGCGTTATATATCCTAACCTAAGGCAGGCTAACATCTCGGATGTAGTATATTACATCATTCCTGGCGTATCGGCCCCTACTTCTCGGTGGGAACATTATATACGTGTATAACGTATCATAACCTAGCCTAACCCATCTAGCCCCTCGCTGGTAATGTTTTACAGAATCCCGTTCCTGTCGTCCCGTACGTCTCGGTTGGGATATTATATACGTCTATAGCGTTATATATCCTAACCTAAGGCAGGCTAACATCTCGGATGTAGTATATTACATCATTCCTGGCGTATCGGCCCCTACTTCTCGGTGGGAACATTATATACGTCTATAACGTATCATAACCTAACCTAACACATCTAGCTAGTCGCTTTAATGTTTCACAGAATTCCGTTCGTGTCGTCCCGTTCGTCTCGGTTGGGACATTATATACGTCTATAGTGTTATATATCCTAACTTAAGGCAGGCTAACATCTCGGATGTAGGTATTTTACAACATTCCTGGCGGGTCGGCCTCTACTTCTCGGTGGGAACATTATATACGTCTATAACGTAATATAACCTAACCTAACATATCTAGCTCCTCGCTGGTAATGTTTTACAAAATCCCGTTCGTGTCGTCCCGTACGTCTCGGTTGGGATATTATATACGTCTATAGCATTATATATCCTAACCTAAGGCAGGCTAACATCTCGGATGTAGTATATTACATCATTCCTGGCGTATCGACAACTACTTCTCGGTGGAAACGTTATATACGTCTATAACGTAATATAACCTAACCTAACACTTATATCTAGTCGCTTTAATGTTTCACAGAATCCCGTTCGTGTCGTCCCGTTCGTCTCGGTTGGGACATTATATACGTCTATAGCGTTATATATCCTAACTTAAGGCAGGCTATCATCTCGGATGTAGTATTTTACAACGTTCCTGGCGGGTCGGCCTCTACTTCTCGGTGGGAACATTATAATCGTCTATAACGTAATATAACCTAACCTAACGCATCTAGCCCCTCGCTGGTAATGTTTTACAGAATCCCGTTCGTGTCGTCCCGTACGTCTCGGTTGGGATATTATATACGTCTATAGCGTTATATATCCTAAGGCAGGCTAACATCTCGGATGCAGTATTTTACAAAATTCCTGGCGTATCGGCCCATACTTCTCGGTGGGAACATTATATTCGTCTATAACATAATATAACCTATCCTAACACATCTAGCCCCTCGCTGGTAATGTTTTACAGAATCCCGTTCGTGTCGTGCCGTACGTCTCGGTTGGGATATTATATACGTCTATAGCGTTATATATCCTAACCTAAGGCAGGCTAACATCTCGGATGCAGTGTTTTACAAAATTCCTGGCGTATCGGCCCATACTTCTCGGTGGGAACATTATATACGTCTATAACGTAATATAACCTAACCTAACATATCTAGCTCCTCGCTGGTAATGTTTTACAAAATCCCGTTCGTGTCGTCCCGTACATCTCGGTTGGGATATTATATACGTCTATAGCATTATATATCCTAACCTACGGCAGGCTAACATCTCGGATGTAGCATATTACATCATTCCTGGCGTATCGACCACTACTTCTCGGTGGAAACATTATATACGTCTATAACGTAGTATAACCTAACCTAACACATCTAGCTAGTCGCTTTAATGTTTCACAGAATTCCGTTCGTGTCGTCCCGTTCGTCTCGGTTGGGACATTATATACGTCTATAGCGTTATATATCCTAACCTAAGGCAGGCTAACATCTCGGATGTAGTATATTACATCATTCCTGGCGTATCGGCCCCTACTTCTCGGTGGGAACATTATATACGTGTATAACGTATCATAACCTAGCCTAACCCGTCTAGCCCCTCGCTGGTAATGTTTTACAGAATCCCGTTCCTGTCGTCCCGTACGTCTCGGTTGGGATATTATATACGTCTATAGCGTTATATATCCTAACCTAAGGCAGGCTAACATCTCGGATGTAGTATATTACATCATTCCTGGCGTATCGGCCCCTACTTCTCGGTGGGAACATTATATACGTCTATAACGTATCATAACCTAACCTAACACATCTAGCTAGTCGCTTTAATGTTTCACAGAATTCCGTTCGTGTCGTCCCGTTCGTCTCGGTTGGGACATTATATACGTCTATAGTGTTATATATCCTAACTTAAGGCAGGCTATCATCTCGGATGTAGGTATTTTACAACATTCCTGGCGGGTCGGCCTCTACTTCTCGGTGGGAACATTATATACGTCTATAACGTAATATAACCTAACCTAACATATCTAGCTCCTCGCTGGTAATGTTTTACAAAATCCCGTTCGTGTCGTCCCGTACGTCTCGGTTGGGATATTATATACGTCTATAGCATTATATATCCTAACCTAAGGCAGGCTAACATCTCGGATGTAGTATATTACATCATTCCTGGCGTATCGACAACTACTTCTCGGTGGAAACGTTATATACGTCTATAACGTAATATAACCTAACCTAACACATATATCTAGTCGCTTTAATGTTTCACAGAATCCCGTTCGTGTCGTCCCGTTCGTCTCGGTTGGGACATTATATACGTCTATAGCGTTATATATCCTAACTTAAGGCAGGCTAACATCTCGGATGCAGTATTTTACAAAATTCCTGGCGTATCTGCCCATACTTCTTGGTGGGAACATTATATTCGTCTATAACATAATATAACCTATCCTAACACATCTAGCCCCTCGCTGGTAATGTTTTACAGAATCCCGTTCGTGTCGTCCCGTACGTCTCGGTTGGGACATTATATACGTCTACAGCGTTATATATCCTAACCTAAGCCAGGCTAACATCTCGGATGCAGTATTTTACAACATTCCTGGCGGGTCGGCCCCTACTTCTCGGTGGGAACATTATATACGTCTATAACGTAATATAACCTAACCTAACATATCTAGCTCCTCGCTGGTAATGTTTTACAAAATCCCGTTCGTGTCGTCCCGTACTTCTCGGTTGGGATATTATATACGTCTATAGCATTATATATCCTAACCTAAGGCAGGCTAACATCTCGGATGTAGCATATTACATCATTCCTGGCGTATCGACCACTACTTCTCGGTGGAAACATTATATACGTCTATAACGTAATATAACCTAACCTAACACATCTAGCTAGTCGCTTTAATGTTTCACAGAATCCCGTTCGTGTCGTCCCGTTCGTCTCGGTTGGGACATTATATACGTCTATAGCGTTATATATCCTAACTTAAGGCAGGCTATCATCTCGGATGTAGTATTTTACAAAATTCCTGGCGTATCGGCCCATACTTCTCGGTGGGAACATTATATTCGTCTATAACATAATATAACCTATCCTAACACATCTAGCCCCTCGCTGGTAATGTTTTACAGAATCCCGTTCGTGTCGTGCCGTACGTCTCGGTTGGGATATTATATACGTCTATAGCGTTATATATCCTAACCTAAGGCAGGCTAACATCTCGGATGCAGTGTTTTACAAAATTCCTGGCGTATCGGCCCATACTTCTCGGTGGGAACATTATATACGTCTATAACGTAATATAACCTAACCTAACATATCTAGCTCCTCGCTGGTAATGTTTTACAAAATCCCGTTCGTGTCGTCCCGTACATCTCGGTTGGGATATTATATACGTCTATAGCATTATATATCCTAACCTACGGCAGGCTAACATCTCGGATGTAGCATATTACATCATTCCTGGCGTATCGACCACTACTTCTCGGTGGAAACATTATATACGTCTATAACGTAGTATAACCTAACCTAACACATCTAGCTAGTCGCTTTAATGTTTCACAGAATTCCGTTCGTGTCGTCCCGTTCGTCTCGGTTGGGACATTATATACGTCTATAGCGTTATATATCCTAACCTAAGGCAGGCTAACATCTCGGATGTAGTATATTACATCATTCCTGGCGTATCGGCCCCTACTTCTCGGTGGGAACATTATATACGTGTATAACGTATCATAACCTAGCCTAACCCATCTAGCCCCTCGCTGGTAATGTTTTACAGAATCCCGTTCCTGTCGTCCCGTACGTCTCGGTTGGGATATTATATACGTCTATAGCGTTATATATCCTAACCTAAGGCAGGCTAACATCTCGGATGTAGTATATTACATCATTCCTGGCGTATCGGCCCCTACTTCTCGGTGGGAACATTATATACGTCTATAACGTAATATAACCTAACCTAACACATCTAGCTAGTCGCTTTAATGTTTCACAGAATCCCGTTCGTGTCGTCCCGTTTGTCTCGGTTGGGACATTATATACGTCTATAGCGTTATATATCCTAACTTAAGGCAGGCTATCATCTCGGATGTAGTATTTTACAAAATTCCTGGCGTATCGGCCCATACTTCTCGGTGGGAACATTATATTCGTCTATAACATAATATAACCTATCCTAACACATCTAGCCCCTCGCTGGTAATGTTTTACAGAATCCCGTTCGTGGCGTCCCGTACGTCTCGGTTGGGACATTATATACGTCTACAGCGTTATATATCCTAACCTAAGCCAGGCTAACATCTCGGATGCAGTATTTTACAACATTCCTGGCGGGTCGGCCCCTACTTCTCGGTGGGAACATTATATACGTCTATAACGTAATATAACCTAACCTAACATATCTAGCTCCTCGCTGGTAATGTTTTACAAAATCCCGTTCGTGTCGTCCCGTACGTCTCGGTTGGGATATTATATTCGTCTATAGCATTATATATCCTAACCTAAGGCAGGCTAACATCTCGGATGTAGCATATTACATCATTCCTGGCGTATCGGCCCCTACTTCTCGGTGGGAACATTATATACGTCTATAACGTATCATAACCTAACCTAACACATCTAGCTAGTCGCTTTAATGTTTCACAGAATTCCGTTCGTGTCGTCCCGTTCGTCTCGGTTGGGACATTATATACGTCTATAGCTTTATATATCCTAACTTAAGGCAGGCTATCATCTCGGATGTAGTATTTTACAACGTTCCTGGCGGGTCGTCCTCTACTTCTCGGTGGGAACATTATAATCGTCTATAACGTAATATAACCTAACCTAACACATCTAGCCCCTCGCTGGTAATGTTTTACAGAATCCCGTTCGTGTCGTGCCGTACGTCTCGGTTGGGATATTATATACGTCTATAGCGTTATATATCCTAACCTAAGGCAGGCTAACATCTCGGATGCAGTGTTTTACAAAATTCCTGGCGTATCGGCCCATACTTCTCGGTGGGAACATTATATACGTCTATAACGTAATATAACCTAACCTAACATATCTAGCTCCTCGCTGGTAATGTTTTACAAAATCCCGTTCGTGTCGTCCCGTACATCTCGGTTGGGATATTATATACGTCTATAGCATTATATATCCTAACCTACGGCAGGCTAACATCTCGGATGTAGCATATTACATCATTGCTGGCGTATCGACCACTACTTCTCGGTGGAAACATTATATACGTCTATAACGTAGTATAACCTAACCTAACACATCTAGCTAGTCGCTTTAATGTTTCACAGAATTCCGTTCGTGTCGTCCCGTTCGTCTCGGTTGGGACATTATATACGTCTATAGCGTTATATATCCTAACCTAAGGCAGGCTAACATCTCGGATGTAGTATATTACATCATTCCTGGCGTATCGGCCCCTACTTCTCGGTGGGAACATTATATACGTGTATAACGTATCATAACCTAGCCTAACCCATCTAGCCCCTCGCTGGTAATGTTTTACAGAATCCCGTTCCTGTCGTCCCGTACGTCTCGGTTGGGATATTATATACGTCTATAGCGTTATATATCCTAACCTAAGGCAGGCTAACATCTCGGATGTAGTATATTACATCATTCCTGGCGTATCGGCCCCTACTTCTCGGTGGGAACATTATATACGTCTATAACGTATCATAACCTAACCTAACACATCTAGCTAGTCGCTTTAATGTTTCACAGAATTCCGTTCGTGTCGTCCCGTTCGTCTCGGTTGGGACATTATATACGTCTATAGTGTTATATATCCTAACTTAAGGCAGGCTATCATCTCGGATGTAGGTATTTTACAACATTCCTGGCGGGTCGGCCTCTACTTCTCGGTGGGAACATTATATACGTCTATAACGTAATATAACCTAACCTAACATATCTAGCTCCTCGCTGGTAATGTTTTACAAAATCCCGTTCGTGTCGTCCCGTACGTCTCGGTTGGGATATTATATACGTCTATAGCATTATATATCCTAACCTAAGGCAGGCTAACATCTCGGATGTAGTATATTACATCATTCCTGGCGTATCCACAACTACTTCTCGGTGGAAACGTTATATACGTCTATAACGTAATATAACCTAACCTAACACATATATCTAGTCGCTTTAATGTTTCACAGAATCCCGTTCGTGTCGTCCCGTTCGTCTCGGTTGGGACATTATATACGTCTATAGCTTTATATATCCTAACTTAAGGCAGGCTATCATCTCGGATGTAGTATTTTACAACGTTCCTGGCGGGTCGGCCTCTACTTCTCGGTGGGAACATTATAATCGTCTATAACGTAATATAACCTAACCTAACACATCTAGCCCCTCGCTGGTAATGTTTTACAGAATCCCGTTCGTGTCGTCCCGTACGTCTCGGTTGGGATATTATATACGTCTATAGCGTTATATACCCTAACCTAAGGCAGGCTAACATCTCGGATGCAGTATTTTACAAAATTCCTGGCGTATCGACCACTACTTCTCGGTGGAAACATTATATACGTCTATAACGTAATATAACCTAACCTAACACTTATATCTAGTCGCTTTAATGTTTCACAGAATCCCGTTCGTGTCGTCCCGTTCGTATCGGTTGGGACATTATATACGTCTATAGCGTTATATATCCTAACTTAAGGCAGGCTATCATCTCGGATGTAGTATTTTACAACGTTCCTGGCGGGTCGGCCTCTACTTCTCGGTGGGAACATTATAATCGTCTATAACGTAATATAACCTAACCTAACGCATCTAGCCCCTCGCTGGTAATGTTTTACAGAATCCCGTTCGTGTCGTCCCGTACGTCTCGGTTGGGATATTATATACGTCTATAGCGTTATATATCCTAACCTAAGGCAGGCTAACATCTCGGATGTAGTATATTACATCATTCCTGGCGTATCGACCACTACTTCTCGGTGGAAACATTATATACGTCTATAACGTAATATAACCTAACCTAACACATCTAGCTAGTCGCTTTAATGTTTCACAGAATCCCGTTCGTGTCGTCCCGTTCGTCTCGGTTGGGACATTATATACGTCTATAGCGTTATATATCCTAACTTAAGGCAGGCTATCATCTCGGATGTAGTATTTTACAAAATTCCTGGCGTATCGGCCCATACTTCTCGGTGGGAACATTATATTCGTCTATAACATAATATAACCTATCCTAACACATCTAGCCCCTCGCTGGTAATGTTTTACAGAATCCCGTTCGTGTCGTCCCGTACGTCTCGGTTGGGACATTATATACGTCTACAGCGTTATATATCCTAACCTAAGCCAGGCTAACATCTCGGATGCAGTATTTTACAACATTCCTGGCGGGTCGGCCCCTACTTCTCGGTGGGAACATTATATACGTCTATAACGTAATATAACCTAACCTAACATATCTAGCTCCTCGCTGGTAATGTTTTACAAAATCCCGTTCGTGTCGTCCCGTACTTCTCGGTTGGGATATTATATACGTCTATAGCATTATATATCCTAACCTAAGGCAGGCTAACATCTCGGATGTAGCATATTACATCATTCCTGGCGTATCGACCACTACTTCTCGGTGGAAACATTATATACGTCTATAACGTAATATAACCTAACCTAACACATCTAGCTAGTCGCTTTAATGTTTCACAGAATTCCGTTCGTGTCGTCCCGTACGTCTCGGTTGGGATATTATATACGTCTATAGCGTTATATATCCTAACCTAAGGAAGGCTATCTTCTCGGATGCAGTATTTTACAACATTCCTGGCGTATCGGCCCATACTTCTCGGTGGGAACATTATATTCGTCTATAACGTAATATAACCTAACCTAACATATCTAGCTCCTCGCTGGTAATGTTTTACAGAATCCCGTTCGTGTCGTCCCGTACGTCTCGGTTGGGATATTATATACGTCTATAGCGTTATATATCCTAACCTAAGGCAGGCTAACATCTCGGATGTAGTATATTACATCATTCCTGGCGTATCGACCACTACTTCTCGGTGGAAACATTATATACGTCTATAACGTAATATAACCTAACCTAACACATCTAGCTAGTCGCTTTAATGTTTCACAGAATCCCGTTCGTGTCGTCCCGTTCGTCTCGGTTGGGACATTATATACGTCTATAGCGTTATATATCCTAACTTAAGGCAGGCTATCATCTCGGATGTAGTATTTTACAAAATTCCTGGCGTATCGGCCCATACTTCTCGGTGGGAACATTATATTCGTCTATAACATAATATAACCTATCCTAACACATCTAGCCCCTCGCTGGTAATGTTTTACAGAATCCCGTTCGTGTCGTCCCGTACGTCTCGGTTGGGACATTATATACGTCTACAGCGTTATATATCCTAACCTAAGCCAGGCTAACATCTCGGATGCAGTATTTTACAACATTCCTGGCGGGTCGGCCCCTACTTCTCGGTGGGAACATTATATACGTCTATAACGTAATATAACCTAACCTAACATATCTAGCTCCTCGCTGGTAATGTTTTACAAAATCCCGTTCGTGTCGTCCCGTACTTCTCGGTTGGGATATTATATACGTCTATAGCATTATATATCCTAACCTAAGGCAGGCTAACATCTCGGATGTAGCATATTACATCATTCCTGGCGTATCGACCACTACTTCTCGGTGGAAACATTATATACGTCTATAACGTAATATAACCTAACCTAACACATCTAGCTAGTCGCTTTAATGTTTCACAGAATCCCGTTCGTGTCGTCCCGTTCGTCTCGGTTGGGACATTATATACGTCTATAGCGTTATATATCCTAACTTAAGGCAGGCTATCATCTCGGATGTAGTATTTTACAAAATTCCTGGCGTATCGGCCCATACTTCTCGGTGGGAACATTATATTCGTCTATAACATAATATAACCTATCCTAACACATCTAGCCCCTCGCTGGTAATGTTTTACAGAATCTCGTTCGTGGCGTCCCGTACGTCTCGGTTGGGACATTATATACGTCTACAGCGTTATATATCCTAACCTAAGCCAGGCTAACATCTCGGATGCAGTATTTTACAACATTCCTGGCGGGTCGGCCCCTACTTCTCGGTGGGAACATTATATACGTCTATAACGTAATATAACCTAACCTAACATATCTAGCTCCTCGCTGGTAATGTTTTACAAAATCACGTTCGTGTCGTCCCGTACGTCTCGGTTGGGATATTATATTCGTCTATAGCATTATATATCCTAACCTAAGGCAGGCTAGCATCTCGGATGTAGCATATTACATCATTCCTGGCGTATCGGCCCCTACTTCTCGGTGGGAACATTATATACGTCTATAACGTATCATAACCTAACCTAACACATCTAGCTAGTCGCTTTAATGTTTCACAGAATTCCGTTCGTGTCGTCCCGTTCGTCTCGGTTGGGACATTATATACGTCTATAGCTTTATATATCCTAACTTAAGGCAGGCTATCATCTCGGATGTAGTATTTTACAACGTTCCTGGCGGGTCGTCCTCTACTTCTCGGTGGGAACATTATAATCGTCTATAACGTAATATAACCTAACCTAACACATCTAGCCCCTCGCTGGTAATGTTTTACAGAATCCCGTTCGTGTCGTGCCGTACGTCTCGGTTGGGATATTATATACGTCTATAGCGTTATATATCCTAACCTAAGGCAGGCTAACATCTCGGATGCAGTGTTTTACAAAATTCCTGGCGTATCGGCCCATACTTCTCGGTGGGAACATTATATACGTCTATAACGTAATATAACCTAACCTAACATATCTAGCTCCTCGCTGGTAATGTTTTACAAAATCCCGTTCGTGTCGTCCCGTACATCTCGGTTGGGATATTATATACGTCTATAGCATTATATATCCTAACCTACGGCAGGCTAACATCTCGGATGTAGCATATTACATCATTCCTGGCGTATCGACCACTACTTCTCGGTGGAAACATTATATACGTCTATAACGTAGTATAACCTAACCTAACACATCTAGCTAGTCGCTTTAATGTTTCACAGAATTCCGTTCGTGTCGTCCCGTTCGTCTCGGTTGGGACATTATATACGTCTATAGCGTTATATATCCTAACCTAAGGCAGGCTAACATCTCGGATGTAGTATATTACATCATTCCTGGCGTATCGGCCCCTACTTCTCGGTGGGAACATTATATACGTGTATAACGTATCATAACCTAGCCTAACCCATCTAGCCCCTCGCTGGTAATGTTTTACAGAATCCCGTTCCTGTCGTCCCGTACGTCTCGGTTGGGATATTATATACGTCTATAGCGTTATATATCCTAACCTAAGGCAGGCTAACATCTCGGATGTAGTATATTACATCATTCCTGGCGTATCGGCCCCTACTTCTCGGTGGGAACATTATATACGTCTATAACGTATCATAACCTAACCTAACACATCTAGCTAGTCGCTTTAATGTTTCACAGAATTCCGTTCGTGTCGTCCCGTTCGTCTCGGTTGGGACATTATATACGTCTATAGCTTTATATATCCTAACTTAAGGCAGGCTATCATCTCGGATGTAGTATTTTACAACGTTCCTGGCGGGTCGGCCTCTACTTCTCGGTGGGAACATTATAATCGTCTATAACGTAATATAACCTAACCTAACACATCTAGCCCCTCGCTGGTAATGTTTTACAGAATCCCGTTCGTGTCGTCCCGTACGTCTCGGTTGGGATATTATATACGTCTATAGCGTTATATACCCTAACCTAAGGCAGGCTAACATCTCGGATGCAGTATTTTACAAAATTCCTGGCGTATCGACCACTACTTCTCGGTGGAAACATTATATACTTCTATAACGTAATATAACCTAACCTAACACATCTAGCTAGTCGCTTTAATGTTTCACAGAATTCCGTTCGTGTCGTCTCGTACGTCTCGGTTGGGATATTATATACGTCTATAGCGTTATATATCCTAACCTAAGGCAGGCTAACATCTCGGATGTAGTATATTACATCATTCCTGGCGTATCGGCCCCTACTTCTCGGTGGGAACATTATATACGTCTATAACGTATCATAACCTAGCCTAACCCATCTAGCCCCTCGCTGGTAATGTTTTACAGAATCCCGTTCCTGTCGTCCCGTACGTCTCGGTTGGGATATTATATACGTCTATAGCATTATATATCCTAACCTAAGGCAGGCTAACATCTCGGATGTAGTATATTACATCATTCCTGGCGTATCGACAACTACTTCTCGGTGGAAACGTTATATACGTCTATAACGTAATATAACCTAACCTAACACTTATATCTAGTCGCTTTAATGTTTCATAGAATCCCGTTCGTGTCGTCCCGTTCGTCTCGGTTGGGACATTATATACGTCTATAGCGTTATATATCCTAACTTAAGGCAGGCTATCATCTCGGATGTAGTATTTTACAACGTTCCTGGCGGGTCGGCCTCTACTTCTCGGTGGGAACATTATAATCGTCTATAACGTAATATAACCTAACCTAACGCATCTAGCCCCTCGCTGGTAATGTTTTACAGAATCCCGTTCGTGTCGTCCCGTACGTCTCGGTTGGGATATTATATACGTCTATAGCGTTATATATCCTAAGGCAGGCTAACATCTCGGATGCAGTATTTTACAAAATTCCTGGCGTATCGGCCCATACTTCTTGGTGGGAACATTATATTCGTCTATAACATAATATAACCTATCCTAACACATCTAGCCCCTCGCTGGTAATGTTTTACAGAATCCCGTTCGTGTCGTCCCGTACGTCTCGGTTGGGACATTATATACGTCTACAGCGTTATATATCCTAACCTAAGCCAGGCTAACATCTCGGATGCAGTATTTTACAACATTCCTGGCGGGTCGGCCCCTACTTCTCGGTGGGAACATTATATACGTCTATAACGTAATATAACCTAACCTAACATATCTAGCTCCTCGCTGGTAATGTTTTACAAAATCCCGTTCGTGTCGTCCCGTACGTCTCGGTTGGGATATTATATACGTCTATAGCATTATATATCCTAACCTAAGGCAGGCTAACATCTCGGATGTAGCATATTACATCATTCCTGGCGTATCGACCACTACTTCTCGGTGGAAACATTATATACGTCTATAACGTAATATAACCTAACCTAACACATCTAGCTAGTCGCTTTAATGTTTCACAGAATTCCGTTCGTGTCGTCCCGTACGTCTCGGTTGGGATATTATATACGTCTATAGCGTTATATATCCTAACCTAAGGAAGGCTATCTTCTCGGATGCAGTATTTTACAACATTCCTGGCGTATCGGCCCATACTTCTCGGTGGGAACATTATATTCGTCTATAACGTAATATAACCTAACCTATCTAGCTCCTCGCTGGTAATGTTTTACAGAATCCCGTTCGTGTCGTCCCGTACGTCTCGGTTGGGATATTATATACGTCTATAGCGTTATATATCCTAACCTAAGGCAGGCTAACATCTCGGATGTAGTATATTACATCATTCCTGGCGTATCGACCACTACTTCTCGGTGGAAACATTATATACGTCTATAACGTAATATAACCTAACCTAACACATCTAGCTAGTCGCTTTAATGTTTCACAGAATCCCGTTCGTGTCGTCCCGTTCGTCTCGGTTGGGACATTATATACGTCTATAGCGTTATATATCCTAACTTAAGGCAGGCTATCATCTCGGATGTAGTATTTTACAAAATTCCTGGCGTATCGGCCCATACTTCTCGGTGGGAACATTATATTCGTCTATAACATAATATAACCTATCCTAACACATCTAGCCCCTCGCTGGTAATGTTTTACAGAATCCCGTTCGTGTCGTCCCGTACGTCTCGGTTGGGACATTATATACGTCTACAGCGTTATATATCCTAACCTAAGCCAGGCTAACATCTCGGATGCAGTATTTTACAACATTCCTGGCGGGTCGGCCCCTACTTCTCGGTGGGAACATTATATACGTCTATAACGTAATATAACCTAACCTAACATATCTAGCTCCTCGCTGGTAATGTTTTACAAAATCCCGTTCGTGTCGTCCCGTACTTCTCGGTTGGGATATTATATACGTCTATAGCATTATATATCCTAACCTAAGGCAGGCTAACATCTCGGATGTAGCATATTACATCATTCCTGGCGTATCGACCACTACTTCTCGGTGGAAACATTATATACGTCTATAACGTAATATAACCTAACCTAACACATCTAGCTAGTCGCTTTAATGTTTCACAGAATCCCGTTCGTGTCGTCCCGTTCGTCTCGGTTGGGACATTATATACGTCTATAGCGTTATATATCCTAACTTAAGGCAGGCTATCATCTCGGATGTAGTATTTTACAAAATTCCTGGCGTATCGGCCCATACTTCTCGGTGGGAACATTATATTCGTCTATAACATAATATAACCTATCCTAACACATCTAGCCCCTCGCTGGTAATGTTTTACAGAATCCCGTTCGTGGCGTCCCGTACGTCTCGGTTGGGACATTATATACGTCTACAGCGTTATATATCCTAACCTAAGCCAGGCTAACATCTCGGATGCAGTATTTTACAACATTCCTGGCGGGTCGGCCCCTACTTCTCGGTGGGAACATTATATACGTCTATAACGTAATATAACCTAACCTAACATATCTAGCTCCTCGCTGGTAATGTTTTACAAAATCCCGTTCGTGTCGTCCCGTACGTCTCGGTTGGGATATTATATTCGTCTATAGCATTATATATCCTAACCTAAGGCAGGCTAGCCTCTCGGATGTAGCATATTACATCATTCCTGGCGTATCGGCCCCTACTTCTCGGTGGGAACATTATATACGTCTATAACGTATAATAACCTAACCTAACACATCTAGCTAGTCGCTTTAATGTTTCACAGAATTCCGTTCGTGTCGTCCCGTTCGTCTCGGTTGGGACATTATATACGTCTATAGCTTTATATATCCTAACTTAAGGCAGGCTATCATCTCGGATGTAGTATTTTACAACGTTCCTGGCGGGTCGTCCTCTACTTCTCGGTGGGAACATTATAATCGTCTATAACGTAATATAACCTAACCTAACACATCTAGCCCCTCGCTGGTAATGTTTTACAGAATCCCGTTCGTGTCGTGCCGTACGTCTCGGTTGGGATATTATATACGTCTATAGCGTTATATATCCTAACCTAAGGCAGGCTAACATCTCGGATGCAGTGTTTTACAAAATTCCTGGCGTATCGGCCCATACTTCTCGGTGGGAACATTATATACGTCTATAACGTAATATAACCTAACCTAACATATCTAGCTCCTCGCTTGTAATGTTTTACAAAATCCCGTTCGTGTCGTCCCGTACATCTCGGTTGGGATATTATATACGTCTATAGCATTATATATCCTAACCTACGGCAGGCTAACATCTCGGATGTAGCATATTACATCATTCCTGGCGTATCGACCACTACTTCTCGGTGGAAACATTATATACGTCTATAACGTAGTATAACCTAACCTAACACATCTAGCTAGTCGCTTTAATGTTTCACAGAATTCCGTTCGTGTCGTCCCGTTCGTCTCGGTTGGGACATTATATACGTCTATAGCGTTATATATCCTAACCTAAGGCAGGCTAACATCTCGGATGTAGTATATTACATCATTCCTGGCGTATCGGCCCCTACTTCTCGGTGGGAACATTATATACGTGTATAACGTATCATAACCTAGCCTAACCCATCTAGCCCCTCGCTGGTAATGTTTTACAGAATCCCGTTCCTGTCGTCCCGTACGTCTCGGTTGGGATATTATATACGTCTATAGCGTTATATATCCTAACCTAAGGCAGGCTAACATCTCGGATGTAGTATATTACATCATTCCTGGCGTATCGGCCCCTACTTCTCGGTGGGAACATTATATACGTCTATAACGTATCATAACCTAACCTAACACATCTAGCTAGTCGCTTTAATGTTTCACAGAATTCCGTTCGTGTCGTCCCGTTCGTCTCGGTTGGGATATTATATACGTCTATAGCGTTATATATCCTAACCTAAGGCAGGCTAACATCTCGGATGTAGTATATTACATCATTCCTGGCGTATCGGCCCCTACTTCTCGGTGGAAACATTATATACTTCTATAACGTAATATAACCTAACCTAACACATCTAGCTAGTCGCTTTAATGTTTCACAGAATTCCGTTCGTGTCGTCTCGTACGTCTCGGTTGGGATATTATATACGTCTATAGCGTTATATATCCTAACCTAAGGCAGGCTAACATCTCGGATGTAGTATATTACATCATTCCTGGCGTATCGGCCCCTACTTCTCGGTGGGAACATTATATACGTCTATAACGTATCATAACCTAGCCTAACCCATCTAGCCCCTCGCTGGTAATGTTTTACAGAATCCCGTTCCTGTCGTCCCGTACGTCTCGGTTGGGATATTATATACGTCTATAGCATTATATATCCTAACCTAAGGCAGGCTAACATCTCGGATGTAGTATATTACATCATTCCTGGCGTATCGACAACTACTTCTCGGTGGAAACGTTATATACGTCTATAACGTAATATAACCTAACCTAACACTTATATCTAGTCGCTTTAATGTTTCACAGAATCCTGTTCGTGTCGTCCCGTTCGTCTCGGTTGGGACATTATATACGTCTATAGCGTTATATATCCTAACTTAAGGCAGGCTATCATCTCGGATGTAGTATTTTACAACGTTCCTGGCGGGTCGGCCTCTACTTCTCGGTGGGAACATTATAATCGTCTATAACGTAATATAACCTAACCTAACGCATCTAGCCCCTCGCTGGTAATGTTTTACAGAATCCCGTTCGTGTCGTCCCGTACGTCTCGGTTGGGATATTATATACGTCTATAGCGTTATATATCCTAAGGCAGGCTAACATCTCGGATGCAGTACTTTACAAAATTCCTGGCGTATCGGCCCATACTTCTTGGTGGGAACATTATATTCGTCTATAACATAATATAACCTATCCTAACACATCTAGCCCCTCGCTGGTAATGTTTTACAGAATCCCGTTCGTGTCGTCCCGTACGTCTCGGTTGGGACATTATATACGTCTACAGCGTTATATATCCTAACCTAAGCCAGGCTAACATCTCGGATGCAGTATTTTACAACATTCCTGGCGGGTCGGCCCCTACTTCTCGGTGGGAACATTATATACGTCTATAACGTAATATAACCTAACCTAACATATCTAGCTCCTCGCTGGTAATGTTTTACAAAATCCCGTTCGTGTCGTCCCGTACGTCTCGGTTGGGATATTATATACGTCTATAGCATTATATATCCTAACCTAAGGCAGGCTAACATCTCGGATGTAGCATATTACATCATTCCTGGCGTATCGACCACTACTTCTCGGTGGAAACATTATATACGTCTATAACGTAATATAACCTAACCTAACACATCTAGCTAGTCGCTTTAATGTTTCACAGAATTCCGTTCGTGTCGTCCCGTACGTCTCGGTTGGGATATTATATACGTCTATAGCGTTATATATCCTAACCTAAGGAAGGCTATCTTCTCGGATGCAGTATTTTACAACATTCCTGGCGTATCGGCCCATACTTCTCGGTGGGAACATTATATTCGTCTATAACGTAATATAACCTAACCTAACATATCTAGCTCCTCGCTGGTAATGTTTTACAGAATCCCGTTCGTGTCGTCCCGTACGTCTCGGTTGGGATATTATATACGTCTATAGCGTTATATATCCTAACCTAAGGCAGGCTAACATCTCGGATGTAGTATATTACATCATTCCTGGCGTATCGACCACTACTTCTCGGTGGAAACATTATATACGTCTATAACGTAATATAACCTAACCTAACACATCTAGCTAGTCGCTTTAATGTTTCACAGAATCCCGTTCGTGTCGTCCCGTTCGTCTCGGTTGGGACATTATATACGTCTATAGCGTTATATATCCTAACCTAAGGAAGGCTATCTTCTCGGATGCAGTATTTTACAACATTCCTGGCGTATCGGCCCATACTTCTCGGTGGGAACATTATATTCGTCTATAACGTAATATAACCTAACCTAACATATCTAGCTCCTCGCTGGTAATGTTTTACAAAATCCCGTTCGTGTCGTCCCGTACTTCTCGGTTGGGATATTATATACGTCTATAGCATTATATATCCTAACCTAAGGCAGGCTAACATCTCGGATGTAGCATATTACATCATTCCTGGCGTATCGACCACTACTTCTCGGTGGAAACATTATATACGTCTATAACGTAATATAACCTAACCTAACGCATCTAGCTAGTCGCTTTAATGTTTCACAGAATCCCGTTCGTGTCGTCCCGTTCGTCTCGGTTGGGACATTATATACGTCTATAGCGTTATATATCCTAACTTAAGGCAGGCTATCATCTCGGATGTAGTATTTTACAAAATTCCTGGCGTATCGGCCCATACTTCTCGGTGGGAACATTATATTCGTCTATAACATAATATAACCTATCCTAACACATCTAGCCCCTCGCTGGTAATGTTTTACAGAATCCCGTTCGTGGCGTCCCGTACGTCTCGGTTGGGACATTATATACGTCTACAGCGTTATATATCCTAACCTAAGCCAGGCTAACATCTCGGATGCAGTATTTTACAACATTCCTGGCGGGTCGGCCCCTACTTCTCGGTGGGAACATTATATACGTCTATAACGTAATATAACCTAACCTAACATATCTAGCTCCTCGCTGGTAATGTTTTACAAAATCCCGTTCGTGTCGTCCCGTACGTCTCGGTTGGGATATTATATTCGTCTATAGCATTATATATCCTAACCTAAGGCAGGCTAGCATCTCGGATGTAGCATATTACATCATTCCTGGCGTATCGGCCCCTACTTCTCGGTGGGAACATTATATACGTCTATAACGTATCATAACCTAACCTAACACATCTAGCTAGTCGCTTTAATGTTTCACAGAATTCCGTTCGTGTCGTCCCGTTCGTCTCGGTTGGGACATTATATACGTCTATAGCTTTATATATCCTAACTTAAGGCAGGCTATCATCTCGGATGTAGTATTTTACAACGTTCCTGGCGGGTCGTCCTCTACTTCTCGGTGGGAACATTATAATCGTCTATAACGTAATATAACCTAACCTAACACATCTAGCCCCTCGCTGGTAATGTTTTACAGAATCCCGTTCGTGTCGTCCCGTACGTCTCGGTTGGGATATTATATACGTCTATAGCGTTATATATCCTAACCTAAGGCAGGCTAACATCTCGGATGCAGTATTTTACAAAATTCCTGGCGTATCGGCCCATACTTCTCGGTGGGAACATTATATTCGTCTATAACATAATATAACCTATCCTAACACATCTAGCCCCTCGCTGGTAATGTTTTACAGAATCCCGTTCGTGTCGTCCCGTACGTCTCGGTTGGGACATTATATACGTCTACAGCGTTATATATCCTAACCTAAGCCAGGCTAACATCTCGGATGCAGTATTTTACAACATTCCTGGCGGGTCGGCCTCTACTTCTCGGTGGGAACATTATATACGTCTATAACGTAATATAACCTAACCTAACATATCTAGCTCCTCGCTGGTAATGTTTTACAAAATCCCGTTCGTGTCGTCCCGTACGTCTCGGTTGGGATATTATATACGTCTATAGCATTATATATCCTAACCTAAGGCAAGCTAACATCTCGGATGTAGTATATTACATCATTCCTGGCGTATCGACAACTACTTCTCGGTGGAAACGTTATATACGTCTATAACGTAATATAACCTAACCTAACACATATATCTAGTCGCTTTAATGTTTCACAGAATCCCGTTCGTGTCGTCCCGTTCGTCTCGGTTGGGACATTATATACGTCTATAGCTTTATATATCCTAACCTAAGGCAGGCTAACATCTCGGATGCAGTATTTTACAAAATTCCTGGCGTATCGGCCCATACTTCTCGGTGGGAACATTATATTCGTCTATAACATAATATAACCTATCCTAACACATCTAGCCCCTCGCTGGTAATGTTTTACAGAATCCCGTTCGTGTCGTCCCGTACGTCTCGGTTGGGACATTATATACGTCTACAGCGTTATATATCCTAACCTAAGCCAGGCTAACATCTCGGATGCAGTATTTTACAACATTCCTGGCGGGTCGGCCCCTACTTCTCGGTGGGAACATTATATACGTCTATAACGTAATATAACCTAACCTAACATATCTAGCTCCTCGCTGGTAATGTTTTACAAAATCCCGTTCGTGTCGTCCCGTACGTCTCGGTTGGGATATTATATACGTCTATAGCATTATATATCCTAACCTAAGGCAGGCTAACATCTCGGATGCAGTATTTTACAACATTCCTGGCGGGTCGGCCCCTACTTCTCGGTGGGAACATTATATACGTCTATAACGTATCATAATCTAACCTAACACATCTAGCTAGTCGCTTTAATGTTTCACAGAATTCCGTTCGTGTCGTCCCGTTCGTCTCGGTTGGGACATTATATACGTCTATAGCGTTATATATCCTAACTTAAGGCAGGCTATCATCTCGGATGTAGGTATTTTACAACATTCCTGGCGGGTCGGCCTCTACTTCTCGGTGGGAACATTATATACGTCTATAACGTAATATAACCTAACCTAACATATCTAGCTCCTCGCTGGTAATGTTTTACAAAATCCCGTTCGTGTCGTCCCGTACGTCTCGGTTGGGATATTATATACGTCTATAGCATTATATATCCTAACCTAAGGCAAGCTAACATCTCGGATGTAGTATATTACATCATTCCTGGCGTATCGACTACTACTTCTCGGTGGAAACGTTATATACGTCTATAACGTAATATAACCTAACCTAACACATATATCTAGTCGCTTTAATGTTTCACAGAATCCCGTTCGTGTCGTCCCGTTCGTCTCGGTTGGGACATTATATACGTCTATAGCTTTATATATCCTAACCTAAGGCAGGCTAACATCTCGGATGCAGTATTTTACAAAATTCCTGGCGTATCGGCCCATACTTCTCGGTGGGAACATTATATTCGTCTATAACATAATATAACCTATCCTAACACATCTAGCCCCTCGCTGGTAATGTTTTACAGAATCCCGTTCGTGTCGTCCCGTACGTCTCGGTTGGGACATTATATACGTCTACAGCGTTATATATCCTAACCTAAGCCAGGCTAACATCTCGGATGCAGTATTTTACAACATTCCTGGCGGGTCGGCCCCTACTTCTCGGTGGGAACATTATATACGTCTATAACGTAATATAACCTAACCTAACATATCTAGCTCCTCGCTGGTAATGTTTTACAAAACCCCGTTCGTGTCGTCCCGTACGTCTCGGTTGGGATATTATATACGTCTATAGCATTATATATCCTAACCTAAGGCAGGCTAACATCTCGGATGTAGCATATTACATCATTCCTGGCTTATCGACCACTACTTCTCGGTGGAAACATTATATACGTCTATAACGTAATATAACCTAACCTAACACATGTAGCTAGTCGCTTTAATGTTTCACAGAATTCCGTTCGTGTCGTCCCGTACGTCTCGGTTGGGATATTATATACGTCTATAGCGTTATATATCCTAACCTAAGGAAGGCTATCTTCTCGGATGCAGTATTTTACAACATTCCTGGCGTATCGGCCCATACTTCTCGGTGGGAACATTATATTCGTCTATAACGTAATATAACCTAACCTAACATATCTAGCTCCTCGCTGGTAATGTTTTACAGAATCCCGTTCGTGTCGTCCCGTACGTCTCGGTTGGGATATTATATACGTCTATAGCGTTATATATCCTAACCTAAGGCAGGCTAACATCTCGGATGTAGTATATTACATCATTCCTGGCGTATCGACCACTACTTCTCGGTGGAAACATTATATACGTCTATAACGTAATATAACCTCACCTAACACATCTAGCTAGTCGCTTTAATGTTTCACAGAATTCCGTTCGTGTCGTCCCGTTCGTCTCGGTTGGGACATTATATACGTCTATAGCGTTATATATCCTAACTTAAGGCAGGCTATCATCTCGGATGTAGGTATTTTACAACATTCCTGGCGGGTCGGCCTCTACTTCTCGGTGGGAACATTATATACGTCTATAACGTAATATAACCTAACCTAACATATCTAGCTCCTCGCTGGTAATGTTTTACAAAATCCCGTTCGTGTCGTCCCGTACGTCTCGGTTGGGATATTATATACGTCTATAGCATTATATATCCTAACCTAAGGCAGGCTAACATCTCGGATGTAGTATATTACATCATTCCTGGCGTATCGACAACTACTTCTCGGTGGAAACGTTATATACGTCTATAACGTAATATAACCTAACCTAACACATATATCTAGTCGCTTTAATGTTTCACAGAATCCCGTTCGTGTCGTCCCGTTCGTCTCGGTTGGGACATTATATACGTCTATAGCTTTATATATCCTAACTTAAGGCAGGCTATCATCTCGGATGTAGTATTTTACAACGTTCCAGGCGGGTCGGCCTCTACTTCTCGGTGGGAACATTATAATCGTCTATAACGTAATATAACCTAACCTAACACATCTAGCCCCTCGCTGGTAATGTTTTACAGAATCCCGTTCGTGTCGTCCCGTACGTCTCGGTTGGGATATTATATACGTCTATAGCGTTATATATCCTAACCTAAGGCAGGCTAACATCTCGGATGCAGTATTTTACAAAATTCCTGGCGTATCGGCCCATACTTCTCGGTGGGAACATTATATTCGTCTATAACATAATATAACCTATCCTAACACATCTAGCCCCTCGCTGGTAATGTTTTACAAAATCCCGTTCGTGTCGTCCCGTACGTCTCGGTTGAGATATTATATTCGTCTATAGCATTATATATCCTAACCTAAGGCAGGCTAACATCTCGGATGTAGCATATTACATCATTCCTGGCGTATCGGCTCCTACTTCTCGGTGGGAACATTATATACGTCTATGACGTATCATAACCTAACCTAACACATCTAGCTAGTCGCTTTAATGTTTCACAGAATTCCGTTCGTGTCGTCCCGTTCGTCTCGGTTGGGACATTATATACGTCTATAGCTTTATATATCCTAACTTAAGGCAGGCTATCATCTCGGATGTAGTATTTTACAACGTTCCTGGCGGGTCGGCCTCTACTTCTCGGTGGGAACATTATAATCGTCTATAACGTAATATAACCTAACCTAACACATCTAGCCCCTCGCTGGTAATGTTTTACAGAATCCCGTTCGTGTCGTCCCGTACATCTCGGTTGGGATATTATATACGTCTATAGCGTTATATATCCTAACCTAAGGCAGGCTAACATCTCGGATGCAGTATTTTACAAAATTCCTGGCCTATCGGCCCATACTTCTCGGTGGGAACATTATATTCGTCTATAACATAATATAACCTATCCTAACACATCTAGCCCCTCGCTGGTAATGTTTTACAGAATCCCGTTCGTGTCGTTCCGTACGTCTCGGTTGGGACATTATATACGTCTACAGCGTTATATATCCTAACCTAAGCTAGCTAACATCTCGGATGCAGTATTTTACAACATTCCTGGCGGGTCGGCCCCTACTTCTCGGTGGGAACATTATATACGTCTATAACGTAATATAACCTAACCTAACATATCTAGCTCCTCGCTGGTAATGTTTTACAAAATCCCGTTCGTGTCGTCCCGTACGTCTCGGTTGGGATATTATATACGTCAATAGCATTATATATCCTAACCTAAGGCAGGCTAACATCTCGGATGTAGCATATTACATCATTCCTGGCGTATCGACCACTACTTCTCGGTGGAAACATTATATACGTCTATAACGTAATATAACCTAACCTAACACATCTAGCTAGTCGCTTTAATGTTTCACAGAATTCCGTTCGTGTCGTCCCGTTCGTCTCGGTTGGGACATTATATACGTCTATAGCGTTATATATCCTAACCTAAGGCAGGCTAACATCTCGGATGTAGTATATTACATCATTCCTGGCGTATCGGCCCCTACTTCTCGGTGGGAACATTATATACGTCTATAACGTATCATAACCTAGCCTAACCCATCTAGCCCCTCGCTGGTAATGTTTTACAGAATCCCGTTCCTGTCGTCCCGTACGTCTCGGTTGGGATATTATATTCGTCTATAGCATTATATATCCTAACCTAAGGCAGGCTAACATCTCGGATGTAGCATATTACATCATTCCTGGCGTATCGGCCCCTACTTCTCGGTGGGAACATTATATACGTCTATAACGTATCATAACCTAACCTAACACATCTAGCTAGTCGCTTTAATGTTTCACAGAATTCCGTTCGTGTCGTCCCGTTCGTCTCGGTTGGGACATTATATACGTCTATAGCTTTATATATCCTAACTTAAGGCAGGCTATCATCTCGGATGTAGTATTTTACAACGTTCCTGGCGGGTCGGCCTCTACTTCTCGGTGGGAACATTATAATCGTCTATAACGTAATATAACCTAACCTAACACATCTAGCCCCTCGCTTGTAATCTTTTACAGAATCCCGTTCGTGTCGTCCCGTACGTCTCGGTTGGGATATTATATACGTCTATAGCGTTATATATCCTAACCTAAGGCAGGCTAACATCTCGGATGCAGTATTTTACAAAATTCCTGGCGTATCGGCCCTAACTTCTCGGTGGGAACATTATATTCGTCTATAACATAATATAACCTATCCTAACACATCTAGCCCCTCGCTGGTAATGTTTTACATAATCCCGTTCGTGTCGTCCCGTACGTCTCGGTTGGGACATTATATACGTCTAGAGCGTTATATATCCTAACCTAAGCCAGGCTAACATCTCGGATGCAGTATTTTACAACATTCCTGGCGGGTCGGCCCCTACTTCTCGGTGGGAACATTATATACGTCTATAACGTAATATAACCTAACCTAACATATCTAGCTCCTCGCTGGTAATGTTTTACAAAATCCCGTTCGTGTCGTCCCGTACGTCTCGGTTGGGATATTATATACGTCTAAAGCATTATATATCCTAACCTAAGGCAGGCTAACATCTCGGATGTAGCATATTACATCATTCCTGGCGTATCGACCACTACTTCTCGGTGGAAACATTATATACGTCTATAACGTATCATAACCTAACCTAACCCATCTAGCCCCTCGCTGGTAATGTTTTACAGAATCCCGTTCGTGTCGTCCCGTACGTCTCGGTTGGGATATTATATACGTCTATAGCGTTATATATCCTAACCTAAGGCAGGCTATCATCTCGGATGTAGTATTTTACAACATTCCTGGCGTATCGGCCCCTACTTCTCGGTGGGAACATTATATACGTCTATAACGTATCATAACCTAACCTAACCCATCTAGCCCCTCGCTGGTAATGTTTTACAGAATCCCGTTCCTGTCGTCCCGTACGTCTCGGTTGCGATATTATATACGTCTATGGCATTATATATCCTAACCTAAGGCAGGCTAACATCTCGGATGTAGTATATTACATCATTCCTGGCGTATCGACCACTACTTCTCGGTGGAAACGTTATATACGTCTATAACGTAATATAACCTAACCTAACACTTATATCTAGTCGCTTTAATGTTTCACAGAATCCCGTTCGTGTCGTCCCGCTCGTCTCGGTTGGGACATTATATACGTCTATAGCGTTATATATCCTAACTTAAGGCAGGCTATCATCTCGGATGTAGTATTTTACAACGTTCCTGGCGGGTCGGCCTCTACTTCTCGGTGGAAACGTTATATACGTCTATAACGTAATATAACGTAACCTAACACATATATATAGTCGCTTTAATGTTTCACAGAATCCCGTTCGTGTCGTCCCGTTCGTCTCGGTTGGGACATTATATACGTCTATAGCTTTATATATCCTAACTTAAGGCAGGCTATCATCTCGGATGTAGTATTTTACAACGTTCCTGGCGGGTCGGCCTCTACTTCTCGGTGGGAACATTATAATCGTCTATAACGTAATATAACCTAACCAAACACATCTAGCCCCTCGCTGGTAATGTTTTACAGAATCCCGTTCGTGTCGTCCCGTACGTCTCGGTTGGGATATTATATACGTCTATAGCGTTATATATCCTAACCTAAGGCAGGCTAACATCTCGGATGCAGTATTTTACAACATTCCTGGCGGGTCGGCCCCTACTTCTCGGTGGGAACATTATATACGTCTATAACGTAATATAACCTAACCTAACATATCTAGCTCCTCGCTGGTAATGTTTTACAAAACCCCGTTCGTGTCGTCCCGTACGTCTCGGTTGGGATATTATATACGTCTATAGCATTATATATCCTAACCTAAGGCAGGCTAACATCTCGGATGTAGCATATTACATCATTCCTGGCTTATCGACCACTACTTCTCGGTGGAAACATTATATACGTCTATAACGTAATATAACCTAACCTAACACATGTAGCTAGTCGCTTTAATGTTTCACAGAATTCCGTTCGTGTCGTCCCGTACGTCTCGGTTGGGATATTATATACGTCTATAGCGTTATATATCCTAACCTAAGGAAGGCTATCTTCTCGGATGCAGTATTTTACAACATTCCTGGCGTATCGGCCCATACTTCTCGGTGGGAACATTATATTCGTCTATAACGTAATATAACCTAACCTAACATATCTAGCTCCTCGCTGGTAATGTTTTACAGAATCCCGTTCGTGTCGTCCCGTACGTCTCGGTTGGGATATTATATACGTCTATAGCGTTATATATCCTAACCTAAGGCAGGCTAACATCTCGGATGTAGTATATTACATCATTCCTGGCGTATCGACCACTACTTCTCGGTGGAAACATTATATACGTCTATAACGTAATATAACCTAACCTAACACATCTAGCTAGTCGCTTTAATGTTTCACAGAATTCCGTTCGTGTCGTCCCGTTCGTCTCGGTTGGGACATTATATACGTCTATAGCGTTATATATCCTAACTTAAGGCAGGCTATCATCTCGGATGTAGGTATTTTACAACATTCCTGGCGGGTCGGCCTCTACTTCTCGGTGGGAACATTATATACGTCTATAACGTAATATAACCTAACCTAACATATCTAGCTCCTCGCTGGTAATGTTTTACAAAATCCCGTTCGTGTCGTCCCGTACGTCTCGGTTGGGATATTATATACGTCTATAGCATTATATATCCTAACCTAAGGCAGGCTAACATCTCGGATGTAGTATATTACATCATTCCTGGCGTATCGACAACTACTTCTCGGTGGAAACGTTATATACGTCTATAACGTAATATAACCTAACCTAACACATATATCTAGTCGCTTTAATGTTTCACAGAATCCCGTTCGTGTCGTCCCGTTCGTCTCGGTTGGGACATTATATACGTCTATAGCTTTATATATCCTAACTTAAGGCAGGCTATCATCTCGGATGTAGTATTTTACAAAATTCCTGGCGTATCGGCCCATACTTCTCGGTGGGAACATTATATTCGTCTATAACATAATATAACCTATCCTAACACATCTAGCCCCTCGCTGGTAATGTTTTACAAAATCCCGTTCGTGTCGTCCCGTACGTCTCGGTTGGGATATTATATTCGTCTATAGCATTATATATCCTAACCTAAGGCAGGCTAACATCTCGGATGTAGCATATTACATCATTCCTGGCGTATCGACCACTACTTCTCGGTGGAAACATTATATACGTCTATAACGTAATATAACCTAACCTAACACATCTAGCTAGTCGCTTTAATGTTTCACAGAATTCCGTTCGTGTCGTCCCGTTCGTCTCGGTTGGGACATTATATACGTCTATAGCGTTATATATCCTAACCTAAGGCAGGCTAACATCTCGGATGTAGTATATTACATCATTCCTGGCGTATCGGCCCCTACTTCTCGGTGGGAACATTATATACGTCTATAACGTATCATAACCTAGCCTAACCCATCTAGCCCCTCGCTGGTAATGTTTTACAGAATCCCGTTCCTGTCGTCCCGTACGTCTCGGTTGGGATATTATATTCGTCTATAGCATTATATATCCTAACCTAAGGCAGGCTAACATCTCGGATGTAGCATATTACATCATTCCTGGCGTATCGGCCCCTACTTCTCGGTGGGAACATTATATACGTCTATAACGTATCATAACCTAACCTAACACATCTAGCTAGTCGCTTTAATGTTTCACAGAATTCCGTTCGTGTCGTCCCGTTCGTCTCGGTTGGGACATTATATACGTCTATAGCTTTATATATCCTAACTTAAGGCAGGCTATCATCTCGGATGTAGTATTTTACAACGTTCCTGGCGGGTCGGCCTCTACTTCTCGGTGGGAACATTATAATCGTCTATAACGTAATATAACCTAACCTAACACATCTAGCCCCTCGCTGGTAATCTTTTACAGAATCCCGTTCGTGTCGTCCCGTACGTCTCGGTTGGGATATTATATACGTCTATAGCGTTATATATCCTAACCTAAGGCAGGCTAACATCTCGGATGCAGTATTTTACAAAATTCCTGGCGTATCGGCCCTAACTTCTCGGTGGGAACATTATATTCGTCTATAACATAATATAACCTATCCTAACACATCTAGCCCCTCGCTGGTAATGTTTTACATAATCCCGTTCGTGTCGTCCCGTACGTCTCGGTTGGGACATTATATACGTCTACAGCGTTATATATCCTAACCTAAGCCAGGCTAACATCTCGGATGCAGTATTTTACAACATTCCTGGCGGGTCGGCCCCTACTTCTCGGTGGGAACATTATATACGTCTATAACGTAATATAACCTAACCTAACATATCTAGCTCCTCGCTGGTAATGTTTTACAAAATCCCGTTCGTGTCGTCCCGTACGTCTCGGTTGGAATATTATATACGTCTATAGCATTATATATCCTAACCTAAGGCAGGCTAACATCTCGGATGTAGCATATTACATCATTCCTGGCGTATCGACCACTACTTCTCGGTGGAAACATTATATACGTCTATAACGTATCATAACCTAACCTAACCCATCTAGCCCCTCGCTGGTAATGTTTTACAGAATCCCGTTCGTGTCGTCCCGTACGTCTCGGTTGGGATATTATATACGTCTATAGCGTTATATATCCTAACCTAAGGCAGGCTATCATCTCGGATGTAGTATTTTACAACATTCCTGGCGTATCGGCCCCTACTTCTCGGTGGGAACATTATATACGTCTATAACGTATCATAACCTAACCTAACCCATCTAGCCCCTCGCTGGTAATGTTTTACAGAATCCCGTTCCTGTCGTCCCGTACGTCTCGGTTGCGATATTATATACGTCTATGGCATTATATATCCTAACCTAAGGCAGGCTAACATCTCGGATGTAGTATATTACATCATTCCTGGCGTATCGACCACTACTTCTCGGTGGAAACGTTATATACGTCTATAACGTAATATAACCTAACCTAACACTTATATCTAGTCGCTTTAATGTTTCACAGAATCCCGTTCGTGTCGTCCCGCTCGTCTCGGTTGGGACATTATATACGTCTATAGCGTTATATATCCTAACTTAAGGCAGGCTATCATCTCGGATGTAGTATTTTACAACGTTCCTGGCGGGTCGGCCTCTACTTCTCGGTGGAAACGTTATATACGTCTATAACGTAATATAACGTAACCTAACACATATATATAGTCGCTTTAATGTTTCACAGAATCCCGTTCGTGTCGTCCCGTTCGTCTCGGTTGGGACATTATATACGTCTATAGCTTTATATATCCTAACTTAAGGCAGGCTATCATCTCGGATGTAGTATTTTACAACGTTCCTGGCGGGTCGGCCTCTACTTCTCGGTGGGAACATTATAATCGTCTATAACGTAATATAACCTAACCTAACACATCTAGCCCCTCGCTGGTAATGTTTTACAGAATCCCGTTCGTGTCGTCCCGTACGTCTCGGTTGGGATATTATATACGTCTATAGCGTTATATATCCTAACCTAAGGCAGGCTAACATCTCGGATGCAGTATTTTACAAAATTCCTGGCGTATCGGCCCATACTTCTCGGTGGGAACATTATATTCGTCTATAACATAATATAACCTATCCTAACACATCTAGCTCCTCGCTGGTAATGTTTTACAAAATCCCGTTCGTGTCGTCCCGTACGTCTCGGTTGGGATATTATATACGTCTATAGCATTATATATCCTAACCTAAGGCAGGCTAACATCTCGGATGTAGCATATTACATCATTCCTGGCGTATCGACCACTACTTCTCGGTGGAAACATTATATACGTCTATAACGTATCATAACCTAACCTAACCCATCTAGCCCCTCGCTGGTAATGTTTTACAGAATCCCGTTCGTGTCGTCCCGTACGTCTCGGTTGGGATATTATATACGTCTATAGCGTTATATATCCTAACCTAAGGCAGGCTATCATCTCGGATGTAGTATTTTACAACATTCCTGGCGTATCGGCCCCTACTTCTCGGTGGGAACATTATATACGTCTATAACGTATCATAACCTAACCTAACCCATCTAGCCCCTCGCTGGTAATGTTTTACAGAATCCCGTTCCTGTCGTCCCGTACGTCTCGGTTGCGATATTATATACGTCTATGGCATTATATATCCTAACCTAAGGCAGGCTAACATCTCGGATGTAGTATATTACATCATTCCTGGCGTTTCGACCACTACTTCTCGGTGGAAACATTATATACGTCTATAACGTAATATAACCTAACCTAACACATCTAGCTAGTCGCTTTAATGTTTCACAGAATCCCGTTCGTGTCGTCCCGTTCGTCTCGGTTGGGACATTATATACGTCTATAGCTTTATATATCCTAACTTAAGGCAGGCTATCATCTCGGATGTAGTATTTTACAACGTTCCTGGCGGGTCGGCCCCTACTTCTCGGTGGGATCATTATATACGTCTATAACGTATCATAACCTAACCTAACCCATCTAGCCCCTCGCTGGTAATGTTTTACAGAATCCCGTTCCTGTCGTCCCGTACGTCTCGGTTGCGATATTATATACGTCTATGGCATTATATATCCTAACCTAAGGCAGGCTAACATCTCGGATGTAGTATATTACATCATTCCTGGCGTATCGACCACTACTTCTCGGTGGAAACATTATATACGTCTATAACGTAATATAACCTAACCTAACACATATATCTAGTCGCTTTAATCTTTCACAGAATCCCGTTCCTGTCGTCCCGTACGTCTCGGTTGCGATATTATATACGTCTATGGCATTATATATCCTAACCTAAGGCAGGCTAACATCTCGGATGTAGTATATTACATCATTCCTGGCGTATCGACCACTACTTCTCGGTGGAAACATTATATACGTCTATAACGTAATATAACCTAACCTAACACATATATCTAGTCGCTTTAATCTTTCACAGAATCCCGTTCGTGTCGTCCCGTTCGTCTCGGTTGGGACATTATATACGTTTATAGCTTTATATATCCTAACTTAAGGCAGGCTATCATCTCGGATGTAGTATTTTACAACGTTCCTGGCGGGTCGGCCTCTACTTCTCGGTGGGAACATTATAATCGTCTATAACGTAATATAACCTAACCTAACACATCTAGCCCCTCGCTGGTAATGTTTTACAGAATCCCGTTCATGTCGTCCCGTACGTCTCGGTTGGGACATTATATACGTCTATAGCGTTATATATCCTAACCTAAGCCAGGCTAACATCTCGGATGCAGTATTTTACAACATTCCTGGCGGGTCGGCCCCTACTTCTCGGTGGGAACATTATATACGTCTATAACGTAATATAACCTAACCTAACATATCTAGCTCCTCGCTGGTAATGTTTTACAAAATCCCGTTCGTGTCATCCCGTACGTCTCGGTTGGGATATTATATACGTCTATAGCATTATATATCCTAACCTAAGGCAGGCTAACATCTCGGATGTAGCATATTACATCATTCCTGGCGTATGGACCACTACTTCTCGGTGGAAACATTATATACGTCTATAACGTATCATAACCTAACCTAACCCATCTAGCCCCTCGCTGGTAATGTTTTACAGAATCCCGTTCCTGTCGTCCCGTACGTCTCGGTTGCGATATTATATACGTCTATGGCATTATATATCCTAACCTAAGGCAGGCTAACATCTCGGATGTAGTATATTACATCATTCCTGGCGTATCGACCACTACTTCTCGGTGGAAACATTATATACGTCTATAACGTAATATAACCTAACCTAACACATCTAGCTAGTCGCTTTAATGTTTCACAGAATTCCGTTCGTGTCGTCCCGTTCGTCTCGGTTGGGACATTATATACGTCTATAGCGTTATATATCCTAACTTAAGGCAGGCTATCATCTCGGATGTAGTATTTTACAACGTTCCTGGCGGGTCGGCCTCTACTTCTCGGTGGGAACATTATCTACGTCTATAACGTAATATAACCTAACCTAACATATCTAGCTCCTCGCTGGTAATGTTTTACAAAATCCCGTTCGTGTCGTCCCGTACGTCTCGGTTGGGATATTATATACGTCTATAGCATTATATATCCTAACCTAAGGCAGGCTAACATCTTGGATGTAGTATATTACATCATTCCTGGCGTATCGACAACTACTTCTCGGTGGAAACGTTATATACGTCTATAACGTAATATAACGTAACCTAACACATATATCTAGTCGCTTTAATGTTTCACAGAATCCCGTTCGTGTCGTCCCGTTCGTCTCGGTTGGGACATTATATACGTCTATAGCTTTATATATCCTCACTTAAGGCAGGCTATCATCTCGGATGTAGTATTTTACTACGTTCCTGGCGGGTCGGCCTCTACTTCTCGGTGGGAACATTATAATCGTCTATAACGTAATATAACCTAACCTAACACATCTAGCCCCTCGCTGGTAATGTTTTACAGAATCCCGTTCGTGTCGTCCCGTACGTCTCGGTTGGGATATTATATACGTCTATAGCGTTATATATCCTAACCTAAGGCAGGCTAACATCTCGGATGCAGTATTTTACAAAATTCCTGGCGTATCGGCCCATACTTCTCGGTGGGAACATTATATTCGTCTATAACATAATATAACCTATCCTAACACATCTAGCCCCTCGCTGGTAATGTTTTACATAATCCCGTTCGTGTCGTCCCGTACGTCTCGGTTGGGACATTATATACGTCTACAGCGTTATATATCCTAACCTAAGCCAGGCTAACATCTCGGATGCAGTATTTTACAACATTCCTGGCGGGTCGGCCCCTACTTCTCGGTGGAAACGTTATATACGTCTATAACGTAATATAACCTAACCTAACACTTATATCTAGTCGCTTTAATGTTTGACAGAATCCCGTTCGTGTCGTCCCGCTCGTCTCGGTTGGGACATTATATACGTCTATAGCGTTATATATCCTAACTTAAGGCAGGCTATCATCTCGGATGTAGTATTTTACAACGTTCCTGGCGGGTCGGCATCTACTTCTCGGTGGGAACATTATATACGTCTATAACGTAATATAACCTAACCTAACATATCTAGCTCCTCGCTGGTAATGTTTTACAAAATCCCGTTCGTGTCTCCCGTACGTCTCGGTTGGGATATTATATACGTCTATAGCATTATATATCCTAACCTAAGGCAGGCTAACATATCGGATGTAGTATATTACGTCATTCCTGGCGTGTCGACAACTACTTCTCGGTGGAAACGTTATATACGTCTATAACGTAATATAACCTAACCTAACACTTATGTCTAGTCGCTTTAATGTTTCACAGAATCCCGTTCGTGTCGTCCCGCTCGTCTCGGTTGGGACATTATATACGTCTATAGCGTTATATATCCTAACTTAAGGCAGGCTATCATCGCGGATGTAGTATTTTACAACGTTCCTGGCGGGTCGGCCTCTACTTCTCGGTGGGAACATTATATACGTCTATAACGTAATATAACCTAACCTAACATATCTAGCTCCTCGCTGGTAATGTTTTACAAAATCCCGTTCGTGTCGTCCCGTACGTCTCGGTTGGGATATTATATACGTCTATAGCATTATATATCCTAACCTAAGGCAGGCTAACATCTTGGATGTAGTATATTACATCATTCCTGGCGTATCGACAACTACTTCTCGGTGGAAACGTTATATACGTCTATAACGTAATATAACGTAACCTAACACATATATCTAGTCGCTTTAATGTTTCACAGAATTCCGTTCGTGTCGTCCCGTTCGTCTCGGTTGGGACATTATATACGTCTATAGCTTTATATATCCTAACTTAAGGCAGGCTATCATCTCGGATGTAGTATTTTACAACGTTCCTGGCGGGTCGGCCTCTACTTCTCGGTGGGAACATTATAATCGTCTATAACGTATCATAACCTAGCCTAACCCATCCAGCCCCTCGCTGGTAATGTTTTACAGAATCCCGTTCCTGTCGTCCCGTACGTCACGGTTGGGATATTATATACGTCTATAGCGTTATATATCCTAACCTAAGGCAGGCTAACATCTCGGATGTAGTACATTACATCATTCCTGGCGTATCGGCCCCTACGTCTCGGTGGGAACATTATATACGTCTATAACGTATCATAACCTAACCTAACCCATCTAGCCCCTCGCTGGTAATGTTTTACAGAATCCCGTTCCTGTCGTCCCGTACGTCTCGGTTGCGATATTATATACGTCTATGGCATTATATATCCTAACCTAAGGCAGGCTAACATCTCGGATGTAGTATATTACATCATTCCTGGCGTATCGACCACTACTTCTCGGTGGAAACATTATATACGTCTATAACGTAATATAACCTAACCTAACACATCTAGCTAGTCGCTTTAATGTTTCACAGAATTCCGTTCGTGTCGTCCCGTTCGTCTCGGTTGGGACATTATATACGTCTATAGCGTTATATATCCTAACTTAAGGCAGGCTATCATCTCGGATGTAGTATTTTACAACATTCCTGGCGGGTCGGCCTCTACTTCTCGGTGGGAACATTATATACGTCTATAACGTAATATAACCTAACCTAACATATCTAGCTCCTCGCTGGTAATGTTTTACAAAATCCCGTTCGTGTCGTCCCGTACGTCTCGGTTGGGATATTATATACGTCTATAGCATTATATATCCTAACCTAAGGCAGGCTAACATCTCGGATGTAGCATATTACATCATTCCTGGCGTATCGACCACTACTTCTCGGTGGAAACATTATATACGTCTATAACGTATCATAACCTAACCTAACCCATCTAGCCCCTCGCTGGTAGTGTTTTACAGAATCCCGTTCGTGTCGTCCCGTACGTCTCGGTTGGGATATTATATACGTCTATAGCATTATATATCCTAACCTAAGGCAGGCTAACATCTCGGATGTAGTATATTACATCATTCCTGGCGTATCGACAACTACTTCTCGGTGGAAACGTTATATACGTCTATAACGTATCATAACCTAACCTAACCCATCTAGCCCCTCGCTGGTAGTGTTTTACAGAATCCCGTTCGTGTCGTCCCGTACGTCTCGGTTGGGATATTATATACGTCTATAGCATTATATATCCTAACCTAAGGCAGGCTAACATCTCGGATGTAGTATATTACATCATTCCTGGCGTATCGACAACTACTTCTCGGTGGAAACGTTATATACGTCTATAACGTAATATAACCTAACCTAACACTTATATCTAGTCGCTTTAATGTTTCACAGAATCCCGTTCGTGTCGTCCCGCTCGTCTCGGTTGGGATACTATATACGTCTATAGCATTATATATCCTAACCTAAGGCAGGCTAACATCTCGGATGTAGTATATTACATAATTCCTGGCGTTTCCACCACTACTTCTCGGTGGAAACATTATATACGTCTATAACGTAATATAACCTAACCTAACACATCTAGCTAGTCGCTTTAATGTTTCACAGAATCCCGTTCGTGTCGTCCCGTTCGTCTCGGTTGGGACATTATATACGTCTATAGCTTTATATATCCTAACTTAAGGCAGGCTATCATCTCGGATGTAGTATTTTACAACGTTCCTGGCGGGTCGGCCTCTACTTCTCGGTGGGAACATTATAATCGTCTATAACGTAATATAACCTAACCTAACACATCTAGCCCCTCGCTGGTAATGTTTTACAGAATCCCGTTCGTGTCGTCCGGTACGTCTCGGTTGGGATATTATATACGTCTATAGCGTTATATATCCTAACCTAAGGCAGGCTAACATCTCGGATGCAGTATTTTACAAAATTCCTGGCGTATCGGCCCATACTTCTCGGTGGGAACATTATATTCGTCTATAACATAATATAACCTATCCTAACACATCTAGCCCCTCGCTGGTAATGTTTTACAGAATCCCGTTCGTGTCGTCCCGTACGTCTCGGTTGGGATATTATATACGTCTACAGCGTTATATATCCTAACCTAAGCCAGGCTAACATCTCGGATGCAGTATTTTACAACATTCCTGGCGGGTCGGCCTCTACTTCTCGGTGGGAACATTATAATCGTCTATAACGTAATATAACCTAACCTAACACATCTAGCCCCTCGCTGGTAATGTTTTACAGAATCCCGTTCGTGTCGTCCCGTACGTCTCGGTTGGGATATTATATACGTCTATAGCGTTATATATCCTAACCTAAGGCAGGCTAACATCTCGGATGTAGCATATTACAATATTCCTGGCGTGTCGACCACTACTTCTCGGTGGAAACATTATATACGTCTATAACGTAATATAACCTAACCTAACACATCTAGCTAGTCGCTTTAATGTTTCACAGAATCCCGTTCGTGTCGTCCCGCTCGTCTCGGTTGGGACATTATATACGTCTATAGCGTTATATATCCTAACTTAAGGCAGGCTATCATCTCGGATGTAGTATTTTACAACGTTCCTGGCGGGTCGGCCTCTACTTCTCGGTGGGAACATTATATACGTCTATAACGTAATATAACCTAACCTAACATATCTAGCTCCTCGCTGGTAATGTTTTACAAAATCCCGTTCGTGTCGTCCCGTACGTCTCGGTTGGGATATTATATACGTCTATAGCATTATATATCCTAACCTAAGGCAGGCTAACATCTCGGATGTAGTATATTACATCATTCCTGGCGTATCGACAACTACTTCTCGGTGGAAACGTTATATACGTCTATAACGTAATATAACCTAACCTAACACTTATATCTAGTCGCTTTAATGTTTCACAGAATCCCGTTCGTGTCGTCCCGCTCGTCTCGGTTGGGACATTATATACGTCTATAGCGTTATATATCCTAACTTAAGGCAGGCTATCATCTCGGATGTAGTATTTTACAACGTTCCTGGCGGGTCGGCCTCTACTTCTCGTTGGGAACATTATATACGTCTATAACGTAATATAACCTAACCTAACATATCTAGCTCCTCGCTGGTAATGTTTTACAAAATCCCGTTCGTGTCGTCCCATACGTCTCGGTTGGGATACTATATACGTCTATAGCATTATATATCCTAACCTAAGGCAGGCTAACATCTCGGATGTAGTATATTACATAATTCCTGGCGTTTCCACCACTACTTCTCGGTGGAAACATTATATACGTCTATAACGTAATATAACCTAACCTAACACATCTAGCTAGTCGCTTTAATGTTTCACAGAATCCCGTTCGTGTCGTCCCGTTCGTCTCGGTTGGGACATTATATACGTCTATAGCTTTATATATCCTAACTTAAGGCAGGCTATCATCTCGGATGTAGTATTTTACAACGTTCCTGGCGGGTCGGCCTCTACTTCTCGGTGGGAACATTATAATCGTCTATAACGTAATATAACCTAACCTAACACATCTAGCCCCTCGCTGGTAATGTTTTACAGAATCCCGTTCGTGTCGTCCCGTACGTCTCGGTTGGGATATTATATACGTCTATAGCGTTATATATCCTAACCTAAGGCAGGCTAACATCTCGGATGCAGTATTTTACAAAATTCCTGGCGTATCGGCCCATACTTCTCGGTGGGAACATTATATTCGTCTATAACATAATATAACCTATCCTAACACATCTAGCCCCTCGCTGGTAATGTTTTACAGAATCCCTTTCGTGTTGTCCCGTACGTCTCGGTTGGGACATTATATACGTCTACAGCGTTATATATCCTAACCTAAGCCAGGCTAACATCTCGGATGCAGTATTTTACAACATTCCTGGCGGGTCGGCCCCTACTTCTCGGTGGGAACATTATATACGTCTATAACGTAATATAACCTAACCTAACATATCTAGCTCCTCGCTGGTAATGTTTTACAAAATCCCGTTCGTGTCGTCCCGTACGTCTCGGTTGGGATATTATATACGTCTATAGCATTATATATCCTAACCTAAGGCAGGCTAACATCTCGGATGTAGCATATTACATCATTCCTGGCGTATCGACCACTACTTCTCGGTGGAAACATTATATACGTCTATAACGTAATATAACCTAACCTAACACATCTAGCTAGTCGCTTTAATGTTTCACAGAATTCCGTTCGTGTCGTCCCGTTCGTCTCGGTTGGGACATTATATACGTCTATAGCGTTATATATCCTAACCTAAGGCAGGCTAACATCTCGGATGTAGTATATTACATCATTCCTGGCGTATCGGCCCCTACTTCTCGGTGGGAACATTATATACGTCTATAACGTATCATAACCTAACCTAACACATCTAGCTAGTCGCTTTAATGTTTCACAGAATTCCGTTCGTGTCGTCCCGTTCGTCTCGGTTGGGACATTATATACGTCTATAGCGTTATATATCCTAACTTAAGGCAGGCTATCATCTCGGATGTAGTATTTTACAACATTCCTGGCGGGTCGGCCTCTACTTCTCGGTGGGAACATTATATACGTCTATAACGTAATATAACCTAACCTAACATATCTAGCTCCTCGCTGGTAATGTTTTACAAAATCCCGTTCGTGTCGTCCCGTACGTCTCGGTTGGGATATTATATACGTCTATAGCATTATATATCCTAACCTAAGGCAGGCTAACATCTCGGATGTAGTATATTACATCATTCCTGGCGTATCGACAACTACTTCTCGGTGGAAACGTTATATACGTCTATAACGTAATATAACCTAACCTAACACTTATATCTAGTCGCTTTAATGTTTCACAGAATCCCGTTCGTGTCGTCCCGTTCGTCTCGGTTGGGACATTATATACGTCTATAGCGTTATATATCCTAACTTAAGGCAGGCTATCATCTCAGATGTAGTATTTTACAACGTTCCTGGCGGGTCGGCCTCTACTTCTCGGTGGGAACATTATATACGTCTATAACGTAATATAACCTAACCTAACACATCTAGCCCCTCGCTGGTAATGTTTTACAGAATCCCGTTCGTGTCGTCCCGTACGTCTCGGTTGGGATATTATATACGTCTATAGCGTTATATATCCTAACCTAAGGCAGGCTAACATCTCGGATGCAGTATTTTACAAAATTCCTGGCGTATCGGCCCATACTTCTCGGTGGGAACATTATATTCGTCTATAACATAATATAACCTATCCTAACACATCTAGCCCCTCGCTGGTAATGTTTTACAGAATCCCGTTCGTGTCGTCCGGTACGTCTCGGTTGGGACATTATATACGTCTATTGCTTTATATATCCTAACTTAAGGCAGGCTATCATCTCGGATGTAGTATTTTACAACGTTCCTGGCGGGTCGGCCTCTACTTCTCGGTGGGAACATTATAATCGTCTATAACGTAATATAACCTAACCTAACATATCTAGCTCCTCGCTGGTAATGTTTTACAAAATCCCGTTCGTGTCGTCCCGTACGTCTCGGTTGGGATATTATATACGTCTATAGCATTATATATCCTAACCTAAGGCAGGCTAACATCTTGGATGTAGTATATTACATCATTCCTGGCGTATTGACAACTACTTCTCGGTGGAAACGTTATATACGTCTATAACGTAATATAACCTAACCTAACACATATATCTAGTCGCTTTAATGTTTCACAGAATCCCGTTCGTGTCGTCCCGTTCGTCTCGGTTGGGACATTATATACGTCTATTGCTTTATTTATCCTAACTTAAGGCAGGCTATCATCTCGGATGTAGTATTTTACAACGTTCCTGGCGGGTCGGCCTCTACTTCTCAGTGGGAACATTATAATCGTCTATAACGTAATATAACCTAACCTAACACATCTAGCCCCTCGCTGGTAATGTTTTACAGAATCCCGTTCGTGTCGTCCCGTACGTCTCGGTTGGGATATTATATACGTCTATAGCGTTATATATCCTAACCTAAGGCAGGCTAACATCTCGGATGCAGTATTTTACAAAATTCCTGGCGTATCGGCCCATACTTCTCGGTGGGAACATTATATTCGTCTATAACATAATATAACCTATCCTAACACATCTAGCCCCTCGCTGGTAATGTTTTACAGAATCCCGTTCGTGTCGTCCCGTACGTCTCGGTTGGGACATTATATACGTCTACAGCGTTATATATCCTAACCTAAGCCAGGCTAACATCTCGGATGCAGTATTTTACAACATTCCTGGCGGGTCGGCCTCTACTTCTCGGTGGGAACATTATAATCGTCTATAACGTAATATAACCTAACCTAACACATCTAGCCCCTCGCTGGTAATGTTTTACAGAATCCCGTTCGTGTCGTCCCGTACGTCTCGGTTGGGATATTATATACGTCTATAGCGTTATATATCCTAACCTAAGGCAGGCTAACATCTCGGATGTAGCATATTACAATATTCCTGGCGTGTCGACCACTACTTCTCGGTGGAAACATTATATACGTCTATAACGTAATATAACCTAACCTAACACATCTAGCTAGTCGCTTTAATGTTTCACAGAATTCCGTTCGTGTCGTCCCGTTCGTCTCGGTTGGGACATTATATACGTCTATAGCGTTATATATCCTAACCTAAGGCAGGCTAACATCTCGGATGTAGTATATTACATCATTCCTGGCGTATCCGCCCCTACTTCTCGGTGGGAACATTATATACGTCTATAACGTATCATAACCTAGCCTAACCCATCTAGCCCCTCGCTGGTAATGTTTTACAGAATCCCGTTCCTGTCGTCCCGTACGTCTCGGTTGGGATATTATATACGTCTATAGCGTTATATATCCTAACCTAAGGCAGGCTAACATCTCGGATGCAGTATTTTACAAAATTCCTGGCGTATCGGCCCATACTTCTCGGTGGGAACATTATATTCGTCTATAACATAATATAACCTATCCTAACACATCTAGCCCCTCGCTGGTAATGTTTTACAGAATCCCGTTCGTGTCGTCCGGTACGTCTCGGTTGGGACATTATATACGTCTATTGCTTTATATATCCTAACTTAAGGCAGGCAATCATCTCGGATGTAGTATTTTACAACGTTCCTGGCGGGTCGGCCTCTACTTCTCGGTGGGAACATTATAATCGTCTATAACGTAATATAACCTAACCTAACATATCTAGCTCCTCGCTGGTAATGTTTTACAAAATCCCGTTCGTGTCGTCCCGTACGTCTCGGTTGGGATATTATATACGTCTATGGCATTATATATCCTAACCTAAGGCAGGCTAACATCTCGGATGTAGCATATTACATCATTCCTGGCGTATCGACCACTACTTCTCGGTGGAAACATTATATACGTCTATAACGTAATATAACCTAACCTAACACATCTAGCTAGTCGCTTTAATGTTTCACAGAATTCCGTTCGTGTCGTCCCGTTCGTCTCGGTTGGGATATTATATACGTCTATAGCGTTATATATCCTAACCTAAGGCAGGCTAACATCTCGGATGTAGTATATTACATCAATCCTGGCGTATCGGCCCCTACTTCTCGGTGGGAACATTATATACGTCTATAACGTATCATAACCTAACCTAACACATCTAGCTAGTCGCTTTAATGTTTCACAGAATTCCGTTCGTGTCGTCCCGTTCGTCTCGGTTGGGACATTATATACGTCTATAGCGTTATATATCCTAACTTAAGGCAGGCTATCATCTCGGATGTAGTATTTTACAACATTCCTGGCGGGTCGGCCTCTACTTCTCGGTGGGAACATTATATACGTCTATAACGTAATACAACCTAACCTAACATATCTAGCTCCTCGCTGGTAATGTTTTACAAAATCCCGTTCGTGTCGTCCCGTACGTCTCGGTTGGGATATTATATACGTCTATAGCATTATATATCCTAACCTAAGGCAGGCTAACATCTTGGATGTAGTATATTACATCATTCCTGGCGTATTGACAACTACTTCTCGGTGGAAACGTTATATACGTCTATAACGTAATATAACCTAACCTAACACATATATCTAGTCGCTTTAATGTTTCACAGAATCCCGTTCGTGTCGTCCCGTTCGTCTCGGTTGGGACATTATATACGTCTATTGCTTTATTTATCCTAACTTAAGGCAGGCTATCATCTCGGATGTAGTATTTTACAACGTTCCTGGCGGGTCGGCCTCTACTTCTCGGTGGGAACATTATAATCGTCTATAACGTAATATAACCTAACCTAACACATCTAGCCCCTCGCTGGTAATGTTTTACAGAATCCCGTTCGTGTCGTCCCGTACGTCTCGGTTGGGATATTATATACGTCTATAGCGTTATATATCCTAACCTAAGGCAGGCTAACATCTCGGATGCAGTATTTTACAAAATTCCTGGCGTATCGGCCCATACTTCTCGGTGGGAACATTATATTCGTCTATAACATAATATAACCTATCCTAACACATCTAGCCCCTCGCTGGTAATGTTTTACAGCATCCCGTTCGTGTCGTCCCGTACGTCTCGGGTGGGACATTATATACGTCTACAGCGTTATATATCCTAACCTAAGCCAGGCTAACATCTCGGATGCAGTATTTTACAACATTCCTGGCGGGTCGGCCCCTACTTCTCGGTGGGAACATTATATACGTCTATAACGTAATATAACCTAACCTAACATATCTAGCTCCTCGCTGGTAATGTTTTACAAAATCCCGTTCGTGTCGTCCCGTACGTCTCGGTTGGGATATTATATACGTCTATAGCATTATATATCCTAACCTAAGGCAGGCTAACATCTTGGATGTAGTATATTACATCATTCCTGGCGTATTGACAACTACTTCTCGGTGGAAACGTTATATACGTCTATAACGTAATATAACCTAACCTAACACATATATCTAGTCGCTTTAATGTTTCACAGAATCCCGTTCGTGTCGTCCCGTTCGTCTCGGTTGGGACATTATATACGTCTATTGCTTTATTTATCCTAACTTAAGGCAGGCTATCATCTCGGATGTAGTATTTTACAACGTTCCTGGCGGGTCGGCCTCTACTTCTCGGTGGGAACATTATAATCGTCTATAACGTAATATAACCTAACCTAACACATCTAGCCCCTCGCTGGTAATGTTTTACAGAATCCCGTTCGTGTCGTCCCGTACGTCTCGGTTGGGATATTATATACGTCTATAGCGTTATATATCCTAACCTAAGGCAGGCTAACATCTCGGATGCAGTATTTTACAAAATTCCTGGCGTATCGGCCCATACTTCTCGGTGGGAACATTATATTCGTCTATAACATAATATAACCTATCCTAACACATCTAGCCCCTCGCTGGTAATGTTTTACAGCATCCCGTTCGTGTCGTCCCGTACGTCTCGGTTGGGACATTATATACGTCTACAGCGTTATATATCCTAACCTAAGCCAGGCTAACATCTCGGATGCAGTATTTTACAACATTCCTGGCGGGTCGGCCCCTACTTCTCGGTGGGAACATTATATACGTCTATAACGTAATATAACCTAACCTAACATATCGAGCTCCTCGCTGGTAATGTTTTACAAAATCCCGTTCGTGTCGTCCCGTACGTCTCGGTTGGGATATTATATACGTCTATAGCATTATATATCCTAACCTAAGGCAGGCTAACATCTCGGATGTAGCATATTACATCATTCCTGGCGTATCGACCACTACTTCTCGGTGGAAACATTATATACGTCTATAACGTGATATAACCTAACCTAACACATCTAGCTAGTCGCTTTAATGTTTCACAGAATTCCGTTCGTGTCGTCCCGTTCGTCTCGGTTGGGACATTATATACGTCTATAGCGTTATATAGCCTAACCTAAGGCAGGCTAACATCTCGGATGTAGTATATTACACCATTCCTGGCGTATCGGCCCCTACTTCTCGGTGGGAACATTATATACGTCTATAACGTATCATAACCTAGCCTAACCCATCCAGCCCCTCGCTGGTAATGTTTTACAGAATCCCGTTCCTGTCGTCCCGTACGTCTCGGTTGGGGTATTATATACGTCTATAGCATTATATATCCTAACCTAAGGCAGGCTAACATCTCGGATGTAGTATATTACATCATTCCTGGCGTTTCGACCACTACTTCTCGGTGGAAACATTATATACGTCTATAACGTAATATAACCTAACCTAACACATCTAGCTATTCGCTTTAATGTTTCACAGAATCCCGTTCGTGTCGTCCCGTTCGTCTCGGTTGGGACATTATATACGTCTATAGCTTTATATATCCTAACTTAAGGCAGGCTATCATCTCGGATGTAGTATTTTACAACGTTCCTGGCGGGTCGGCCTCTACTTCTCGGTGGGAACATTATAATCGTCTATAACGTAATATAACCTAACCTAACACATCTAGCCCCTCGCTGGTAATGTTTTACAGAATCCCGTTCGTGTCGTCCCGTACGTCTCGGTTGGGATATTATATACGTCTATAGCGTTATATATCCTAACCTAAGGCAGGCTAACATCTCGGATGCAGTATTTTACAAAATTCCTGGCGTATCGGCCCCTACTTCTCGGTGGGAACATTATATACGTCTATAACGTATCATAACCTAACCTAACCCATCTAGCCCCTCGCTGGTAATGTTTTACAGAATCCCGTTCCTGTCGTCCCGTACGTCTCGGTTGGGACGTTATGAACGTCTACAGCGATATATATCCTAACCTAAGGCAGGCTAACATCTCAGATGTAGTATATTACATCATTCCTGGCGTATCGGCCTCTACTTCTCGGTGGAAACATTATATACGTCTATAACGTAATATAACCTAACCTAACACATCTAGCCCCTCGCTGGTAATGTTTTACAGAATCCCGTTCGTGTCGTCCCGTACGTCTCGGTTGGGATATTATATACGTCTATAGCGTTATATATCCTAACCTAAGGCAGGCTATCATCTCGGATGTAGTATTTTACAACATTCCTGGCGTATCGGCCCCTACTTCTCGTTGGGAACATTAGATACGTCTATAACGTATCATAACCTAACCTAACCCATCTAGCCCTTCGCTGGTAATGTTTTACAGAATCCCGTTCCTGTCGTCCCGTACGTCTCGGTTGGGATATTATATACGTCTATAGCATTATATATCCTAACCTAAGGCAGGCTAACATCTCGGATGTAGTATATTACATCATTCCTGGCGTATCGACAACTACTTCTCGGTGGAAACATTATATACGTCTATAACGTAATATAACCTAACCTAACACATCTAGCCCCTCGCTGGTAATGTTTTACAGAATCCCGTTCGTATCGTCCCGTACGTCTCGGTTGGGATATTATATACGTCTATAGCGTTATATATCCTATCCTAAGGCAGGCTATCATCTCGGATGTAGTATTTTACAACATTCCTGGCGTATCGGCCCCTACTTCTCGGTGGGAACATTATATACGTCTATAACGTATCATAACCTAACCTAACCCATCTAGCCCCTCGCTGGGAATGTTTTACAGAATCCCGTTCCTGTCGTCCCGTACGTCTCGGTTGGGACGTTATGAACGTCTACAGCGATATATATCCTAACGTAAGGCAGGCTAACATCTCGGATGTAGTATTTTACAACAGTCCTGGCGTATCGGCGCCTACTTCTCGGTGGGAACATTATATACGTCTATAACGTAACATAACGTAACCTAACCCATCTAGCCGCTCGCTGGTAATGTATTACAGAATCCCGTTCCTGTTGTGCCGTACGTCTCGGTTGGGATATTATATACGTCTATAGCGTTATATATCCTAACTTAAGGCAGGCTATCATCTCGGATGTAGTATTTTACAACGTTCCTGGCGGGTCGGCCTCTAATTCTCGGTGGGAACATTATATTCGTCTATAACGTAATATAACCTAACCTAACACATCTAGCCCCTCGCTGGTAATGTTTTACAGAATCCCGTTCGTGTCGTCCCGTACGTCTCGGTTGGGACGTTATGAACATCTACAGCGATATATATCCTAACGTAAGGCAGGCTAACATCTCGGATGTAGTATTTTACAACAGTCCTGGCGTATCGGCCCCTACTTCTCGGTGGGAACATTATATACGTCTATAACGTAACATAACGTAACCTAACCCATCTAGCCGCTCGCTGGTAATGCATTACAGAATCCCGTTCCTGTTGTGCCGTACGTCTCGGTTGGGATATTATATACGTCTATAGCGTTATATATCCTAACTTAAGGCAGGCTATCATCTCGGATGTAGTATTTTACAACGTTCCTGGCGGGTCGGCCTCTACTTCTCGGTGGGAACATTATATTCGTCTATAACGTAATATAACCTAACCTAACACATCTAGCCCCTCGCTGGTAATGTTTTACAGAATCCCGTTCCTGTCGTCCCGTACGTCTCGGTTGGGACGTTATGAACGTCTACAGCGATATATATCCTAAGGAAGGGCAGGCTAACATCTCGGATGTAGTATTTTACAACAGTCCTGGCGTATCGGCCCCTACTTCTCGGTGGGAACATTATATACGTCTATAACGTAATATAACCTAACCTATCACATCTAGCCCCTCGCTGGTAATGTTTTACAGAATCCCGTTTGTGTCGTCCCGTAAGTCTCGGTTGGGACATTATATACTACTACAGCGTTATATATCCTAACCTAAGGCAGGCTAACATCTCGGATGCAGTATTTTACAACATTCCTGGCGGGTCGGCACCTACTTCTCGGTGGGAACATTTTATACGTCTATAACGTAATATAACCTAACCTAACATATCTAGCTCCTCGCTGGTAATGTTTTACAAAGTCCCGTTCGTGTCGTCCCGTACGTCTCGGTTGGGATATTATATACGTCTATAGCGTTATATATCCTAACCTAAGGCAGGCTATCATCTCGGATGTAGTATTTTACAACATTCCTAGCGCATCGGCCTCTACTTCTCGGTGGGAACATTATATTCGTCTATAACGTAATATAACCTAACCTATCACATCTAGCCCCTCGCTGGTAATGTTTTACAAAATCCCGTTCGTGTCGTCCCGTACGTCTTGGTTGGGATATTATATACGTCTGTAGCATTATATATCCTAACCTAAGGCAGGCTAACATCTCGGATGTAGTATATTACATCATTCCTGGCGTATCGACCACTACTTCTCGGTGGAAACATTATATACGTCTATAACGTAATATAACCTAACCTAACACATCTAGCTAGTCGCTTTAATGTTTCACAGAATCCCGTTCGTGTCGTGCCGTTCGTCTCGGTTGGGACATTATATACGTCTGTAGCGTTATATATCCTAACTTAAGGCAGGCTATCATCTCGGATGTAGTATTTTACAACGTTCCTGGCGGGTCGGCCCCTACTTCTCGGTGGGAACATTATATACGTCTATAACGTATCATAACCTAACCTAACCCATCTAGCCCCTCGCTGGGAATGTTTTACAGAATCCCGTTCCTGTCGTCCCGTACGTCTCGGTTGGGACGTTATGAACGTCTACAGCGATATATATCCTAACGTAAGGCAGGCTAACATCTCGGATGTAGTATTTTACAACAGTCCTGGCGTATCGGCCCCTACTTCTCGGTGGGAACATTATATACGTCTATAACGTAACATAACGTAACCTAACCCATCTAGCCGCTCGCTGGTAATATATTACAGAATCCCGTTCCTGTTGTGCCGTACGTCTCGGTTGGGATATTATATACGTCTATAGCGTTATATATCCTAACTTAAGGCAGGCTATCATCTCGGATGTAGTATTTTACAACGTTCCTGGCGGGTCGGCCTCTAATTCTCGGTGGGAACATTATATTCGTCTATAACGTAATATAACCTAACCTAACACATCTAGCCCCTCGCTGGTAATGTTTTACAGAATCCCGTTCGTGTCGTCCCGTACGTCTCGGTTGGGATATTATATACGTCTATAGCGTTATATATCCTAACCTAAGGCAGGCTATCATCTCGGATGTAGTATTTTACAACATTCCTGGCGGGTCGGCCTCTACTTCTCGGTGGGAACATTATATACGTCTATAACGTAATATAACCTAACCTAACATATCTAGCTCCTCGCTGGTAATATTTTACAAAATCCCGTTCGTGTCGTCCCGTACGTCTCGGTTGGGATATTATATACGTCTATAGCATTATATATCCTAACCTAAGGCAGGCTAACATCTCGGATGTAGTATATTACATCATTCCTGGCGTATCGACAACTACTTCTCGGTGGAAACGTTATATACGTCTATAACGTAATATAACCTAAACTAACACTTATATCTAGTCGCTTTAATGTTTCACAGAATCCCGTTCGTGTCGTCCCGTTCGTCTCGGTTGGGACATTATATACGTCTATAGCGTTATATATCCTAACTTAAGGCAGGCTATCATCTCAGATGTAGTATTTTACAACGTTCCTGGCGGGTCGGCCTCTACTTCTCGGTGGGAACATTATATACGTCTATAACGTAATATAACCTAACCTAACATATCTAGCTCCTCGCTGGTAATGTTTTACAAAATCCCGTTCGTGTCGTCCCGTACGTCTCGGTTGGGATATTATATACGTCTATAGCATTATATATCCTAACCTAAGGCAGGCTAACATCTTGGATGTAGTATATTACATCATTCCTGGCGGGTCGGCCCCTACTTCTCGGTGGGAACATTATATACGTCTATAACGTAATATGACCTAACCTAACATATCTAGCTCCTCGCTGGTAATGTTTTACAAAATCCCGTTCGTGTCGTCCCGTACGTCTCGGTTGGGATATTATATACGTCTATAGCATTATATATCCTAACCTAAGGCAGGCTAACATCTCGGATGTAGCATATTAAATCATTCCTGGCGTATCGACCACTACTTCTCGGTGGAAACATTATATACGTCTATAACGTAATATAACCTAACCTAACACTTATATCTAGTCGCTTTAATGTTTCACAGAATCCCGTTCGTGTCGTCCCGTTCGTCTCGGTTGGGACATTATATACGTCTATAGCGTTATATATCCTAACTTAAGGCAGGCTATCATCTCGGATGTAGTATTTTACAACGTTCCTGGCGGGTCGGCCTCTACTTCTCGGTGGGAACATTATATACGTCTATAACGTAATATAACCTAACCTAACATATCTAGCTCCTCGCTGGTAATGTTTTACAAAATCCCGTTCGTGTCGTCCCGTACGTCTCGGTTGGGATATTATATACGTCTATAGCATTATATATCCTAACCTAAGGCAGGCTAACATCTTGGATGTAGTATATTACATCATTCCTGGCGTATCGACAACTACTTCTCGGTGGAAACGTTATATACGTCTATAACGTAATATAACCTAACCTAACACATATATCTAGTCGCTTTAATGTTTCACAGAATCCCGTTCGTGTCGTCCCGTTCGTCTCGGTTGGGACATTATATACGTCTATAGCTTTATATATCCTAACTTAAGGCAGGCTATCATCTCGGATGTAGTATTTTACAACGTTCCTGGCGGGTCGGCCTCTACTTCTCGGTGGGAACATTATAATCGTCTATAACGTAATATAACCTAACCTAACATATCTAGCTCCTCGCTGGTAATGTTTTACAAAATCCCGTTCGTGTCGTCCCGTACGTCTCGGTTGGGATATTATATACGTCTATAGCATTATATATCCTAACCTAAGGCAGGCTAACATCTCGGATGTAGCATATTACATCATTCCTGGCGTATCGACCACTACTTCTCGGTGGAAACATTATATACGTCTATAACGTAATATAACCTAACCTAACACATCTAGCTAGTCGCTTTAATGTTTCACAGAATTCCGTTCGTGTCGTCCCGTTCGTCTCGGTTGGGACATTATATACGTCTATAGCTTTATATATCCTAACTTAAGGCAGGCTATCATCTCGGATGTAGTATTTTACAACGTTCCTGGCGGGTCGTCCTCTACTTCTCGGTGGGAACATTATAATCGTCTATAACGTAATATAACCTAACCTAACACATCTAGCCCCTCGCTGGTAATGTTTTACAGAATCCCGTTCGTGTCGTGCCGTACGTCTCGGTTGGGATATTATATACGTCTATAGCGTTATATATCCTAACCTAAGGCAGGCTAACATCTCGGATGCAGTATTTTACAAAATTCCTGGCGTATCGGCCCATACTTCTCGGTGGGAACATTATATACGTCTATAACGTAATATAACCTAACCTAACATATCTAGCTCCTCGCTGGTAATGTTTTACAAAATCCCGTTCGTGTTGTCCCGTACATCTCGGTTGGGATATTATATACGTCTATAGCATTATATATCCTAACCTACGGCAGGCTAACATCTCGGATGTAGCATATTACATCATTCCTGGCGTATCGACCACTACTTCTCGGTGGAAACATTATATACGTCTATAACGTAGTATAACCTAACCTAACACATCTAGCTAGTCGCTTTAATGTTTCACAGAATTCCGTTCGTGTCGTCCCGTTCGTCTCGGTTGGGACATTATATACGTCTATAGCGTTATATATCCTAACCTAAGGCAGGCTAACATCTCGGATGTAGTATATTACATCATTCCTGGCGTATCGGCCCCTACTTCTCGGTGGGAACATTATATACGTGTATAACGTATCATAACCTAGCCTAACCCATCTAGCCCCTCGCTGGTAATGTTTTACAGAATCCCGTTCCTGTCGTCCCGTACGTCTCGGTTGGGATATTATATACGTCTATAGCGTTATATATCCTAACCTAAGGCAGGCTAACATCTCGGATGTAGTATATTACATCATTCCTGGCGTATCGGCCCCTACTTCTCGGTGGGAACATTATATACGTCTATAACGTATCATAACCTAACCTAACACATCTAGCTAGTCGCTTTAATGTTTCACAGAATTCCGTTCGTGTCGTCCCGTTCGCCTCGGTTGGGACATTATATACGTCTATAGCGTTATATATCCTAACTTAAGGCAGGCTATCATCTCGGATGTAGGTATTTTACAACATTCCTGGCGGGTCGGCCTCTACTTCTCGGTGGGAACATTATATACGTCTATAACGTAATATAACCTAACCTAACATATCTAGCTCCTCGCTGGTAATGTTTTACAAAATCCCGTTCGTGTCGTCCCGTACGTCTCGGTTGGGATATTATATACGTCTATAGCATTATATATCCTAACCTAAGGCAGGCTAACATCTCGGATGTAGTATATTACATCATTCCTGGCGTATCGACAACTACTTCTCGGTGGAAACGTTATATACGTCTATAACGTAATATAACCTAACCTAACACATCTAGCTAGTCGCTTTAATGTTTCACAGAATTCCGTTCGTGTCGTCCCGTTCGTCTCGGTTGGGACATTATATACGTCTATAGCTTTATATATCCTAACTTAAGGCAGGCTATCATCTCGGATGTAGTATTTTACAACGTTCCTGGCGGGTCGTCCTCTACTTCTCGGTGGGAACATTATAATCGTCTATAACGTAATATAACCTAACCTAACACATCTAGCCCCTCGCTGGTAATGTTTTACAGAATCCCGTTCGTGTCGTGCCGTACGTCTCGGTTGGGATATTATATACGTCTATAGCGTTATATATCCTAACCTAAGGCAGGCTAACATCTCGGATGCAGTATTTTACAAAATTCCTGGCGTATCGGCCCATACTTCTCGGTGGGAACATTATATACGTCTATAACGTAATATAACCTAACCTAACATATCTAGCTCCTCGCTGGTAATGTTTTACAAAATCCCGTTCGTGTCGTCCCGTACATCTCGGTTGGGATATTATATACGTCTATAGCATTATATATCCTAACCTACGGCAGGCTAACATCTCGGATGTAGCATATTACATCATTCCTGGCGTATCGACCACTACTTCTCGGTGGAAACATTATATACGTCTATAACGTAGTATAACCTAACCTAACACATCTAGCTAGTCGCTTTAATGTTTCACAGAATTCCGTTCGTGTCGTCCCGCTCGTCTCGGTTGGGACATTATATACGTCTATAGCGTTATATATCCTAACCTAAGGCAGGCTAACATCTCGGATGTAGTATATTACATCATTCCTGGCGTATCGGCCCCTACTTCTCGGTGGGAACATTATATACGTCTATAACGTATCATAACCTAACCTAACACATCTAGCTAGTCGCTTTAATGTTTCACAGAATCCCGTTCGTGTCGTCCCGTTCGTCTCGGTTGGGACATTATATACGTCTATAGCGTTATATATCCTAACTTAAGGCAGGCTATCATCTCGGATGTAGTATTTTACAAAATTCCTGGCGTATCGGCCCATACTTCTCGGTGGGAACATTATATTCGTCTATAACATAATATAACCTATCCTAACACATCTAGCCCCTCGCTGGTAATGTTTTACAGAATCCCGTTGGTGGCGTCCCGTACGTCTCGGTTGGGACATTATATACGTCTACAGCGTTATATATCCTAACCTAAGCCAGGCTAACATCTCGGATGCAGTATTTTACAACATTCCTGGCGGGTCGGCCCCTACTTCTCGGTGGGAACATTATATACGTCTATAACGTATCATAACCTAACCTAGCACATCTAGCTAGTCGCTTTAATGTTTCACAGAAATCCGTTCGTGTCGTCCCGTTCGTCTCGGTTGGGACATTATATACGTCTATAGCTTTATATATCCTAACTTAAGGCAGGCTATCATGTCGGATGTAGTATTTTACAACGTTCCTGGCGGGTCGTCCTCTACTTCTCGGTGGGAACATTATAATCGTCTATAACGTAATATAACCTAACCTAACACATCTAGCCCCTCGCTGGTAATGTTTTACAGAATCCCGTTCGTGTCGTCCCGTACGTCTCGGTTGGGATATTATATACGTCTATAGCGTTATATATCCTAACCTAAGGCAGGCTAACATCTCGGATGCAGTATTTTACAAAATTCCTGGCGTATCGGCCCATACTTCTCGGTGGGAACATTATATTCGTCTATAACATAATATAACCTATCCTAACACATCTAGCCCCTCGCTGGTAATGTTTTACAGAATCCCGTTCGTGTCGTCCCGTACGTCTCGGTTGGGACATTATATACGTCTACAGCGTTATATATCCTAACCTAAGCCAGGCTAACATCTCGGATGCAGTATTTTACAACATTCCTGGCGGGTCGGCCCCTACTTCTCGGTGGGAACATTATATACGTCTATAACGTATCATAACCTAACCTAACACATATATCTAGTCGCTTTAATGTTTCACAGAATCCCGTTCGTGTCGTCCCGTTCGTCTCGGTTGGGACATTATATACGTCTATAGCTTTATATATCCTAACCTAAGGCAGGCTAACATCTCGGATGCAGTATTTTACAAAATTCCTGGCGTATCGGCCCATACTTCTCGGTGGGAACATTATATTCGTCTATAACATAATATAACCTATCCTAACACATCTAGCCCCTCGCTGGTAATGTTTTACAGAATCCCGTTCGTGTCGTCCCGTACGTCTCGGTTGGGACATTATATACGTCTACAGCGTTATATATCCTAACCTAAGCCAGGCTAACATCTCGGATGCAGTATTTTACAACATTCCTGGCGGGTCGGCCCCTACTTCTCGGTGGGTACATTATATACGTCTATAACGTAATATAACCTAACCTAACATATCTAGCTCCTCGCTGGTAATGTTTTACAAAATCCCGTTCGTGTCGTCCCGTACGTCTCGGTTGGGATATTATATACGTCTATAGCATTATATATCCTAACCTAAGGCAGGCTAACATCTCGGATGTAGCATATTACATCATTCCTGGCTTATCGACCACTACTTCTCGGTGGAAACATTATATACGTCTATAACGTAATATAACCTAACCTAACACATCTAGCTAGTCGCTTTAATGTTTCACAGAATTCCGTTCGTGTCGTCCCGTACGTCTCGGTTGGGATATTATATACGTCTATAGCGTTATATATCCTAACCTAAGGAAGGCTATCTTCTCGGATGCAGTATTTTACAACATTCCTGGCGTATCGGCCCATACTTCTCGGTGGGAACATTATATTCGTCTATAACGTAATATAACCTAACCTAATATATCTAGCTCCTCGCTGGTAATGTTTTACAGAATCCCGTTCGTGTCGTCCCGTACGTCTCGGTTGGGATATTATATACGTCTATAGCGTTATATATCCTAACCTAAGGCAGGCTAACATCTCGGATGTAGTATATTACATCATTCCTGGCGTATCGACCACTACTTCTCGGTGGAAACATTATATACGTCTATAACGTAATATAACCTAACCTAACACATCTAGCTAGTCGCTTTAATGTTTCACAGAATCCCGTTCGTGTCGTCCCGTTCGTCTCGGTTGGGACATTATATACGTCTATAGCGTTATATATCCTAACTTAGGGCAGGCTATCATCTCGGATGTAGTATTTTACAAAATTCCTGGCGTATCGGCCCATACTTCTCGGTGGGAACATTATATTCGTCTATAACATAATATAACCTATCCTAACACATCTAGCCCCTCGCTGGTAATGTTTTACAGAATCCCGTTCGTGGCGTCCCGTACGTCTCGGTTGGGACATTATATACGTCTACAGCGTTATATATCCTAACCTAAGCCAGGCTAACATCTCGGATGCAGTATTTTACAACATTCCTGGCGGGTCGGCCCCTACTTCTCGGTGGGAACTTTATATACGTCTATAACGTAATATAACCTAACCTAACATATCTAGCTCCTCGCTGGTAATGTTTTACAAAATCCCGTTCGTGTCGTCCCGTACGTCTCGGTTGGGATATTATATACGTCTATAGCATTATATATCCTAACCTAAGGCAGGCTAACATCTCGGATGTAGCATATTACATCATTCCTGGCGTATCGACCACTACTTCTCGGTGGAAACATTATATACGTCTATAACGTATTATAACCTAACCTAACACATCTAGCTAGTCGCTTTAATGTTTCACAGAATTCCGTTCGTGTCGTCCCGTTCGTCTCGGTTGGGACATTATATACGTCTATAGCGTTATATATCCTAACCTAAGGCAGGCTATCATCTCGGATGTAGTATCTTACAACATTCCTAGCGCATCGGCCTCTACTTCTCGGTGGGAACATTATATTCGTCTATAACGTAATATAACCTAACCTATCACATCTAGCCCCTCGCTGGTAATGTTTTACAAAATCCCGTTCGTGTCGTCCCGTACGTCTCGGTTGGGATATTATATACGTCTATAGCATTATATATCCTAACCTAAGGCAGGCTAACATCTCGGATGTAGTATATTACATCATTCCTGGCGTATCGGCCCCTACTTCTCGGTGGGAACATTATATACGACTATAACGTATCATAACCTAACCTAACACATCTAGCTAGTCGCGTTAATGTTTCACAGAATTCCGTTCGTGTCGTCCCGTTCGTCTCGCTTGGGACATTATATACGTCTATAGCGTTATATATCCTAACTTAAGGCAGGCTATCATCTCGGATGTAGGTATTTTACAACATTCCTGGCGGGTCGGCCTCTACTTCTCGGTGGGAACATTATATACGTCTATAACGTAATATAACCTAACCTAACATATCTAGCTCCTCGCTGGTAATGTTTTACAAAATCCCGTTCGTGTCGTCCCGTACGTCTCGGTTGGGATATTATATACGTCTATAGCATTATATATCCTACCCTAAGGCAGGCTAACATCTCGGATGTAGTATATTACATCATTCCTGGCGTATCGACAACTACTTCTCGGTGGAAACGTTATATACGTCTATAACGTAATATAACCTAACCTAACACATATATCTAGTCGCTTTAATGTTTCACAGAATCCCGTTCGTGTCGTCCCGTTCGTCTCGGTTGGGACATTATATACGTCTATAGCTTTATATATCCTAACTTAAGGCAGGCTATCATCTCGGATGTAGTATTTTACAACGTTCCTGGCGGGTCGGCCTCTACTTCTCGGTGGGAACATTATAATCGTCTATAACGTAATATAACCTAACCTAACACATCTAGCCCCTCGCTGGTAATGTTTTACAGAATCCCGTTCGTGTCGTCCCGTACGTCTCGGTTGGGATATTATATACGTCTATAGCGTTATATATCCTAACCTAAGGCAGGCTAACATCTCGGATGCAGTATTTTACAAAATTCCTGGCGTATCGGCCCATACTTCTCGGTGGGAACATTATATTCGTCTATAACATAATATAACCTATCCTAACACATCTAGCCCCTCGCTGGTAATGTTTTACAAAATCCCGTTCGTGTCGTCCCGTACGTCTCGGTTGGGATATTATATTCGTCTATAGCATTATATATCCTAACCTAAGGCAGGCTAACATCTCGGATGTAGCATATTACATCATTCCTGGCGTATCGGCTCCTACTTCTCGGTGGGAACATTATATACGTCTATGACGTATCATAACCTAACCTAACACATCTAGCTAGTCGCTTTAATGTTTCACAGAATTCCGTTCGTGTCGTCCCGTTCGTCTCGGTTGGGACATTATATACGTCTATAGCGTTATATATCCTAACCTAAGGCAGGCTATCATCTCGGATGTAGTATCTTACAACATTCCTAGCGCATCGGCCTCTACTTCTCGGTGGGAACATTATAATCGTCTATAACGTAATATAACCTAACCTAACACATCTAGCCCCTCGCTGGTAATGTTTTACAGAATCCCGTTCGTGTCGTCCCGTACATCTCGGTTGGGATATTATATACGTCTATAGCGTTATATATCCTAACCTAAGGCAGGCTAACATCTCGGATGCAGTATTTTACAAAATTCCTGGCGTATCGGCCCATACTTCTCGGTGGAAACATTATATACGTCTATAACGTAATATAACCTAACCTAACACATCTAGCTAGTCGCTTTAATGTTTCACAGAATTCCGTTCGTGTCGTCCCGTTCGTCTCGGTTGGGACATTATATACGTCTACAGCGTTATATATCCTAACCTAAGCCAGGCTAACATCTCGGATGCAGTATTTTACAACATTCCTGGCGTGTCGGCCCCTACTTCTCGGTGGGAACATTATATACGTCTATAACGTAATATAACCTAACCTAACATATCTAGCTCCTCGCTGGTAATGTTTTACAAAATCCCGTTCGTGTCGTCCCGTACGTCTCGGTTGGGACATTATATACGTCGACAGCGTTATATATCCTAACCTAAGCCAGGCTAACATCTCGGATGCAGTATTTTACAACATTCCTGGCGGGTCGGCCCCTACTTCTCGGTGGGAACATTATATACGTCTATAACGTATCATAACCTAGCCTAACCCATCTAGACCCTCGCTGGTAATGTTTTACAGAATCCCGTTCCTGTCGTCCCGTACGTCTCGGTTGGGATATTATATACGTCTATAGCGTTATATATCCTAACCTAAGGCAGGCTAACATCTCGGATGTAGTATATTACATCATTCCTGGCGTATCGGCCCCTACTTCTCGGTGGGAACATTATATACGTCTATAACGTATCATAACCTAGCCTAACCCATCTAGCCCCTCGCTGGTAATGTTTTACAGAATCCCGTTCCTGTCGTCCCGTACGTCTCGGTTGGGATATTATATACGTCCATAGCGTTATATATCCTAACCTAAGGAAGGCTATCTTCTCGGATGCAGTATTTTACAACATTCCTGGCGTATCGGCCCATACTTCTCGGTGGGAACATTATATTCGTCTATAACGTAATATAACCTAACCTAACATATCTAGCTCCTCGCTGGTAATGTTTTACAGAATCCCGTTCGTGTCGTCCCGTACGTCTCGGTTGGGATATTATATACGTCTATAGCATTATATATCCTAACCTAAGGCAGGCTAACATCTCGGATGTAGTATATTACATCATTCCTGGCGTATCGACCACTACTTCTCGGTGGAAACATTATATACGTCTATAACGTAATATAACCTAACCTAACACATCCAGCTAGTCGCTTTAATGTTTCACAGAATACCGTTCATGTCGTCCCGTTCGTCTCGGTTGGGACATTATATACGTCATAGCGTTATATATCCTAACTTAAGGCAGGCTATCATCTCGGATGTAGTATTTTACAACATTCCTGGCGGGTCGGCCTCTACTTCTCGGTGGAAACATTATATACGTCTATAACGTAATATAACCTAACCTAACACATCTAGCTAGTCGCTTTAATGTTTCACAGAATTCCGTTCGTGTCGTCCCGTTCGTCTCGGTTGGGACATTATATACGTCTATAGCGTTATATATCCTAACTTAAGGCAGGCTATCATCTCGGATATAGTATTTTACAACATTCCTGGCGGGTCGGCCTCTACTTCTCGGTAGGGACATTATAATCGTCCATAACGTAATATAACCTAACCTAACACATGTAGCCCCTCGCTGGTGATGTTTTACAGAATCCCGTTCGTGTCGTCCCGTACGTCTCGGTTGGGACATTATATACGTCTATAGCGTTATATATCCTAACTTAAGGCAGGCTATCATCTCGGATGTAGTATTTTACAACGTTCCTGGCGGGTCGGCCTCTACTTCTCGGTGGGAACATTATATACGTCTATAACGTAATATAACCTAACCTAACATATCTAGCTCATCGCTGGTAATGTTTTACAAAATCCCGTTCGTGTCGTCCCGTACGTCTCAGTTGGGACGTTATGAACGTCTACAGCGATATATATCCTAACGTAAGGCAGGCTAACATCTCGGATGTAGTATTTTACAACAGTCCTGGCGTATCGGCCCCTACTTCTCGGTGGGAACATTATATACGTCTATAACGTAACATAACGTAACCTAACCCATCTAGCCCCTCGCTGGTAATGTATTACAGAATCCCGTTCCTGTTGTGCCGTACGTCTCGGTTGGGATATTATATACGTCTATAGCGTTATATATCCTAACCTAAGGAAGGCTATCTTCTCGGATGCAGTATTTTACAACATTCCTGGCGTATCGGCCCATACTTCTCGGTGGGAACATTATATTCGTCTATAACGTAATATAACCTAACCTAACATATCTAGCTCCTCGCTGGTAATGTTTTACAGAATCCCGTTCGTGTCGTCCCGTACGTCTCGGTTGGGATATTATATACGTCTATAGCATTATATATCCTAACCTAAGGCAGGCTAACATCTCGGATGTAGTATATTACATCATTCCTGGCGTATCGACCACTACTTCTCGGTGGAAACATTATATACGTCTATAACGTAATATAACCTAACCTAACACATCTAGCTAGTCGCTTTAATGTTTCACAGAATTCCGTTCGTGTCGTCCCGTTCGTCTCGGTTGGGACATTATATACGTCTATAGCGTTATATATCCTAACCTAAGGCAGGCTAACATCTCGGATGTAGTATATTACATCATTCCTGGCGTATCGGCCCCTACTTCTCGGTGGGAACATTATATACGTCTATAACGTATCATAACCTAGCCTAACCCATCTAGACCCTCGCTGGTAATGTTTTACAGAATCCCGTTCCTGTCGTCCCGTACGTCTCGGTTGGGATATTATATACGTCTATAGCGTTATATATCCTAACCTAAGGCAGGCTAACATCTCGGATGTAGTATATTACATCATTCCTGGCGTATCGGCCCCTACTTCTCGGTGGGAACATTATATACGTCTATAACGTATCATAACCTAGCCTAACCCATCTAGCCCCTCGCTGGTAATGTTTTACAGAATCCCGTTCCTGTCGTCCCGTACGTCTCGGTTGGGATATTATATACGTCCATAGCGTTATATATCCTAACCTAAGGAAGGCTATCTTCTCGGATGCAGTATTTTACAACATTCCTGGCGTATCGGCCCATACTTCTCGGTGGGAACATTATATTCGTCTATAACGTAATATAACCTAACCTAACATATCTAGCTCCTCGCTGGTAATGTTTTACAGAATCCCGTTCGTGTCGTCCCGTACGTCTCGGTTGGGATATTATATACGTCTATAGCATTATATATCCTAACCTAAGGCAGGCTAACATCTCGGATGTAGTATATTACATCATTCCTGGCGTATCGACCACTACTTCTCGGTGGAAACATTATATACGTCTATAACGTAATATAACCTAACCTAACACATCCAGCTAGTCGCTTTAATGTTTCACAGAATACCGTTCATGTCGTCCCGTTCGTCTCGGTTGGGACATTATATACGTCATAGCGTTATATATCCTAACTTAAGGCAGGCTATCATCTCGGATGTAGTATTTTACAACATTCCTGGCGGGTCGGCCTCTACTTCTCGGTGGAAACATTATATACGTCTATAACGTAATGTAACCTAACCTAACACATCTAGCTAGTCGCTTTAATGTTTCACAGAATCCCGTTCGTGTCGTCCCGTTCGTCTCGGTTGGGACATTATATACGTCTATAGCGTTATATATCCTAACTTAAGGCAGGCTATCATCTCGGATGTAGTATTTTACAAAATTCCTGGCGTATCGGCCCATACTTCTCGGTGGGAACATTATATTCGTCTATAACATAATATAACCTATCCTAACACATCTAGCCCCTCGCTGGTAATGTTTTACAGAATCCCGTTCGTGTCGTCCCGTACGTCTCGGTTGGGACATTATATACGTCTACAGCGTTATATATCCTAACCTAAGCCAGGCTAACATCTCGGATGCAGTATTTTACAACATTCCTGGCGTGTCGGCCCCTACTTCTCGGTGGGAACATTATATACGTCTATAACGTAATATAACCTAACCTAACATATCTAGCTCCTCGCTGGTAATGTTTTACAAAATCCCGTTCGTGTCGTCCCGTACGTCTCGGTTGGGATATTATATACGTCTATAGCATTATATATCCTAACCTAAGGCAGGCTAACGTCTCGGATGTAGCATATTACATCATTCCTGGCGTATCGACCACCACTTCTCGGTGGAAACATTATATACGTCTATAACGTAATATAACCTAACCTAACACATCTAGCTAGTCGCTTTAATGTTTCACAGAATTCCGTTCGTGTCGTCCCGTTCGTCTCGGTTGGGACATTATATACGTCTATAGCGTTATATATCCTAACCTAAGGCAGGCTAACATCTCGGATGTAGTATATTACATCATTCCTGGCGTATCGGCCCCTACTTCTCGGTGGGAACATTATATACGTCTATAACGTATCATAACCTAGCCTAACCCATCTAGCCCCTCGCTGGTAATGTTTTACAGAATCCCGTTCCTGTCGTCCCGTACGTCTCGGTTGGGATATTATATACGTCTATAGCGTTATATATCCTAACCTAAGGCAGGCTAACATCTCGGATGCAGTATTTTACAAAATTCCTGGCGTATCGGCCCATACTTCTCGGTGGGAACACTATATTCGTCTATAACATAATATAACCTATCCTAACACATCTAGCCCCTCGCTGGTAATGTTTTACAGAATCCCGTTCGTGTCGTCCCGTACGTCTCGGTTGGGACATTATATACGTCTACAGCGTTATATATCCTAACCTAAGCCAGGCTAACATCTCGGATGCAGTATTTTACAACATTCCTGGCGGGTCGGCCCCTACTTCTCGGTGGGAACATTATATACGTCTATAACGTAATATAACCTAACCTAACACATCTAGCTAGTCGCTTTAATGTTTCACAGAATTCCGTTCGTGTCGTCCCGTTCGTCTCGGTTGGGACATTATATACGTCTATAGCGTTATATATCCTAACCTAAGGCAGGCTAACATCTCGGATGTAGTATATTACATCATTCCTGGCGTATCGGCCCCTACTTCTCGGTGGGAACATTATATACGTCTATAACGTATCATAACCTAGCCTAACCCATCTAGACCCTCGCTGGTAATGTTTTACAGAATCCCGTTCCTGTCGTCCCGTACGTCTCGGTTGGGATATTATATACGTCTATAGCGTTATATATCCTAACCTAAGGCAGGCTAACATCTCGGATGTAGTATATTACATCATTCCTGGCGTATCGGCCCCTACTTCTCGGTGGGAACATTATATACGTCTATAACGTATCATAACCTAGCCTAACCCATCTAGCCCCTCGCTGGTAATGTTTTACAGAATCCCGTTCCTGTCGTCCCGTACGTCTCGGTTGGGATATTATATACGTCCATAGCGTTATATATCCTAACCTAAGGAAGGCTATCTTCTCGGATGCAGTATTTTACAACATTCCTGGCGTATCGGCCCATACTTCTCGGTGGGAACATTATATTCGTCTATAACGTAATATAACCTAACCTAACATATCTAGCTCCTCGCTGGTAATGTTTTACAGAATCCCGTTCGTGTCGTCCCGTACGTCTCGGTTGGGATATTATATACGTCTATAGCATTATATATCCTAACCTAAGGCAGGCTAACATCTCGGATGTAGTATATTACATCATTCCTGGCGTATCGACCACTACTTCTCGGTGGAAACATTATATACGTCTATAACGTAATATAACCTAACCTAACACATCCAGCTAGTCGCTTTAATGTTTCACAGAATACCGTTCATGTCGTCCCGTTCGTCTCGGTTGGGACATTATATACGTCATAGCGTTATATATCCTAACTTAAGGCAGGCTATCATCTCGGATGTAGTATTTTACAACATTCCTGGCGGGTCGGCCTCTACTTCTCGGTGGAAACATTATATACGTCTATAACGTAATATAACCTAACCTAACACATCTAGCTAGTCGCTTTAATGTTTCACAGAATTCCGTTCGTGTCGTCCCGTTCGTCTCGGTTGGGACATTATATACGTCTATAGCGTTATATATCCTAACTTAAGGCAGGCTATCATCTCGGATATAGTATTTTACAACATTCCTGGCGGGTCGGCCTCTACTTCTCGGTAGGAACATTATAATCGTCCATAACGTAATATAACCTAACCTAACACATGTAGCCCCTCGCTGGTGATGTTTTACAGAATCCCGTTCGTGTCGTCCCGTACGTCTCGGTTGGGACATTATATACGTCTATAGCGTTATATATCCTAACTTAAGGCAGGCTATCATCTCGGATGTAGTATTTTACAACGTTCCTGGCGGGTCGGCCTCTACTTCTCGGTGGGAACATTATATACGTCTATAACGTAATATAACCTAACCTAACATATCTAGCTCATCGCTGGTAATGTTTTACAAAATCCCGTTCGTGTCGTCCCGTACGTCTCAGTTGGGACGTTATGAACGTCTACAGCGATATATATCCTAACGTAAGGCAGGCTAACATCTCGGATGTAGTATTTTACAACAGTCCTGGCGTATCGGCCCCTACTTCTCGGTGGGAACATTATATACGTCTATAACGTAACATAACGTAACCTAACCCATCTAGCCCCTCGCTGGTAATGTATTACAGAATCCCGTTCCTGTTGTGCCGTACGTCTCGGTTGGGATATTATATACGTCTATAGCGTTATATATCCTAACCTAAGGAAGGCTATCTTCTCGGATGCAGTATTTTACAACATTCCTGGCGTATCGGCCCATACTTCTCGGTGGGAACATTATATTCGTCTATAACGTAATATAACCTAACCTAACATATCTAGCTCCTCGCTGGTAATGTTTTACAGAATCCCGTTCGTGTCGTCCCGTACGTCTCGGTTGGGATATTATATACGTCTATAGCATTATATATCCTAACCTAAGGCAGGCTAACATCTCGGATGTAGTATATTACATCATTCCTGGCGTATCGACCACTACTTCTCGGTGGAAACATTATATACGTCTATAACGTAATATAACCTAACCTAACACATCTAGCTAGTCGCTTTAATGTTTCACAGAATTCCGTTCGTGTCGTCCCGTTCGTCTCGGTTGGGACATTATATACGTCTATAGCGTTATATATCCTAACCTAAGGCAGGCTAACATCTCGGATGTAGTATATTACATCATTCCTGGCGTATCGGCCCCTACTTCTCGGTGGGAACATTATATACGTCTATAACGTATCATAACCTAGCCTAACCCATCTAGACCCTCGCTGGTAATGTTTTACAGAATCCCGTTCCTGTCGTCCCGTACGTCTCGGTTGGGATATTATATACGTCTATAGCGTTATATATCCTAACCTAAGGCAGGCTAACATCTCGGATGTAGTATATTACATCATTCCTGGCGTATCGGCCCCTACTTCTCGGTGGGAACATTATATACGTCTATAACGTATCATAACCTAGCCTAACCCATCTAGCCCCTCGCTGGTAATGTTTTACAGAATCCCGTTCCTGTCGTCCCGTACGTCTCGGTTGGGATATTATATACGTCCATAGCGTTATATATCCTAACCTAAGGAAGGCTATCTTCTCGGATGCAGTATTTTACAACATTCCTGGCGTATCGGCCCATACTTCTCGGTGGGAACATTATATTCGTCTATAACGTAATATAACCTAACCTAACATATCTAGCTCCTCGCTGGTAATGTTTTACAGAATCCCGTTCGTGTCGTCCCGTACGTCTCGGTTGGGATATTATATACGTCTATAGCATTATATATCCTAACCTAAGGCAGGCTAACATCTCGGATGTAGTATATTACATCATTCCTGGCGTATCGACCACTACTTCTCGGTGGAAACATTATATACGTCTATAACGTAATATAACCTAACCTAACACATCCAGCTAGTCGCTTTAATGTTTCACAGAATACCGTTCATGTCGTCCCGTTCGTCTCGGTTGGGACATTATATACGTCATAGCGTTATATATCCTAACTTAAGGCAGGCTATCATCTCGGATGTAGTATTTTACAACATTCCTGGCGGGTCGGCCTCTACTTCTCGGTGGAAACATTATATACGTCTATAACGTAATATAACCTAACCTAACACATCTAGCTAGTCGCTTTAATGTTTCACAGAATTCCGTTCGTGTCGTCCCGTTCGTCTCGGTTGGGACATTATATACGTCTATAGCGTTATATATCCTAACTTAAGGCAGGCTATCATCTCGGATATAGTATTTTACAACATTCCTGGCGGGTCGGCCTCTACTTCTCGGTAGGAACATTATAATCGTCCATAACGTAATATAACCTAACCTAACACATGTAGCCCCTCGCTGGTGATGTTTTACAGAATCCCGTTCGTGTCGTCCCGTACGTCTCGGTTGGGACATTATATACGTCTATAGCGTTATATATCCTAACTTAAGGCAGGCTATCATCTCGGATGTAGTATTTTACAACGTTCCTGGCGGGTCGGCCTCTACTTCTCGGTGGGAACATTATATACGTCTATAACGTAATATAACCTAACCTAACATATCTAGCTCATCGCTGGTAATGTTTTACAAAATCCCGTTCGTGTCGTCCCGTACGTCTCAGTTGGGACGTTATGAACGTCTACAGCGATATATATCCTAACGTAAGGCAGGCTAACATCTCGGATGTAGTATTTTACAACAGTCCTGGCGTATCGGCCCCTACTTCTCGGTGGGAACATTATATACGTCTATAACGTAACATAACGTAACCTAACCCATCTAGCCCCTCGCTGGTAATGTATTACAGAATCCCGTTCCTGTTGTGCCGTACGTCTCGGTTGGGATATTATATACGTCTATAGCGTTATATATCCTAACCTAAGGAAGGCTATCTTCTCGGATGCAGTATTTTACAACATTCCTGGCGTATCGGCCCATACTTCTCGGTGGGAACATTATATTCGTCTATAACGTAATATAACCTAACCTAACATATCTAGCTCCTCGCTGGTAATGTTTTACAGAATCCCGTTCGTGTCGTCCCGTACGTCTCGGTTGGGATATTATATACGTCTATAGCATTATATATCCTAACCTAAGGCAGGCTAACATCTCGGATGTAGTATATTACATCATTCCTGGCGTATCGACCACTACTTCTCGGTGGAAACATTATATACGTCTATAACGTAATATAACCTAACCTAACACATCTAGCTAGTCGCTTTAATGTTTCACAGAATCCCGTTCGTGTCGTCCCGTTCGTCTCGGTTGGGACATTATATACGTCTATAGCGTTATATATCCTAACTTAAGGCAGGCTATCATTTCGGATGTAGTATTTTACAAAATTCCTGGCGTATCGGCCCATACTTCTCGGTGGGAACATTATATACGTCTATAACGTAATATAACCTAACCTAACATATCTAGCTCCTCGCTGGTAATGTTTTACAAAATCCCGTTCGTGTCGTCCCGTACGTCTCGGTTGGGATATTATATACGTCTATAGCATTATATATCCTAACCTAAGGCAGGCTAACGTCTCGGATGTAGCATATTACATCATTCCTGGCGTATCGACCACTACTTCTCGGCGGAAACATTATATACGTCTATAACGTAATATAACCTAACCTAACACATCTAGCTAGTCGCTTTAATGTTTCACAGAATTCCGTTCGTGTCGTCCCGTTCGTCTCGGTTGGGACATTATATACGTCTACAGCGTTATATATCCTAACCTAAGCCAGGCTAACATCTCGGATGCAGTATTTTACAACATTCCTGGCGTGTCGGCCCCTACTTCTCGGTGGGAACATTATATACGTCTATAACGTAATATAACCTAACCTAACATATCTAGCTCCTCGCTGGTAATGTTTTACAAAATCCCGTTCGTGTCGTCCCGTACGTCTCGGTTGGGATATTATATACGTCTATAGCATTATATATCCTAACCTAAGGCAGGCTAACGTCTCGGATGTAGCATATTACATCATTCCTGGCGTATCGACCACTACTTCTCGGTGGAAACATTATATACGTCTATAACGTAATATAACCTAACCTAACACATCTAGCTAGTCGCTTTAATGTTTCACAGAATTCCGTTCGTGTCGTCCCGTTCGTCTCGGTTGGGACATTATATACGTCTATAGCGTTATATATCCTAACCTAAGGCAGGCTAACATCTCGGATGTAGTATATTACATCATTCCTGGCGTATCGGCCCCTACTTCTCGGTGGGAACATTATATACGTCTATAACGTATCATAACCTAGCCTAACCCATCTAGCCCCTCGCTGGTAATGTTTTACAGAATCCCGTTCCTGTCGTCCCGTACGTCTCGGTTGGGATATTATATACGTCTATAGCGTTATATATCCTAACCTAAGGCAGGCTAACATCTCGGATGTAGTATATTACATCATTCCTGGCGTATCGGCCCCTACTTCTCGGTGGGAACATTATATACGTCTATAACGTATCATAACCTAGCCTAACCCATCTAGCCCCTCGCTGGTAATGTTTTACAGAATCCCGTTCCTGTCGTCCCGTACGTCTCGGTTGGGATATTATATACGTCTATAGCGTTATATATCCTAACCTAAGGAAGGCTATCTTCTCGGATGCAGTATTTTACAACATTCCTGGCGTATCGGCCCATACTTCTCGGTGGGAACATTATATTCGTCTATAACGTAATATAACCTAACCTAACATATCTAGCTCCTCGCTGGTAATGTTTTACAGAATCCCGTTCGTGTCGTCCCGTACGTCTCGGTTGGGATATTATATACGTCTATAGCATTATATATCCTAACCTAAGGCAGGCTAACATCTCGGATGTAGTATATTACATCATTCCTGGCGTATCGACCACTACTTCTCGGTGGAAACATTATATACGTCTATAACGTAATATAACCTAACCTAACACATCCAGCTAGTCGCTTTAATGTTTCACAGAATACCGTTCATGTCGTCCCGTTCGTCTCGGTTGGGACATTATATACGTCATAGCGTTATATATCCTAACTTAAGGCAGGCTATCATCTCGGATGTAGTATTTTACATCATTCCTGGCGTATCGACCTCTACTTCTCGGTGGAAACATTATATACGTCTATAACGTAATATAACCTAACCTAACACATCTAGCTAGTCGCTTTAATGTTTCACAGAATTCCGTTCGTGTCGTCCCGTTCGTCTCGGTTGGGACATTATATACGTCTACAGCGTTATATATCCTAACCTAAGCCAGGCTAACATCTCGGATGCAGTATTTTACAACATTCCTGGCGTGTCGGCCCCTACTTCTCGGTGGGAACATTATATACGTCTATAACGTAATATAACCTAACCTAACATATCTAGCTCCTCGCTGGTAATGTTTTACAAAATCCCGTTCGTGTCGTCCCGTACGTCTCGGTTGGGATATTATATACGTCTATAGCATTATATATCCTAACCTAAGGCAGGCTAACGTCTCGGATGTAGCATATTACATCATTCCTGGCGTATCGACCACTACTTCTCGGTGGAAACATTATATACGTCTATAACGTAATATAACCTAACCTAACACATCTAGCTAGTCGCTTTAATGTTTCACAGAATTCCGTTCGTGTCGTCCCGTTCGTCTCGGTTGGGACATTATATACGTCTATAGCGTTATATATCCTAACCTAAGGCAGGCTAACATCTCGGATGTAGTATATTACATCATTCCTGGCGTATCGGCCCCTACTTCTCGGTGGGAACATTATATACGTCTATAACGTATCATAACCTAGCCTAACCCATCTAGCCCCTCGCTGGTAATGTTTTACAGAATCCCGTTCCTGTCGTCCCGTACGTCTCGGTTGGGATATTATAAACGTCTATAGCGTTATATATCCTAACCTAAGGCAGGCTAACATCTCGGATGCAGTATTTTACAAAATTCCTGGCGTATCGGCCCATACTTCTCGGTGGGAACACTATATTCGTCTATAACATAATATAACCTATCCTAACACATCTAGCCCCTCGCTGGTAATGTTTTACAGAATCCCGTTCGTGTCGTCCCGTACGTCTCGGTTGGGACATTATATACGTCTACAGCGTTATATATCCTAACCTAAGCCAGGCTAACATCTCGGATGCAGTATTTTACAACATTCCTGGCGGGTCGGCCCCTACTTCTCGGTGGGAACATTATATACGTCTATAACGTAATATAACCTAACCTAACATATCTAGCTCCTCGCTGGTAATGTTTTACAAAATCCCGTTCGTGTCGTCCCGTACGTCTCGGTTGGGATACTATATACGTCTATAGCATTATATATCCTAACCTAAGGCAGGCTAACATCTCGGATGTAGCATATTACATCATTCCTGGCGTATCGACCACTACTTCTCGGTGGAAACATTATATGCGTCTATCAAGTAATATAACCTAACCTAACACATCTAGCTAGTCGCTTTAATGTTTCACAGAATTCCGTTCGTGTCGTCCCGTTCGTCTCGGTTGGGACATTATATACGTCTATAGCGTTATATATCCTAACCTAAGGCAGGCTAACATCTCGGATGTAGTATATTACATCATTCCTGGCGTATCGGCCCCTACTTCTCGGTGGGAACATTATATACGTCTATAACGTATCATAACCTAGCCTAACCCATCTAGCCCCTCGCTGGTAATGTTTTACAGAATCCCGTTCCTGTCGTCCCGTACGTCTCGGTTGGGATATTATATACGTCTATAGCGTTATATATCCTAACCTAAGGCAGGCTAACATCTCGGATGTAGTATATTACATCATTCCTGGCGTATCGGCCCCTACTTCTCGGTGGGAACATTATATACGTCTATAACGTATCATAACCTAGCCTAACCCATCTAGCCCCTCGCTGGTAATGTTTTACAGAATCCCGTTCCTGTCGTCCCGTACGTCTCGGTTGGGATATTATATACGTCTATAGCGTTATATATCCTAACCTAAGGAAGGCTATCTTCTCGGATGCAGTATTTTACAACATTCCTGGCGTATCGGCCCATACTTCTCGGTGGGAACATTATATTCGTCTATAACGTAATATAACCTAACCTAACATATCTAGCTCCTCGCTGGTAATGTTTTACAGAATCCCGTTCGTGTCGTCCCGTACGTCTCGGTTGGGATATTATATACGTCTATAGCATTATATATCCTAACCTAAGGCAGGCTAACATCTCGGATGTAGTATATTACATCATTCCTGGCGTATCGACCACTACTTCTCGGTGGAGACATTATATACGTCTATAACGTAATATAACCTAACCTAACACATCCAGCTAGTCGCTTTAATGTTTCACAGAATACCGTTCATGTCGTCCCGTTCGTCTCGGTTGGGACATTATATACGTCATAGCGTTATATATCCTAACTTAAGGCAGGCTATCATCTCGGATGTAGTATTTTACAACATTCCTGGCGGGTCGGCCTCTACTTCTCGGTGGAAACATTATATACGTCTATAACGTAATATAACCTAACCTAACACATCTAGCTAGTCGCTTTAATGTTTCACAGAATTCCGTTCGTGTCGTCCCGTTCGTCTCGGTTGGGACATTATATACGTCTATAGCGTTATATATCCTAACTTAAGGCAGGCTATCATCTCGGATATAGTATTTTACAACATTCCTGGCGGGTCGGCCTCTACTTCTCGGTAGGAACATTATAATCGTCCATAACGTAATATAACCTAACCTAACATATCTAGCTCATCGCTGGTAATGTTTTACAAAATCCCGTTCGTGTCGTCCCGTACGTCTCGGTTGGGACGTTATGAACGTCTACAGCGATATATATCCTAACGTAAGGCAGGCTAACATCTCGGATGTAGTATTTTACAACAGTCCTGGCGTATCGGCCCCTACTTCTCGGTGGGAACATTATATACGTCTATAACGTAACATAACGTAACCTAACCCATCTAGCCCCTCGCTGGTAATGTATTACAGAATCCCGTTCCTGTTGTGCCGTACGTCTCGGTTGGGATATTATATACGTCTATAGCGTTATATATCCTAACCTAAGGCAGGCTATCATCTCGGATGTAGTATATTACATCATTCCTAGCGTATCGGCCCCTACTTCTCGGTGGGAACATTATATACGTCTATAACGTATCATAACCTAGCCTAACCCATCTAGCCCCTCGCTGGTAATGTTTTACAGAATCCCGTTCCTGTCGTCCCGTACGTCTCGGTTGGGATATTATATACGTCTATAGCGTTATATATCCTAACCTAAGGAAGGCTATCTTCTCGGATGCAGTATTTTACAACATTCCTGGCGTATCGGCCCATACTTCTCGGTGGGAACATTATATTCGTCTATAACGTAATATAACCTAACCTAACATATCTAGCTCCTCGCTGGTAATGTTTTACAGAATCCCGTTCGTGTCGTCCCGTACGTCTCGGTTGGGATATTATATACGTCTATAGCATTATATATCCTAACCTAAGGCAGGCTAACATCTCGGATGTAGTATATTACATCATTCCTGGCGTATCGACCACTACTTCTCGGTGGAAACATTATATACGTCTATAACGTAATATAACCTAACCTAACACATCTAGCTAGTCGCTTTAATGTTTCACAGAATCCCGTTCGTGTCGTCCCGTTCGTCTCGGTTGGGACATTATATACGTCTATAGCGTTATATATCCTAACTTAAGGCAGGCTATCATCTCGGATGTAGTATTTTACGAAATTCCTGGCGTATCGGCCCATACTTCTCGGTGGGAACATTATATTCGTCTATAACATAATATAACCTATCCTAACACATCTAGCCCCTCACTGGTAATGTTTTACAGAATCCCGTTCGTGTCGTCCCGTACGTCTCGGTTGGGACATTATAGACGTCTACAGCGTTATATATCCTAACCTAAGCCAGGCTAACATCTCGGATGCAGTATTTTGCAACATTCCTGGCGTGTCGGCCCCTACATCTCGGTGGGAATATTATATACGTCTATAACGTAATATAACCTAACCTAACACATCTAGCTAGTCGCTTTAATGTTTCACAGAATCCCGTTCGTGTCGTCCCGTTCGTCTCGGTTGGGACATTATATACGTCTATAGCGTTATATATCCTAACTTAAGGCAGGCTATCATTTCGGATGTAGTATTTTACAAAATTCCTGGCGTATCGGCCCATACTTCTCGGTGGGAACATTATATACGTCTATAACGTAATATAACCTAACCTAACATATCTAGCTCCTCGCTGGTAATGTTTTACAAAATCCCGTTCGTGTCGTCCCGTACGTCTCGGTTGGGATATTATATACGTCTATAGCATTATATATCCTAACCTAAGGCAGGCTAACGTCTCGGATGTAGCATATTACATCATTCCTGGCGTATCGATCTCTACTTCTCGGTGGAAACATTATATACGTCTATAACGTAATATAACCTAACCTAACACATCTAGCTAGTCGCTTTAATGTTTCACAGAATTCCGTTCGTGTCGTCCCGTTCGTCTCGGTTGGGACATTATATACGTCTACAGCGTTATATATCCTAACCTAAGCCAGGCTAACATCTCGGATGCAGTATTTTACAACATTCCTGGCGTGTCGGCCCCTACTTCTCGGTGGGAACATTATATACGTCTATAACGTAATATAACCTAACCTAACATATCTAGCTCCTCGCTGGTAATGTTTTACAAAATCCCGTTCGTGTCGTCCCGTACGTCTCGGTTGGGATATTATATACGTCTATAGCATTATATATCCTAACCTAAGGCAGGCTAACGTCTCGGATGTAGCATATTACATCATTCCTGGCGTATCGACCACTACTTCTCGGTGGAAACATTATATACGTCTATAACGTAATATAACCTAACCTAACACATCTAGCTAGTCGCTTTAATGTTTCACAGAATTCCGTTCGTGTCGTCCCGTTCGTCTCGGTTGGGACATTATATACGTCTATAGCGTTATATATCCTAACCTAAGGCAGGCTAACATCTCGGATGTAGTATATTACATCATTCCTGGCGTATCGGCCCCTACTTCTCGGTGGGAACATTATATACGTCTATAACGTATCATAACCTAGCCTAACCCATCTAGCCCCTCGCTGGTAATGTTTTACAGAATCCCGTTCCTGTCGTCCCGTACGTCTCGGTTGGGATATTATAAACGTCTATAGCGTTATATATCCTAACCTAAGGCAGGCTAACATCTCGGATGCAGTATTTTACAAAATTCCTGGCGTATCGGCCCATACTTCTCGGTGGGAACACTATATTCGTCTATAACATAATATAACCTATCCTAACACATCTAGCCCCTCGCTGGTAATGTTTTACAGAATCCCGTTCGTGTCGTCCCGTACGTCTCGGTTGGGACATTATATACGTCTACAGCGTTATATATCCTAACCTAAGCCAGGCTAACATCTCGGATGCAGTATTTTACAACATTCCTGGCGGGTCGGCCCCTACTTCTCGGTGGGAACATTATATACGTCTATAACGTAATATAACCTAACCTAACATATCTAGCTCCTCGCTGGTAATGTTTTACAAAATCCCGTTCGTGTCGTCCCGTACGTCTCGGTTGGGATACTATATACGTCTATAGCATTATATATCCTAACCTAAGGCAGGCTAACATCTCGGATGTAGCATATTACATCATTCCTGGCGTATCGACCACTACTTCTCGGTGGAAACATTATATGCGTCTATAAAGTAATATAACCTAACCTAACACATCTAGCTAGTCGCTTTAATGTTTCACAGAATTCCGTTCGTGTCGTCCCGTTCGTCTCGGTTGGGACATTATATACGTCTATAGCGTTATATATCCTAACCTAAGGCAGGCTAACATCTCGGATGTAGTATATTACATCATTCCTGGCGTATCGGCCCCTACTTCTCGGTGGGAACATTATATACGTCTATAACGTATCATAACCTAGCCTAACCCATCTAGCCCCTCGCTGGTAATGTTTTACAGAATCCCGTTCCTGTCGTCCCGTACGTCTCGGTTGGGATATTATATACGTCTATAGCGTTATATATCCTAACCTAAGGCAGGCTAACATCTCGGATGTAGTATATTACATCATTCCTGGCGTATCGGCCCCTACTTCTCGGTGGGAACATTATATACGTCTATAACGTATCATAACCTAGCCTAACCCATCTAGCCCCTCGCTGGTAATGTTTTACAGAATCCCGTTCCTGTCGTCCCGTACGTCTCGGTTGGGATATTATATACGTCTATAGCGTTATATATCCTAACCTAAGGAAGGCTATCTTCTCGGATGCAGTATTTTACAACATTCCTGGCGTATCGGCCCATACTTCTCGGTGGGAACATTATATTCGTCTATAACGTAATATAACCTAACCTAACATATCTAGCTCCTCGCTGGTAATGTTTTACAGAATCCCGTTCGTGTCGTCCCGTACGTCTCGGTTGGGATATTATATACGTCTATAGCATTATATATCCTAACCTAAGGCAGGCTAACATCTCGGATGTAGTATATTACATCATTCCTGGCGTATCGACCACTACTTCTCGGTGGAAACATTATATACGTCTATAACGTAATATAACCTAACCTAACACATCCAGCTAGTCGCTTTAATGTTTCACAGAATACCGTTCATGTCGTCCCGTTCGTCTCGGTTGGGACATTATATACGTCATAGCGTTATATATCCTAACTTAAGGCAGGCTATCATCTCGGATGTAGTATTTTACATCATTCCTGGCGTATCGACCTCTACTTCTCGGTGGAAACATTATATACGTCTATAACGTAATATAACCTAACCTAACACATCTAGCTAGTCGCTTTAATGTTTCACAGAATTCCGTTCGTGTCGTCCCGTTCGTCCCGGTTGGGACATTATATACGTCTACAGCGTTATATATCCTAACCTAAGCCAGGCTAACATCTCGGATGCAGTATTTTACAACATTCCTGGCGTGTCGGCCCCTACTTCTCGGTGGGAACATTATATACGTCTATAACGTAATATAACCTAACCTAACATATCTAGCTCCTCGCTGGTAATGTTTTACAAAATCCCGTTCGTGTCGTCCCGTACGTCTCGGTTGGGATATTATATACGTCTATAGCATTATATATCCTAACCTAAGGCAGGCTAACGTCTCGGATGTAGCATATTACATCATTCCTGGCGTATCGACCACTACTTCTCGGTGGAAACATTATATACGTCTATAACGTAATATAACCTAACCTAACACATCTAGCTAGTCGCTTTAATGTTTCACAGAATTCCGTTCGTGTCGTCCCGTTCGTCTCGGTTGGGACATTATATACGTCTATAGCGTTATATATCCTAACCTAAGGCAGGCTAACATCTCGGATGTAGTATATTACATCATTCCTGGCGTATCGGCCCCTACTTCTCGGTGGGAACATTATATACGTCTATAACGTATCATAACCTAGCCTAACCCATCTAGCCCCTCGCTGGTAATGTTTTACAGAATCCCGTTCCTGTCGTCCCGTACGTCTCGGTTGGGATATTATAAACGTCTATAGCGTTATATATCCTAACCTAAGGCAGGCTAACATCTCGGATGCAGTATTTTACAAAATTCCTGGCGTATCGGCCCATACTTCTCGGTGGGAACACTATATTCGTCTATAACATAATATAACCTATCCTAACACATCTAGCCCCTCGCTGGTAATGTTTTACAGAATCCCGTTCGTGTCGTCCCGTACGTCTCGGTTGGGACATTATATACGTCTACAGCGTTATATATCCTAACCTAAGCCAGGCTAACATCTCGGATGCAGTATTTTACAACATTCCTGGCGGGTCGGCCCCTACTTCTCGGTGGGAACATTATATACGTCTATAACGTAATATAACCTAACCTAACATATCTAGCTCCTCGCTGGTAATGTTTTACAAAATCCCGTTCGTGTCGTCCCGTACGTCTCGGTTGGGATACTATATACGTCTATAGCATTATATATCCTAACCTAAGGCAGGCTAACATCTCGGATGTAGCATATTACATCATTCCTGGCGTATCGACCACTACTTCTCGGTGGAAACATTATATGCGTCTATAAAGTAATATAACCTAACCTAACACATCTAGCTAGTCGCTTTAATGTTTCACAGAATTCCGTTCGTGTCGTCCCGTTCGTCTCGGTTGGGACATTATATACGTCTATAGCGTTATATATCCTAACCTAAGGCAGGCTAACATCTCGGATGTAGTATATTACATCATTCCTGGCGTATCGGCCCCTACTTCTCGGTGGGAACATTATATACGTCTATAACGTATCATAACCTAGCCTAACCCATCTAGCCCCTCGCTGGTAATGTTTTACAGAATCCCGTTCCTGTCGTCCCGTACGTCTCGGTTGGGATATTATATACGTCTATAGCGTTATATATCCTAACCTAAGGCAGGCTAACATCTCGGATGTAGTATATTACATCATTCCTGGCGTATCGGCCCCTACTTCTCGGTGGGAACATTATATACGTCTATAACGTATCATAACCTAGCCTAACCCATCTAGCCCCTCGCTGGTAATGTTTTACAGAATCCCGTTCCTGTCGTCCCGTACGTCTCGGTTGGGATATTATATACGTCTATAGCGTTATATATCCTAACCTAAGGAAGGCTATCTTCTCGGATGCAGTATTTTACAACATTCCTGGCGTATCGGCCCATACTTCTCGGTGGGAACATTATATTCGTCTATAACGTAATATAACCTAACCTAACATATCTAGCTCCTCGCTGGTAATGTTTTACAGAATCCCGTTCGTGTCGTCCCGTACGTCTCGGTTGGGATATTATATACGTCTATAGCATTATATATCCTAACCTAAGGCAGGCTAACATCTCGGATGTAGTATATTACATCATTCCTGGCGTATCGACCACTACTTCTCGGTGGAGACATTATATACGTCTATAACGTAATATAACCTAACCTAACACATCCAGCTAGTCGCTTTAATGTTTCACAGAATACCGTTCATGTCGTCCCGTTCGTCTCGGTTGGGACATTATATACGTCATAGCGTTATATATCCTAACTTAAGGCAGGCTATCATCTCGGATGTAGTATTTTACAACATTCCTGGCGGGTCGGCCTCTACTTCTCGGTGGAAACATTATATACGTCTATAACGTAATATAACCTAACCTAACACATCTAGCTAGTCGCTTTAATGTTTCACAGAATTCCGTTCGTGTCGTCCCGTTCGTCTCGGTTGGGACATTATATACGTCTATAGCGTTATATATCCTAACTTAAGGCAGGCTATCATCTCGGATATAGTATTTTACAACATTCCTGGCGGGTCGGCCTCTACTTCTCGGTAGGAACATTATAATCGTCCATAACGTAATATAACCTAACCTAACACATGTACCCCTCGCTGGTGATGTTTTACAGAATCCCGTTCGTGTCGTCCCGTACGTCTCGGTTGGGACATTATATACGTCTATAGCGTTATATATCCTAACTTAAGGCAGGCTATCATCTCGGATGTAGTATTTTACAACGTTCCTGGCGGGTCGGCCTCTACTTCTCGGTGGGAACATTATATACGTCTATAACGTAATATAACCTAACCTAACATATCTAGCTCATCGCTGGTAATGTTTTACAAAATCCCGTTCGTGTCGTCCCGTACGTCTCGGTTGGGACGTTATGAACGTCTACAGCGATATATATCCTAACGTAAGGCAGGCTAACATCTCGGATGTAGTATTTTACAACAGTCCTGGCGTATCGGCCCCTACTTCTCGGTGGGAACATTATATACGTCTATAACGTAACATAACGTAACCTAACCCATCTAGCCCCTCGCTGGTAATGTATTACAGAATCCCGTTCCTGTTGTGCCGTACGTCTCGGTTGGGATATTATATACGTCTATAGCGTTATATATCCTAACCTAAGGCAGGCTATCATCTCGGATGTAGTATATTACATCATTCCTAGCGTATCGGCCCCTACTTCTCGGTGGGAACATTATATACGTCTATAACGTATCATAACCTAGCCTAACCCATCTAGCCCCTCGCTGGTAATGTTTTACAGAATCCCGTTCCTGTCGTCCCGTACGTCTCGGTTGGGATATTATATACGTCTATAGCGTTATATATCCTAACCTAAGGAAGGCTATCTTCTCGGATGCAGTATTTTACAACATTCCTGGCGTATCGGCCCATACTTCTCGGTGGGAACATTATATTCGTCTATAACGTAATATAACCTAACCTAACATATCTAGCTCCTCGCTGGTAATGTTTTACAGAATCCCGTTCGTGTCGTCCCGTACGTCTCGGTTGGGATATTATATACGTCTATAGCATTATATATCCTAACCTAAGGCAGGCTAACATCTCGGATGTAGTATATTACATCATTCCTGGCGTATCGACCACTACTTCTCGGTGGAAACATTATATACGTCTATAACGTAATATAACCTAACCTAACACATCTAGCTAGTCGCTTTAATGTTTCACAGAATCCCGTTCGTGTCGTCCCGTTCGTCTCGGTTGGGACATTATATACGTCTATAGCGTTATATATCCTAACTTAAGGCAGGCTATCATCTCGGATGTAGTATTTTACGAAATTCCTGGCGTATCGGCCCATACTTCTCGGTGGGAACATTATATTCGTCTATAACATAATATAACCTATCCTAACACATCTAGCCCCTCACTGGTAATGTTTTACAGAATCCCGTTCGTGTCGTCCCGTACGTCTCGGTTGGGACATTATAGACGTCTACAGCGTTATATATCCTATCCTAAGCCAGGCTAACATCTCGGATGCAGTATTTTTCAACATTCCTGGCGTGTCGGCCCCTACATCTCGGTGGGAATATTATATACGTCTATAACGTAATATAACCTAACCTAACACATCTAGCTAGTCGCTTTAATGTTTCACAGAATTCCGTTCGTGTCGTCCCGTTCGTCTCGGTTGGGACATTATATACGTCTATAGCTTTATATATCCTAACCTAAGCCAGGCTATCATCTCGGATGTAGTATTTTACAACGTTCCTGGCGGGTCGGCCTCTACTTCTCGGTGGGAACATTATAATCGTCTATAACGTAATATAACCTAACCTAACACATCTAGCCCCTCGCTGGTAATGTTTTACAGAATCCCGTTCGTGTCGTCCCGTACGTCTCGGTTGGGATATTATATACGTCTATAGCGTTATATATCCTAACCTAAGGCAGGCTAACATCTCGGATGCAGTATTTTACAAAATTCCTGGCGTATCGGCCCATACTTCTCGGTGGGAACATTATATTCGTCTATAACATAATATAACCTATCCTAACTCATCTAGACCCTCGCTGGTAATGTTTTACAGAATCCCGTTCGTGTCGTCCCGTACGTCTCGGTTGGGACATTATATACGTCTACAGCGTTATATATCCTAACCTAAGCCAGGCTAACATCTCGGATGCAGTATTTTACAACATTCCTGGCGGGTCGGCCCCTACTTCTCGGTGGGAACATTATATACGTCTATAACGTAATATAACCTAACCTAACATATCTAGCTCCTCGCTGGTAATGTTTTACAAAATCCCGTTCGTGTCGTCCCGTACCTCTCGGTTGGGATATTATATACGTCTATAGCATTATATATCCTAACCTAAGGCAGGCTAACGTCTCGGATGTAGCATATTACATCATTCCTGGCGTATCGGCCCCTACTTCTCGGTGGGAACATTATATACGTCTATAACGTAACATAACGTAACCTAACCCATCTAGCCCCTCGCTGGTAATGTATTACAGAATCCCGTTCCTGTTGTGCCGTACGTCTCGGTTGGGATATTATATACGTCTATAGCGTTATATATCCTAACCTAAGGAAGGCTATCTTCTCGGATGCAGTATTTTACAACATTCCTGGCGTATCGGCCCATACTTCTCGGTGGGAACATTATATTCGTCTATAACGTAATATAACCTATCCTAACCCATCTAGCCCCTCGCTGGTAATGTTTTACAGAATCCCGTTCCTGTCGTCCCGTACGTCTCGGTTGGGATATTATATACGTCTATAGCGTTATATATCCTAACCTAAGGCAGGCTATCATCTCGGATGTAGTATTTTACAACGTTCCTGGCGGGTCGGCCTCTACTTCTCGGTGGGAACATTATATACGTCTATAACGTAATATAACCTAACCTAACATATCTAGCTCATCGCTGGTAATGTTTTACAAAATCCCGTTCGTGTCGTCCCGTACGTCTCGGTTGGAATATTATATACGTCTATAGCATTATATATCCTAACCTAAGGCAGGCTAACATCTCGGATGTAGTATATTACATCATTCCTGGCGTATCGACCACTACTTCTCGGTGGAAACATTATATACGTCTATAACGTAATATAACCTAACCTAACACATCTAGCTAGTCGCTTTAATGTTTCACAGAATCCCGTTCGTGTCGTCCCGTTCGTCTCGGTTGGGACATTATATACGTCTATAGCGTTATATATCCTAACTTAAGGCAGGCTATCATTTCGGATGTAGTATTTTACAAAATTCCTGGCGTATCGGCCCATACTTCTCGGTGGGAACATTATATACGTCTATAACGTAATATAACCTAACCTAACATATCTAGCTCCTCGCTGGTAATGTTTTACAAAATCCCGTTCGTGTCGTCCCGTACGTCTCGGTTGGGATATTATATACGTCTATAGCATTATATATCCTAACCTAAGGCAGGCTAACGTCTCGGATGTAGCATATTACATCATTCCTGGCGTATCGACCACTACTTCTCGGTGGAAACATTATATACGTCTATAACGTAATATAACCTAACCTAACACATCTAGCTAGTCGCTTTAATGTTTCACAGAATTCCGTTCGTGTCGTCCCGTTCGTCTCGGTTGGGACATTATATACGTCTACAGCGTTATATATCCTAACCTAAGCCAGGCTAACATCTCGGATGCAGTATTTTACAACATTCCTGGCGTGTCGGCCCCTACTTCTCGGTGGGAACATTATATACGTCTATAACGTAATATAACCTAACCTAACATATCTAGCTCCTCGCTGGTAATGTTTTACAAAATCCCGTTCGTGTCGTCCCGTACGTCTCGGTTGGGATATTATATACGTCTATAGCATTATATATCCTAACCTAAGGCAGGCTAACGTCTCGGATGTAGCATATTACATCATTCCTGGCGTATCGACCACTACTTCTCGGTGGAAACATTATATACGTCTATAACGTAATATAACCTAACCTAACACATCTAGCTAGTCGCTTTAATGTTTCACAGAATTCCGTTCGTGTCGTCCCGTTCGTCTCGGTTGGGACATTATATACGTCTATAGCGTTATATATCCTAACCTAAGGCAGGCTAACATCTCGGATGTAGTATATTACATCATTCCTGGCGTATCGGCCCCTACTTCTCGGTGGGAACATTATATACGTCTATAACGTAATATAACCTAACCTAACATATCTAGCTCCTCGCTGGTAATGTTTTACAAAATCCCGTTCGTGTCGTCCCGTACGTCTCGGTTGGGATACTATATACGTCTATAGCATTATATATCCTAACCTAAGGCAGGCTAACATCTCGGATGTAGCATATTACATCATTCCTGGCGTATCGACCACTACTTCTCGGTGGAAACATTATATACGTCTATAAAGTAACATAACGTAACCTAACCCATCTAGCCCCTCGCTGGTAATGTATTACAGAATCCCGTTCCTGTTGTGCCGTACGTCTCGGTTGGGATATTATATACGTCTATAGCGTTATATATCCTAACCTAAGGAAGGTTATCTTCTCGAATGCAGTATTTTACAACATTCCTGGCGTATCGGCCCATACTTCTCGGTGGGAACATTATATTCGTCTATAACGTAATATAACCTATCCTAACCCATCTAGCCCCTCGCTGGTAATGTTTTACAGAATCCCGTTCCTGTCGTCCCGTACGTCTCGGTTGGGATATTATATACGTCTATAGCGTTATATATCCTAACCTAAGGCAGGCTATCATCTCGGATGTAGTATTTTACAACGTTCCTGGCGGGTCGGCCTCTACTTCTCGGTGGGAACATTATATACGTCTATAACGTAATATAACCTAACCTAACATATCTAGCTCATCGCTGGTAATGTTTTACAAAATCCCGTTCGTGTCGTCCCGTACGTCTCGGTTGGAATATTATATACGTCTATAGCATTATATATCCTAACCTAAGGCAGGCTAACATCTCGGATGTAGTATATTACATCATTCCTGGCGTATCGACCACTACTTCTCGGTGGAAACATTATATACGTCTATAACGTAATATAACCTAACCTAACACATCTAGCTAGTCGCTTTAATGTTTCACAGAATCCCGTTCGTGTCGTCCCGTTCGTCTCGGTTGGGACATTATATACGTCTATAGCGTTATATATCCTAACTTAAGGCAGGCTATCATTTCGGATGTAGTATTTTACAAAATTCCTGGCGTATCGGCCCATACTTCTCGGTGGGAACATTATATACGTCTATAACGTAATATAACCTAACCTAACATATCTAGCTCCTCGCTGGTAATGTTTTACAAAATCCCGTTCGTGTCGTCCCGTACGTCTCGGTTGGGATATTATATACGTCTATAGCATTATATATCCTAACCTAAGGCAGGCTAACGTCTCGGATGTAGCATATTACATCATTCCTGGCGTATCGACCACTACTTCTCGGTGGAAACATTATATACGTCTATAACGTAATATAACCTAACCTAACACATCTAGCTAGTCGCTTTAATGTTTCACAGAATTCCGTTCGTGTCGTCCCGTTCGTCTCGGTTGGGACATTATATACGTCTACAGCGTTATATATCCTAACCTAAGCCAGGCTAACATCTCGGATGCAGTATTTTACAACATTCCTGGCGTGTCGGCCCCTACTTCTCGGTGGGAACATTATATACGTCTATAACGTAATATAACCTAACCTAACATATCTAGCTCCTCGCTGGTAATGTTTTACAAAATCCCGTTCGTGTCGTCCCGTACGTCTCGGTTGGGATATTATATACGTCTATAGCATTATATATCCTAACCTAAGGCAGGCTAACGTCTCGGATGTAGCATATTACATCATTCCTGGCGTATCGACCACTACTTCTCGGTGGAAACATTATATACGTCTATAACGTAATATAACCTAACCTAACACATCTAGCTAGTCGCTTTAATGTTTCACAGAATTCCGTTCGTGTCGTCCCGTTCGTCTCAGTTGGGACATTATATACGTCTATAGCGTTATATATCCTAACCTAAGGCAGGCTAACATCTCGGATGTAGTATATTACATCATTCCTGGCGTATCGGCCCCTACTTCTCGGTGGGAACATTATATACGTCTATAACGTATCATAACCTAGCCTAACCCATCTAGCCCCTCGCTGGTAATGTTTTACAGAATCCCGTTCCTGTCGTCCCGTACGTCTCGGTTGGGATATTATAAACGTCTATAGCGTTATATATCCTAACCTAAGGCAGGCTAACATCTCGGATGCAGTATTTTACAAAATTCCTGGCGTATCGGCCCATACTTCTCGGTGGGAACACTATATTCGTCTATAACATAATATAACCTATCCTAACACATCTAGCCCCTCGCTGGTAATGTTTTACAGAATCCCGTTCGTGTCGTCCCGTACGTCTCGGTTGGGACATTATATACGTCTACAGCGTTATATATCCTAACCTAAGCCAGGCTAACATCTCGGATGCAGTATTTTACAACATTCCTGGCGGGTCGGCCCCTACTTCTCGGTGGGAACACTATATTCGTCTATAACATAATATAACCTATCCTAACACATCTAGCCCCTCGCTGGTAATGTTTTACAGAATCCCGTTCGTGTCGTCCCGTACGTCTCGGTTGGGACATTATATACGTCTACAGCGTTATATATCCTAACCTAAGCCAGGCTAACATCTCGGATGCAGTATTTTACAACATTCCTGGCGGGTCGGCCCCTACTTCTCGGTGGGAACATTATATACGTCTATAACGTAATATAACCTAACCTAACATATCTAGCTCCTCGCTGGTAATGTTTTACAAAATCCCGTTCGTGTCGTCCCGTACGTCTCGGTTGGGATACTATATACGTCTGTAGCATTATATATCCTAACCTAAGGCAGGCTAACATCTCGGATGTAGCATATTACATCATTCCTGGCGTATCGACCACTACTTCTCGGTGGAAACATTATATGCGTCTATAAAGTAATATAACCTAACCTAACACATCTAGCTAGTCGCTTTAATGTTTCACAGAATTCCGTTCGTGTCGTCCCGTTCGTCTCGGTTGGGACATTATATACGTCTATAGCGTTATATATCCTAACCTAAGGCAGGCTAACATCTCGGATGTAGTATATTACATCATTCCTGGCGTATCGGCCCCTACTTCTCGGTGGGAACATTATATACGTCTATAACGTATCATAACCTAGCCTAACCCATCTAGCCCCTCGCTGGTAATGTTTTACAGAATCCCGTTCCTGTCGTCCCGTACGTCTCGGTTGGGATATTATATACGTCTATAGCGTTATATATCCTAACCTAAGGCAGGCTAACATCTCGGATGTAGTATATTACATCATTCCTGGCGTATCGGCCCCTACTTCTCGGTGGGAACATTATATACGTCTATAACGTATCATAACCTAGCCTAACCCATCTAGCCCCTCGCTGGTAATGTTTTACAGAATCCCGTTCCTGTCGTCCCGTACGTCTCGGTTGGGATATTATATACGTCTATAGCGTTATATATCCTAACCTAAGGAAGGCTATCTTCTCGGATGCAGTATTTTACAACATTCCTGGCGTATCGGCCCATACTTCTCGGTGGGAACATTATATTCGTCTATAACGTAATATAACCTAACCTAACATATCTAGCTCCTCGCTGGTAATGTTTTACAGAATCCCGTTCGTGTCGTCCCGTACGTCTCGGTTGGGATATTATATACGTCTATAGCATTATATATCCTAACCTAAGGCAGGCTAACATCTCGGATGTAGTATATTACATCATTCCTGGCGTATCGACCACTACTTCTCGGTGGAAACATTATATACGTCTATAACGTAATATAACCTAACCTAACACATCCAGCTAGTCGCTTTAATGTTTCACAGAATACCGTTCATGTCGTCCCGTTCGTCTCGGTTGGGACATTATATACGTCATAGCGTTATATATCCTAACTTAAGGCAGGCTATCATCTCGGATGTAGTATTTTACAACATTCCTGGCGGGTCGGCCTCTACTTCTCGGTGGAAACATTATATACGTCTATAACGTAATATAACCTAACCTAACACATCTAGCTAGTCGCTTTAATGTTTCACAGAATTCCGTTCGTGTCGTCCCGTTCGTCTCGGTTGGGACATTATATACGTCTATAGCGTTATATATCCTAACTTAAGGCAGGCTATCATCTCGGATATAGTATTTTACAACATTCCTGGCGGGTCGGCCTCTACTTCTCGGTAGGAACATTATAATCGTCCATAACGTAATATAACCTAACCTAACACATGTAGCCCCTCGCTGGTGATGTTTTACAGAATCCCGTTCGTGTCGTCCCGTACGTCTCGGTTGGGACATTATATACGTCTATAGCGTTATATATCCTAACTTAAGGCAGGCTATCATCTCGGATGTAGTATTTTACAACGTTCCTGGCGGGTCGGCCTCTACTTCTCGGTGGGAACATTATATACGTCTATAACGTAATATAACCTAACCTAACATATCTAGCTCATCGCTGGTAATGTTTTACAAAATCCCGTTCGTGTCGTCCCGTACGTCTCGGTTGGGACGTTATGAACGTCTACAGCGATATATATCCTAACGTAAGGCAGGCTAACATCTCGGATGTAGTATTTTACAACAGTCCTGGCGTATCGGCCCCTACTTCTCGGTGGGAACATTATATACGTCTATAACGTAACATAACGTAACCTAACCCATCTAGCCCCTCGCTGGTAATGTATTACAGAATCCCGTTCCTGTTGTGCCGTACGTCTCGGTTGGGATATTATATACGTCTATAGCGTTATATATCCTAACCTAAGGCAGGCTATCATCTCGGATGTAGTATATTACATCATTCCTAGCGTATCGGCCCCTACTTCTCGGTGGGAACATTATATACGTCTATAACGTATCATAACCTAGCCTAACCCATCTAGCCCCTCGCTGGTAATGTTTTACAGAATCCCGTTCCTGTCGTCCCGTACGTCTCGGTTGGGATATTATATACGTCTATAGCGTTATATATCCTAACCTAAGGAAGGCTATCTTCTCGGATGCAGTATTTTACAACATTCCTGGCGTATCGGCCCATACTTCTCGGTGGGAACATTATATTCGTCTATAACGTAATATAACCTAACCTAACATATCTAGCTCCTCGCTGGTAATGTTTTACAGAATCCCGTTCGTGTCGTCCCGTACGTCTCGGTTGGGATATTATATACGTCTATAGCATTATATATCCTAACCTAAGGCAGGCTAACATCTCGGATGTAGTATATTACATCATTCCTGGCGTATCGACCACTACTTCTCGGTGGAAACATTATATACGTCTATAACGTAATATAACCTAACCTAACACATCTAGCTAGTCGCTTTAATGTTTCACAGAATCCCGTTCGTGTCGTCCCGTTCGTCTCGGTTGGGACATTATATACGTCTATAGCGTTATATATCCTAACTTAAGGCAGGCTATCATCTCGGATGTAGTATTTTACGAAATTCCTGGCGTATCGGCCCATACTTCTCGGTGGGAACATTATATTCGTCTATAACATAATATAACCTATCCTAACACATCTAGCCCCTCACTGGTAATGTTTTACAGAATCCCGTTCGTGTCGTCCCGTACGTCTCGGTTGGGACATTATAGACGTCTACAGCGTTATATATCCTATCCTAAGCCAGGCTAACATCTCGGATGCAGTATTTTTCAACATTCCTGGCGTGTCGGCCCCTACATCTCGGTGGGAATATTATATACGTCTATAACGTAATATAACCTAACCTAACACATCTAGCTAGTCGCTTTAATGTTTCACAGAATTCCGTTCGTGTCGTCCCGTTCGTCTCGGTTGGGACATTATATACGTCTATAGCTTTATATATCCTAACCTAAGCCAGGCTATCATCTCGGATGTAGTATTTTACAACGTTCCTGGCGGGTCGGCCTCTACTTCTCGGTGGGAACATTATAATCGTCTATAACGTAATATAACCTAACCTAACACATCTAGCCCCTCGCTGGTAATGTTTTACAGAATCCCGTTCGTGTCGTCCCGTACGTCTCGGTTGGGATATTATATACGTCTATAGCGTTATATATCCTAACCTAAGGCAGGCTAACATCTCGGATGCAGTATTTTACAAAATTCCTGGCGTATCGGCCCATACTTCTCGGTGGGAACATTATATTCGTCTATAACATAATATAACCTATCCTAACTCATCTAGACCCTCGCTGGTAATGTTTTACAGAATCCCGTTCGTGTCGTCCCGTACGTCTCGGTTGGGACATTATATACGTCTACAGCGTTATATATCCTAACCTAAGCCAGGCTAACATCTCGGATGCAGTATTTTACAACATTCCTGGCGGGTCGGCCCCTACTTCTCGGTGGGAACATTATATACGTCTATAACGTAATATAACCTAACCTAACATATCTAGCTCCTCGCTGGTAATGTTTTACAAAATCCCGTTCGTGTCGTCCCGTACCTCTCGGTTGGGATATTATATACGTCTATAGCATTATATATCCTAACCTAAGGCAGGCTAACGTCTCGGATGTAGCATATTACATCATTCCTGGCGTATCGGCCCCTACTTCTCGGTGGGAACATTATATACGTCTATAACGTAACATAACGTAACCTAACCCATCTAGCCCCTCGCTGGTAATGTATTACAGAATCCCGTTCCTGTTGTGCCGTACGTCTCGGTTGGGATATTATATACGTCTATAGCGTTATATATCCTAACCTAAGGAAGGCTATCTTCTCGGATGCAGTATTTTACAACATTCCTGGCGTATCGGCCCATACTTCTCGGTGGGAACATTATATTCGTCTATAACGTAATATAACCTATCCTAACCCATCTAGCCCCTCGCTGGTAATGTTTTACAGAATCCCGTTCCTGTCGTCCCGTACGTCTCGGTTGGGATATTATATACGTCTATAGCGTTATATATCCTAACCTAAGGCAGGCTATCATCTCGGATGTAGTATTTTACAACGTTCCTGGCGGGTCGGCCTCTACTTCTCGGTGGGAACATTATATACGTCTATAACGTAATATAACCTAACCTAACATATCTAGCTCATCGCTGGTAATGTTTTACAAAATCCCGTTCGTGTCGTCCCGTACGTCTCGGTTGGAATATTATATACGTCTATAGCATTATATATCCTAACCTAAGGCAGGCTAACATCTCGGATGTAGTATATTACATCATTCCTGGCGTATCGACCACTACTTCTCGGTGGAAACATTATATACGTCTATAACGTAATATAACCTAACCTAACACATCTAGCTAGTCGCTTTAATGTTTCACAGAATCCCGTTCGTGTCGTCCCGTTCGTCTCGGTTGGGACATTATATACGTCTATAGCGTTATATATCCTAACTTAAGGCAGGCTATCATTTCGGATGTAGTATTTTACAAAATTCCTGGCGTATCGGCCCATACTTCTCGGTGGGAACATTATATACGTCTATAACGTAATATAACCTAACCTAACATATCTAGCTCCTCGCTGGTAATGTTTTACAAAATCCCGTTCGTGTCGTCCCGTACGTCTCGGTTGGGATATTATATACGTCTATAGCATTATATATCCTAACCTAAGGCAGGCTAACGTCTCGGATGTAGCATATTACATCATTCCTGGCGTATCGACCACTACTTCTCGGTGGAAACATTATATACGTCTATAACGTAATATAACCTAACCTAACACATCTAGCTAGTCGCTTTAATGTTTCACAGAATTCCGTTCGTGTCGTCCCGTTCGTCTCGGTTGGGACATTATATACGTCTACAGCGTTATATATCCTAACCTAAGCCAGGCTAACATCTCGGATGCAGTATTTTACAACATTCCTGGCGTGTCGGCCCCTACTTCTCGGTGGGAACATTATATACGTCTATAACGTAATATAACCTAACCTAACATATCTAGCTCCTCGCTGGTAATGTTTTACAAAATCCCGTTCGTGTCGTCCCGTACGTCTCGGTTGGGATATTATATACGTCTATAGCATTATATATCCTAACCTAAGGCAGGCTAACGTCTCGGATGTAGCATATTACATCATTCCTGGCGTATCGACCACTACTTCTCGGTGGAAACATTATATACGTCTATAACGTAATATAACCTAACCTAACACATCTAGCTAGTCGCTTTAATGTTTCACAGAATTCCGTTCGTGTCGTCCCGTTCGTCTCGGTTGGGACATTATATACGTCTATAGCGTTATATATCCTAACCTAAGGCAGGCTAACATCTCGGATGTAGTATATTACATCATTCCTGGCGTATCGGCCCCTACTTCTCGGTGGGAACATTATATACGTCTATAACGTATCATAACCTAGCCTAACCCATCTAGCCCCTCGCTGGTAATGTTTTACAGAATCCCGTTCCTGTCGTCCCGTACGTCTCGGTTGGGATATTATAAACGTCTATAGCGTTATATATCCTAACCTAAGGCAGGCTAACATCTCGGATGCAGTATTTTACAAAATTCCTGGCGTATCGGCCCATACTTCTCGGTGGGAACACTATATTCGTCTATAACATAATATAACCTATCCTAACACATCTAGCCCCTCGCTGGTAATGTTTTACAGAATCCCGTTCGTGTCGTCCCGTACGTCTCGGTTGGGACATTATATACGTCTACAGCGTTATATATCCTAACCTAAGCCAGGCTAACATCTCGGATGCAGTATTTTACAACATTCCTGGCGGGTCGGCCCCTACTTCTCGGTGGGAACATTATATACGTCTATAACGTAATATAACCTAACCTAACATATCTAGCTCCTCGCTGGTAATGTTTTACAAAATCCCGTTCGTGTCGTCCCGTACGTCTCGGTTGGGATACTATATACGTCTATAGCATTATATATCCTAACCTAAGGCAGGCTAACATCTCGGATGTAGCATATTACATCATTCCTGGCGTATCGACCACTACTTCTCGGTGGAAACATTATATACGTCTATAAAGTAATATAACCTAACCTAACACATCTAGCTAGTCGCTTTAATGTTTCACAGAATTCCGTTCGTGTCGTCCCGTTCGTCTCGGTTGGGACATTATATACGTCTATAGCGTTATATATCCTAACCTAAGGCAGGCTAACATCTCGGATGTAGTATATTACATCATTCCTGGCGTATCGGCCCCTACTTCTCGGTGGGAACATTATATACGTCTATAACGTATCATAACCTAGCCTAACCCATCTAGCCCCTCGCTGGTAATGTTTTACAGAATCCCGTTCCTGTCGTCCCGTACGTCTCGGTTGGGATATTATATACGTCTATAGCGTTATATATCCTAACCTAAGGCAGGCTAACATCTCGGATGTAGTATATTACATCATTCCTGGCGTATCGGCCCCTACTTCTCGGTGGGAACATTATATACGTCTATAACGTATCATAACCTAGCCTAACCCATCTAGCCCCTCGCTGGTAATGTTTTACAGAATCCCGTTCCTGTCGTCCCGTACGTCTCGGTTGGGATATTGTATACGTCTATAGCGTTATATATCCTAACCTAAGGAAGGCTATCTTCTCGGATGCAGTATTTTACAACATTCCTGGCGTATCGGCCCATACTTCTCGGTGGGAACATTATATTCGTCTATAACGTAATATAACCTAACCTAACATATCTAGCTCCTCGCTGGTAATGTTTTACAGAATCCCGTTCGTGTCGTCCCGTACGTCTCGGTTGGGATATTATATACGTCTATAGCATTATATATCCTAACCTAAGGCAGGCTAACATCTCGGATGTAGTATATTACATCATTCCTGGCGTATCGACCACTACTTCTCGGTGGAAACATTATATACGTCTATAACGTAATATAACCTAACCTAACACATCCAGCTAGTCGCTTTAATGTTTCACAGAATACCGTTCATGTCGTCCCGTTCGTCTCGGTTGGGACATTATATACGTCATAGCGTTATATATCCTAACTTAAGGCAGGCTATCATCTCGGATGTAGTATTTTACAACATTCCTGGCGGGTCGGCCTCTACTTCTCGGTGGAAACATTATATACGTCTATAACGTAATATAACCTAACCTAACACATCTAGCTAGTCGCTTTAATGTTTCACAGAATTCCGTTCGTGTCGTCCCGTTCGTCTCGGTTGGGACATTATATACGTCTATAGCGTTATATATCCTAACTTAAGGCAGGCTATCATCTCGGATATAATATTTTACAACATTCCTGGCGGGTCGGCCTCTACTTCTCGGTAGGAACATTATAATCGTCCATAACGTAATATAACCTAACCTAACACATGTAGCCCCTCGCTGGTGATGTTTTACAGAATCCCGTTCGTGTCGTCCCGTACGTCTCGGTTGGGACATTATATACGTCTATAGCGTTATATATCCTAACTTAAGGCAGGCTATCATCTCGGATGTAGTATTTTACAACGTTCCTGGCGGGTCGGCCTCTACTTCTCGGTGGGAACATTATATACGTCTATAACGTAATATAACCTAACCTAACATATCTAGCTCCTCGCTGGTAATGTTTTACAAAATCCCTTTCGTGTCGTCCCGTACGTCTCGGTTGGGATATTATATACGTCTATAGCGTTATATATCCTAACCTAAGGCAGGCTATCATCTCGGATGTAGTATATTACATCATTCCTAGCGTATCGGCCCCTACTTCTCGGTGGGAACATTATATACGTCTATAACGTATCATAACCTAGCCTAACCCATCTAGCCCCTCGCTGGTAATGTTTTACAGAATCCCGTTCCTGTCGTCCCGTACGTCTCGGTTGGGATATTATATACGTCTATAGCGTTATATATCCTAACCTAAGGCAGGCTATCATCTCGGATGTAGTATTTTACAAAATTCCTGGCGTATCGGCCCATACTTCTCGGTGGGAACATTATATTCGTCTATAACATAATATAACCTATCCTAACACATCTAGCCCCTCACTGGTAATGTTTTACAGAATCCCGTTCGTGTCGTCCCGTACGTCTCGGTTGGGACATTATAGACGTCTACAGCGTTATATATCCTAACCTAAGCCAGGCTAACATCTCGGATGCAGTATTTTACAACATTCCTGGCGTGTCGGCCCCTACATCTCGGTGGGAATATTATATACGTCTATAACGTAATATAACCTAACCTAACACATCTAGCTAGTCGCTTTAATGTTTCACAGAATTCCGTTCGTGTCGTCCCGTTCGTCTCGGTTGGGACATTATATACGTCTATAGCTTTATATATCCTAACCTAAGCCAGGCTATCATCTCGGATGTAGTATTTTACAACGTTCCTGGCGGGTCGGCCTCTACTTCTCGGTGGGAACATTATAATCGTCTATAACGTAATATAACCTAACCTAACACATCTAGCCCCTCGCTGGTAATGTTTTACAGAATCCCGTTCGTGTCGTCCCGTACGTCTCGGTTGGGATATTATATACGTCTATAGCGTTATATATCCTAACCTAAGGCAGGCTAACATCTCGGATGCAGTATTTTACAAAATTCCTGGCGTATCGGCCCATACTTCTCGGTGGGAACATTATATTCGTCTATAACATAATATAACCTATCCTAACACATCTAGACCCTCGCTGGTAATGTTTTACAGAATCCCGTTCGTGTCGTCCCGTACGTCTCGGTTGGGACATTATATACGTCTACAGCGTTATATATCCTAACCTAAGCCAGGCTAACATCTCGGATGCAGTATTTTACAACATTCCTGGCGGGTCGGCCCCTACTTCTCGGTGGGAACATTATATACGTCTATAACGTAATATAACCTAACCTAACATATCTAGCTCCTCGCTGGTAATGTTTTACAAAATCCCGTTCGTGTCGTCCCGTACCTCTCGGTTGGGATATTATATACGTCTATAGCATTATATATCCTAACCTAAGGCAGGCTAACGTCTCGGATGTAGCATATTACATCATTCCTGGCGTATCGGCCCCTACTTCTCGGTGGGAACATTATATACGTCTATAACGTAACATAACGTAACCTAACCCATCTAGCCCCTCGCTGGTAATGTATTACAGAATCCCGTTCCTGTTGTGCCGTACGTCTCGGTTGGGATATTATATACGTCTATAGCGTTATATATCCTAACCTAAGGAAGGCTATCTTCTCGGATGCAGTATTTTACAACATACCTGGCGTATCGGCCCATACTTCTCGGTGGGAACATTATATTCGTCTATAACGTAATATAACCTATCCTAACCCATCTAGCCCCTCGCTGGTAATGTTTTACAGAATCCCGTTCCTGTCGTCCCGTACGTCTCGGTTGGGATATTATATACGTCTATAGCGTTATATATCCTAACCTAAGGCAGGCTATCATCTCGGATGTAGTATTTTACAACGTTCCTGGCGGGTCGGCCTCTACTTCTCGGTGGGAACATTATATACGTCTATAACGTAATATAACCTAACCTAACATATCTAGCGCATCGCTGGTAATGTTTTACAAAATCCCGTTCGTGTCGTCCCGTACGTCTCGGTTGGAATATTATATACGTCTATAGCATTATATATCCTAACCTAAGGCAGGCTAACATCTTGGATGTAGTATATTACATCATTCCTGGCGTATCGACAACTACTTCTCGGTGGAAACGTTATATACGTCTATAACGTAATATAACCTAACCTAACACATATATCTAGTCGCTTTAATGTTTCACAGAATCCCGTTCGTGTCGTCCCGTTCGTCTCGGTTGGGACATTATATACGTCTATAGCTTTATATATCCTAACTTAAGGCAGGCTATCATCTCGGATGTAGTATTTTACAACGTTCCTGGCGGGTCGGCCTCTACTTCTCGGTGGGAACATTATAATCGTCTATAACGTAATATAACCTAACCTAACACATCTAGCCCGTCGCTGGTAATGTTTTACAGAATCCCGTTCGTGTCGTCCCGTACGTCTCGGTTGGGATATTATATTCGTCTATAGCGTTATATATCCTAACCTAAGGCAGGCTAACATCTCGGATGCAGTATTTTACAAAATTCCTGGCGTATCGGCCCATACTTCTCGGTGGGAACATTATATTCGTCTATAACATAATATAACCTATCCTAACACATCTAGCCCCTCGCTGGTAATGTTTTACAGAATCCCGTTCGTGTCGTCCCGTACGTCTCGGTTGGGACATTATATACGTCTACAGCGTTATATATCCTAACCTAAGCCAGGCTAACATCTCGGATGCAGTATTTTACAACATTCCTGGCGGGTCGGCCCCTACTTCTCGGTGGGAACATTATATACGTCTATAACGTAATATAACCTAACCTAACATATCTAGCTCCTCGCTGGTAATGTTTTACAAAATCCCTTTCGTGTCGTCCCGTACGTCTCGGTTGGGATATTATATACGTCTATAGCATTATATATCCTAACCTAAGGCAGGCTAACATCTCGGATGTAGCATATTACATCATTCCTGGCGTATCGACCACTACTTCTCGGTGGAAACATTATATACGTATATAACGTAATATAACCTAACCTAACACATCTAGCTAGTCGCTTTAATGTTTCACAGAATTCCGTTCGTGTCGTCCCGTTCGTCTCGGTTGGGACATTATATACGTCTATAGCGTTATATATCCTAACCTAAGGCAGGCTAACATCTCGGATGTAGTATATTACATCATTCCTGCCGTATCGACCACTACTTCTCGGTGGAAACATTATATACGTCTATAACGTAATATAACCTAACCTAACACATCTAGCTAGTCGCTTTAATGTTTCACAGAATCCCGTTCGTGTCGTCCCGTTCGTCTCGGTTGGGACATTATATACGTCTATAGCGTTATATATCCTAACTTAAGGCAGGCTATCATCTCGGATGTAGTATTTTACAAAATTCCTGGCGTATCGGCCCATACTTCTCGGTGGGAACATTATATACGTCTATAACGTAATATAACCTAACCTAACATATCTAGCTCCTCGCTGGTAATGTTTTACAAAATCCCTTTCGTGTCGTCCCGTACGTCTCGGTTGGGACATTATATACGTCTACAGCGTTATATATCCTAACCTAAGCCAGGCTAACATCTCGGATGCAGTATTTTACAACATTCCTGGCGGGTCGGCCCCTACTTCTCGGTGGAAACATTATATACGTCTATAGCGTTATATATCCTAACCTAAGGCAGGCTAACATCTCGGATGTAGTATATTACATCATTCCTGGCGTATCGGCCCCTACTTCTCGGTGGGAACATTATATACGTCTATAACGTATCATAACCTAGCCTAACCCATCTAGCCCCTCGCTGGTAATGTTTTACAGAATCCCGTTCGTGTCGTCCCGTACGTCTCGGTTGGGATATTATATACGTCTATAGCGTTATATATCCTAACCTAAGGCAGGCTATCATCTCGGATGTAGTATTTTACAACATTCCTGGCGTATCGGCCCCTACTTCTCGGTGGGAACATTATATACGTCTGTAACGTATCATAACCTAACCTAACCCATCTAGCCCCTCGCTGGTAATGTTTTACAGAATCCCGTTCCTGCCGTCCCGTACGTCTCGGTTGGGATGTTATGAACGTCTACAGCGATATATATCCTAACCTAAAGCAGGCTAACATCTCAGCTGTAGTATATTACAGCATTCCTGGCGTATCGGCCTCTACTTCTCGGTGGAAACATTATATACGTCTATAACGTAATATAACCTAACCTAACACATCTAGCCCCTCGCTGGTAATGTTTTACAGAATCCCGTTCGTTTCGTCCCGTACGTCTCGGTTGGGATATTATATACGTCTATGGCATTATATATCCTAACCTAAGGCAGGCTAACATCTCGGATGTAGTATATTACATCATTCCTGGCGTATCGACCACTACTTCTCGGTGGAAACATTATATACGTCTATAACGTAATATAACCTAACATAACACATCTAGCTAGTCGCTTTAATGTTTCACAGAATTCCGTTCGTGTGGTCCCGTTCGTCTCGGTTGGGACATTATATACGTCTATAGCGTTATATATCCTAACATAAGGCAGGCTATCATCTCGGATGTAGTATTTTACAACATTCCTGGCGGGTCGGCCTCTACTTCTCGGTGGAAACATTATATACGTCTATAACGTAATATAACCTAACCTAACACATCTAGCTAGTCGCTTTAATGTTTCACAGAATTCCGTTCGTGTCGTCCCGTTCGTCTCGGTTGGGACATTATATACGTCTATAGCGTTATATATCCTAACTTAAGGCAGGCTATCATCTCGGATATAGTATTTTACAACATTCCTGGCGGGTCGGCCTCTACTTCTCGGTGGGAACATTATAATCGTCCATAACGTAATATAACCTAACCTAACACATGTAGCCCCTCGCTGGTGATGTTTTACAGAATCCCGTTCGTGTCGTCCCGTACGTCTCGGTTGGGATATTATATACGTCTATAGCGTTATATATCCTAACCTAAGGCAGGCTAACATCTCGGATGTAGTATATTACATCATTCCTGGCGTATCGGCCCCTACTTCTCGGTGGGAACATTATATACGTCTATAACGTATCATAGCCTAGCCTAACCCATCTAGCCCCTCGCTGGTAATGTTTTACAGAATCCCGTTCCTGTCGTCCCGTACGTCTCGGTTGGGACGTTATGAACGTCTACAGCGATATATATCCTAACGTAAGGCAGGCTAACATCTCGGATGTAGTATTTTACAACAGTCCTGGCGTATCGGCCCCTACTTCTCGGTGGGAACATTATATACGTCTATAACGTAACATAACGTAACCTAACCCATCTAGCCCCTCGCTGGTAATGTATTACAGAATCCCGTTCCTGTTGTGCCGTACGTCTCGGTTGGGATATTATATACGTCTATAGCGTTATATATCCTAACCTAAGGAAGGCTATCTTCTCGGATGCAGTATTTTACAACATTCCTGGCGTATCGGCCCATACTTCTCGGTGGGAACATTATATTCGTCTATAACGTAATATAACCTATGCTAACCCCTCTAGCCCCTCGCTGGTAATGTTTTACAGAATCCCGTTCCTGTCGTCCCGTACGTCTCGGTTGGGATATTATATACGTCTATAGCGTTATATATCCTAACCTAAGGCAGGCTAACATCTCGGATGTAGTATATTACATCATTCCTGGCGTATCGGCCCCTACTTCTCGGTGGGAACATTATATACGTCTCTAACGTATCATAACCTAACCTAACACATCTAGCTAGTCGCTTTAATGTTTCACAGAATTCCGTTCGTGTCGTCCCGTTCGTCTCGGTTGGGACATTATATACGTCTATAGCGTTATATATCCTAACCTAAGCCAGGCTAACATCTCGGATGCAGTATTTTACAACATTCCTGGCGGGTCGGCCCCTACTTCTCGGTGGGAACATTATATACGTCTATAACGTAACATAACGTAACCTAACCCATCTAGCCCCTCGCTGGTAATGTATTACAGAATCCCGTTCCTGTTGTGCCGTACGTCTCGGTTGGGATATTATATACGTCTATAGCGTTATATATCCTAACCTAAGGAAGGCTATCTTCTCGGATGCAGTATTTTACAACATTCCTGGCGTATCGGCCCATACTTCTCGGTGGGAACATAATATTCGTCTATAACATAATATAACCTATCCTAACACATCTAGCCCCTCACTGGTAATGTTTTACAGAATCCCGTTCGTGTCGTCCCGTACGTCTCGGTTGGGACATTATAGACGTCTACAGCGTTATATATCCTAACCTAAGCCAGGCTAACATCTCGGATGCAGTATTTTCCAACATTCCTGGCGTGTTGGCCCCTACTTCTCGGTGGGAACATTATATACGTCTATAACGTAATATAACCTAACCTAACACATCTAGCTAGTCGCTTTAATGCTTCACAGAATTCCGTTCGTGTCGTCCCGTTCGTCTCGGTTGGGACATTATATACGTCTATAGCTTTATATATCCTAACCTAAGCCAGGCTATCATCTCGGATGTAGTATTTTACAACGTTCCTGGCGGGTCGGCCTCTACTTCTCGGTGGGAACATTATAATCGTCTATAACGTAATATAACCTAACCTAACACATCTAGCCCCTCGCTGGTAATGTTTTACAGAATCCCGTTCGTGTCGTCCCGTACGTCTCGGTTGGGATATTATATACGTCTATAGCGTTATATATCCTAACCTAAGGCAGGCTAACATCTCGGATGCAGTATTTTACAAAATTCCTGGCGTATCGGCCCATACTTCTCGGTGGGAACATTATATTCGTCTATAACATAATATAACCTATCCTAACACATCTAGACACTCGCTGGTAATGTTTTACAGAATCCCGTTCGTGTCGTCCCGTACGTCTCGGTTGGAACATTATATACGTCTACAGCGTTATATATCCTAACCTAAGCCAGGCTAACATCTCGGATGCAGTATTTTACAACATTCCTGGCGGGTCGGCCCCTACTTCTCGGTGGGAACATTATATACGTCTATAACGTAATATAACCTAACCTAACATATCTAGCTCCTCGCTGGTAATGTTTTACAAAATCCCGTTCGTGTCGTCCCGTACGTCTCGGTTGGGATATTATATACGTCTATAGCATTATATATCCTAACCTAAGGCAGGCTAACGTCTCGGATGTAGCATATTACATCATTCCTGGCGTATCGGCCCCTACTTCTCGGTGGGAACATTATATACGTCTATAACGTAACATAACGTAACCTAACCCATCTAGCCCCTCGCTGGTAATGTATTACAGAATCCCGTTCCTGTTGTGCCGTACGTCTCGGTTGGGATATTATATACGTCTATAGCGTTATATATCCTAACCTAAGGAAGGCTATCTTCTCGGATGCAGTATTTTACAACATTCCTGGCGTATCGGCCCATACTTCTCGGTGGGAACATTATATTCGTCTATAACGTAATATAACCTATCCTAACCCCTCTAGCCCCTCGCTGGTAATGTTTTACAGAATCCCGTTCCTGTCGTCCCGTACGTCTCGGTTGGGATATTATATACGTCTATAGCGTTATATATCCTAACCTAAGGCAGGCTAACATCTCGGATGTAGTATATTACATCATTCCTGGCGTATCGGCCCCTACTTCTCGGTGGGAACATTATATACGTCTCTAACGTATCATAACCTAACCTAACACATCTAGCTAGTCGCTTTAATGTTTCACAGAATTCCGTTCGTGTCGTCCCGTTCGTCTCGGTTGGGACATTATATACGTCTATAGCGTTATATATCCTAACCTAAGCCAGGCTAACATCTCGGATGCAGTATTTTACAACATTCCTGGCGGGTCGGCCCCTACTTCTCGGTGGGAACATTATATACGTCTATAACGTAATATAACCTAACCTAACATATCTAGCTCCTCGCTGGTAATGTTTTACAAAATCCCGTTCGTGTCGTCCCGTACGTCTCGGTTGGGATATTATATACGTCTATAGCATTATATATCCTAACCTAAGGCAGGCTAACGTCTCGGATGTAGCATATTACATCATTCCTGGCGTATCGGCCCCTACTTCTCGGTGGGAACATTATATACGTCTATAACGTAACATAACGTAACCTAACCCATCTAGCCCCTCGCTGGTAATGTATTACAGAATCCCGTTCCTGTTGTGCCGTACGTCTCGGTTGGGATATTATATACGTCTATAGCGTTATATATCCTAACCTAAGGAAGGCTATATTCTCGGATGCAGTATTTTACAACATTCCTGGCGTATCGGCCCATACTTCTCGGTGGGAACATTATATTCGTCTATAACGTAATATAACCTATCCTAACCCCTCTAGCCCCTCGCTGGTAATGTTTTACAGAATCCCGTTCCTGTCGTCCCGTACGTCTCGGTTGGGATATTATATACGTCTATAGCGTTATATATCCTAACCTAAGGCAGGCTAACATCTCGGATGTAGTATATTACATCATTCCTGGCGTATCGGCCCCTACTTCTCGGTGGGAACATTATATACGTCTATAACGTAATATAACCTAACCTAACACTTATATCTAGTCGCTTTAATGTTTCACAGAATCCCGTTCGTGTCGTCCCGTTCGTCTCGGTTGGGACATTATATACGTCTATAGCGTTATATATCCTAACTTAAGGCAGGCTATCATCTCGGATGTAGTATTTTACAACGTTCCTGGCGGGTCGGCCTCTACTTCTCGGTGGGAACATTATATACGTCTATAACGTAATATAACCTAACCTAACATATCTAGCTCATCGCTGGTAATGTTTTACAAAATCCCGTTCGTGTCGTCCCGTACGTCTCGGTTGGAATATTATATACGTCTATAGCATTATATATCCTAACCTAAGGCAGGCTAACATCTTGGATGTAGTATATTACATCATTCCTGGCGTATCGACAACTACTTCTCGGTGGAAACGTTATATACGTCTATAACGTAATATAACCTAACCTAACACATATATCTAGTCGCTTTAATGTTTCACAGAATCCCGTTCGTGTCGTCCCGTTCGTCTCGGTTGGGACATTATATACGTCTATAGCTTTATATATCCTAACTTAAGGCAGGCTATCATCTCGGATGTAGTATTTTACAACGTTCCTGGCGGGTCGGCCTCTACTTCTCGGTGGGAACATTATAATCGTCTATAACGTAATATAACCTAACCTAACACATCTAGCCCGTCGCTGGTAATGTTTTACAGAATCCCGTTCGTGTCGTCCCGTACGTCTCGGTTGGGATATTATATACGTCTATAGCGTTATATATCCTAACCTAAGGCAGGCTAACATCTCGGATGCAGTATTTTACAAAATTCCTGGCGTATCGGCCCATACTTCTCGGTGGGAACATTATATTCGTCTATAACATAATATAACCTATCCTAACACATCTAGCCCCTCGCTGGTAATGTTTTACAGAATCCCGTTCGTGTCGTCCCGTACGTCTCGGTTGGGACATTATATACGTCTACAGCGTTATATATCCTAACCTAAGCCAGGCTAACATCTCGGATGCAGTATTTTACAACATTCCTGGCGGGTCGGCCCCTACTTCTCGGTGGGAACATTATATACGTCTATAACGTAATATAACCTAACCTAACATATCTAGCTCCTCGCTGGTAATGTTTTACAAAATCCCTTTCGTGTCGTCCCGTACGTCTCGGTTGGGATATTATATACGTCTATAGCATTATATATCCTAACGTAAGGCAGGCTAACATCTCGGATGTAGCATATTACATCATTCCTGGCGTATCGACCACTACTTCTCGGTGGAAACATTATATACGTATATAACGTAATATAACCTAACCAAACACATCTAGCTAGTCGCTTTAATGTTTCACAGAATTCCGTTCGTGTCGTCCCGTTCGTCTCGGTTGGGACATTATATACGTCTATAGCGTTATATATCCTAACCTAAGGCAGGCTAACATCTCGGATGTAGTATATTACATCATTCCTGGCGTATCGACCACTACTTCTCGGTGGAAACATTATATACGTCTATAACGTAATATAACCTAACCTAACACATCTAGCTAGTCGCTTTAATGTTTCACAGAATCCCGTTCGTGTCGTCCCGTTCGTCTCGGTTGGGACATTATATACGTCTATAGCGTTATATATCCTAACTTAAGGCAGGCTATCATCTCGGATGTAGTATTTTACAAAATTCCTGGCGTATCGGCCCATACTTCTCGGTGGGAACATTATATTCGTCTATAACATAATATAACCTATCCTAACACATCTAGCCCCTCGCTGGTAATGTTTTACAGAATCCCGTTCGTGTCGTCCCGTACGTCTCGGTTGGGACATTATATACGTCTACAGCGTTATATATCCTAACCTAAGCCAGGCTAACATCTCGGATGCAGTATTTTACAACATTCCTGGCGGGTCGGCCCCTACTTCTCGGTGGGAACATTATATACGTCTATAACGTAATATAACCTAACCTAACATATCTAGCTCCTCGCTGGTAATGTTTTACAAAATCCCTTTCGTGTCGTCCCGTACGTCTCGGTTGGGACATTATATACGTCTACAGCGTTATATATCCTAACCTAAGCCAGGCTAACATCTCGGATGCAGTATTTTACAACATTCCTGGCGGGTCGGCCCCTACTTCTCGGTGGAAACATTATATACGTCTATAACGTAATATAACCTAACCTAACACATCTAGCTAGTCGCTTTAATGTTTCACAGAATCCCGTTCCTGTTGGGCCGTACGTCTCGGTTGGGATATTATATACGTCTATAGCGTTATATATCCTAACCTAAGGCAGGCTAACATCTCGGATGTAGTATATTACATCATTCCTGGCGTATCGGCCCCTACTTCTCGGTGGGAACATTATATACGTCTATAACGTATCATAACCTAGCCTAACCCATCTAGCCCCTCGCTGGTAATGTTTTACAGAATCCCGTTCGTGTCGTCCCGTACGTCTCGGTTGGGATATTATATACGTCTATAGCGTTATATATCCTAGCCTAAGGCAGGCTATCATCTCGGATGTAGTATTTTACAACATTCCTGGCGTATCGGCCCCTACTTCTCGGTGGGATCATTATATACGTCTGTAACGTATCATAACCTAACCTAACCCATCTAGCCCCTCGCTGGTAATGTTTTACAGAATCCCGTTCCTGCCGTCCCGTACGTCTCGGTTGGGATGTTATGAACGTCTACAGCGATATATATCCTAACCTAAAGCAGGCTAACATCTCAGCTGTAGTATATTACATCATTCCTGGCGTATCGGCCTCTACTTCTCGGTGGAAACATTATATACGTCTATAACGTAATATAACCTAACCTAACACATCTAGCCCCTCGCTGGTAATGTTTTACAGAATCCCGTTCGTGTCGTCCCGTACGTCTCGGTTGGGATATTATATACGTGTATGGCATTATATATCCTAACCTAAGGCAGGCTAACATCTCGGATGTAGTATATTACATCATTCCTGGCGTATCGACCACTACTTCTCGGTGGAAACATTATATACGTCTATAACGTAATATAACCTAACATAACACATCTAGCTAGTCGCTTTAATGTTTCACAGAATTCCGTTCGTGTGGTCCCGTTCGTCTCGGTTGGGACATTATATACGTCTATAGCGTTATATATCCTAACATAAGGCAGGCTATCATATCGGATGTAGTATTTTACAACATTCCTGGCGGGTCGGCCTCTACTTCTCGGTGGAAACATTATATACGTCTATAACGTAATATAACCTAACCTAACACATCTAGCTAGTCGCTTTAATGTTTCACAGAATTCCGTTCGTGTCGTCCCGTTCGTCTCGGTTGGGACATTATATACGTCTATAGCGTTATATATCCTAACGTAAGGCAGGCTAACATCTCGGATGTAGTATTTTACATCATTCCTGGCGTATCGGCCCCTACTTCTCGGTGGGAACATTATATACGTCTATAACGTATCATAACCTAGCCTAACCCATCTAGCCCCTCGCTGGTAATGTTTTACAGAATCCCGTTCCTGTCGTCCCGTACGTCTCGGTTGGGACGTTATGAACGTCTACAGCGATATATATCCTAACGTAAGGCAGGCTAACATCTCGGATGTAGTATTTTACAACAGTCCTGGCGTATCGGCCCCTACTTCTCGGTGGGAACATTATATACGTCTATAACGTAACATAACGTAACCTAACCCATCTAGCCCCTCGCTGGTAATGTATTACAGAATCCCGTTCCTGTTGTGCCGTACGTCTCGGTTGGGATATTATATACGTCTATAGCGTTATATATCCTAACCTAAGGAAGGCTATCTTCTCGGATGCAGTATTTTACAACATTCCTGGCGTATCAGCCCATACTTCTCGGTGGGAACATTATATTCGTCTATAACGTAATATAACCTATCCTAACACATCTAGCCCCTCGCTGGTAATGTTTTACAGAATCCCGTTCGTGTCTTCCCGTACGTCTCGGTTGGGACATTATATACGTCTATAGCGTTATATATCCTAACTTAAGGCAGGCTATCATCTCGGATGTAGTATTTTACAACGTTCCTGGCGGATCGGCCTCTACTTCTCGGTGCGAACATTATATTCGTCTATAACGTAATATAACCTAACCTAACACATCTAGCCCCTCGCTGGTAATGTTTTACAGAATCCCGTTCGTGTCGTCCCGTACGTCTCGGTTGGGATATTATATACGTCTATAGCGTTATATATCCTCACCTAAGGCAGGCTAACATCTCAGCTGTAGTATATTACATCATTCCTGGCGTATCGGCCTCTACTTCTCGGTGGAAACATTATATACGTCTATAACGTATCATAACCTAACCTAACCCATCTAGCCCCTCGCTGGTAATGTTTTACAGAATCCCGTTCGTGTCGTCCCGTACGTCTCGGTTGGGATATTATATACGTCTATAGCGTTATATATCCTAACCTAAGGCAGGCTATCATCTCGGATGTAGTATTTTACAACATTCCTGGCGTATCGGCCCCTACTTCTCGGTGGGAACATTATATACGTCTATAACGTATCATAACCTAACCTAACCCATCTAGCCCCTCGCTGGTAATGTTTTACAGAATCCCGTTCCTGTCGTCCCGTACGTCTCGGTTGGGACATTATATACGTCTATAGCGTTATATATCCTAACCTAAGGCAGGCTATCATCTCGGATGTAGTATTTTACAACGTTCCTGGCAGATCGGCCTCTACTTCTCGGTGGGAACATTATATTCGTCTATAACGCAATATAACCTAACCTAACACATCTAGCCCCTCGCTGGTAATGTTTTACAGAATCCCGTTCGTGTCGTCCCGTACGTCTCGGTTGGGACATTATATACGTCTATAGCGTTATATATCCTAACCTAAGGCAGGCTATCATCTCGGATGTAGTATTTTACAACATTCTTGGCGTATCGGCCCCTACTTCTCGGTGGGAACATTATATACGTCTATAACGTATCATAACCTAACCTAACCCATCTAGCCCCTCGCTGGTAATGTTTTACAGAATCCCGTTCCTGTCGTCCCGTACGTCTCGGTTGGGATATTATATACGTCTATAGCGTTATATATCCTAACCTAAGGCAGGCTATCATCTCGGATGTAGTATTTTACAACATTCCTGGCGTATCGGCCCATACTTCTCGGTGGGAACATTATATTCGTCTATAACGTAATATAACCTAACCTAACATATCTAGCTCCTCGCTGGTAATGTTTTACAAAATCCCGTTCGTGTCGTCCCGTACGTCTCGGTTGGGACATTATATACGTCTATAGCGTTATATATCCTAACTTAAGGCAGGCTATCATCTCGGATGTAGTATTTTACAACGTTCCTGGCGGATCGGCCTCTACTTCTCGGTGCGAACATTATATTCGTCTATAACGTAACATAACCTAACCTAACACATCTAGCCCCTCGCTGGTAATGTTTTACAGAATCCCGTTCGTGTCGTCCCGTACGTCTCGGTTGGGATATTATATACGTCTATAGCGTTATATATCCTAACCTAAGGCAGGCTATCATCTCGGATGTAGTATTTTACAACATTCCTGGCGTATCGGCCCCTACTTCTCGGTGGAAACATTATATACGTATATAACGTAATATAACCTAACCAAACACATCTAGCTAGTCGCTTTAATGTTTCACAGAATTCCGTTCGTGTCGTCCCGTTCGTCTCGGTTGGGACATTATATACGTCTATAGCGTTATATATCCTAACCTAAGGCAGGCTAACATCTCGGATGTAGTATATTACATCATTCCTGGCGTATCGACCACTACTTCTCGGTGGAAACATTATATACGTCTATAACGTAATATAACCTAACCTAACACATCTAGCTAGTCGCTTTAATGTTTCACAGAATCCCGTTCGTGTCGTCCCGTTCGTCTCGGTTGGGACATTATATACGTCTATAGCGTTATATATCCTAACTTAAGGCAGGCTATCATCTCGGATGTAGTATTTTACAAAATTCCTGGCGTATCGGCCCATACTTCTCGGTGGGAACATTATATTCGTCTATAACATAATATAACCTATCCTAACACATCTAGCCCCTCGCTGGTAATGTTTTACAGAATCCCGTTCGTGTCGTCCCGTACGTCTCGGTTGGGACATTATATACGTCTATAGCGTTATATATCCTAACCTAAGGCAGGCTATCATCTCGGATGTAGTATTTTACAACATTCCTGGCGTATCGGCCCATACTTCTCGGTGGGAACATTATATTCGTCTATAACGTAATATAACCTAACCTAACATATCTAGCTCCTCGCTGGTAATGTTTTACAAAATCCTGTTCGTGTCGTCCCGTACGTCTCGGTTGGGGTATTATATACGTCTATAGCATTATATATCCTAACCTAAGCCAGGCTAACATCTCGGATGCAGTATTTTACAACATTCCTGGCGGGTCGGCCCCTACTTCTCGGTGGGAACATTATATACGTCTATAACGTAATATAACCTAACCTAACATATCTAGCTCCTCGCTGGTAATGTTTTACAAAATCCCGTTCGTGTCGTCCCGTACGTCTCGGTTGGGACATTATATACGTCTATAGCGTTATATATCCTAACTTAAGGCAGGCTATCATCTCGGATGTAGTATTTTACAACGTTCCTGGCGGATCGGCCTCTACTTCTCGGTGCGAACATTATATTCGTCTATAACGTAACATAACCTAACCTAACACATCTAGCCCCTCGCTGGTAATGTTTTACAGAATCCCGTTCGTGTCGTCCCGTACGTCTCGGTTGGGATATTATATACGTCTATAGCGTTATATATCCTAACCTAAGGCAGGCTATCATCTCGGATGTAGTATTTTACAACATTCCTGGCGTATCGGCCCCTACTTCTCGGTGGAAACATTATATACGTATATAACGTAATATAACCTAACCAAACACATCTAGCTAGTCGCTTTAATGTTTCACAGAATTCCGTTCGTGTCGTCCCGTTCGTCTCGGTTGGGACATTATATACGTCTATAGCGTTATATATCCTAACCTAAGGCAGGCTAACATCTCGGATGTAGTATATTACATCATTCCTGGCGTATCGACCACTACTTCTCGGTGGAAACATTATATACGTCTATAACGTAATATAACCTAACCTAACACATCTAGCTAGTCGCTTTAATGTTTCACAGAATCCCGTTCGTGTCGTCCCGTTCGTCTCGGTTGGGACATTATATACGTCTATAGCGTTATATATCCTAACTTAAGGCAGGCTAACATCTCGGATGTAGTATATTACATCATTCCTGGCGTATCGGCCCCTACTTCTCGGTGGGAACATTATATACGTCTATAACGTATCATAACCTAGCCTAACCCATCTAGCCCCTCGCTGGTAATGTTTTACAGAATCCCGTTCGTGTCGTCCCGTACGTCTCGGTTGGGATATTATATACGTCTATAGCGTTATATATCCTAGCCTAAGGCAGGCTATCATCTCGGATGTAGTATTTTACAACATTCCTGGCGTATCGGCCCCTACTTCTCGGTGGGATCATTATATACGTCTGTAACGTATCATAACCTAACCTAACCCATCTAGCCCCTCGCTGGTAATGTTTTACAGAATCCCGTTCCTGCCGTCCCGTACGTCTCGGTTGGGATGTTATGAACGTCTACAGCGATATATATCCTAACCTAAAGCAGGCTAACATCTCAGCTGTAGTATATTACATCATTCCTGGCGTATCGGCCTCTACTTCTCGGTGGAAACATTATATACGTCTATAACGTAATATAACCTAACCTAACACATCTAGCCCCTCGCTGGTAATGTTTTACAGAATCCCGTTCGTGTCGTCCCGTACGTCTCGGTTGGGATATTATATACGTCTATGGCATTATATATCCTAACCTAAGGCAGGCTAACATCTCGGATGTAGTATATTACATCATTCCTGGCGTATCGACCACTACTTCTCGGTGGAAACATTATATACGTCTATAACGTAATATAACCTAACATAACACATCTAGCTAGTCGCTTTAATGTTTCACAGAATTCCGTTCGTGTGGTCCCGTTCGTCTCGGTTGGGACATTATATACGTCTATAGCGTTATATATCCTAACATAAGGCAGGCTATCATATCGGATGTAGTATTTTACAACATTCCTGGCGGGTCGGCCTCTACTTCTCGGTGGAAACATTATATACGTCTATAACGTAATATAACCTAACCTAACACATCTAGCTAGTCGCTTTAATGTTTCACAGAATTCCGTTCGTGTCGTCCCGTTCGTCTCGGTTGGGACATTATATACGTCTATAGCGTTATATATCCTAACTTAAGGCAGGCTATCATCTCGGATATAGTATTTTACAACATTCCTGGCGGGTCGGCCTCTACTTCTCGGTGGGAACATTATAATCGTCCATAACGTAATATAACCTAACCTAACACATGTAGCCCCTCGCTGGTGATGTTTTACAGAATCCCGTTCGTGTCGTCCCGTACGTCTCGGTTGGGATATTATATACGTCTATAGCGTTATATATCCTAACCTAAGGCAGGCTAACATCTCGGATGTAGTATATTACATCATTCCTGGCGTATCGGCCCCTACTTCTCGGTGGGAACATTATATACGTCTATAACGTATCATAACCTAGCCTAACCCATCTAGCCCCTCGCTGGTAATGTTTTACAGAATCCCGTTCCTGTCGTCCCGTACGTCTCGGTTGGGACGTTATGAACGTCTACAGCGATATATATCCTAACGTAAGGCAGGCTAACATCTCGGATGTAGTATTTTACAACAGTCCTGGCGTATCGGCCCCTACTTCTCGGTGGGAACATTATATACGTCTATAACGTAACATAACGTAACCTAACCCATCTAGCCCCTCGCTGGTAATGTATTACAGAATCCCGTTCCTGTTGTGCCGTACGTCTCGGTTGGGATATTATATACGTCTATAGCGTTATATATCCTAACCTAAGGAAGGCTATCTTCTCGGATGCAGTATTTTACAACATTCCTGGCGTATCGGCCCATACTTCTCGGTGGGAACATTATATTCGTCTATAACGTAATATAACCTATCCTAACACATCTAGCCCCTCGCTGGTAATGTTTTACAGAATCCCGTTCGTGTCTTCCCGTACGTCTCGGTTGGGACATTATATACGTCTATAGCGTTATATATCCTAACTTAAGGCAGGCTATCATCTCGGATGTAGTATTTTACAACGTTCCTGGCGGATCGGCCTCTACTTCTCGGTGCGAACATTATATTCGTCTATAACGTAATATAACCTAACCTAACACATCTAGCCCCTCGCTGGTAATGTTTTACAGAATCCCGTTCGTGTCGTCCCGTACGTCTCGGTTGGGATATTATATACGTCTATAGCGTTATATATCCTAACCTAAGGCAGGCTATCATCTCGGATGTAGTATTTTACAACATTCCTGGCGTATCGGCCCCTACTTCTCGGTGGGAACATTATATACGTCTATAACGTATCATAACCTAACCTAACCCATCTAGCCCCTCGCTGGTAATGTTTTACAGAATCCCGTTCCTGTCGTCCCGTACGTCTCGGTTGGGACGTTATGAACGTCTACAGCGATATATATCCTCACCTAAGGCAGGCTAACATCTCAGCTGTAGTATATTACATCATTCCTGGCGTATCGGCCTCTACTTCTCGGTGGAAACATTATATACGTCTATAACGTAATATAACCTAACCTAACACATCTAGCCCCTCGCTGGTAATGTTTTACAGAATCCCGTTCGTGTCGTCCCGTACGTCTCGGTTGGGATATTATATACGTCTATAGCGTTATATATCCTAACCTAAGGCAGGCTATCATCTCGGATGTAGTATTTTACAACATTCCTGGCGTATCGGCCCCTACTTCTCGGTGGGAACATTATATACGTCTATAACGTATCATAACCTAACCTAACCCATCTAGCCCCTCGCTGGTAATGTTTTACAGAATCCCGTTCCTGTCGTCCCGTACGTCTCGGTTGGGACATTATATACGTCTATAGCGTTATATATCCTAACCTAAGGCAGGCTATCATCTCGGATGTAGTATTTTACAACGTTCCTGGCAGATCGGCCTCTACTTCTCGGTGGGAACATTATATTCGTCTATAACGCAATATAACCTAACCTAACACATCTAGCCCCTCGCTGGTAATGTTTTACAGAATCCCGTTCGTGTCGTCCCGTACGTCTCGGTTGGGATATTATATACGTCTATAGCGTTATATATCCTAACCTAAGGCAGGCTATCATCTCGGATGTAGTATTTTACAACATTCTTGGCGTATCGGCCCCTACTTCTCGGTGCGAACATTATATACGTCTATAACGTATCATAACCTAACCTAACCCATCTAGCCCCTCGCTGGTAATGTTTTACAGAATCCCGTTCGTGTCGTCCCGTACGTCTCGGTTGGGATATTATATACGTCTATAGCGTTATATATCCTAACCTAAGGCAGGCTATCATCTCGGATGTAGTATTTTACAACATTCCTGGCGTATCGGCCCATACTTCTCGGTGGGAACATTATATTCGTCTATAACGTAATATAACCTAACCTAACATATCTAGCTCCTCGCTGGTAATGTTTTACAAAATCCTGTTCGTGTCGTCCCGTACGTCTCGGTTGGGGTATTATATACGTCTATAGCATTATATATCCTAACCTAAGCCAGGCTAACATCTCGGATGCAGTATTTTACAACATTCCTGGCGGGTCGGCCCCTACTTCTCGGTGGGAACATTATATACGTCTATAACGTAATATAACCTAACCTAACATATCTAGCTCCTCGCTGGTAATGTTTTACAAAATCCCGTTCGTGTCGTCCCGTACGTCTCGGTTGGGACATTATATACGTCTATAGCGTTATATATCCTAACTTAAGGCAGGCTATCATCTCGGATGTAGTATTTTACAACGTTCCTGGCGGATCGGCCTCTACTTCTCGGTGCGAACATTATATTCGTCTATAACGTAACATAACCTAACCTAACACATCTAGCCCCTCGCTGGTAATGTTTTACAGAATCCCGTTCGTGTCGTCCCGTACGTCTCGGTTGGGATATTATATACGTCTATAGCGTTATATATCCTAACCTAAGGCAGGCTATCATCTCGGATGTAGTATTTTACAACATTCCTGGCGTATCGGCCCCTACTTCTCGGTGGAAACATTATATACGTATATAACGTAATATAACCTAACCAAACACATCTAGCTAGTCGCTTTAATGTTTCACAGAATTCCGTTCGTGTCGTCCCGTTCGTCTCGGTTGGGACATTATATACGTCTATAGCGTTATATATCCTAACCTAAGGCAGGCTAACATCTCGGATGTAGTATATTACATCATTCCTGGCGTATCGACCACTACTTCTCGGTGGAAACATTATATACGTCTATAACGTAATATAACCTAACCTAACACATCTAGCTAGTCGCTTTAATGTTTCACAGAATCCCGTTCGTGTCGTCCCGTTCGTCTCGGTTGGGACATTATATACGTCTATAGCGTTATATATCCTAACTTAAGGCAGGCTATCATCTCGGATGTAGTATTTTACAAAATTCCTGGCGTATCGGCCCATACTTCTCGGTGGGAACATTATATTCGTCTATAACATAATATAACCTATCCTAACACATCTAGCCCCTCGCTGGTAATGTTTTACAGAATCCCGTTCGTGTCGTCCCGTACGTCTCGGTTGGGACATTATATACGTCTATAGCGTTATATATCCTAACCTAAGGCAGGCTATCATCTCGGATGTAGTATTTTACAACATTCCTGGCGTATCGGCCCATACTTCTCGGTGGGAACATTATATTCGTCTATAACGTAATATAACCTAACCTAACATATCTAGCTCCTCGCTGGTAATGTTTTACAAAATCCTGTTCGTGTCGTCCCGTACGTCTCGGTTGGGGTATTATATACGTCTATAGCATTATATATCCTAACCTAAGCCAGGCTAACATCTCGGATGCAGTATTTTACAACATTCCTGGCGGGTCGGCCCCTACTTCTCGGTGGGAACATTATATACGTCTATAACGTAATATAACCTAACCTAACATATCTAGCTCCTCGCTGGTAATGTTTTACAAAATCCCGTTCGTGTCGTCCCGTACGTCTCGGTTGGGACATTATATACGTCTATAGCGTTATATATCCTAACTTAAGGCAGGCTATCATCTCGGATGTAGTATTTTACAACGTTCCTGGCGGATCGGCCTCTACTTCTCGGTGCGAACATTATATTCGTCTATAACGTAACATAACCTAACCTAACACATCTAGCCCCTCGCTGGTAATGTTTTACAGAATCCCGTTCGTGTCGTCCCGTACGTCTCGGTTGGGATATTATATACGTCTATAGCGTTATATATCCTAACCTAAGGCAGGCTATCATCTCGGATGTAGTATTTTACAACATTCCTGGCGTATCGGCCCCTACTTCTCGGTGGAAACATTATATACGTATATAACGTAATATAACCTAACCAAACACATCTAGCTAGTCGCTTTAATGTTTCACAGAATTCCGTTCGTGTCGTCCCGTTCGTCTCGGTTGGGACATTATATACGTCTATAGCGTTATATATCCTAACCTAAGGCAGGCTAACATCTCGGATGTAGTATATTACATCATTCCTGGCGTATCGACCACTACTTCTCGGTGGAAACATTATATACGTCTATAACGTAATATAACCTAACCTAACACATCTAGCTAGTCGCTTTAATGTTTCACAGAATCCCGTTCGTGTCGTCCCGTTCGTCTCGGTTGGGACATTATATACGTCTATAGCGTTATATATCCTAACTTAAGGCAGGCTATCATCTCGGATGTAGTATTTTACAAAATTCCTGGCGTATCGGCCCATACTTCTCGGTGGGAACATTATATTCGTCTATAACATAATATAACCTATCCTAACACATCTAGCCCCTCGCTGGTAATGTATTACAGAATCCCGTTCCTGTTGTGCCGTACGTCTCGGTTGGGATATTATATACGTCTATAGCGTTATATATCCTAACCTAAGGAAGGCTATCTTCTCGGATGCAGTATTTTACAACATTCCTGGCGTATCGGCCCATACTTCTCGGTGGGAACATTATATTCGTCTATAACGTAATATAACCTATCCTAACACATCTAGCCCCTCGCTGGTAATGTTTTACAGAATCCCGTTCGTGTCTTCCCGTACGTCTCGGTTGGGACATTATATACGTCTATAGCGTTATATATCCTAACTTAAGGCAGGCTATCATCTCGGATGTAGTATTTTACAACGTTCCTGGCGGATCGGCCTCTACTTCTCGGTGCGAACATTATATTCGTCTATAACGTAATATAACCTAACCTAACACATCTAGCCCCTCGCTGGTAATGTTTTACAGAATCCCGTTCGTGTCGTCCCGTACGTCTCGGTTGGGATATTATATACGTCTATAGCGTTATATATCCTAACCTAAGGCAGGCTATCATCTCGGATGTAGTATTTTACAACATTCCTGGCGTATCGGCCCCTACTTCTCGGTGGGAACATTATATACGTCTATAACGTATCATAACCTAACCTAACCCATCTAGCCCCTCGCTGGTAATGTTTTACAGAATCCCGTTCCTGTCGTCCCGTACGTCTCGGTTGGGACGTTATGAACGTCTACAGCGATATATATCCTCACCTAAGGCAGGATAACATCTCAGCTGTAGTATATTACATCATTCCTGGCGTATCGGCCTCTACTTCTCGGTGGAAACATTATATACGTCTATAACGTAATATAACCTAACCTAACACATCTAGCCCCTCGCTGGTAATGTTTTACAGAATCCCGTTCGTGTCGTCCCGTACGTCTCGGTTGGGATATTATATACGTCTATAGCGTTATATATCCTAACCTAAGGCAGGCTATCATCTCGGATGTAGTATTTTACAACATTCCTGGCGTATCGGCCCCTACTTCTCGGTGGGAACATTATATACGTCTATAACGTATCATAACCTAACCTAACCCATCTAGCCCCTCGCTGGTAATGTTTTACAGAATCCCGTTCCTGTCGTCCCGTACGTCTCGGTTGGGAAATTATATACGTCTATAGCGTTATATATCCTAACCTAAGGCAGGCTATCATCTCGGATGTAGTATTTTACAACGTTCCTGGCAGATCGGCCTCTACTTCTCGGTGGGAACATTATAATCGTCCATAACGTAATATAACCTAACCTAACACATGTAGCCCCTCGCTGGTGATGTTTTACAGAATCCCGTTCGTGTCGTCCCGTACGTCTCGGTTGGGATATTATATACGTCTATAGCGTTATATATCCTAACCTAAGGCAGGCTAACATCTCGGATGTAGTATATTACATCATTCCTGGCGTATCGGCCCCTACTTCTCGGTGGGAACATTATATACGTCTATAACGTATCATAACCTAGCCTAACCCATCTAGCCCCTCGCTGGTAATGTTTTACAGAATCCCGTTCCTGTCGTCCCGTACGTCTCGGTTGGGACGTTATGAACGTCTACAGCGATATATATCCTAACGTAAGGCAGGCTAACATCTCGGATGTAGTATTTTACAACAGTCCTGGCGTATCGGCCCCTACTTCTCGGTGGGAACATTATATACGTCTATAACGTAACATAACGTAACCTAACCCATCTAGCCCCTCGCTGGTAATGTATTACAGAATCCCGTTCCTGTTGTGCCGTACGTCTCGGTTGGGATATTATATACGTCTATAGCGTTATATATCCTAACCTAAGGAAGGCTATCTTCTCGGATGCAGTATTTTACAACATTCCTGGCGTATCGGCCCATACTTCTCGGTGGGAACATTATATTCGTCTATAACGTAATATAACCTATCCTAACACATCTAGCCCCTCGCTGGTAATGTTTTACAGAATCCCGTTCGTGTCTTCCCGTACGTCTCGGTTGGGACATTATATACGTCTATAGCGTTATATATCCTAACTTAAGGCAGGCTATCATCTCGGATGTAGTATTTTACAACGTTCCTGGCGGATCGGCCTCTACTTCTCGGTGCGAACATTATATTCGTCTATAACGTAATATAACCTAACCTAACACATCTAGCCCCTCGCTGGTAATGTTTTACAGAATCCCGTTCGTGTCGTCCCGTACGTCTCGGTTGGGATATTATATACGTCTATAGCGTTATATATCCTAACCTAAGGCAGGCTATCATCTCGGATGTAGTATTTTACAACATTCCTGGCGTATCGGCCCCTACTTCTCGGTGGGAACATTATATACGTCTATAACGTATCATATCCTAACCTAACCCATCTAGCCCCTCGCTGGTAATGTTTTACAGAATCCCGTTCCTGTCGTCCCGTACGTCTCGGTTGGGACATTATATACGTCTATAGCGTTATATATCCTAACCTAAGGCAGGCTATCATCTCGGATGTAGTATTTTACAACGTTCCTGGCAGATCGGCCTCTACTTCTCGGTGGGAACATTATATTCGTCTATAACGCAATATAACCTAACCTAACACATCTAGCCCCTCGCTGGTAATGTTTTACAGAATCCCGTTCGTGTCGTCCCGTACGTCTCGGTTGGGATATTATATACGTCTATAGCGTTATATATCCTAACCTAAGGCAGGCTATCATCTCGGATGTAGTATTTTACAACATTCTTGGCGTATCGGCCCCTACTTCTCGGTGGGAACATTATATACGTCTATAACGTATCATAACCTAACCTAACCCATCTAGCCCCTCGCTGGTAATGTTTTACAGAATCCCGTTCCTGTCGTCCCGTACGTCTCGGTTGGGATATTATATACGTCTATAGCGTTATATATCCTAACCTAAGGCAGGCTATCATCTCGGATGTAGTATTTTACAACATTCCTGGCGTATCGGCCCCTACTTCTCGGTGGAAACATTATATACGTATATAACGTAATATAACCTAACCAAACACATCTAGCTAGTCGCTTTAATGTTTCACAGAATTCCGTTCGTGTCGTCCCGTTCGTCTCGGTTGGGACATTATATACGTCTATAGCGTTATATATCCTAACCTAAGGCAGGCTAACATCTCGGATGTAGTATATTACATCATTCCTGGCGTATCGACCACTACTTCTCGGTGGAAACATTATATACGTCTATAACGTAATATAACCTAACCTAACACATCTAGCTAGTCGCTTTAATGTTTCACAGAATCCCGTTCGTGTCGTCCCGTTCGTCTCGGTTGGGACATTATATACGTCTATAGCGTTATATATCCTAACTTAAGGCAGGCTATCATCTCGGATGTAGTATTTTACAAAATTCCTGGCGTATCGGCCCATACTTCTCGGTGGGAACATTATATTCGTCTATAACATAATATAACCTATCCTAACACATCTAGCCCCTCGCTGGTAATGTTTTACAGAATCCCGTTCGTGTCGTCCCGTACGTCTCGGTTGGGACATTATATACGTCTATAGCGTTATATATCCTAACCTAAGGCAGGCTATCATCTCGGATGTAGTATTTTACAACATTCCTGGCGTATCGGCCCATACTTCTCGGTGGGAACATTATATTCGTCTATAACGTAATATAACCTAACCTAACATATCTAGCTCCTCGCTGGTAATGTTTTACAAAATCCTGTTCGTGTCGTCCCGTACGTCTCGGTTGGGGTATTATATACGTCTATAGCATTATATATCCTAACCTAAGCCAGGCTAACATCTCGGATGCAGTATTTTACAACATTCCTGGCGGGTCGGCCCCTACTTCTCGGTGGGAACATTATATACGTCTATAACGTAATATAACCTAACCTAACATATCTAGCTCCTCGCTGGTAATGTTTTACAAAATCCCGTTCGTGTCGTCCCGTACGTCTCGGTTGGGACATTATATACGTCTATAGCGTTATATATCCTAACTTAAGGCAGGCTATCATCTCGGATGTAGTATTTTACAACGTTCCTGGCGGATCGGCCTCTACTTCTCGGTGCGAACATTATATTCGTCTATAACGTAACATAACCTAACCTAACACATCTAGCCCCTCGCTGGTAATGTTTTACAGAATCCCGTTCGTGTCGTCCCGTACGTCTCGGTTGGGATATTATATACGTCTATAGCGTTATATATCCTAACCTAAGGCAGGCTATCATCTCGGATGTAGTATTTTACAACATTCCTGGCGTATCGGCCCCTACTTCTCGGTGGAAACATTATATACGTATATAACGTAATATAACCTAACCAAACACATCTAGCTAGTCGCTTTAATGTTTCACAGAATTCCGTTCGTGTCGTCCCGTTCGTCTCGGTTGGGACATTATATACGTCTATAGCGTTATATATCCTAACCTAAGGCAGGCTAACATCTCGGATGTAGTATATTACATCATTCCTGGCGTATCGACCACTACTTCTCGGTGGAAACATTATATACGTCTATAACGTAATATAACCTAACCTAACACATCTAGCTAGTCGCTTTAATGTTTCACAGAATCCCGTTCGTGTCGTCCCGTTCGTCTCGGTTGGGACATTATATACGTCTATAGCGTTATATATCCTAACTTAAGGCAGGCTATCATCTCGGATGTAGTATTTTACAAAATTCCTGGCGTATCGGCCCATACTTCTCGGTGGGAACATTATATTCGTCTATAACATAATATAACCTATCCTAACACATCTAGCCCCTCGCTGGTAATGTTTTACAGAATCCCGTTCGTGTCGTCCCGTACGTCTCGGTTGGGACATTATATACGTCTACAGCGTTATATATCCTAACCTAAGCCAGGCTAACATCTCGGATGCAGTATTTTACAACATTCCTGGCGGGTCGGCCCCTACTTCTCGGTGGGAACATTATATACGTCTATAACGTAATATAACCTAACCTAACATATCTAGCTCCTCGCTGGTAATGTTTTACAAAATCCCTTTCGTGTCGTCCCGTACGTCTCGGTTGGGACATTATATACGTCTACAGCGTTATATATCCTAACCTAAGCCAGGCTAACATCTCGGATGCAGTATTTTACAACATTCCTGGCGGGTCGGCCCCTACTTCTCGGTGGAAACATTATATACGTCTATAACGTAATATAACCTAACCTAACACATCTAGCTAGTCGCTTTAATGTTTCACAGAATCCCGTTCCTGTTGGGCCGTACGTCTCGGTTGGGATATTATATACGTCTATAGCGTTATATATCCTAACCTAAGGCAGGCTAACATCTCGGATGTAGTATATTACATCATTCCTGGCGTATCGGCCCCTACTTCTCGGTGGGAACATTATATACGTCTATAACGTATCATAACCTAGCCTAACCCATCTAGCCCCTCGCTGGTAATGTTTTACAGAATCCCGTTCGTGTCGTCCCGTACGTCTCGGTTGGGATATTATATACGTCTATAGCGTTATATATCCTAGCCTAAGGCAGGCTATCATCTCGGATGTAGTATTTTACAACATTCCTGGCGTATCGGCCCCTACTTCTCGGTGGGATCATTATATACGTCTGTAACGTATCATAACCTAACCTAACCCATCTAGCCCCTCGCTGGTAATGTTTTACAGAATCCCGTTCCTGCCGTCCCGTACGTCTCGGTTGGGATGTTATGAACGTCTACAGCGATATATATCCTAACCTAAAGCAGGCTAACATCTCAGCTGTAGTATATTACATCATTCCTGGCGTATCGGCCTCTACTTCTCGGTGGAAACATTATATACGTCTATAACGTAATATAACCTAACCTAACACATCTAGCCCCTCGCTGGTAATGTTTTACAGAATCCCGTTCGTGTCGTCCCGTACGTCTCGGTTGGGATATTATATACGTCTATGGCATTATATATCCTAACCTAAGGCAGGCTAACATCTCGGATGTAGTATATTACATCATTCCTGGCGTATCGACCACTACTTCTCGGTGGAAACATTATATACGTCTATAACGTAATATAACCTAACATAACACATCTAGCTAGTCGCTTTAATGTTTCACAGAATTCCGTTCGTGTGGTCCCGTTCGTCTCGGTTGGGACATTATATACGTCTATAGCGTTATATATCCTAACATAAGGCAGGCTATCATCTCGGATGTAGTATTTTACAACATTCCTGGCGGGTCGGCCTCTACTTCTCGGTGGAAACATTATATACGTCTATAACGTAATATAACCTAACCTAACACATCTAGCTAGTCGCTTTAATGTTTCACAGAATTCCGTTCGTGTCGTCCCGTTCGTCTCGGTTGGGACATTATATACGTCTATAGCGTTATATATCCTAACTTAAGGCAGGCTATCATCTCGGATATAGTATTTTACAACATTCCTGGCGGGTCGGCCTCTACTTCTCGGTGGGAACATTATAATCGTCCATAACGTAATATAACCTAACCTAACACATGTAGCCCCTCGCTGGTGATGTTTTACAGAATCCCGTTCGTGTCGTCCCGTACGTCTCGGTTGGGATATTATATACGTCTATAGCGTTATATATCCTAACCTAAGGCAGGCTAACATCTCGGATGTAGTATATTACATCATTCCTGGCGTATCGGCCCCTACTTCTCGGTGGGAACATTATATACGTCTATAACGTATCATAACCTAGCCTAACCCATCTAGCCCCTCGCTGGTAATGTTTTACAGAATCCCGTTCCTGTCGTCCCGTACGTCTCGGTTGGGACGTTATGAACGTCTACAGCGATATATATCCTAACGTAAGGCAGGCTAACATCTCGGATGTAGTATTTTACAACAGTCCTGGCGTATCGGCCCCTACTTCTCGGTGGGAACATTATATACGTCTATAACGTAACATAACGTAACCTAACCCATCTAGCCCCTCGCTGGTAATGTATTACAGAATCCCGTTCCTGTTGTGCCGTACGTCTCGGTTGGGATATTATATACGTCTATAGCGTTATATATCCTAACCTAAGGAAGGCTATCTTCTCGGATGCAGTATTTTACAACATTCCTGGCGTATCGGCCCATACTTCTCGGTGGGAACATTATATTCGTCTATAACGTAATATAACCTATCCTAACACATCTAGCCCCTCGCTGGTAATGTTTTACAGAATCCCGTTCGTGTCTTCCCGTACGTCTCGGTTGGGACATTATATACGTCTATAGCGTTATATATCCTAACTTAAGGCAGGCTATCATCTCGGATGTAGTATTTTACAACGTTCCTGGCGGATCGGCCTCTACTTCTCGGTGCGAACATTATATTCGTCTATAACGTAATATAACCTAACCTAACACATCTAGCCCCTCGCTGGTAATGTTTTACAGAATCCCGTTCGTGTCGTCCCGTACGTCTCGGTTGGGATATTATATACGTCTATAGCGTTATATATCCTAACCTAAGGCAGGCTATCATCTCGGATGTAGTATTTTACAACATTCCTGGCGTATCGGCCCCTACTTCTCGGTGGGAACATTATATACGTCTATAACGTATCATAACCTAACCTAACCCATCTAGCCCCTCGCTGGTAATGTTTTACAGAATCCCGTTCCTGTCGTCCCGTACGTCTCGGTTGGGACGTTATGAACGTCTACAGCGATATATATCCTCACCTAAGGCAGGCTAACATCTCAGCTGTAGTATATTACATCATTCCTGGCGTATCGGCCTCTACTTCTCGGTGGAAACATTATATACGTCTATAACGTAATATAACCTAACCTAACACATCTAGCCCCTCGCTGGTAATGTTTTACAGAATCCCGTTCGTGTCGTCCCGTACGTCTCGGTTGGGATATTATATACGTCTATAGCGTTATATATCCTAACCTAAGGCAGGCTATCATCTCGGATGTAGTATTTTACAACATTCCTGGCGTATCGGCCCCTACTTCTCGGTGGGAACATTATATACGTCTATAACGTATCATAACCTAACCTAACCCATCTAGCCCCTCGCTGGTAATGTTTTACAGAATCCCGTTCCTGTCGTCCCGTACGTCTCGGTTGGGACATTATATACGTCTATAGCGTTATATATCCTAACCTAAGGCAGGCTATCATCTCGGATGTAGTATTTTACAACGTTCCTGGCAGATCGGCCTCTACTTCTCGGTGGGAACATTATATTCGTCTATAACGCAATATAACCTAACCTAACACATCTAGCCCCTCGCTGGTAATGTTTTACAGAATCCCGTTCGTGTCGTCCCGTACGTCTCGGTTGGGATATTATATACGTCTATAGCGTTATATATCCTAACCTAAGGCAGGCTATCATCTCGGATGTAGTATTTTACAACATTCTTGGCGTATCGGCCCCTACTTCTCGGTGGGAACATTATATACGTCTATAACGTATCATAACCTAACCTAACCCATCTAGCCCCTCGCTGGTAATGTTTTACAGAATCCCGTTCCTGTCGTCCCGTACGTCTCGGTTGGGATATTATATACGTCTATAGCGTTATATATCCTAACCTAAGGCAGGCTATCATCTCGGATGTAGTATTTTACAACATTCCTGGCGTATCGGCCCATACTTCTCGGTGGGAACATTATATTCGTCTATAACGTAATATAACCTAACCTAACATATCTAGCTCCTCGCTGGTAATGTTTTACAAAATCCTGTTCGTGTCGTCCCGTACGTCTCGGTTGGGGTATTATATACGTCTATAGCATTATATATCCTAACCTAAGCCAGGCTAACATCTCGGATGCAGTATTTTACAACATTCCTGGCGGGTCGGCCCCTACTTCTCGGTGGGAACATTATATACGTCTATAACGTAATATAACCTAACCTAACATATCTAGCTCCTCGCTGGTAATGTTTTACAAAATCCCGTTCGTGTCGTCCCGTACGTCTCGGTTGGGACATTATATACGTCTATAGCGTTATATATCCTAACTTAAGGCAGGCTATCATCTCGGATGTAGTATTTTACAACGTTCCTGGCGGATCGGCCTCTACTTCTCGGTGCGAACATTATATTCGTCTATAACGTAACATAACCTAACCTAACACATCTAGCCCCTCGCTGGTAATGTTTTACAGAATCCCGTTCGTGTCGTCCCGTACGTCTCGGTTGGGATATTATATACGTCTATAGCGTTATATATCCTAACCTAAGGCAGGCTATCATCTCGGATGTAGTATTTTACAACATTCCTGGCGTATCGGCCCCTACTTCTCGGTGGGAACATTATATACGTCTATAACGTATCATAACCTAACCTAACCCATCTAGCCCCTCGCTGGTAATGTTTTACAGAATCCCGTTCCTGTCGTCCCGTACGTCTCGGTTGGGACGTTATGAACGTCTACAGCGATATATATCCTAACCTAAGGCAGGCTAACATCTCAGCTGTAGTATATTACATCATTCCTGGCGTATCGGCCTCTACTTCTCGGTGGAAACATTATATACGTCTATGACGTAATATAACCTAACTTAACACATCTAGCCCCTCGCTGATAATGTTTTACAGAATCCCGTTCGTGTCGTCCCGTACGTCTCGGTTGGGATATTATATACGTCTATAGCGTTATATATCCTAACCTAAGGCAGGCTATCATCACGGATGTAGTATTTTACAACATTCCTGGCGTATGGGCCTCTACTTCTCGGTGGGAACATTATATACGTCTATAACGTATCATAACTTAACCTAACCCATCTAGCCGCTCGCTGGTAATGTTTTACAGAATCCCGTTCGTGTCGTCCCGTACGTCTCGGTTGGGACATTATATACGTCTACAGCGTTATATATCCTAACGTAAGGCAGGCTATCTTCTCGGATGCAGTATTTTACAAAATTCCTGGCGTATCGGCCCATACTTCTCGGTGGGAACATTATATTCGTCTATAACGTAATATAACCTAACCTAACATATCTAGCTCCTCGCAGGTAATGTTTTACAAAATCCCGTTCGTGTCGTCCCGTACGTCTCGGTTGGGGTATTATATACGTCTATAGCATTATATATCCTAACCTAAGCCAGGCTAACATCTCGGATGCAGTATTTTAGAACAGTCCTGGCGGGTCGGCCCCTACTTCTCGGTGGGAACATTATATACGTCTATAACGTAATATAACCTAACCTAACATATCTAGCTCCTCGCTGGCAATGTTTTACAAAATCCCGTTCGTGTCGTCCCGTACGTCTCGGTTGGGATATTATATACGTCTATAGCATTATATATCCTAACCTAAGGCAGGCTAACATCTCGGATGTAGTATATTACATCATTCCTGTCGTATCGACCACTACTTCTCGGTGGAAACATTATATACGTCTATAACGTAATATAACCTAACCTCACACATCTAGCTACTCGCTTTAATGTTTCACAGAATCCCGTTCGTGTCGTCCCGTTCGTCTCGGTTGGGACATTATATACGTCTATAGCGTTATATATCCTAACTTAAGGCAGGCTATCATCTCGGATGTAGTATTTTACAGCGTTCCTGGCGGATCGGCCTCTACTTCTCGGTGGCAACATTATATACGTCTATAACGTATCATAACCTAACCTAACCCATCTAGCCCCCCGCTGGTAATGTTTTACAGAATCCCGTTCCTGTCGTCCCGTACGTCTCGGTTGGGATATTATATACGTCTATAGCGTTATATATCCTAACCTAAGGCAGGCTATCATCTCGGATGTAGTATTTTACAACATTCCTGGCGTATCGGCCCATACTTCTCGGTGGGAACATTATATTCGTCTATAACGTAATATAACCTAACCTAACATATCTAGCTCCTCGCTGGTAATGTTTTACAAAATCCCGTTCGTGTCGTCCCGTACGTCTCGGTTGGGGTATTATATACGTCTATAGCATTATATATCCTAACCTAAGCCAGGCTAACATCTCGGATGCAGTATTTTACAACATTCCTGGCGGGTCGGCCCCTACTTCTCGGTGGGAACATTATATACGTCTATAACGTAATATAACCTAACCTAACATATCTAGCTCCTCGCTGGTAGTGTTTTACAAAATCCCGTTCGTGTCGTCCCGTACGTCTCGGTTGGGACATTATATACGTCTATAGCGTTATATATCCTAACTTAAGGCAGGCTATCATCTCGGATGTAGTATTTTACAACGTTCCTGGCGGATCGGCCTCTACTTCTCGGTGCGAACATTATATTCGTGTATAACGTAATATAACCTAACCTAACACATCTAGCCCCTCGCTGGTAATGTTTTACAGAATCCCGTTCCTGTCGTCCCGTACGTCTCGGTTGGGATATTATATACGTCTATAGCGTTATATATCCTAACCTAAGGCAGGCTATCATCTCGGATGTAGTATTTTACAACATTCCTGGCGTATCGGCCCATACTTCTCGGTGGGAACATTATATTCGTCTATAACGTAATATAACCTAACCTAACATATCTAGCTCCTCGCTGGTAATGTTTTACAAAATCCCGTTCGTGTCGTCCCGTACGTCTCGGTTGGGGTATTATATACGTCTATAGCATTATATATCCTAACCTAAGCCAGGCTAACATCTCGGATGCAGTATTTTACAACATTCCTGGCGGGTCGGCCCCTACTTCTCGGGGGGAACATTATATACGTCTATAACGTAATATAACCTAACCTAACATATCTAGCTCCTCGCTGGTAGTGTTTTACAAAATCCCGTTCGTGTCGTCCCGTACGTCTCGGTTGGGATATTATATACGTCTATAGCGTTATATATCCTAACCTAAGGCAGGCTATCATCTCGGATGTAGTATTTTACAACATTCCTGGCGTATCGGCCCCTACTTCTCGGTGGGAACATTATATACGTCTATAACGTATCATAACCTAACCTAACCCATCTAGCCCCTCGCTGGTAATGTTTTACAGAATCCCGTTCCTGTCGTCCCGTACGTCTCGGTTGGGACGTTATGAACGTCTACAGCGATATATATCCTCACCTATGGCAGGCTAACATCTCAGCTGTAGTATATTACATCATTCCTGGCGTATCGGCCTCTACTTCTCGGTGGAAACATTATATACGTCTATAACGTAATATAACCTAACCTAACACATCTAGCCCCTCGCTGGTAATGTTTTACAGAATCCCGTTCGTGTCGTCCCGTACGTCTCGGTTGGGATATTATATACGTCTATAGCGTTATATATCCTAACCTAAGGCAGGCTATCATCTCGGATGTAGTATTTTACAACATTCCTGGCGTATGGGCCCCTACTTCTCGGTGGGAACATTATATACGTCTATAACGTATCATAACCTAACCTAACCCATCTAGCCGCTCGCTGGTAATGTTTTACAGAATCCCGTTCGTGTCGTCCCGTACGTCTCGGTTGGGACATTATATACGTCTACAGCGTTATATATCCTAACCTAAGGCAGGCTATCTTCTCGGATGCAGTATTTTACAAAATTCCTGGCGTATCGGCCCATACTTCTCGGTGGGAACATTATATTCGTCTATAACGTAATATAACCTAACCTAACCCATCTAGCCGCTCGCTGGTAATGTTTTACAGAATCCCGTTCGTGTCGTCCCGTACGTCTCGGTTGGGACGTTATGAACGTCTACAGCGATATATATCCTAACCTAAGGCAGGCTAACATCTCAGCTGTAGTATATTACATCATTCCTGGCGTATCGGCCTCTACTTCTCGGTGGAAACATTATATACGTCTATGACGTAATATAACCTAACTTAACACATCTAGCCCCTCGCTGATAATGTTTTACAGAATCCCGTTCGTGTCGTCCCGTACGTCTCGGTTGGGATATTATATACGTCTATAGCGTTATATATCCTAACCTAAGGCAGGCTATCATCTCGGATGTAGTATTTTACAACATTCCTGGCGTATGGGCCCCTACTTCTCGGTGGGAACATTATATACGTCTATAACGTATCATAACCTAACCTAACCCATCTAGCCGCTCGCTGGTAATGTTTTACAGAATCCCGTTCGTGTCGTCCCGTACGTCTCGGTTGGGACATTATATACGTCTACAGCGTTATATATCCTAACCTAAGGCAGGCTATCTTCTCGGATGCAGTATTTTACAAAATTCCTGGCGTATCGGCCCATACTTCTCGGTGGGAACATTATATTCGTCTATAACGTAATATAACCTAACCTAACATATCTAGCTCCTCGCAGGTAATGTTTTACAAAATCCCGTTCGTGTCGTCCCGTACGTCTCGGTTGGGGTATTATATACGTCTATAGCATTATATATCCTAACCTAAGCCAGGCTAACATCTCGGATGCAGTATTTTACAACATTCCTGGCGGGTCGGCCCCTACTTCTCGGTGGGAACATTGTATACGTCTATAACGTAATATAACCTAACCCAACACATCTAGCTAGTCGCTTTAATGTTTCACAGGATTCCGTTCGTGTCGTCCCGTTCGTCTCGGTTGGGACATTATATACGTCTATAGCGTTATATATCCTAACCTAAGGCAGGCTAACATCTCGGATGTAGTATATTACATCATTCCTGGCGTATCGACCACTACTTCTCGGTGGAAACATTATATACGTCTATAACGTAATATAACCTAACCTAACACATCTAGCTAGTCGCTTTAATGTTTCACAGAATCCCGTTCGTGTCGTCCCGTTCGTCTCGGTTGGGACATTATATACGTCTATAGCATTATATATCCTAACCTAAGCCAGGCTAACATCTCGGATGCAGTATTTTACAACATTCCTGGCGGGTCGGCCCCTACTTCTCGGTGGGAACATTATATACGTCTATAACGTAATATAACCTAACCTAACACATCTAGCTAGTCGCTTTAATGTTTCACAGGATTCCGTTCGTGTCGTCCAGTTCGTCTCGGTTGGGACATTATATACGTCTATAGCGTTATATATCCTAACCTAAGGCAGGCTATCATCTCGGATGTAGTATTTTACAACATTCCTGGCGTATCGGCCCATACTTCTCGGTGGGAACATTATATTCGTCTATAACGTAATATAACCTAACCTAACATATCTAGCTCCTCGCTGGTAATGTTTTACAAAATCCCGTTGGTGTCGTCCCGTACGTCTCGGTTGGGGTATTATATACATCTATAGCATTATATATCCTAACCTAAGCCAGGCTAACATCTCGGATGCACTATTTTACAACATTCCTGGCGGGTCGGCCCCTACTTCTCGGTGGGAACATTATATACGTCTATAACGTAATATAACCTAACCTAACATATCTAGCTCCTCGCTGGTAGTGTTTTACAAAATCCCGTTCGTGTCGTCCCGTACGTCTCGGTTGGGACATTATATACGTCTATAGCGTTATATATCCTAACTTAAGGCAGGCTATCATCTCGCATGTAGTATTTTACAACGTTCCTGGCGGATCGGCCTCTACTTCTCGGTGCGAACATTATATTCGTGTATAACGCAATATAACCTAACCTAACACATCTAGCCCCTCGCTGGTAATGTTTTACAGAATCCCGTTCGTGTCGTCCCGTACGTCTCGGTTGGGATATTATATACGTCTATAGCGTTATATATCCTAACCTAAGGCAGGCTATCATCTCGGATGTAGTATTTTACAACATTCCTGGCGTATCGGCCCCTACTTCTCGGTGGGAACATTATATACGTCTATAACGTATCATAACCTAACCTAACCCATCTAGCCCCTCGCTGGTAATGTTTTACAGAATCCCGTTCCTGTCGTCCCGTACGTCTCGGTTGGGACGTTATGAACGTCTACAGCGATATATATCCTCACCTAAGGCAGGCTAACATCTCAGCTGTAGTATATTACATCATTCCTGGCGTATCGGCCTCTACTTCTCGGTGGAAACATTATATATGTCTATAACGTAATATAACCTAACCTAACACATCTAGCCCCTCGCTGGTAATGTTTTACAGAATCCCGTTCGTGTCGTCCCGTACGTCTCGGTTGGGATATTATATACGTCTATAGCGTTATATATCCTAACCTAAGGCAGGCTATCATCTCGGATGTAGTATTTTACAACATTCCTGGCGTATGGGCCCCTACTTCTCGGTGGGAACATTATATACGTCTATAACGTATCATAACCTAACCTAACCCATCTAGCCGCTCGCTGGTAATGTTTTACAGAATCCCGTTCGTGTCGTCCCGTACGTCTCGGTTGGGACATTATATACGTCTACAGCGTTATATATCCTAACCTAAGGCAGGCTATCTTCTCGGATGCAGTATTTTACAAAATTCCTGGCGTATCGGCCCATACTTCTCGGTGGGAACATTATATTCGTCTATAACGTAATATAACCTAACCTAACATATCTAGCTCCTCGCAGGTAATGTTTTACAAAATCCCGTTCGTGTCGTCCCGTACGTCTCGGTTGGGGTATTATATACGTCTATAGCATTATATATCCTAACCTAAGCCAGGCTAACATCTCGGATGCAGTATTTTACAACATTCCTGGCGGGTCGGCCCCTACTTCTCGGTGGGAACATTATATACGTCTATAACGTAATATAACCTAACCTAACACATCTAGCTAGTCGCTTTAATGTTTCACAGGATTCCGTTCGTGTCGTCCCGTTCGTCTCGGTTGGGACATTATATACGTCTATAGCGTTATATATCCTAACCTAAGGCAGGCTAACATCTCGGATGTAGTATATTACATCATTCCTGGCGTATCGACCACTACTTCTCGGTGGAAACATTATATACGTCTATAACGTAATATAACCTAACCTAACACATCTAGCTAGTCGCTTTAATGTTTCACAGAATTCCGTTCGTGTCGTCCCGTTCGTCTCGGTTGGGACATTATATACGTCTATAGCGTTATATATCCTAACTTAAGGCAGGCTATCATCTCGGATATAGTATTTTACAACATTCCTGGCGGGTCGGCCTCTACTTCTCGGTGGGAACATTATAATCGTCCATAACGTAATATAACCTAACCTAACACATGTAGCCCCTCGCTGGTGATGTTTTACAGAATCCCGTTCGTGTCGTCCCGTACGTCTCCGTTGGGATATTATATACGTCTATAGCGTTATATATCCTAACCTAAGGCAGGCTAACATCTCGGATGTAGTAAATTACATCATTCCTGGCGTATCGGCCCCTACTTCTCGGTGGGAACATTATATACGTCTATAACGTATCATAACCTAGCCTAACCCATCTAGCCCCTCGCTGGTAATGTTTTACAGAATCCCGTTCCTGTCGTCCCGTACGTCTCGGTTGGGACGTTATGAACGTCTACAGCGATATATATCCTAACGTAAGGCAGGCTAACATCTCGGATGTAGTATTTTACAACAGTCCTGGCGTATCGGCCCCTACTTCTCGGTGGGAACATTATATACGTCTATAACGTAACATAACGTAACCTAACCCATCTAGCCCCTCGCTGGTAATGTATTACAGAATCCCGTTCCTGTTGTGCCGTACGTCTCGGTTGGGATATTATATACGTCTATAGCGTTATATATCCTAACCTAAGGAAGGCTATCTTCTCGGATGCAGTATTTTACAACATTCCTGGCGTATCGGCCCATACTTCTCGGTGGGAACATTATATTCGTCTATAACGTAATATAACCTATCCTAACACATCTAGCCCCTCGCTGGTAATGTTTTACAGAATCCCGTTCGTGTCGTCCCGTACGTCTCGGTTGGGACATTATATACGTCTATAGCGTTATATATCCTAACTTAAGGCAGGCTATCATCTCGGATGTAGTATTTTACAACGTTCCTGGCGGATCGGCCTCTACATCTCGGTGCGAACATTATATTCGTCTATAACGTAATATAACCTAACCTAACACATCTAGCCCCTCGCTGGTAATGTTTTACAGAATCCCGTTCGTGTCGTCCCGTACGTCTCGGTTGGGATATTATATACGTCTATAGCGTTATATATCCTAACCTAAGGCAGGCTATCATCTCGGATGTAGTATTTTACAACATTCCTGGCGTATCGGCCCCTACTTCTCGGTGGGAACATTATATACGTCTATAACGTATCATAACCTAACCTAACCCATCTAGCCCCTCGCTGGTAATGTTTTACAGAATCCCGTTCCTGTCGTCCCGTACGTCTCGGTTGGGACGTTATGAACGTCTACAGCGATATATATCCTCACCTAAGGCAGGCTAACATCTCAGCTGTAGTATATTACATCATTCCTGGCGTATCGGCCTCTACTTCTCGGTGGAAACATTATATACGTCTATAACGTAATATAACCTAACCTAACACATCTAGCCCCTCGCTGGTAATGTTTTACAGAATCCCGTTCGTGTCGTCCCGTACGTCTCGGTTGGGACGTTATGAACGTCTACAGCGATATATATCCTAACGTAAGGCAGGCTAACATCTCGGATGTAGTATTTTACAACAGTCCTGGCGTATCGGCCCCTACTTCTCGGTGGGAACATTATATACGTCTATAACGTATCATAACCTAACCTAACCCATCTAGCCCCTCGCTGGTAATGTTTTACAGAATCCCGTTCCTGTCGTCCCGTACGTCTCGGTTGGGACGTTATGAACGTCTACAGCGATATATATCCTAACCTAAGGCAGGCTAACATCTCAGCTGTAGTATATTACATCATTCCTGGCGTATCGGCCTCTACTTCTCGGTGGAAACATTATATAAGTCTATGACGTAATATAACCTAACTTAACACATCTAGCCCCTCGCTGATAATGTTTTACAGAATCCCATTCGTGTCGTCCCGTACGTCTCGGTTGGGATATTATATACGTCTATAGCGTTATATATCCTAACCTAAGGCAGGCTATCATCTCGGATGTAGTATTTTACAACATTCCTGGCGTATGGGCCCCTACTTCTCGGTGGGAACATTATATACGTCTATAACGTATCATAACCTAACCTAACCCATCTAGCCGCTCGCTGGTAATGTTTTACAGAATCCCGTTCGTGTCGTCCCGTACGTCTCGGTTGGGACATTATATACGTCTACAGCGTTATATATCCTAACCTAAGGCAGGCTATCTTCTCGGATGCAGTATTTTACAAAATTCCTGCCGTATCGGCCCATACTTCTCGGTGGGAACATTATATTCGTCTATAACGTAATATAACCTAACCTAACATATCTAGCTCCTCGCAGGTAATGTTTTACAAAATCCCGTTCGTGTCGTCCCGTACGTCTCGGTTGGGGTATTATATACGTCTATAGCATTATATATCCTAACCTAAGCCAGGCTAACATCTCGGATGCAGTATTTTACAACATTCCTGGCGGGTCGGCCCCTACTTCTCGGTGGGAACATTGTATACGTCTATAACGTAATATAACCTAACCTAACACATCTAGCTAGTCGCTTTAATGTTTCACAGGATTCCGTTCGTGTCGTCCCGTTCGTCTCGGTTGGGACATTATATACGTCTATAGCGTTATATATCCTAACCTAAGGCAGGCTAACATCTCGGATGTAGTATATTACATCATTCCTGGCGTATCGACCACTACTTCTCGGTGGAAACATTATATACGTCTATAACGTAATATAACCTAACCTAACACATCTAGCTAGTCGCTTTAATGTTTCACAGAATCCCGTTCGTGTCGTCCCGTTCGTCTCGGTTGGGACATTATATACGTCTATAGCATTATATATCCTAACCTAAGCCAGGCTAACATCTCGGATGCAGTATTTTACAACATTCCTGGCGGGTCGGCCCCTACTTCTCGGTGGGAACATTATATACGTCTATAACGTAATATAACCTAACCTAACACATCTAGCTAGTCGCTTTAATGTTTCACAGGATTCCGTTCGTGTCGTCCAGTTCGTCTCGGTTGGGACATTATATACGTCTATAGCGTTATATATCCTAACCTAAGGCAGGCTATCATCTCGGATGTAGTATTTTACAACATTCCTGGCGTATCGGCCCATACTTCTCGGTGGGAACATTATATTCGTCTATAACGTAATATAACCTAACCTAACATATCTAGCTCCTCGCTGGTAATGTTTTACAAAATCCCGTTCGTGTCGTCCCGTACGTCTCGGTTGGGGTATTATATACATCTATAGCATTATATATCCTAACCTAAGCCAGGCTAACATCTCGGATGCACTATTTTACAACATTCCTGGCGGGTCGGCCCCTACTTCTCGGTGGGAACATTATATACGTCTATAACGTAATATAACCTAACCTAACATATCTAGCTCCTCGCTGGTAGTGTTTTACAAAATCCCGTTCGTGTCGTCCCGTACGTCTCGGTTGGGACATTATATACGTCTATAGCGTTATATATCCTAACTTAAGGCAGGCTATCATCTCGGATGTAGTATTTTACAACGTTCCTGGCGGATCGGCCTCTACTTCTCGGTGCGAACATTATATTCGTGTATAACGCAATATAACCTAACCTAACACATCTAGCCCCTCGCTGGTAATGTTTTACAGAATCCCGTTCGTGTCGTCCCGTACGTCTCGGTTGGGATATTATATACGTCTATAGCGTTATATATCCTAACCTAAGGCAGGCTATCATCTCGGATGTAGTATTTTACAACATTCCTGGCGTATCGGCCCCTACTTCTCGGTGGGAACATTATATACGTCTATAACGTATCATAACCTAACCTAACCCATCTAGCCCCTCGCTGGTAATGTTTTACAGAATCCCGTTCCTGTCGTCCCGTACGTCTCGGTTGGGACGTTATGAACGTCTACAGCGATATATATCCTCACCTAAGGCAGGCTAACATCTCAGCTGTAGTATATTACATCATTCCTGGCGTATCGGCCTCTACTTCTCGGTGGAAACATTATATATGTCTATAACGTAATATAACCTAACCTAACACATCTAGCCCCTCGCTGGTAATGTTTTACAGAATCCCGTTCGTGTCGTCCCGTACGTCTCGGTTGGGATATTATATACGTCTATAGCGTTATATATCCTAACCTAAGGCAGGCTATCATCTCGGATGTAGTATTTTACAACATTCCTGGCGTATCGGCCCCTACTTCTCGGTGGGAACATTATATACGTCTATAACGTATCATAACCTAACCTAACCCATCTAGCCCCTCGCTGGTAATGTTTTACAGAATCCCGTTCCTGTCGTCCCGTACGTCTCGGTTGGGACGTTATGAACGTCTACAGCGATATATATCCTAACCTAAGGCAGGCTAACATCTCAGCTGTAGTATATTACATCATTCCTGGCGTATCGGCCTCTACTTCTCGGTGGAAACATTATATACGTCTATGACGTAATATAACCTAACTTAACACATCTAGCCCCTTGCTGATAATGTTTTACAGAATCCCGTTCGTGTCGTCCCGTACGTCTCGGTTGGGACATTATATACGTCTACAGCGTTATATATCCTAACCTAAGGCAGGCTATCTTCTCGGATGCAGTATTTTACAAAATTCCTGGCGTATCGGCCCATACTTCTCGGTGGGAACATTATATTCGTCTATAACGTAATATAACCTAACCTAACATATCTAGCTCCTCGCAGGTAATGTTTTACAAAATCCCGTTCGTGTCGTCCCGTACGTCTCGGTTGGGGTATTATATACGTCTATAGCATTATATATCCTAACCTAAGCCAGGCTAACATCTCGGATGCAGTATTTTACAACATTCCTGGCGGGTCGGCCCCTACTTCTCGGTGGGAACATTATATACGTCTATAACGTAATATAACCTAACCTAACACATCTAGCTAGTCGCTTTAATGTTTCACAGGATTCCGTTCGTGTCGTCCCGTTCGTCTCGGTTGGGACATTATATACGTCTATAGCGTTATATATCCTAACCTAAGGCAGGCTAACATCTCGGATGTAGTATATTACATCATTCCTGGCGTATCGACCACTACTTCTCGGTGGAAACATTATATACGTCTATAACGTAATATAACCTAACCTAACACATCTAGCTAGTCGCTTTAATGTTTCACAGAATCCCGTTCGTGTCGTCCCGTTCGTCTCGGTTGGGACATTATATACGTCTATAGCGTTATATATCCTAACTTAAGGCAGGCTATCATCTCGGATGTAGTATTTTACAAAATTCCTGGCGTATCGGCCCATACTTCTCGGTGGGAACATTATATTCGTCTATAACATAATATAACCTATCCTAACACATCTAGCCCCTCGCTGGTAATGTTTTACAGAATCCCGTTCGTGTCGTCCCGTACGTCTCGGTTGGGACATTATATACGTCTACAGCGTTATATATCCTAACCTAAGCCAGGCTAACATCTCGGATGCAGTATTTTACAACATTCCTGGCGGGTCAGCCCCTACTTCTCGGTGGAAACATTATATACGTCTATAACGTAATATAACCTAACCTAACACATCTAGCTAGTCGCTTTAATGTTTCACAGAATCCCGTTCCTGTTGGGCCGTACGTCTCGGTTGGGATATTATATACGTCTATAGCGTTATATATCCTAACCTAAGGCAGGCTAACATCTCGGATGTAGTATATTACATCATTCCTGGCGTATCGGCCCCTACTTCTCGGTGGGAACATTATATACGTCTATAACGTATCATAACCTAGCCTAACCCATCTAGCCCCTCGCGGGTAATGTTTTACAGAATCCCGTTCGTGTCGTCCCGTACGTCTCGGTTGGGATATTATATACGTCTATAGCGTTATATATCCTAACCTAAGGCAGGCTATCATCTCGGATGTAGTATTTTACAACATTCCTGGCGTATCGGCCCCTACTTCTCGGTGGGAACATTATATACGTCTGTAACGTATCATAACCTAACCTAACCCATCTAGCCCCTCGCTGGTAATGTTTTACAGAATCCCGTTCCTGCCGTCCCGTACGTCTCGGTTGGGATGTTATGAACGTCTACAGCGATATATATCCTAACCTAAAGCAGGCTAACATCTCAGCTGTAGTATATTACATCATTCCTGGCGTATCGGCCTCTACTTCTCGGTGGAAACATTATATACGTCTATAACGTAATATAACCTAACCTAACACATCTAGCCCCTCGCTGGTAATGTTTTACAGAATCCCGTTCGTGTCGTCCCGTACGTCTCGGTTGGGATATTATATACGTCTATGGCATTATATATCCTAACCTAAGGCAGGCTAACATCTCGGATGTAGTATATTACATCATTCCTGGCGTATCGACCACTACTTCTCGGTGGAAACATTATATACGTCTATAAGGTAATATAACCTAACATAACACATCTAGTTAGTCGCTTTAATGTTTCACAGAATTCCGTTCGTGTGGTCCCGTTCGTCTCGGTTGGGACATTATATACGTCTATAGCGTTATATATCCTAACATAAGGCAGGCTATCATCTCGGATGTAGTATTTTACAACATTCCTGGCGGGTCGGCCTCTACTTCTCGGTGGAAACATTATATACGTCTATAACGTAATATAACCTAACCTAACACATCTAGCTAGTCGCTTTAATGTTTCACAGAATTCCGTTCGTGTCGTCCCGTTCGTCTCGGTTGGGACATTATATACGTCTATAGCGTTATATATCCTAACTTAAGGCAGGCTATCATCTCGGATATAGTATTTTACAACATTCCTGGCGGGTCGGCCTCTACTTCTCGGTGGGAACATTATAATCGTCCATAACGTAATATAACCTAACCTAACACATGTAGCCCCTCGCTGGTGATGTTTTACAGAATCCCGTTCGTGTCGTCCCGTACGTCTCCGTTGGGATATTATATACGTCTATAGCGTTATATATCCTAACCTAAGGCAGGCTAACATCTCGGATGTAGTATATTACATCATTCCTGGCGTATCGGCCCCTACTTCTCGGTGGGAACATTATATACGTCTATAACGTATCATAACCTAGCCTAACCCATCTAGCCCCTCGCTGGTAATGTTTTACAGAATCCCGTTCCTGTCGTCCCGTACGTCTCGGTTGGGACGTTATGAACGTCTACAGCGATATATATCCTAACGTAAGGCAGGCTAACATCTCGGATGTAGTATTTTACAACAGTCCTGGCGTATCGGCCCCTACTTCTCGGTGGGAACATTATATACGTCTATAACGTAACATAACGTAACCTAACCCATCTAGCCCCTCGCTGGTAATGTATTACAGAATCCCGTTCCTGTTGTGCCGTACGTCTCGGTTGGGATATTATATACGTCTATAGCGTTATATATCCTAACCTAAGGAAGGCTATCTTCTCGGATGCAGTATTTTACAACATTCCTGGCGTATCGGCCCATACTTCTCGGTGGGAACATTATATTCGTCTATAACGTAATATAACCTATCCTAACACATCTAGCCCCTCGCTGGTAATGTTTTACAGAATCCCGTTCGTGTCGTCCCGTACGTCTCGGTTGGGACATTATATACGTCTATAGCGTTATATATCCTAACTTAAGGCAGGCTATCATCTCGGATGTAGTATTTTACAACGTTCCTGGCGGATCGGCCTCTACTTCTCGGTGCGAACATTATATTCGTCTATAACGTAATATAACCTAACCTAACACATCTAGCCCCTCGCTGGTAATGTTTTACAGAATCCCGTTCGTGTCGTCCCGTACGTCTCGGTTGGGATATTATATACGTCTATAGCGTTATATATCCTAACCTAAGGCAGGCTATCATCTCGGATGTAGTATTTTACAACATTCCTGGCGTATCGGCCCCTACTTCTCGGTGGGAACATTATATACGTCTATAACGTATCATAACCTAACCTAACCCATCTAGCCCCTCGCTGGTAATGTTTTACAGAATCCCGTTCCTGTCGTCCCGTACGTCTCGGTTGGGACGTTATGAACGTCTACAGCGATATATATCCTCACCTAAGGCAGGCTAACATCTCAGCTGTAGTATATTACATCATTCCTGGCGTATCGGCCTCTACTTCTCGGTGGAAACATTATATACGTCTATAACGTAATATAACCTAACCTAACACATCTAGCCCCTCGCTGGTAATGTTTTACAGAATCCCGTTCGTGTCGTCCCGTACGTCTCGGTTGGGACGTTATGAACGTCTACAGCGATATATATCCTAACGTAAGGCAGGCTAACATCTCGGATGTAGTATTTTACAACAGTCCTGGCGTATCGGCCCCTACTTCTCGGTGGGAACATTATATACGTCTATAACGTATCATAACCTAACCTAACCCATCTAGCCCCTCGCTGGTAATGTTTTACAGAATCCCGTTCCTGTCGTCCCGTACGTCTCGGTTGGGACGTTATGAACGTCTACAGCGATATATATCCTAACCTAAGGCAGGCTAACATCTCAGCTGTAGTATATTACATCATTCCTGGCGTATCGGCCTCTACTTCTCGGTGGAAACATTATATAAGTCTATGACGTAATATAACCTAACTTAACACATCTAGCCCCTCGCTGATAATGTTTTACAGAATCCCATTCGTGTCGTCCCGTACGTCTCGGTTGGGATATTATATACGTCTATAGCGTTATATATCCTAACCTAAGGCAGGCTATCATCTCGGATGTAGTATTTTACAACATTCCTGGCGTATGGGCCCCTACTTCTCGGTGGGAACATTATATACGTCTATAACGTATCATAACCTAACCTAACCCATCTAGCCGCTCGCTGGTAATGTTTTACAGAATCCCGTTCGTGTCGTCCCGTACGTCTCGGTTGGGACATTATATACGTCTACAGCGTTATATATCCTAACCTAAGGCAGGCTATCTTCTCGGATGCAGTATTTTACAAAATTCCTGGCGTATCGGCCCATACTTCTCGGTGGGAACATTATATTCGTCTATAACGTAATATAACCTAACCTAACATATCTAGCTCCTCGCAGGTAATGTTTTACAAAATCCCGTTCGTGTCGTCCCGTACGTCTCGGTTGGGGTATTATATACGTCTATAGCATTATATATCCTAACCTAAGCCAGGCTAACATCTCGGATGCAGTATTTTACAACATTCCTGGCGGGTCGGCCCCTACTTCTCGGTGGGAACATTGTATACGTCTATAACGTAATATAACCTAACCTAACACATCTAGCTAGTCGCTTTAATGTTTCACAGGATTCCGTTCGTGTCGTCCCGTTCGTCTCGGTTGGGACATTATATACGTCTATAGCGTTATATATCCTAACCTAAGGCAGGCTAACATCTCGGATGTAGTATATTACATCATTCCTGGCGTATCGACCACTACTTCTCGGTGGAAACATTATATACGTCTATAACGTAATATAACCTAACCTAACACATCTAGCTAGTCGCTTTAATGTTTCACAGAATCCCGTTCGTGTCGTCCCGTTCGTCTCGGTTGGGACATTATATACGTCTATAGCATTATATATCCTAACCTAAGCCAGGCTAACATCTCGGATGCAGTATTTTACAACATTCCTGGCGGGTCGGCCCCTACTTCTCGGTGGGAACATTATATACGTCTATAACGTAATATAACCTAACCTAACACATCTAGCTAGTCGCTTTAATGTTTCACAGGATTCCGTTCGTGTCGTCCAGTTCGTCTCGGTTGGGACATTATATACGTCTATAGCGTTATATATCCTAACCTAAGGCAGGCTATCATCTCGGATGTAGTATTTTACAACATTCCTGGCGTATCGGCCCATACTTCTCGGTGGGAACATTATATTCGTCTATAACGTAATATAACCTAACCTAACATATCTAGCTCCTCGCTGGTAATGTTTTACAAAATCCCGTTCGTGTCGTCCCGTACGTCTCGGTTGGGGTATTATATACATCTATAGCATTATATATCCTAACCTAAGCCAGGCTAACATCTCGGATGCACTATTTTACAACATTCCTGGCGGGTCGGCCCCTACTTCTCGGTGGGAACATTATATACGTCTATAACGTAATATAACCTAACCTAACATATCTAGCTCCTCGCTGGTAGTGTTTTACAAAATCCCGTTCGTGTCGTCCCGTACGTCTCGGTTGGGACATTATATACGTCTATAGCGTTATATATCCTAACTTAAGGCAGGCTATCATCTCGGATGTAGTATTTTACAACGTTCCTGGCGGATCGGCCTCTACTTCTCGGTGCGAACATTATATTCGTCTATAACGTAATATAACCTAACCTAACACATCTAGCCCCTCGCTGGTAATGTTTTACAGAATCCCGTTCGTGTCGTCCCGTACGTCTCGGTTGTGATATTATATACGTCTATAGCGTTATATATCCTAACCTAAGGCAGGCTATCATCTCGGATGTAGTATTTTACAACATTCCTGGCGTATCGGCCCCTACTTCTCGGTGGGAACATTATATACGTCTATAACGTATCATAACCTAACCTAACCCATCTAGCCCCTCGCTGGTAATGTTTTACAGAATCCCGTTCCTGTCGTCCCGTACGTCTCGGTTGGGACGTTATGAACGTCTACAGCGATATATATCCTCACCTAAGGCAGGCTAACATCTCAGCTGTAGTATATTACATCATTCCTGGCGTATCGGCCTCTACTTCTCGGTGGAAACATTATATACGTCTATGACGTAATATAACCTAACTTAACACATCTAGCCCCTTGCTGATAATGTTTTACAGAATCCCGTTCGTGTCGTCCCGTACGTCTCGGTTGGGGTATTATATACGTCTATAGCATTATATATCCTAACCTAAGCCAGGCTAACATCTCGGATGCAGTATTTTACAACATTCCTGGCGGGTCGGCCCCTACTTCTCGGTGGGAACATTATATACGTCTATAACGTAATATAACCTAACCTAACACATCTAGCTAGTCGCTTTAATGTTTCACAGGATTCCGTTCGTGTCGTCCCGTTCGTCTCGGTTGGGACATTATATACGTCTATAGCGTTATATATCCTAACCTAAGGCAGGCTAACATCTCGGATGTAGTATATTACATCATTCCTGGCGTATCGACCACTACTTCTCGGTGGAAACATTATATACGTCTATAACGTAATATAACCTAACCTAACACATCTAGCTAGTCGCTTTAATGTTTCACAGAATCCCGTTCGTGTCGTCCCGTTCGTCTCGGTTGGGACATTATATACGTCTATAGCGTTATATATCCTAACTTAAGGCAGGCTATCATCTCGGATGTAGTATTTTACAAAATTCCTGGCGTATCGGCCCATACTTCTCGGTGGGAACATTATATTCGTCTATAACATAATATAACCTATCCTAACACATCTAGCCCCTCGCTGGTAATGTTTTACAGAATCCCGTTCGTGTCGTCCCGTACGTCTCGGTTGGGACATTATATACGTCTACTGCGTTATATATCCTAACCTAAGCCAGGCTAACATCTCGGATGCAGTATTTTACAACATTCCTGGCGGGTCGGCCCCTACTTCTCGGTGGAAACATTATATACGTCTATAACGTATTATAACCTAACCTAACACATCTAGCTAGTCGCTTTAATGTTTCACAGAATCCCGTTCCTGTTGGGCCGTACGTCTCGGTTGGGATATTATATACGTCTATAGCGTTATATATCCTAACCTAAGGCAGGCTAACATCTCGGATGTAGTATATTACATCATTCCTGGCGTATCGGCCCCTACTTCTCGGTGGGAACACTATATACGTCTATAACGTATCATAACCTAGCCTAACCCATCTAGCCCCTCGCTGGTAATGTTTTACAGAATCCCGTTCGTGTCGTCCCGTACGTCTCGGTTGGGATATTATATACGTCTATAGCGTTATATATCCTAACCTAAGGCAGGCTATCATCTCGGATGTAGTATTTTACAACATTCCTGGCGTATCGGCCCCTACTTCTCGGTGGGAACATTATATACGTCTGTAACGTATCATAACCTAACCTAACCCATCTAGCCCCTCGCTGGTAATGTTTTACAGAATCCCGTTCCTGCCGTCCCGTACGTCTCGGTTGGGATGTTATGAACGTCTACAGCGATATATATCCTAACCTAAAGCAGGCTAACATCTCAGCTGTAGTATATTACATCATTCCTGGCGTATCGGCCTCTACTTCTCGGTGGAAACATTATATACGTCTATAACGTAATATAACCTAACCTAACACATCTAGCCCCTCGCTGGTAATGTTTTACAGAATCCCGTTCGTGTCGTCCCGTACGTCTCGGTTGGGATATTATATACGTCTATGGCATTATATATCCTAACCTAAGGCAGGCTAACATCTCGGATGTAGTATATTACATCATTCCTGGCGTATCGACCACTACTTCTCGGTGGAAACATTATATACGTCTATAACGTAATATAACCTAACATAACACATCTAGCTAGTCGCTTTAATGTTTCACAGAATTCCGTTCGTGTGGTCCCGTTCGTCTCGGTTGGGACATTATATACGTCTATAGCGTTATATATCCTAACATAAGGCAGGCTATCATCTCGGATGTAGTATTTTACAACATTCCTGGCGGGTCGGCCTCTACTTCTCGGTGGAAACATTATATACGTCTATAACGTAATATAACCTAACCTAACACATCTAGCTAGTCGCTTTAATGTTTCACAGAATTCCGTTCGTGTCGTCCCGTTCGTCTCGGTTGGGACATTATATACGTCTATAGCGTTATATATCCTAACTTAAGGCAGGCTATCATCTCGGATATAGTATTTCACAACATTCCTGGCGGGTCGGCCTCTACTTCTCGGTGGGAACATTATAATCGTCCATAACGTAATATAACCTAACCTAACACATGTAGCCCCTCGCTGGTGATGTTTTACAGAATCCCGTTCGTGTCGTCCCGTACGTCTCCGTTGGGATATTATATACGTCTATAGCGTTATATATCCTAACCTAAGGCAGGCTAACATCTCGGATGTAGTATATTACATCATTCCTGGCGTATCGGCCCCTACTTCTCGGTGGGAACATTATATACGTCTATAACGTATCATAACCTAGCCTAACCCATCTAGCCCCTCGCTGGTAATGTTTTACAGAATCCCGTTCCTGTCGTCCCGTACGTCTCGGTTGGGACGTTATGAACGTCTACAGCGATATATATCCTAACGTAAGGCAGGCTAACATCTCGGATGTAGTATTTTACAACAGTCCTGGCGTATCGGCCCCTACTTCTCGGTGGGAACATTATATACGTCTATAACGTAACATAACGTAACCTAACCCATCTAGCCCCTCGCTGGTAATGTATTACAGAATCCCGTTCCTGTTGTGCCGTACGTCTCGGTTGGGATATTATATACGTCTATAGCGTTATATATCCTAACCTAAGGAAGGCTATCTTCTCGGATGCAGTATTTTACAACATTCCTGGCGTATCGGCCCATACTTCTCGGTGGGAACATTATATTCGTCTATAACGTAATATAACCTATCCTAACACATCTAGCCCCTCGCTGGTAATGTTTTACAGAATCCCGTTCGTGTCGTCCCGTACGTCTCGGTTGGGACATTATATACGTCTATAGCGTTATATATCCTAACTTAAGGCAGGCTATCATCTCGGATGTAGTATTTTACAACGTTCCTGGCGGATCGGCCTCTACTTCTCGGTGCGAACATTATATTCGTCTATAACGTAATATAACCTAACCTAACACATCTAGCCCCTCGCTGGTAATGTTTTACAGAATCCCGTTCGTGTCGTCCCGTACGTCTCGGTTGGGATATTATATACGTCTATAGCGTTATATATCCTAACCTAAGGCAGGCTATCTTCTCGGATGCAGTATTTTACAAAATTCCTGGCGTATCGGCCCATACTTCTCGGTGGGAACATTATATTCGTCTATAACGTAATATAACCTAACCTAACATATCTAGCTCCTGGCAGGTAATGTTTTACAAAATCCCGTTCGTGTCGTCCCGTACGTCTCGGTTGGGGTATTATATACGTCTATAGCATTATATATCCTAACCTAAGCCAGGCTAACATCTCGGATGCAGTATTTTACAACATTCCTGGCGGGTCGGCCCCTACTTCTCGGTGGGAACATTATATACGTCTATAACGTAATATAACCTAACCTAACACATCTAGCTAGTCGCTTTAATGTTTCACAGGATTCCGTTCGTGTCGTCCCGTTCGTCTCGGTTGGGACATTATATACGTCTATAGCGTTATATATCCTAACCTAAGGCAGGCTAACATCTCGGATGTAGTATATTACATCATTCCTGGCGTATCGACCACTACTTCTCGGTGGAAACATTATATACGTCTATAACGTAATATAACCTAACCTAACACATCTAGCTAGTCGCTTTAATGTTTCACAGAATCCCGTTCGTGTCGTCCCGTTCGTCTCGGTTGGGACATTATATACGTCTATAGCATTATATATCCTAACCTAAGCCAGGCTAACATCTCGGATGCAGTATTTTACAACATTCCTGGCGGGTCGGCCCCTACTTCTCGGTGGGAACATTATGTACGTCTATAACGTAATATAACCTAACCTAACACATCTAGCTAGTCGCTTTAATGTTTCACAGAATCCCGTTCGTGTCGTCCCGTTCGTCTCGGTTGGGACATTATATACGTCTATAGCGTTATATATCCTAACTTAAGGCAGGCTATCATCTCGGATGTAGTATTTTACAAAATTCCTGGCGTATCGGCCCATACTTCTCGGTGGGAACATTATATTCGTCTATAACATAATATAACCTATCCTAACACATCTAGCCCCTCGCTGGTAATGTTTTACAGAATCCCGTTCGTGTCGTCCCGTACGTCTCGGTTGGGACATTATATACGTCTACAGCGTTATATATCCTAACCTAAGCCAGGCTAACATCTCGGATGCAGTATTTTACAACATTCCTGGCGGGTCGGCCCCTACTTCTCGGTGGAAACATTATATACGTCTATAACGTAATATAACCTAACCTAACATATCTAGCTCCTCGCTGGTAGTGTTTTACAAAATCCCGTTCGTGTCGTCACGTACGTCTCGGTTGGGACATTATATACGTCTATAGCGTTATATATCCTAACTTAAGGCAGGCTATCATCTCGGATGTAGTATTTTACAACGTTCCTGGCGGATCGGCCTCTACTTCTCGGTGCGAACATTATATTCGTGTATAACGTAATATAACCTAACCTAACACATCTAGCCCCTCGCTGGTAATGTTTTACAGAATCCCGTTCGTGTCGTCCCGTACGTCTCGGTTGGGATATTATATACGTCTATAGCGTTATATATCCTAACCTAAGGCAGGCTATCATCTCGGATGTAGTATTTTACAACATTCCTGGCGTATGGGCCCCTACTTCTCGGTGGGAACACTATATACGTCTATAACGTATCATAACCTAACCTAACCCATCTAGCCGCTCGCTGGTAATGTTTTACAGAATCCCGTTCGTGTCGTCCCGTACGTCTCGGTTGGGACATTATATACGTCTACAGCGTTATATATCCTAACCTAAGGCAGGCTATCTTCTCGGATGCAGTATTTTACAAAATTCCTGGCGTATCGGCCCATACTTCTCGGTGGGAACATTATATTCGTCTATAACGTAATATAACCTAACCTAACATATCTAGCTCCTCGCAGGTAATGTTTTACAAAATCCCGTTCGTGTCGTCCCGTACGTCTCGGTTGGGGTATTATATACGTCTATAGCATTATATATCCTAACCTAAGCCAGGCTAACATCTCGGATGCAGTATTTTACAACATTCCTGGCGGGTCGGCCCCTACTTCTCGGTGGGAACATTATATACGTCTATAACGTAATATAACCTAACCTAACACATCTAGCTAGTCGCTTTAATGTTTCACAGGATTCCGTTCGTGTCGTCCCGTTCGTCTCGGTTGGGACATTATATACGTCTATAGCGTTATATATCCTAACTTAAGGCAGGCTATCATCTCGGATGTAGTATTTTACAAAATTCCTGGCGTATCGGCCCATACTTCTCGGTGGGAACATTATATTCGTCTATAACATAATATAACCTATCCTAACACATCTAGCCCCTCGCTGGTAATGTTTTACAGAATCCCGTTCGTGTCGTCCCGTACGTCTCGGTTGGGACATTATATACGTCTACTGCGTTATATATCCTAACCTAAGCCAGGCTAACATCTCGGATGCAGTATTTTACAACATTCCTGGCGGGTCGGCCCCTACTTCTCGGTGGAAACATTATATACGTCTATAACGTAATATAACCTAACCTAACACATCTAGCTAGTCGCTTTAATGTTTCACAGAATCCCGTTCCTGTTGGGCCGTACGTCTCGGTTGGGATATTATATACGTCTATAGCGTTATATATCCTAACCTAAGGCAGGCTAACATCTCGGATGTAGTATATTACATCATTCCTGGCGTATCGGCCCCTACTTCTCGGTGGGAACATTATATACGTCTATAACGTATCATAACCTAGCCTAACCCATCTAGCCCCTCGCTGGTAATGTTTTACAGAATCCCGTTCGTGTCGTCCCGTACGTCTCGGTTGGGATATTATATACGTCTATAGCGTTATATATCCTAATCTAAGGCAGGCTATCATCTCGGATGTAGTATTTTACAACATTCCTGGCGTATCGGCCCCTACTTCTCGGTGGGAACATTATATACGTCTGTAACGTATCATAACCTAACCTAACCCATCTAGCCCCTCGCTGGTAATGTTTTACAGAATCCCGTTCCTGCCGTCCCGTACGTCTCGGTTGGGATGTTATGAACGTCTACAGCGATATATATCCTAACCTAAAGCAGGCTAACATCTCAGCTGTAGTATATTACATCATTCCTGGCGTATCGGCCTCTACTTCTCGGTGGAAACATTATATACGTCTATAACGTAATATAACCTAACCTAACACATCTAGCCCCTCGCTGGTAATGTTTTACAGAATCCCGTTCGTGTCGTCCCGTACGTCTCGGTTGGGATATTATATACGTCTATGGCATTATATATCCTAACCTAAGGCAGGCTAACATCTCGGATGTAGTATATTACATCATTCCTGGCGTATCGACCACTACTTCTCGGTGGAAACATTATATACGTCTATAACGTAATATAACCTAACATAACACATCTAGCTAGTCGCTTTAATGTTTCACAGAATTCCGTTCGTGTGGTCCCGTTCGTCTCGGTTGGGACATTATATACGTCTATAGCGTTATATATCCTAACATAAGGCAGGCTATCATCTCGGATGTAGTATTTTACAACATTCCTGGCGGGTCGGCCTCTACTTCTCGGTGGAAACATTATATACGTCTATAACGTAATATAACCTAACCTAACACATCTAGCTAGTCGCTTTAATGTTTCACAGAATTCCGTTCGTGTCGTCCCGTTCGTCTCGGTTGGGACATTATATACGTCTATAGCGTTATATATCCTAACTTAAGGCAGGCTATCATCTCGGATATAGTATTTTACAACATTCCTGGCGGGTCGGCCTCTACTTCTCGGTGGGAACATTATAATCGTCCATAACGTAATATAACCTAACCTAACACATGTAGCCCCTCGCTGGTGATGTTTTACAGAATCCCGTTCGTGTCGTCCCGTACGTCTCCGTTGGGATATTATATACGTCTATAGCGTTATATATCCTAACCTAAGGCAGGCTAACATCTCGGATGTAGTATATTACATCATTCCTGGCGTATCGGCCCCTACTTCTCGGTGGGAACATTATATACGTCTATAACGTATCATAACCTAGCCTAACCCATCTAGCCCCTCGCTGGTAATGTTTTACAGAATCCCGTTCCTGTCGTCCCGTACGTCTCGGTTGGGACGTTATGAACGTCTACAGCGATATATATTCTAACGTAAGGCAGGCTAACATCTCGGATGTAGTATTTTACAACAGTCCTGGCGTATCGGCCCCTACTTCTCGGTGGGAACATTATATACGTCTATAACGTAACATAACGTAACCTAACCCATCTAGCCCCTCGCTGGTAATGTATTACAGAATCCCGTTCCTGTTGTGCCGTACGTCTCGGTTGGGATATTATATACGTCTATAGCGTTATATATCCTAACCTAAGGAAGGCTATCTTCTCGGATGCAGTATTTTACAACATTCCTGGCGTATCGGCCCATACTTCTCGGTGGGAACATTATATTCGTCTATAACGTAATATAACCTATCCTAACACATCTAGCCCCTCGCTGGTAATGTTTTACAGAATCCCGTTCGTGTCGTCCCGTACGTCTCGGTTGGGACATTATATACGTCTATAGCGTTATATATCCTAACTTAAGGCAGGCTATCATCTCGGATGTAGTATTTTACAACGTTCCTGGCGGATCGGCCTCTACTTCTCGGTGCGAACATTATATTCGTCTATAACGTAATATAACCTAACCTAACACATCTAGCCCCTCGCTGGTAATGTTTTACAGAATCCCGTTCGTGTCGTCCCGTACGTCTCGGTTGGGATATTATATACGTCTATAGCGTTATATATCCTAACCTAAGGCAGGCTATCATCTCGGATGTAGTATTTTACAACATTCCTGGCGTATCGGCCCCTACTTCTCGGTGGGAACATTATATACGTCTATAACGTATCATAACCTAACCTAACCCATCTAGCCCCTCGCTGGTAATGTTTTACAGAATCCCGTTCCTGTCGTCCCGTACGTCTCGGTTGGGACGTTATGAACGTCTACAGCGATATATATCCTCACCTAAGGCAGGCTAACATCTCAGCTGTAGTATATTACATCATTCCTGGCGTATCGGCCTCTACTTCTCGGTGGAAACATTATATACGTCTATAACGTAATATAACCTAACCTAACACATCTAGCCCCTCGCTGGTAATGTTTTACAGAATCCCGTTCGTGTCGTCCCGTACGTCTCGGTTGGGATATTATATACGTCTATAGCGTTATATATCCTAACCTAAGGCAGGCTATCATCTCGGATGTAGTATTTTACAACATTCCTGGCGTATCGGCCCCTACTTCTCGGTGGGAACATTATATACGTCTATAACGTATCATAACCTAACCTAACCCATCTAGCCCCTCGCTGGTAATGTTTTACAGAATCCCGTTCCTGTCGTCCCGTACGTCTCGGTTGGGACGTTATGAACGTCTACAGCGATATATATCCTAACCTAAGGCAGGCTAACATCTCAGCTGTAGTATATTACATCATTCCTGGCGTATCGGCCTCTACTTCTCGGTGGAAACATTATATACGTCTATGACGTAATATAACCTAACTTAACAAATCTAGCCCCTCGCTGATAATGTTTTACAGAATCCCGTTCGTGTCGTCCCGTACGTCTCGGTTGGGATATTATATACGTCTATAGCGTTATATATCCTAACCTAAGGCAGGCTATCATCTCGGATGTAGTATTTTACAACATTCCTGGCGTATCGGCCCCTACTTCTCGGTGGGAACATTATATACGTCTATAACGTATCATAACCTAACCTAACCCATCTAGCCGCTCGCTGGTAATGTTTTACAGAATCCCGTTCGTGTCGTCCCGTACGTCTCGGTTGGGACATTATATACGTCTACAGCGTTATATATCCTAACCTAAGGCAGGCTATCTTCTCGGATGCAGTATTTTACAAAATTCCTGGCGTATCGGCCCATACTTCTCGGTGGGAACATTATATTCGTCTATAACGTAATATAACCTAACCTAACATATCTAGCTCCTCGCTGGCAATGTTTTACAAAATCCCGTTCGTGTCGTCCCGTACGTCTCGGTTGGGATATTATATACGTCTATAGCATTATATATCCTAACCTAAGGCAGGCTAACATCTCGGATGTAGTATATTACATCATTCCTGGCGTATCGGCCCCTACTTCTCGGTGGGAACATTATATACGTCTATAACGTAATATAACCTAACCTCACACATCTAGCTACTCGCTTTAATGTTTCACAGAATCCCGTTCGTGTCGTCCCGTTCGTCTCGGTTGGGACATTATATACGTCTATAGCGTTATATATCCTAACTTAAGGCAGGCTATCATCTCGGATGTAGTATTTTACAGCGTTCCTGGCGGATCGGCCTCTACTTCTCGGTGGGAACATTATATTCGTCTATAACGTAATATAACCTAACCTAACACATCTAGCCCCTCGCTGGTAATGTTTTACAGAATCCCGTTCGTGTCGTCCCGTACGTCTCGGTTGGGGTATTATATACGTCTATAGCATTATATATCCTAACCTAAGCCAGGCTAACATCTCGGATGCAGTATTTTACAACAATCCTGGCGGGTCGGCCCCTACTTCTCGGTGGGAACATTATATACGTCTATAACGTAATATAACCTAACCTAACATATCTAGCTCCTCGCTGGCAATGTTTTACAAAATCCCGTTCGTGTCGTCCCGTACGTCTCGGTTGGGATATTATATACGTCTATAGCATTATATATCCTAACCTAAGGCAGGCTAACATCTCGGATGTAGTATATTACATCATTCCTGGCGTATCGGCCCCTACTTCTCGGTGGGAACATTATATACGTCTATAACGTAATATAACCTAACCTCACACATCTAGCTACTCGCTTTAATGTTTCACAGAATCCCGTTCGTGTCGTCCCGTTCGTCTCGGTTGGGACATTATATACGTCTATAGCGTTATATATCCTAACTTAAGGCAGGCTATCATCTCGGATGTAGTATTTTACAGCGTTCCTGGCGGATCGGCCTCTACTTCTCGGTGGGAACATTATATTCGTCTATAACGTAATATAACCTAACCTAACACATCTAGCCCCTCGCTGGTAATGTTTTACAGAATCCCGTTCGTGTCGTCCCGTACGTCTCGGTTGGGGTATTATATACGTCTATAGCATTATATATCCTAACCTAAGCCAGGCTAACATCTCGGATGCAGTATTTTACAACAATCCTGGCGGGTCGGCCCCTACTTCTCGGTGGGAACATTATATACGTCTATAACGTAATATAACCTAACCTAACATATCTAGCTCCTCGCTGGCAATGTTTTACAAAATCCCGTTCGTGTCGTCCCGTACGTCTCGGTTGGGATATTATATACGTCTATAGCATTATATATCCTAACCTAAGGCAGGCTAACATCTCGGATGTAGTATATTACATCATTCCTGGCGTATCGACCACTACTTCTCGGTGGAAACATTATATACGTCTATAACGTAATATAACCTAACCTCATACATCTAGCTACTCGCTTTAATGTTTCACAGAATCCCGTTCGTGTCGTCCCGTTCGTCTCGGTTGGGACATTATATACGTCTATAGCGTTATATATCCTAACTTAAGGCAGGCTATCATCTCGGATGTAGTATTTTACAGCGTTCCTGGCGGATCGGCCTCTACTTCTCGGTGGGAACATTATATTCGTCTATAACGTAATATAACCTAACCTAACACATCTAGCCCCTCGCTGGTAATGTTTTACAGAATCCCGTTCGTGTCGTCCCGTACGTCTCGGTTGGGATATTATATACGTCTATAGCGTTATATATCCTAACCTAAGGCAGGCTATCATCTCGGATGTAGTATTTTACAACATTCCTGGCGTATCGGCCCCTACTTCTCGGTGGGAACATTATATACGTCTATAACGTATCATAACCTAACCTAACCCATCTAGCCCCTCGCTGGTAATGTTTTACAGAATCCCGTTCCTGTCGTCCCGTACGTCTCGGTTGGGACGTTATGAACGTCTACAGCGATATATATCCTAACCTAAGGCAGGCTAACATCTCAGCTGTAGTGTATTACATCATTCCTGGCGTATCGGCACCTACTTCTCGGTGGGAACATTATATACGTCTATAACGTATCATAACCTAGCCTAACCCATCTAGCCCCTCGCTGGTAATGTTTTACAGAATCCTGTTCGTGTCGTCCCGTTCGTCTCGGTTGGGACATTATATACGTCTATAGCGTTATATATCCTAACCTAAGGCAGGCTATCATCTCGGATGTAGTATTTTACAACGTTCCTGGCAGATCGGCCTCTACTTCTCGGTGGGAACATTATATTCGTCTATAACGTAATATAACCTAACCTAACACATCTAGCGCCTCGCTGGTAATGTTTTACAGAATCCCGTTCGTGTCGTCCCGTACGTCTCGGTTGGGATATTATATACGTCTATAGCGTTATATATCCTAACCTAAGGCAGGCTATCATCTCGGATGTAGTATTTTACAACATTCTTGGCGTATCGGCCCCTACTTCTCGGTCGGAACATTATATACGTCTATAACGTATCATAACCTAACCTAACCCATCTAGCCCCTCGCTGGTAATGTTTTACAGAATCCCGTTCCTGTCGTCCCGTACGTCTCGGTTGGGACGTTATGAACGTCTACAGCGATATATATCCTAACCTAAGGCAGGCTAACATCTCAGCTGTAGTGTATTACATCATTCCTGGCGTATCGGCACCTACTTCTCGGTGGGAACATTATATACGTCTATAACGTATCATAACCTAGCCTAACCCATCTAGCCCCTCGCTGGTAATGTTTTACAGAATCCTGTTCGTGTCGTCCCGTTCGTCTCGGTTGGGACATTATATACGTCTATAGCGTTATATATCCTAACCTAAGGCAGGCTATCATCTCGGATGTAGTATTTTACAACGTTCCTGGCAGATCGGCCTCTACTTCTCGGTGGGAACATTATATTCGTCTATAACGTAATATAACCTAACCTAACACATCTAGCGCCTCGCTGGTAATGTTTTACAGAATCCCGTTCGTGTCGTCCCGTACGTCTCGGTTGGGATATTATATACGTCTATAGCGTTATATATCCTAACCTAAGGCAGGCTATCATCTCGGATGTAGTATTTTACAACATTCTTGGCGTATCGGCCCCTACTTCTCGGTCGGAACATTATATACGTCTATAACGTATCATAACCTAACCTAACCCATCTAGCCCCTCGCTGGTAATGTTTTACAGAATCCCGTTCCTGTCGTCCCGTACGTCTCGGTTGGGATATTATATACGTCTACAGCGATATATATCCTAACCTAAGGCAGGCTATCATCTCGGATGTAGTATTTTACAACATTCCTGGCGTATCGGCCCCTACTTCTCGGTGGGAACATTATATACGTCTATAACGAATCATAACCTAACCTAACCCATCTAGCCCCTCGCTGGTAATGTTTTACAGAATCCCGTTCCTGTCGTCCCGTACGTCTCGGTTGGGACGTTATGAACGTCTACAGCGATATATATCCTAACCTAAGGCAGGCTAACATCTCAGCTGTAGTATATTACATCATTCCTGGCGTATCGGCCCCTACTTCTCGGTGGGAACATTATATACGTCTATAACGTATCATAACCTAACCTAACCCATCTAGCCCCTCGCTGGTAATGTTTTACAGAATCCCGTTCCTGTCGTCCCGTACGTCTCGGTTGGGACGTTATGAACGTCTACAGCGATATATATCCTCACCTAAGGCAGGCTAACATCTCAGCTGTAGTATATTACATCATTCCTGGCGTATCGGCCTCTACTTCTCGGTGGAAACATTATATACGTCTATAACGTAATATAACCTAACCTAACACATCTAGCTCCTCGCTGGTAATGTTTTACAGAATCCCGTTCGTGTCGTCCCGTACGTCTCGGTTGGGATATTATATACGTCTATAGCGTTATATATCCTAACCTAAGGCAGGCTAACATCTCGGATGTAGTATATTACATCATTCCTGGGGTATCGGCCCCTACTTCTCGGTGGGAACATTATATACGTCTATAACGTATCATAACCTAGCCTAACCCATCTAGCCCCTCGCTGGTAATGTTTTACAGAATCCCGTTCCTGTCGTCCCGTACGTCTCGGTTGGGACGTTATGAACGTCTACAGCGATATATATCCTAACGTAAGGCAGGCTAACATCTCGGATGTAGTATTTTACAACAGTCCTGGCGTATCGGCCCCTACTTCTCGGTGGGAACATTATATACGTCTATAACGTAACATAACGTAACCTAACCCATCTAGCCCCTCGCTGGTAATGTATTACAGAATCCCGTTCCTGTTGTGCCGTACGTCTCGGTTGGGATATTATATACGTCTATAGCGTTATATATCCTAACCTAAGGAAGGCTATCTTCTCGGATGCAGTATTTTACAACATTCCTGGCGTATCGGCCCATACTTCTCGGTGGGAACATTATATTCGTCTATAACGTAATATAACCTATCCTAACACATCTAGCCCCTCGCTGGTAATGTTTTACAGAATCCCGTTCGTGTCGTCCCGTACGTCTCGGTTGGGACATTATATACGTCTATAGCGTTACATATCCTAACTTAAGGCAGGCTATCATCTCGGATGTAGTATTTTACAACGTTCCTGGCGGATCGGCCTCTACTTCTCGGTGCGAACATTATATTCGTCTATAACGTAATATAACCTAACCTAACACATCTAGCCCCTCGCTGGTAATGTTTTACAGAATCCCGTTCGTGTCGTCCCGTACGTCTCGGTTGGGATATTATATACATCTATAGCGTTATATATCCTAACCTAAGGCAGGCTATCATCTCGGATGTAGTATTTTACAACATTCCTGGCGTATCGGCCCCTACTTCTCGGTGGGAACATTATATACGTCTATAACGTATCATAACCTAACCTAACCCATCTAGCCCCTCGCTGGTAATGTTTTACAGAATCCCGTTCCTGTCGTCCCGTACGTCTCGGTTGGGACGTTATGAACGTCTACAGCGATATATATCCTCACCTAAGGCAGGCTAACATCTCAGCTGTAGTATATTACATCATTCCTGGCGTATCGGCCTCTACTTCTCGGTGGAAACATTATATACGTCTATAACGTAATATAACCTAACCTAACACATCTAGCCCCTCGCTTGTAATGTTTTACAGAATCCCGTTCGTGTCGTCCCGTACGTCTCGGTTGGGACGTTATGAACGTCTACAGCGATATATATCCTAACGTAAGGCAGGCTAACATCTCGGATGTAGTATTTTACAACAGTCCTGGCGTATCGGCCCCTACTTCTCGGTGGGAACATTATATACGTCTATAACGTAACATAACGTAACCTAACCCATCTAGCCCCTCGCTGGTAATGTATTACAGAATCCCGTTCCTGTTGTGCCGTACGTCTCGGTTGGGATATTATATACGTCTATAGCGTTATATATCCTAACCTAAGGAAGGCTATCTTCTCGGATGCAGTATTTTACAACATTCCTGGCGTATCGGCCCATACTTCTCGGTGGGAACATTATATTCGTCTATAACGTAATATAACCTATCCTAACACATCTAGCCCCTCGCTGGTAATGTTTTACAGAATCCCGTTCGTGTCGTCCCGTACGTCTCGGTTGGGACATTATATACGTCTATAGCGTTATATATCCTAACTTAAGGCAGGCTATCATCTCGGATGTAGTATTTTACAACGTTCCTGGCGGATCGGCCTCTACTTCTCGGTGCGAACATTATATTCGTCTATAACGTAATATAACCTAACCTAACACATCTAGCCCCTCGCTGGTAATGTTTTACAGAATCCCGTTCGTGTCGTCCCGTACGTCTCGGTTGGGATATTATATACGTCTATAGCGTTATATATCCTAACCTAAGGCAGGCTATCATCTCGGATGTAGTATTTTACAACATTCCTGGCGTATCGGCCCCTACTTCTCGGTGGGAACATTATATACGTCTATAACGTATCATAACCTAACCTAACCCATCTAGCCCCTCGCTGGTAATGTTTTACAGAATCCCGTTCCTGTCGTCCCGTACGTCTCGGTTGGGATATTATATACGTCTATAGCGTTATATATCCTAACCTAAGGAAGGCTATCTTCTCGGATGCAGTATTTTACAACATTCCTGGCGTATCGGCCCATACTTCTCGGTGGGAACATTATATTCGTCTATAACGTAATATAACCTATCCTAACACATCTAGCCCCTCGCTGGTAATGTTTTACAGAATCCCGTTCGTGTCGTCCCGTACGTCTCGGTTGGGACATTATATACGTCTATAGCGTTATATATCCTAACTTAAGGCAGGCTATCATCTCGGATGTAGTATTTTACAACGTTCCTGGCGGATCGGCCTCTACTTCTCGGTGCGAACATTATATTCGTCTATAACGTAATATAACCTAACCTAACACATCTAGCCCCTCGCTGGTAATGTTTTACAGAATCCCGTTCGTGTCGTCCCGTACGTCTCGGTTGGGATATTATATACGTCTATAGCGTTATATATCCTAACCTAAGGCAGGCTATCATCTCGGATGTAGTATTTTACAACATTCCTGGCGTATCGGCCCCTACTTCTCGGTGGGAACATTATATACGTCTATAACGTATCATAACCTAACCTAACCCATCTAGCCCCTCGCTGGTAATGTTTTACAGAATCCCGTTCCTGTCGTCCCGTACGTCTCGGTTGGGACGTTATGAACGTCTACAGCGATATATATCCTCACCTAAGGCAGGCTAACATCTCAGCTGTAGTATATTACATCATTCCTGGCGTATCGGCCTCTACTTCTCGGTGGAAACATTATATACGTCTATAACGTAATATAACCTAACCTAACACATCTAGCCCCTCGCTGGTAATGTTTTACAGAATCCCGTTCGTGTCGTCCCGTACGTCTCGGTTGGGACATTATATACGTCTATAGCGTTATATATCCTAACATAAGGCAGGCTATCATCTCGGATGTAGTATTTTACAACATTCCTGGCGGGTCGGCCTCTACTTCTCGGTGGAAACATTATATACGTCTATAACGTAATATAACCTAACCTAACACATCTAGCTAGTCGCTTTAATGTTTCACAGAATTCCGTTCGTGTCGTCCCGTTCGTCTCGGTTGGGACATTATATACGTCTATAGCGTTATATATCCTAACTTAAGGCAGGCTATCATCTCGGATATAGTATTTTACAACATTCCTGGCGGGTCGGCCTCTACTTCTCGGTGGGAACATTATAATCGTCCATAACGTAATATAACCTAACCTAACACATGTAGCCCCTCGCTGGTGATGTTTTACAGAATCCCGTTCGTGTCGTCCCGTACGTCTCGGTTGGGATATTATATACGTCTATAGCGTTATATATCCTAACCTAAGGCAGGCTATCATCTCGGATGTAGTATTTTACAACATTCCTGGCGTATCGGCCCCTACTTCTCGGTGGGAACATTATATACGTCTATAACGTATCATAACCTAACCTAACCCATCTAGCCCCTCGCTGGTAATGTTTTACAGAATCCCGTTCCTGTCGTCCCGTACGTCTCGGTTGGGACGTTATGAACGTCTACAGCGATATATATCCTCACCTAAGGCAGGCTAACATCTCAGCTGTAGTATATTACATCATTCCTGGCGTATCGGCCTCTACTTCTCGGTGGAAACATTATATACGTCTATAACGTAATATAACCTAACCTAACACATCTAGCCCCTCGCTGGTAATGTTTTACAGAATCCCGTTCGTCTCGTCCCGTACGTCTCGGTTGGGACATTATATACGTCTATAGCGTTATATATCCTAACATAAGGCAGGCTATCATCTCGGATGTAGTATTTTACAACATTCCTGGCGGGTCGGCCTCTACTTCTCGGTGGAAACATTATATACGTCTATAACGTAATATAACCTAACCTAACACATCTAGCTAGTCGCTTTAATGTTTCACAGAATTCCGTTCGTGTCGTCCCGTTCGTCTCGGTTGGGACATTATATACGTCTATAGCGTTATATATCCTAACTTAAGGCAGGCTATCATCTCGGATATAGTATTTTACAACATTCCTGGCGGGTCGGCCTCTACTTCTCGGTGGGAACATTATAATCGTCCATAACGTAATATAACCTAACCTAACACATGTAGCCCCTCGCTGGTGATGTTTTACAGAATCCCGTTCGTGTCGTCCCGTACGTCTCGGTTGGGATATTATATACGTCTATAGCGTTATATATCCTAACCTAAGGCAGGCTAACATCTCGGATGTAGTATATTACATCATTCCTGGCGTATCGGCCCCTACTTCTCGGTGGGAACATTATATACGTCTATAACGTATCATAACCTAGCCTAACCCATCTAGCCCCTCGCTGGTAATGTTTTACAGAATCCCGTTCCTGTCGTCCCGTACGTCTCGGTTGGGACGTTATGAACGTCTACAGCGATATATATCCTAACGTAAGGCAGGCTAACATCTCGGATGTAGTATTTTACATCATTCCTGGCGTATCGGCCTCTACTTCTCGGTGGAAACATTATATACGTCTATAACGTAATATAACCTAACCTAACACATCTAGCCCCTCGCTGGTAATGTTTTACAGAATCCCGTTCGTGTCGTCCCGTACGTCTCGGTTGGGACGTTATGAACGTCTACAGCGATATATATCCTAACGTAAGGCAGGCTAACATCTCGGATGTAGTATTTTACAACAGTCCTGGCGTATCGGCCCCTACTTCTCGGTGGGAACATTATATACGTCTATAACGTAACATAACGTAACCTAACCCATCTAGCCCCTCGCTGGTAATGTATTACAGAATCCCGTTCCTGTTGTGCCGTACGTCTCGGTTGGGATATTATATACGTCTATAGCGTTATATATCCTAACCTAAGGAAGGCTATCTTCTCGGATGCAGTATTTTACAACATTCCTGGCGTATCGGCCCATACTTCTCGGTGGGAACATTATATTCGTCTATAACGTAATATAACCTATCCTAACACATCTAGCCCCTCGCTGGTAATGTTTTACAGAATCCCGTTCGTGTCGTCCCGTACGTCTCGGTTGGGACATTATATACGTCTATAGCGTTATATATCCTAACTTAAGGCAGGCTATCATCTCGGATGTAGTATTTTACAACGTTCCTGGCGGATCGGCCTCTACTTCTCGGTGCGAACATTATATTCGTCTATAACGTAATATATCCTAACCTAACACATCTAGCCCCTCGCTGGTAATGTTTTACAGAATCCCGTTCGTGTCGTCCCGTACGTCTCGGTTGGGATATTATATACGTCTATAGCGTTATATATCCTAACCTAAGGCAGGCTATCATCTCGGATGTAGTATTTTACAACATTCCTGGCGTATCGGCCCCTACTTCTCGGTGGGAACATTATATACGTCTATAATGTATCATAACCTAACCTAACCCATCTAGCCCCTCGCTGGTAATGTTTTACAGAATCCCGTTCCTGTCGTCCCGTACGTCTCGGTTGGGACGTTATGAACGTCTACAGCGATATATATCCTCACCTAAGGCAGGCTAACATCTCAGCTGTAGTATATTACATCATTCCTGGCGTATCGGCCTCTACTTCTCGGTGGAAACATTATATACGTCTATAACGTAATATAACCTAACCTAACACATCTAGCCCCTCGCTGGTAATGTTTTACAGAATCCCGTTCGTGTCGTCCCGTACGTCTCGGTTGGGATATTATATACGTCTATAGCGTTATATATCCTAACCTAAGGCAGGCTATCATCTCGGATGTAGTATTTTACAACATTCCTGGCGTATCGGCCCCTACTTCTCGGTGGGAACATTATATACGTCTATAACGTATCATAACCTAACCTAACCCATCTAGCCCCTCGCTGGTAATGTTTTACAGAATCCCGTTCCTGTCGTCCCGTACGTCTCGGTTGGGACGTTATGAACGTCTACAGCGATATATATCCTAACCTAAGGCAGGCTAACATCTCAGCTGTAGTATATTACATCATTCCTGGCGTATCGGCCTCTACTTCTCGGTGGAAACATTATATACGTCTATGACGTAATATAACCTAACTTAACAAATCTAGCCCCTCGCTGATAATGTTTTACAGAATCCCGTTCGTGTCGTCCCGTACGTCTCGGTTGGGATATTATATACGTCTATAGCGTTATATATCCTAACCTAAGGCAGGCTATCATCTCGGATGTAGTATTTTACAACATTCCTGGCGTATCGGCCCCTACTTCTCGGTGGGAACATTATATACGTCTATAACGTATCATAACCTAACCTAACCCATCTAGCCCCTCGCTGGTAATGTTTTACAGAATCCCGTTCCTGTCGTCCCGTACGTCTCGGTTGGGATATTATATACGTCTATAGCGTTATATATCCTAACCTAAGGCAGGCTATCATCTCGGATGTAGTATTTTACAACATTCCTGGCGGGTCGGCCCCTACTTATCGGTGGGAACATTATATACGTCTATAACGTAATATAACCTAACCTAACATATCTAGCTCCTCGCTGGTAATGTTTTACAAAATCCCGTTCGTGTCGTCCCGTACGTCTCGGTTGGGACATTATATACGTCTATAGCGTTATATATCCTAACTGAAGGCAGGCTATCATCTCGGATGTAGTATTTTACAACGTTCCTGGCGGATCGGCCTCTACTTCTCGGTGCGAACATTATATTCGTCTATAACGTAATATAACCTAACCTAACACATCTAGCCCCTCGCTGGTAATGTTTTACAGAATCCCGTTCGTGTCGTCCCGTACGTCTCGGTTGGGATATTATATACGTCTATAGCGTTATATATCCTAACCTAAGGCAGGCTATCATCTCGGATGTAGTATTTTACAACATTCCTGGCGTATCGGCCCCTACTTCTCGGTGGGTACATTATATACGTCTATAACGTATCATAACCTAACCTAACCCATCTAGCCCCTCGCTGGTAATGTTTTACAGAATCCCGTTCCTGTCGTCCCGTACGTCTCGGTTGGGACGTTATGAACGTCTACAGCGATATATATCCTCACCTATGGCAGGCTAACATCTCAGCTGTAGTATATTACATCATTCCTGGCGTATCGGCCTCTACTTCTCGGTGGAAACATTATATACGTCTATAACGTAATATAACCTAACCTAACACATCTAGCCCCTCGCTGGTAATGTTTTACAGAATCCCGTTCGTGTCGTCCTGTACGTCTCGGTTGGGATATTATATACGTCTATAGCGTTATATATCCTAACCTAAGGCAGGCTATCATCTCGGATGTAGTATTTTACAACATTCCTGGCGTATCGGCCCCTACTTCTCGGTGGGAACATTATATACGTCTATAACGAATCATAACCTAACCTAACCCATCTAGCCCCTCGCTGGTAATGTTTTACAGAATCCCGTTCCTGTCGTCCCGTACGTCTCGGTTGGGACGTTATGAACGTCTACAGCGATATATATCCTAACCTAAGGCAGGCTAACATCTCAGCTGTAGTATATTACATCATTCCTGGCGTATCGGCCTCTACTTCTCGGTGGAAACATTATATACGTCTATGACGTAATATAACCTAACTTAACACATCTAGCCCCTCGCTGATAATGTTTTACAGAATCCCGTTCGTGTCGTCCCGTACGTCTCGGTTGGGATATTATATACGTCTATAGCGTTATATATCCTAACCTAAGGCAGGCTATCATCTCGGATGTAGTATTTTACAACATTCCTGGCGTATGGGCCTCTACTTCTCGGTGGGAACATTATATACGTCTATAACGTATCATAACCTAACCTAACCCATCTAGCCGCTCGCTGGTAATGTTTTACAGAATCCCGTTCGTGTCGTCCCGTACGTCTCGGTTGGGACATTATATACGTCTACAGCGTTATATATCCTAACCTAAGGCAGGCTATCTTCTCGGATGCAGTATTTTACAAAATTCCTGGCGTATCGGCCCATACTTCTCGGTGGGAACATTATATTCGTCTATAACGTAATATAACCTAACCTAACATATCTAGCTCCTCGCAGGTAATGTTTTACAAAATCCCGTTCGTGTCGTCCCGTACGTCTCGGTTGGGGTATTATATACGTCTATAGCATTATATATCCTAACCTAAGCCAGGCTAACATCTCGGATGCAGTATTTTACAACATTCCTGGCGGGTCGGCCCCTACTTCTCGGTGGGAACATTATATACGTCTATAACGTAATATAACCTAACCTAACATATCTAGCTCCTCGCTGGCAATGTTTTACAAAATCCCGTTCGTGTCGTCCCGTACGTCTCGGTTGGGATATTATATACGTCTATAGCATTATATATCCTAAGCTAAGGCAGGCTAACATCTCGGATGTAGTATATTACATCATTCCTGGCGTATCGACCACTACTTCTCGGTGGAAACATTATATACGTCTATAACGTAATATAACCTAACCTCACACATCTAGCTACTCGCTTTAATGTTTCACAGAATCCCGTTCGTGTCGTCCCGTTCGTCTCGGTTGGGACATTATATACGTCTATAGCGTTATATATCCTAACTTAAGGCAGGCTATCATCTCGGATGTAGTATTTTACAGCGTTCCTGGCGGATCGGCCTCTACTTCTCGGTGGGAACATTATATTCGTCTATAACGTAATATAACCTAACCTAACACATCTAGCCCCTCGCTGGTAATGTTTTACAGAATCCCGTTCGTGTCGTCCCGTACGTCTCGGTTGGGATATTATATACGTCTATAGCGTTATATATCCTAACCTAAGGCAGGCTATCATCTCGGATGTAGTATTTTACAACATTCCTGGCGTATCGGCCCCTACTTCTCGGTGGGAATATTATATACGTCTATAACGTATCATAACCTAACCTAACCCATCTAGCCCCTCGCTGGTAATGTTTTACAGAATCCCGTTCCTGTCGTCCCGTACGTCTCGGTTGGGACGTTATGAACGTCTACAGCGATATATATCCTCACCTAAGGCAGGCTAACATCTCAGCTGTAGTATATTACATCATTCCTGGCGTATCGGCCTCTACTTCTCGGTGGAAACATTATATACGTCTATAACGTAATATAACCTAACCTAACACATCTAGCTCCTCGCTGGTAATGTTTTACAGAATCACGTTCGTGTCGTCCCGTACGTCTCGGTTGGGATATTATATACGTCTATAGCGTTATATATCCTAACCTAAGGCAGGCTATCATCTCGGATGTAGTATTTTACAACATTCCTGGCGTATCGGCCCCTACTTCTCGGTGGGATCATTATATACGTCTATAACGTATCATAACCTAACCTAACCCATCTAGCCCCTCGCTGGTAATGTTTTACAGAATCCCGTTCCTGTCGTCCCGTACGTCTCGGTTGGGACGTTATGAACGTCTACAGCTATATATATCCTAACCTAAGGCAGGCTAACATCTCAGCTGTAGTATATTACATCATTCCTGGCGTATCGGCCTCTACTTCTCGGTGGAAACATTATATACGTCTATGACGTAATATAACCTAACTTAACACATCTAGCCCCTCGCTGATAATGTTTTACAGAATCCCGTTCGTGTCGTCCCGTACGTCTCGGTTGGGATATTATATACGTCTATAGCGTTATATATCCTAACCTAAGGCAGGCTATCATCTCGGATGTAGTATTTTACAACATTCCTGGCGTATGGGCCCCTACTTCTCGGTGGGAACATTATATACGTCTATAACGTATCATAACCTAACCTAACCTATCTAGCCGCTCGCTGGTAATGTTTTACAGAATCCCGTTCGTGTCGTCCCGTACGTCTCGGTTGGGATATTATATACGTCTATAGCATTATATATCCTAACCTAAGGCAGGCTAACATCTCGGATGTAGTATATTACATCATTCCTGGCGTATCGACCACTACTTATCGGTGGAAACATTATATACCTCTATAACGTAATATAACCTAACCTCACACATCTAGCTACTCGCTTTAATGTTTCACAGAATCCCGTTCGTGTCGTCCCGTTCGTCTCGGTTGGGACATTATATACGTCTATAGCGTTATATATCCTAACTTAAGGCAGGCTATCATCTCGGATGTAGTATTTTACAGCGTTCCTGGCGGATCGGCCTCTACTTCTCGGTGGGAACATTATATTCGTCTATAACGTAATATAACCTAACCTAACACATCTAGCCCCTCGCTGGTAATGTTTTACAGAATCCCGTTCGTGTCGTCCCGTACGTCTCGGTTGGGATATTATATACGTCTATAGCGTTATATATCCTAACCTAAGGCAGGCTATCATCTCGGATGTAGTATTTTACAACATTCCTGGCGTATCGGCCCCTACTTCTCGGTGGGAACATTATATACGTCTATAACGTATCATAACCTAACCTAACACATCTAGCTAGTCGCTTTAATGTTTCACAGAATTCCGTTCGTGTCGTCCCGTTCGTCTCGGTTGGGATATTATATACGTCTATAGCATTATATATCCTAACCTAAGGCAGGCTAACATCTCGGATGTAGTATATTACATCATTCCTGGCGTATCGACCACTACTTCTCGGTGGAAACATTATATACGTCTATAACGTAATATAACCTAACCTCACACATCTAGCTAGTCGCTTTAATGTTTCACAGAATTCCGTTCGTGTCGTCCCGTTCGTCTCGGTTGGGACATTATATACGTCTATAGCGTTATATATCCTAACTTAAGGCAGGCTATCATCTCGGATATAGTATTTTACAACATTCCTGGCGGGTCGGCCTCTACTTCTCGGTGGGAACATTATAATCGTCCATAACGTAATATAACCTAACCTAACACATGTAGCCCCTCGCTGGTGATGTTTTACAGAATCCCGTTCGTGTCGTCCCGTACGTCTCGGTTGGGATATTATATACGTCTATAGCGTTATATATCCTAACCTAAGGCAGGCTATCATCTCGGATGTAGTATTTTACAACATTCCTGGCGTATCGGCCCCTACTTCTCGGTGGGAACATTATATACGTCTATAACGTATCATAACCTAACCTAACCCATCTAGCCCCTCGCTAGTAATGTTTTACAGAATCCCGTTCCTGTCGTCCCGTACGTCTCGGTTGGGACGTTATGAACGTCTACAGCGATATATATCCTCACCTAAGGCAGGCTAACATCTCAGCTGTAGTATATTACATCATTCCTGGCGTATCGGCCTCTACTTCTCGGTGGAAACATTATATACGTCTATAACGTAATATAACCTAACCTAACACATCTAGCTCCTCGCTGGTAATGTTTTACAGAATCACGTTCGTGTCGTCCCGTACGTCTCGGTTGGGATATTATATACGTCTATAGCGTTATATATCCTAACCTAAGGCAGGCTATCATCTCGGATGTAGTATTTTACAACATTCCTGGCGTATCGGCCCCTACTTCTCGGTGGGATCATTATATACGTCTATAACGTATCATAACCTAACCTAACCCATCTAGCCCCTCGCTGGTAATGTTTTACAGAATCCCGTTCCTGTCGTCCCGTACGTCTCGGTTGGGACGTTATGAACGTCTACAGCTATATATATCCTAACCTAAGGCAGGCTAACATCTCAGCTGTAGTATATTACATCATTCCTGGCGTATCGGCCTCTACTTCTCGGTGGAAACATTATATACGTCTATGACGTAATATAACCTAACTTAACACATCTAGCCCCTCGCTGATAATGTTTTACAGAATCCCGTTCGTGTCGTCCCGTACGTCTCGGTTGGGATATTATATACGTCTATAGCGTTATATATCCTAACCTAAGGCAGGCTATCATCTCGGATGTAGTATTTTACAACATTCCTGGCGTATGGGCCCCTACTTCTCGGTGGGAACATTATATACGTCTATAACGTATCATAACCTAACCTAACCTATCTAGCCGCTCGCTGGTAATGTTTTACAGAATCCCGTTCGTGTCGTCCCGTACGTCTCGGTTGGGACTTTATATACGTCTACAGCGTTATATATCCTAACCTAAGGCAGGCTATCTTCTCGGATGCAGTATTTTACAAAATTCCTGGCGTATCGGCCCATACTTCTCGGTGGGAACATTATATTCGTCTATAACGTAATATAACCTAACCTAACATATCTAGCTCCTCGCAGGTAATGTTTTACAAAATCCCGTTCGTGTCGTCCCGTACGTCTCGGTTGGGGTATTATATACGTCTATAGCATTATATATCCTGACCTAAGCCAGGCTAACATCTCGGATGCAGTATTTTACAACATTCCTGGCGGGTCGGCCCCTACTTCTCGGTGGGAACATTATATACGTCTATAACGTAATATAACCTAACCTAACATATCTAGCTCCTCGCTGGCAATGTTTTACAAAATCCCGTTCGTGTCGTCCCGTACGTCTCGGTTGGGATATTATATACGTCTATAGCATTATATATCCTAACCTAAGGCAGGCTAACATCTCGGATGTAGTATATTACATCATTCCTGGCGTATCGACCACTACTTATCGGTGGAAACATTATATACGTCTATAACGTAATATAACCTAACCTCACACATCTAGCTACTCGCTTTAATGTTTCACAGAATCCCGTTCGTGTCGTCCCGTTCGTCTCGGTTGGGACATTATATACGTCTATAGCGTTATATATCCTAACTTAAGGCAGGCTATCATCTCGGATGTAGTATTTTACAGCGTTCCTGGCGGATCGGCCTCTACTTCTCGGTGGGAACATTATATTCGTCTATAACGTAATATAACCTAACCTAACACATCTAGCCCCTCGCTGGTAATGTTTTACAGAATCCCGTTCGTGTCGTCCCGTACGTCTCGGTTGGGATATTATATACGTCTATAGCGTTATATATCCTAACCTAAGGCAGGCTATCATCTCGGATGTAGTATTTTACAACATTCCTGGCGTATCGGCCCCTACTTCTCGGTGGGAACATTATATACGTCTATAACGTATCATAACCTAACCTAACACATCTAGCTAGTCGCTTTAATGTTTCACAGAATTCCGTTCGTGTCGTCCCGTTCGTCTCGGTTGGGATATTATATACGTCTATAGCATTATATATCCTAACCTAAGGCAGGCTAACATCTCGGATGTAGTATATTACATCATTCCTGGCGTATCGACCACTACTTCTCGGTGGAAACATTATATACGTCTATAACGTAATATAACCTAACCTCACACATCTAGCTAGTCGCTTTAATGTTTCACAGAATTCCGTTCGTGTCGTCCCGTTCGTCTCGGTTGGGACATTATATACGTCTATAGCGTTATATATCCTAACTTAAGGCAGGCTATCATCTCGGATATAGTATTTTACAACATTCCTGGCGGGTCGGCCTCTACTTCTCGGTGGGAACATTATAATCGTCCATAACGTAATATAACCTAACCTAACACATGTAGCCCCTCGCTGGTGATGTTTTACAGAATCCCGTTCGTGTCGTCCCGTACGTCTCGGTTGGGATATTATATACGTCTATAGCGTTATATATCCTAACCTAAGGCAGGCTATCATCTCGGATGTAGTATTTTACAACATTCCTGGCGTATCGGCCCCTACTTCTCGGTGGGAACATTATATACGTCTATAACGTATCATAACCTAACCTAACCCATCTAGCCCCTCGCTAGTAATGTTTTACAGAATCCCGTTCCTGTCGTCCCGTACGTCTCGGTTGGGACGTTATGAACGTCTACAGCGATATATATCCTCACCTAAGGCAGGCTAACATCTCAGCTGTAGTATATTACATCATTCCTGGCGTATCGGCCTCTACTTCTCGGTGGAAACATTATATACGTCTATAACGTAATATAACCTAACCTAACATATCTAGCTCCTCGCTGGCAATGTTTTACAAAATCCCGTTCGTGTCGTCCCGTACGTCTCGGTTGGGATATTATATACGTCTATAGCATTATATATCCTAACCTAAGGCAGGCTAACATCTCGGATGTAGTATATTACATCATTCCTGGCGTATCGACCACTACTTCTCGGTGGAAACATTATATACGTCTATAACGTAATATAACCTAACCTCACACATCTAGCTACTCGCTTTAATGTTTCACAGAATCCCGTTCGTGTCGTCCCGTTCGTCTCGGTTGGGACATTATATACGTCTATAGCGTTATATATCCTAACTTAAGGCAGGCTGTCATCTCGGATGTAGTATTTTACAGCGTTCCTGGCGGATCGGCCTCTACTTCTCGGTGGGAACATTATATTCGTCTATAACGTAATATAACCTAACCTAACACATCTAGCCCCTCGCTGGTAATGTTTTACAGAATCCCGTTCGTGTCGTCCCGTACGTCTCGGTTGGGATATTATATACGTCTATAGCGTTATATATCCTAACCTAAGGCAGGCTATCATCTCGGATGTAGTATTTTACAACATTCCTGGCGTATCGGCCCCTACTTCTCGGTGGGAACATTATATACGTCTATAACGTATCATAACCTAACCTAACCCATCTAGCCCCTCGCTGGTAATGTTTTACAGAATCCCGTTCCTGTCGTCCCGTACGTCTCGGTTGGGACGTTATGAACGTCTACAGCGATATATATCCTAACCTAAGGCAGGCTAACATCTCAGCTGTAGTGTATTACATCATTCCTGGCGTATCGGCCCCTACTTCTCGGTGGGAACATTATATACGTCTATAACGTATCATAACCTAGCCTAACCCATCTAGCCCCTCGCTGGTAATGTTTTACAGAATCCTGTTCGTGTCGTCCCGTTCGTCTCGGTTGGGACATTATATACGTCTATAGCGTTATATATCCTAACCTAAGGCAGGCTATCATCTCGGATGTAGTATTTTACAACGTTCCTGGCAGATCGGCCTCTACTTCTCGGTGGGAACATTATATTCGTCTATAACGTAATATAACCTAACCTAACACATCTAGCCCCTCGCTGGTAATGTTTTACAGAATCCCGTTCGTGTCGTCCCGTACGTCTCGGTTGGGATATTATATACGTCTATAGCGTTATATATCCTATCCTAAGGCAGGCTATCATCTCGGATGTAGTATTTTACAACATTCTTGGCGTATCGGCCCCTACTTCTCGGTGGGAACATTATATACGTCTATAACGTATCATAACCTAACCTAACCCATCTAGCCCCTCGCTGGTAATGTTTTACAGAATCCCGTTCCTGTCGTCCCGTACGTCTCGGTTGGGATATTATATACGTCTATAGCGTTATATATCCTAACCTAAGGCAGGCTATCATCTCGGATGTAGTATTTTACAACATTCCTGGCGGGTCGGCCCCTACTTCTCGGTGGGAACATTATATACGTCTATAACGTAATATAACCTAACCTAACATATCTAGCTCCTCGCTGGTAATGTTTTACAAAATCCCGTTCGTGTCGTCCCGTACGTCTCGGTTGGGACATTATATACGTCTATAGCGTTATATATCCTAACTTAAGGCAGGCTATCATCTCGGATGTAGTATTTTACAACGTTCCTGGCGGATCGGCCTCTACTTCTCGGTGCGAACATTATATTCGTCTATAACGTAATATAACCTAACCTAACACATCTAGCCCCTCGCTGGTAATGTTTTACAGAATCCCGTTCGTGTCGTCCCGTACGTCTCGGTTGGGATATTATATACGTCTATAGCGTTATATATCCTAACCTAAGGCAGGCTATCATCTCGGATGTAGTATTTTACAACATTCCTGGCGTATCGGCCCCTACTTCTCGGTGGGTACATTATATACGTCTATAACGTATCATAACCTAACCTAACCCATCTAGCCCGTCGCTGGTAATGTTTTACAGAATCCCGTTCCTGTCGTCCCGTACGTCTCGGTTGGGACGTTATGAACGTCTACAGCGATATATATCCTCACCTAAGGCAGGCTAACATCTCAGCTGTAGTATATTACATCATTCCTGGCGTATCGGCCTCTACTTCTCGGTGGAAACATTATATACGTCTATAACGTAATATAACCTAACCTAACACATCTAGCCCCTCGCTGGTAATGTTTTACAGAATCCCGTTCGTGTCGTCCTGTACGTCTCGGTTGGGATATTATATACGTCTATAGCGTTATATATCCTAACCTAAGGCAGGCTATCATCTCGGATGTAGTATTTTACAACATTCCTGGCGTATCGGCCCCTACTTCTCGGTGGGAACATTATATACGTCTATAACGAATCATAACCTAACCTAACCCATCTAGCCCCTCGCTGGTAATGTTTTACAGAATCCCGTTCCTGTCGTCCCGTACGTCTCGGTTGGGACGTTATGAACGTCTACAGCGATATATATCCTAACCTAAGGCAGGCTAACATCTCGGATGTAGTATATTACATCATTCCTGGCGTATCGACCACTACTTCTCGGTGGAAACATTATATACGTCTATAACGTAATATAACCTAACCTCACACATCTAGCTACTCGCTTTAATGTTTCACAGAATCCCGTTCGTGTCGTCCCGTTCGTCTCGGTTGGGACATTATATACGTCTATAGCGTTATATATCCTAACTTAAGGCAGGCTATCATCTCGGATGTAGTATTTTACAGCGTTCCTGGCGGATCGGCCTCTACTTCTCGGTGGGAACATTATATTCGTCTATAACGTAATATAACCTAACCTAACACATCTAGCCCCTCGCTGGTAATGTTTTACAGAATCCCGTTCGTGTCGTCCCGTACGTCTCGGTTGGGATACTATATACGTCTATAGCGTTATATATCCTAACCTAAGGCAGGCTATCATCTCGGATGTAGTATTTTACAACATTCCTGGCGTATCGGCCCCTACTTCTCGGTGGGAACATTATATACGTCTATAACGTATCATAACCTAACCTAACCCATCTAGCCCCTCGCTGGTAATGTTTTACAGAATCCCGTTCCTGTCGTCCCGTACGTCTCGGTTGGGACGTTATGAACGTCTACAGCGATATATATCCTCACCTAAGGCAGGCTAACATCTCAGCTGTAGTATATTACATCATTCCTGGCGTATCGGCCTCTACTTCTCGGTGGAAACATTATATACGTCTATAACGTAATATAACCTAACCTAACACATCTAGCTCCTCGCTGGTAATGTTTTACAGAATCACGTTCGTGTCGTCCCGTACGTCTCGGTTGGGATATTATATACGTCTATAGCGTTATATATCCTAACCTAAGGCAGGCTATCATCTCGGATGTAGTATTTTACAACATTCCTGGCGTATCGGCCCCTACTTCTCGGTGGGAACATTATATACGTCTATAACGTATCATAACCTAACCTAACCCATCTAGCCCCTCGCTGGTAATGTTTTACAGAATCCCGTTCCTGTCGTCCCGTACGTCTCGGTTGGGACGTTATGAACGTCTACAGCTATATATATCCTAACCTAAGGCAGGCTAACATCTCAGCTGTAGTATATTACATCATTCCTGGCGTATCGGCCTCTACTTCTCGGTGGAAACATTATATACGTCTATGACGTAATATAACCTAACTTAACACATCTAGCCCCTCGCTGATAATGTTTTACAGAATCCCGTTCGTGTCGTCCCGTACGTCTCGGTTGGGATATTATATACGTCTATAGCGTTATATATCCTAACCTAAGGCAGGCTATCATCTCGGATGTAGTATTTTACAACATTCCTGGCGTATGGGCCCCTACTTCTCGGTGGGAACATTATATACGTCTATAACGTATCATAACCTAACCTAACCCATCTAGCCCCTCGCTGGTAATGTTTTACAGAATCCCGTTCCTGTCGTCCCGTACGTCTCGGTTGGGACGTTATGAACGTCTACAGCTATATATATCCTAACCTAAGGCAGGCTAACATCTCAGCTGTAGTATATTACATCATTCCTGGCGTATCGGCCTCTACTTCTCGGTGGAAACATTATATACGTCTATGACGTAATATAACCTAACTTAACACATCTAGCCCCTCGCTGATAATGTTTTACAGAATCCCGTTCGTGTCGTCCCGTACGTCTCGGTTGGGATATTATATACGTCTATAGCGTTATATATCCTAACCTAAGGCAGGCTATCATCTCGGATGTAGTATTTTACAACATTCCTGGCGTATGGGCCCCTACTTCTCGGTGGGAACATTATATACGTCTATAACGTATCATAACCTAACCTAACCCATCTAGCCGCTCGCTGGTAATGTTTTACAGAATCCCGTTCGTGTCGTCCCGTACGTCTCGGTTGGGACTTTATATACGTCTACAGCGTTATATATCCTAACCTAAGGCAGGCTATCTTCTCGGATGCAGTATTTTACAAAATTCCTGGCGTATCGGCCCATACTTCTCGGTGGGAACATTATATTCGTCTATAACGTAATATAACCTAACCTAACATATCTAGCTCCTCGCAGGTAATGTTTTACAAAATCCCGTTCGTGTCGTCCCGTACGTCTCGGTTGGGGTATTATATACGTCTATAGCATTATATATCCTGACCTAAGCCAGGCTAACATCTCGGATGCAGTATTTTACAACATTCCTGGCGGGTCGGCCCCTACTTCTCGGTGGGAACATTATATACGTCTATAACGTAATATAACCTAACCTAACATATCTAGCTCCTCGCTGGCAATGTTTTACAAAATCCCGTTCGTGTCGTCCCGTACGTCTCGGTTGGGATATTATATACGTCTATAGCATTATATATCCTAACCTAAGGCAGGCTAACATCTCGGATGTAGTATATTACATCATTCCTGGCGTATCGACCACTACTTATCGGTGGAAACATTATATACGTCTATAACGTAATATAACCTAACCTCACACATCTAGCTACTCGCTTTAATGTTTCACAGAATCCCGTTCGTGTCGTCCCGTTCGTCTCGGTTGGGACATTATATACGTCTATAGCGTTATATATCCTAACTTAAGGCAGGCTATCATCTCGGATGTAGTATTTTACAACATTCCTGGCGTATCGGCCCCTACTTCTCGGTGGGAACATTATATACGTCTATAACGTATCATAACCTAACCTAACCCATCTAGCCCCTCGCTGGTAATGTTTTACAGAATCCCGTTCCTGTCGTCCCGTACGTCTCGGTTGGGACGTTATGAACGTCTACAGCTATATATATCCTAACCTAAGGCAGGCTAACATCTCAGCTGTAGTATATTACATCATTCCTGGCGTATCGGCCTCTACTTCTCGGTGGAAACATTATATACGTCTATGACGTAATATAACCTAACTTAACACATCTAGCCCCTCGCTGATAATGTTTTACAGAATCCCGTTCGTGTCGTCCCGTACGTCTCGGTTGGGATATTATATACGTCTATAGCGTTATATATCCTAACCTAAGGCAGGCTATCATCTCGGATGTAGTATTTTACAACATTCCTGGCGTATGGGCCTCTACTTCTCGGTGGGAACATTATATACGTCTATAACGTATCATAACCTAACCTAACCCATCTAGCCGCTCGCTGGTAATGTTTTACAGAATCCCGTTCGTGTCGTCCCGTACGTCTCGGTTGGGACATTATATACGTCTACAGCGTTATATATCCTAACCTAAGGCAGGCTATCTTCTCGGATGCAGTATTTTACAAAATTCCTGGCGTATCGGCCCATACTTCTCGGTGGGAACATTATATTCGTCTATAACGTAATATAACCTAACCTAACATATCTAGCTCCTCGCAGGTAATGTTTTACAAAATCCCGTTCGTGTCGTCCCGTACGTCTCGGTTGGGGTATTATATACGTCTATAGCATTATATATCCTAACCTAAGCCAGGCTAACATCTCGGATGCAGTATTTTACAACATTCCTGGCGGGTCGGCCCCTACTTCTCGGTGGGAACATTATATACGTCTATAACGTAATACAACCTAACCTAACATATCTAGCTCCTCGCTGGCAATGTTTTACAAAATCCCGTTCGTGTCGTCCCGTACGTCTCGGTTGGGATATTATATACGTCTATAGCATTATATATCCTAACCTAAGGCAGGCTAACATCTCGGATGTAGTATATTACATCATTCCTGGCGTATCGACCACTACTTCTCGGTGGAAACATTATATACGTCTATAACGTAATATAACCTAACCTCACATATCTAGCTACTCGCTTTAATGTTTCACAGAATCCCGTTCGTGTCGTCCCGTTCGTCTCGGTTGGGACATTATATACGTCTATAGCGTTATATATCCTAACTTAAGGCAGGCTATCATCTCGGATGTAGTATTTTACAGCGTTCCTGGCGGATCGGCCTCTACTTCTCGGTGGGAACATTATATTCGTCTATAACGTAATATAACCTAACCTAACACATCTAGCCCCTCGCTGGTAATGTTTTACAGAATCCCGTTCGTGTCGTCCCGTACGTCTCGGTTGGGATACTATATACGTCTATAGCGTTATATATCCTAACCTAAGGCAGGCTATCATCTCGGATGTAGTATTTTACAACATTCCTGGCGTATCGGCCCCTACTTCTCGGTGGGAACATTATATACGTCTATAACGTATCATAACCTAACCTAACCCATCTAGCCCCTCGCTGGTAATGTTTTACAGAATCCCGTTCCTGTCGTCCCGTACGTCTCGGTTGGGACGTTATGAACGTCTACAGTGATATATATCCTCACCTAAGGCAGGCTAACATCTCAGCTGTAGTATATTACATCATTCCTGGCGTATCGGCCTCTACTTCTCGGTGGAAACATTATATACGTCTATAACGTAATATAACCTAACCTAACACATCTAGCTCCTCGCTGGTAATGTTTTACAGAATCACGTTCGTGTCGTCCCGTACGTCTCGGTTGGGATATTATATACGTCTAAAGCGTTATATATCCTAACCTAAGGCAGGCTATCATCTCGGATGTAGTATTTTACAACATTCCTGGCGTATCGGCCCCTACTTCTCGGTGGGAACATTATATACGTCTATAACGTATCATAACCTAACCTAACCCATCTAGCCGCTCGCTGGTAATGTTTTACAGAATCCCGTTCGTGTCGTCCCGTACGTCTCGGTTGGGACTTTATATACGTCTACAGCGTTATATATCCTAACCTAAGGCAGGCTATCTTCTCGGATGCAGTATTTTACAAAATTCCTGGCGTATCGGCCCATACTTCTCGGTGGGAACATTATATTCGTCTATAACGTAATATAACCTAACCTAACATATCTAGCTCCTCGCAGGTAATGTTTTACAAAATCCCGTTCGTGTCGTCCCGTACGTCTCGGTTGGGGTATTATATACGTCTATAGCATTATATATCCTGACCTAAGCCAGGCTAACATCTCGGATGCAGTATTTTACAACATTCCTGGCGGGTCGGCCCCTACTTCTCGGTGGGAACATTATATACGTCTATAACGTAATATAACCTAACCTAACATATCTAGCTCCTCGCTGGCAATGTTTTACAAAATCCCGTTCGTGTCGTCCCGTACGTCTCGGTTGGGATATTATATACGTCTATAGCATTATATATCCTAACCTAAGGCAGGCTAACATCTCGGATGTAGTATATTACATCATTCCTGGCGTATCGACCACTACTTATCGGTGGAAACATTATATACGTCTATAACGTAATATAACCTAACCTCACACATCTAGCTACTCGCTTTAATGTTTCACAGAATCCCGTTCGTGTCGTCCCGTTCGTCTCGGTTGGGACATTATATACGTCTATAGCGTTATATATCCTAACTTAAGGCAGGCTATCATCTCGGATGTAGTATTTTACAGCGTTCCTGGCGGATCGGCCTCTACTTCTCGGTGGGAACATTATATTCGTCTATAACGTAATATAACCTAACCTAACACATCTAGCCCCTCGCTGGTAATGTTTTACAGAATCCCGTTCGTGTCGTCCCGTACGTCTCGGTTGGGATATTATATACGTCTATAGCGTTATATATCCTAACCTAAGGCAGGCTATCATCTCGGATGTAGTATTTTACAACATTCCTGGCGTATCGGCCCCTACTTCTCGGTGGGAACATTATATACGTCTATAACGTATCATAACCTAACCTAACACATCTAGCTAGTCGCTTTAATGTTTCACAGAATTCCGTTCGTGTCGTCCCGTTCGTCTCGGTTGGGATATTATATACGTCTATAGCATTATATATCCTAACCTAAGGCAGGCTAACATCTCGGATGTAGTATATTACATCATTCCTGGCGTATCGACCACTACTTCTCGGTGGAAACATTATATACGTCTATAACGTAATATAACCTAAACTCACACATCTAGCTACTCGCTGGTAATGTTTTACAGAATCCCGTTCCTGTCGTCCCGTACGTCTCGGTTGGGACGTTATGAACGTCTACAGCGATATATAACCTCACCTAAGGCAGGCTAACATCTCAGCTGTAGTATATTACATCATTCCTGGCGTATCGGCCTCTACTTCTCGGTGGAAACATTATATACGTCTATAACGTAATATAACCTAACCTAACACATCTAGCCCCTCGCTGGTAATGTTTTACAGAATCCCGTTCGTGTCGTCCTGTACGTCTCGGTTGGGATATTATATACGTCTATAGCGTTATATATCCTAACCTAAGGCAGGCTATCATCTCGGATGTAGTATTTTACAACATTCCTGGCGTATCGGCCCCTACTTCTCGGTGGGAACATTATATACGTCTATAACGTATCATAACCTAACCTAACCCATCTAGCCCCTCGCTGGTAATGTTTTACAGAATCCCGTTCCTGTCGTCCCGTACGTCTCGGTTGGGACGTTATGAACGTCTACAGCGATATATATCCTCACCTAAGGCAGGCTAACATCTCAGCTGTAGTATATTACATCATTCCTGGCGTATCGGCCTCTACTTCTCGGTGGAAACATTATATACGTCTATAACGTAATATAACCTAACCTAACACATCTAGCCCCTCGCTGGTAATGTTTTACAGAATCCCGTTCGTGTCGTCCCGTACGTCTCGGTTGGGATATTATATACGTCTATAGCGTTATATATCCTAACCTAAGGCAGGCTATCATCTCGGATGTAGTATTTTACAACATTCCTGGCGTATCGGCCCCTACTTCTCGGTGGGAACATTATATACGTCTATAACGTATCATAACCTAACCTAACACATCTAGCTAGTCGCTTTAATGTTTCACAGAATTCCGTTCGTGTCGTCCCGTTCGTCTCGGTTGGGATATTATATACGTCTATAGCATTATATATCCTAACCTAAGGCAGGCTAACATCTCGGATGTAGTATATTACATCATTCCTGGCGTATCGACCACTACTTCTCGGTGGAAACAGTATATACGTCTATAACGTAATATAACCTAACCTCACACATCTAGCTACTCGCTGGTAATGTTTTACAGAATCCCGTTCCTGTCGTCCCGTACGTCTCGGTTGGGACGTTATGAACGTCTACAGCGATATATATCCTCACCTAAGGCAGGCTAACATCTCAGCTGTAGTATATTACATCATTCCTGGCGTATCGGCCTCTACTTCTCGGTGGAAACATTATATACGTCTATAACGTAATATAACCTAACCTAACCCATCTAGCCCCTCGCTGGTAATGTTTTACAGAATCCCGTTCCTGTCGTCCCGTACGTCTCGGTTGGGACGTTATGAACGTCTACAGCGATATATATCCTCACCTAAGGCAGGCTAACATCTCAGCTGTAGTATATTACATCATTCCTGGCGTATCGGCCTCTACTTCTCGGTGGAAACATTATATACGTCTATAACGTAATATAACCTAACCTAACACATCTAGCCCCTCGCTGGTAATGTTTTACAGAATCCCGTTCGTGTCGTCCCGTACGTCTCGGTTGGGATATTATATACGTCTATAGCGTTATATATCCTAACCTAAGGCAGGCTATCATCTCGGATGTAGTATATTACATCATTCCTGGCGTATCGACCACTACTTCTCGGTGGAAACATTATATACGTCTATAACGTAATATAACCTAACCTCACACATCTAGCTACTCGCTTTAATGTTTCACAGAATCCCGTTCGTGTCGTCCCGTTCGTCTCGGTTGGGATATTATATACGTCTATAGCGTTATATATCCTAACCTAAGGCAGGCTATCATCTCGGATGTAGTATTTTACAACATTCCTGGCGTATGGGCCTCTACTTCTCGGTGGGAACATTATATACGTCTATAACGTATCATAACCTAACCTAACCCATCTAGCCGCTCGCTGGTAATGTTTTACGGAATCCCGTTCGTGTCGTCCCGTACGTCTCGGTTGGGACATTATATACGTCTACAGCGTTATATATCCTAACCTAAGGCAGGCTATCTTCTCGGATGCAGTATTTTACAAAATTCCTGGCGTATCGGCCCATACTTCTCGGTGGGAACATTATATTCGTCTATAACGTAATATAACCTAACCTAACATATCTAGCTCCTCGCAGGTAATGTTTTACAAAATCCCGTTCGTGTCGTCCCGTACGTCTCGGTTGGGGTATTATATACGTCTATAGCATTATATATCCTAACCTAAGCCAGGCTAACATCTCGGATGCAGTATTTTACAACATTCCTGGCGGGTCGGCCCCTACTTCTCGGTGGGAACATTATATACGTCTATAACGTAATATAACCTAACCTAACATATCTAGCTCCTCGCTGGCAATGTTTTACAAAATCCCGTTCGTGTCGTCCCGTACGTCTCGGTTGGGATATTATATACGTCTATAGCATTATATATCCTAACCTAAGGCAGGATAACATCTCGGATGTAGTATATTACATCATTCCTGGCGTATCGACCACTACTTCTCGGTGGAAACATTATATACGTCTATAACGTAATATAACCTAACCTCACACATCTAGCTACTCGCTTTAATGTTTCACAGAATCCCGTTCGTGTCGTCCCGTTCGTCTCGGTTGGGACATTATATACGTCTATAGCGTTATATATCCTAACTTAAGGCAGGCTATCGTCTCGGATGTAGTATTTTACAGCGTTCCTGGCGGATCGGCCTCTACTTCTCGGTGGGAACATTATATTCGTCTATAACGTAATATAACCTAACCTAACACATCTAGCCCCTCGCTGGTAATGTTTTACAGAATCCCGTTCGTGTCGTCCCGTACGTCTCGGTTGGGATATTATATACGTCTATAGCGTTATATATCCTAACCTAAGGCAGGCTATCATCTCGGATGTAGTATTTTACAACATTCCTGGCGTATCGGCCCCTACTTCTCGGTGGGAACATTATATACGTCTATAACGTATCATAACCTAACCTAACACATCTAGCTAGTCGCTTTAATGTTTCACAGAATTCCGTTCGTGTCGTCCCGTTCGTCTCGGTTGGGATATTATATACGTCTATAGCATTATATATCCTAACCTAAGGCAGGCTAACATCTCGGATGTAGTATATTACATCATTCCTGGCGTATCGACCACTACTTCTAGGTGGAAACATTATATACGTCTATAACGTAATATAACCTAACCTCACACATCTAGCTACTCGCTGGTAATGTTTTACAGAATCCCGTTCCTGTCGTCCCGTACGTCTCGGTTGGGACGTTATGAACGTCTACAGCGATATATATCCTAACCTAAGGCAGGCTAACATCTCAGCTGTAGTATATTACATCATTCCTGGCGTATCGGCCTCTACTTCTCGGTGGAAACATTATATACGTCTATAACGTAATATAACCTAACCTAACACATCTAGCCCCTCGCTGGTAATGTTTTACAGAATCCCGTTCGTGTCGTCCTGTACGTCTCGGTTGGGATATTATATACGTCTATAGCGTTATATATCCTAACCTAAGGCAGGCTATCATCTCGGATGTAGTATTTTACAACATTCCTGGCGTATCGGCCCCTACTTCTCGGTGGGAACATTATATACGTCTATAACGTATCATAACCTAACCTAACCCATCTAGCCCCTCGCTGGTAATGTTTTACAGAATCCCGTTCCTGTCGTCCCGTACGTCTCGGTTGGGACGTTATGAACGTCTACAGCGATATATATCCTCACCTAAGGCAGGCTAACATCTCAGCTGTAGTATATTACATCATTCCTGGCGTATCGGCCTCTACTTCTCGGTGGAAACATTATATACGTCTATAACGTAATATAACCTAACCTAACACATCTAGCCCCTCGCTGGTAATGTTTTACAGAATCCCGTTCGTGTCGTCCCGTACGTCTCGGTTGGGATATTATATACGTCTATAGCGTTATATATCCTAACCTAAGGCAGGCTATCATCTCGGATGTAGTATTTTACAACATTCCTGGCGTATCGGCCCCTACTTCTCGGTGGGAACATTATATACGTCTATAACGTATCATAACCTAACCTAACACATCTAGCTAGTCGCTTTAATGTTTCACAGAATTCCGTTCGTGTCGTCCCGTTCGTCTCGGTTGGGATATTATATACGTCTATAGCATTATATATCCTAACCTAAGGCAGGCTAACATCTCGGATGTAGTATATTACATCATTCCTGGCGTATCGACCACTACTTCTCGGTGGAAACAGTATATACGTCTATAACGTAATATAACCTAACCTCACACATCTAGCTACTCGCTGGTAATGTTTTACAGAATCCCGTTCCTGTCGTCCCGTACGTCTCGGTTGGGACGTTATGAACGTCTACAGCGATATATATCCTCACCTAAGGCAGGCTAACATCTCAGCTGTAGTATATTACATCATTCCTGGCGTATCGGCCTCTACTTCTCGGTGGAAACATTATATACGTCTATAACGTAATATAACCTAACCTAACCCATCTAGCCCCTCGCTGGTAATGTTTTACAGAATCCCGTTCCTGTCGTCCCGTACGTCTCGGTTGGGACGTTATGAACGTCTACAGCGATATATATCCTCACCTAAGGCAGGCTAACATCTCAGCTGTAGTATATTACATCATTCCTGGCGTATCGGCCTCTACTTCTCGGTGGAAACATTATATACGTCTATAACGTAATATAACCTAACCTAACACATCTAGCCCCTCGCTGGTAATGTTTTACAGAATCCCGTTCGTGTCGTCCCGTACGTCTCGGTTGGGATATTATATACGTCTATAGCGTTATATATCCTAACCTAAGGCAGGCTATCATCTCGGATGTAGTATATTACATCATTCCTGGCGTATCGACCACTACTTCTCGGTGGAAACATTATATACGTCTATAACGTAATATAACCTAACCTCACACATCTAGCTACTCGCTTTAATGTTTCACAGAATCCCGTTCGTGTCGTCCCGTTCGTCTCGGTTGGGATATTATATACGTCTATAGCGTTATATATCCTAACCTAAGGCAGGCTATCATCTCGGATGTAGTATTTTACAACATTCCTGGCGTATGGGCCTCTACTTCTCGGTGGGAACATTATATACGTCTATAACGTATCATAACCTAACCTAACCCATCTAGCCGCTCGCTGGTAATGTTTTACGGAATCCCGTTCGTGTCGTCCCGTACGTCTCGGTTGGGACATTATATACGTCTACAGCGTTATATATCCTAACCTAAGGCAGGCTATCTTCTCGGATGCAGTATTTTACAAAATTCCTGGCGTATCGGCCCATACTTCTCGGTGGGAACATTATATTCGTCTATAACGTAATATAACCTAACCTAACATATCTAGCTCCTCGCAGGTAATGTTTTACAAAATCCCGTTCGTGTCGTCCCGTACGTCTCGGTTGGGGTATTATATACGTCTATAGCATTATATATCCTAACCTAAGCCAGGCTAACATCTCGGATGCAGTATTTTACAACATTCCTGGCGGGTCGGCCCCTACTTCTCGGTGGGAACATTATATACGTCTATAACGTAATATAACCTAACCTAACATATCTAGCTCCTCGCTGGCAATGTTTTACAAAATCCCGTTCGTGTCGTCCCGTACGTCTCGGTTGGGATATTATATACGTCTATAGCATTATATATCCTAACCTAAGGCAGGCTAACATCTCGGATGTAGTATATTACATCATTCCTGGCGTATCGACCACTACTTCTCGGTGGAAACATTATATACGTCTATAACGTAATATAACCTAACCTCACACATCTAGCTACTCGCTTTAATGTTTCACAGAATCCCGTTCGTGTCGTCCCGTTCGTCTCGGTTGGGACATTATATACGTCTATAGCGTTATATATCCTAACTTAAGGCAGGCTATCATCTCGGATGTAGTATTTTACAGCGTTCCTGGCGGATCGGCCTCTACTTCTCGGTGGGAACATTATATTCGTCTATAACGTAATATAACCTAACCTAACACATCTAGCCCCTCGCTGGTAATGTTTTACAGAATCCCGTTCGTGTCGTCCCGTACGTCTCGGTTGGGATATTATATACGTCTATAGCGTTATATATCCTAACCTAAGGCAGGCTATCATCTCGGATGTAGTATTTTACAACATTCCTGGCGTATCGGCCCCTACTTCTCGGTGGGAACATTATATACGTCTATAACGTATCATAACCTAACCTAACCCATCTAGCCCCTCGCTGGTAATGTTTTACAGAATCCCGTTCCTGTCGTCCCGTACGTCTCGGTTGGGATATTATATACGTCTATAGCGTTATATATCCTAACCTAAGGCAGGCTATCATCTCGGATGTAGTATTTTACAACATTCCTGGCGTATGGGCCTCTACTTCTCGGTGGGAACATTATATACGTCTATAACGTATCATAACCTAACCTAACCCATCTATCCGCTCGCTGGTAATGTTTTACGGAATCCCGTTCGTGTCGTCCCGTACGTCTCGGTTGGGACATTATATACGTCTACAGCGTTATATATCCTAACCTAAGGCAGGCTATCTTCTCGGATGCAGTATTTTACAAAATTCCTGGCGTATCGGACCATACTTCTCGGTGGGAACATTATATTCGTCTATAACGTAATATAACCTAACCTAACATATCTAGCTCCTCGCAGGTAATGTTTTACAAAATCCCGTTCGTGTCGTCCCGTACGTCTCGGTTGGGGTATTATATACGTCTATAGCATTATATATCCTAACCTAAGCCAGGCTAACATCTCGGATGCAGTATTTTACAACATTCCTGGCGGGTCGGCCCCTACTTCTCGGTGGGAACATTATATACGTCTATAACGTAATATAACCTAACCTAACATATCTAGCTCCTCGCTGGCAATGTTTTACAAAATCCCGTTCGTGTCGTCCCGTACGTCTCGGTTGGGATATTATATACGTCTATAGCATTATATATCCTAACCTAAGGCAGGCTAACATCTCGGATGTAGTATATTACATCATTCCTGGCGTATCGACCACTACTTCTCGGTGGAAACATTATATACGTCTATAACGTAATATAACCTAACCTCACACATCTAGCTACTCGCTTTAATGTTTCACAGAATCCCGTTCGTGTCGTCCCGTTCGTCTCGGTTGGGACATTATATACGTCTATAGCGTTATATATCCTAACTTAAGGCAGGCTATCATCTCGGATGTAGTATTTTACAGCGTTCCTGGCGGATCGGCCTCTTCTTCTCGGTGGGAACATTATATTCGTCTATAACGTAATATAACCTAACCTAACACATCTAGCCCCTCGCTGGTAATGTTTTACAGAATCCCGTTCGTGTCGTCCCGTACGTCTCGGTTGGGATATTATATACGTCTATAGCGTTATATATCCTAACCTAAGGCAGGCTATCATCTCGGATGTAGTATTTTACAACATTCCTGGCGTATTGGCCCCTACTTCTCGGTGGGAACATTATATACGTCTATAACGTATCATAACCTAACCTAACCCATCTAGCCCCTCGCTGGTAATGTTTTACAGAATCCCGTTCCTGTCGTCCCGTACGTCTCGGTTGGGATATTATATACGTCTATAGCGTTATATATCCTAACCTAAGGCAGGCTATCATCTCGGATGTAGTATTTTACAACATTCCTGGCGTATCGGCCCATACTTCTCGGTGGGAACATTATATTCGTCTATAACGTAATATAACCTAACCTAACATATCTAGCTCCTCGCTGGTAATGTTTTACAAAATCCCGTTCGTGTCGTCCCGTACGTCTCGGTTGGGGTATTATATACGTCTATAGCATTATATATCCTAACCTAAGCCAGGCTAACATCTCGGATGCAGTATTTTACAACATTCCTGGCGGGTCGGCCCCTACTTCTCGGTGGGAACATTATATACGTCTATAACGTAATATAACCTAACCTAACATATCTAGCTCCTCGCTGGTAATGTTTTACAAAATCCCGTTCGTGTCGTCCCGTACGTCTCGGTTGGGACATTATATAAGTCTATAGCGTTATATATCCTAACTTAAGGCAGGCTATCATCTCGGATGTAGTATTTTACAACGTTCCTGGCGGATCGGCCTCTACTTCTCGGTGCGAACATTATATTCGTGTATAACGTAATATAACCTAACCTAACACATCTAGCCCCTCGCTGGTAATGTTTTACAGAATCCCGTTCGTGTCGTCCCGTACGTCTCGGTTGGGATACTATATACGTCTATAGCGTTATATATCCTAACCTAAGGCAGGCTATCATCTCGGATGTAGTATTTTACAACATTCCTGGCGTATCGGCCCCTACTTCTCGGTGGGAACATTATATACGTCTATAACGTATCATAACCTAACCTAACCCATCTAGCCCCTCGCTGGTAATGTTTTACAGAATCCCGTTCCTGTCGTCCCGTACGTCTCGGTTGGGACGTTATGAACGTCTACAGCGATATATATCCTCACCTAAGGCAGGCTAACATCTCAGCTGTAGTATATTACATCATTCCTGGCGTATCGGCCTCTACTTCTCGGTGGAAACATTATATACGTCTATAACGTAATATAACCTAACCTAACACATCTAGCCCCTCGCTGGTAATGTTTTACAGAATCCCGTTCGTGTCGTCCCGTACGTCTCGGTTGGGATATTATATACGTCTATAGCGTTATATATCCTAACCTAAGGCAGGCTATCATCTCGGATGTAGTATATTACATCATTCCTGGCGTATCGACCACTACTTCTCGGTGGAAACATTATATACGTCTATAACGTAATATAACCTAACCTCACACATCTAGCTACTCGCTTTAATGTTTCACAGAATCCCGTTCGTGTCGTCCCGTTCGTCTCGGTTGGGATATTATATACGTCTATAGCGTTATATATCCTAACCTAAGGCAGGCTATCATCTCGGATGTAGTATTTTACAACATTCCTGGCGTATGGGCCTCTACTTCTCGGTGGGAACATTATATACGTCTATAACGTATCATAACCTAACCTAACCCATCTAGCCGCTCGCTGGTAATGTTTTACGGAATCCCGTTCGTGTCGTCCCGTACGTCTCGGTTGGGACATTATATACGTCTACAGCGTTATATATCCTAACCTAAGGCAGGCTATCTTCTCGGATGCAGTATTTTACAAAATTCCTGGCGTATCGGCCCATACTTCTCGGTGGGAACATTATATTCGTCTATAACGTAATATAACCTAACCTAACATATCTAGCTCCTCGCAGGTAATGTTTTACAAAATCCCGTTCGTGTCGTCCCGTACGTCTCGGTTGGGGTATTATATACGTCTATAGCATTATATATCCTAACCTAAGCCAGGCTAACATCTCGGATGCAGTATTTTACAACATTCCTGGCGGGTCGGCCCCTACTTCTCGGTGGGAACATTATATACGTCTATAACGTAATATAACCTAACCTAACATATCTAGCTCCTCGCTGGCAATGTTTTACAAAATCCCGTTCGTGTCGTCCCGTACGTCTCGGTTGGGATATTATATACGTCTATAGCATTATATATCCTAACCTAAGGCAGGCTAACATCTCGGATGTAGTATATTACATCATTCCTGGCGTATCGACCACTACTTCTCGGTGGAAACATTATATACGTCTATAACGTAATATAACCTAACCTCACACATCTAGCTACTCGCTTTAATGTTTCACAGAATCCCGTTCGTGTCGTCCCGTTCGTCTCGGTTGGGACATTATATACGTCTATAGCGTTATATATCCTAACTTAAGGCAGGCTATCATCTCGGATGTAGTATTTTACAGCGTTCCTGGCGGATCGGCCTCTACTTCTCGGTGGGAACATTATATTCGTCTATAACGTAATATAACCTAACCTAACACATCTAGCCCCTCGCTGGTAATGTTTTACAGAATCCCGTTCGTGTCGTCCCGTACGTCTCGGTTGGGATATTATATACGTCTATAGCGTTATATATCCTAACCTAAGGCAGGCTATCATCTCGGATGTAGTATTTTACAACATTCCTGGCGTATCGGCCCCTACTTCTCGGTGGGAACATTATATACGTCTATAACGTATCATAACCTAACCTAACCCATCTAGCCCCTCGCTGGTAATGTTTTACAGAATCCCGTTCCTGTCGTCCCGTACGTCTCGGTTGGGATATTATATACGTCTATAGCGTTATATATCCTAACCTAAGGCAGGCTATCATCTCGGATGTAGTATTTTACAACATTCCTGGCGTATGGGCCTCTACTTCTCGGTGGGAACATTATATACGTCTATAACGTATCATAACCTAACCTAACCCATCTATCCGCTCGCTGGTAATGTTTTACGGAATCCCGTTCGTGTCGTCCCGTACGTCTCGGTTGGGACATTATATACGTCTACAGCGTTATATATCCTAACCTAAGGCAGGCTATCTTCTCGGATGCAGTATTTTACAAAATTCCTGGCGTATCGGACCATACTTCTCGGTGGGAACATTATATTCGTCTATAACGTAATATAACCTAACCTAACATATCTAGCTCCTCGCAGGTAATGTTTTACAAAATCCCGTTCGTGTCGTCCCGTACGTCTCGGTTGGGGTATTATATACGTCTATAGCATTATATATCCTAACCTAAGCCAGGCTAACATCTCGGATGCAGTATTTTACAACATTCCTGGCGGGTCGGCCCCTACTTCTCGGTGGGAACATTATATACGTCTATAACGTAATATAACCTAACCTAACATATCTAGCTCCTCGCTGGCAATGTTTTACAAAATCCCGTTCGTGTCGTCCCGTACGTCTCGGTTGGGATATTATATACGTCTATAGCATTATATATCCTAACCTAAGGCAGGCTAACATCTCGGATGTAGTATATTACATCATTCCTGGCGTATCGACCACTACTTCTCGGTGGAAACATTATATACGTCTATAACGTAATATAACCTAACCTCACACATCTAGCTACTCGCTTTAATGTTTCACAGAATCCCGTTCGTGTCGTCCCGTTCGTCTCGGTTGGGACATTATATACGTCTATAGCGTTATATATCCTAACTTAAGGCAGGCTATCATCTCGGATGTAGTATTTTACAGCGTTCCTGGCGGATCGGCCTCTACTTCTCGGTGGGAACATTATATTCGTCTATAACGTAATATAACCTAACCTAACACATCTAGCCCCTCGCTGGTAATGTTTTACAGAATCCCGTTCGTGTCGTCCCGTACGTCTCGGTTGGGATATTATATACGTCTATAGCGTTATATATCCTAACCTAAGGCAGGCTATCATCTCGGATGTAGTATTTTACAACATTCCTGGCGTATTGGCCCCTACTTCTCGGTGGGAACATTATATACGTCTATAACGTATCATAACCTAACCTAACCCATCTAGCCCCTCGCTGGTAATGTTTTACAGAATCCCGTTCCTGTCGTCCCGTACGTCTCGGTTGGGATATTATATACGTCTATAGCGTTATATATCCTAACCTAAGGCAGGCTATCATCTCGGATGTAGTATTTTACAACATTCCTGGCGTATCGGCCCATACTTCTCGGTGGGAACATTATATTCGTCTATAACGTAATATAACCTAACCTAACATATCTAGCTCCTCGCTGGTAATGTTTTACAAAATCCCGTTCGTGTCGTCCCGTACGTCTCGGTTGGGGTATTATATACGTCTATAGCATTATATATCCTAACCTAAGCCAGGCTAACATCTCGGATGCAGTATTTTACAACATTCCTGGCGGGTCGGCCCCTACTTCTCGGTGGGAACATTATATACGTCTATAACGTAATATAACCTAACCTAACATATCTAGCTCCTCGCTGGTAATGTTTTACAAAATCCCGTTCGTGTCGTCCCGTACGTCTCGGTTGGGACATTATATAAGTCTATAGCGTTATATATCCTAACTTAAGGCAGGCTATCATCTCGGATGTAGTATTTTACAACGTTCCTGGCGGATCGGCCTCTACTTCTCGGTGCGAACATTATATTCGTGTATAACGTAATATAACCTAACCTAACACATCTAGCCCCTCGCTGGTAATGTTTTACAGAATCCCGTTCGTGTCGTCCCGTACGTCTCGGTTGGGATACTATATACGTCTATAGCGTTATATATCCTAACCTAAGGCAGGCTATCATCTCGGATGTAGTATTTTACAACATTCCTGGCGTATCGGCCCCTACTTCTCGGTGGGAACATTATATACGTCTATAACGTATCATAACCTAACCTAACCCATCTAGCCCCTCGCTGGTAATGTTTTACAGAATCCCGTTCCTGTCGTCCCGTACGTCTCGGTTGGGACGTTATGAACGTCTACAGCGATATATATCCTCACCTAAGGCAGGCTAACATCTCAGCTGTAGTATATTACATCATTCCTGGCGTATCGGCCTCTACTTCTCGGTGGAAACATTATATACGTCTATAACGTAATATAACCTAACCTAACCCATCTAGCCCCTCGCTGGTAATGTTTTACAGAATCCCGTTCCTGTCGTCCCGTACGTCTCGGTTGGGACGTTATGAACGTCTACAGCGATATATATCCTAACCTAAGGCAGGCTAACATCTCAGCTGTAGTATATTACATCATTCCTGGCGTATCGGCCTCTACTTCTCGGTGGAAACATTATATACGTCTATGACGTAATATAACCTAACTTAACACATCTAGCCCCTCGCTGATAATGTTTTACAGAATCCCGTTCGTGTCGTCCCGTACGTCTCGGTTGGGATATTATATACCTCTATAGCGTTATATATCCTAACCTAAGGCAGGCTATCATCTCGGATGTAGTATTTTACAACATTCCTGGCGTATCGGCCCTTACTTCTCGGTGGGAACATTATATACGTCTATAACGTATCATAACCTAACCTAACACATCTAGCTAGTCGCTTTAATGTTTCACAGAATTCCGTTCGTGTCGTCCCGTTCGTCTCGGTTGGGACATTATATACGTCTATAGCGTTATATATCCTAACTTAAGGCAGGCTATCATCTCGGATGTAGTATTTTACAACGTTCCTGGCGGGTCGGCCTCTACTTCTCGGTGGGAACATTATATACGTCTATAACGTAATATAACCTAACCTAACATATCTAGCTCATCGCTGGTAATGTTTTACAAAATCCCGTTCGTGTCGTCCCGTACGTCTCGGTTGGGATATTATATACGTCTATAGCATTATATATCCTAACCTAAGGCAGGCTAACATCTTGGATGTAGTATATTACATCATTCCTGGCGTATCGACAACTACTTCTCGGTGGAAAAGTTATATACGTCTATAACGTAATATAACCTAACCTAACACATATATCTAGTCGCTTTAATGTTTCACAGAATCCCGTTCGTGTCGTCCCGTTCGTCTCGGTTGGGACATTATATACGTCTATAGCGTTATATATCCTAACCTAAGGCAGGCTAACATCTCGGATGTAGTATATTACATCATTCCTGGCGTATCGACCACTACTTCTCGGTGGAAACATTATATACGTCTATAACGTAATATAACCTAACCTAACACATCTAGCTAGTCGCTTTAATGTTTCACAGAATCCCGTTCGTGTCGTCCCGTTCGTCTCGGTTGGGACATTATATACGTCTATAGCGTTATATATCCTATCTTAAGGCAGGCTATCATCTCGGATGTAGTATTTTACAAAATTCCTGGCGTATCGGCCCATACTTCTCGGTGGGAACATTATATTCGTCTATAACATAATATAACCTATCCTAACACATCTAGCCCCTCGCTGGTAATGTTTTACAGAATCCCGTTCGTGTCGTCCCGTACGTCTCGGTTGGGACATTATATACGTCTACAGCGTTATATATCCTAACCTAAGCCAGGCTAACATCTCGGATGCAGTATTTTACAACATTCCTGGCGGGTCGGCCCCTACTTCTCGGTGGGAACATTATATACGTCTATAACGTAATATAACCTAACCTAACATATCTAGCTCCTCGCTGGTAATGTTTTACAAAATCCCGATCGTGTCGTCCCGTACGTCTCGGTTGGGATATTATATTCGTCTATAGCATTATATATCCTAACCTAAGGCAGGCTAACATCTCGGATGTAGCATATTACATCATTCCTGGCGTATCGACCACTACTTCTCGGTGGAAACATTATATACGTCTATAACGTAATATAACCTAACCTAACACATCTAGCTAGTCGCTTTAATGTTTCACAGAATCCCGTTCCTGTTGTGCCGTACGTCTCGGCTGGGATATTATATACGTCTATAGCGTTATATATCCTAACCTAAGGCAGGCTATCATCTCGGATGTAGTATTTTACAACATTCCTGGCGTATCGGCCCCTACTTCTCGGTGGGAACATTATATACGTCTGTAACGTATCATAACCTAACCTAACCCATCTAGCCCCTCGCTGGTAATGTTTTACAGAATCCCGTTCCTGCCGTCCCGTACGTCTCGGTTGGGACATTATATACGTCTACAGCGTTATATATCCTAACCTAAGCCAGGCTAACATCTCGGATGCAGTATTTTACAACATTCCTGGCGGGTCGGCCCCTACTTCTCGGTGGGAACATTATATACGTCTATAACGTAATATAACCTAACCTAACATATCTAGCTCCTCGCTGGCAATGTTTTACAAAATCCCGTTCGTGTCGTCCCGTACGTCTCGGTTGGGATATTATATACGTCTATAGCATTATATATCCTAACCTAAGGCAGGCTAACATCTCGGATGTAGTATATTACATCATTCCTGGCGTATCGACCACTACTTCTCGGTGGAAACATTATATACGTCTATAACGTAATATAACCTAACCTCACACATCTAGCTACTCGCTTTAATGTTTCACAGAATCCCGTTCGTGTCGTCCCGTTCGTCTCGGTTGGGACATTATATACGTCTATAGCGTTATATATCCTAACTTAAGGCAGGCTATCATCTCGGATGTAGTATTTTACAGCGTTCCTGGCGGATCGGCCTCTACTTCTCGGTGGGAACATTATATTCGTCTATAACGTAATATAACCTAACCTAACACATCTAGCCCCTCGCTGGTAATGTTTTACAGAATCCCGTTCGTGTCGTCCCGTACGTCTCGGTTGGGATATTATATACGTCTATAGCGTTATATATCCTAACCTAAGGCAGGCTATCATCTCGGATGTAGTATTTTACAACATTCCTGGCGTATTGGCCCCTACTTCTCGGTGGGAACATTATATACGTCTATAACGTATCATAACCTAACCTAACCCATCTAGCCCCTCGCTGGTAATGTTTTACAGAATCCCGTTCCTGTCGTCCCGTACGTCTCGGTTGGGATATTATATACGTCTATAGCGTTATATATCCTAACCTAAGGCAGGCTATCATCTCGGATGTAGTATTTTACAACATTCCTGGCGTATCGGCCCATACTTCTCGGTGGGAACATTATATTCGTCTATAACGTAATATAACCTAACCTAACATATCTAGCTCCTCGCTGGTAATGTTTTACAAAATCCCGTTCGTGTCGTCCCGTACGTCTCGGTTGGGGTATTATATACGTCTATAGCATTATATATCCTAACCTAAGCCAGGCTAACATCTCGGATGCAGTATTTTACAACATTCCTGGCGGGTCGGCCCCTACTTCTCGGTGGGAACATTATATACGTCTATAACGTAATATAACCTAACCTAACATATCTAGCTCCTCGCTGGTAATGTTTTACAAAATCCCGTTCGTGTCGTCCCGTACGTCTCGGTTGGGACATTATATAAGTCTATAGCGTTATATATCCTAACTTAAGGCAGGCTATCATCTCGGATGTAGTATTTTACAACGTTCCTGGCGGATCGGCCTCTACTTCTCGGTGCGAACATTATATTCGTGTATAACGTAATATAACCTAACCTAACACATCTAGCCCCTCGCTGGTAATGTTTTACAGAATCCCGTTCGTGTCGTCCCGTACGTCTCGGTTGGGATACTATATACGTCTATAGCGTTATATATCCTAACCTAAGGCAGGCTATCATCTCGGATGTAGTATTTTACAACATTCCTGGCGTATCGGCCCCTACTTCTCGGTGGGAACATTATATACGTCTATAACGTATCATAACCTAACCTAACCCATCTAGCCCCTCGCTGGTAATGTTTTACAGAATCCCGTTCCTGTCGTCCCGTACGTCTCGGTTGGGACGTTATGAACGTCTACAGCGATATATATCCTCACCTAAGGCAGGCTAACATCTCAGCTGTAGTATATTACATCATTCCTGGCGTATCGGCCTCTACTTCTCGGTGGAAACATTATATACGTCTATAACGTAATATAACCTAACCTAACCCATCTAGCCCCTCGCTGGTAATGTTTTACAGAATCCCGTTCCTGTCGTCCCGTACGTCTCGGTTGGGACGTTATGAACGTCTACAGCGATATATATCCTAACCTAAGGCAGGCTAACATCTCAGCTGTAGTATATTACATCATTCCTGGCGTATCGGCCTCTACTTCTCGGTGGAAACATTATATACGTCTATGACGTAATATAACCTAACTTAACACATCTAGCCCCTCGCTGATAATGTTTTACAGAATCCCGTTCGTGTCGTCCCGTACGTCTCGGTTGGGATATTATATACCTCTATAGCGTTATATATCCTAACCTAAGGCAGGCTATCATCTCGGATGTAGTATTTTACAACATTCCTGGCGTATCGGCCCTTACTTCTCGGTGGGAACATTATATACGTCTATAACGTATCATAACCTAACCTAACACATCTAGCTAGTCGCTTTAATGTTTCACAGAATTCCGTTCGTGTCGTCCCGTTCGTCTCGGTTGGGACATTATATACGTCTATAGCGTTATATATCCTAACTTAAGGCAGGCTATCATCTCGGATGTAGTATTTTACAACGTTCCTGGCGGGTCGGCCTCTACTTCTCGGTGGGAACATTATATACGTCTATAACGTAATATAACCTAACCTAACATATCTAGCTCATCGCTGGTAATGTTTTACAAAATCCCGTTCGTGTCGTCCCGTACGTCTCGGTTGGGATATTATATACGTCTATAGCATTATATATCCTAACCTAAGGCAGGCTAACATCTTGGATGTAGTATATTACATCATTCCTGGCGTATCGACAACTACTTCTCGGTGGAAAAGTTATATACGTCTATAACGTAATATAACCTAACCTAACACATATATCTAGTCGCTTTAATGTTTCACAGAATCCCGTTCGTGTCGTCCCGTTCGTCTCGGTTGGGACATTATATACGTCTATAGCGTTATATATCCTAACCTAAGGCAGGCTAACATCTCGGATGTAGTATATTACATCATTCCTGGCGTATCGACCACTACTTCTCGGTGGAAACATTATATACGTCTATAACGTAATATAACCTAACCTAACACATCTAGCTAGTCGCTTTAATGTTTCACAGAATCCCGTTCGTGTCGTCCCGTTCGTCTCGGTTGGGACATTATATACGTCTATAGCGTTATATATCCTATCTTAAGGCAGGCTATCATCTCGGATGTAGTATTTTACAAAATTCCTGGCGTATCGGCCCATACTTCTCGGTGGGAACATTATATTCGTCTATAACATAATATAACCTATCCTAACACATCTAGCCCCTCGCTGGTAATGTTTTACAGAATCCCGTTCGTGTCGTCCCGTACGTCTCGGTTGGGACATTATATACGTCTACAGCGTTATATATCCTAACCTAAGCCAGGCTAACATCTCGGATGCAGTATTTTACAACATTCCTGGCGGGTCGGCCCCTACTTCTCGGTGGGAACATTATATACGTCTATAACGTAATATAACCTAACCTAACATATCTAGCTCCTCGCTGGTAATGTTTTACAAAATCCCGATCGTGTCGTCCCGTACGTCTCGGTTGGGATATTATATTCGTCTATAGCATTATATATCCTAACCTAAGGCAGGCTAACATCTCGGATGTAGCATATTACATCATTCCTGGCGTATCGACCACTACTTCTCGGTGGAAACATTATATACGTCTATAACGTAATATAACCTAACCTAACACATCTAGCTAGTCGCTTTAATGTTTCACAGAATCCCGTTCCTGTTGTGCCGTACGTCTCGGCTGGGATATTATATACGTCTATAGCGTTATATATCCTAACCTAAGGCAGGCTATCATCTCGGATGTAGTATTTTACAACATTCCTGGCGTATCGGCCCCTACTTCTCGGTGGGAACATTATATACGTCTGTAACGTATCATAACCTAACCTAACCCATCTAGCCCCTCGCTGGTAATGTTTTACAGAATCCCGTTCCTGCCGTCCCGTACGTCTCGGTTGGGACATTATATACGTCTACAGCGTTATATATCCTAACCTAAGCCAGGCTAACATCTCGGATGCAGTATTTTACAACATTCCTGGCGGGTCGGCCCCTACTTCTCGGGGGGAACATTATATACGTCTATAACGTAATATAACCTAACCTAACATATCTAGCTCCTCGCTGGTAATGTTTTACAAAATCCCGATCGTGTCGTCCCGTACGTCTCGGTTGGGATATTATATTCGTCTATAGCATTATATATCCTAACCTAAGGCAGGCTAACATCTCGGATGTAGCATATTACATCATTCCTGGCGTATCGACCACTACTTCTCGGTGGGAACATTATATACGTCTATAACGTATCATAACCTAACCTAACCCATCTAGCCGCTCGCTGGTAATGTTTTACAGAATCCCGTTCGTGTCGTCCCGTACGTCTCGGTTGGGACATTATATACGTCTATAGCGTTATATATCCTAACTTAAGGCAGGCTATCATCTCGGATGTAGTATTTTACAACGTTCCTGGCGGATCGGCCCCTACTTCTCGGTGGGAACATTATATACGTCTATAACGTATCATAACCTAACCTAACCCATCTAGCCCCTCGCTGGTAATGTTTTACAGAATCCCGTTCGTGTCGTCCCGTACGTCTCGGTAGGGATATTATATACGTCTATAGCGTTATATATCCTAACCTAAGGCAGGCTATCATCTCGGATGTAGTATTTTACAACATTCCTGGCGTATCGGCCCCTACTTCTCGGTGGGAACATTATATACGTCTATAACGTATCATAACCTAACCTAACCCATCTAGCCCCTCGCTGGTAATGTTTTAGAGAATCCCGTTCGTGTCGTCCCGTACGTCTCTGTTGGGACATTATATACGTCTACAGCGTTATATATCCTAACCTAAAGCAGGCTATCTTCTCGGATGCAGTATTTTACAAAATTCCTGGCGTATCGGCCCATACTTCTCGGTGGGAACATTATATTCGTCTATAACGTAATATAACCTAACCTAACATATCTAGCTCCTCGCAGGTAATGTTTTACAAAATCCCGTTCGTGTCGTCCCGTACGTCTCGGTTGGGGTATTATATACGTCTATAGCATTATATATCCTAACCTAAGGCAGGCTATCATCTCGGATGTAGTATTTTACAACATTCCTGGCGTATCGGCCCCTACTTCTCGGTGGGAACATTATATACGTCTATAACGTATCATAACCTAACCTAACCCATCTAGCCGCTCGCTGGTAATGTTTTACAGAATCCCGTTCGTGTCGTCCCGTACGTCTCGGTTGGGACATTATATACGTCTATAGCGTTATATATCCTAACTTAAGGCAGGCTATCATCTCGGATGTAGTATTTTACAACGTTCCTGGCGGATCGGCCCCTACTTCTCGGTGGGAACATTATATACGTCTATAACGTATCATAACCTAACCTAACCCATCTAGCCCCTCGCTGGTAATGTTTTACAGAATCCAGTTCGTGTCGTCCCGTACGTCTCGGTAGGGATATTATATACGTCTATAGCGTTATATATCCTAACCTAAGGCAGGCTATCATCTCGGATGTAGTATTTTACAACATTCCTGGCGTATCGGCCCCTACTTCTCGGTGGGAACATTATATACGTCTATAACGTATCATAACCTAACCTAACCCATCTAGCCCCTCGCTGGTAATGTTTTAGAGAATCCCGTTCGTGTCGTCCCGTACGTCTCTGTTGGGACATTATATACGTCTACAGCGTTATATATCCTAACCTAAAGCAGGCTATCTTCTCGGATGCAGTATTTTACAAAATTCCTGGCGTATCGGCCCATACTTCTCGGTGGGAACATTATATTCGTCTATAACGTAATATAACCTAACCTAACATATCTAGCTCCTCGCAGGTAATGTTTTACAAAATCCCGTTCGTGTCGTCCCGTACGTCTCGGTTGGGGTATTATATACGTCTATAGCATTATATATCCTAACCTAAGGCAGGCTATCATCTCGGATGTAGTATTTTACAACATTCCTGGCGTATCGGCCCCTACTTCTCGGTGGGAACATTATATACGTCTATAACGTATCATAACCTAACCTAACCCATCTAGCCGCTCGCTGGTAATGTTTTACAGAATCCCGTTCGTGTCGTCCCGTACGTCTCGGTTGGGACATTATATACGTCTATAGCGTTATATATCCTAACTTAAGGCAGGCTATCATCTCGGATGTAGTATTTTACAACGTTCCTGGCGGATCGGCCCCTACTTCTCGGTGGGAACATTATATACGTCTATAACGTATCATAACCTAACCTAACCCATCTAGCCCCTCGCTGGTAATGTTTTACAGAATCCAGTTCGTGTCGTCCCGTACGTCTCGGTAGGGATATTATATACGTCTATAGCGTTATATATCCTAACCTAAGGCAGGCTATCATCTCGGATGTAGTATTTTACAACATTCCTGGCGTATCGGCCCCTACTTCTCGGTGGGAACATTATATACGTCTATAACGTATCATAACCTAACCTAACCCATCTAGCCCCTCGCTGGTAATGTTTTAGAGAATCCCGTTCGTGTCGTCCCGTACGTCTCTGTTGGGACATTATATACGTCTACAGCGTTATATATCCTAACCTAAAGCAGGCTATCTTCTCGGATGCAGTATTTTACAAAATTCCTGGCGTATCGGCCCATACTTCTCGGTGGGAACATTATATTCGTCTATAACGTAATATAACCTAACCTAACATATCTAGCTCCTCGCAGGTAATGTTTTACAAAATCCCGTTCGTGTCGTCCCGTACGTCTCGGTTGGGGTATTATATACGTCTATAGCATTATATATCCTAACCTAAGCCAGGCTAACATCTCGGATGCAGTATTTTACAACATTCCTGGCGGGTCGGCCCCTACTTCTCGGTGGGAACATTATATACGTCTATAACGTAATATAACCTAACCTAACATATCTAGCTCCTCGCTGGCAATGTTTTACAAAATCCCGTTCGTGTCGTCCCGTACGTCTCGGTTGGTATATTATATACGTCTATAGCATTATATATCCTAACCTAAGGCAGGCTAACATCTCGGATGTAGTATATTACATCATTCCTGGCGTATCGACCACTACTTCTCGGTGGAAACATTATATACGTCTATAACGTAATATAACCTAACCTCACACATCTAGCTACTCGCTTTAATGTTTCACAGAATCCCGTTCGTGTCGTCCCGTTCGTCTCGGTTGGGACATTATATACGTCTATAGCGTTATATATCCTAACTTAAGGCAGGCTATCATCTCGGATGTAGTATTTTACAACATTCCTGGCGTATCGGCCCCTACTTCTCGGTGGGAACATTATATACGTCTGTAACGTATCATAACCTAACCTAACCCATCTAGCCCCTCGCTGGTAATGTTTTACAGAATCCCGTTCCTGCCGTCCCGTACGTCTCGGTTGGGACGTTATGAACGTCTACAGCGATATATATCCTAACCTAAAGCAGGCTAACATCTCAGCTGTAGTATATTACATCATTCCTGGCGTGTCGGCCTCTACTTCTCGGTGGAAACATTATATACGTCTATAACGTAATATAACCTAACATAACACATCTAGCTAGTCGCTTTAATGTTTCACAGAATTCCGTTCGTGTGGTCCCGTTCGTCTCGGTTGGGACATTATATACGTCTATAGCGTTATATATCCTAACATAAGGCAGGCTATCATGTCGGATGTAGTATTTTACAACATTCCTGGCGGGTCGGCCTCTACTTCTCGGTGGAAACATTATATACGTCTATAACGTAATATAACCTAACCTAACACATGTAGCCCCTCGCTGGTGATGTTTTACAGAATCCCGTTCGTGTCGTCCCGTACGTCTCGGTTGGGATATTATATACGTCTATAGCGTTATATATCCTAACCTAAGGCAGGCTAACATCTCGGATGTAGTATATTACATCATTCCTGGCGTATGGGCCCCTACTTCTCGGTGGGAACATTATATACGTCTATAACGTATCATAACCTAGCCTAACCCATCTAGCCCCTCGCTGGTAATGTTTTACAGAATCCCGTTCCTGTCGTCCCGTACGTCTCGGTTGGGACGTTATGAACGTCTACAGCGATATATATCCTAACCTAAGGCAGGCTAACATCTCGGATGTAGTATTTTACAACAGTCCTGGCGTATCGGCCCCTACTTCTCGGTGGGAACATTATATACGTCTATAACGTAACATAACGTAACCTAACCCATCTAGCCCCTCGCTGGTAATGTATTACAGAATCCCGTTCCTGTTGTGCCGTACGTCTCGGTTGGGATATTATATACGTCTATAGCGTTATATATCCTAACCTAAGGAAGGCTATCTTCTCGGATGCAGTATTTTACAACATTCCTGGCGTATCGGCCCATACTTCTCGGTGGGAACATTATATTCGTCTATAACGTAATATAACCTATCCTAACACATCTAGCCCCTCGCTGGTAATGTTTTACAGAATCCCGTTCGTGTCGTCCCGTACGTCTCGGTTGGGACATTATATACGTCTATAGCGTTATATATCCTAACTTAAGGCAGGCTATCATCTCGGATGTAGTATTTTACAACGTTCCTGGCGGATCGGCCCCTACTTCTCGGTGGGAACATTATATACGTCTATAACGTATCATAACCTAACCTAACCCATCTAGCCCCTCGCTGGTAATGTTTTACAGAATCCCGTTCGTGTCGTCCCGTACGTCTCGGTTGGGATATTATATACGTCTATAGCGTTATATATCCTAACCTAAGGCAGGCTATCATCTCGGATGTAGTATTTTACAACATTCCTGGCGTATCGGCCCCTACTTCTCGGTGGGAACATTATATACGTCTATAACGTATCATAACCTAACCTAACCCATCTAGCCCCTCGCTGGTAATGTTTTACAGAATCCCGTTCCTGTCGTCCCGTACGTCTCGGTTGGGACGTTATGAACGTCTACAGCGATATATATCCTCACCTAAGGCAGGCTAACATCTCAGCTGTAGTATATTACATCATTCCTGGCGTATCGGCCTCTACTTCTCGGTGGAAACATTATATACGTCTATAACGTAATATAACCTAACCTAACACATCTAGCCCCTCGCTGGTAATGTTTTACAGAATCCCGTTCGTGTCGTCCCGTACGTCTCGGTTGGGATATTATATACGTCTATAGCGTTATATATCCTAACCTAAGGCAGGCTATCATCTCGGATGTAGTATTTTACAACATTCCTGGCGTATCGGCCCCTACTTCTCGGTGGGAACATTATATACGTCTATAACGTATCATAACCTAACCTAACCCATCTAGCCCCTCGCTGGTAATGTTTTACAGAATCCCGTTCCTGTCGTCCCGTACGTCTCGGTTGGGACGTTATGAACGTATACAGCGATATATATCCTCACCTAAGGCAGGCTAACATCTCAGCTGTAGTATATTACATCATTCCTGGCGTATCGGCCTCTACTTCTCGGTGGAAACATTATATACGTCTATAACGTAATATAACCTAACCTAACACATCTAGCCCCTCGCTGGTAATGTTTTACAGAATCCCGTTCGTGTCGTCCCGTACGTCTCGGTTGGGATATTATATACGTCTATAGCGTTATATATCCTAACCTAAGGCAGGCTATCATCTCGGATGTAGTATTTTACAACATTCCTGGCGTATCGGCCCCTACTTCTCGGTGGGAACATTATATACGTCTATAACGTATCATAACCTAACCTAACCCATCTAGCCCCTCGCTGGTAATGTTTTACAGAATCCCGTTCCTGTCGTCCCGTACGTCTCGGTTGGGACGTTATGAACGTCTACAGCGATATATATCCTAACCTAAGGCAGGCTAACATCTCAGCTGTAGTATATTACATCATTCCTGGCGTATCGGCCTCTACTTCTCGGTGGAAACATTATATACGTCTATGACGTAATACAACCTAACTTAACACATCTAGCCCCTCGCTGATAATGTTTTACAGAATCCCGTTCGTGTCGTCCCGTACGTCTCGGTTGGGATATTATATACGTCTATAGCGTTATATATCCTAACCTAAGGCAGGCTATCATCTCGGATGTAGTATTTTACAACATTCCTGGCGTATCGGCCCCTACTTCTCGGTGGGAACATTATATACGTCTATAACGTATCATAACCTAACCTAACCCATCTAGCCGCTCGCTGGTAATGTTTTACAGAATCCCGTTCGTGTCGTCCCGTACGTCTCTGTTGGGACATTATATACGTCTACAGCGTTATATATCCTAACCTAAAGCAGGCTATCTTCTCGGATGCAGTATTTTACAAAATTCCTGGCGTATCGGCCCATACTTCTCGGTGGGAACATTATATTCGTCTATAACGTAATATAACCTAACCTAACATATCTAGCTCCTCGCAGGTAATGTTTTACAAAATCCCGTTCGTGTCGTCCCGTACGTCTCGGTTGGGGTATTATATACGTCTATAGCATTATATATCCTAACCTAAGCCAGGCTAACATCTCGGATGCAGTATTTTACAACATTCCTGGCGGGTCGGCCCCTACTTCTCGGTGGGAACATTATATACGTCTATAACGTAATATAACCTAACCTAACATATCTAGCTCCTCGCTGGCAATGTTTAACAAAATCCCGTTCGTGTCGTCCCGTACGTCTCGGTTGGGATATTATATACGTCTATAGCATTATATATCCTAACCTAAGGCAGGCTAACATCTCGGATGTAGTATATTACATCATTCCTGGCGTATCGACCACTACTTCTCGGTGGAAACATTATATACGTCTATAACGTAATATAACCTAACCTCACACATCTAGCTACTCGCTTTAATGTTTCACAGAATCCCGTTCGTGTCGACCCGTTCGTCTCGGTTGGGACATTATATACGTCTATAGCGTTATATATCCTAACTTAAGGCAGGCTAACATCTCAGCTGTAGTGTATTACATCATTCCTGGCGTATCGGCCCCTACTTCTCGGTGGGAACATTATATACGTCTATAACGTATCATAACCTAGCCTAACCCATCTAGCCCCTCGCTGGTAATGTTTTACAGAATCCCGTTCGTGTCGTCCCGTTCGTCTCGGTTGGGACATTATATACGTCTATAGCGTTATATATTATAACCTAAGGCAGGCTATCATCTCGGATGTAGTATTTTACAACGTTCCTGGCAGATCGGCCTCTACTTCTCGGTGGGAACATTATATTCGTCTATAACGTAATATAACCTAACCTAACACATCTAGCCCCTCGCTGGTAATGTTTTACAGAATCCCGTTCGTGTCGTCCCGTACGTCTCGGTTGGGATATTATATACGTCTATAGCGTTATATATCCTAACCTAAGGCAGGCTATCATCTCGGATGTAGTATTTTACAACATTCTTGGCGTATCGGCCCCTACTTCTCGGTGGGAACATTATATACGTCTATAACGTATCATAACCTAACCTAACCCATCTAGCCCCTCGCTGGTAATGTTTTACAGAATCCCGTTCCTGTCGTCCCGTACGTCTCGGTTGGGATATTATATACGTCTATAGCGTTATATATCCTAACCTAAGGCAGGCTATCATCTCGGATGTAGTATTTTACAACATTCCTGGCGTATCGGCCCATACTTCTCGGTGGGAACATTATATTCGTCTATAACGTAATATAACCTAACCTAACATATCTAGCTCCTCGCTGGTAATGTTTTACAAAATCCCGTTCGTGTCGTCCCGTACGTCTCGGTTGGGGTATTATATACGTCTATAGCATTATATATCCTAACCTAAGCCAGGCTAACATCTCGGATGCAGTATTTTACAACATTCCTGGCGGGTCGGCCCCTACTTCTCGGTGGGAACATTATATACGTCTATAACGTAATATAACCTAACCTAACATATCTAGCCCCTTGCTGGTAATGTTTTACAGAATCCCGTTCCTGTCGTCCCGTACGTCTCGGTTGGGACGTTATGAACGTCTACAGCGATATATATCCTAACCTAAGGCAGGCTAACATCTCGGATGTAGTATTTTACCACAGTCCTGGCGTATCGGCCCCTACTTCTCGGTGGGAACATTATATACGTCTATAACGTATCATAACCTAGCCTAACCCATCTAGCCCCTCGCTGGTAATGTTTTACAGAATCCCGTTCCTGTCGTCCCGTACGTCTCGGTTGGGACGTTATGAACGTCTACAGCGATATATATCCTAACCTAAGGCAGGCTAACATCTCAGCTGTAGTGTATTACATCATTGCTGGCGTATCGGCCTCTACTTCTCGGTGGAAACATTATATACGTCTATGACGTAATATAACCTAACCTAACACATCTAGCCCCTCGCTGGTAATGTTTTACAGAATCCCGTTCGTGTCGTCCCGTACGTCTCGGTTGGGATATTATATACGTCTATAGCGTTATATACCCTAACCTAAGGCAGGCTATCATCTCGGATGTAGTATTTTACAACATTCCTGGCGTATCGGCCCCTACTTCTCGGTGGGAACATTATATACGTCTATAACGTATCATAACCTAACCTAACCCATCTAGCCCCTCGCTGGTAATGTTTCACAGAATTCCGTTCGTGTCGTTCCGTTCGTCTCGGTTGGGACATTATATACGTCTATAGCGTTATATATCCTAACCTAAGGCAGGCTAACATCTCGGATGTAGTATATTACATCATTCCTGGCGTATCGACCACTACTTCTCGGTGGAAACATTATATACGTCTATAACGTAATATAACCTAACCTAACACATCTAGCTAGTCGCTTTAATGTTTCACAGAATCACGTTCGTGTCGTCCCGTTCGTCTCGGTTGGGACATTATATACGTCTATAGCGTTGTATATCCTAACTTAAGGCAGGCTAACATCTCGGATGCAGTATTTTACAACATTCCTGGCGGGTCGGCCCCTACTTCTCGGTGGGAACATTATATACGTCTATAACGTAATATAACCTAACCTAACATATCTAGCTCCTCGCTGGCAATGTTTTACAAAATCCCGTTCGTGTCGTCCCGTACGTCTCGGTTGGGATATTATATACGTCTATAGCATTATATATCCTAACCTAAGGCAGGCTAACATCTCGGATGTAGTATATTACATCATTCCTGGCGTATCGACCACTACTTCTCGGTGGAAACATTATATACGTCTATAACGTAATATAACCTAACCTCACACATCTAGCTACTCGCTTTAATGTTTCACAGAATCCCGTTCGTGTCGACCCGTTCGTCTCGGTTGGGACATTATATACGTCTATAGCGTTATATATCCTAACTTAAGGCAGGCTAACATCTCAGCTGTAGTGTATTACATCATTCCTGGCGTATCGGCCCCTACTTCTCGGTGGGAACATTATATACGTCTATAACGTATCATAACCTAGCCTAACCCATCTAGCCCCTCGCTGGTAATGTTTTACAGAATCCCGTTCGTGTCGTCCCGTTCGTCTCGGTTGGGACATTATATACGTCTATAGCGTTATATATCCTAACCTAAGGCAGGCTATCATCTCGGATGTAGTATTTTACAACGTTCCTGGCAGATCGGCCTCTACTTCTCGGTGGGAACATTATATTCGTCTATAACGTAATATAACCTAACCTAACACATCTAGCCCCTCGCTGGTAATGTTTTACAGAATCCCGTTCGTGTCGTCCCGTACGTCTCGGTTGGGATATTATATACGTCTATAGCGTTATATATCCTAACCTAAGGCAGGCTATCATCTCGGATGTAGTATTTTACAACATTCTTGGCGTATCGGCCCCTACTTCTCGGTGGGAACATTATATACGTCTATAACGTATCATAACCTAACCTAACCCATCTAGCCCCTCGCTGGTAATGTTTTACAGAATCCCGTTCCTGTCGTCCCGTACGTCTCGGTTGGGACATTATATACGTCTATAGCGTTATATATCCTAACTTAAGGCAGGCTATCATCTCGGATGTAGTATTTTACAACATTCCTGGCGGGTCGGCCTCTACTTCTCGGTGGGAACTTTATATACGTCTATAACGTAATATAACCTAACCTAACATATCTAGCTCCTCGCTGGCAATGTTTTACAAAATCCCGTTCGTGTCGTCCCGTACGTCTCGGTTGGGATATTATATACGTCTATAGCATTATATATCCTAACCTAAGGCAGGCTAACATCTCGGATGTAGTATATTACATCATTCCTGGCGTATCGACCACTTCTTCTCGGTGGAAACATTATATACGTCTATAACGTAATATAACCTAACCTCACACATCTAGCTAGTCGCTTTAATGTTTCACAGAATCCCGTTCGTGTCGTCCCGTTCGTCTCGGTTGGGACATTATATACGTCTATAGCGTTGTATATCCTAACTTAAGGCAGGCTATCATCTCGGATGTAGTAGTTTACAGCGTTCCTGGCGGATCGGCCTCTACTTCTCGGTGGGAACATTATATTCGTCTATAACGTAATATAACCTAACCTAACACATCTAGCCCCTCGCTGGTAATGTTTTGCAGAATCCCGTTCGTGTCGTCCCGTACGTCTCGGTTGGGATATTATATACGTCTATAGCGTTATATATCCTAACCTAAGGCAGGCTATCATCTCGGATGTAGTATTTTACAACATTCCTGGCGTATCGGCCCCTACTTCTCGGTGGGAACATTATATACGTCTATAACGTATCATAACCTAACCTAAACCATCTAGCCCCTTGCTGGTAATGTTTTACAGAATCCCGTTCCTGTCGTCCCGTACGTCTCGGTTGGGACGTTATGAACGTCTACAGCGATATATATCCTAACCTAAGGCAGGCTAACATCTCGGATGTAGTATTTTACCACAGTCCTGGCGTATCGGCCCCTACTTCTCGGTGGGAACATTATATACGTCTATAACGTATCATAACCTAGCCTAACCCATCTAGCCCCTCGCTGGTAATGTTTTACAGAATCCCGTTCCTGTCGTCCCGTACGTCTCGGTTGGGACGTTATGAACGTCTACAGCGATATATATCCTAACCTAAGGCAGGCTAACATCTCAGCTGTAGTGTATTACATCATTGCTGGCGTATCGGCCTCTACTTCTCGGTGGAAACATTATATACGTCTATGACGTAATATAACCTAACCTAACACAACAAGCCCCTCGCTGGTAATGTTTTACAGAATCCCGTTCGTGTCGTCCCGTACGTCTCGGTTGGGATATTATATACGTCTATAGCGTTATATACCCTAACCTAAGGCAGGCTATCATCTCGGATGTAGTATTTTACAACATTCCTGGCGTATCGGCCCCTACTTCTCGGTGGGAACATTATATACGTCTATAACGTATCATAACCTAACCTAACCCATCTAGCCCCTCGCTGGTAATGTTTCACAGAATTCCGTTCGTGTCGTCCCGTTCGTCTCGGTTGGGACATTATATACGTCTATAGCGTTATATATCCTAACCTAAGGCAGGCTAACATCTCGGATGTAGTATATTACATCATTCCTGGCGTATCGACCACTACTTCTCGGTGGAAACATTATATACGTCTATAACGTAATATAACCTAACCTAACACATCTAGCTAGTCGCTTTAATGTTTCACAGAATCACGTTCGTGTCGTCCCGTTCGTCTCGGTTGGGACATTATATACGTCTATAGCGTTATATATCCTAACATAAGGCAGGCTATCATCTCGGATGTAGTATTTTACAACATTCCTGGCGGGTCGGCCTCTACTTCTCGGTGGAAACATTATATACGTCTATAACGTAATATAACCTAACCTAACACATCTAGCTAGTCGCTTTAAAGTTTCACAGAATTCCGTTCGTGTCGTCCCGTTCGTCTCGGTTGGGACATTATATACGTCTATAGCGTTATATATCCTAACTTAAGGCAGGCTATCATCTCGGATATAGTATTTTACAACATTCCTGGCGGGTCGGCCTCTACTTCTCGGTGGGAACATTATAATCGTCCATAACGTAATATAACCTAACCTAACACATGTAGCCCCTCGCTGGTGATGTTTTACAGAATCCCGTTCGTGTCGTCCCGTACGTCTCGGTTGGGATATTATATACGTCTATAGCGTTACATATCCTAACCTAAGGCAGGCTAACATCTCGGATGTAGTATATTACATCATTCCTGGCGTATCGGCCCCTACTTCTCGGTGGGAACATTATATACGTCTATAACGTATCATAACCTAACCTAACCCATCTAGCCCCTCGCTGGTAATGTTTTACAGAATCCCGTTCCTGTCGTCCCGTACGTCTCGGTTGGGACGTTATGAACGTCTACAGCGATATATATCCTCACCTAAGGCAGGCTAACATCTCAGCTGTAGTATATTACATCATTCCTGGCGTATCGGCCTCTACTTCTCGGTGGAAACATTATATACGTCTATAACGTAATATAACCTAACCTAACACATCTAGCCCCTCGCTGGTAATGTTTTACAGAATCCCGTTCCTGTCGTCCCGTACGTCTCGGTTGGGACGTTATGAACGTCTACAGCGATATATATCCTAACGTAAGGCAGGCTAACATCTCGGATGTAGTATTTTACAACAGTCCTGGCGTATCGGCCCCTACTTCTCGGGGGGAACATTATATACGTCTATAACGTAACATAACGTAACCTAACCCATCTAGCCCCTCGCTGGGAATGTATTACAGAATCCCGTTCCTGGTGTGCCGTACGTCTCGGTTGGGATATTATATACGTCTATAGCGTTATATATCCTAACCTAAGGAAGGCTATCTTCTCGGATGCAGTATTTTACAACATTCCTGGCGTATCGGCCCATACATCTCGGTGGGAACATTATATTCGTCTATAACGTAATATAACCTATCCTAACACATCTAGCCCCTCGCTGGTAATGTTTTACAGAATCCCGTTCGTGTCGTCCCGTACGTCTCGGTTGGGATATTATATACGTCTATAGCGTTATATATCCTAACCTAAGACAGGCTATCATCTCGGATGTAGTATTTTACAACGTTCCTGGCAGATCGGCCTCTACTTCTCGGTGGGAACATTATATTCGTCTATAACGTAATATAACCTAACCTAACACATCTAGCCCCTCGCTGGTAATGTTTTACAGAATCCCGTTCGTGTCGTCCCGTACGTCTCGGTTGGGATATTATATACGTCTATAGCGTTATATATCCTAACCTAAGGCAGGCTATCATCTCGGATGTAGTATTTTACAACATTCTTGGCGTATCGGCCCCTACTTCTCGGTGGGAACATTATATACGTCTATAACGTATCATAACCTAACCTAACCCATCTAGCCCCTCGCTGGTAATGTTTTACAGAATCCCGTTCCTGTCGTCCCGTACGTCTCGGTTGGGATATTATATACGTCTATAGCGTTATATATCCTAACCTAAGGCAGGCTATCATCTCGGATGTAGTATTTTACAACATTCCTGGCGTATCGGCCCATACTTCTCGGTGGGAACATTATATTCGTCTATAACGTAATATAACCTAACCTAACATATCTAGCTCCTCGCTGGTAATGTTTTACAAAATCCCGTTCGTGTCGTCCCGTACGTCTCGGTTGGGGTATTATATACGTCTATAGCATTATATATCCTAACCTAAGCCAGGCTAACATCTCGGATGCAGTATTTTACAACATTCCTGGCGGGTCGGCCCCTACTTCTCGGTGGGAACATTATATACGTCTATAACGTAATATAACCTAACCTAACATATCTAGCTCCTCGCTGGTAATGTTTTACAAAATCCCGTTCGTGTCGTCCCGTACGTCTCGGTTGGGACATTATATACGTCTATAGCGTTATATATCCTAACTTAAGGCAGGCTATCATCTCGGATGTAGTATTTTACAACATTCCTGGCGGGTCGGCCTCTACTTCTCGGTGGGAACATTATATACGTCTATAACGTAATATAACCTAACCTAACATATCTAGCTCCTCGCTGGCAATGTTTTACAAAATCCCGTTCGTGTCGTCCCGTACGTCTCGGTTGGGATATTATATACGTCTATAGCATTATATATCCTAACCTAAGGCAGGCTAACATCTCGGATGTAGTATATTACATCATTCCTGGCGTATCGACCACTTCTTCTCGGTGGAAACATTATATACGTCTATAACGTAATATAACCTAACCTCACACATCTAGCTAGTCGCTTTAATGTTTCACAGAATCCCGTTCGTGTCGTCCCGTTCGTCTCGGTTGGGACATTATATACGTCTATAGCGTTGTATATCCTAACTTAAGGCAGGCTATCATCTCGGATGTAGTAGTTTACAGCGTTCCTGGCGGATCGGCCTCTACTTCTCGGTGGGAACATTATATTCGTCTATAACGTAATATAACCTAACCTAACACATCTAGCCCCTCGCTGGTAATGTTTTACAGAATCCCGTTCGTGTCGTCCCGTACGTCTCGGTTGGGATATTATATACGTCTATAGCGTTATATATCCTAACCTAAGGCAGGCTATCATCTCGGATGTAGTATTTTACAACATTCCTGGCGTATCGGCCCCTACTTCTCGGTGGGAACATTATATACGTCTATAACGTATCATAACCTAACCTAACCCATCTAGCCCCTTGCTGGTAATGTTTTACAGAATCCCGTTCCTGTCGTCCCGTACGTCTCGGTTGGGACGTTATGAACGTCTACAGCGATATATATCCTAACCTAAGGCAGGCTATCATCTCGGATGTAGTATTTTACAACATTCCTGGCGTATCGGCCCCTACTTCTCGGTGGGAACATTATATACGTCTGTAACGTATCATAACCTAACCTAACCCATCTAGCCCCTCGCTGGTAATGTTTTACAGAATCCCGTTCCTGCCGTCCCGTACGTCTCGGTTGGGACGTTATGAACGTCTACAGCGATATATATCCTAACCTAAAGCAGGCTAACATCTCAGCTGTAGTATATTAGATCATTCCTGGCGTATCGGCCTCTACTTCTCGGTGGAAACATTATATACGTCTATAACGTAATATAACCTAACCTAACACATCTAGCCCCTCGCTGGTAATGTTTTACAGAATCCCGTTCGTGTCGTCCCGTACGTCTCGGTTGGGATATTATATACGTCTATGGCATTATATATCCTAACCTAAGGCAGGCTAACATCTCGGATGTAGTATATTACATCATTCCTGGCGTATCGACCACTACTTCTCGGTGGAAACATTATATACGTCTATAACGTAATATAACCTAACATAACACATCTAGCTAGTCGCTTTAATGTTTCACAGAATTCCGTTCGTGTGGTCCCGCTCGTCTCGGTTGGGACATTATATACGTCTATAGCGTTATATATCCTAACATAAGGCAGGCTATCATCTCGGATGTAGTATTTTACAACATTCCTGGCGGGTCGGCCTCTACTTCTCGGTGGAAACATTATATACGTCTATAACGTAATATAACCTAACCTAACACATCTAGCTAGTCGCTTTAAAGTTTCACAGAATTCCGTTCGTGTCGTCCCGTTCGTCTCGGTTGGGACATTATATACGTCTATAGCGTTATATATCCTAACTTAAGGCAGGCTATCATCTCGGATATAGTATTTTACAACATTCCTGGCGGGTCGGCCTCTACTTCTCGGTGGGAACATTATAATCGTCCATAACGTAATATAACCTAACCTAACACATGTAGCCCCTCGCTGGTGATGTTTTACAGAATCCCGTTCGTGTCGTCCCGTACGTCTCGGTTGGGATATTATATACGTCTATAGCGTTATATATCCTAACCTAAGGCAGGCTAACATCTCGGATGTAGTATATTACATCATTCCTGGCGTATCGGCCCCTACGTCTCGGTGGGAACATTATATACGTCTATAACGTATCATAACCTAACCTAACCCATCTAGCCCCTCGCTGGTAATGTTTTACAGAATCCCGTTCCTGTCGTCCCGTACGTCTCGGTTGGGACGTTATGAACGTCTACAGCGATATATATCCTCACCTAAGGCAGGCTAACATCTCAGCTGTAGTATATTACATCATTCCTGGCGTATCGGCCTCTACTTCTCGGTGGAAACATTATATACGTCTATAACGTAATATAACCTAACCTAACACATTTAGCCCCTCGCTGGTAATGTTTTACAGAATCCCGTTCGTGTCGTCCCGTACGTCTCGGTTGGGATATTATATACGTCTATAGCGTTATATATCCTAACCTAAGGCAGGCTATCATCTCGGATGTAGTATTTTACAACATTCCTGGCGTATCGGCCCCTACTTCTCGGTGGGAACATTATATACGTCTAGAACGTATCATAACCTAGCCTAACCCATCTAGCCCCACGCTGGTAATGTTTTACAGAATCCCGTTCGTGTCGTCCCGTTCGTCTCGGTTGGGACATTATATACGTCTATAGCGTTATATATCCTAACCTAAGGCAGGCTATCATCTCGGATGTAGTATTTTACAACGTTCCTGGCAGATCGGCCTCTACTTCTCGGTGGGAACATTATATTCGTCTATAACGTAATATAACCTAACCTAACACATCTAGCCCCTCGCTGGTAATGTTTTACAGAATCCCGTTCGTGTCGTCCCGTACGTCTCGGTTGGGATATTATATACGTCTATAGCGTTATATATCCTAACCTAAGGCAGGCTATCATCTCGGATGTAGTATTTTACAACATTCTTGGCGTATCGGCCCCTACTTCTCGGTGGGAACATTATATACGTCTATAGCGCATCATAACCTAACCTAACCCATCTAGCCCCTCGCTGGTAATGTTTTACAGAATCCCGTTCCTGTCGTCCCGTACGTCTCGGTTGGGACGTTATGAACGTCTACAGCGATATATATCCTAACGTAAGGCAGGCTAACATCTCGGATGTAGTATTTTACAACAGTCCTGGCGTATCGGCCCCTACTTCTCGGGGGGAACATTATATACGTCTATAACGTAACATAACGTAACCTAACCCATCTAGCCCCTCGCTGGGAATGTATTACAGAATCCCGTTCCTGGTGTGCCGTACGTCTCGGTTGGGATATTATATACGTCTATAGCGTTATATATCCTAACCTAAGGAAGGCTATCTTCTCGGATGCAGTATTTTACAACATTCCTGGCGTATCGGCCCATACATCTCGGTGGGAACATTATATTCGTCTATAACGTAATATAACCTATCCTAACACATCTAGCCCCTCGCTGGTAATGTTTTACAGAATCCCGTTCGTGTCGTCCCGTACGTCTCGGTTGGGATATTATATACGTCTATAGCGTTATATATCCTAACCTAAGGCAGGCTATTATCTCGGATGTAGTATTTTACAACATTCCTGGCTTATCGGCCCCTACTTCTCGGTGGGAACATTATATACGTCTATAACGTATCATAACCTAACCTAACCCATCTAGCCCCTCGCTGGTAATGTTTTACAGAATCCCGTTCCTGTCGTCCCGTACGTCTCGGTTGGGACGTTATGAACGTCTACAGCGATATATATCCTAACCTAAGGCAGGCTAACATCTCGGATGTAGTATTTTACCACAGTCCTGGCGTATCGGCCCCTACTTCTCGGTGGGAACATTATATACGTCTATAACGTATCATAACCTAGCCTAACCCATCTAGCCCCTCGCTGGTAATGTTTAACAGAATCCCGTTCCTGTCGTCCCGTACGTCTCGGTTGGGACGTTATGAACGTCTACAGCGATATATATCCTAACCTAAGGCAGGCTAACATCTCAGCTGTAGTATATTACATCATTCCTGGCGCATCGGCCTCTACTTGTCCGTGGAAACATTATATACGTCTATGACGTAATATAACCTAACCTAACACATCTAGCCCCTCGCTGGTAATGTTTTACAGAATCCCGTTCGTGTCGTCCCGTACGTCTCGGTTGGGATATTATATACGTCTATAGCGTTATATATCCTAACCTAAGGCAGGCTATCATCTCGGATGTAGTATTTTACAACATTCCTGGCGTATCGGCCCCTACTTCTCGGTGGGAACATTATATACGTCTATAACGTATCATAACCTAACCTAACCCATCTAGCCCCTCGCTGGTAATGTTTTACAGAATCCCGTTCCTGTCGTCCCGTACGTCTCGGTTGGGACATTATATACGTCTACAGCGTTATATATCCTAACCTAAGGAAGGCTATCTTCTCGGATGCAGTATTTTACAACATTCCTGGCGTATCGGCCCATACTTCTCGGTGGGAACATTATATACGTCTATAACGTATCATAACCTAACCTAACCCATCTAGCCCCTCGCTGGTAATGTTTTACAGAATCCCGTTCCTGTCGTCCCGTACGTCTCGGTTGGGACGTTATGAACGTCTACAGCGATATATATCCTAACCTAAGGCAGGCTAACATCTCGGATGTAGTATTTTACCACAGTCCTGGCGTACCGGCCCCTACTTCCCGGTAAGAACATTATATACGTCTATAACGTATCATAACCTAGCCTAACCCATCTAGCCCCTCGCTGGTAATGTTTTACAGAATCCCGTTCCTGTCGTCCCGTACGTCTCGGTTGGGACGTTATGAACGTCTACAGCGATATATATCCTAACCTAAGGCAGGCTAACATCTCAGCTGTAGTATATTACATCATTCCTGGCGTATCGGCCTCTACTTGTCCGTGGAAACATTATATACGTCTATAACGTATCATAACCTAACCTAACCCATCTAGCCCCTCGCTGGTAATGTTTTACAGAATCCCGTTCCTGTCGTCCCGTACGTCTCGGTTGGGACGTTATGAACGTCTACAGTGATATATATCCTAACCTAAGGCAGGCTAACATTTCGGATGCAGTATTTTACAACATTCCTGGCGTATCGGCCCATACTTCTCGGTGGGAACATTATATACGTCTATAACGTATCATAACCTAACCTAACCCATCTAGCCCCTCGCTGGTAATGTTTTACAGAATCCCGTTCCTGTCGTCCCGTACGTCTCGGTTGGGACGTTATGAACGTCTACAGCGATATATATCCTAACCTAAGGCAGGCTAACATCTCGGATGTAGTATTTTACCACAGTCCTGGCGTATCGGCCCCTACTTCCCGGTAAGAACATTATATACGTCTATAACGTATCATAACCTAGCCTAACCCATCTAGCCCCTCGCTGGTAATGTTTTACAGAATCCCGTTCCTGTCGTCCCGTACGTCTCGGTTGGGACGTTATGAACGTCTACAGCGATATATATCCTAACCTAAGGCAGGCTAACATCTCAGCTGTAGTATATTACATCATTCCTGGCGTATCGGCCTCTACTTGTCCGTGGAAACATTATATACGTCTATAACGTATCATAACCTAACCTAACCCATCTAGCCCCTCGCTGGTAATGTTTTACAGAATCCCGTTCCTGTCGTCCCGTACGTCTCGGTTGGGACGTTATGAACGTCTACAGTGATATATATCCTAACCTAAGGCAGGCTAACATTTCGGATGTAGTATTTTACCACAGTCCTGGCGTATCGGCCCCTACTTCTCGGTGGGAACATTATATACGTCTATAACGTATCATAACCTAACCTAACCCATCTAGCCCCTCGCTGGTAATGTTTTACAGAATCCCGTTCCTGTCGTCCCGTACGTCTCGGTTGGGACATTATATACGTCTACAGCGTTATATATCCTAACCTAAGGAAGGCTATCTTCTCGGATGCAGTATTTTACAACATTCCTGGCGTATCGGCCCATACTTCTCGGTGGGAACATTATATACGTCTATAACGTATCATAACCTAACCTAACGCATCTAGCCCCTCGCTGGTAATGTTTTACAGAATCCCGTTCCTGTCGTCCCGTACGTCTCGGTTGGGACGTTATGAACGTCTACAGCGATATATATCCTAACCTAAGGCAGGCTAACATCTCGGATGTAGTATTTTACCACAGTCCTGGCATATCGGCCCCTACTTCTCGGTGGGAACATTATATACGTCTATAACGTATCATAACCTAGCCTAACCCATCTAGCCCCTCGCTGGTAATGTTTTACAGAATCCCGTTCCTGTCGTCCCGTACGTCTCGGTTGGGACGTTATGAACGTCTACAGCGATATATATCCTAACCTAAGGCAGGCTAACATCTCAGCTGTAGTATATTACATCATTCCTGGCGTATCGGCCTCTACTTGTCCGTGGAAACATTATATACGTCTATGACGTAATATAACCTAACCTAACCCATCTAGCCCCTCGCTGGTAATGTTTTACAGAACCCCGTTCCTGTCGTCCCGTACGTCTCGGTTGGGACGTTATGAACGTCTATAGCGATATATATCCTAACCTAAGGCAGGCTAACATCTCGGATGTAGTATTTTACCACAGTCCTGGCGTATCGGCCCCTACTTCTCGGTGGGAACATTATATACGTCTATAACGTATCATAACCTAACCTAACCCATCTAGCCCCTCGCTGGTAATGTTTTACAGAATCCCGTTCCTGTCGTCCCGTACGTCTCGGTTGGGACGTTATGAACGTCTACAGCGATATATATCCTAACCTAAGGCAGGCTAACATCTCAGCTGTAGTATATTACATCATTCCTGGCGTATCGGCCTCTACTTGTCCGTGGAAACATTATATACGTCTATGACGTAATATAACCTAACCTAACACATCTAGCCCCTCGCTGGTAATGTTTTACAGAATCCCGTTCGTGTCGTCCCGTACGTCTCGGTTGGGATATTATATACGTCTATAGCGTTATATATCCTAACCTAAGGCAGGCTATCATCTCGGATGTAGTATTTTACAACATTCCTGGCGTATCGGCCCCTACTTCTCGGTGGGAACATTATATACGTCTGTAACGTATCATAACCTAACCTAACCCATCTAGCCCCTCGCTGGTAATGTTTTACAGAATCCCGTTCCTGCCGTCCCGTACGTCTCGGTTGGGACGTTATGAACGTCTACAGCGATATATATCCTAACCTAAAGCAGGCTAACATCTCAGCTGTAGTATATTAGATCATTCCTGGCGTATCGGCCTCTACTTCTCGGTGGAAACATTATATACGTCTATAACGTAATATAACCTAACCTAACACATCTAGCCCCTCGCTGGTAATGTTTTACAGAATCCCGTTCGTGTCGTCCCGTACGTCTCGGTTGGGATATTATATACGTCTATGGCATTATATATCCTAACCTAAGGCAGGCTAACATCTCGGATGTAGTATATTACATCATTCCTGGCGTATCGACCACTACTTCTCGGTGGAAACATTATATACGTCTATAACGTAATATAACCTAACATAACACATCTAGCTAGTCGCTTTAATGTTTCACAGAATTCCGTTCGTGTGGTCCCGCTCGTCTCGGTTGGGACATTATATACGTCTATAGCGTTATATATCCTAACATAAGGCAGGCTATCATCTCGGATGTAGTATTTTACAACATTCCTGGCGGGTCGGCCTCTACTTCTCGGTGGAAACATTATATACGTCTATAACGTAATATAACCTAACCTAACACATCTAGCTAGTCGCTTTAAAGTTTCACAGAATTCCGTTCGTGTCGTCCCGTTCGTCTCGGTTGGGACATTATATACGTCTATAGCGTTATATATCCTAACTTAAGGCAGGCTATCATCTCGGATATAGTATTTTACAACATTCCTGGCGGGTCGGCCTCTACTTCTCGGTGGGAACATTATAATCGTCCATAACGTAATATAACCTAACCTAACACATGTAGCCCCTCGCTGGTGATGTTTTACAGAATCCCGTTCGTGTCGTCCCGTACGTCTCGGTTGGGATATTATATACGTCTATAGCGTTATATATCCTAACCTAAGGCAGGCTAACATCTCGGATGTAGTATATTACATCATTCCTGGCGTATCGGCCCCTACGTCTCGGTGGGAACATTATATACGTCTATAACGTATCATAACCTAACCTAACCCATCTAGCCCCTCGCTGGTAATGTTTTACAGAATCCCGTTCCTGTCGTCCCGTACGTCTCGGTTGGGACGTTATGAACGTCTACAGCGATATATATCCTCACCTAAGGCAGGCTAACATCTCAGCTGTAGTATATTACATCATTCCTGGCGTATCGGCCTCTACTTCTCGGTGGAAACATTATATACGTCTATAACGTAATATAACCTAACCTAACACATCTAGCCCCTCGCTGGTAATGTTTTACAGAATCCCGTTCGTGTCGTCCCGTACGTCTCGGTTGGGATATTATATACGTCTATAGCGTTATATATCCTAACCTAAGGCAGGCTATCATCTCGGATGTAGTATTTTACAACATTCCTGGCGTATCGGCCCCTACTTCTCGGTGGGAACATTATATACGTCTAGAACGTATCATAACCTAGCCTAACCCATCTAGCCCCACGCTGGTAATGTTTTACAGAATCCCGTTCGTGTCGTCCCGTTCGTCTCGGTTGGGACATTATATACGTCTATAGCGTTATATATCCTAACCTAAGGCAGGCTATCATCTCGGATGTAGTATTTTACAACGTTCCTGGCAGATCGGCCTCTACTTCTCGGTGGGAACATTATATTCGTCTATAACGTAATATAACCTAACCTAACACATCTAGCCCCTCGCTGGTAATGTTTTACAGAATCCCGTTCGTGTCGTCCCGTACGTCTCGGTTGGGATATTATATACGTCTATAGCGTTATATATCCTAACCTAAGGCAGGCTATCATCTCGGATGTAGTATTTTACAACATTCTTGGCGTATCGGCCCCTACTTCTCGGTGGGAACATTATATACGTCTATAGCGCATCATAACCTAACCTAACCCATCTAGCCCCTCGCTGGTAATGTTTTACAGAATCCCGTTCCTGTCGTCCCGTACGTCTCGGTTGGGACGTTATGAACGTCTACAGCGATATATATCCTAACGTAAGGCAGGCTAACATCTCGGATGTAGTATTTTACAACAGTCCTGGCGTATCGGCCCCTACTTCTCGGGGGGAACATTATATACGTCTATAACGTAACATAACGTAACCTAACCCATCTAGCCCCTCGCTGGGAATGTATTACAGAATCCCGTTCCTGGTGTGCCGTACGTCTCGGTTGGGATATTATATACGTCTATAGCGTTATATATCCTAACCTAAGGAAGGCTATCTTCTCGGATGCAGTATTTTACAACATTCCTGGCGTATCGGCCCATACATCTCGGTGGGAACATTATATTCGTCTATAACGTAATATAACCTATCCTAACACATCTAGCCCCTCGCTGGTAATGTTTTACAGAATCCCGTACGTGTCGTCCCGTACGTCTCGGTTGGGATATTATATACGTCTATAGCGTTATATATCCTAACCTAAGGCAGGCTATTATCTCGGATGTAGTATTTTACAACATTCCTGGCTTATCGGCCCCTACTTCTCGGTGGGAACATTATATACGTCTATAACGTATCATAACCTAACCTAACCCATCTAGCCCCTCGCTGGTAATGTTTTACAGAATCCCGTTCCTGTCGTCCCGTACGTCTCGGTTGGGACGTTATGAACGTCTACAGCGATATATATCCTAACCTAAGGCAGGCTAACATCTCGGATGTAGTATTTTACCACAGTCCTGGCGTATCGGCCCCTACTTCTCGGTGGGAACATTATATACGTCTATAACGAATCATAACCTAACCTAACCCATCTAGCCCCTCGCTGGTAATGTTTTACAGAATCCCGTTCCTGTCGTCCCGTACGTCTCGGTTGGGACGTTATGAACGTCTACAGCGATATATATCCTAACCTAAGGCAGGCTAACATCTCGGATGTAGTATATTACATCATTCCTGGCGTATCGACCACTACTTCTCGGTGGAAACATTATATACGTCTATAACGTAACATAACGTAACCTAACCCATCTAGCCCCTCGCTGGTAACGTATTACAGAATCCCGTTCCTGGTGTGCCGTACGTCTCGGTTGGGATATTATATACGTCTATAGCGTTATATATCCTAACCTAAGGAAGGCTATCTTCTCGGATGCAGTATTTTACAACATTCCTGGCGTATCGGCCCATACTTCTCGGTGGGAACATTATATTCGTCTATAACGTAATATAACCTATCCTAACACATCTAGCCCCTCGCTGGAGATGTTTTACAGAATCCCGTTCGTGTCGTCCCGTACGTCTCGGTTGGGATATTATATACGTCTATAGCGTTATATATCCTAACCTAAGGCAGGCTATCATCTCGGATGTAGTATTTTACAACATTCCTGGCGTTTCGGCCCCTACTTCCCGGTGGGAACATTATATACGTCTATAACGTTTCATAACCTAACCTAACCCATCTAGCCCCTCGCTGGTAATGTTTTACAGAATCCCGTTCCTGTCGTCCCGTACGTCTCGGTTGGGACATTATATACGTCTACAGCGTTATATATCCTAACCTAAGGAAGGCTATCTTCTCGGATGCAGTATTTTACAACATTCCTGGCGTATCGGCCCATACTTCTCGGTGGGAACATTATATACGTCTATAACGTATCATAACCTAACCTAACCCATCTAGCCCCTCGCTGGTAATGTTTTACAGAATCCCGTTCCTGTCGTCCCGTACGTCTCGGTTGGGACGTTATGAACGTCTACAGCGATATATATCCTAACCTAAGGCAGGCTAACATCTCGGATGTAGTATTTTACCACAGTCCTGGCATATCGGCCCCTACTTCTCGGTGGGAACATTATATACGTCTATAACGTATCATAACCTAGCCTAACCCATCTAGCCCCTCGCTGGTAATGTTTTACAGAATCCCGTTCCTGTCGTCCCGTACGTCTCGGTTGGGACGTTATGAACGTCTACAGCGATATATATCCTAACCTAAGGCAGGCTAACATCTCAGCTGTAGTATATTACATCATTCCTGGCGTATCGGCCTCTACTTGTCCGTGGAAACATTATATACGTCTATGACGTAATATAACCTAACCTAACCCATCTAGCCCCTCGCTGGTAATGTTTTACAGAATCCCGTTCCTGTCGTCCCGTACGTCTCGGTTGGGACGTTATGAACGTCTACAGCGATATATATCCTAACCTAAGGCAGGCTAACATCTCGGATGTAGTATTTTACCACAGTCCTGGCGTATCGGCCCCTACTTCTCGGCGGGAACATTATATACGTCTATAACGTATCATAACCTAGCCTAACCCATCTAGCCCCTCGCTGGTAATGTTTTACAGAATCCCGTTCCTGTCGTCCCGTACGTCTCGGTTGGGACGTTATGAACGTCTACAGCGATATATATCCTAACCGAAGGCAGGCTAACATCTCAGCTGTAGTATATTACATCATTCCTGGCGTATCGGCCTCTACTTGTCCGTGGAAACATTATATACGTCTATGACGTAATATAACCTAATTCAACACATCTAGCCCCTCGCTGGTAATGTTTTACAAAATCCCTTTCGTGTCGTCCCGTACGTCTCGGTTGGGATATTATATACGTCTATAGCGTTATATATCCTAACCTAAGGCAGGCTAACATCTCGGATGTAGTATTTTACAACATTCCTGGCGTATCGGCCCCTACTTCTCGGTGGGAACATTATATACGTCTATAACGTACCATAACCTAACCTAACCCATCTAGACCCTCGCTGGTAATGTTTTACAGAATCCCGTTCCTGTCGTCCCGTACGTCTCGGTTGGGACGTTATGAACGTCTACAGCGATATATATCCTAACCAAAGGCAGGCTAACATCTCAGCTGTAGTATATTACATCATTCCTGGCGTATCGGCCTCTACTTCTCGGTGGAAACATTATATACGTCTATAACGTAATATAACCTAACCTAACACATCTAGCCCCTCGCTGGTAATGTTTTACAGAATCCCGTTCGTGTCGTCCCGTACGTCTCGGTTGGGACGTTATGAACGTCTACAGCGATATATATCCTAATGTAAGGCAGGCTAACATCTCGGATGTAGTATTTCACCACAGTCCTGGCGTATCGGCCCCTACTTCTCGGTGGGAACATTATATACGTCTATAACGTATCATAACCTAACCTAACCCATCTAGCCCCTCGCTGGTAATGTTTTACAGAATCCCGTTCCTGTCGTCCCGTACGTCTCGGTTGGGACATTATATACGTCTACAGCGTTATATATCCTAACCTAAGGAAGGCTATCTTCTCGGATGCAGTATTTTACAACATTCCTGGCGTATCGGCCCATACTTCTCGGTGGGAACATTATATACGTCTATAACGTATCATAACCTAACCTAACCCATCTAGCCCCTCGCTGGTAATGTTTTACAGAATCCCGTTCCTGTCGTCCCGTACGTCTCGGTTGGGACGTTATGAACGTCTACAGCGATATATATCCTAACCTAAGGCAGGCTAACATCTCGGATGTAGTATTTTACCACAGTCCTGGCGTATCGGCCCCTACTTCTCGGTGGGAACATTATATACGTCTATAACGTATCATAACCTAGCCTAACCCATCTAGCCCCTCGCTGGTAATGTTTTACAGAATCCCGTTCCTGTCGTCCCGTACGTCTCGGTTGGGACGTTATGAACGTCTACAGCGATATATATCCTAACCTAAGGCAGGCTAACATCTCAGCTGTAGTATATTACATCATTCCTGGCGTATCGGCCTCTACTTGTCCGTGGAAACATTATATACGTCTATAACGTATCATAACCTAACCTAACCCATCTAGCCCCTCGCTGGTAATGTTTTACAGAATCCCGTTCCTGTCGTCCCGTACGTCTCGGTTGGGACGTTATGAACGTCTACAGTGATATATATCCTAACCTAAGGCAGGCTAACATTTCGGATGTAGTATTTTACCACAGTCCTGGCGTATCGGCCCCTACTTCTCGGTGGGAACATTATATACGTCTATAACGTATCATAACCTAACCTAACCCATCTAGCCCCTCGCTGGTAATGTTTTACAGAATCCCGTTCCTGTCGTCCCGTACGTCTCGGTTGGGACGTTATGAACGTCTACAGCGATATATATCCTAACGTAAGGCAGGCTAACATCTCGGATGTAGTATTTTACAACAGTCCTGGCGTATCGGCCCCTACTTCTCGGTGGGAACATTATATACGTCTATAACGTAACATAACGTAACCTAACCCATCTAGCCCCTCGCTGGTAATGTATTACAGAATCCCGTTCCTGGTGTGCCGTACGTCTCGGTTGGGATATTATATACGTCTATAGCGTTATATATCCTAACCTAAGGAAGGCTATCTTCTCGGATGCAGTATTTTACAACATTCCTGGCGTATCGGCCCATACTTCTCGGTGGGAACATTATATTCGTCTATAACGTAATATAACCTATCCTAACACATCTAGCCCCTCGCTGGTAATGTTTTACAGAATCCCGTTCGTGTCGTCCCGTACGTCTCGGTTGGGATATTATATACGTCTATAGCGTTATATATCCTAACCTAAGGCAGGCTATCATCTCGGATGTAGTATTTTACAACATTCCTGGCGTATCGGCCCCTACTTCCCGGTGGGAACATTATATACGTCTATAACGTTTCATAACCTAACCTAACCCATCTAGCCCCTCGCTGGTAATGTTTTACAGAATCCCGTTCCTGTCGTCCCGTACGTCTCGGTTGGGACATTATATACGTCTACAGCGTTATATATCCTAACCTAAGGAAGGCTATCTTCTCGGATGCAGTATTTTACAACATTCCTGGCGTATCGGCCCATACTTCTCGGTGGGAACATTATATACGTCTATAACGTATCATAACCTAACCTAACCCATCTAGCCCCTCGCTGGTAATGTTTTACAGAATCCCGTTCCTGTCGTCCCGTACGTCTCGGTTGGGACGTTATGAACGTCTACAGCGATATATATCCTAACCTAAGGCAGGCTAACATCTCGGATGTAGTATTTTACCACAGTCCTGGCATATCGGCCCCTACTTCTCGGTGGGAACATTATATACGTCTATAACGTATCATAACCTAGCCTAACCCATCTAGCCCCTCGCTGGTAATGTTTTACAGAATCCCGTTCCTGTCGTCCCGTACGTCTCGGTTGGGACGTTATGAACGTCTACAGCGATATATATCCTAACCTAAGGCAGGCTAACATCTCAGCTGTAGTATATTACATCATTCCTGGCGTATCGGCCTCTACTTGTCCGTGGAAACATTATATACGTCTATGACGTAATATAACCTAACCTAACCCATCTAGCCCCTCGCTGGTAATGTTTTACAGAACCCCGTTCCTGTCGTCCCGTACGTCTCGGTTGGGACGTTATGAACGTCTACAGCGATATATATCCTAACCTAAGGCAGGCTAACATCTCGGATGTAGTATTTTACCACAGTCCTGGCGTATCGGCCCCTACTTCTCGGTGGGAACATTATATACGTCTATAACGTATCATAACCTAGCCTAACCCATCTAGCCCCTCGCTGGTAATGTTTTACAGAATCCCGTTCCTGTCGTCCCGTACGTCTCGGTTGGGACGTTATGAACGTCTACAGCGATATATATCCTAACCGAAGGCAGGCTAACATCTCAGCTGTAGTATATTACATCATTCCTGGCGTATCGGCCTCTACTTGTCCGTGGAAACATTATATACGTCTATGACGTAATATAACCTAATTCAACACATCTAGCCCCTCGCTGGTAATGTTTTACAGAATCCCGTTCGTGTCGTCCCGTACGTCTCGGTTGGGATATTATATACGTCTACAGCGTTATATATCCTAACCTAAGGCAGGCTAACACCTCGGATGTAGTATTTCACCACAGTCCTGGCGTATCGGCCCCTACTTCTCGGTGGGAACATTATATACGTCTATAACGTATCATAACCTAGCCTAACCCATCTAGCCCCTCGCTGGTAATGTTGTACAGAATCCCGTTCCTGTCGTCCCGTACGTCTCGGTTGGGAAGTTATGAACGTCTACAGCGATATATATCCTAACGTAAGGCAGACTAACATCTCGGATGTAGTATTTTACAACAGTCCTGGCGTATCGGCCCCTACTTTTCGGTGGGATCATTATATACGTCTATAACGTAATATAACCTATCCTAACACATCTAGCCCCTCGCTGGTAATGTTTTACAGAATCCCGTTCGTGTCGTCCCGTACGTCTCGGTTGGGATATTATATACGTCTATAGCGTTATATATCCTAACCTAAGGCAGGCTATTATCTCGGATGTAGTATTTTACAACATTCCTGGCGTATCGGCCCCTACTTCTCGGTGGGAACATTATATACGTCTATAACGTATCATAACCTAACCTAACCCATCTAGCCCCTCGCTGGTAATGTTTTACAGAATCCCGTTCCTGTCGTCCCGTACGTCTCGGTTGGGACGTTATGAACGTCTACAGCGATATATATCCTAACCTAAGGCAGGCTAACATCTCAGCTGTAGTATATTACATCATTCCTGGCGTATCGGCCTCTACTTGTCCGTGGAAACATTATATACGTCTATGACGTAATATAACCTAACCTAACACATCTAGCCCCTCGCTGGTAATGTTTTACAGAATCCCGTTCGTGTCGTCCCGTACGTCTCGGTTGGAATATTATATACGTCTATAGCGTTATATATCCTAACCTAAGGCAGGCTATCATCTCGGATGTAGTATTTTACAACATTCCTGGCGTATCGGCCCCTACTTCTCGGTGGGAACATTATATACGTCTATAACGTATCATAACCTAACCTAACCCATCTAGCCCCTCGCTGGTAATGTTTTACAGAATCCCGTTCCTGTCGTCCCGTACGTCTCGGTTGGGACATTATATACGTCTACAGCGTTATATATCCTAACCTAAGGAAGGCTATCTTCTCGGATGCAGTATTTTACAACATTCCTGGCGTATCGGCCCATACTTCTCGGTGGGAACATTATATACGTCTATAACGTATCATAACCTAACCTAACCCATCTAGCCCCTCGCTGGTAATGTTTTACAGAATCCCGTTCCTGTCGTCCCGTACGTCTCGGTTGGGACGTTATGAACGTCTACAGCGATATATATCCTAACCTAAGGCAGGCTAACATCTCGGATGTAGTATTTTACCACAGTCCTGGCGTATCGGCCCCTACTTCTCGGTGGGAACATTATATACGTCTATAACGTATCATAACCTAGCCTAACCCATCTAGCCCCTCGCTGGTAATGTTTTACAGAATCCCGTTCCTGTCGTCCCGTACGTCTCGGTTGGGACGTTATGAACGTCTACAGCGATATATATCCTAACCTAAGGCAGGCTAACATCTCAGCTGTAGTATATTACATCATTCCTGGCGTATCGGCCTCTACTTGTCCGTGGAAACATTATATACGTCTATAACGTATCATAACCTAACCTAACCCATCTAGCCCCTCGCTGGTAATGTTTTACAGAATCCCGTTCCTGTCGTCCCGTACGTCTCGGTTGGGACGTTATGAACGTCTACAGTGATATATATCCTAACCTAAGGCAGGCTAACATTTCGGATGTAGTATTTTACCACAGTCCTGGCGTATCGGCCCCTACTTCTCGGTGGGAACATCATATACGTCTATAACGTATCATAACCTAACCTAACCCATCTAGCCCCTCGCTGGTAATGTTTTACAGAATCCCGTTCCTGTCGTCCCGTACGTCTCGGTTGGGACGTTATGAACGTCTACAGCGATATATATCCTAACGTAAGGCAGGCTAACATCTCGGATGTAGTATTTTACAACAGTCCTGGCGTATCGGCCCCTACTTCTCGGTGGGAACATTATATACGTCTATAACGTAACATAACGTAACCTAACCCATCTAGCCCCTCGCTGGTAATGTATTACAGAATCCCGTTCCTGGTGTGCCGTACGTCTCGGTTGGGATATTATATACGTCTATAGCGTTATATATCCTAACCTAAGGAAGGCTATCTTCTCGGATGCAGTATTTTACAACATTCCTGGCGTATCGGCCCATACTTCTCGGTGGGAACATTATATTCGTCTATAACGTAATATAACCTATCCTAACACATCTAGCCCCTCGCTGGTAATGTTTTACAGAATCCCGTTCGTGTCGTCCCGTACGTCTCGGTTGGGATATTATATACGTCTATAGCGTTATATATCCTAACCTAAGGCAGGCTATCATCTCGGATGTAGTATTTTACAACATTCCTGGCGTTTCGGCCCCTACTTCCCGGTGGGAACATTATATACGTCTATAACGTTTCATAACCTAACCTAACCCATCTAGCCCCTCGCTGGTAATGTTTTACAGAATCCCGTTCCTGTCGTCCCGTACGTCTCGGTTGGGACATTATATACGTCTACAGCGTTATATATCCTAACCTAAGGAAGGCTATCTTCTCGGATGCAGTATTTTACAACATTCCTGGCGTATCGGCCCATACTTCTCGGTGGGAACATTATATACGTCTATAACGTATCATAACCTAACCTAACCCATCTAGCCCCTCGCTGGTAATGTTTTACAGAATCCCGTTCCTGTCGTCCCGTACGTCTCGGTTGGGACGTTATGAACGTCTACAGCGATATATATCCTAACCTAAGGCAGGCTAACATCTCGGATGTAGTATTTTACCACAGTCCTGGCATATCGGCCCCTACTTCTCGGTGGGAACATTATATACGTCTATAACGTATCATAACCTAGCCTAACCCATCTAGCCCCTCGCTGGTAATGTTTTACAGAATCCCGTTCCTGTCGTCCCGTACGTCTCGGTTGGGACGTTATGAACGTCTACAGCGATATATATCCTAACCTAAGGCAGGCTAACATCTCAGCTGTAGTATATTACATCATTCCTGGCGTATCGGCCTCTACTTGTCCGTGGAAACATTATATACGTCTATGACGTAATATAACCTAACCTAACCCATCTAGCCCCTCGCTGGTAATGTTTTACAGAATCCCGTTCCTGTCGTCCCGTACGTCTCGGTTGGGACGTTATGAACGTCTACAGCGATATATATCCTAACCTAAGGCAGGCTAACATCTCGGATGTAGTATTTTACCACAGTCCTGGCGTATCGGCCCCTACTTCTCGGCGGGAACATTATATACGTCTATAACGTATCATAACCTAGCCTAACCCATCTAGCCCCTCGCTGGTAATGTTTTACAGAATCCCGTTCCTGTCGTCCCGTACGTCTCTGTTGGGACGTTATGAACGTCTACAGCGATATATATCCTAACCGAAGGCAGGCTAACATCTCAGCTGTAGTATATTACATCATTCCTGGCGTATCGGCCTCTACTTGTCCGTGGAAACATTATATACGTCTATGACGTAATATAATCTAATTCAACACATCTAGCCCCTCGCTGGTAATGTTTTACAAAATCCCTTTCGTGTCGTCCCGTACGTCTCGGTTGGGATATTATATACGTCTATAGCGTTATATATCCTAACCTAAGGCAGGCTAACATCTCGGATGTAGTATTTTACAACATTCCTGGCGTATCGGCCCCTACTTCTCGGTGGGAACATTATATACGTCTATAACGTACCATAACCTAACCTAACCCATCTAGACCCTCGCTGGTAATGTTTTACAGAATCCCGTTCCTGTCGTCCCGTACGTCTCGGTTGGGACGTTATGAACGTCTACAGCGATATATATCCTAACCAAAGGCAGGCTAACATCTCAGCTGTAGTATATTACATCATTCCTGGCGTATCGGCCTCTACTTCTCGGTGGAAACATTATATACGTCTATAACGTAATATAACCTAACCTAACACATCTAGCCCCTCGCTGGTAATGTTTTACAGAATCCCGTTCGTGTCGTCCCGTACGTCTCGGTTGGGACGTTATGAACGTCTACAGCGATATATATCCTAATGTAAGGCAGGCTAACATCTCGGATGTAGTATTTCACCACAGTCCTGGCGTATCGGCCCCTACTTCTCGGTGGGAACATTATATACGTCTATAACGTATCATAACCTAGCCTAACCCATCTAGCCCCTCGCTGGTAATGTTGTACAGAATCCCGTTCGTGTCGTCCCGTACGTCTCGGTTGGGATATTATATACGTCTATAGCGTTATATATCCTAACCTAAGGCAGGCTATCATCTCGGATGTAGTATTTTACAACATTCCTGGCGTATCGGCCCCTACTTCTCGGTGGGAACATTATATACGTCTATAACGTATCATAACCTAACCTAACCCATCTAGCCCCTCGCTGGTAATGTTTTACAGAATCCCGTTCCTGTCGTCCCGTACGTCTCGGTTGGGACATTATATACGTCTACAGCGTTATATATCCTAACCTAAGGAAGGCTATCTTCTCGGATGCAGTATTTTACAACATTCCTGGCGTATCGGCCCATACTTCTCGGTGGGAACATTATATACGTCTATAACGTATCATAACCTAACCTAACCCATCTAGCCCCTCGCTGGTAATGTTTTACAGAATCCCGTTCCTGTCGTCCCGTACGTCTCGGTTGGGACGTTATGAACGTCTACAGCGTTATATATCCTAACCTAAGGAAGGCTATCTTCTCGGATGCAGTATTTTACAACATTCCTGGCGTATCGGCCCATACTTCTCGGTGGGAACATTATATACGTCTATAACGTATCATAACCTAACCTAACCCATCTAGCCCCTCGCTGGTAATGTTTTACAGAATCCCGTTCCTGTCGTCCCGTACGTCTCGGTTGGGACGTTATGAACGTCTACAGCGATATATATCCTAACGTAAGGCAGGCTAACATCTCGGATGTAGTATTTTACAACAGTCCTGGCGTATCGGCCCCTACTTCTCGGTGGGAACATTATATACGTCTATAACGTAACATAACGTAACCTAACCCATCTAGCCCCTCGCTGGTAATGTTTTACAGAATCCCGTTCCTGTCGTCCCGTACGTCTCGGTTGGGACATTATATACGTCTACAGCGTTATATATCCTAACCAAAGGAAGGCTATCTTCTCGGATGCAGTATTTTACAACATTCCTGGCGTATCGGCCCATACCTCTCGGTGGGAACATTATATTCGTCTATAACGTAATATAACCTATCCTAACACATCTCGCCGCTCGCTGGTAATGTTTTACAGAATCCCGTTCGTGTCGTCCCGTACGTCTCGGTTGGGACATTATATACGTCTACAGCGTTATATATCCTAACCTAAGGCAGGCTATCTTCTCGGATGCAGTATTTTACAAAATTCCTGGCGTATCGGCCCCTACTTCTCGGTGGGAACATTTTATTCGTCTATAACATAATATAACGTATCCTAACCCATCTAGCCCCTCGCTGGTAATGTTTTACAGAATCCCGTTCCTGTCGTCCCGTACGTCTCGGTTGGGACATTATATACGTCTACAGCGTTATATATCCTAACCAAAGGAAGGCTATCTTCTCGGATGCAGTATTTTACAACATTCCTGGCGTATCGGCCCATACCTCTCGGTGGGAACATTATATTCGTCTATAACGTAATATAACCTATCCTAACACATCTAGCCGCTCGCTGGTAATGTTTTACAGAATCCCGTTCGTGTCGTCCCGTACGTCTCGGTTGGGACATTATATACGTCTACAGCGTTATATATCCTAACCTTAGGCAGGCTATCTTCTCGGATGCAGTATTTTACAAAATTCCTGGCGTATCGGCCCCTACTTCTCGGTGGGAACATTTTATTCGTCTATAACATAATATAACGTATCCTAACACATATAGCCCCTCGCTGGTAATGTTTTACAAAATCCCGTTCGTGTCGTCCCGTACGTCTCGTTTGGGATATTATATACGTCTATAGCGTTATATATCCTAACCTAAGGCAGGCTATCATCTCGGATGTAGTATTTTACCACAGTCCTGGCGTATCGGCCCCTACATCTCGGTGGGAACATTATATACGTCTATAACGTATCATAACCTAACCTAACCCATCTAGCCCCTCGCTGGTAATGTTTTACAGAATCCCGTTCCTGTCGTCCCGTACGTCTCGGTTGGGACGTTATGAACGTCTACAGCGATATATATCCTAACGTAAGGCAGGCTAACATCTCGGATGTAGTATTTTACAACAGTCCTGGCGTATCGGCCCCTACTTCTCGGTGGGAACATTATATACGTCTATAACGTAACATAACGTAACCTAACCCATCTAGCCCCTCGCTGGTAATGTTTTACAGAATCCCGTTCGTGTCGTCCCGTACGTCTCGGTTGGGATATTATATACGTCTATAGCGTTATATATCCTAACCTAAGGCAGGCTATCATCTCGGATGTAGTATTTTACAACATTCCTGGCGTATCGGCCCCTACTTCTCGGTGGGAACATTATATACGTCTATAACGTATCATAACCTAACCTAACCCATCTAGCCCCTCGCTGGTAATGTATTACAGAATCCCGTTCCAGTTGTGCCGTACGTCTCGGTTGGGATATTATATACGTCTATAGCGTTATATATCCTAACCTAAGGAAGGCTATCTTCTCGGATGCAGTATTTTATAACATTCCTGGCGTATCGGCCCATACTTCTCGGTGGGAACATTATATTCGTCTATAACGTAATATAACCTATCCTAACACATCTAGCCCCTCGCTGGTAATGTTTTACAGAATCCCGTTCGTGTCGTCCCGTACGTCTCGGTTGGGATATTATATACGTCTATAGCGTTATATATCCTAACCTAAGGCAGGCTATTATCTCGGATGTAGTATTTTACAACATTCCTGGCGTATCGGCCCCTACTTCTCGGTGGGAACATTATATACGTCTATAACGTATCATAACCTAACCTAACCCATCTAGCCCCTCGCTGGTAATGTTTTACAGAATCCCGTTCCTGTCGTCCCGTACGTCTCGGTTGGGACGTTATGAACGTCTACAGTGATATATATCCTAACCTAAGGCAGGCTAACATCTCGGATGTAGTATTTTACAACATTCCTGGCGTATCGGCCCCTACTTCTCGGTGGGAACATTATATACGTCTATAACGTATCATAACCTAACCTAACCCATCTAGACCCTCGCTGGTAATGTTTTACAGAATCCCGTTCCTGTCGTCCCGTACGTCTCGGTTGGGACGTTACGAACGTCTACAGCGATATATATCCTAACCTAAGGCAGGCTAACATCTGAGCTGTAGTATATTACATCATTCCTGGCGTATCGGCCACTACTTCTCGGTGGAAACATTATATACGTCTATAACGTAATATAACCTAACCTAACACATCTAGCCCCTCGCTGGTAATGTTTTACAGAATCCCGTTCGTGTCGACCCGTACGTCTCGGTTGGGACGTTATGAACGTCTACAGCGATATATATCCTAATGTAAGGCAGGCTAACATCTCGGATGTAGTGTTTCACCACAGTCCTGGCGTATCGGCCCCTACTTCTCGGTGGGAACATTATATACGTCTATAACGTATCATAACCTAGCCTAACCCATCTAGCCCCTCGCTGGTAATGTTGTACAGAATCCCGTTCCTGCCGTCCCGTACGTCCCGGTTGGGAAGTTATGAACGTCTACAGCGATATATATCCTAACGTAAGGCAGACTAACATCTCGGATGTAGTATTTTACAACAGTCCTGGCGTATCGGCCCCTACTTCTCGGTGGGAACATTATATACGTCTATAACGTAACATAACGTAACCTAACCCATCTAGCCCCTCGCTGGTAATGTATTACAGAATCCCGTTCCTGTTGTGCCGTACGTCTCGGTTGGGATATTATATACGTCTATAGCGTTATATATCCTAACCTAAGGAAGGCTATCTTCTCGGATGCAGTATTTTACAACATTCCTGGCGTATCGGCCCATACTTCTCGGTGGGAACATTATATACGTCTATAACGTATCATAACCTAACCTAACCCATCTAGCCCCTCGCTGGTAATGTTTTACAGAATCCCGTTCCTGTCTTCCCGTACGTCTCGGTTGGGACATTATATACGTCTACAGCGTTATATATCCTAACCTAAGGAAGGCTATCTTCTCGGATGCAGTATTTTACAACATTCCTGGCGTATCGGCCCATACTTCTCGGTGGGAACATTATATTCGTCTATAACGTAATATAACCTATCCTAACACATCTAGCCGCTCGCTGGTAATGTTTTACAGAATCACGTTCGTGTCGTCCCGTACGTCTCGGTTGGGACATTATATACGTCTATAGCGTTATATATCCTAACCTAAGGCAGGCTATCTTCTCGGATGCAGTATTTTACAAAATTCCTGGCGTATCGGCCCCTACTTCTCGGTGGGAACATTATATACGTCTATAACGTAATATAACCTAACCTAACATATCTAGCTCCTCGCTGGTAATGTTTTACAGAATCCCGTTCGTGTGGTCCCGTTCGTCTCGGTTGGGGCATTGTATACGTCTATAGCGTTATATATCCTAACCTAAGGCAGGCTATCATCTCGGATGTAGTATTTTACAACGTTCCTGGCAGATCGGCCTCTACTTCTCGGTGGGAACATTATATTCGTCTATAACGTAATATAACCTAACCTAACACATCTAGCCCCTCGCTGGTAATGTTTTACAGAATCCCGTTCGTGTCGTCCCGTACGTCTCGGTTGGGATATTATATACGTCTATAGCGTTATATATCCTAACCTAAGGCAGGCTATCATCTCGGATGTAGTATTTTACAACATTCTTGGCGTATCGGCCCCTACTTCTCGGTGGGAACATTATATACGTCTATAACGTATCATAACCTAGCCTAACCCATCTAGCCCCTCGCTGGTAATGTTTTACAGAATCCCGTTCCTGTCGTCCCGTACGTCTCGGTTGGGAAGTTATGAACGTCTACAGCGATATATATCCTAACGTAAGGCAGGCTAACATCTCGGATGTAGTATTTTACAACAGTCCTGGCGTATCGGCCCCTACTTCTCGGTGGGAACATTATATACGTCTATAACGTAACATAACGTAACCTCACCCATCTAGCCCCTCGCTGGTAATGTATTACAGAATCCCGTTCCTGTTGTGCCGTACGTCTCGGTTGGGATATTATATACGTCTATAGCGTTATATATCCTAACCTAAGGAAGGCTATCTTCTCGGATGCAGTATTTTACAACATTCCTGGCGTATCGGCCCATACTTCTCGGTGGGAACATTGTATACGTCTATAACGTATCATAACCTAACCTAACCCATCTAGCCCCTCACTCTGAGATAGCGCGTGAATACCGTTCCTGTCGTCCCGTACGTCTCGGTTGGGACATTATATACGTCTACAGCGTTATATATCCTAACCAAAGGAAGGCTATCTTCTCGGATGCAGTATTTTACAACATTCCGGGCGTATCGGCCTCTACTTCTCGGTGGGAACATTATATACGTCTATAACGTATCATAACCTAACCTAACCCATCTAGCCCCTCGCTGGTAATGTTTTTCAGAATCCCGTTCCTGTCGTCCCGTACGTCTCGGTTGGGACGTTATGAACGTCTACAGCGATATATATCCTAACCTAAGGCAGGCTAACATCTCGGATGTAGTATTTTACCACAGTCCTGGCGTATCGGCCCCTACTTCTCGGTGGGAACATTATATACGTCTATAACGTATCATAACCTAGCCTAACCCATCTAGCCCCTCGCTGGTAATGTTTTACAGAATCCCGTTCCTGTCGTCCCGTACGTCTCGGTTGGGAAGTTATGAACGTCTACAGCGATATATATCCTAACGTAAGGCAGGCTAACATCTCGGATGTAGTATTTTACAACAGTCCTGGCGTATCGGCCCCTACTTCTCGGTGGGAACATTATATACGTCTATAACGTATCATAACCTAAACTAACCCATCTAGCCCCTCGCTGGTAATGTTGTACAGAATCCCGTTCCTGTCGTCCCGTACGTCTCGGTTGGGACATTATATACGTCTACAGCGTTATATATCCTAACCAAAGGAAGGCTATCTTCTCGGATGCAGTATTTTACAACATTCCTGGCGTATCGGCCCATACCTCTCGGTGGGAACATTATATTCGTCTATAACGTAATATAACCTATCCTAACACATCTCGCCGCTCGCTGGTAATGTTTTACAGAATCCCGTTCGTGTCGTCCCGTACGTCTCGGTTGGGACATTATATACGTCTACAGCGTTATATATCCTAACCTAAGGCAGGCTATCTTCTCGGATGCAGTATTTTACAAAATTCCTGGCGTATCGGCCCCTACTTCTCGGTGGGAACATTTTATTCGTCTATAACATAATATAACGTATCCTAACCCATCTAGCCCCTCGCTGGTAATGTTTTACAGAATCCCGTTCCTGTCGTCCCGTACGTCTCGGTTGGGACATTATATACGTCTACAGCGTTATATATCCTAACCAAAGGAAGGCTATCTTCTCGGATGCAGTATTTTACAACATTCCTGGCGTATCGGCCCATACCTCTCGGTGGGAACATTATATTCGTCTATAACGTAATATAACCTATCCTAACACATCTAGCCGCTCGCTGGTAATGTTTTACAGAATCCCGTTCGTGTCGTCCCGTACGTCTCGGTTGGGACATTATATACGTCTACAGCGTTATATATCCTAACCTTAGGCAGGCTATCTTCTCGGATGCAGTATTTTACAAAATTCCTGGCGTATCGGCCCCTACTTCTCGGTGGGAACATTTTATTCGTCTATAACATAATATAACGTATCCTAACACATATAGCCCCTCGCTGGTAATGTTTTACAAAATCCCGTTCGTGTCGTCCCGTACGTCTCGTTTGGGATATTATATACGTCTATAGCGTTATATATCCTAACCTAAGGCAGGCTATCATCTCGGATGTAGTATTTTACCACAGTCCTGGCGTATCGGCCCCTACATCTCGGTGGGAACATTATATACGTCTATAACGTATCATAACCTAACCTAACCCATCTAGCCCCTCGCTGGTAATGTTTTACAGAATCCCGTTCCTGTCGTCCCGTACGTCTCGGTTGGGACGTTATGAACGTCTACAGCGATATATATCCTAACGTAAGGCAGGCTAACATCTCGGATGTAGTATTTTACAACAGTCCTGGCGTATCGGCCCCTACTTCTCGGTGGGAACATTATATACGTCTATAACGTAACATAACGTAACCTAACCCATCTAGCCCCTCGCTGGTAATGTTTTACAGAATCCCGTTCGTGTCGTCCCGTACGTCTCGGTTGGGATATTATATACGTCTATAGCGTTATATATCCTAACCTAAGGCAGGCTATCATCTCGGATGTAGTATTTTACAACATTCCTGGCGTATCGGCCCCTACTTCTCGGTGGGAACATTATATACGTCTATAACGTATCATAACCTAACCTAACCCATCTAGCCCCTCGCTGGTAATGTATTACAGAATCCCGTTCCAGTTGTGCCGTACGTCTCGGTTGGGATATTATATACGTCTATAGCGTTATATATCCTAACCTAAGGAAGGCTATCTTCTCGGATGCAGTATTTTATAACATTCCTGGCGTATCGGCCCATACTTCTCGGTGGGAACATTATATTCGTCTATAACGTAATATAACCTATCCTAACACATCTAGCCCCTCGCTGGTAATGTTTTACAGAATCCCGTTCGTGTCGTCCCGTACGTCTCGGTTGGGATATTATATACGTCTATAGCGTTATATATCCTAACCTAAGGCAGGCTATTATCTCGGATGTAGTATTTTACAACATTCCTGGCGTATCGGCCCCTACTTCTCGGTGGGAACATTATATACGTCTATAACGTATCATAACCTAACCTAACCCATCTAGCCCCTCGCTGGTAATGTTTTACAGAATCCCGTTCCTGTCGTCCCGTACGTCTCGGTTGGGACGTTATGAACGTCTACAGTGATATATATCCTAACCTAAGGCAGGCTAACATCTCGGATGTAGTATTTTACAACATTCCTGGCGTATCGGCCCCTACTTCTCGGTGGGAACATTATATACGTCTATAACGTATCATAACCTAACCTAACCCATCTAGACCCTCGCTGGTAATGTTTTACAGAATCCCGTTCCTGTCGTCCCGTACGTCTCGGTTGGGACGTTACGAACGTCTACAGCGATATATATCCTAACCTAAGGCAGGCTAACATCTGAGCTGTAGTATATTACATCATTCCTGGCGTATCGGCCACTACTTCTCGGTGGAAACATTATATACGTCTATAACGTAATATAACCTAACCTAACACATCTAGCCCCTCGCTGGTAATGTTTTACAGAATCCCGTTCGTGTCGACCCGTACGTCTCGGTTGGGACGTTATGAACGTCTACAGCGATATATATCCTAATGTAAGGCAGGCTAACATCTCGGATGTAGTGTTTCACCACAGTCCTGGCGTATCGGCCCCTACTTCTCGGTGGGAACATTATATACGTCTATAACGTATCATAACCTAGCCTAACCCATCTAGCCCCTCGCTGGTAATGTTGTACAGAATCCCGTTCCTGTCGTCCCGTACGTCCCGGTTGGGAAGTTATGAACGTCTACAGCGATATATATCCTAACGTAAGGCAGACTAACATCTCGGATGTAGTATTTTACAACAGTCCTGGCGTATCGGCCCCTACTTCTCGGTGGGAACATTATATACGTCTATAACGTAACATAACGTAACCTAACCCATCTAGCCCCTCGCTGGTAATGTATTACAGAATCCCGTTCCTGTTGTGCCGTACGTCTCGGTTGGGATATTATATACGTCTATAGCGTTATATATCCTAACCTAAGGAAGGCTATCTTCTCGGATGCAGTATTTTACAACATTCCTGGCGTATCGGCCCATACTTCTCGGTGGGAACATTATATACGTCTATAACGTATCATAACCTAACCTAACCCATCTAGCCCCTCGCTGGTAATGTTTTACAGAATCCCGTTCCTGTCTTCCCGTACGTCTCGGTTGGGACATTATATACGTCTACAGCGTTATATATCCTAACCTAAGGAAGGCTATCTTCTCGGATGCAGTATTTTACAACATTCCTGGCGTATCGGCCCATACTTCTCGGTGGGAACATTATATTCGTCTATAACGTAATATAACCTATCCTAACACATCTAGCCGCTCGCTGGTAATGTTTTACAGAATCACGTTCGTGTCGTCCCGTACGTCTCGGTTGGGACATTATATACGTCTATAGCGTTATATATCCTAACCTAAGGCAGGCTATCTTCTCGGATGCAGTATTTTACAAAATTCCTGGCGTATCGGCCCCTACTTCTCGGTGGGAACATTATATACGTCTATAACGTAATATAACCTAACCTAACATATCTAGCTCCTCGCTGGTAATGTTTTACAGAATCCCGTTCGTGTGGTCCCGTTCGTCTCGGTTGGGGCATTGTATACGTCTATAGCGTTATATATCCTAACCTAAGGCAGGCTATCATCTCGGATGTAGTATTTTACAACGTTCCTGGCAGATCGGCCTCTACTTCTCGGTGGGAACATTATATTCGTCTATAACGTAATATAACCTAACCTAACACATCTAGCCCCTCGCTGGTAATGTTTTACAGAATCCCGTTCGTGTCGTCCCGTACGTCTCGGTTGGGATATTATATACGTCTATAGCGTTATATATCCTAACCTAAGGCAGGCTATCATCTCGGATGTAGTATTTTACAACATTCTTGGCGTATCGGCCCCTACTTCTCGGTGGGAACATTATATACGTCTATAACGTATCATAACCTAGCCTAACCCATCTAGCCCCTCGCTGGTAATGTTTTACAGAATCCCGTTCCTGTCGTCCCGTACGTCTCGGTTGGGAAGTTATGAACGTCTACAGCGATATATATCCTAACGTAAGGCAGGCTAACATCTCGGATGTAGTATTTTACAACAGTCCTGGCGTATCGGCCCCTACTTCTCGGTGGGAACATTATATACGTCTATAACGTAACATAACGTAACCTCACCCATCTAGCCCCTCGCTGGTAATGTATTACAGAATCCCGTTCCTGTTGTGCCGTACGTCTCGGTTGGGATATTATATACGTCTATAGCGTTATATATCCTAACCTAAGGAAGGCTATCTTCTCGGATGCAGTATTTTACAACATTCCTGGCGTATCGGCCCATACTTCTCGGTGGGAACATTGTATACGTCTATAACGTATCATAACCTAACCTAACCCATCTAGCCCCTCGCTGGTAATGTTTTACAGAATACCGTTCCTGTCGTCCCGTACGTCTCGGTTGGGACATTATATACGTCTACAGCGTTATATATCCTAACCAAAGGAAGGCTATCTTCTCGGATGCAGTATTTTACAACATTCCGGGCGTATCGGCCTCTACTTCTCGGTGGGAACATTATATACGTCTATAACGTATCATAACCTAACCTAACCCATCTAGCCCCTCGCTGGTAATGTTTTTCAGAATCCCGTTCCTGTCGTCCCGTACGTCTCGGTTGGGACGTTATGAACGTCTACAGCGATATATATCCTAACCTAAGGCAGGCTAACATCTCGGATGTAGTATTTTACCACAGTCCTGGCGTATCGGCCCCTACTTCTCGGTGGGAACATTATATACGTCTATAACGTATCATAACCTAGCCTAACCCATCTAGCCCCTCGCTGGTAATGTTTTACAGAATCCCGTTCCTGTCGTCCCGTACGTCTCGGTTGGGAAGTTATGAACGTCTACAGCGATATATATCCTAACGTAAGGCAGGCTAACATCTCGGATGTAGTATTTTACAACAGTCCTGGCGTATCGGCCCCTACTTCTCGGTGGGAACATTATATACGTCTATAACGTATCATAACCTAAACTAACCCATCTAGCCCCTCGCTGGTAATGTTGTACAGAATCCCGTTCGTGTCGTCCCGTACGTCTCGGTTGGGATATTATATACGTCTATAGCGTTATATATCCTAACCTAAGGCAGGCTATCATCTCGGATGTAGTATTTTACAACATTCCTGGCGTATCGGCCCCTACTTCTCGGTGGGAACATTATATACGTCTATAACGTATCATAACCTAACCTAACCCATCTAGCCCCTCGCTGGTAATGTTTTACAGAATCCCGTTCCTGTCGTCCCGTACGTCTCGGTTGGGACATTATATACGTCTACAGCGTTATATATCCTAACCTAAGGAAGGCTATCTTCTCGGATGCAGTATTTTACAACAGTCCTGGCGTATCGGCCCCTACTTCTCGGTGGGAACATTATATACGTCTATAACGTAACATAACGTAACCTAACCCATCTAGCCCCTCGCTGGTAATGTTTTACAGAATCCCGTTCCTGTCGTCCCGTACGTCTCGGTTGGGACATTATATACGTCTACAGCGTTATATATCCTAACCAAAGGAAGGCTATCTTCTCGGATGCAGTATTTTACAACATTCCTGGCGTATCGGCCCATACCTCTCGGTGGGAACATTATATTCGTCTATAACGTAATATAACCTATCCTAACACATCTCGCCGCTCGCTGGTAATGTTTTACAGAATCCCGTTCGTGTCGTCCCGTACGTCTCGGTTGGGACATTATATACGTCTACAGCGTTATATATCCTAACCTAAGGCAGGCTATCTTCTCGGATGCAGTATTTTACAAAATTCCTGGCGTATCGGCCCCTACTTCTCGGTGGGAACATTTTATTCGTCTATAACATAATATAACGTATCCTAACCCATCTAGCCCCTCGCTGGTAATGTTTTACAGAATCCCGTTCCTGTCGTCCCGTACGTCTCGGTTGGGACATTATATACGTCTACAGCGTTATATATCCTAACCAAAGGAAGGCTATCTTCTCGGATGCAGTATTTTACAACATTCCTGGCGTATCGGCCCATACCTCTCGGTGGGAACATTATATTCGTCTATAACGTAATATAACCTATCCTAACACATCTAGCCGCTCGCTGGTAATGTTTTACAGAATCCCGTTCGTGTCGTCCCGTACGTCTCGGTTGGGACATTATATACGTCTACAGCGTTATATATCCTAACCTTAGGCAGGCTATCTTCTCGGATGCAGTATTTTACAAAATTCCTGGCGTATCGGCCCCTACTTCTCGGTGGGAACATTTTATTCGTCTATAACATAATATAACGTATCCTAACACATATAGCCCCTCGCTGGTAATGTTTTACAAAATCCCGTTCGTGTCGTCCCGTACGTCTCGTTTGGGATATTATATACGTCTATAGCGTTATATATCCTAACCTAAGGCAGGCTATCATCTCGGATGTAGTATTTTACCACAGTCCTGGCGTATCGGCCCCTACATCTCGGTGGGAACATTATATACGTCTATAACGTATCATAACCTAGCCTAACCCATCTAGCCCCTCGCTGGTAATGTTTTACAGAATCCCGTTCCTGTCGTCCCGTACGTCTCGGTTGGGACGTTATGAACGTCTACAGCGATATATATCCTAACATAAGGCAGGCTAACATCTCAGCTGTAGTGTATTACATCATTGCTGGCGTATCGGCCTCTACTTCTCGGTGGAAACATTATATACGTCTATGACGTAATATAACCTAACCTAACACATCTAGCCCCTCGCTGGTAATGTTTTACAGAATCCCGTTCGTGTCGTCCCGTACGTCTCGGTTGGGATATTATATACGTCTATAGCGTTATATATCCTAACCTAAGGCAGGCTATCATCTCGGATGTAGTATTTTACAACATTCCTGGCGTATCGGCCCCTACTTCTCGGTGGGAACATTATATACGTCTATAACGTATCATAACCTAACCTAACCCATCTAGCCCCTCGCTGGTAATGTATTACAGAATCCCGTTCCAGTTGTGCCGTACGTCTCGGTTGGGATATTATATACGTCTATAGCGTTATATATCCTAACCTAAGGAAGGCTATCTTCTCGGATGCAGTATTTTATAACATTCCTGGCGTATCGGCCCATACTTCTCGGTGGGAACATTATATTCGTCTATAACGTAATATAACCTATCCTAACACATCTAGCCCCTCGCTGGTAATGTTTTACAGAATCCCGTTCGTGTCGTCCCGTACGTCTCGGTTGGGATATTATATACGTCTATAGCGTTATATATCCTAACCTAAGGCAGGCTATTATCTCGGATGTAGTATTTTACAACATTCCTGGCGTATCGGCCCCTACTTCTCGGTGGGAACATTATATACGTCTATAACGTATCATAACCTAACCTAACCCATCTAGCCCCTCGCTGGTAATGTTTTACAGAATCCCGTTCCTGTCGTCCCGTACGTCTCGGTTGGGACGTTATGAACGTCTACAGTGATATATATCCTAACCTAAGGCAGGCTAACATCTCGGATGTAGTATTTTACAACATTCCTGGCGTATCGGCCCCTACTTCTCGGTGGGAACATTATATACGTCTATAACGTATCATAACCTAACCTAACCCATCTAGACCCTCGCTGGTAATGTTTTACAGAATCCCGTTCCTGTCGTCCCGTACGTCTCGGTTGGGACGTTACGAACGTCTACAGCGATATATATCCTAACCTAAGGCAGGCTAACATCTGAGCTGTAGTATATTACATCATTCCTGGCGTATCGGCCACTACTTCTCGGTGGAAACATTATATACGTCTATAACGTAATATAACCTAACCTAACACATCTAGCCCCTCGCTGGTAATGTTTTACAGAATCCCGTTCGTGTCGACCCGTACGTCTCGGTTGGGACGTTATGAACGTCTACAGCGATATATATCCTAATGTAAGGCAGGCTAACATCTCGGATGTAGTGTTTCACCACAGTCCTGGCGTATCGGCCCCTACTTCTCGGTGGGAACATTATATACGTCTATAACGTATCATAACCTAGCCTAACCCATCTAGCCCCTCGCTGGTAATGTTGTACAGAATCCCGTTCCTGTCGTCCCGTACGTCCCGGTTGGGAAGTTATGAACGTCTACAGCGATATATATCCTAACGTAAGGCAGACTAACATCTCGGATGTAGTATTTTACAACAGTCCTGGCGTATCGGCCCCTACTTCTCGGTGGGAACATTATATACGTCTATAACGTAACATAACGTAACCTAACCCATCTAGCCCCTCGCTGGTAATGTATTACAGAATCCCGTTCCTGTTGTGCCGTACGTCTCGGTTGGGATATTATATACGTCTATAGCGTTATATATCCTAACCTAAGGAAGGCTATCTTCTCGGATGCAGTATTTTACAACATTCCTGGCGTATCGGCCCATACTTCTCGGTGGGAACATTATATACGTCTATAACGTATCATAACCTAACCTAACCCATCTAGCCCCTCGCTGGTAATGTTTTACAGAATCCCGTTCCTGTCTTCCCGTACGTCTCGGTTGGGACATTATATACGTCTACAGCGTTATATATCCTAACCTAAGGAAGGCTATCTTCTCGGATGCAGTATTTTACAACATTCCTGGCGTATCGGCCCATACTTCTCGGTGGGAACATTATATTCGTCTATAACGTAATATAACCTATCCTAACACATCTAGCCGCTCGCTGGTAATGTTTTACAGAATCACGTTCGTGTCGTCCCGTACGTCTCGGTTGGGACATTATATACGTCTATAGCGTTATATATCCTAACCTAAGGCAGGCTATCTTCTCGGATGCAGTATTTTACAAAATTCCTGGCGTATCGGCCCCTACTTCTCGGTGGGAACATTATATACGTCTATAACGTAATATAACCTAACCTAACATATCTAGCTCCTCGCTGGTAATGTTTTACAGAATCCCGTTCGTGTGGTCCCGTTCGTCTCGGTTGGGGCATTGTATACGTCTATAGCGTTATATATCCTAACCTAAGGCAGGCTATCATCTCGGATGTAGTATTTTACAACGTTCCTGGCAGATCGGCCTCTACTTCTCGGTGGGAACATTATATTCGTCTATAACGTAATATAACCTAACCTAACACATCTAGCCCCTCGCTGGTAATGTTTTACAGAATCCCGTTCGTGTCGTCCCGTACGTCTCGGTTGGGATATTATATACGTCTATAGCGTTATATATCCTAACCTAAGGCAGGCTATCATCTCGGATGTAGTATTTTACAACATTCTTGGCGTATCGGCCCCTACTTCTCGGTGGGAACATTATATACGTCTATAACGTATCATAACCTAGCCTAACCCATCTAGCCCCTCGCTGGTAATGTTTTACAGAATCCCGTTCCTGTCGTCCCGTACGTCTCGGTTGGGAAGTTATGAACGTCTACAGCGATATATATCCTAACGTAAGGCAGGCTAACATCTCGGATGTAGTATTTTACAACAGTCCTGGCGTATCGGCCCCTACTTCTCGGTGGGAACATTATATACGTCTATAACGTAACATAACGTAACCTCACCCATCTAGCCCCTCGCTGGTAATGTATTACAGAATCCCGTTCCTGTTGTGCCGTACGTCTCGGTTGGGATATTATATACGTCTATAGCGTTATATATCCTAACCTAAGGAAGGCTATCTTCTCGGATGCAGTATTTTACAACATTCCTGGCGTATCGGCCCATACTTCTCGGTGGGAACATTGTATACGTCTATAACGTATCATAACCTAACCTAACCCATCTAGCCCCTCGCTGGTAATGTTTTACAGAATACCGTTCCTGTCGTCCCGTACGTCTCGGTTGGGACATTATATACGTCTACAGCGTTATATATCCTAACCAAAGGAAGGCTATCTTCTCGGATGCAGTATTTTACAACATTCCGGGCGTATCGGCCTCTACTTCTCGGTGGGAACATTATATACGTCTATAACGTATCATAACCTAACCTAACCCATCTAGCCCCTCGCTGGTAATGTTTTTCAGAATCCCGTTCCTGTCGTCCCGTACGTCTCGGTTGGGACGTTATGAACGTCTACAGCGATATATATCCTAACCTAAGGCAGGCTAACATCTCGGATGTAGTATTTTACCACAGTCCTGGCGTATCGGCCCCTACTTCTCGGTGGGAACATTATATACGTCTATAACGTATCATAACCTAGCCTAACCCATCTAGCCCCTCGCTGGTAATGTTTTACAGAATCCCGTTCCTGTCGTCCCGTACGTCTCGGTTGGGAAGTTATGAACGTCTACAGCGATATATATCCTAACGTAAGGCAGGCTAACATCTCGGATGTAGTATTTTACAACAGTCCTGGCGTATCGGCCCCTACTTCTCGGTGGGAACATTATATACGTCTATAACGTATCATAACCTAAACTAACCCATCTAGCCCCTCGCTGGTAATGTTGTACAGAATCCCGTTCGTGTCGTCCCGTACGTCTCGGTTGGGATATTATATACGTCTATAGCGTTATATATCCTAACCTAAGGCAGGCTATCATCTCGGATGTAGTATTTTACAACATTCCTGGCGTATCGGCCCCTACTTCTCGGTGGGAACATTATATACGTCTATAACGTATCATAACCTAACCTAACCCATCTAGCCCCTCGCTGGTAATGTTTTACAGAATCCCGTTCCTGTCGTCCCGTACGTCTCGGTTGGGACATTATATACGTCTACAGCGTTATATATCCTAACCTAAGGAAGGCTATCTTCTCGGATGCAGTATTTTACAACAGTCCTGGCGTATCGGCCCCTACTTCTCGGTGGGAACATTATATACGTCTATAACGTAACATAACGTAACCTAACCCATCTAGCCCCTCGCTGGTAATGTTTTACAGAATCCCGTTCCTGTCGTCCCGTACGTCTCGGTTGGGACATTATATACGTCTACAGCGTTATATATCCTAACCAAAGGAAGGCTATCTTCTCGGATGCAGTATTTTACAACATTCCTGGCGTATCGGCCCATACCTCTCGGTGGGAACATTATATTCGTCTATAACGTAATATAACCTATCCTAACACATCTCGCCGCTCGCTGGTAATGTTTTACAGAATCCCGTTCGTGTCGTCCCGTACGTCTCGGTTGGGACATTATATACGTCTACAGCGTTATATATCCTAACCTAAGGCAGGCTATCTTCTCGGATGCAGTATTTTACAAAATTCCTGGCGTATCGGCCCCTACTTCTCGGTGGGAACATTTTATTCGTCTATAACATAATATAACGTATCCTAACCCATCTAGCCCCTCGCTGGTAATGTTTTACAGAATCCCGTTCCTGTCGTCCCGTACGTCTCGGTTGGGACATTATATACGTCTACAGCGTTATATATCCTAACCAAAGGAAGGCTATCTTCTCGGATGCAGTATTTTACAACATTCCTGGCGTATCGGCCCATACCTCTCGGTGGGAACATTATATTCGTCTATAACGTAATATAACCTATCCTAACACATCTAGCCGCTCGCTGGTAATGTTTTACAGAATCCCGTTCGTGTCGTCCCGTACGTCTCGGTTGGGACATTATATACGTCTACAGCGTTATATATCCTAACCTTAGGCAGGCTATCTTCTCGGATGCAGTATTTTACAAAATTCCTGGCGTATCGGCCCCTACTTCTCGGTGGGAACATTTTATTCGTCTATAACATAATATAACGTATCCTAACACATATAGCCCCTCGCTGGTAATGTTTTACAAAATCCCGTTCGTGTCGTCCCGTACGTCTCGTTTGGGATATTATATACGTCTATAGCGTTATATATCCTAACCTAAGGCAGGCTATCATCTCGGATGTAGTATTTTACCACAGTCCTGGCGTATCGGCCCCTACATCTCGGTGGGAACATTATATACGTCTATAACGTATCATAACCTAGCCTAACCCATCTAGCCCCTCGCTGGTAATGTTTTACAGAATCCCGTTCCTGTCGTCCCGTACGTCTCGGTTGGGACGTTATGAACGTCTACAGCGATATATATCCTAACATAAGGCAGGCTAACATCTCAGCTGTAGTGTATTACATCATTGCTGGCGTATCGGCCTCTACTTCTCGGTGGAAACATTATATACGTCTATGACGTAATATAACCTAACCTAACACATCTAGCCCCTCGCTGGTAATGTTTTACAGAATCCCGTTCGTGTCGTCCCGTACGTCTCGGTTGGGATATTATATACGTCTATAGCGTTATATATCCTAACCTAAGGCAGGCTATCATCTCGGATGTAGTATTTTACAACATTCCTGGCGTATCGGCCCCTACTTCTCGGTGGGAACATTATATACGTCTATAACGTATCATAACCTAACCTAACCCATCTAGCCCCTCGCTGGTAATGTATTACAGAATCCCGTTCCAGTTGTGCCGTACGTCTCGGTTGGGATATTATATACGTCTATAGCGTTATATATCCTAACCTAAGGAAGGCTATCTTCTCGGATGCAGTATTTTATAACATTCCTGGCGTATCGGCCCATACTTCTCGGTGGGAACATTATATTCGTCTATAACGTAATATAACCTATCCTAACACATCTAGCCCCTCGCTGGTAATGTTTTACAGAATCCCGTTCGTGTCGTCCCGTACGTCTCGGTTGGGATATTATATACGTCTATAGCGTTATATATCCTAACCTAAGGCAGGCTATTATCTCGGATGTAGTATTTTACAACATTCCTGGCGTATCGGCCCCTACTTCTCGGTGGGAACATTATATACGTCTATAACGTATCATAACCTAACCTAACCCATCTAGCCCCTCGCTGGTAATGTTTTACAGAATCCCGTTCCTGTCGTCCCGTACGTCTCGGTTGGGACGTTATGAACGTCTACAGTGATATATATCCTAACCTAAGGCAGGCTAACATCTCGGATGTAGTATTTTACAACATTCCTGGCGTATCGGCCCCTACTTCTCGGTGGGAACATTATATACGTCTATAACGTATCATAACCTAACCTAACCCATCTAGTAGCGCGTTGGTAATGTTTTACAGAATCCCGTTCCTGTCGTCCCGTACGTCTCGGTTGGGACGTTACGAACGTCTACAGCGATATATATCCTAACCTAAGGCAGGCTAACATCTGAGCTGTAGTATATTACATCATTCCTGGCGTATCGGCCACTACTTCTCGGTGGAAACATTATATACGTCTATAACGTAATATAACCTAACCTAACACATCTAGCCCCTCGCTGGTAATGTTTTACAGAATCCCGTTCGTGTCGTCCCGTACGTCTCGGTTGGGACGTTATGAACGTCTACAGCGATATATATCCTAATGTAAGGCAGGCTAACATCTCGGATGTAGTGTTTCACCACAGTCCTGGCGTATCGGCCCCTACTTCTCGGTGGGAACATTATATACGTCTATAACGTATCATAACCTAGCCTAACCCATCTAGCCCCTCGCTGGTAATGTTGTACAGAATCCCGTTCCTGTCGTCCCGTACGTCTCGGTTGGGAAGTTATGAACGTCTACAGCGATATATATCCTAACGTAAGGCAGACTAACATCTCGGATGTAGTATTTTACAACAGTCCTGGCGTATCGGCCCCTACTTCTCGGTGGGAACATTATATACGTCTATAACGTAACATAACGTAACCTAACCCATCTAGCCCCTCGCTGGTAATGTATTACAGAATCCCGTTCCTGTTGTGCCGTACGTCTCGGTTGGGATATTATATACGTCTATAGCGTTATATATGCTAACCTAAGGAAGGCTATCTTCTCGGATGCAGTATTTTACAACATTCCTGGCGTATCGGCCCATACTTCTCGGTGGGAACATTATATACGTCTATAACGTATCATAACCTAACCTAACCCATCTAGCCCCTCGCTGGTAATGTTTTACAGAATCCCGTTCCTGTCTTCCCGTACGTCTCGGTTGGGACATTATATACGTCTACAGCGTTATATATCCTAACCTAAGGAAGGCTATCTTCTCGGATGCAGTATTTTACAAAATTCCTGGCGTATCGGCCCCTACTTCTCGGTGGGAACATTATATACGTCTATAACGTAATATAACCTAACCTAACATATCTAGCTCCTCGCTGGTAATGTTTTACAGAATCCCGTTCGTGTGGTCCCGTTCGTCTCGGTTGGGGCATTGTATACGTCTATAGCGTTATATATCCTAACCTAAGGCAGGCTATCATCTCGGATGTAGTATTTTACAACGTTCCTGGCAGATCGGCCTCTACTTCTCGGTGGGAACATTATATTCGTCTATAACGTAATATAACCTAACCTAACACATCTAGCCCCTCGCTGGTAATGTTTTACAGAATCCCGTTCGTGTCGTCCCGTACGTCTCGGTTGGGATATTATATACGTCTATAGCGTTATATATCCTAACCTAAGGCAGGCTATCATCTCGGATGTAGTATTTTACAACATTCTTGGCGTATCGGCCCCTACTTCTCGGTGGGAACATTATATACGTCTATAACGTATCATAACCTAGCCTAACCCATCTAGCCCCTCGCTGGTAATGTTTTACAGAATCCCGTTCCTGTCGTCCCGTACGTCTCGGTTGGGAAGTTATGAACGTCTACAGCGATATATATCCTAACGTAAGGCAGGCTAACATCTCGGATGTAGTATTTTACAACAGTCCTGGCGTATCGGCCCCTACTTCTCGGTGGGAACATTATATACGTCTATAACGTAACATAACGTAACCTCACCCATCTAGCCCCTCGCTGGTAATGTATTACAGAATCCCGTTCCTGTTGTGCCGTACGTCTCGGTTGGGATATTATATACGTCTATAGCGTTATATATCCTAACCTAAGGAAGGCTATCTTCTCGGATGCAGTATTTTACAACATTCCTGGCGTATCGGCCCATACTTCTCGGTGGGAACATTATATACGTCTATAACGTATAATAACCTAACCTAACCCATCTAGCCCCTCGCTGGTAATGTTTTACAGAATACCGTTCCTGTCGTCCCGTACGTCTCGGTTGGGACATTATATACGTCTACAGCGTTATATATCCTAACCAAAGGAAGGCTATCTTCTCGGATGCAGTATTTTACAACATTCCGGGCGTATCGGCCTCTACTTCTCGGTGGGAACATTATATACGTCTATAACGTATCATAACCTAACCTAACCCATCTAGCCCCTCGCTGGTAATGTTTTTCAGAATCCCGTTCCTGTCGTCCCGTACGTCTCGGTTGGGACGTTATGAACGTCTACAGCGATATATATCCTAACCTAAGGCAGGCTAACATCTCGGATGTAGTATTTTACCACAGTCCTGGCGTATCGGCCCCTACTTCTCGGTCGGAACATTATATACGTCTATAACGTATCATAACCTAGCCTAACCCATCTAGCCCCTCGCTGGTAATGTTTTACAGAATCCCGTTCCTGTCGTCCCGTACGTCTCGGTTGGGAAGTTATGAACGTCTACAGCGATATATATCCTAACGTAAGGCAGGCTAACATCTCGGATGTAGTATTTTACAACAGTCCTGGCGTATCGGCCCCTACTTCTCGGTGGGAACATTATATACGTCTATAACGTATCATAACCTAAACTAACCCATCTAGCCCCTCGCTGGTAATGTTTTACAGAATCCCGTTCCTGTCGTCCCGTACGTCTCGGTTGGGACGTTATGAACGTCTACAGCGATATATATCCTAACGTAAGGCAGGCTAACATCTCGGATGTAGTATTTTACCACAGTCCTGGCGTATCGGCCCCTACTTCTCGGTGGGAACATTATATACGTCTATAACGTATCATAACCTAGCCTAACCCATCTAGCCCCTCGCTGGTAATGTTTTACAGAATCCCGTTCCTGTCGTCCCGTACGTCTCGGTTGGGACGTTATGAACGTCTACAGCGATATATATCCTAACGTAAGGCAGGCTAACATCTCGGATGTAGTATTTTACCACAGTCCTGGCGTATCGGCCCCTACTTCTCGGTGGGAACATTATATACGTCTATAACGTATCATAACCTAGCCTAACCCATCTAGCCCCTCGCTGGTAATGTTTTACAGAATCCCGTTCCTGTCGTCCCGTACGTTTCGGTTGGGACGTTATGAACGTCTACAGCGATATATATCCTAACCTAAGGCAGGCTAACATCTCAGCTGTAGTGTATTACATCATTGCTGGCGTATCGGCCTCTACTTCTCGGTGGAAACATTATATACGTCTATGACGTAATATAACCTAACCTAACACATCTAGCCCCTCGCTGGTAATGTTTTACAGAATCCCGTTCGTGTCGTCCCGTACGTCTCGGTTGGGATATTATATACGTCTATAGCGTTATATATCCTAACCTAAGGCAGGCTATCATCTCGGATGTAGTATTTTACAACAGTCCTGGCGTATCGGCCCCTACTTCTCGGTGGGAACATTATATACGTCTATAACGTAACATAACGTAACCTAACCCATCTAGCCCCTCGCTGGTAATGTATTACAGAATCCCGTTCCTGTTGTGCCGTACGTCTCGGTTGGGATATTATATACGTCTATAGCGTTATATATCCTAACCTAAGGAAGGCTATCTTCTCGGATGCAGTATTTTACAACATTCCTGGCGTATCGGCCCATACTTCTCGGTGGGAACATTATATTCGTCTATAACGTAATATAACCTATCCTAACACATCTAGCCCCTCGCTGGTAATGTTTTACAGAATCCCGTTCGTGTCGTCCCGTACGTCTCGGTTGGGATATTATATACGTCTATAGCGTTATATATCCTAACCTAAGGCAGGCTATTATCTCGGATGTAGTATTTTACAACATTCCTGGCGTATCGGCCCCTACTTCTCGGTGGGAACATTATATACGTCTATAACGTATCATAACCTAACCTAACCCATCTAGCCCCTCGCTGGTAATGTTTTACAGAATCCCGTTCCTGTCGTCCCGTACGTCTCGGTTGGGACGTTATGAACGTCTACAGCGATATATATCCTAACCTAAGGCAGGCTAACATCTGGGATGTAGTATTTTACCACAGTCCTGGCGTATCGGCCCCTACTTCTCGGTGGGAACATTATATACGTCTATAACGTATCATAACCTAGCCTAACCATCTAGCCCCTCGCTGGTAATGTTTTACAGAATCCCGTTCCTGTCGTCCCGTACGTCTCGGTTGGGACGTTATGAACGTCTACAGCGATATATATCCTAACCTAAGGCAGGCTAACATCTCAGCTGTAGTATATTACATCATTCCTGGCGTATCGGCCTCTACTTGTCCGTGGAAACATTATATACGTCTATGACGTAATATAACCTAACCTAACACATCTAGCCCCTCGCTGGTAATGTTTTACAGAATCCCGTTCGTGTCGTCCCGTACGTCTCGCTTGGGATATTATATACGTCTATAGCGTTATATATCCTAACCTAAGGCAGGCTATCATCTCGGATGTAGTATTTTACAACATTCCTGGCGTATCGGCCCCTACTTCTCGGTGGGAACATTATATACGTCTATAACGTATCATAACCTAACCTAACCCATCTAGCCCCTCGCTGGTAATGTTTTACAGAATCCCGTTCCTGTCGTCCCGTACGTCTCGGTTGGGACATTATATACGTCTACAGCGTTATATATCCTAACCTAAGGAAGGCTATCTTCTCGGATGCAGTATTTTACAACATTCCTGGCGTATCGGCCCATACTTCTCGGTGGGAACAATATATTCGTCTATAACGTAATATAACCTATCCTAACACATCTAGCCGCTCGCTGGTAATGTTTTACAGAATCCCGTTCGTGTCGTCCCGTACGTCTCGGTTGGGACATTATATACGTCTACAGCGTTATATATCCTAACCTAAGGCAGGCTATCTTCTCGGATGCAGTATTTTACAAAATTCCTGGCGTATCGGCCCCTACTTCTCGGTGGGAACATTTTATTCGTCTATAACATAATATAACGTATCCTAACACATCTAGCCCCTCGCTGGTAATGTTTTACAAAATCCCGTTCGTGTCGTCCCGTACGTCTCGGTTGGGATATTATATACGTCTATAGCGTTATATATCCTAACCTAAGGCAGGCTAACATCTCGGATGTAGTATTTTACAACATTCCTGGCGTATCGGCCCCTACTTCTCGGTGGGAACATTATATACGTCTATAACGTATCATAACCTAACCTAACCCATCTAGACCCTCGCTGGTAATGTTTTACAGAATCCCGTTCCTGTCGTCCCGTACGTCTCGGTTGGGACGTTATGAACGTCTACAGCGATATATATCCTAACCTAAGGCAGGCTAACGTCTCAGCTGTAGTATATTACATCATTCCTGGCGTATCGGCCTCTACTTCTCGGTGGAAACATTATATACGTCTATAACGTAATATAACCTAACCTAACACATCTAGCCCCTCGCTGGTAATGTTTTACAGAATCCCGTTCGTGTCGTCCCGTACGTCTCGGTTGGGATATTATATACGTCTATAGCGTTATATATCCTAACCTAAGGCAGGCTATCATCTCGGATGTAGTATTTTACAACATTCCTGGCGTATCGGCCCCTACTTCTCGGTGGGAACATTATATACGTCTATAACGTATCATAACCTAACCTAACCCATCTAGCCCCTCGCTGGTAATGTTTTACAGAATCCCGTTCCTGTCGTCCCGTACGTCTCGGTTGGGACATTATATACGTCTACAGCGTTATATATCCTAACCTAAGGAAGGCTATCTTCTCGGATGCAGTATTTTACAACATTCCCGGCGTATCGGCCCATACTTCTCGGTGGGAACATTATATTCGTCTATAACGTAATATAACCTATCCTAACACATCTAGCCGCTCGCTGGTAATGTTTTACAGAATCCCGTTCGTGTCGTCCCGTACGTCTCGGTTGGGACATTATATACGTCTATAGCGTTATATATCCTAACCTAAGGCAGGCTATCTTCTCGGATGCAGTATTTTACAAAATTCCTGGCGTATCGGCCCCTACTTCTCGGTGGGAACATTATATACGTCTATAATGTAATATAACCTAACCTAACATATCTAGCTCCTCGCTGGTAATGTTTTAGAGAATCCCGTTCGTGTCGTCCCGTTCGTCTCGGTTGGGACATTATATACGTCTATAGCGTTATATATCCTAACCTAAGGCAGGCTATCATCTCGGATGTAGTATTTTACAACGTTCCTGGCAGATCGGCCTCTACTTCTCGGTGGGAACATTATATTCGTCTATAACGTAATATAACCTAACCTAACACATCTAGCCCCTCGCTGGTAATGTTTTACAGAATCCCGTTCGTGTCGTCCCGTACGTCTCGGTTGGGATATTATATACGTCTATAGCGTTATATATCCTAACCTAAGGCAGGCTATCATCTCGGATGTAGTATTTTACAACATTCTTGGCGTATCGGCCCCTACTTCTCGGTGGGAACATTATATACGTCTATAACGTATCATAACCTAGCCTAACCCATCTAGCCCCTCGCTGGTAATGTTTTACAGAATCCCGTTCCTGTCGTCCCGTACGTCTCGGTTGGGAAGTTATGAACGTCTACAGCGATATATATCCTAACGTAAGGCAGGCTAACATCTCGGATGTAGTATTTTACAACAGTCCTGGCGTATCGGCCCCTACTTCTCGGTGGGAACATTATATACGTCTATAACGTAACATAACGTAACCTAACACATCTAGCCCCTCGCTGGTAATGTATTACAGAATCCCGTTCCTGTTGTGCCGTACGTCTCGGTTGGGATATTATATACGTCTATAGCGTTATATATCCTAACCTAAGGAAGGCTATCTTCTCGGATGCAGTATTTTACAACATTCCTGGCGTATCGGCCCATACTTCTCGGTGGGAACATTTTATTCGTCTATAACATAATATAACGTATCCTAACACATATAGCCCCTCGCTGGTAATGTTTTACAAAATCCCGTTCGTGTCGTCCCGTACGTCTCGGTTGGGGTATTATATACGTCTATAGCGTTAAATATCCTAACCTAAGGCAGGCTAACATCTCGGATGTAGTATTTTACAACGTTCCTGGCGGATCGGCCTCTACTTCTCGGTGGGAACATTATATACGTCTATAACGTATCATAACCTAACCTAACCCATCTAGCCCCTCGCTGGTAATGTTTTACAGAATCCCGTTCCTGTCGTCCCGTACGTCTCGGTTGGGACGTTATGAACGTCTACAGCGATATATATCCTAACCTAAGGCAGGCTAACATCTCGGATGTAGTATTTTACCACAGTCCTGGCGTATCGGCCCCTACTTCTCGGTGGGAACATTATATACGTCTATAACGTATCATAACCTAGCCTAACCCATCTAGCCCCTCGCTGGTAATGTTTTACAGAATCCCGTTCCTGTCGTCCCGTACGTCTCGGTTGGGACGTTATGAACGTCTACAGCGATATATATCCTAACCTAAGGCAGGCTAACATCTCAGCTGTAGTGTATTACATCATTGCTGGCGTATCGGCCTCTACTTCTCGGTGGAAACATTATATACTTCTATGACGTAATATAACCTAACCTAACATATCTAGCCCCTCGCTGGTAATGTTTTACAGAATCCCGTTCGTGTCGTCCCGTACGTCTCGGTTGGGATATTATATACGTCTATAGCGTTATATATCCTAACCTAAGGCAGGCTATCATCTCGGATGTAGTATTTTACAACAGTCCTGGCGTATCGGCCCCTACTTCTCGGTGGGAACATTATATACGTCTATAACGTAACATAACGTAACCTAACCCATCTAGCCCCTCGCTGGTAATGTATTACAGAATCCCGTTCCTGTTGTGCCGTACGTCTCGGTTGGGATATTATATACGTCTATAGCGTTATATATCCTAACCTAAGGAAGGCTATCTTCTCGGATGCAGTATTTTACAACATTCCTGGCGTATCGGCCCATACTTCTCGGTGGGAACATTATATTCGTCTATAACGTAATATAACCTATCCTAACACATCTAGCCCCTCGCTGGTAATGTTTTACAGAATCCCGTTCGTGTCGTCCCGTACGTCTCGGTTGGGATATTATATACGTCTATAGCGTTATATATCCTAACCTAAGGCAGGCTATTATCTCGGATGTAGTATTTTACAACATTCCTGGCGTATCGGCCCCTACTTCTTGGTGGGAACATTATATACGTCTATAACGTATCATAACCTAACCTAACCCATCTAGCCCCTCGCTGGTAATGTTTTACAGAATCCCGTTCCTGTCGTCCCGTACGTCTCGGTTGGGACGTTATGAACGTCTACAGCGATATATATCCTAACCTAAGGCAGGCTAATATCTCGGATGTAGTATTTTACCACAGTCCTGGCGTATCGGCCCCTACTTCTCGGTGGGAACATTATATACGTCTATAACGTATCATAACCTAGCCTAACCCATCTAGCCCCTCGCTGGTAATGTTTTACAGAATCCCGTTCCTGTCGTCCCGTACGTCTCGGTTGGGACGTTATGAACGTCTACAGCGATATATATCCTAACCTAAGGCAGGCTAACATCTCAGCTGTAGTATATTACATCATTCCTGGCGTATCGGCCTCTACTTGTCCGTGGAAACATTATATACGTCTATGACGTAATATAACCTAACCTAACACATCTAGCCCCTCGCTGGTAATGTTTTACAGAATCCCGTTCGTGTCGTCCCGTACGTCTCGGTTGGGATATTATATACGTCTATAGCGTTATATATCCTAACCTAAGGCAGGCTATCATCTCGGATGTAGTATTTTACAACATTCCTGGCGTATCGGCCCCTACTTCTCGGTGGGAACATTATATACGTCTATAACGTATCATAACCTAACCTAACCCATCTAGCCCCTCGCTGGTAATGTTTTACAGAATCCCGTTCCTGTCGTCCCGTACGTCTCGGTTGGGACATTATATACGTCTACAGCGTTATATATCCTAACCTAAGGAAGGCTATCTTCTCGGATGCAGTATTTTACAACATTCCCGGCGTATCGGCCCATACTTCTCGGTGGGAACATTATATTCGTCTATAACGTAATATAACCTATCCTAACACATCTAGCCGCTCGCTGGTAATGTTTTACAGAATCCCGTTCGTGTCGTCCCGTACGTCTCGGTTGGGACATTATATACGTCTATAGCGTTATATATCCTAACCTAAGGCAGGCTATCTTCTCGGATGCAGTATTTTACAAAATTCCTGGCGTATCGGCCCATACTTCTCGGTGGGAACATTATATACGTCTATAACGTATCATAACCTAACCTAACCCATCTAGCCCCTCGCTGGTAATGTTTTACAGAATCCCGTTCCTGTCGTCCCGTACGTCTCGGTTGGGACATTATATACGTCTACAGCGTTATATATCCTAACCAAAGAAAGGCTATCTTCTCGGATGCAGTATTTTACAACATTCCTGGCGTATCGGCCCATACCTCTCGGTGGGAACATTATATTCGTCTATAATGTAATATAACCTATCCTAACACATCTAGCCGCTCGCTGGTAATGTTTTACAGAATCCCGTTCGTGTCGTCCCGTACGTCTCGGTTGGGACGTTATGAACGTCTACAGCGATATATATCCTAACGTAAGGCAGGCTAACATCTCGGATGTAGTATTTTACAACATTCCTGGCGTATCGGCCCCTACTTCTCGGTGGGAACATTATATACGTCTATTACGTATCATAACCTAAACTAACCCATCTAGCCCCTCGCTGGTAATGTTTTACAGAATCCCGTTCCTGTCGTCCCGTACGTCTCGGTTGGGACGTTATGAACGTCTACAGCGATATATATCCTAACGTAAGGCAGGCTAACATCTCGGATGTAGTATTTTACAACAGTCCTGGCGTATCGGCCCCTACTTCTCGGTGGGAACATTATATACGTCTATAACGTAACATAACGTAACCTAACCCATCTAGCCCCTCGCTGGTAATGTTTTACAGAATCCCGTTCCTGTCGTCCCGTACGTCTCGGTTGGGACGTTATGAACGTCTACAGCGATATATATCCTAACCTAAGGCAGGCTAACATCTCAGCTGTAGTATATTACATCATTCCTGGCGTATCGGCCTCTACTTGTCCGTGGAAACATTATATACGTCTATGACGTAATATAACCTATCCTAACACATCTAGCCCCTCGCTGGTAATGTTTTACAGAATCCCGTTCGTGTCGTCCCGTACGTCTCGGTTGGGATATTATATACGTCTATAGCGTTATATATCCTAACCTAAGGAAGGCTATCATCTCGGATGTAGTATTTTACAACATTCCTGGCGTATCGGCCCCTACTTCTCGGTGGGAACATTATATACGTCTATAACGTATCATAACCTAACCTAACCCATCTAGCCCCTCGCTGGTAATGTTTTACAGAATCCCGTTCCTGTCGTCCCGTACGTCTCGGTTGGGACATTATATACGTCTACAGCGTTATATATCCTAACCTAAGGAAGGCTATCTTCTCGGATGCAGTATTTTACAACATTCCCGGCGTATCGGCCCATACTTCTCGGTGGGAACATTATATTCGTCTATAACGTAATATAACCTATCCTAACACATCTAGCCGCTCGCTGGTAATGTTTTACAGAATCCCGTTCGTGTCGTCCCGTACGTCTCGGTTGGGACGTTATGAACGTCTACAGCGATATATATCCTAACCTAAGGCAGGCTAACATCTCAGCTGTAGTATATTACATCATTCCTGGCGTATCGGCCTCTACTTCGCGGTGGAAACATTATATACGTCTATGACGTAATATAACCTAACTTAACACATCTAGCCCCTCGCTGATAATGTTTTACAGAATCCCGTTCGTGTCGTCCCGTACGTCTCGGTTGGGATATTATATACGTCTATAGCGTTATATATCCTAACCTAAGGCAGGCTATCATCTCGGATGTAGTATTTTACAACATTCCTGGCGTATCGGCCCCTACTTCTCGGTGGGAACATTATATACGTCTATAACGTATCATAACCTAACCTAACCCATCTAGCCCCTCGCTGGTAATGTTTTACAGAATCCCGTTCCTGTCGTCCCGTACGTCTCGGTTGGGACATTATATACGTCTACAGCGTTATATATCCTAACCTAAGGAAGGCTATCTTCTCGGATGCAGTATTTTACAACATTCCCGGCGTATCGGCCCATACTTCTCGGTGGGAACATTATATACGTCTATAACGTATCATAACCTAGCCTAACCCATCTAGCCCCTCGCTGGTAATGTTTTACAGAATCCCGTTCCTGTCGTCCCGTACGTCTCGGTTGGGACGTTATGAACGTCTACAGCGATATATATCTTAACGTAAGGCAGGATAACATCTCGGATGTAGTATTTTACAACAGTCCTGGCGTATCGGCCCCTACTTCTCGGTGGGAACATTATATACGTCTATAACGTAACATAACGTAACCTAACCCATCTAGCCCCTCGCTGGTAATGTATTACAGAATCCCGTTCCTGTTGTGCCGTACGTCTCGGTTGGGATATTATATACATCTATAGCGTTATATATCCTAACCTAAGGAAGGCTATCTTCTCGGATGCAGTATTTTACAACATTCCTTGCGTATCGGCCCATACTTCTCGGTGGGAACATTATATTCGTCTATAACGTAATATAACCTATCCTAACACATCTAGCCCCTCGCTGGTAATGTTTTACAGAATCCCGTTCGTGTCGTCCCGTACGTCTCGGTTGGGATATTATCTACGTCTATAGCGTTATATATCCTAACCTAAGGCAGGCTATTATCTCGGATGTAGTATTTTACAACATTCCTGGCGTATCGGCCCCTACTTCTCGGTGGGAACATTATATACGTCTACAACGTATCATAACCTAACCTAACCCATCTAGCCCCTCGCTGGTAATGTTTTACAGAATCCCGTTCCTGTCGTCCCGTACGTCTCGGTTGGGACGTTATGAACGTCTACAGCGATATATATCCTAACCTAAGGCAGGCTATTATCTCGGATGTAGTATTTTACAACATTCCTGGCGTATCGGCCCCTACTTCTCGGTGGGAACATTATATACGTCTATAACGTATCATAACCTAACCTAACCCATCTAGACCCTCGCTGGTAATGTTTTACAGAATCCCGTTCCTGTCGTCCCGTACGTCTCGGTTGGGACGTTATGAACGTCTACAGCGATATATATCCTAACCTAAGGCAGGCTAACATCTCAGCTGCAGTATATTACATCATTCCTGGCGTATCGGCCTCTACTTGTCCGTGGAAACATTATATACGTCTATGACGTAATATAACCTAACCTAACACATCTAGCCCCTCGCTGGTAATGTTTTACAGAATCCCGTTCGTGTCGTCCCGTACGTCTCGGTTGGGATATTATATACGTCTATAGCGTTATATATCCTAACCTAAGGCAGGCTATGATCTCGGATGTAGTATTTTACAACATTCCTGGCGTATCGGCCCCTACTTCTCGGTGGGAACATTATATACGTCTATAACGTATCATAACCTAACCTAACCCATCTAGCCCCTCGCTGGTAATGTTTTACAGAATCCCGTTCCTGTCGTCCCGTACGTCTCGGTTGGGACGTTATGAACGTCTACAGCGATATATATCCTAACGTAAGGCAGGCTAACATCTCGGATGTAGTATTTTACCACAGTCCTGGCTTATCGGCCCCTACTTCTCGGTGGGAACATTATATACGTCTATAACGTATCATAACCTAGCCTAACCCATCTAGCCCCTCGCTGGTAATGTTTTACAGAATCCCGTTCCTGTCGTCCCGTACGTCTCGGTTGGGACGTTATGAACGTCTACAGCGATATATATCTTAACGTAAGGCAGGATAACATCTCGGATGTAGTATTTTACAACAGTCCTGGCGTATCGGCCCCTACTTCTCGGTGGGAACATTATATACGTCTATAACGTAACATAACGTAACCTAACCCATCTAGCCCCTCGCTGGTAATGTATTACAGAATCCCGTTCCTGTTGTGCCGTACGTCTCGGTTGGGATATTATATACATCTATAGCGTTATATATCCTAACCTAAGGAAGGCTATCTTCTCGGATGCAGTATTTTACAACATTCCTTGCGTATCGGCCCATACTTCTCGGTGGGAACATTATATTCGTCTATAACGTAATATAACCTATCCTAACACATCTAGCCCCTCGCTGGTAATGTTTTACAGAATCCCGTTCGTGTCGTCCCGTACGTCTCGGTTGGGATATTATCTACGTCTATAGCGTTATATATCCTAACCTAAGGCAGGCTATTATCTCGGATGTAGTATTTTACAACATTCCTGGCGTATCGGCCCCTACTTCTCGGTGGGAACATTATATACGTCTACAACGTATCATAACCTAACCTAACCCATCTAGCCCCTCGCTGGTAATGTTTTACAGAATCCCGTTCCTGTCGTCCCGTACGTCTCGGTTGGGACGTTATGAACGTCTACAGCGATATATATCCTAACCTAAGGCAGGCTATTATCTCGGATGTAGTATTTTACAACATTCCTGGCGTATCGGCCCCTACTTCTCGGTGGGAACATTATATACGTCTACAATGTATCATAACCTAACCTAACCCATCTAGCCCCTCGCTGGTAATGTTTTACAGAATCCCGTTCCTGTCGTCCCGTACGTCTCGGTTGGGACGTTATGAACGTCTACAGCGATATATATCCTAACGTAAGGCAGGCTAACATCTCGGATGAAGTATTTTACCACAGTCCTGGCGTATCGGCCCCTGCTTCTCGGTGGGAACATTATATACGTCTATAACGTATCATAACCTAGCCTAACCCATCTAGCCCCTCGCTGGTAATGTTTTACAGAATCCCGTTCGTGTCGTCCCGTACGTCTCGGTTGGGACATTATATACGTCTACAGCGTTATATATCCTAACCTAAGGAAGGCTATCTTCTCGGATGCAGTATTTTACAACATTCCTGGCGTATCGGCCCATACTTCTCGGTGGGAACATTTTATTCGTCTATAACATAATATAACGTATCCTAACACATCTAGCCCCTCGCTGGTAATGTTTTGCAGAATCCCGTTCCTGTCGTCCCGTACGTCTCGGTTGGGACGTTATGAACGTCTACAGCGATATATATCCTAACGTAAGGCAGGCTAACATCTCGGATGTAGTATTTTACCACAGTCCTGGCGTATCGGCCCCTACTTCTCGGTGGGAACATTATATACGTCTATAACGTATCATAACCTAGCCTAACCCATCTAGCCCCTCGCTGGTAATGTTTTACAGAATCCCGTTCCTGTCGTCCCGTACGTCTCGGTTGGGACGTTATGAACGTCTACAGCGTTATATATCCTAACCTAAGCCAGGCTAACATCTCGGATATAGTATTTTACAACATTCCTGGCGCATCGGCCTCTACTTCTCGGTGGGAACATTATATTAGTCTATAACGTAATATAACTTAACCTATCACATCTAGCCCCTCGCTGGTAATGTTTTACAGAATCCCGTTTGTGTCGTCCCGTAAGTCTCGGTTGGGACATTATATACTACTACAGCGTTATATATCCTAACCTAAGGCAGGTTATCTTCTCGGATGCAGTATTTTACAAAATTCCTGGCGTATCGGCCCCTACTTCTCGGTGGGAACATTTTATTCGTCTATAACATAATGTAACGTATCCTAACACATCTAGCCCCTCGCTGGTAATGTTTTACAAAATCCCGTTCGTGTCGTCCCGTACGTCTCGGTTGGGATATTATATACGTCTATAGCATTATATATCCTAACCTAAGGCAGGCTAACATCTCGGATGTAGCATATTACATCATTCCTGGCGTATCGACCACTACTTCTCGGTGGAAACATTATATACGTCTATAACGTAATATAACCTAACCCAACACATCTAGCCCCTCGCTGGTAATGTTTTGCAGAATCCCGTTCGTGTCGTCCCGTACGTCTCGGTTGGGATATTATATACGTCTATAGCGTTATATATCCTAACCTAAGGCAGGCTATCATCTCGGATGTAGTATTTTACAACATTCCTGGCGTATCGGCCCCTACTTCTCGGTGGGAACATTATATACGTCTATAACGTATCATAACCTAACCTATCCCATCTAGCCCCTCGCTGGTAATGTCTTACAGAATCCCGTTCGTGTCGTCCCGTACGTCTCGGTTGGGACGTTATGAACGTCTACAGCGATATATATCCTAACGTAAGGCAGGCTAACATCTCGGATGAAGTATTTTACCACAGTCCTGGCGTATCGGCCCCTACTTCTCGGTGGGAACATTATATACGTCTATAACGTATCATAACCTAGCCTAACCCATCTAGCCCCTCGCTGGTAATGTTTTACAGAATCCCGTTCGTGTCGTCCCGTTCGTCTCGGTTGGGACATTATATACGTCTATAGCGTTATATATCCTAACTTAAGGCAGGCTATCATCCCGGATGTAGTATTTTACAACGTTCCTGGCGGATCGGCCTCTACTTCTCGGTGGGAACATTATATACGTCTATAACGTATCATAACCTAGCCTAACCCATCTAGCCCCTCGCTGGTAATGTTTTACAGAATCCCGTTCGTGTCGTCCCGTACGTCTCAGTTGGGACATTATATACGTCTACAGCGTTATATATCCTAACCTAAGCCAGGCTAACATCTCGGATATAGTATTTTACAACATTCCTGGCGCATCGGCCTCTACTTCTCGGTGGGAACATTATATTAGTCTATAACGTAATATAACCTAACCTATCACATCTAGCCCCTCGCTGGTAATGTTTTACAGAATCCCGTTTGTGTCGTCCCGTAAGTCTCGGTTGGGACATTATATACTACTACAGCGTTATATATCCTAACCTAAGGCAGGCTAACATCTCGGATGCAGTATTTTACAACAATCCTGGCGGGTCGGCCCCTACTTCTCGGTGGGAACATTATATACGTCTATAACGTAATATAACCTAACCTAACATATCTAGCTCCTCGCTGGTAATGTTTTACAGAATACCGTTCGTGTCGTCCCGTACGTCTCGGTTGGGATATTATATACGTCTATAGCGTTATATATCCTAACCTAAGGCAGGCTATCATCTCGGATGTAGTATTTTACAACATTCCTGGCGTATCGGCCCCTACTTCTCGGTGGGAACATTATATTCGTCTATAACGTAATATAACCTAACCTATCACATCTAGCCCCTCGCTGGTAATGTTTTACAGAATCCCGTTTGTGTCGTCCCGTAAGTCTCGGTTGGGACATTATATACTACTACAGCGTTATATATCCTAACCTAAGGCAAGCTAACATCTCGGATGCAGTATTTTACAACATTCCTGGCGGGTCGGCCCCTACTTCTCGGTGGGAACATTATATACGTCTATAACGTAATATAACCTAACCTAACATATCTAGCTCCTCGCTGGTAATGTTTTACAAAATCCCGTTCGTGTCGTCCCGTACGTCTCGGTTGGGATATTATATACGTCTATAGCATTATATATCCTAACCTAAGGCAGGCTATCATCTCGGATGTAGTATATTACATAATTCCTGGCGTATCGACCACTACTTTTCGGTGGAAACATTATATACGTCTATAACGTAATATAACCTAACCTAACACATCTAGCTAGTCGCTTTAATGTTTCACAGAATCCCGTTCGTGTCGTCCCGTTCGTCTCGCCTGGGACATTATATACGTCTATAGCGTTATATATCCGAACCTAAGGCAGGCTAACATCTCGGATGCAGTATTTTACAACATTCCTGGCGTATCGTCCCCTACTTCTCGGTGGGAACATTATATACGTCTATAACGTAACATAACGTAACCTAACCCATCTAGCCCCTCGCTGGTAATGTATTACAGAATTCCGTTCCTGTTGTGCCGTACGTCTCGGTTGGGATATTATCTAAGTCTATAGCGTTATATATCCTAACCTAAGGAAGGCTATCTTCCCGGATGCAGTATTTTACAACATTCCTGGCGTATCGGCCCATACTTCTCGGTGGGAACATTATATACGTCTATAACGTATCATAACCTAGCCTAACCCATCTAGCCCCTCGCTGGTAATGTATTACAGAATTCCGTTCCTGTTGTGCCGTACGTCTCGGTTGGGATATTATATACGTCTATAGCGTTATATATCCTAACCTAAGGAAGGCTATCTTCTCGGATGCAGTATTTTACAACATTCCTGGCGTATCGGCCCATACCTCTCGGTGGGAACATTATATTCGTCTATAACGTAATATAACCTATCCTAACACATCTAGCCCCTCGCTGGTAATGTTTTACAGAATCCCGTTCCTGTCGTCTCGTACGACTCGGTTGGGATATTATATACGTCAATAGCGTTATATATCCTAACCTAAGGAAGGCTATCTTCTCGGATGCAGTATTTTACAACATTCCTGGCGTATCGGCCCATACTTCTCGGTGGGAACATTATATTCGTCTATAACGTAATATAACCTAGCCTAACCCATCTAGCCCCTCGCTGGTAATGTTTTACAGAATCCCGTTCGTGTCGCCCCGTTCGTCTCGGTTGGGACATTATATACGTCTACAGCGTTATATATCCTAACCTAAGCCAGGCTAACATCTCGGATATAGTATTTTACAACATTCCTGGCGCATCGGCCTCTACTTCTCGGTGGGAACATTATATTCGTCTATAACGTAATATAACCTAACCTATCACATCTAGCCCCACGCTGGTAATGTTTTACAGAATCCCGTTTGTGTCGTCCCGTAAGTCTCGGTTGGGACATTATATACTACTACAGCGTTATATATCCTAACCTAAGGCAGGCTAACATCTCGGATGCAGTATTTTACAACATTCCTGGCGGGTCGGCCCCTACTTCTCGGTGGGAATATTATATACGTCTATAACGTAATATAACCTAACCTAATATATCTAGCTCCTCGCTGGTAATGTTTTACAAAATCCCGTTCGTGTCGTCCCGTACGTCTCTGTTGGGACGTTATGAACGTCTACAGCGATATATATCCTAACGTAAGGCAAGCTAACATCTCGGATGTAGTATTTTACAACAGTCCTGGCGTATCGGCCCCTACTTCTCGGAGGGAACATTATATACGTCTATAACGTCACATAACGTAACCTAACCCATCTAGCCCCTCGCTGGTAATGTATTACAGAATTCCGTTCCTGTTGTGCCGTACGTCTCGGTTGGGATATTATATAAGTCTATAGCGTTATATATCCTAACCTAAGGAAGGCTATCTTCTCGGATGCAGTATTTTACAACATTCCTGGCGTATCGGCCCATACTTCTCGGTGGGAACATTATATGCGTCTATAACGTATCATAACCTAGCCTAACCCATCTAGCCCCTCGCTGGTAATGTATTACAGAATTCCGTTCCTGTTGTGCCGTACGTCTCGGTTGGGATATTATATACGTCTATAGCGTTATATATCCTAACCTAAGGAAGGCTATCTTCTCGGATGCAGTATTTTACAACATTCCTGGCGTATCGGCCCATACTTCTCGGTGGGAACATTATATTCGTCTATAACGTAATATAACCTATCCTAACACATCTAGCCCCTCGCTGGTAATGTTTTACAGAATCCCGTTCGTGTCGTCCCGTTCGTCTCGCCTGGGACATTATATACGTCTATAGCGTTATATATCCTAACCTAAGGCAGGCTAACATCTCGGATGCAGTATTTTACAACATTCCTGGCGTATCGTCCCCTACTTCTCGGTGGGAACATTATATACGTCTATAACGTATCATAACCTAGCCTAAGCCATCTAGCCCCTCGCTGGTAATGTTTTACAGAATCCCGTTCCTGTCGTCCCGTACGTCTCGGTTGGGACGTTATGAACGTCTACAGCGATATATATCCTAACGTAAGGCAAGCTAACATCTCGGATGTAGTATTTTACAACAGTCCTGGCGTATCGGCCCCTACTTCTCGGTGGGAACATTATATACGTCTATAACGTAACATAACGTAACCTAACCCATCTAGCCCCTCGCTGGTAATGTATTACAGAATTCCGTTCCTGTTGTGCCGTACGTCTCGGTTGGGATATTATATAAGTCTATAGCGTTATATATCCTAACCTAAGGAAGGCTATCTTCCCGGATGCAGTATTTTACAACATTCCTGGCGTATCGGCCCATACTTCTCGGTGGGAACATTATATACGTCTATAACGTATCATAACCTAGCCTAACCCATCTAGCCCCTCGCTGGTAATGTATTACAGAATTCCGTTCCTGTTGTGCCGTACGTCTCGGTTGGGATATTATATACGTCTATAGCGTTATATATCCTAACCTAAGGAAGGCTATCTTCTCCGATGCAGTATTTTACAACATTCCTGGCGTATCGGCCCATACTTCTCGGTGGGAACATTATATTCGTCTATAACGTAATATAACCTATCCTAACACATCTAGCCCCTCGCTGGTAATGTTTTACAGAATCCCGTTCGTGTCGTCCCGTACGTCTCGGTTGGTACATTATATACGTCTACAGCGTTATATATCCTAACCTAAGGCAGGCTATCTTCTCGGATGCAGTATTTTACAAAATTCCTGGCGTATCGGCCCATACTTCTCGGTGGGAACATTTTATTCGTCTATAACGTATCCTAACACATCTAGCCCCTCGCTGGTAATGTTTTACAGAATCCCGTTCGTGTCGTCCCGTACGTCTCGGTTGGGACGTTATGAACGTCTACAGCGATATATATCTTAACGTAAGGCAGGCTAACATCTCGGATGTAGTATTTTACAACAGTCCTGGCGTATCGGCCCCTACTTCTCGGTGGGAACATTATATACGTCTATAACGTATCATAACCTAACCTAACCCATCTAGCCCCTCGCTGGTAATGTTTTACAGAATCCCGTTCCTGTCGTCCCGTACGTCTCGGTTGGGACGTTATGAACGTCTACAGCGATATATATCCTAACCTAAGGCAGGCTAACATCTCAGCTATAGTATATTACATCATTCCTGGCGTATCGGCCTCTACTTCTCGGTGGAAACATTATATACGTCTATGACGTAATATAACCTAACCTAACACATCTAGCCCCTCGCTGGTAATGTTTTACAGAATCCCGTTCGTGTCGTCCCGTACGTCTCGGTTGGGATATTATATACGTCTATAGCGTTATATATCCTAACCTAAGGCAGGCTATCATCTCGGATGTAGTATTTTACAACAGTCCTGGCGTATCGGCCCCTACTTCTCGGTGGGAACATTATATACGTCTATAACGTAACATAACGTAACCTAACCCATCTAGCCCCTCGCTGGTAATGTTTTACAGAATCCCGTTCCTGTTGTGCCGTACGTCTCGGTTGGGATATTATATACGTCTACAGCGTTATATATCCTAACCTAAGCCAGGCTAACATCTCGGATATAGTATTTTACAACATTCCTGGCGCATCGGCCTCTACTTCTCGGTGGGTACATTATATTCGTCTATAACGTAATATAACCTAACCTATCACATCTAGCCCCTCGCTGGTAATGTTTTACAGAATCCCGTTTGTGTCGCCCCGTAAGTCTCGGTTGGGACATTATATACTACTACAGCATTATATATCCTAACCTAAGGCAGGCTAACATCTCGGATGCTGTATTTTACAACATTCCTGGCGGGTCGGCCCCTACTTCTCGGTGGGAACATTATATACGTCTATAACGTAATATAACCTAACCTAACATATCTAGCTCCTCGCTGGTAATGTTTTACAAAATCCCGTTCGTGTCGAGCCCGTACGTCTCGGTTGGGATATTATATACGTCTATAGCATTATATATCCTAACCTAAGGCAGGCTATCATCTCGGATGTAGTATATTACATCATTCCTGGCGTATCGACCACTACTTTTCGGTGGAAACATTATATACGTCTATAACGTAATATAACCTTACCTAACACATCTAGCTAGGCGCTTTAATGTTTCACAGAATCCCGTTCGTGTCGTCCCGTTCGTCTCGCCTGGGACATTATATACGTCTATAGCGTTATATATCCTAACCTAAGGCAGGCTAACATCTCGGATGCAGTATTTTACAACATTCCTGGCGTATCGTCCCCTACTTCTTGGTGGGAACATTATATACGTCTATAACGTATCATAACCTAGCCTAACCCATCTAGCCCCTCGCTGGTAATGTTTTACAGAATCCCGTTCCTGTCGTACCGTACGTCTCGGTTGGGACGTTATGAACGTCTACAGCGATGTATATCCTAACCTAAGGCAGGCTAACATCTCAGCTATAGTATATTACATCATTCCTGGCGTATCGGCCTCTACTTCTCGGTGGAAACATTATATACGTCTATGACGTAATATAACCTAACCTAACACATCTAGCCCCTCGCTGGTAATGTTTTACAGAATCCCGTTCGTGTCGTCCCGTACGTCTCGGTTGGGATATTATATACGTCTATAGCGTTATATATCCTAACCTAAGGCAGGCTATCATCTCGGATGTAGTATTTTACAACATTCCTGGCATATCGGCCCCTACTTCTCGTTAGGAACATTATATACGTCTATAACGTATCATAACCTAGCCTAACCCATCTAGCCCCTCGCTGGTAATGTTTTACAGAATCCCGTTCCTGTCGTCCCGTACGTCTCGGTTGGGACGTTATGAACGTCTACAGCGATATATATCCTAACCTAAGGCAGGCTAACATCTCGGATGTAGTATTTTACCACAGTCCTGGCGTATCGGCCCCTACTTCTCGGTGGGAACATTATATACGTCTATAACGTATCATAACCTAGCCTAACCCATCTAGCCCCTCGCTGGTAATGTTTTACAGAATCCCGTTCGTGTCGTCCCGTACGTCTCGGTTGGGACATTATATACGTCTACAGCGTTATATATCCTAACCTAAGGCAGGCTATCTTCTCGGATGCAGTATTTTACAACATTCCTGGCGTATCGGCCCCTACTTCTCGGTGGGAACATTATATACGTCTATAACGTATCATTACCTAACCTAACCCATCTAGCCCCTCGCTGGTAATGTTTTACAGAATCCCGTTCCTCTCGTCCCGTACGTCTCGGTTGGGACGTTATGAACGTCTACAGCGATATATATCCTAACCTAAGGCAGGCTAACATCTCAGCTATAGTATATTACATCATTCCTGGCGTATCGGCCTCTACTTCTCGGTGGAAACATTATATACGTCTATGACGTAATATAACCTAACCTAACACATCTAGCCCCTCGCTGGTAATGTTTTACAGAATCCCGTTCGTGTCGTCCCGTACGTCTCGGTTGGGACATTATATACGTCTACAGCGTTATATATCCTAACCTAAGGCAGGCTATCTTCTCGGATGCAGTATTTTACAAAATTCCTGGCGTATCGGCCCATACTTCTCGGTGGGAACATTTTATTCGTCTATAACGTATCCTAACACATCTAGCCCCTCGCTGGTAATGTTTTACAGAATCCCGTTCCTGTCGTCCCGTACGTCTCGGTTGGGACGTTATGAACGTCTACAGCGATATATATCCTAACGTAAGGCAGGCTAACATCTCGGATGTAGTATTTTACAACAGTCCTGGCGTATCGGCCCATACTTCTCGGTGGGAACATTATATTCGTCTATAACGTAATATAACCTATCCTAACACATCTAGCCCCTCGCTGGTAATGTTTTACAGAATCCCGTTCGTGTCGTCCCGTACGTCTCGGTTGGGACATTATATACGTCTACAGCGTTATATATCCTAACCTAAGGCAGGCTATCTTCTCGGATGCAGTATTTTACAAAATTCCTGGCGTATCGGCACCATACCTCTCGGTGGGAACATTATATTCGTCTATAACATAATATAACCTATCCTAACACATCTAGCCCCTCGCTGGTAATGTTTTACAGAATCCCGTTCGTGTCGTCCCGTACGTCTCGGTTGGGATATTATATACGTATATAGCGTTATATATCCTAACCTAAGGCAGGCTATCATCTCGGATGCAGTATTTTACAACATTCCTGGCGTATCGGCCCCTACTTCTCGGTGGGAACATTATATACGTCTATAACGTATCATTACCTAACCTAACCCATCTAGCCCCTCGCTGGTAATGTTTTACAGAATCCCGTTCCTCTCGTCCCGTACGTCTCGGTTGGGACGTTATGAACGTCTACAGCGATATATATCCTAACCTAAGGCAGGCTAACATCTCAGCTATAGTATATTACATCATTCCTGGCGTATCGGCCTCTACTTCTCGGTGGAAACATTATATACGTCTATGACGTAATATAACCTAACCTAACACATCTAGCCCCTCGCTGGTAATGTTTTACAGAATCCCGTTCGTGTCGTCCCGTACGTCTCGGTTGGGATATTATATACGTCTATAGCGTTATATATCCTAACCTAAGGCAGGCTAACATCTCGGATGCAGTATTTTACAACATTCCTGGCGGGTCGGCCCCTACTTCTCGGTGGGAACATTATATACGTCTATAACGTAATATAACCTATCCTAACACATCTAGCCCCTCGCTGGTAATGTTTTACAGAATCCCGTTCGTGTCGTCCCGTACGTCTCGGTTGGGACATTATATACGTCTACAGCGTTATATATCCTAACCTAAGGCAGGCTATCTTCTCGGATGCAGTATTTTACAAAATTCCTGGCGTATCGGCCCATACTTCTCGGTGGGAACATTTTATTCGTCTATAACGTATCCTAACACATCTAGCCCCTCGCTGGTAATGTTTTACAGAATCCCGTTCCTGTCGTCCCGTACGTCTCGGTTGGGACGTTATGAACGTCTACAGCGATATATATCCTAACGTAAGGCAGGCTAACATCTCGGATGTAGTATTTTACAACAGTCCTGGCGTATCGGCCCATACTTCTCGGTGGGAACATTATATTCGTCTATAACGTAATATAACCTATCCTAACACATGTAGCCCCTCGCTGGTAATGTTTTACAGAATCCCGTTCGTGTCGTCCCGTACGTCTCGGTTGGGACATTATATACGTCTACAGCGTTATATATCCTAACCTAAGGCAGGCTATCTTCTCGGATGCAGTATTTTACAAAATTCCTGGCGTATCGGCACCATACCTCTCGGTGGGAACATTATATTCGTCTATAACATAATATAACCTATCCTAACACATCTAGCCCCTCGCTGGTAATGTTTTACAGAATCCCGTTCGTGTCGTCCCGTACGTCTCGGTTGGGATATTATATACGTATATAGCGTTATATATCCTAACCTAAGGCAGGCTATCATCTCGGATGCAGTATTTTACAACATTCCTGGCGCATCGGGCCCTACTTCTCGGTGGGAACATTATATACGTCTATAACGTATCATTACCTAACCTAACCCATCTAGCCCCTCGCTGGTAATGTTTTACAGAATCCCGTTCCTCTCGTCCCGTACGTCTCGGTTGGGACGTTATGAACGTCTACAGCGATATATATCCTAACCTAAGGCAGGCTAACATCTCAGCTATAGTATATTACATCATTCCTGGCGTATCGGCCTCTACTTCTCGGTGGAAACATTATATACGTCTATGACGTAATATAACCTAACCTAACACATCTAGCCCCTCGCTGGTAATGTTTTACAGAATCCCGTTCGTGTCGTCCCGTACGTCTCGGTTGGGATATTATATACGTCTATAGCGTTATATATCCTAACCTAAGGCAGGCTAACATCTCGGATGCAGTATTTTACAACATTCCTGGCGGGTCGGCCCCTACTTCTCGGTGGGAACATTATATACGTCTATAACGTAATATAACCTAACCTAACATATCTAGCTCCTCGCTGGTAATGTTTTACAAAATCCCGTTCGTGTCGTCCCGTACGTCTCGGTTGGGATATTATATACGTCTATAGCATTATATAACCTAACCTAAGGCAGGCTAACATCTCGGATGTAGTATATTACATCATTCCTGGCGTATCGACCACTACTTCTCGGTGGAAACATTATATACGTCTATAACGTAATGTAACCTAACCTTACACATCTAGCTAGTCGCTTTAATGTTTCACAGAATCCCGTTCGTGTCGTCCCGTTCGTCTCGGTTGGGACATTATATACGTCCATAGCGTTATATATCCTAACCTAAGGCAGGCTAACATCTCGGATGCAGTATTTTACAACATTCCTGGCGTATCGGCCCATACTTCTCGGTGGGAACATTATATTCGTCTATAACGTAATATAACCTATCCTAACACATCTAGCACCTCGCTGGTAATGTTTTACAGAATCCCGTTCCTGTCGTCCCGTACGTCTCGGTTGGGACGTTATGAACGTCTACAGCGATATATATCCTAACCTAAGGAAGGCTATCTTCTCGGATGCAGTATTTTACAACATTCCTGGCGTATCGGCCCATACTTCTCGGTGGGAAAATTATATTCGTCTATAACGTATCATAACCTAGCCTAACCCATCTAGCCCCTCGCTGGTAATGTTTTACAGAATCCCGTTCCTGTCGTCCCGTACGTCTCGGTTGGGACGTTATGAACGTCTACAGCGATATATATCCTAACGTAAGGCAGGCTAACATCTCGGATGTAGTATTTTACGACAGTCCTGGCGTATCGGCCCCTACTTCTCGGTGGGAACATTATATACGTCTATAACGTAACATAACGTAACCTAACCCATCTAGCCCCTCGCTGGTAATGTATTACAGAATCCCGTTCCTGTTGTGCCGTACGTCTCGGTTGGGATATTATATACGTCTATAGCGTTATATATCCTAACCTAAGGAAGGCTATCTTCCCGGATGCAGTATTTTACAACATTCCTGGCGTATCGGCCCATACTTCTCGGTGGGAACATTATATACGTCTATAACGTATCATAACCTAGCCTAAACCATCTAGCCCCTCGCTGGTAATGTTTTACAGAATCCCGTTCGTGTCGTCCCGTACGTCTCGGTTGGGATATTATATACGTCTATAGCGTTATATATCCTAACCTAAGGCAGGCTAACATCTCGGATGCAGTATTTTACAACATTCCTGGCGGGTCGGCCCCTACTTCTCGGTGGGAACATTATATACGTCTATAACGTAATATAACCTATCCTAACACATCTAGCCCCTCGCTGGTAATGTTTTACAGAATCCCGTTCGTGTCGTCCCGTACGTCTCGGTTGGGACATTATATACGTCTACAGCGTTATATATCCTAACCTAAGGCAGGCTATCTTCTCGGATGCAGTATTTTACAAAATTCCTGGCGTATCGGCCCATACTTCTCGGTGGGAACATTTTATTCGTCTATAACGTATCCTAACACATCTAGCCCCTCGCTGGTAATGTTTTACAGAATCCCGTTCCTGTCGTCCCGTACGTCTCGGTTGGGACGTTATGAACGTCTACAGCGATATATATCCTAACGTAAGGCAGGCTAACATCTCGGATGTAGTATTTTACAACAGTCCTGGCGTATCGGCCCATACTTCTCGGTGGGAACATTATATTCGTCTATAACGTAATATAACCTATCCTAACACATCTAGCCCCTCGCTGGTAATGTTTTACAGAATCCCGTTCGTGTCGTCCCGTACGTCTCGGTTGGGACATTATATACGTCTACAGCGTTATATATCCTAACCTAAGGCAGGCTATCTTCTCGGATGCAGTATTTTACAAAATTCCTGGCGTATCGGCACCATACCTCTCGGTGGGAACATTATATTCGTCTATAACATAATATAACCTATCCTAACACATCTAGCCCCTCGCTGGTAATGTTTTACAGAATCCCGTTCGTGTCGTCCCGTACGTCTCGGTTGGGATATTATATACGTATATAGCGTTATATATCCTAACCTAAGGCAGGCTATCATCTCGGATGCAGTATTATACAACATTCCTGGCGTATCGGCCCCTACTTCTCGGTGGGAACATTATATACGTCTATAACGTATCATTACCTAACCTAACCCATCTAGCCCCTCGCTGGTAATGTTTTACAGAATCCCGTTCCTCTCGTCCCGTACGTCTCGGTTGGGACGTTATGAACGTCTACAGCGATATATATCCTAACCTAAGGCAGGCTAACATCTCAGCTATAGTATATTACATCATTCCTGGCGTATCGGCCTCTACTTCTCGGTGGAAACATTATATACGTCTATGACGTAATATAACCTAACCTAACACATCTAGCCCCTCGCTGGTAATGTTTTACAGAATCCCGTTCGTGTCGTCCCGTACGTCTCGGTTGGGATATTATATACGTCTATAGCGTTATATATCCTAACCTAAGGCAGGCTAACATCTCGGATGCAGTATTTTACAACATTCCTGGCGGGTCGGCCCCTACTTCTCGGTGGGAACATTATATACGTCTATAACGTAATATAACCTATCCTAACACATCTAGCCCCTCGCTGGTAATGTTTTACAGAATCCCGTTCGTGTCGTCCCGTACGTCTCGGTTGGGACATTATATACGTCTACAGCGTTATATATCCTAACCTAAGGCAGGCTATCTTCTCGGATGCAGTATTTTACAAAATTCCTGGCGTATCGGCCCATACTTCTCGGTGGGAACATTTTATTCGTCTATAACGTATCCTAACACATCTAGCCCCTCGCTGGTAATGTTTTACAGAATCCCGTTCCTGTCGTCCCGTACGTCTCGGTTGGGACGTTATGAACGTCTACAGCGATATATATCCTAACGTAAGGCAGGCTAACATCTCGGATGTAGTATTTTACAACAGTCCTGGCGTATCGGCCCATACTTCTCGGTGGGAACATTATATTCGTCTATAACGTAATATAACCTATCCTAACACATGTAGCCCCTCGCTGGTAATGTTTTACAGAATCCCGTTCGTGTCGTCCCGTACGTCTCGGTTGGGACATTATATACGTCTACAGCGTTATATATCCTAACCTAAGGCAGGCTATCTTCTCGGATGCAGTATTTTACAAAATTCCTGGCGTATCGGCACCATACCTCTCGGTGGGAACATTATATTCGTCTATAACATAATATAACCTATCCTAACACATCTAGCCCCTCGCTGGTAATGTTTTACAGAATCCCGTTCGTGTCGTCCCGTACGTCTCGGTTGGGATATTATATACGTATATAGCGTTATATATCCTAACCTAAGGCAGGCTATCATCTCGGATGCAGTATTTTACAACATTCCTGGCGTATCGGGCCCTACTTCTCGGTGGGAACATTATATACGTCTATAACGTATCATTACCTAACCTAACCCATCTAGCCCCTCGCTGGTAATGTTTTACAGAATCCCGTTCCTCTCGTCCCGTACGTCTCGGTTGGGACGTTATGAACGTCTACAGCGATATATATCCTAACCTAAGGCAGGCTAACATCTCAGCTATAGTATATTACATCATTCCTGGCGTATCGGCCTCTACTTCTCGGTGGAAACATTATATACGTCTATGACGTAATATAACCTAACCTAACACATCTAGCCCCTCGCTGGTAATGTTTTACAGAATCCCGTTCGTGTCGTCCCGTACGTCTCGGTTGGGATATTATATACGTCTATAGCGTTATATATCCTAACCTAAGGCAGGCTAACATCTCGGATGCAGTATTTTACAACATTCCTGGCGGGTCGGCCCCTACTTCTCGGTGGGAACATTATATACGTCTATAACGTAATATAACCTAACCTAACATATCTAGCTCCTCGCTGGTAATGTTTTACAAAATCCCGTTCGTGTCGTCCCGTACGTCTCGGTTGGGATATTATATACGTCTATAGCATTATATAACCTAACCTAAGGCAGGCTAACATCTCGGATGTAGTATATTACATCATTCCTGGCGTATCGACCACTACTTCTCGGTGGAAACATTATATACGTCTATAACGTAATATAACCTAACCTTACACATCTAGCTAGTCGCTTTAATGTTTCACAGAATCCCGTTCGTGTCGTCCCGTTCGTCTCGGTTGGGACATTATATACGTCCATAGCGTTATATATCCTAACCTAAGGCAGGCTAACATCTCGGATGCAGTATTTTACAACATTCCTGGCGTATCGGCCCATACTTCTCGGTGGGAACATTATATTCGTCTATAACGTAATATAACCTATCCTAACACATCTAGCACCTCGCTGGTAATGTTTTACAGAATCCCGTTCGTGTCGTCCCGTACGTCTCGGTTGGGACGTTATGAACGTCTACAGCGATATATATCCTAACGTAAGGCAAGCTAACATCTCGGGTGTAGTATTTTACAACAGTCCTGGCGTATCGGCCCCTACTTCTCGGTGGGAACATTATATACGTCTATAACGTAACATAACGTAACCTAACCCATCTAGCCCCTCGCTGGTAATGTATTACAGAATTCCGTTCCTGTTGTGCCGTACGTCTCGGTTGGGATATTATATAAGTCTATAGCGTTATATATCCTAACCTAAGGAAGGCTATCTTCTCGGATGCAGTATTTTACAACATTCCTGGCGTATCGGCCCATACTTCTCGGTGGGAACATTATATACGTCTATAACGTATCATAACCTAGCCTAACCCATCTAGCCCCTCGCTGGTAATGTATTACAGAATTCCGTTCCTGTTGTGCCGTACGTCTCGGTTGGGATATTATATACGTCTATAGCGTTATATATCCTAACCTAAGGAAGGCTATCTTCTCGGATGCAGTATTTTACAACATTCCTGGCGTATCGGCCCATACTTCTCGGTGGGAACATTATATTCGTCTATAACGTAATATAACCTATCCTAACACATCTAGCCCCTCGCTGGTAATGTTTTACAGAATCCCGTTCGTGTCGTCCCGTACGTCTCGGTTGGGACATTATATACGTCTACAGCGTTATATATCCTAACCTAAGGCAGGCTATCTTCTCGGATGCAGTATTTTACAAAATTCCTGGCGTATCGGCCCATACTTCTCGGTGGGACCATTTTATTCGTCTATAACGTATCCTAACACATCTAGCCCCTCGCTGGTAATGTTTTACAGAATCCCGTTCGTGTCGACCCGTACGTCTCGGTTGGGACATTATATACGTCTACAGCGTTATATATCCTAACCTAAGCCAGGCTAACATCTCGGATGCAGTATTTTACAACATTCCTGGCGGGTGGGCCCCTACTTCTCGGTGGGAACATTATATACGTCTATAACGTAATATAACCTAACCTAACATATCTAGCTCCTCGCTGGTAATGTTTTACAAAATCCCGTTCGTGTCGTCCCGTACGTCTCGGTTGGGATATTATATACGTCTATAGCATTATATATCCTAACCTAAGGCAGGCTATCATCTCGGATGTAGTATTTTACAACATTCCTGGCGTATCGGCCCCTACTTCTCGGTGGGAACATTATATTCGTCTATAACGTAATATAACCTAACCTATCACATCTAGCCCCTCGCTGGTAATGTTTTACAGAATCCCGTTTGTGTCGTCCCGCAAGTCTCGGTTGGGACAGTGTATACTACTACAGCGTTATATATCCTAACCTAAGGCAGGCTAACATCTCGGATGCAGTATTTTACAACGTTCCTGGCGGGTCGGCCTCTACTTCTCGGTGGGAACATTATATTCGTCTATAACGTAATATAACCTAACCTAACACATCTAGCCCCTCGCTGGTAATGTTTTACAAAATCCCGTTCGTGTCGTCCCGTACGTCTCGGTTGGGATATTATATACGTCTATAGCATTATATATCCTAACCTAAGGCAGGCTATCATCTCGGATGTAGTATATTACATCATTCCTGGCGTATCGACCACTACTTTTCGGTGGAAACATTATATACGTCTATAACGTAATATAACCTAACCTAACACATCTAGCTAGTCGCTTTAATGTTTCACAGAATCCCGTTCGTGTCGTCCCGTTCGTCTCGCCTGGGACATTATATACGTCTATAGCGTTATATATCCTAACCTAAGGCAGGCTAACATCTCGGATGCAGTATTTTACAACATTCCTGGCGTATCGTCTCCTACTTCTCGGTGGGAACATTATATGCGTCTATAACGTATCATAACCTAGCCTAACCCATCTAGCCCCTCGCTGGTAATGTTTTACAGAATCTCGTTCCTGTCGTCCCGTACGTCTCGGTTGGGACGTTATGAACGTCTACAGCGATATATATCCTAACGTAAGGCAAGCTAACATCTCGGATGTAGTATTTTACAACAGTCCTGGCGTATCGGCCCCTACTTCTCGGTGGGAACATTATATACGTCTATAACGTAACATAACGTAACCTAACCCATCTAGCCCCTCGCTGGTAATGTATTACAGAATTCCGTTCCTGTTGTGCCGTACGTCTCGGTTGAGATATTATATAAGTCTATAGCGTTATATATCCTAACCTAAGGAAGGCTATCTTCCCGGATGCAGTATTTTACAACATTCCTGGCGTATCGGCCCATACTTCTCGGTGGGAACATTATATACGTCTATAACGTATCATAACCTAGCCTAACCCATCTAGCCCCTCGCTGGTAATGTATTACAGAATTCCGTTCCTGTTGTGCCGTACGTCTCGGTTGGGATATTATATACGTCTATAGCGTTATATATCCTAACCTAAGGAAGGCTATCTTCTCGGATGCAGTATTTTACAACATTCCTGGCGTATCGGCCCATACTTCTCGGTGGGAACATTATATTCGTCTATAACGTAATATAACCTATCCTAACACATCTAGCCCCTCGCTGGTAATGTTTTACAGAATCCCGTTCCTGTCGTCCCGTACGTCTCGGTTGGGATATTATATACGTCAATAGCGTTATATATCCTAACCTAAGGAAGGCTATCTTCTCGGATGCAGTATTTTACAACATTCCTGGCGTATCGTCCCCTACTTCTCGGTGGGAACATTATATACGTCTATAACGTATCATAACCTAGCCTAACCCATCTAGCCCCTCGCTGGTAATGTTTTACAGAATCCCGTTCCTGTCGTCCCGTACGTCTCGGTTGGGACGTTATGAACGTCTACAGCGATATATATCCTAACGTAAGGCAAGCTAACATCTCGGATGTAGTATTTTACAACAGTCCTGGCGTATCGGCCCCTACTTCTCGGTGGGAACATTATATACGTCTATAACGTAACATAACATAACCTAACCCATCTAGCCCCTCGCTGGTAATGTATTACAGAATTCCGTTCCTGTTGTGCCGTACGTCTCGGTTGGGATATTATATAAGTCTATAGCGTTATATATCCTAACCTAAGGAAGGCTATCTTCTCGGATGCAGTATTTTACAACATTCCTGGCGTATCGGCCCATACTTCTCGGTGGGAACATTATATACGTCTATAACGTATCATAACCTAGCCTAACCCATCTAGCCCCTCGCTGGTAATGTATTACAGAATTCCGTTCCTGTTGTGCCGTACGTCTCGGTTGGGATATTATATACGTCTATAGCGTTATATATCCTAACCTAAGGAAGGCTATCTTCTCGGATGCAGTATTTTACAACATTCCTGGCGTATCGGCCCATACTTCTCGGTGGGAACATTATATTCGTCTATAACGTAATATAACCTATCCTAACACATCTAGCCCCTCATTGGTAATGTTTTACAGAATCCCGTTCGTGTCGTCCCGTACGTCTCGGTTGGTACGTTATGAACGTCTACAGCGATATATATCTTAACGTAAGGCAGGCTAACATCTCGGATGTAGTATTTTACAACAGTCCTGGCGTATCGGCCCCTACTTCTCGGTGGAAACATTATATACGTCTATAACGTAACATAACGTAACCTAACCCATCTAGCTCCTCGCTTGTAATGTTTTACAGAATCCCGTTCGTGTCGTCCCGTTCGTCTCGGTTGGGACGTTATGAACGTCTACAGCGATATATATCCTAACGTAAGGCAGGCTAACATCTCGGATGTAGTATTTTACAACAGTCCTGGCGTATCGTCCCCTACTTCTCGGTGGAAACATTTTATTCGTCTATAACGTATCCTAACACATCTAGCCCCTCGCTGGTAATGTTTTACAGAATCCCGTTCGTGTCGACCCGTACGTCTCGGTTGGGACATTATATACGTCTACAGCGTTATATATCCTAACCTAAGCCAGGCTAACATCTCGGATGCAGTATTTTACAACATTCCTGGCGGGTCGGCCCCTACTTCTCGGTGGGAACATTATATACGTCTATAACGTAATATAAACTAACCTAACATATCTAGCTCCTCGCTGGTAATGTTTTACAAAATCCCGTTCGTGTCGTCCCGTACGTCTCGGTTGGGATATTATATACGTCTATAGCATTATATATCCTAACCTAAGGCAGGCTAACTTCTCGGATGTAGTATATTACATCATTCCTGGCGTATCGACCACTACTTTTAGGTGGAAACATTATATACGTCTATAACGTAATATAACCTAACCTAACACATCTAGCTAGTCGCTTTAATGTTTCACAGAATCCCGTTCGTGTCGTCCCGTTCGTCTCGGTTGGGACATTATATACGTCTATAGCGTTATATATCCTGACTTAAGGCAGGCTATCATCTCGGATGTAGTATATAACATCGTTCCTGGCGGATCGGCCTCTACTTCTCGGTGGGAACATTATATTCGTCTATGACGTAATATAACCTAACCTAACACATCTAGCCCCTCGCTCGTAATGTTTTACAGAATCCCGTTCGTGTCGTCCCGTACGTCTCGGTTGGGATATTATATACGTCAATAGCGTTATATATCCTAACCTAAGGAAGGCTATCTTCTCGGATGCAGTATTTTACAACATTCCTGGCGTATCGTCCCCTACTTCTCGGTGGGAACATTATATACGTCTATAACGTATCATAACCTAGCCTAACCCATCTAGCCCCTCGCTGGTAATGTTTTACAGAATCCCGTTCCTGTCGTCCCGTACGTCTCGGTTGGGACGTTATGAACGTCTACAGCGATATATATCCTAACGTAAGGCAAGCTAACATCTCGGATGTAGTATTTTACAACAGTCCTGGCGTATCGGCCCCTACTTCTCGGTGGGAACATTATATACGTCTATAACGTAACATAACATAACCTAACCCATCTAGCCCCTCGCTGGTAATGTATTACAGAATTCCGTTCCTGTTGTGCCGTACGTCTCGGTTGGGATATTATATAAGTCTATAGCGTTATATATCCTAACCTAAGGAAGGCTATCTTCCCGGATGCAGTATTTTACAACATTCCTGGCGGGTCGGCCCCTACTTCTCGGTGGGAACATTATATACGTCTATAACATAATATAAACTAACCTAACATATCTAGCTCCTCGCTGGTAATGTTTTACAAAATCCCGTTCGTGTCGTCCCGTACGTCTCGGTTGGGATATTATATACGTCTATAGCATTATATATCCTAACCTAAGGCAGGCTAACTTCTCGGATGTAGTATATTACATCATTCCTGGCGTATCGACCACTACTTTTAGGTGGAAACATTATATACGTCTATAACGTAATATAACCTAACCTAACACATCTAGCTAGTCGCTTTAATGTTTCACAGAATCCCGTTCGTGTCGTCCCGTTCGTCTCGGTTGGGACATTATATACGTCTATAGCGTTATATATCCTGACTTAAGGCAGGCTATCATCTCGGATGTAGTATATAACATCGTTCCTGGCGGATCGGCCTCTACTTCTCGGTGGGAACATTATATTCGTCTATGACGTAATATAACCTAACCTAACACATCTAGCCCCTCGCTCGTAATGTTTTACAGAATCCCGTTCGTGTCGTCCCGTACGTCTCGGTTGGGATATTATATACGTCTATAGCGTTATATATCCTAACCTAAGGCAGGCTATCATCTCGGATGTAGTATTTTACAACATTCCTGGCGTATCGGCCCCTACTTCTCGGTGGGAACATTATATACGTCTATAACGTATCATAACCTAACCTAACCCATCTAGCCCCTCGCTGGTAATGTTTTACAGAATCCCGTTCCTGTCGTCCCGTACGTCTCGGTTGGGATATTATATACGTATATAGCGTTATATATCCTAACCTAAGGCAGGCTATCATCTCGGATGTAGTATTTTACAACATTCCTGGCGTATCGGCCCCTACTTCTCGGTGGGAACAGTATATACGTCTACAACGTATATAACCTAACCTAACCCATCTAGCCCCTCGCTGGTAATGTTTTACAGAATCTCGTTCCTGTCGTCCCGTACGTCTCGGTTGGGACGTTATGAACGTCTACAGCGATATATATCCTAACGTAAGGCAGGCTAACATCTCGGATATAGTATTTTACAACATGCCTGGCGCATCGGCCTCTACTTCTCGGTGGGAACATTATATTCGTCTATAACGTAATATAACCTAACCTATCACATCTAGCCCCTCGCTGGTAATGTTTTACAGAATCCCGTTTGTGTCGTCCCGCAAGTCTCGGTTGGGACATTGTATACTACTACAGCGTTATATATCCTAACCTAAGGCAGGCTAACATCTCGGATGCAGTATTTTACAACGTTCCTGGCGGGTCGGCCTCTACTTCTCGGTGGGAACATTATATTCGTCTATAACGTAATATAACCTAACCTAACACATCTAGCCCCTCGCTGGTAATGTTTTACAAAATCCCGTTCGTGTCGTCCCGTACGTCTCGGTTGGGATATTATATACGTCTATAGCATTATATATCCTAACCTAAGGCAGGCTATCATCTCGGATGTAGTATATTACATCATTCCTGGCGTATCGACCACTACTTTTCGGTGGAAACATTATATACGTCTATAACGTAATATAACCTAACCTAACACATCTAGCTAGTCGCTTTAATGTTTCACAGAATCCCGTTCGTGTCGTCCCGTTCGTCTCGCCTGGGACATTATATACGTCTATAGCGTTATATATCCTAACCTAAGGCAGGCTAACATCTCGGATGCAGTATTTTACAACATTCCTGGCGTATCGTCTCCTACTTCTCGGTGGGAACATTATATACGTCTATAACGTATCATAACCTAGCCTAACCCATCTAGCCCCTCGCTGGTAATGTTTTACAGAATCCCGTTCCTGTCGTCCCGTACGTCTCGGTTGGGACGTTATGAACGTCTACAGCGATATATATCCTAACGTAAGGCAAGCTAACATCTCGGATGTAGTATTTTACAACAGTCCTGGCGTATCGGCCCCTACTTCTCGGTGGGAACATTATATACGTCTATAACGTAACATAACGTAACCTAACCCATCTAGCCCCTCGCTGGTAATGTATTACAGAATTCCGTTCCTGTTGTGCCGTACGTCTCGGTTGGGATATTATATAAGTCTATAGCGTTATATATCCTAACCTAAGGAAGGCTATCTTCCCGGATGCAGTATTTTACAACATTCCTGGCGTATCGGCCCATACTTCTCGGTGGGAACATTATATACGTCTATAACGTATCATAACCTAGCCTAACCCATCTAGCCCCTCGCTGGTAATGTATTACAGAATTCCGTTCCTGTTGTGCCGTACGTCTCGGTTGGGATATTATATACGTCTATAGCGTTATATATCCTAACCTAAGGAAGGCTATCTTCTCGGATGCAGTATTTTACAACATTCCTGGCGTATCGGCCCATACTTCTCGGTGGGAACATTATATTCGTCTATAACGTAATATAACCTATCCTAACACATCTAGCCCCTCGCTGGTAATGTTTTACAGAATTCCGTTCCTGTCGTCCCGTACGTCTCGGTTGGGATATTATATACGTCAATAGCGTTATATATCCTAACCTAAGGAAGGCTATCTTCTCGGATGCAGTATTTTACAACATTCCTGGCGTATCGTCCCCTACTTCTCGGTGGGAACATTATATACGTCTATAACGTATCATAACCTAGCCTAACCCATCTAGCCCCTCGCTGGTAATGTTTTACAGAATCCCGTTCCTGTCGTCCCGTACGTCTCGGTTGGGACGTTATGAACGTCTACAGCGATATATATCCTAACGTAAGGCAAGCTAATATCTCGGATGTAGTATTTTACAACAGTCCTGGCGTATCGGCCCCTACTTCTCGGTGGGAACATTATATACGTCTATAACGTAACATAACATAACCTAACCCATCTAGCCCCTCGCTGGTAATGTATTACAGAATTCCGTTCCTGTTGTGCCGTACGTCTCGGTTGGGATATTATATAAGTCTATAGCGTTATATATCCTAACCTAAGGAAGGCTATCTTCTCGGATGCAGTATTTTACAACATTCCTGGCGTATCGGCCCATACTTCTCGGTGGGAACATTATATTCGTCTATAACGTAATATAACCTATCCTAACACATCTAGCCCCTCGCTGGTAATGTTTTACAGAATCCCGTTCGTGTCGTCCCGTACGTCTCGGTTGGGACATTATATACGTCTACAGCGTTATATATCCTAACCTAAGGCAGGCTATCTTCTCGGATGCAGTATTTTACAAAATTCCTGGCGTATCGGCCCATACTTCTCGGTGGGAACATTTTATTCGTCTATAACGTATCCTAACACATCTAGCCCCTCGCTGGTAATGTTTTACAGAATCCCGTTCGTGTCGACCCGTACGTCTCGGTTGGGACATTATATACGTCTACAGCGTTATATATCCTAACCTAAGCCAGGCTAACATCTCGGATGCAGTATTTTACAACATTCCTGGCGGGTGGGCCCCTACTTCTCGGTGGGAACATTATATACGTCTATAACGTAATATAACCTAACCTAACATATCTAGCTCCTCGCTGGTAATGTTTTACAAAATCCCGTTCGTGTCGTCTCGTACGTCTCGGTTGGGATATTATATACGTCTATAGCATTATATATCCTAACCTAAGGCAGGCTATCATCTCGGATGTAGTATTTTACAACATTCCTGGCGTGTCGGCCCCTACTTCTCGGTGGGAACATTATATTCGTCTATAACGTAATATAACCTAACCTATCACATCTAGCCCCTCGCTGGTAATGTTTTACAGAATCCCGTTTGTGTCGTCCCGTAAGTCTCGGTTGGGACATTATATACTACTACAGCGTTATATATCCTAACCTAAGGCAGGCTAACATCTCGGATGCAGTATATTACAACATTCCTGGCGGGTCGGCCCCTACTTCTCGGTGGGAACATTATATACGTCTATAACGTAATATAACCTAACCTAACGTATCTAGCTCCTCGCTGGTAATGTTTTACAAAATCCCGTTCGTGTCGTCCCGTACGTCTCGGTTGGGATATTATATACGTCTATAGCATTATATATCCTAACCTAAGGCAGGCTATCATCTCGGATGTAGTATATTACATCATTTCTGGCGTATCGACCACTACTTTTCGGTGGAAACATTATATACGTCTATAACGTATCATTACCTAACCTAACCCATCTAGCCCCTCGCTGGTAATGTTTTACAGAATCCCGTTCCTCTCGTCCCGTACGTCTCGGTTGGGACGTTATGAACGTCTACAGCGATATATATCCTAACCTAAGGCAGGCTAACATCTCAGCTCTAGTATATTACATCATTCCTGGCGTATCGGCCTCTACTTCTCGGTGGAAACATTATATACGTCTATGACGTAATATAACCTAACCTAACACATCTAGCCCCTCGCTGGTAATGTTTTACAGAATCCCGTTCGTGTCGTCCCGTACGTCTCGGTTGGGATATTATATACGTCTATAGCGTTATATATCCTAACCTAAGGCAGGCTAACATCTCGGATGCAGTATTTTACAACATTCCTGGCGGGTCGGCCCCTACTTCTCGGTGGGAACATTATATACGTCTATAACGTAATATAACCTAACCTAACATATCTAGCTCCTCGCTGGTAATGTTTTACAAAATCCCGTTCGTGTCGTCCCGTACGTCTCGGTTGGGATATTATATACGTCTATAGCATTATATAACCTAACCTAAGGCAGGCTAACATCTCGGATGTAGTATATTACATCATTCCTGGCGTATCGACCACTACTTCTCGGTGGAAACATTATATACGTCTATAACGTAATATAACCTAACCTTACACATCTAGCTAGTCGCTTTAATGTTTCACAGAATCCCGTTCGTGTCGTCCCGTTCGTCTCGGTTGGGACATTATATACGTCTATAGCGTTATATATCCTAACCTAAGGCAGGCTAACATCTCGGATGCAGTATTTTACAACATTCCTGGCGTGTCGGCCCATACTTCTCGGTGGGAACATTATATTCGTCTATAACGTAATATAACCTATCCTAACACATCTAGCCCCTCGCTGGTAATGTTTCGCAGAATACCGTTCGTGTCGTCCCGTACGTCTCGGTTGGGACGTTATGAACGTCTACAGCGATATATATCCTAACGTAAGGCAAGCTAACATCTCGGATGTAGTATTTTACAACATTCCTGGCGTATCGGCCCCTACTTCTCGGTGGGAACATTGTATACGTCTATAACGTATCATAACCTAACCTAACCCATCTAGCCCCTCGCTGGTAATGTTTTACAGAATCCCGTTCCTGTCGTCCCGTACGTCTCGGTTGGGATATTATATACGTATATAGCGTTATATATCCTAACCTAAGGCAGGCTATCATCTCGGATGTAGTATTTTACAACATTCCTGGCGTATCGGCCCCTACTTCTCGGTGGGAACAGTATATACGTCTACAACGTATATAACCTAACCTAACCCATCTAGCCCCTCGCTGGTAATGTTTTACAGAATCTCGTTCCTGTCGTCCCGTACGTCTCGGTTGGGACGTTATGAACGTCTACAGCGATATATATCCTAACGTAAGGCAGGCTAACATCTCGGATATAGTATTTTACAACATGCCTGGCGCATCGGCCTCTACTTCTCGGTGGGAACATTATATTCGTCTATAACGTAATATAACCTAACCTATCACATCTAGCCCCTCGCTGGTAATGTTTTACAGAATCCCGTTTGTGTCGTCCCGCAAGTCTCGGTTGGGACATTGTATACTACTACAGCGTTATATATCCTAACCTAAGGCAGGCTAACATCTCGGATGCAGTATTTTACAACGTTCCTGGCGGGTCGGCCTCTACTTCTCGGTGGGAACATTATATTCGTCTATAACGTAATATAACCTAACCTAACACATCTAGCCCCTCGCTGGTAATGTTTTACAAAATCCCGTTCGTGTCGTCCCGTACGTCTGGGTTGGGATATTATATACGTCTATAGCATTATATATCCTAACCTAAGGCAGGCTATCATCTCGGATGTAGTATATTACATCATTCCTGGCGTATCGACCACTACTTTTCGGTGGAAACATTATATACGTCTATAACGTAATATAACCTAACCTAACACATCTAGCTAGTCGCTTTAATGTTTCACAGAATCCCGTTCGTGTCGTCCCGTTCGTCTCGCCTGGGACATTATATACGTCTATAGCGTTATATATCCTAACCTAAGGCAGGCTAACATCTCGGATGCAGTATTTTACAACATTCCTGGCGTATCGTCTCCTACTTCTCGGTGGGAACATTATATACGTCTATAACGTATCATAACCTAGCCTAACCCATCTAGCCCCTCGCTGGTAATGTTTTACAGAATCTCGTTCCTGTCGTCCCGTACGTCTCGGTTGGGACGTTATGAACGTCTACAGCGATATATATCCTAACGTAAGGCAAGCTAACATCTCGGATGTAGTATTTTACAACAGTCCTGGCGTATCGGCCCCTACTTCTCGGTGGGAACATTATATACGTCTATAACGTAACATAACGTAACCTAACCCATCTAGCCCCTCGCTGGTAATGTATTACAGAATTCCGTTCCTGTTGTGCCGTACGTCTCGGTTGGGATATTATATAAGTCTATAGCGTTATATATCCTAACCTAAGGAAGGCTATCTTCCCGGATGCAGTATTTTACAACATTCCTGGCGTATCGGCCCATACTTCTCGGTGGGAACATTATATACGTCTATAACGTATCATAACCTAGCCTAACCCATCTAGCCCCTCGCTGGTAATGTATTACAGAATTCCGTTCCTGTTGTGCCGTACGTCTCGGTTGGGATATTATATACGTCTATAGCGTTATATATCCTAACCTAAGGAAGGCTATCTTCTCGGATGCAGTATTTTACAACATTCCTGGCGTATCGGCCCATACTTCTCGGTGGGAACATTATATTCGTCTATAACGTAATATAACCTATCCTAACACATCTAGCCCCTCGCTGGTAATGTTTTACAGAATCCCGTTCCTGTCGTCCCGTACGTCTCGGTTGGGATATTATATACGTCAATAGCGTTATATATCCTAACCTAAGGAAGGCTATCTTCTCGGATGCAGTATTTTACAACATTCCTGGCGTATCGTCCCCTACTTCTCGGTGGGAACATTATATACGTCTATAACGTATCATAACCTAGCCTAACCCATCTAGCCCCTCGCTGGTAATGTTTTACAGAATCCCGTTCCTGTCGTCCCGTACGTCTCGGTTGGGACGTTATGAACGTCTACAGCGATATATATCCTAACGTAAGGCAAGCTAACATCTCGGATGTAGTATTTTACAACAGTCCTGGCGTATCGGCCCCTACTTCTCGGTGGGAACATTATATACGTCTATAACGTAACATAACATAACCTAACCCATCTAGCCCCTCGCTGGTAATGTATTACAGAATTCCGTTCCTGTTGTGCCGTACGTCTCGGTTGGGATATTATATAAGTCTATAGCGTTATATATCCTAACCTAAGGAAGGCTATCTTCTCGGATGCAGTATTTTACAACATTCCTGGCGTATCGGCCCATACTTCTCGGTGGGAACATTATATACGTCTATAACGTATCATAACCTAGCCTAACCCATCTAGCCCCTCGCTGGTAATGTATTACAGAATTCCGTTCCTGTTGTGCCGTACGTCTCGGTTGGGATATTATATACGTCTATAGCGTTATATATCCTAACCTAAGGAAGGCTATCTTCTCGGATGCAGTATTTTACAACATTCCTGGCGTATCGGCCCATACTTCTCGGTGGGAACATTATATTCGTCTATAACGTAATATAACCTATCCTAACACATCTAGCCCCTCATTGGTAATGTTTTACAGAATCCCGTTCGTGTCGTCCCGTACGTCTCGGTTGGTACGTTATGAACGTCTACAGCGATATATATCTTAACGTAAGGCAGGCTAACATCTCGGATGTAGTATTTTACAACAGTCCTGGCGTATCGGCCCCTACTTCTCGGTGGAAACATTATATACGTCTATAACGTAACATAACGTAACCTAACCCATCTAGCTCCTCGCTTGTAATGTTTTACAGAATCCCGTTCGTGTCGTCCCGTTCGTCTCGGTTGGGACGTTATGAACGTCTACAGCGATATATATCCTAACGTAAGGCAGGCTAACATCTCGGATGTAGTATTTTACAACAGTCCTGGCGTATCGTCCCCTACTTCTCGGTGGAAACATTTTATTCGTCTATAACGTATCCTAACACATCTAGCCCCTCGCTGGTAATGTTTTACAGAATCCCGTTCGTGTCGACCCGTACGTCTCGGTTGGGACATTATATACGTCTACAGCGTTATATATCCTAACCTAAGCCAGGCTAACATCTCGGATGCAGTATTTTACAACATTCCTGGCGGGTCGGCCCCTACTTCTCGGTGGGAACATTATATACGTCTATAACGTAATATAAACTAACCTAACATATCTAGCTCCTCGCTGGTAATGTTTTACAAAATCCCGTTCGTGTCGTCCCGTACGTCTCGGTTGGGATATTATATACGTCTATAGCATTATATATCCTAACCTAAGGCAGGCTAACTTCTCGGATGTAGTATATTACATCATTCCTGGCGTATCGACCACTACTTTTAGGTGGAAACATTATATACGTCTATAACGTAATATAACCTAACCTAACACATCTAGCTAGTCGCTTTAATGTTTCACAGAATCCCGTTCGTGTCGTCCCGTTCGTCTCGGTTGGGACATTATATACGTCTATAGCGTTATATATCCTGACTTAAGGCAGGCTATCATCTCGGATGTAGTATATAACATCGTTCCTGGCGGATCGGCCTCTACTTCTCGGTGGGAACATTATATTCGTCTATGACGTAATATAACCTAACCTAACACATCTAGCCCCTCGCTCGTAATGTTTTACAGAATCCCGTTCGTGTCGTCCCGTACGTCTCGGTTGGGATATTATATACGTCAATAGCGTTATATATCCTAACCTAAGGAAGGCTATCTTCTCGGATGCAGTATTTTACAACATTCCTGGCGTATCGTCCCCTACTTCTCGGTGGGAACATTATATACGTCTATAACGTATCATAACCTAGCCTAACCCATCTAGCCCCTCGCTGGTAATGTTTTACAGAATCCCGTTCCTGTCGTCCCGTACGTCTCGGTTGGGACGTTATGAACGTCTACAGCGATATATATCCTAACGTAAGGCAAGCTAACATCTCGGATGTAGTATTTTACAACAGTCCTGGCGTATCGGCCCCTACTTCTCGGTGGGAACATTATATACGTCTATAACGTAACATAACATAACCTAACCCATCTAGCCCCTCGCTGGTAATGTATTACAGAATTCCGTTCCTGTTGTGCCGTACGTCTCGGTTGGGATATTATATAAGTCTATAGCGTTATATATCCTAACCTAAGGAAGGCTATCTTCTCGGATGCAGTATTTTACAACATTCCTGGCGTATCGTCCCCTACTTCTCGGTGGAAACATTTTATTCGTCTATAACGTATCCTAACACATCTAGCCCCTCGCTGGTAATGTTTTACAGAATCCCGTTCGTGTCGACCCGTACGTCTCGGTTGGGACATTATATACGTCTACAGCGTTATATATCCTAACCTAAGCCAGGCTAACGTCTCGGATGCAGTATTTTACAACATTCCTGGCGGGTCGGCCCCTACTTCTCGGTGGGAACATTATATACGTCTATAACGTAATATAAACTAACCTAACATATCTAGCTCCTCGCTGGTAATGTTTTACAAAATCCCGTTCGTGTCGTCCCGTACGTCTCGGTTGGGATATTATATACGTCTATAGCATTATATATCCTAACCTAAGGCAGGCTAACTTCTCGGATGTAGTATATTACATCATTCCTGGCGTATCGACCACTACTTTTAGGTGGAAACATTATATACGTCTATAACGTAATATAACCTAACCTAACACATCTAGCTAGTCGCTTTAATGTTTCACAGAATCCCGTTCGTGTCGTCCCGTTCGTCTCGGTTGGGACATTATATACGTCTATAGCGTTATATATCCTGACTTAAGGCAGGCTATCATCTCGGATGTAGTATATAACATCGTTCCTGGCGGATCGGCCTCTACTTCTCGGTGGGAACATTATATTCGTCTATGACGTAATATAACCTAACCTAACACATCTAGCCCCTCGCTCGTAATGTTTTACAGAATCCCGTTCGTGTCGTCCCGTACGTCTCGGTTGGGATATTATATACGTCTATAGCGTTATATATCCTAACCTAAGGCAGGCTATCATCTCGGATGTAGTATTTTACAACATTCCTGGCGTATCGGCCCCTACTTCTCGGTGGGAACATTATATACGTCTATAACGTATCATAACCTAACCTAACCCATCTAGCCCCTCGCTGGTAATGTTTTACAGAATCCCGTTCCTGTCGTCCCGTACGTCTCGGTTGGGATATTATATACGTATATAGCGTTATATATCCTAACCTAAGGCAGGCTATCATCTCGGATGTAGTATTTTACAACATTCCTGGCGTATCGGCCCCTACTTCTCGGTGGGAACAGTATATACGTCTACAACGTATATAACCTAACCTAACCCATCTAGCCCCTCGCTGGTAATGTTTTACAGAATCTCGTTCCTGTCGTCCCGTACGTCTCGGTTGGGACGTTATGAACGTCTACAGCGATATATATCCTAACGTAAGGCAGGCTAACATCTCGGATATAGTATTTTACAACATGCCTGGCGCATCGGCCTCTACTTCTCGGTGGGAACATTATATTCGTCTATAACGTAATATAACCTAACCTATCACATCTAGCCCCTCGCTGGTAATGTTTTACAGAATCCCGTTTGTGTCGTCCCGCAAGTCTCGGTTGGGACATTGTATACTACTACAGCGTTATATATCCTAACCTAAGGCAGGCTAACATCTCGGATGCAGTATTTTACAACGTTCCTGGCGGGTCGGCCTCTACTTCTCGGTGGGAACATTATATACGTCTATAACGTAACATAACGTAACCTAACCCATCTAGCCCCTCGCTGGTAATGTATTACAGAATTCCGTTCCTGTTGTGCCGTACGTCTCGGTTGGGATATTATATAAGTCTATAGCGTTATATATCCTAACCTAAGGAAGGCTATCTTCCCGGATGCAGTATTTTACAACATTCCTGGCGTATCGGCCCATACTTCTCGGTGGGAACATTATATACGTCTATAACGTATCATAACCTAGCCTAACCCATCTAGCCCCTCGCTGGTAATGTATTACAGAATTCCGTTCCTGTTGTGCCGTACGTCTCGGTTGGGATATTATATACGTATATAGCGTTATATATCCTAACCTAAGGAAGGCTATCTTCTCAGATGCAGTATTTTACAACATTCCTGGCGTATCGGCCCATACTTCTCGGTGGGAACATTATATTCGTCTATAACGTAATATAACCTATCCTAACACATCTAGCCCCTCGCTGGTAATGTTTTACAGAATTCCGTTCCTGTCGTCCCGTACGTCTCGGTTGGGATATTATATACGTCAATAGCGTTATATATCCTAACCTAAGGAAGGCTATCTTCTCGGATGCAGTATTTTACAACATTCCTGGCGTATCGTCCCCTACTTCTCGGTGGGAACATTATATACGTCTATAACGTATCATAACCTAGCCTAACCCATCTAGCCCCTCGCTGGTAATGTTTTACAGAATCCCGTTCCTGTCGTCCCGTACGTCTCGGTTGGGACGTTATGAACGTCTACAGCGATATATATCCTAACGTAAGGCAAGCTAACATCTCGGATGTAGTATTTTACAACAGTCCTGGCGTATCGGCCCCTACTTCTCGGTGGGAACATTATATACGTCTATAACGTAACATAACATAACCTAACCCATCTAGCCCCTCGCTGGTAATGTATTACAGAATTCCGTTCCTGTTGTGCCGTACGTCTCGGTTGGGATATTATATAAGTCTATAGCGTTATATATCCTAACCTAAGGAAGGCTATCTTCTCGGATGCAGTATTTTACAACATTCCTGGCGTATCGGCCCATACTTCACGGTGGGAACATTATATACGTCTATAACATAATATAACCTATCCTAACACATCTAGCCCCTCGCTGGTAATGTTTTACAGAATCCCGTTCGTGTCGTCCCGTACGTCTCGGTTGGAACATTATATACGTCTACAGCGTTATATATCCTAACCTAAGCCAGGCTAACATCTCGGATGTAGTGTTTTACAACATTCCTGGCGTATCGGCCCATACTTCTCGGTGGGAACATTATATTCGTCTATAACGTAATATAACCTATCCTAACACATCTAGCCCCTCGCTGGTAATGTTTTACAGAATCCCGTTCGTGTCGTCCCGTACGTCTCGGTTGGTACGTTATGAACGTCTACAGCGATATATATCTTAACGTAAGGCAGGCTAACATCTCGGATGTAGTATTTTACAACAGTCCTGGCGTATCGGCCCCTACTTCTCGGTGGAAACATTATATACGTCTATAACGTAACATAACGTAACCTAACCCATCTAGCTCCTCGCTTGTAATGTTTTACAGAATCCCGTTCGTGTCGTCCCGTTCGTCTCGGTTGGGACGTTATGAACGTCTACAGCGATATATATCCTAACGTAAGGCAGGCTAACATCTCGGATGTAGTATTTTACAACAGTCCTGGCGTATCGTCCCCTACTTCTCGGTGGAAACATTTTATTCGTCTATAACGTATCCTAACACATCTAGCCCCTCGCTGGTAATGTTTTACAGAATCCCGTTCGTGTCGACCCGTACGTCTCGGTTGGGACATTATATACGTCTACAGCGTTATATATCCTAACCTAAGCCAGGCTAACATCTCGGATGCAGTATTTTACAACATTCCTGGCGGGTCGGCCCCTACTTCTCGGTGGGAACATTATATACGTCTATAACGTAATATAAACTAACCTAACATATCTAGCTCCTCGCTGGTAATGTTTTACAAAATCCCGTTCGTGTCGTCCCGTACGTCTCGGTTGGGATATTATATACGTCTATAGCATTATATATCCTGACTTAAGGCAGGCTATCATCTCGGATGTAGTATATAACATCGTTCCTGGCGGATCGGCCTCTACTTCTCGGTGGGAACATTATATTCGTCTATGACGTAATATAACCTAACCTAACACATCTAGCCCCTCGCTGGTAATGTTTTACAGAATCCCGTTCGTGTCGTCCCGTACGTCTCGGTTGGGATATTATATACGTCTATAGGGTTATATATCCTAACCTAAGCTAGGCTATCATCTCGGATGTAGTATTTTACAACATTCCTGGCGTATCGGCCCCTACTTCTCGGTGGGAACATCATATACGTCTATAACGTATCATAACCTAACCTAACCCATCTAGCCCCTCGCTGGTAATGTTTTACAGAATCCCGTTCCTGTCGTCCCGTACGTCTCGGTTGGGATATTATATACGTATATAGCGTTATATATCCTAACCTAAGGCAGGCTATCATCTCGGATGTAGTATTTTACAACATTCCTGGCGTATCGGCCCCTACTTCTCGGTGGGAACAGTATATACGCCTACAACGTATATAACCTAACCTAACCCATCTAGCCCCTCGCTGGTAATGTTTTACAGAATCTCGTTCCTGTCGTCCCGTACGTCTCGGTTGGGACGTTATGAACGTCTACAGCGATATATATCCTAACGTAAGGCAGGCTAACATCTCGGATATAGTATTTTACAACATGCCTGGCGCATCGGCCTCTACTTCTCGGTGGGAACATTATATTCGTCTATAACGTAATATAACCTAACCTATCACATCTAGCCCCTCGCTGGTAATGTTTTACAGAATCCCGTTTGTGTCGTCCCGCAAGTCTCGGTTGGGACATTGTATACTACTACAGCGTTATATATCCTAACCTAAGGCAGGCTAACATCTCGGATGCAGTATTTTACAACGTTCCTGGCGGGTCGGCCTCTACTTCTCGGTGGGTACATTATATTCGTCTATAACGTAATATAACCTAACCTAACACATCTAGCCCCTCGCTGGTAATGTTTTACAAAATCCCGTTCGTGTCGTCCCGTACGTCTCGGTTGGGATATTATATACGTCTATAGCGTTATATATCCTAACCTAAGGCAGGCTATCATATCGGATGTAGTATTTTACAACATTCCTGGCGTATCGTCCCCTACTTCTCGGTGGGAACATTATATACGTCTATAACGTATCATAACCTAGCCTAACCCATCTAGCCCCTCGCTGGTAATGTTTTACAGAATCCCGTTCCTGTCGTCCCGTACGTCTCGGTTGGGACGTTATGAACGTCTACAGCGATATATATCCTAACGTAAGGCAGGCTAACATCTCGGATGTAGTATTTTACAACAGTCCTGGCGTATCGGCCCCTACTTCTCGGTGGCAACATTATATACGTCTATAACGTGACATAACGTAACCTAACCCATCTAGCCCCTCGCTGGTAATGTATTACAGAATCCCGTTCCTGTTGTGCCGTACGTCTCGGTTGGGATATTATATACGTCTATAGCGTTATATATCCTAACCTAAGGCAGGCTATCTTCTCGGATGCAGTATTTTACAACATTCCTGGCGTATCGGCCCATACTTCTCGGTGGGAACATTATATTCGTCTATAACGTAATATAACCTAACCTAACACATCTAGCCCCTCGCTGGTAATGTTTTACAGAATCCCGTTCGTGTCGTCCCGTACGTCTCGGTTGGGATATTATATACGTCTATAGCGTTATATATCCTAACCTAAGGCAGGCTAACATCTCGGATGCTGTATTTTACAACATTCCTGGCGTATCGTCCCCTACGTCTCGGTGGGAACATTATATACGTCTATAACGTATCATAACCTAGCCTAACCCATCTAGCCCCTCGCTGGTAATGTTTTACAGAATCCCGTTCCTGTCGTTCCGTACGTCTCGGTTGGGACGTTATGAACGTCTACAGCGATATATATCCTAACCTAAGGCAGGCTAACATCTCAGATGTAGTATATTACATCATTCCTGGCGTATCGACCACTACTTCTCGGTGGAAACATTATATACGTCTATAACTTATCATAACCTAACCTAACCCATCTAGCCCCTCGCTGGTAATGTTTTACAGAATCCCGTTCCTGTCGTCCCGTACGTCTCGGTTGGGACGTTATGAACGCCTACAGCGATATATATCCTAACCTAACTCAGGCTATCTTCTCGGATGCAGTATTTTACAACATTCCTGGCGTATCGGCCTCTACTTCTCGGTGGAAACATTATATACGTCTATAACGTAATATAACCTAACCTAACACATCTAGCCCCTCGCTGGTAATGTTTTACAGAATCCCGTTCGTGTCGTCCCGTACGTCTCGGTTGGGATATTATATACGTCTATAGCGTTATATATCCTAACCTAAGGCAGGCTAACATCTCGGATGCAGTATTTTACAACATTCCTGGCGTATCGTCCCCTACTTCTCGGTGGGAACATTATATACGTCTATAACGTATCGTAACCTAGCCTAACCCATCTAGCCCCTCGCTGGTAATGTTTTACAGAATCCCGTTCCTGTCGTCCCGTACGTCTCGGTTGGGACGTTATGAACGTCTACAGCGATATATCCTAACGTAAGGCAGGCTAACATCTCAGCTGTAGTATATTACATCATTCCTGGCGTATCGGCCTCTACTTCTCGGTGGAAACATTATATACGTCTATAACGTAATATAACCTAACCTAACACATCTAGCCCCTCGCTGGTAATGTTTTACAGAATCCCGTTCGTGTCGTCCCGTACGTCTCGGTTGGGATATTATATACGTCTATAGCGTTATATATCCTAACCTAAGGCAGGCTATCATCTCGGGTGTAGTATTTTACAACATTCCTGGCGTATCGGCCCCTACTTCTCGGTGGGAACATTATATACGTCTATAACGTATCATAACCTGACCTAACCCATCTAGCCCCTCGCTGGTAATGTTTTACAGAATCCCGTTCCTGTCGTCCCGTACGTCTCCGTTGGGACGTTATGAACGTCTACAGCGATATATATCCTAACGTAAGGCAGGCTAACATCTCGGATGTAGTATTTTACCACAGTCCTGGCGTATCGGCCCCTACTTCTCGGTGGGAACATTATATACGTCTATAACGTAACATAACGTAACCTAACCCATCTAGCCCCTCGCTGGTAATGTATTACAGAATCCCGTTCCTGTTGTGCCGTACGTCTCGGTTGGGATATTATATACGTCTATAGCGTTATATATCCTAACCTAAGGCAGGCTATCTTCTCGGATGCAGTATTTTACAACATTCCTGGCGTATCGGCCCATACTTCTCGGTGGGAACATTATATTCGTCTATAACGTAATATATCCAAACCTAACACATCTAGCCCCTCGCTGGTAATGTTTTACAGAATCCCGTTCGTGTGGTCCCGTACGTCTCGGTTGGGATATTATATACGTCTATAGCGTTATATATCCTAACCTAAGGCAGGCTATCATCTCGGATGTAGTGTTTTACAACATTCCTGGCGTATCGGCCCCTACTTCTCGGTGGGAACATTATATACGTCTATAACGTATCATAACCTGACCTAACCCATCTAGCCCCTCGCTGGTAATGTTTTACAGAATCCTGTTCCTGTCGTCCCGTACGTCTCGGTTGGGACGTTATGAACGTCTACAGCGATATATATCCTAACGTAAGGCAGGCTAACATCTCGGATGTAGTATTTTACCACAGTCCTGGCGTATCGGCCCCTACTTCTCGGTGGGAACATTATATACGTCTATAACGTAGCATAACGTAACCTAACCCATCTAGCCCCTCGCTGGTAATGTATTACAGAATCCCGTTCCTGTTGTGCCGTACGTCTCGGTTGGGATATTATATACGTCTATAGCGTTATATATCCTAACCTAAGGCAGGCTATCTTCTCGGATGCAGTATTTTACAACATTCCTGGCGTATCGGCCCATACTTCTCGGTGGGAACATTATATTCGTCTATAACGTAATATAACCTAACCTAACACATCTAGCCCCTCGCTGGTAATGTTTTACAGAATCCCGTTCGTGTCGTCCCGTACGTCTCGGTTGGGATATTATATACGTCTATAGCGTTATATATCCTAACCTAAGGCAGGCTAACATCTCGGATGCAGTATTTTACAACATTCCTGGCGTATCGTCCCCTACTTCTCGGCGGGAACATTATATACGTCTATAACGTATCATAACCTAGCCTAACCCATCTAGCCCCTCGCTGGTAATGTTTTACAGAATCCCGTTCCTGTCGTACCGTACGTCTCGGTTGGGACGTTATGAACGTCTACAGCGATATATATCCTAACGTAAGGCAGGCTAACATCTCGGTTGTAGTATTTTACAACAGTCCTGGCGTATCGGCCCCTACTTCTCGGTGGCAACATTATATACGTCTATAACGTAACATAACGTAACCTAACCCATCTAGCCCCTCGCTGGTAATGTATTACAGAATCCCGTTCCTGTTGTGCCGTACGTGTCGGTTGGGATATTATATACGTCTATAGCGTTATATATCCTAACCTAAGCCAGGCTAACATCTCGGATGCAGTATTTTACAACATTCCTGGCGGTTCGGCCCCTAATTCTCGGTGGGAACATTATATACGTCTATAACGTAGTATAACCTAACCTAACATATCTAGCTCCTCGCTGGTAATGTTTTACAAAATCCCGTTCGTGTCGTCCCGCACGTCTCGGTTGGGACATTATATACGTCTATAGCGTTATATATCCTAACTTAAGGCAGGCTAACATCTCGGATGTAGTATTTTACAACAGTCCTGGCGTATCGGCCCCTACTTCTCGGTGGGAACATTATATACGTCTATAACGTAACATAACGTAACCTAACCCATCTAGCCCCTCGCTGGTAATGTTTTACAGAATCCCGTTCGTGTCGTCCCGTACGTCTCGGTTGGGACATTATATACGTCTACAGCGTTATATATCCTAACCTAAGGCAGGCTATCTTCTCGGATGCAGTATTTCACAAAATTCCTGGCGTATCGGCCCATACTTCTCGGTGGGAACATTATATTCGTCTATAACATAATATAACCTATCCTAACACATCTAGCCCCTCGCTGGTAATGTTTTACAGAATCCCGTTCGTGTCGTCCCGTACGTCTCGGTTGGAACATTATATACGTCTACAGCGTTATATATCCTAACCTAAGCCAGGCTAACATCTCGGATGTAGTGTTTTACAACATTCCTGGCGTATCGGCCCCTACTTCTCGGTGGGAACATTATATACGTCTATAACGTATCATAACCTGACCTAACCCATCTAGCCCCTCGCTGGTAATGTTTTACAGAATCCCGTTCCTGTCGTTCCGTACGTCTCGGTTGGGACGTTATGAACGTCTACAGCGATATATATCCTAACCTAAGGCAGGCTATCATATCGGATGTAGTATTTTACAACATTCCTGGCGTATCGTCCCCTACTTCTCGGTGGGAACATTATATACGTCTATAACGTATCATAACCTAGCCTAACCCATCTAGCCCCTCGCTGGTAATGTTTTACAGAATCCCGTTCCTGTCGTCCCGTACGTCTCGGTTGGGACGTTATGAACGTCTACAGCGATATATATCCTAACGTAAGGCAGGCTAACATCTCGGATGTAGTATTTTACAACAGTCCTGGCGTATCGGCCCCTACTTCTCGGTGGCAACATTATATACGTCTATAACGTGACATAACGTAACCTAACCCATCTAGCCCCTCGCTGGTAATGTATTACAGAATCCCGTTCCTGTTGTGCCGTACGTCTCGGTTGGGATATTATATACGTCTATAGCGTTATATATCCTAACCTAAGGCAGGCTATCTTCTCGGATGCAGTATTTTACAACATTCCTGGCGTATCGGCCCATACTTCTCGGTGGGAACATTATATTCGTCTATAACGTAATATAACCTAACCTAACACATCTAGCCCCTCGCTGGTAATGTTTTACAGAATCCCGTTCGTGTCGTCCCGTACGTCTCGGTTGGGATATTATATACGTCTATAGCGTTATATATCCTAACCTAAGGCAGGCTAACATCTCGGATGCTGTATTTTACAACATTCCTGGCGTATCGTCCCCTACGTCTCGGTGGGAACATTATATACGTCTATAACGTATCATAACCTAGCCTAACCCATCTAGCCCCTCGCTGGTAATGTTTTACAGAATCCCGTTCCTGTCGTTCCGTACGTCTCGGTTGGGACGTTATGAACGTCTACAGCGATATATATCCTAACCTAAGGCAGGCTAACATCTCAGATGTAGTATATTACATCATTCCTGGCGTATCGACCACTACTTCTCGGTGGAAACATTATATACGTCTATAACTTATCATAACCTAACCTAACCCATCTAGCCCCTCGCTGGTAATGTTTTACAGAATCCCGTTCCTGTCGTCCCGTACGTCTCGGTTGGGACGTTATGAACGCCTACAGCGATATATATCCTAACCTAACTCAGGCTATCTTCTCGGATGCAGTATTTTACAACATTCCTGGCGTATCGGCCTCTACTTCTCGGTGGAAACATTATATACGTCTATAACGTAATATAACCTAACCTAACACATCTAGCCCCTCGCTGGTAATGTTTTACAGAATCCCGTTCGTGTCGTCCCGTACGTCTCGGTTGGGATATTATATACGTCTATAGCGTTATATATCCTAACCTAAGGCAGGCTAACATCTCGGATGCAGTATTTTACAACATTCCTGGCGTATCGTCCCCTACTTCTCGGTGGGAACATTATATACGTCTATAACGTATCGTAACCTAGCCTAACCCATCTAGCCCCTCGCTGGTAATGTTTTACAGAATCCCGTTCCTGTCGTCCCGTACGTCTCGGTTGGGACGTTATGAACGTCTACAGCGATATATCCTAACGTAAGGCAGGCTAACATCTCAGCTGTAGTATATTACATCATTCCTGGCGTATCGGCCTCTACTTCTCGGTGGAAACATTATATACGTCTATAACGTAATATAACCTAACCTAACACATCTAGCCCCTCGCTGGTAATGTTTTACAGAATCCCGTTCGTGTCGTCCCGTACGTCTCGGTTGGGATATTATATACGTCTATAGCGTTATATATCCTAACCTAAGGCAGGCTATCATCTCGGGTGTAGTATTTTACAACATTCCTGGCGTATCGGCCCCTACTTCTCGGTGGGAACATTATATACGTCTATAACGTATCATAACCTGACCTAACCCATCTAGCCCCTCGCTGGTAATGTTTTACAGAATCCCGTTCCTGTCGTCCCGTACGTCTCCGTTGGGACGTTATGAACGTCTACAGCGATATATATCCTAACGTAAGGCAGGCTAACATCTCGGATGTAGTATTTTACCACAGTCCTGGCGTATCGGCCCCTACTTCTCGGTGGGAACATTATATACGTCTATAACGTAACATAACGTAACCTAACCCATCTAGCCCCTCGCTGGTAATGTATTACAGAATCCCGTTCCTGTTGTGCCGTACGTCTCGGTTGGGATATTATATACGTCTATAGCGTTATATATCCTAACCTAAGGCAGGCTATCTTCTCGGATGCAGTATTTTACAACATTCCTGGCGTATCGGCCCATACTTCTCGGTGGGAACATTATATTCGTCTATAACGTAATATATCCAAACCTAACACATCTAGCCCCTCGCTAGTAATGTTTTACAGAATCCCGTTCGTGTGGTCCCGTACGTCTCGGTTGGGATATTATATACGTCTATAGCGTTATATATCCTAACCTAAGGCAGGCTATCATCTCGGATGTAGTGTTTTACAACATTCCTGGCGTATCGGCCCCTACTTCTCGGTGGGAACATTATATACGTCTATAACGTATCATAACCTGACCTAACCCATCTAGCCCCTCGCTGGTAATGTTTTACAGAATCCCGTTCCTGTCGTCCCGTACGTCTCGGTTGGGACGTTATGAACGTCTACAGCGATATATATCCTAACGTAAGGCAGGCTAACATCTCGGATGTAGTATTTTACCACAGTCCTGGCGTATCGGCCCCTACTTCTCGGTGGGAACATTATATACGTCTATAACGTAGCATAACGTAACCTAACCCATCTAGCCCCTCGCTGGTAATGTATTACAGAATCCCGTTCCTGTTGTGCCGTACGTCTCGGTTGGGATATTATAAACGTCTATAGCGTTATATATCCTAACCTAAGGCAGGCTATCTTCTCGGATGCAGTATTTTACAACATTCCTGGCGTATCGGCCCATACTTCTCGGTGGGAACATTATATTCGTCTATAACGTAATATAACCTAACCTAACACATCTAGCCCCTCGCTGGTAATGTTTTACAGAATCCCGTTCGTGTCGTCCCGTACGTCTCGGTTGGGATATTATATACGTCTATAGCGTTATATATCCTAACCTAAGGCAGGCTAACATCTCGGATGCAGTATTTTACAACATTCCTGGCGTATCGTCCCCTACTTCTCGGCGGGAACATTATATACGTCTATAACGTATCATAACCTAGCCTAACCCATCTAGCCCCTCGCTGGTAATGTTTTACAGAATCCCGTTCCTGTCGTACCGGAGGACGCCATCTTGGATCGGTCGAGGACAGACGCGCTTCACGTCGCTCCGTAAAAATTTCGTATTTTCGGTGTAAAAACCGTCAGGAAATTTAAACCGAGTATTCTAAAGTGGTTCTCTAGTGGTTGTGAACGATCAGTGACAATAAGTTCAGTGAAATTCGAAGATTGTGAACGGAAAAGTGAGAAAATCGGTGCCGGGCGTTTCCCTCGCGCCGAACAACCCACGCCAACTGCTTCGCAGCTTCGTGACACAGAACCGCCTGACGATCCAGCCCATATTTATATACCAAAAGAAGCGGAATAACGCCAGCTTCACTTTGGTGTATTCAAATTGGTAATCCAGATATCTACAGCAAAGGTAAGTACATTTTTTTCCCGAAATAAAGTGACAGGTTAGTCGGCCATATTGGACGCCATCTTGGCCGCCATATTGGGCGTAGAAGCAGCGGCAGCGCCATCACTCGGAGAAAGTTAGAGCTTCCCGCAAACGGAAACAAACATGGAAGGAGACACCACAGACATGGAACGAACAGCAATAGTTCATAAATACAGTAAGAAAGGCAAGCATGTGCGAAAAAGAAGACTAACTGCAGAAACGGAAACAGACATGGAAAGACCGCAGAAGAGAAACGAGACTGAATCTCGAGGAGAAGGAAGACCGTCTCAAAAACAAACGCCATCAGTCGACAACAGCGAAAGCGATAGCGAGGAGGAAACAAATATTTATAAAGGCCCTACATTCAGCATCAAATCTCGAGCAGAAGTAATTCAGAGAAAATTAATAAACCATCTGACAGATCCAGACAACGGAATCAAACAAGGAACTAGTAAATATATTCTGAACAAGATCGGAAATCTGCAGAATCTATTACAGGAATCCTTGTTAATAAACAGCAGATTGGAGGGGAAGTTAGAAGCGCTAAGAAGCGAAAACAAGAAGCAACGGAAAGAATTCGCGGAAGTAGGAAAGAAATCCACGACAGCAGCGCAATCCGAAAAGTTAACATACGCGGAGCGACTAGGAATAAAATCGAAAGCGGCAGGACTCTCAAATCTGAGACAGAATCCACCAAATGTCGTGCTCATACGACCAAAGGACACGGCAAAATACGCTAACAGTGAGGAGACGAAGCGAGCACTTATCGACCTCGTATCTCCAAAAGAAGACAGCCTGCAGGTTAAGAACGTCAGACGAATTCAAGGAAGCGCCATAATCGTTGAAACAGCAAAGTCCAGCAACGTACACTCCCTCATCGCGAACGAGAAACTTAAAACGGCAGGGCTAGTTGTCGACGTACCCGCCAAAAAGAGCCCACGTATTATAATATACGGAGCCCCAAGAAGAGAAAATGACGCGGAAACATTACAGGCCATTATCGACCAAAACTTTAATGAGCAGGAAAAGAAGAAATACGCGCAGCAGACGAAAATAGCATTCAAAACCGGTAACAAAAACAACAAGGACAGCTGCAATATCGTGCTAGAGACATCCAAAGAAGCCAGGGAAATACTAATCAAAAAGGAACGGATATATATAATGTGGCAGTGTTGTCGAGTACAGGACTACATCGTCGCAACACGGTGTTACAAATGTCAAGGCTACGGTCATACCACCAAACACTGTAGGAGCGAAGGAGACGTATGCGGTCACTGCGCGATGGCGGGACACACATTCAAAAATTGTCCCAATAAAAGCAAAGCAGCAGCGTGTGTAAATTGCAAAAAGTCAGGAAAATCGCATAATCATAGTGTCACGGATAAAGACTGCCCCTCTTACATCGCAGCCATAAATCTGGTACTTGCAAGAACCGACTATGGCAAGTAAACATAAACTTAAGATATCTCAGCCATGCATGATCACCGTAGGCCAGTTAAATGGGCAAAATTCAAAAGCAGTGTTGGACGAAATACGATGTCTTCTAAAGGACAAACACATCGACATACTCGCGATTCAGGAACCCTACTCCTTCAATGATAAGATACCAAGTCTCGGAAACTTCAAAGTCCTTTCTGACACAAAGCGTTTCTCCAGTATCACCTCACAGAATACAATCAAAGCTGCGATAGTCATTGCAAACCAAAATTACACCGTATTAAAACTAGAGCAATTATCGAACACACATTTTACTTGCGCCGAAATCACAGCAGGAAGACAAAAATTTTACGTCATAAGCAGCTATTTTCAATGCAGCGATAACATAGAACCTTACCTACAGCATCTTGATGCAATAATCACAACGTTGAAAGGACAAAACATCACAATATGCTTAGATGCGAATGCCAAATCGGAGATTTGGTATAGCAGACTCTCGGACGAAAGAGGAGAGAAATTGGAAATCCTTATAGCTCAACGCAACCTGTTTATTTTAAATACACCATCAGATACATACACGTTTGACTCATTTCAAGGTCAAACAAACATAGATGTTACACTTACCACCTCATCTCTCTATAATTCCGTAACCAACTGGGAAATTCACGATGGAGCAACCACTAGCGACCATAATCTCATTACATTCCAAATAAAATCATGCAAAACAGGCAAAAGTGATTTACAAACTCTCCCAAGATACAACCTCAAACGTGCCAACTGGAAGAGATTCGAACAGGTATTAGAACAGGAAAGAGCTAGAACACAAACCACAACCAACCTCACTAATTCCAATAAGGCAGCTATAGAAATCACACAAATAATACAAGCAGCATGCAACGCAGCCATACCAAAAAAGAAACAATTTCCAAAATCCGTGCCATGGTGGAACTCTCATCTTACAAAACTCAAAACTCTAACCACAAAAGCAAGACGCAAATATCAACAAACCTCCCATGAACCTCGAAGATCACAAGAGAAAATGAAATATTCGTCCATCAGGAACAAATACGTAGCAGCAATACGAAAAGCCAAACTAGACAGCTGGAAGAATTTCGTAACCACGGAAGGAAACGCGAACCCATGGGGCCGTGCCTATAAAATCTGCACACAAAAGATAACAACTGAATCCTTACACGAAAGTATCAAATATAATGACAGACACGCACTAACTTGGGAAGAATCAACAACAGCACTACTAAATGCACTACTTCCGTGTGACAACGCATCCGATGAAGACAGCTGGCACAAAGCAGCAAGAATATACACTCAAAAGCCACCAGATACGAATAATTCTGCTCCGTTCACACCAGAAGAGATACAGAACGTCATCCGCAATCTAAAAAACAAGAAGGCACCAGGGCATGACCTCATAGATAACGAAACACTTAAAATAGCATGGAACCAAATCGGTGATAAAATAACACAATTAATGAATAAATGTTTGCTCGAAGAAACATTCCCACAAATTTGGAAGAGAGGCGTCATTCGAATATTAATCAAAGGTAAAGACAAAGATAAAACAAATCCAAAATCCTACCGGCCAATCTGCTTACTGCCAACCTTAAGTAAGGTTTTGGAAAAATTAATATCACAGAGAATCATAAACATAACAAACAGCCACCCAGACACATCGGACAGACAATTTGGCTTCAAAAAAGGGAAATCTACCGAGGACGCAATAGTGGAAATGCGTAAAATAACAGAAACAACAAATCACAAATATGCAATAGGGCTTCTCTTTGACATCGAAGGAGCTTTCGATAATGTATGGTGGCCAAGCATCCTATACAATCTGAAAAAACGGAATTGCCCAAGAAACCTATATCAACTGATCAAAAGTTACCTCTCGGAACGCAGCGTGGAGATTACAAACGCAAACAATTCCATAAAGAAAGAAATAACGAAGGGGTGCCCACAAGGCTCTATTCTCGGCCCAACATTCTGGAATCTAATTTTCGATGACGCTATAAACACCATTCAGACACTCGGCCTCGAACCCATCGCCTACGCCGATGACATAATAGTTATTATCAGTGGGAACTCGCGCAAAGACATAGAACTCCAAGCAAATAAAACCACCGATACTCTCTCGAAATGGTGTAAGAAGCAGAAGCTACAATTATCCAAGCACAAGACAGAAATGATTTTGTTAAAAGGCTTTCTGGACATAAAGAGACCTCCAGTTGTAAAAATAAACCAGGCATCCATCAAAATGGTACAAGAAGTCAAATATCTCGGAGTTCATTTTGGCACTAGAGTAAACGTCACACCACACGTAAAACAGATCACCAGAAAATGTAAAATAATATTCAACCAACTCGCGCAAGTCGCAAAAGTACACTGGGGTATAAACTGTACAAATATGATGACAATATATAAAGGAGTAGTACTACCAATCATGACATATGCCGCGGCGGGATGGGGCGACAAACTGAACGCTTGGCACAAGAAACATCTACGGCAGGCTCAAAGATACGCTCTCCTTCGAGTAACAAAAGCTTATAAAACCGTTTCTACAGACGCACTCTTGGTTTTGGCCGCATCACCTCCAATAGAACTAGTAATATCCGAAAGAATAGATCAATACCGTTACAAGAAAAATCTTCCACAAATAGCTACAGGAAACCCTTTAAGCAACAAAGTACTCATCAGTAACCACAAAACACAGCTAAGAATAAAAACAATGGAAACATGGCAATCACAATGGGAACACACACAAAACGGCAGGATCACCTTCGAATATTTTGATAACATCAAGATACGACTCAGCTACACATGGATTCAACCCAGTTTTTATATATCACAACTGCTAACAGGACACGGAAAGATACGAAATAAACAGAAAGAACGCCGCACAGCTCTAACAGACACATGCTCCTGCGGCACTCTGGACTCAGTAAACCACATAATTTTCGACTGCAAACATTACACAAGCAATCGTCAAACCCTAATCAATTCACTGGAAATAAACAAACAAAAGTGGCCGTGCAAATTGAAAGAACTAGTCCTCCAAGAAAACTACAGACCCTTCGCGGAATTCGCTAAGCAAGTCATGCAAGCTAGGGAAACGGAGTACGCGTACGAGACGGTGAAACACATGCAGATTAAAGTGAGAAACACGCAACGAAGGATAAAAACAAGGAACAAGACATAAACGAGGGAAATCACAAAATAACCGCAAAGACAACGCGAGCCACGTCACGCATAACAGAGTGCGTGGTGTCCTAGCGGCTGATAGTCACACAACACCCAGAACTATCGAACTGTCAGGTAGCGCATACTACCCGAACTCGCATGAGACCGAGTGCAAGCACTGGCGACCCCGCCTCCACGTGGCCCCCGCTGTCAACACCTCATTCGAACCCGGCTTCAACCCGAGTTCCAATGAGGTGGCTAAGTGGGTCGCTTCCCGTACGGGACGGTCTACTCTCTTGATGATCCGTAGTTGGTGAGAGAGAGGTTTTTCCAAGCACCGCCGCATATAACACCGACATGCGTGACCCTTCGCAGTGTGTTTAACGCCCATAACACCTACTGGTATAGGCAAAAGCCTAGGTACAGTAGAGCGAGCCAAAGCGCTCAGTAACGCTCAAATTAGACACTCGTTCCTGTCGTACCGTACGTCTCGGTTGGGACGTTATGAACGTCTACAGCGATATATATCCTAACGTAAGGCAGGCTAACATCTCGGTTGTAGTATTTTACAACAGTCCTGGCGTATCGGCCCCTACTTCTCGGTGGCAACATTATATACGTCTATAACGTAACATAACGTAACCTAACCCATCTAGCCCCTCGCTGGTAATGTATTACAGAATCCCGTTCCTGTTGTGCCGTACGTGTCGGTTGGGATATTATATACGTCTATAGCGTTATATATCCTAACCTAAGCCAGGCTAACATCTCGGATGCAGTATTTTACAACATTCCTGGCGGTTCGGCCCCTAATTCTCGGTGGGAACATTATATACGTCTATAACGTAGTATAACCTAACCTAACATATCTAGCTCCTCGCTGGTAATGTTTTACAAAATCCCGTTCGTGTCGTCCCGTACGTCTCGGTTGGGACATTATATACGTCTATAGCGTTATATATCCTAACTTAAGGCAGGCTAACATCTCGGATGTAGTATTTTACAACAGTCCTGGCGTATCGGCCCCTACTTCTCGGTGGGAACATTATATACGTCTATAACGTAACATAACGTAACCTAACCCATCTAGCCCCTCGCTGGTAATGTTTTACAGAATCCCGTTCGTGTCGTCCCGTACGTCTCGGTTGGGACATTATATACGTCTACAGCGTTATATATCCTAACCTAAGGCAGGCTATCTTCTCGGATGCAGTATTTCACAAAATTCCTGGCGTATCGGCCCATACTTCTCGGTGGGAACATTATATTCGTCTATAACATAATATAACCTATCCTAACACATCTAGCCCCTCGCTGGTAATGTTTTACAGAATCCCGTTCGTGTCGTCCCGTACGTCTCGGTTGGAACATTATATACGTCTACAGCGTTATATATCCTAACCTAAGCCAGGCTAACATCTCGGATGTAGTGTTTTACAACATTCCTGGCGTATCGGCCCCTACTTCTCGGTGGGAACATTATATACGTCTATAACGTATCATAACCTGACCTAACCCATTTAGCCCCTCGCTGGTAATGTTTTACAGAATCCCGTTCCAGTCGTTCCGTACGTCTCGGTTGGGACGTTATGAACGTCTACAGCGATATATATCGTAACCTAAGGCAGGCTAACATCTCAGATGTAGTATATTACATCATTCCTGGCGTATCGACCACTACTTCTCGGTGGAAACATTATATACGTCTATAACTTATCATAACCTAACCTAACCCATCTAGCCCCTCGCTGGTAATGTTTTACAGAATCCCGTTCCTGTCGTCCCGTACGTCTCGGTTGGGACGTTATGAACGCCTACAGCGATATATATCCTAACCTAAGGCAGGCTATCTTCTCGGATGCAGTATTTCACAAAATTCCTGGCGTATCGGCCCATACTTCTCGGTGGGAACATTATATTCGTCTATAACATAATATAACCTATCCTAACACATCTAGCCCCTCGCTGGTAATGTTTTACAGAATCCCGTTCGTGTCGTCCCGTACGTCTCGGTTGGAACATTATATACGTCTACAGCGTTATATATCCTAACCTAAGCCAGGCTAACATCTCGGATGTAGTGTTTTACAACATTCCTGGCGTATCGGCCCCTACTTCTCGGTGGGAACATTATATACGTCTATAACGTATCATAACCTGACCTAACCCATCTAGCCCCTCGCTGGTAATGTTTTACAGAATCCCGTTCCTGTCGTCCCGTACGTCTCGGTTGGGATATTATATACGTCTATAGGGTTATATATCCTAACCTAAGGCAGGCTATCATCTCGGATGTAGTATTTTACAACATTCCTGGCGTATCGGCCCCTACTTCTCGGTGGGAACATTATATACGTCTATAACGTATCATAACCTAACCTAACCCATCTAGCCCCTCGCTGGTAATGTTTTACAGAATCCCGTTCCTGTCGTCCCGTACGTCTCGGTTGGGATATTATATACGTATATAGCGTTATATATCCTAACCTAAGGCAGGCTATCATCTCGGATGTAGTATTTTACAACATTCCTGGCGTATCGGCCCCTACTTCTCGGTGGGAACAGTATATACGCCTACAACGTATATAACCTAACCTAACCCATCTAGCCCCTCGCTGGTAATGTTTTACAGAATCTCGTTCCTGTCGTCCCGTACGTCTCGGTTGGGACGTTATGAACGTCTACAGCGATATATATCCTAACGTAAGGCAGGCTAACATCTCGGATATAGTATTTTACAACATTCCTGGCGTATCGGCCTCTACTTCTCGGTGGAAACATTATATACGTCTATAACGTAATATAACCTAACCTAACACATCTAGCCCCTCGCTGGTAATGTTTTACAGAATCCCGTTCGTGTCGTCCCGTACGTCTCGGTTGGGATATTATATACGTCTATAGCGTTATATATCCTAACCTAAGGCAGGCTAACATCTCGGATGCAGTATTTTACAACATTCCTGGCGTATCGTCCCCTACTTCTCGGTGGGAACATTATATACGTCTATAACGTATCGTAACCTAGCCTAACCCATCTAGCCCCTCGCTGGTAATGTTTTACAGAATCCCGTTCCTGTCGTCCCGTACGTCTCGGTTGGGACGTTATGAACGTCTACAGCGATATATCCTAACGTAAGGCAGGCTAACATCTCAGCTGTAGTATATTACATCATTCCTGGCGTATCGGCCTCTACTTCTCGGTGGAAACATTATATACGTCTATAACGTAATATAACCTAACCTAACACATCTAGCCCCTCGCTGGTAATGTTTTACAGAATCCCGTTCGTGTCGTCCCGTACGTCTCGGTTGGGATATTATATACGTCTATAGCGTTATATATCCTAACCTAAGGCAGGCTATCATCTCGGATGTAGTATTTTACAACATTCCTGGCGTATCGGCCCCTACTTCTCGGTGGGAACATTATATACGTCTATAACGTATCATAACCTGACCTAACCCATCTAGCCCCTCGCTGGTAATGTTTTACAGAATCCCGTTCCTGTCGTCCCGTACGTCTCGGTTGGGACGTTATGAACGTCTACAGCGATATATCCTAACGTAAGGCAGGCTAACATCTCAGCTGTAGTATATTACATCATTCCTGGCGTATCGGCCTCTACTTCTCGGTGGAAACATTATATACGTCTATAACGTAATATAACCTAGCCTAACACATCTAGCCCCTCGCTGGTAATGTTTTACAGAATCCCGTTCGTGTCGTCCCGTACGTCTCGGTTGGGATATTATATACGTCTATAGCGTTATATATCCTAACCTAAGGCAGGCTATCATCTCGGGTGTAGTATTTTACAACATTCCTGGCGTATCGGCCCCTACTTCTCGGTGGGAACATTATATACGTCTATAACGTATCATAACCTGACCTAACCCATCTAGCCCCTCGCTGGTAATGTTTTACAGAATCCCGTTCCTGTCGTCCCGTACGTCTCCGTTGGGACGTTATGAACGTCTACAGCGATATATATCCTAACGTAAGGCAGGCTAACATCTCGGATGTAGTATTTTACCACAGTCCTGGCGTATCGGCCCCTACTTCTCGGTGGGAACATTATATACGTCTATAACGTAACATAACGTAACCTAACCCATCTAGCCCCTCGCTGGTAATGTATTACAGAATCCCGTTCCTGTTGTGCCGTACGTCTCGGTTGGGATATTATATACGTCTATAGCGTTATATATCCTAACCTAAGGCAGGCTATCTTCTCGGATGCAGTATTTTACAACATTCCTGGCGTATCGGCCCATACTTCTCGGTGGGAACATTATATTCGTCTATAACGTAATATATCCAAACCTAACACATCTAGCCCCTCGCTAGTAATGTTTTACAGAATCCCGTTCGTGTGGTCCCGTACGTCTCGGTTGGGATATTATATACGTCTATAGCGTTATATATCCTAACCTAAGGCAGGCTATCATCTCGGATGTAGTATTTTACAACAGTCCTGGCGTATCGGCCCCTACTTCTCGGTGGGAACATTATATACGTCTATAACGTAACATAACGTAACCTAACCCATCTAGCCCCTCGCTGGTAATGTATTACAGAATCCCGTTCCTGTTGTGCCGTACGTCTCGGTTGGGATATTATATACGTCTATAGCGTTATATATCCTAACCTAAGGCAGGCTATCTTCTCGGATGCAGTATTTTACAACATTCCTGGCGTATCGGCCCCTACTTCTCGGTGGGAACATTATATACGTCTATAACGTATCATAACCTGACCTAACCCATCTAGCCCCTCGCTGGTAATGTTTTACAGAATCCCGTTCCTGTCGTCCCGTACGTCTCGGTTGGGACGTTATGAACGTCTACAGCGATATATATCCTAACGTAAGGCAGGCTAACATCTCGGATGTAGTATTTTACCACAGTCCTGGCGTATCGGCCCCTACTTCTCGGTGGGAACATTATATACGTCTATAACGTAGCATAACGTAACCTAACCCATCTAGCCCCTCGCTGGTAATGTATTACAGAATCCCGTTCCTGTTGTGCCGTACGTCTCGGTTGGGATATTATAAACGTCTATAGCGTTATATATCCTAACCTAAGGCAGGCTATCTTCTCGGATGCAGTATTTTACAACATTCCTGGCGTATCGGCCCATACTTCTCGGTGGGAACATTATATTCGTCTATAACGTAATATAACCTAACCTAACACATCTAGCCCCTCGCTGGTAATGTTTTACAGAATCCCGTTCGTGTCGTCCCGTACGTCTCGGTTGGGATATTATATACGTCTATAGCGTTATATATCCTAACCTAAGGCAGGCTAACATCTCGGATGCAGTATTTTACAACATTCCTGGCGTATCGTCCCCTACTTCTCGGCGGGAACATTATATACGTCTATAACGTATCATAACCTAGCCTAACCCATCTAGCCCCTCGCTGGTAATGTTTTACAGAATCCCGTTCCTGTCGTACCGTACGTCTCGGTTGGGACGTTATGAACGTCTACAGCGATATATATCCTAACGTAAGGCAGGCTAACATCTCGGTTGTAGTATTTTACAACAGTCCTGGCGTATCGGCCCCTACTTCTCGGTGGCAACATTATATACGTCTATAACGTAACATAACGTAACCTAACCCATCTAGCCCCTCGCTGGTAATGTATTACAGAATCCCGTTCCTGTTGTGCCGTACGTGTCGGTTGGGATATTATATACGTCTATAGCGTTATATATCCTAACCTAAGCCAGGCTAACATCTCGGATGCAGTATTTTACAACATTCCTGGCGGTTCGGCCCCTAATTCTCGGTGGGAACATTATATACGTCTATAACGTAGTATAACCTAACCTAACATATCTAGCTCCTCGCTGGTAATGTTTTACAAAATCCCGTTCGTGTCGTCCCGTACGTCTCGGTTGGGACATTATATACGTCTATAGCGTTATATATCCTAACTTAAGGCAGGCTAACATCTCGGATGTAGTATTTTACAACAGTCCTGGCGTATCGGCCCCTACTTCTCGGTGGGAACATTATATACGTCTATAACGTAACATAACGTAACCTAACCCATCTAGCCCCTCGCTGGTAATGTTTTACAGAATCCCGTTCGTGTCGTCCCGTACGTCTCGGTTGGGACATTATATACGTCTACAGCGTTATATATCCTAACCTAAGGCAGGCTATCTTCTCGGATGCAGTATTTCACAAAATTCCTGGCGTATCGGCCCATACTTCTCGGTGGGAACATTATATTCGTCTATAACATAATATAACCTATCCTAACACATCTAGCCCCTCGCTGGTAATGTTTTACAGAATCCCGTTCGTGTCGTCCCGTACGTCTCGGTTGGAACATTATATACGTCTACAGCGTTATATATCCTAACCTAAGCCAGGCTAACATCTCGGATGTAGTGTTTTACAACATTCCTGGCGTATCGGCCCCTACTTCTCGGTGGGAACATTATATACGTCTATAACGTATCATAACCTGACCTAACCCATTTAGCCCCTCGCTGGTAATGTTTTACAGAATCCCGTTCCAGTCGTTCCGTACGTCTCGGTTGGGACGTTATGAACGTCTACAGCGATATATATCGTAACCTAAGGCAGGCTAACATCTCAGATGTAGTATATTACATCATTCCTGGCGTATCGACCACTACTTCTCGGTGGAAACATTATATACGTCTATAACTTATCATAACCTAACCTAACCCATCTAGCCCCTCGCTGGTAATGTTTTACAGAATCCCGTTCCTGTCGTCCCGTACGTCTCGGTTGGGACGTTATGAACGCCTACAGCGATATATATCCTAACCTAAGGCAGGCTATCTTCTCGGATGCAGTATTTCACAAAATTCCTGGCGTATCGGCCCATACTTCTCGGTGGGAACATTATATTCGTCTATAACATAATATAACCTATCCTAACACATCTAGCCCCTCGCTGGTAATGTTTTACAGAATCCCGTTCGTGTCGTCCCGTACGTCTCGGTTGGAACATTATATACGTCTACAGCGTTATATATCCTAACCTAAGCCAGGCTAACATCTCGGATGTAGTGTTTTACAACATTCCTGGCGTATCGGCCCCTACTTCTCGGTGGGAACATTATATACGTCTATAACGTATCATAACCTGACCTAACCCATTTAGCCCCTCGCTGGTAATGTTTTACAGAATCCCGTTCCAGTCGTTCCGTACGTCTCGGTTGGGACGTTATGAACGTCTACAGCGATATATATCGTAACCTAAGGCAGGCTAACATCTCAGCTGTAGTATATTACATCATTCCTGGCGTATCGGCCTCTACTTCTCGGTGGAAACATTATATACGTCTATAACGTAATATAACCTAACCTAACACATCTAGCCCCTCGCTGGTAATGTTTTACAGAATCCCGTTCGTGTCGTCCCGTACGTCTCGGTTGGGATATTATATACGTCTATAGCGTTATATATCCTAACCTAAGGCAGGCTATCATCTCGGATGTAGTATTTTACAACATTCCTGGCGTATCGGCCCCTACTTCTCGGTGGGAACATTATATACGTCTATAACGTATCATAACCTGACCTAACCCATCTAGCCCCTCGCTGGTAATGTTTTACAGAATCCCGTTCCTGTCGTCCCGTACGTCTCCGTTGGGACGTTATGAACGTCTACAGCGATATATATCCTAACGTAAGGCAGGCTATCTTCTCGGATGCAGTATTTCACAAAATTCCTGGCGTATCGGCCCATACTTCTCGGTGGGAACATTATATTCGTCTATAACATAATATAACCTATCCTAACACATCTAGCCCCTCGCTGGTAATGTTTTACAGAATCCCGTTCGTGTCGTCCCGTACGTCTCGGTTGGAACATTATATACGTCTACAGCGTTATATATCCTAACCTAAGCCAGGCTAACATCTCGGATGTAGTATATTACATCATTCCTGGCGTATCGACCACTACGTCTCGGTGGAAACATTATATACGTCTATAACGTAATATAACCTAACTTAACACATCTAGCTAGTCGCTTTAATGTTTCACAGAATTTCGTTCGTGTCGTCCCGTTCGTCTCGGTTGGGACATTATATACGTCTATAGCGTTATATATCCTAACTTAAGGCAGGCTATCATCTCGGATTTAGTATTTTACAACATTCCTGGCGGGTCGGCCTCTACTTCTCGGTGGGAACATTATATTCGTCTATAACGTAATATAACCTATCCTAACACATCTAGCCCCTCGCTGGTAATGTTTTACAGAATCCCGTTCGTGTCGTCCCGTACGTCTCGGTTGGTACGTTATGAACGTCTACAGCGATATATATCTTAACGTAAGGCAGGCTAACATCTCGGATGTAGTATTTTACAACAGTCCTGGCGTATCGGCCCCTACTTCTCGGTGGAAACATTATATACGTCTATAACGTAACATAACGTAACCTAACCCATCTAGCTCCTCGCTGGTAATGTTTTACAGAATCCCGTTCGTGTCGTCCCGTACGTCTCGGTTGGAACATTATATACGTCTACAGCGTTATATATCCTAACCTAAGCCAGGCTAACATCTCGGATGTAGTATATTACATCATTCCTGGCGTATCGACCACTACGTCTCGGTGGAAACATTATATAAGTCTATAACGTAATATAACCTAACTTAACACATCTAGCTAGTCGCTTTAATGTTTCACAGAATTCCGTTCGTGTCGTCCCGTTCGTCTCGGTTGGGACATTATATACGTCTATAGCGTTATATATCCTAACTTAAGGCAGGCTATCATCTCGGATTTAGTATTTTACAACATTCCTGGCGGGTCGGCCTCTACTTCTCGGTGGGAACATTATATTCGTCTATAACGTAATATAACCTATCCTAACACATCTAGCCCCTCGCTGGTAATGTTTTACAGAATCCCGTTCGTGTCGTCCCGTACGTCTCGGTTGGTACGTTATGAACGTCTACAGCGATATATATCTTAACGTAAGGCAGGCTAACATCTCGGATGTAGTATTTTACAACAGTCCTGGCGTATCGGCCCCTACTTCTCGGTGGAAACATTATATACGTCTATAACGTAACATAACGTAACCTAACCCATCTAGCTCCTCGCTTGTAATGTTTTACAGAATCCCGTTCGTGTCGTCCCGTTCGTCTCGGTTGGGACGTTATGAACGTCTACAGCGATATATATCCTAACGTAAGGCAGGCTAATATCTCGGATGTAGTATTTTACAACAGTCCTGGCGTATCGTCCCCTACTTCTCGGTGGAAACATTTTATTCGTCTATAACGTATCCTAACACATCTAGCCCCTCGCTGGTAATGTTTTACAGAATCCCGTTCGTGTCGACCCGTACGTCTCGGTTGGGACATTATATACGTCTACAGCGTTATATATCCTAACCTAAGCCAGGCTAACATCTCGGATGCAGTATTTTACAACATTCCTGGCGGGTCGGCCCCTACTTCTCGGTGGGAACATTATATACGTCTATAACGTAATATAAACTAACCTAACATATCTAGCTCCTCGCTGGTAATGTTTTACAAAATCCCGTTCGTGTCGTCCCGTACGTCTCGGTTGGGATATTATATACGTCTATAGCATTATATATCCTGACTTAAGGCAGGCTATCATCTCGGATGTAGTATATAACATCGTTCCTGGCGGATCGGCCTCTACTTCTCGGTGGGAACATTATATTCGTCTATGACGTAATATAACCTAACCTAACACATCTAGCCCCTCGCTGGTAATGTTTTACAGAATCCCGTTCGTGTCGTCCCGTACGTCTCGGTTGGGATATTATATACGTCTATAGGGTTATATATCCTAACCTAAGGCAGGCTATCATCTCGGATGTAGTATTTTACAACATTCCTGGCGTATCGGCCCCTACTTCTCGGTGGGAACATTATATACGTCTATAACGTATCATAACCTAACCTAACCCATCTAGCCCCTCGCTGGTAATGTTTTACAGAATCCCGTTCCCTTCGTCCCGTACGTCTCGGTTGGGATATTATATACGTATATAGCGTTATATATCCTAACCTAAGGCAGGCTATCATCTCGGATGTAGTATTTTACAACATTCCTGGCGTATCGGCCCCTACTTCTCGGTGGGAACAGTATATACGCCTACAACGTATATAACCTAACCTAACCCATCTAGCCCCTCGCTGGTAATGTTTTACAGAATCTCGTTCCTGTCGTCCCGTACGTCTCGGTTGGGACGTTATGAACGTCTACAGCGATATATATCCTAACGTAAGGCAGGCTAACATCTCGGATATAGTATTTTACAACATGCCTGGCGCATCGGCCTCTACTTCTCGGTGGGAACATTATATTCGTCTATAACGTAATATAACCTAACCTATCACATCTAGCCCCTCGCTGGTAATGTTTTACAGAATCCCGTTTGTGTCGTCCCGCAAGTCTCGGTTGGGACATTGTATACTACTACAGCGTTATATATCCTAACCTAAGGCAGGCTAACATCTCGGATGCAGTATTTTACAACGTTCCTGGCGGGTCGGCCTCTACTTCTCGGTGGGTACATTATATTCGTCTATAACGTAATATAACCTAACCTAACACATCTAGCCCCTCGCTGGTAATGTTTTACAAAATCCCGTTCGTGTCGTCCCGTACGTCTCGGTTGGGATATTATATACGTCTATAGCGTTATATATCCTAACCTAAGGCAGGCTATCATATCGGATGTAGTATTTTACAACATTCCTGGCGTATCGTCCCCTACTTCTCGGTGGGAACATTATATACGTCTATAACGTATCATAACCTAGCCTAACCCATCTAGCCCCTCGCTGGTAATGTTTTACAGAATCCCGTTCCTGTCGTCCCGTACGTCTCGGTTGGGACGTTATGAACGTCTACAGCGATATATATCCTAACGTAAGGCAGGCTAACATCTCGGATGTAGTATTTTACAACAGTCCTGGCGTATCGGCCTCTACTTCTCGGTGGCAACATTATATACGTCTATAACGTGACATAACGTAACCTAACCCATCTAGCCCCTCGCTGGTAATGTATTACAGAATCCCGTTCCTGTTGTGCCGTACGTCTCGGTTGGGATATTATATACGTCTATAGCGTTATATATCCTAACCTAAGGCAGGCTATCTTCTCGGATGCAGTATTTTACAACATTCCTGGCGTATCGGCCCATACTTCTCGGTGGGAACATTATATTCGTCTATAACGTAATATAACCTAACCTAACACATCTAGCCCCTCGCTGGTAATGTTTTACAGAATCCCGTTCGTGTCGTCCCGTACGTCTCGGTTGGGATATTATATACGTCTATAGCGTTATATATCCTAACCTAAGGCAGGCTAACATCTCGGATGCTGTATTTTACAACATTCCTGGCGTATCGTCCCCTACGTCTCGGTGGGAACATTATATACGTCTATAACGTATCATAACCTAGCCTAACCCATCTAGCCCCTCGCTGGTAATGTTTTACAGAATCCCGTTCCTGTCGTTCCGTACGTCTCGGTTGGGACGTTATGAACGTCTACAGCGATATATATCCTAACCTAAGGCAGGCTAACATCTCAGATGTAGTATATTACATCATTCCTGGCGTATCGACCACTACTTCTCGGTGGAAACATTATATACGTCTATAACTTATCATAACCTAACCTAACCCATCTAGCCCCTCGCTGGTAATGTTTTACAGAATCCCGTTCCTGTCGTCCCGTACGTCTCGGTTGGGACGTTATGAACGCCTACAGCGATATATCCTAACGTAAGGCAGGCTAACATCTCAGCTGTAGTATATTACATCATTCCTGGCGTATCGGCCTCTACTTCTCGGTGGAAACATTATATACGTCTATAACGTAATATAACCTAACCTAACACATCTAGCCCCTCGCTGGTAATGTTTTACAGAATCCCGTTCGTGTCGTCCCGTACGTCTCGGTTGGGATATTATATACGTCTATAGCGTTATATATCCTAACCTAAGGCAGGCTATCATCTCGGGTGTAGTATTTTACAACATTCCTGGCGTATCGGCCCCTACTTCTCGGTGGGAACATTATATACGTCTATAACGTATCATAACCTGACCTAACCCATCTAGCCCCTCGCTGGTAATGTTTTACAGAATCCCGTTCCTGTCGTCCCGTACGTCTCCGTTGGGACGTTATGAACGTCTACAGCGATATATATCCTAACGTAAGGCAGGCTAACATCTCGGATGTAGTATTTTACCACAGTCCTGGCGTATCGGCCCCTACTTCTCGGTGGGAACATTATATACGTCTATAACGTAACATAACGTAACCTAACCCATCTAGCCCCTCGCTGGTAATGTATTACAGAATCCCGTTCCTGTTGTGCCGTACGTCTCGGTTGGGATATTATATACGTCTATAGCGTTATATATCTTAACCTAAGGCAGGCTATCTTCTCGGATGCAGTATTTTACAACATTCCTGGCGTATCGGCCCATACTTCTCGGTGGGAACATTATATTCGTCTATAACGTAATATATCCAAACCTAACACATCTAGCCCCTCGCTGGTAATGTTTTACAGAATCCCGTTCGTGTGGTCCCGTACGTCTCGGTTGGGATATTATATACGTCTATAGCGTTATATATCCTAACCTAAGGCAGGCTATCATCTCGGATGTAGTGTTTTACAACATTCCTGGCGTATCGGCCCCTACTTCTCGGTGGGAACATTATATACGTCTATAACGTATCATAACCTGACCTAACCCATCTAGCCCCTCGCTGGTAATGTTTTACAGAATCCTGTTCCTGTCGTCCCGTACGTCTCGGTTGGGACGTTATGAACGTCTACAGCGATATATATCCTAACGTAAGGCAGGCTAACATCTCGGATGTAGTATTTTACCACAGTCCTGGCGTATCGGCCCCTACTTCTCGGTGGGAACATTATATACGTCTATAACGTAGCATAACGTAACCTAACCCATCTAGCCCCTCGCTGGTAATGTATTACAGAATCCCGTTCCTGTTGTGCCGTACGTCTCGGTTGGGATATTATATACGTCTATAGCGTTATATATCCTAACCTAAGGCAGGCTATCTTCTCGGATGCAGTATTTTACAACATTCCTGGCGTATCGGCCCATACTTCTCGGTGGGAACATTATATTCGTCTATAACGTAATATAACCTAACCTAACACATCTAGCCCCTCGCTGGTAATGTTTTACAGAATCCCGTTCGTGTCGTCCCGTACGTCTCGGTTGGGATATTATATACGTCTATAGCGTTATATATCCTAACCTAAGGCAGGCTAACATCTCGGATGCAGTATTTTACAACATTCCTGGCGTATCGTCCCCTACTTCTCGGCGGGAACATTATATACGTCTATAACGTATCATAACCTAGCCTAACCCATCTAGCCCCTCGCTGGTAATGTTTTACAGAATCCCGTTCCTGTCGTACCGTACGTCTCGGTTGGGACGTTATGAACGTCTACAGCGATATATATCCTAACGTAAGGCAGGCTAACATCTCGGTTGTAGTATTTTACAACAGTCCTGGCGTATCGGCCCCTACTTCTCGGTGGCAACATTATATACGTCTATAACGTAACATAACGTAACCTAACCCATCTAGCCCCTCGCTGGTAATGTATTACAGAATCCCGTTCCTGTTGTGCCGTACGTGTCGGTTGGGATATTATATACGTCTATAGCGTTATATATCCTAACCTAAGCCAGGCTAACATCTCGGATGCAGTATTTTACAACATTCCTGGCGGTTCGGCCCCTAATTCTCGGTGGGAACATTATATACGTCTATAACGTAGTATAACCTAACCTAACATATCTAGCTCCTCGCTGGTAATGTTTTACAAAATCCCGTTCGTGTCGTCCCGTACGTCTCGGTTGGGACATTATATACGTCTATAGCGTTATATATCCTAACTTAAGGCAGGCTAACATCTCGGATGTAGTATTTTACAACAGTCCTGGCGTATCGGCCCCTACTTCTCGGTGGGAACATTATATACGTCTATAACGTAACATAACGTAACCTAACCCATCTAGCCCCTCGCTGGTAATGTTTTACAGAATCCCGTTCGTGTCGTCCCGTACGTCTCGGTTGGGACATTATATACGTCTACAGCGTTATATATCCTAACCTAAGGCAGGCTATCTTCTCGGATGCAGTATTTCACAAAATTCCTGGCGTATCGGCCCATACTTCTCGGTGGGAACATTATATTCGTCTATAACATAATATAACCTATCCTAACACATCTAGCCCCTCGCTGGTAATGTTTTACAGAATCCCGTTCGTGTCGTCCCGTACGTCTCGGTTGGAACATTATATACGTCTACAGCGTTATATATCCTAACCTAAGCCAGGCTAACATCTCGGATGTAGTGTTTTACAACATTCCTGGCGTATCGGCCCCTACTTCTCGGTGGGAACATTATATACGTCTATAACGTATCATAACCTGACCTAACCCATCTAGCCCCTCGCTGGTAATGTTTTACAGAATCCCGTTCCTGTCGTTCCGTACGTCTCGGTTGGGACGTTATGAACGTCTACAGCGATATATATCCTAACCTAAGGCAGGCTAACATCTCAGATGTAGTATATTACATCATTCCTGGCGTATCGACCACTACTTCTCGGTGGAAACATTATATACGTCTATAACTTATCATAACCTAACCTAACCCATCTAGCCCCTCGCTGCTAATGTTTTACAGAATCCCGTTCCTGTCGTCCCGTACGTCTCGGTTGGGACGTTATGAACGCCTACAGCGATATATATCCTAACCTAACTCAGGCTATCTTCTCGGATGCAGTATTTTACAACATTCCTGGCGTATCGGCCTCTACTTCTCGGTGGAAACATTATATACGTCTATAACGTAATATAACCTAACCTAACACATCTAGCCCCTCGCTGGTAATGTTTTACAGAATCCCGTTCGTGTCGTCCCGTACGTCTCGGTTGGGATATTATATACGTCTATAGCGTTATATATCCTAACCTAAGGCAGGCTAACATCTCGGATGCAGTATTTTACAACATTCCTGGCGTATCGTCCCCTACTTCTCGGTGGGAACATTATATACGTCTATAACGTATCGTAACCTAGCCTAACCCATCTAGCCCCTCGCTGGTAATGTTTTACAGAATCCCGTTCCTGTCGTCCCGTACGTCTCGGTTGGGACGTTATGAACGTCTACAGCGATATATCCTAACGTAAGGCAGGCTAACATCTCAGCTGTAGTATATTACATCATTCCTGTCGTATCGGCCTCTACTTCTCGGTGGAAACATTATATACGTCTATAACGTAATATAACCTAACCTAACACATCTAGCCCCTCGCTGGTAATGTTTTACAGAATCCCGTTCGTGTCGTCCCGTACGTCTCGGTTGGGATATTATATACGTCTATAGCGTTATATATCCTAACCTAAGGCAGGCTATCATCTCGGATGTAGTATTTTACAACATTCCTGGCGTATCGGCCCCTACTTCTCGGTGGGAACATTATATACGTCTATAACGTATCATAACCTGACCTAACCCATCTAGCCCCTCGCTGGTAATGTTTTACAGAATCCCGTTCCTGTCGTCCCGTACGTCTCGGTTGGGACGTTATGAACGTCTACAGCGATATATCCTAACGTAAGGCAGGCTAACATCTCAGCTGTAGTATATTACATCATTCCTGGCGTATCGGCCTCTACTTCTCGGTGGAAACATTATATACGTCTATAACGTAATATAACCTAACCTAACACATCTAGCCCCTCGCTGGTAATGTTTTACAGAATTCCGTTCGTGTCGTCCCGTACGTCTCGGTTGGGATATTATATACGTCTATAGCGTTATATATCCTAACCTAAGGCAGGCTATCATCTCGGGTGTAGTATTTTACAACATTCCTGGCGTATCGGCCCCTACTTCTCGGTGGGAACATTATATACGTCTATAACGTATCATAACCTGACCTAACCCATCTAGCCCCTCGCTGGTAATGTTTTACAGAATCCCGTTCCTGTCGTCCCGTACGTCTCCGTTGGGACGTTATGAACGTCTACAGCGATATATATCCTAACGTAAGGCAGGCTAACATCTCGGATGTAGTATTTTACCACAGTCCTGGCGTATCGGCCCCTACTTCTCGGTGGGAACATTATATACGTCTATAACGTAACATAACGTAACCTAACCCATCTAGCCCCTCGCTGGTAATGTATTACAGAATCCCGTTCCTGTTGTGCCGTACGTCTCGGTTGGGATATTATATACGTCTATAGCGTTATATATCCTAACCTAAGGCAGGCTATCTTCTCGGATGCAGTATTTTACAACATTCCTGGCGTATCGGCCCATACTTCTCGGTGGGAACATTATATTCGTCTATAACGTAATATATCCAAACCTAACACATCTAGCCCCTCGCTAGTAATGTTTTACAGAATCCCGTTCGTGTGGTCCCGTACGTCTCGGTTGGGATATTATATACGTCTATAGCGTTATATATCCTAACCTAAGGCAGGCTATCATCTCGGATGTAGTGTTTTACAACATTCCTGGCGTATCGGCCCCTACTTCTCGGTGGGAACATTATATACGTCTATAACGTATCATAACCTGACCTAACCCATCTAGCCCCTCGCTGGTAATGTTTTACAGAATCCCGTTCCTGTCGTCCCGTACGTCTCGGTTGGGACGCTATGAACGTCTACAGCGATATATATCCTAACGTAAGGCAGGCTAACATCTCGGATGTAGTATTTTACCACAGTCCTGGCGTATCGGCCCCTACTTCTCGGTGGGAACATTGTATACGTCTATAACGTAGCATAACGTAACCTAACCCATCTAGCCCCTCGCTGGTAATGTATTACAGAATCCCGTTCCTGTTGTGCCGTACGTCTCGGTTGGGATATTATAAACGTCTATAGCGTTATATATCCTAACCTAAGGCAGGCTATCTTCTCGGATGCAGTATTTTACAACATTCCTGGCGTATCGGCCCATACTTCTCGGTGGGAACATTATATTCGTCTATAACATAATATAACCTATCCTAACACATCTAGCCCCTCGCTGGTAATGTTTTACAGAATCCCGTTCGTGTCGTCCCGTACGTCTCGGTTGGAACATTATATACGTCTACAGCGTTATATATCCTAACCTAAGCCAGGCTAACATCTCGGATGTAGTATATTACATCATTCCTGGCGTATCGACCACTAAGTCTCGGTGGAAACATTATATACGTCTATAACGTAATATAACCTAACTTAACACATCTAGCTAGTCGCTTTAATGTTTCACAGAATTCCGTTCGTGTCGTCCCGTTCGTCTCGGTTGGGACATTATATACGTCTATAGCGTTATATATCCTAACTTAAGGCAGGCTATCATCTCGGATTTAGTATTTTACAACATTCCTGGCGGGTCGGCCTCTACTTCTCGGTGGGAACATTATATACGTCTATAACGTAATATAACCTAACCTAACATATCTAGCTCCTCGCTGGTAATGTTTTACAAAATCGCGTTCGTGTCGTCCCGTACGTCTCGGTTGGGACATTATATACGTCTACAGCGTTATATATCCTAACCTAAGGCAGGCTATCTTCTCGGATGCAGTATTTTACAAAATTCCTGGCGTATCGGCCCATACTTCTCGGTGGGAACATTATATTCGTCTATAACGTATCATAACCTGACCTAACCCATCTAGCCCCTCGCTGGTAATGTTTTACAGAATCCCGTTCCTGTCGTCCCGTACGTCTCGGTTGGGACGTTATGAACGGCTACAGCGATATATATCCTAACGTAAGGCAGGCTAACATCTCGGATGTAGTATTTTACCACAGTCCTGGCGTATCGGCCCCTACTTCTCGGTGGGAACATTATATACGTCTATAACGTAACATAACGTAACCTAACCCATCTAGCCCCTCGCTGGTAATGTATTACAGAATCCCGTTCCTGTTGTGCCGTACGTCTCGGTTGGGATATTATATACGTCTATAGCGTTATATATCCTAACCTAAGGCAGGCTATCTTCTCGGATGCAGTATTTTACAACATTCCTGGCGTATCGGCCCATACTTCTCGGTGGGAACATTATATTCGTCTATAACGTAGTATAACCTAACCTAACACATCTAGCCCCTCGCTGGTAATGTTTTACAGAATCCCGTTCGTGTCGTCCCGTACGTCTCGGTTGGGATATTATATACGTCTATAGCGTTATATATCCTAACCTAAGGCAGGCTAACATCTCGGATGCAGTATTTTACAACATTCCTGGCGTATCGTCCCCTACTTCTCGGCGGGAACATTATATACGTCTATAACGTATCATAACCTAGCCTAACCCATCTAGCCCCTCGCTGGTAATGTTTTACAGAATCCCGTTCCTGTCGTACCGTACGTCTCGGTTGGGACGTTATGAACGTCTACAGCGATATATATCCTAACGTAAGGCAGGCTAACATCTCGGTTGTAGTATTTTACAACAGTCCTGGCGTATCGGCCCCTACTTCTCGGTGGCAACATTATATACGTCTATAACGTAACATAACGTAACCTAACCCATCTAGCCCCTCGCTGGTAATGTATTACAGAATCCCGTTCCTGTTGTGCCGTACGTCTCGGTTGGGATATTATATACGTCTATAGCGTTATATATCCTAACCTAAGGCAGGCTATCATCTCGGATGTAGTATTTTACAACATTCCTGGCGTATCGGCCCCTACTTCTCGGTGGGAACATTATATACGTCTATAACGTATCATAACCTGACCTAACCCATCTAGCCCCTCGCTGGTAATGTTTTACAGAATCCCGTTCCTGTCGTCCCGTACGTCTCCGTTGGGACGTTATGAACGTCTACAGCGATATATATCCTAACGTAAGGCAGGCTATCTTCTCGGATGCAGTATTTCACAAAATTCCTGGCGTATCGGCCCATACTTCTCGGTGGGAACATTATATTCGTCTATAACATAATATAACCTATCCTAACACATCTAGCCCCTCGCTGGTAATGTTTTACAGAATCCCGTTCGTGTCGTCCCGTACGTCTCGGTTGGAACATTATATACGTCTACAGCGTTATATATCCTAACCTAAGCCAGGCTAACATCTCGGATGTAGTATATTACATCATTCCTGGCGTATCGACCACTACGTCTCGGTGGAAACATTATATACGTCTATAACGTAATATAACCTAACTTAACACATCTAGCTAGTCGCTTTAATGTTTCACAGAATTCCGTTCGTGTCGTCCCGTTCGTCTCGGTTGGGACATTATATACGTCTATAGCGTTATATATCCTAACTTAAGGCAGGCTATCATCTTGGATTTAGTATTTTACAACATTCCTGGCGGGTCGGCCTCTACTTCTCGGTGGGAACATTATATACGTCTATAACGTAATATAACCTAACCTAACATATCTAGCTCCTCGCTGGTAATGTTTTACAAAATCCCGTTCGTGTCGTCCCGTACGTCTCGGTTGGGGCATTATATACGTCTACTGCGTTATATATCCTAACCTAAGGCAGGCTATCTTCTCGGATGCAGTATATTACATCATTCCTGGCGTATCGACCACTACTTCTCGGTGGAAACATTATATACGTCTATAACGTAATATAATCTAACCTAACACATCTAGCCCCTCGCTGGTAATGTTTTACAGAATCCCGTTCGTGTCGTCCCGTACGTCTCGGTTGGAACATTATATACGTCTACAGCGTTATATATCCTAACCTAAGCCAGGCTAACATCTCGGATGTAGTATATTACATCATTCCTGGCGTATCGACCACTACGTCTCGGTGGAAACATTATATACGTCTATAACGTAATATAACCTAACTTAACACATCTAGCTAGTCGCTTTAATGTTTCACAGAATTCCGTTCGTGTCGTCCCGTTCGTCTCGGTTGGGACATTATATACGTCTATAGCGTTATATATCCTAACTTAAGGCAGGCTATCATCTCGGATTTAGTATTTTACAACATTCCTGGCGGGTCGGCCTCTACTTCTCGGTGGGAACATTATATACGTCTATAACGTAACATAACGTAACCTAACCCATCTAGCCCCTCGCTGGTAATGTATTACAGAATCCCGTTCCTGTTGTGACGTACGTCTCGGTTGGGATATTATATACGTCTATAGCGTTATATATCCTAACCTAAGGCAGGCTATCTTCTCGGATGCAGTATTTTACAACATTCCTGGCGTATCGGCCCATACTTCTCGGTGGGAACATTATATTCGTCTATAACGTAGTATAACCTAACCTAACACATCTAGCCCCTCGCTGGTAATGTTTTACAGAATCCCGTTCGTGTCGTCCCGTACGTCTCGGTTGGGATATTATATACGTCTATAGCGTTATATATCCTAACCTAAGGCAGGCTAACATCTCGGATGCAGTATTTTACAACATTCCTGGCGTATCGTCCCCTACTTCTCGGCGGGAACATTATATACGTCTATAACGTATCATAACCTAGCCTAACCCATCTAGCCCCTCGCTGGTAATGTTTTACAGAATCCCGTTCCTGTCGTACCGTACGTCTCGGTTGGGACGTTATGAACGTCTACAGCGATATATATCCTAACGTAAGGCAGGCTAACATCTCGGTTGTAGTATTTTACAACAGTCCTGGCGTATCGGCCCCTACTTCTCGGTGGCAACATTATATACGTCTATAACGTAACATAACGTAACCTAACCCATCTAGCCCCTCGCTGGTAATGTATTACAGAATCCCGTTCCTGTTGTGCCGTACGTCTCGGTTGGGATATTATATACGTCTATAGCGTTATATATCCTAACCTAAGCCAGGCTAACATCTCGGATGCAGTATTTTACAACATTCCTGTCGGTTCGGCCCCTAATTCTCGGTGGGAACATTATATACGTCTATAACGTAGTATAACCTAACCTAACATATCTAGCTCCTCGCTGGTAATGTTTTACAAAATCCCGTTCGTGTCGTCCCGTACGTCTCGGTTGGGACATTATATACGTCTATAGCGTTATATATCCTAACTTAAGGCAGGCTATCTTCTCGGATGCAGTATTTTACAACATTCCTGGCGTATCGTCCCCTACTTCTCGGTGGGAACATTATATACGTCTATAACGTATCATAACCTAGCCTAACCCATCTAGCCCCTCGCTGGTAATGTTTTACAGAATCCCGTTCCTGTCGTCCCGTACGTCTCAGTTGGGACGTTATGAACGTCTACAGCGATATATATCCTAACGTAAGGCAAGCTAACATCTCGGATGTAGTATTTTACAACAGTCCTGGCGTATCGGCCCCTACTTCTCGGTGGGAACATTATATACGTCTATAACGTAACATAACGTAACCTAACCCATCTAGCCCCTCGCTGGTAATGTATTACAGAATTCCGTTCCTGTTGTGCCGTACGTCTCGGTTGGGATATTATATAAGTCTATAGCGTTATATATCCTAACCTAAGGAAGGCAATCTTCTCGGATGCAGTATTTTACAACATTCCTGGCGTATCGGCCCATACTTCTCGGTGGGAACATTATATACGTCTATAACGTATCATAACCTAGCCTAACCCATCTAGCCCCTCGCTGGTAATGTATTACAGAATTCCGTTCCTGTTGTGCCGTACGTCTCGGTTGGGATATTATATACGTCTATAGCGTTATATATCCTAACCTAAGGAAGGCTATCTTCTCGGATGCAGTATTTTACAACATTCCTGGCGTATCGGCCCATACTTCTCGGTGGGAACATTATATTCGTCTATAACGTAATATAACCTATCCTAACACATCTAGCCCCTCGCTGGTAATGTTTTACAGAATCCCGTTCGTGTCGTCCCGTACGTCTCGGTTGGTACGTTATGAACGTCTACAGCGATATATATCTTAACGTAAGGCAGGCTAACATCTCGGATGTAGTATTTTACAACAGTCCTGGCGTATCGGCCCCTACTTCTCGGTGGAAACATTATATACGTCTATAACGTAACATAACGTAACCTAACCCATCTAGCTCCTCGCTTGTAATGTTTTACAGAATCCCGTTCGTGTCGTCCCGTTCGTCTCGGTTGGGACGTTATGAACGTCTACAGCGATATATATCCTAACGTAAGGCAGGCTAACATCTCGGATGTAGTATTTTACAACAGTCCTGGCGTATCGTCCCCTACTTCTCGGTGGAAACATTTTATTCGTCTATAACGTATCCTAACACATCTAGCCCCTCGCTGGTAATGTTTTACAGAATCCCGTTCGTGTCGACCCGTACGTCTCGGTTGGGACATTATATACGTCTACAGCGTTATATATCCTAACCTAAGCCAGGCTAACATCTCGGATGCAGTATTTTACAACATTCCTGGCGGGTCGGCCCCTACTTCTCGGTGGGAACATTATATACGTCTATAACGTAATATAAACTAACCTAACATATCTAGCTCCTCGCTGGTAATGTTTTACAAAATCCCGTTCGTGTCGTCCCGTACGTCTCGGTTGGGATATTATATACGTCTATAGCATTATATATCCTGACTTAAGGCAGGCTATCATCTCGGATGTAGTATATAACATCGTTCCTGGCGGATCGGCCTCTACTTCTCGGTGGGAACATTATATTCGTCTATGACGTAATATAACCTAACCTAACACATCTAGCCCCTCGCTGGTAATGTTTTACAGAATCCCGTTCGTGTCGTCCCGTACGTCTCGGTTGGGATATTATATACGTCTATAGCGTTATATATCCTAACCTAAGGCAGGCTATCATCTCGGATGTAGTATTTTACAACATTCCTGGCGTATCGGCCCCTACTTCTCGGTGGGAACATTATATACGTCTATAACGTATCATAACCTAACCTAACCCATCTAGCCCCTCGCTGGTAATGTTTTACAGAATCCCGTTCCTGTCGTCCCGTACGTCTCGGTTGGGATATTATATACGTATATAGCGTTATATATCCTAACCTAAGGCAGGCTATCATCTCGGATGTAGTATTTTACAAAATTCCTGGCGTATCGGCCCCTACTTCTCGGTGGGAACAGTATATACGTCTACAACGTATATAACCTAACCTAACCCATCTAGCCCCTCGCTGGTAATGTTTTACAGAATCTCGTTCCTGTCGTCCCGTACGTCTCGGTTGGGACGTTATGAACGTCTACAGCGATATATATCCTAACGTAAGGCAGGCTAACATCTCGGATGTAGTATTTTACAACAGTCCTGGCGTATCGGCCCCTACTTCTCGGTGGCAACATTATATACGTCTATAACGTGACATAACGTAACCTAACCCATCTAGCCCCTCGCTGGTAATGTATTACAGAATCCCGTTCCTGTTGTGCCGTACGTCTCGGTTGGGATATTATATACGTCTATAGCGTTATATATCCTAACCTAAGGCAGGCTATCTTCTCGGATGCAGTATTTTACAACATTCCTGGCGTATCGGCCCATACTTCTCGGTGGGAACATTATATTCGTCTATAACGTAATATAACCTAACCTAACACATCTAGCCCCTCGCTGGTAATGTTTTACAGAATCCCGTTCGTGTCGTCCCGTACGTCTCGGTTGGGATATTATATACGTCTATAGCGTTATATATCCTAACCTAAGGCAGGCTAACATCTCGGATGCTGTATTTTACAACATTCCTGGCGTATCGTCCCCTACGTCTCGGTGGGAACATTATATACGTCTATAACGTATCATAACCTAGCCTAACCCATCTAGCCCCTCGCTGGTAATGTTTTACAGAATCCCGTTCCTGTCGTTCCGTACGTCTCGGTTGGGACGTTATGAACGTCTACAGCGATATATATCCTAACCTAAGGCAGGCTAACATCTCAGATGTAGTATATTACATCATTCCTGGCGTATCGACCACTACTTCTCGGTGGAAACATTATATACGTCTATAACTTATCATAACCTAACCTAACCCATCTAGCCCCTCGCTGGTAATGTTTTACAGAATCCCGTTCCTGTCGTCCGGTACGTCTCGGTTGGGACGTTATGAACGTCTACAGCGATATATATCCTAACCTAAGGCAGGCTATCTTCTCGGATGCAGTATTTTACAACATTCCTGGCGTATCGGCCTCTACTTCTCGGTGGAAACATTATATACGTCTATAACGTAATATAACCTAACCTAACACATCTAGCCCCTCGCTGGTAATGTTTTACAGAATCCCGTTCGTGTCGTCCCGTACGTCTCGGTTGGGATATTATATACGTCTATAGCGTTATATATCCTAACCTAAGGCAGGCTAACATCTCGGATGCAGTATTTTACAACATTCCTGGCGTATCGTCCCCTACTTCTCGGTGGGAACATTATATACGTCTATAACGTATCGTAACCTAGCCTAACCCATCTAGCCCCTCGCTGGTAATGTTTTACAGAATCCCGTTCCTGTCGTCCCGTACGTCTCGGTTGGGACGTTATGAACGTCTACAGCGATATATATCCTAACGTAAGGCAGGCTAACATCTCGGATGTAGTATTTTACCACAGTCCTGGCGTATCGGCCCCTACTTCTCGGTGGGAACATTATATACGTCTATAACGTAACATAACGTAACCTAACCCATCTAGCCCCTCGCTGGTAATGTATTACAGAATCCCGTTCCTGTTGTGCCGTACGTCTCGGTTGGGATATTATATACGTCTATAGCGTTATATATCCTAACCTAAGGCAGGCTATCATCTCGGATTTAGTATTTTACAACATTCCTGGCGGGTCGGCCTCTACTTCTCGGTGGGAACATTATATACGTCTATAACGTAATATAACCTAACCTAACATATCTAGCTCCTCGCTGGTAATGTTTTACAAAATCCCGTTCGTGTCGTCCCGTACGTCTCGGTTGGGGCATTATATACGTCTACTGCGTTATATATCCTAACCTAAGGCAGGCTATCTTCTCGGATGCAGTATATTACATCATTCCTGGCGTATCGACCACTACTTCTCGGTGGAAACATTATATACGTCTATAACGTAATATAATCTAACCTAACACATCTAGCCCCTCGCTGGTAATGTTTTACAGAATCCCGTTCGTGTCGTCCCGTTCGTCTCGGTTGGGATGTTATGAACGTCTACAGCGATATATATCCTAACGTAAGGCAGGCTAACATCTCGGATGTAGTATTTTACAACAGTCCTGGCATATCGGCCCCTACTTCTCGGTGGGAACATTATATACGTCTATAACGTAACATAACGTAACCTAACCCATCTAGCCCCTCGCTGGTAATGTTTTACAGAATCCCGTTCGTGTCGTCCCGTACGTCTCGGTTGGGACATTATATACGTCTACAGCGTTATATATCCTAACCTAAGGCAGGCCGTCTTCTCGGATGCAGTATTTCACAAAATTCCTGGCGTATCGGCCCATACTTCTCGGTGGGAACATTATATTCGTCTATAACATAATATAACCTATCCTAACACATCTAGCCCCTCGCTGGTAATGTTTTACAGAATCCCGTTCGTGTCGTCCCGTACGTCTCGGTTGGAACATTATATACGTCTACAGCGTTATATATCCTAACCTAAGCCAGGCTAACATCTCGGATGTAGTATATTACATCATTCCTGGCGTATCGACCACTACGTCTCGGTGGAAACATTATATACGTCTATAACGTAATATAACCTAACTTAACACATCTAGCTAGTCGCTTTAATGTTTCACAGAATTCCGTTCGTGTCGTCCCGTTCGTCTCGGTTGGGACATTATATACGTCTATAGCGTTATACATCCTAACTTAAGGCAGGCTATCATCTCGGATTTAGTATTTTACAACATTCCTGGCGGGTCGGCCTCTACTTCTCGGTGGGAACATTATATACGTCTATAACGTAATATAACCTAACCTAACACATCTAGCCCGTCGCTGGTAATGTTTTACAGAATCCCGTTCGTGTCGCCCGTACGTCTCGGATGGGACATTATATACGTCTACAGCGTCATATATCCTAACCTGAGGCAGGCTATCTTCTCGGATGCAGTATTTCACAAAATTCCTGGCGTATCGGCCCATACTTCTCGGTGGGAACATTATATTCGTCTATAACATAATATAACCTATCCTAACACATCTAGCCCCTCGCTGGTAATGTTTTACAGAATCCCGTTCGTGTCGTCCCGTACGTCTCGGTTGGAACATTATATACGTCTACAGCGTTATATAACCTAACCTAAGCCAGGCTAACATCTCGGATGCAGTATTTTACAACATTCCTGGCGGTTCGGCCCTTAATTCTCGGTGGGAACATTATATACGTCTATAACGTAGTATAACCTAAGCTAACATATCTAGCCCCTCGCTGGTAATGTTTTACAAAATCCCGTTCGTGTCGTCCCGTACGTCTCGGTTGGGATATTATATACGTCTACAGCGTTATATATCCTAACCTAAGGCAGGCTAACATCTCGGATGTAGTATATTACATCATTCCTGGCGTATCGACCACTACTTCTCGGTGGAAACATTATATACGTCTATAACGTAATATAACCCAACTTAACACATCTAGCTAGTCGCTTTAATGTTTCACAGAATTCCGTTCGTGTCGTCCCGTTCGTCTCGGTTGGGACATTATATACGTCTATAGCGTTATATATCCTAACTTAAGGCAGGCTATCATCTCGGATTTAGTATTTTACAACATTCCTGTTGGGTCGGCCTCTACTTCTCGGTGGGAACATTATATACGTCTATAACGTAATATAACCTAACCTAACATATCTAGCTCCTCGCTGGTAATGTTTTACAAAATCCCGTTCGTGTCGTCCCGTACGTCTCGGTTGGGACATTATATACGTCTACAGCGTTATATATCCTAACCTAAGGCAGGCTATCTTCTCGGATGCAGTATTTTACAAAATTCCTGGCGTATCGGCCCATACTTCTCGGTGGGAACATTATATTCGTCTATAACATAATATAACCTATCCTATCACATCTAGCCCCTCGCTGGTAATGTTTTACAGAATCCCGTTCGTGTCGTCCCGTACGTCTCGGTTGGAACATTATATACGTCTACAGCGTTATATATCCTAACCTAAGCCAGGTTAACATCTCGGATGCAGTATTTTACAACATTCCTGGCGGGTCGGCCCATACTTCTCGGTGGGAACATTATATTCGTCTATAACATAATATAACCTATCCTAACACATCTAGCCCCCCGCTGGTAATGTTTTACAGAATCCCGTTCGTGTCGTCCCGTACGTCTCGGTTGGGACATTATATACGTCTACAGCGTTATATATCCTAACCTAAGGCAGGCTAACATCTCGGATGCAGTATTTTACAACATTCCTGGCGTACCGACCACTACTTCTCGGTGGAAACATTATATACGTCTATAACGTAATATAACCTAACTTAACACATCTAGCTAGTCGCTTTAATGTTTCACAGAATTCCGTTCGTGTCATCCCGTTCGTCTCGGTTGGGACATTATATACGTCTATAGCGTTATATATCCTAACTTAAGGCAGGCTATCATCTCGGATTTAGTATTTTACAACATTCCTGGCGGGTCGGCCTCTACTTCTCGGTGGGAACATTATATACGTCTATAACGTAATATAACCTAACCTAACATATCTAGCTCCTCGCTGGTAATGTTTTACAAAATCCCGTTCGTGTCGTCCCGTACGTCTCGGTTGGGACATTATATACGTCTACAGCGTTATATATCCTAACCTAAGGCAGGCTATCTTCTCGGATGCAGTATTTTACAAAATTCCTGGCGTATCGGCCCATACTTCTCGGTGGGAACATTATATTCGTCTATAACATAATATAACCTATCCTATCACATCTAGCCCCTCGCTGGTAATGTTTTACAGAATCCCGTTCGTGTCGTCCCGTGCGTCTCGGTTGGAACATTATATACGTCTACAGCGTTATATATCCTAACCTAAGCCAGGTTAACATCTCGGATGCAGTATTTTACAACATTCCTGGCGGGTCGGCCCATACTTCTCGGTGGGAACATTATATTCGTCTATAACATAATATAACCTATCCTAACACATCTAGCCCCCCGCTGGTAATGTTTTACAGAATCCCGTTCGTGTCGTCCCGTACGTCTCGGTTGGGAAATTATATACGTCTACAGCGTTATATATCCTAACCTAAGGCAGGCTAACATCTCGGATGCAGTATTTTACAACATTCCTGGCGTACCGACCACTACTTCTCGGTGGAAACATTATATACGTCTATAACGTAATATAACCTAACTTAACACATCTAGCTAGTCGCTTTAATGTTTCACAGAATTCCGTTCGTGTCATCCCGTTCGTCTCGGTTGGGACATTATATACGTCTATAGCGTTATATATCCTAACTTAAGGCAGGCTATCATCTCGGATTTAGTATTTTACAACATTCCTGGCGGGTCGGCCTCTACTTCTCGGTGGGAACATTATATACGTCTATAACGTAATATAACCTAACCTAACATATCTAGCTCCTCGCTGGTAATGTTTTACAAAATCCCGTTCGTGTCGTCCCGTACGTCTCGGTTGGGACATTATATACGTCTACAGCGTTATATATCCTAACCTAAGGCAGGCTATCTTCTCGGATGCAGTATTTTACAAAATTCCTGGCGTATCGGCCCATACTTCTCGGTGGGAACATTATATTCGTCTATAACATAATATAACCTATCCTATCACATCTACCCCTCGCTGGTAATGTTTTACAGAATCCCGTTCGTGTCGTCCCGTACGTCTCGGTTGGAACATTATATACGTCTACAGCGTTATATATCCTAACCTAAGCCAGGTTAACATCTCGGATGCAGTATTTTACAACATTCCTGGCGGGTCGGCCCCTAATTCTCGGTGGGAACATTATATACGTCTATAACGTAGTATAACCTAACCTAACATATCTAGCTCCTCGCTGGTAATGTTTTACAAAATCCCGTTCGTGTCGTCCCGTACGTCTCGGTTGGGATATTATATACGTCTATAGCATTATATATCCTAACCAAAGGCAGGCTAACATCTCGGATGTAGTATATTACATCATTCCTGGCGTACCGACCACTACTTCTCGGTGGAAACATTATATACGTCTATAACGTAATATAACCTAACTTAACACATCTAGCTAGTCGCTTTAATGTTTCACAGAATTCCGTTCGTGTCATCCCGTTCGTCTCGGTTGGGACATTATATACGTCTATAGCGTTATATATCCTAACTTAAGGCAGGCTATCATCTCGGATTTAGTATTTTACAACATTCCTGGCGGGTCGGCCTCTACTTCTCGGTGGGAACATTATATACGTCTATAACGTAATATAACCTAACCTAACATATCTAGCTCCTCGCTGGTAATGTTTTACAAAATCCCGTTCGTGTCGTCCCGTACGTCTCGGTTGGGACATTATATACGTCTACAGCGTTATATATCCTAACCTAAGGCAGGCTATCTTCTCGGATGCAGTATTTTACAAAATTCCTGGCGTATCGGCCCATACTTCTCGGTGGGAACATTATATTCGTCTATAACATAATATAACCTATCCTAACACATCTAGCCCCCCGCTGGTAATGTTTTACAGAATCCCGTTCGTGTCGTCCCGTACGTCTCGGTTGGGACATTATATACGTCTACAGCGTTATATATCCTAACCTAAGGCAGGCTAACATCTCGGATGCAGTATTTTACAACATTCCTGGCGGGTCGGCCCCTAATTCTCGGTGGGAACATTATATACGTCTATAACGTAGTATAACCTAACCTAACATATCTAGCTCCTCGCTGGTAATGTTTTACAAAATCCCGTTCGTGTCGCCCCGTACGTCTCGGTTGGGATATTATATACGTCTATAGCATTATATATCCTAACCTAAGGCAGGCTAACATCTCGGATGTAGTATATTACATCATTCCTGGCGTATCGACCACTACTTCTCGGTGGAAACATTATATACGTCTATAACGTAACATAACCTAACTTAACACATCTAGCTAGTCGCTTTAATGTTTCACAGAATTCCGTTCGTGTCATCCCGTTCGTCTCGGTTGGGACATTATATACGTCTATAGCGTTATATATCCTAACTTAAGGCAGGCTATCATATCGGATTTAGTATTTTACAACATTCCTGGCGGGTCGGCCCCTACTTCTCGGTGGGAACATTATATACGTCTATAACGTAACATAACGTAACCTAACCCATCTAGCCCCTCGCTGGTAATGTATTACAGAATCCCGTTCCTGTTGTGCCGTACGTCTCGGTTGGGATATTATATGCGTCTATAGCGTTATATATCCTAACCTACGGAAGGCTATCTTCTCGGATGCAGTATTTTACAACATTCCTGGCGTATCGGCCCATACTTCTCGGTGGGAATAATTATATTCGTCTATAACGTAATATAACCTATCCTAACACATCTAGCCCCTCGCTGGTAATGTTTTACAGAATCCCGTTCGTGTCGTCCCGTACGTCTCGGTTGGGATGTTATGAACGTCTACAGCGATATATATCCTAACCTAAGACAGGCTATCATCTCGGATGCAGTATTTTACAACATTCCTGGCGTATCGGCCCATACTTCTCGGTGGGAACATTATATTCGTCTATAACGTAATATAACCTATCCTAACACATCTAGCCCCTCGCTGGTAATGTTTTACAGAATCCCGTTCGTGTCGTCCCGTACGTCTCGGTTGGGATATTATATACGTCTATAGCGTTATATATCCTAACCTAAGGCAGGCTAACATCTCGGATGCTGTATTTTAGAACATTCCTGGCGTATCGGCCCATACTTCTCGGTGGGAACATTATATTCGTCTATAACATAATATAACCTATCCTAACACATCTAGCCCCCCGCTGGTAATGTTTTACAGAATCCCGTTCGTGTCGTCCCGTACGTCTCGGTTGGGACATTATATACGTCTACAGCGTTATATATCCTAACCTAAGCCAGGCTAACATCTCGGATGCAGTATTTTACAACATTCCTGGCGGGTCGGCCCCTACTTCTCGGTGGGAACATTATATACGTCTATAACGTAATATAACCTAACCTAACATATCTAGCTCCTCGCTGGTAATGTATTACAGAATCCCGTTCCTGTTGTGCCGTACGTCTCGGTTGGGATATTATATACGTCTATAGCGTTATATATCCTAACCTACGGAAGGCTATCTTCTCGGATGCAGTATTTTACAACATTCCTGGCGTATCGGCCCATACTTCTCTGTGGGAACATTATATTCGTCTATAACGTAATATAACCTATCCTAACACATCTAGCCCCTCGCTGGTAATGTTTTACAGAATCCCGTTCGTGTCGTCCCGTACGTCTCGGTTGGGACATTATATACGTCTACAGCGTTATATATCCTAACCTAAGGCAGGCTATCTTCTCGGATGTAGTATTTTACAAAATTCCTGGCGTATCGGCCCATACTTCTCGGTGGGAACATTATATTCGGCTATAACATAATATAACCTATCCTAACACATCTAGCCCCTCGCTGGTAATGTTTTACAGAATCCCGTTCGTGTCGTCCCGTACGTCTCGGTTGGGACATTATATACGTCTACAGCGTTATATATCCTAACCTAAGCCAGGCTAACATCTCGGATGCAGTATTTTACAACATTCCTGGCGGGTCGGCCCCTACTTCTCGGTGGGAACATTATATACGTCTATAACGTAATATAACCTAACCTAACATATCTAGCTCCTCGCTGGTAATGTTTTACAAAATCCCGTTCGTGTCGTCCCGTATGTCTCGGTTGGGATATTATATACGTCTATAGCATTATATATCCTAACCTAAGGCAGGCTAACATCTCGGATGTAGTATATTACATCATTCCTGGCGTATCGACCACTACTTCTCGGTGGAAACATTATATACGTCTATAACGTATCATAGCCTAACCTAACCCATCTAGCCTCTCGCTGGTAATGTTTTACAGAATCCCGTTCCTGTCGTCCCGTACGTCTCGGTTGGGACGTTATGAACGTCTACAGCGATATATATCCTAACCTAAGGCAGGCTAACATCTCAGATGTAGTATATTACATCATTCCTGGCGTATCGCCCTCTACTTCTCGGTGGAAACATTATATACGTCTATAACGTAATATAACCTAACCTAACACATCTAGCCCCTCGCTGGTAATGTTTTACAGAATCCCGTTCGTGTCGTCCCGTACGTCTCGGTTGGGATATTATATACGTCTATAGCGTTATATATCCTAACCTAAGGCAGGCTAACATCTCGGATGCTGTATTTTACAACATTCCTGGCGTATCGTCCCCTACTTCTCGGTGGGAACATTATATACGTCTATAACGTATCATAACCTAGCCTAACCCATCTAGCCCCTCGCTGGTAATGTTTTACAGAATCCCGTTCCTGTCGTCCCATACGTCTCGGTTGGGACGTTATGAACGTCTACAGCGATATATATCCTAACCTAAGGCAGGCTAACATCTCGGACGTAGTATATTACATCATTCCTGGCGTATCGACCACTACTTCTCGGTGGAAACATTATATACGTCTATAACGTAATATAACCTAACCTAACACATCTAGCTAGTCGCTTTAATGTTTCACAGAATCCCGTTCGTGTCGTCCCGTTCGTCTCGGTTGGGATATTATATACGTCTATAGCGTTATATATCCTAGCTTAAGGCAGGCTATCATCTCGGATGTAGTATTTTACACCGTTCCTAGCGGGTCGGCCTCTACTTCTCGGTGGGAACATTATATACGTCTATAACGTAATATAACCTAACCTAACACATCTAGCCCGTCGCTGGTAATGTTTTACAGAATCCCGTTCGTGTCGCCCGTACGTCTCGGATGGGACATTATATACGTCTACAGCGTCATATATCCTAACCTGAGGCAGGCTATCTTCTCGGATGCAGTATTTCACAAAATTCCTGGCGTATCGGCCCATACTTCTCGGTGGGAACATTATATTCTTCTATAACATAATATAACCTATCCTAACACATCTAGCTCCTCGCTGGTAATGTTTTACAGAATCCCGTTCGTGTCGTCCCGTACGTCTCGGTTGGAACATTATATACGTCTACAGCGTTATATAACCTAACCTAAGCCAGGCTAACATCTCGGATGCAGTATTTTACAACATTCCTGGCGGTTCGGCCCTTAATTCTCGGTGGGAACATTATATACGTCTATAACGTAGTATAACCTAACCTAACATATCTAGCTCCTCGCTGGTAATGTTTTACAAAATCCCGTTCGTGTCGTCCCGTACGTCTCGGTTGGGACATTATATACGTCTACAGCGTTATATATCCTAACCTAAGGCAGGCTATCATCTCGGATGCAGTATTTTACAAAATTCCTGGCGTATCGGCCCATACTTCTCGGTGGGAACATTATATTCGTCTATAACATAATATAACCTATCCTAACACATCTAGCCCCTCGCTGGTAATGTTTTACAGAATCCCGTTCGTGTCGTCCCGTACGTCTCGGTTGGAACATTATATACGTCTACAGCGTTATATATCCTAACCTAAGCCAGGTTAACATCTCGGATGCAGTATTTTACAACATTCCTGGCGGGTCGGCCCCTAATTCTCGGTGGGAACATTATATACGTCTATAACGTAGTATAACCTAACCTAACATATCTAGCTCCTCGCTGGTAATGTTTTACAAAATCCCGTTCGTGTCGTCCCGTACGTCTCGGTTGGGATATTATATACGTCTATAGCATTATATATCCTAACCAAAGGCAGGCTAACATCTCGGATGTAGTATATTACATCATTCCTGGCGTACCGACCACTACTTCTCGGTGGAAACATTATATACGTCTATAACGTAATATAACCTAACTTAACACATCTAGCTAGTCGCTTTAATGTTTCACAGAATTCCGTTCGTGTCATCCCGTTCGTCTCGGTTGGGACATTATATACGTCTATAGCGTTATATATCCTAACTTAAGGCAGGCTATCATCTCGGATTTAGTATTTTACAACATTCCTGGCGGGTCGGCCCCTACTTCTCGGTGGGAACATTATATACGTCTATAACGTAACATAACGTAACCTAACCCATCTAGCCCCTCGCTGGTAATGTATTACAGAATCCCGTTCCTGTTGTGCCGTACGTCTCGGTTGGGATATTATATACGTCTATAGCGTTATATATCCTAACCTACGGAAGGCTATCTTCTCGGATGCAGTATTTTACAACATTCCTGGCGTATCGGCCCATACTTCTCGGTGGGAATAATTATATTCGTCTATAACGTAATATAACCTATCCTAACACATCTAGGCCCTCGCTGGTAATGTTTTACAGAATCCCGTTCGTGTCGTCCCGTACGTCTCGGTTGGGATGTTATGAACGTCTACAGCGATATATATCCTAACCTAAGACAGGCTATCATCTCGGATGCAGTATTTTACAACATTCCTGGCGTATCGGCCCATACTTCTCGGTGGGAACATTATATTCGTCTATAACGTAATATAACCTATCCTAACACATCTAGCCCCTCGCTGGTAATGTTTTACAGAATCCCGTTCGTGTCGTCCCGTACGTCTCGGTTGGGATATTATATACGACTATAGCGTTATATATCCTAACCTAAGGCAGGCTAACATCTCGGATGCTGTATTTTACAACATTCCTGGCGTATCGGCCCATACTTCTCGGTGGGAACATTATATTCGTCTATAACATAATATAACCTATCCTAACACATCTAGCCCCCCGCTGGTAATGTTTTACAGAATCCCGTTCGTGTCGTCCCGTACGTCTCGGTTGGGATGTTATGAACGTCTACAGCGATATATATCCTAACGTAAGGCAGGCTAACATCTCGGATGTAGTATTTTACAACAGTCCTGGCGTATCGGCCCCTACTTCTCGGTGGGAACATTATATACGTCTATAACGTAACATAACGTAACCTAACCCATCTAGCCCCTCGCTGGTAATGTATTACAGAATCCCGTTCGTGTCGTCCCGTACGTCTCGGTTGGGATATTATATACGTCTATAGCGTTATATATCCTAACCTAAGGCAGGCTATCATCTCGGATGTAGTATTTTACAACATTCCTGGCGTATCGGCCCCTACTTCTCGGTGGGAACATTATATACGTCTATAACGTATCATAACCTAGCCTAACCCATCTAGCCCCTCGCTGGTAATGTTTTACAGAATACCGTTCCTGTCGTTCCGTACGTCTCGGTTGGGACGTTATGAACGTCTACAGCGATATATATCCTAACGTAAGGCAGGCTAACATCTCGGATGTAGTATTTTACAACAGTCCTGGCGTATCGGCCCCTACTTCTCGGTGGCAACATTATATACGTCTATAACGTAACATAACGTAACCTAACCCATCTAGCCCCTCGCTGGTAATGTTTTACAGAATCCCGTTCCTGTCGTCCCGTACGTCTCGGTTGGGACGTTATGAACGTCTACAGCGATATATATCCTAACCTAAGGCAGGCTATCTTCTCGGGTGCAGTATTTTACAACATTCCTGGCGTATCGGCCTCTACTTCTCGGTGGAAACATTATATACGTCTATAACGTATCATAGCCTAACCTAACCCATCTAGCCTCTCGCTGGTAATGTTTTACAGAATCCCGTTCCTGTCGTCCCGTACGTCTCGGTTGGGACGTTATGAACGTCTACAGCGATATATATCCTAACCTAAGGCAGGCTAACATCTCAGATGTAGTATATTACATCATTCCTGGCGTATCGCCCTCTACTTCTCGGTGGAAACATTATATACGTCTATAACGTAATATAACCTAACCTAACACATCTAGCCCCTCGCTGGTAATGTTTTACAGAATCCCGTTCGTGTCGTCCCGTACGTCTCGGTTGGGATATTATATACGTCTATAGCGTTATATATCCTAACCTAAGGCAGGCTAACATCTCGGATGCTGTATTTTACAACATTCCTGGCGTATCGTCCCCTACTTCTCGGTGGGAACATTATATACGTCTATAACGTATCGTAACCTAGCCTAACCCATCTAGCCCCTCGCTGGTAATGTTTTACAGAATCCCGTTCCTGTCGTCCCGTACGTCTCGGTTGGGACGTTATGAACGTCTACAGCGCAATAACCTAACGTAAGGCAGGCTAACATCTCAGCTGTAGTATATTACATCATTCCTGGCGTATCGGCCTCTACTTCTCGGTGGAAACATTATATACGTCTACAACGTAATATAACCTAACCTAACACATCTGGCCCCTCGCTGGTAATGTTTTACAGAATCCCGTTCGTGTCGTCCCGTACGTCTCGGTTGGGATATTATATACGTCTATAGCGTTATATATCCTAACCTAAGGCAGGCTAACATCTCAGATGTAGTATATTACATCATTCCTGGCGTATCGCCCTCTACTTCTCGGTGGAAACATTATATACGTCTATAACGTAATATAACCTAACCTAACACATCTAGCCCCTCGCTGGTAATGTTTTACAGAATCCCGTTCGTGTCGTCCCGTACGTCTCGGTTGGGATATTATATACGTCTATAGCGTTATATATCCTAACCTAAGGCAGGCTAACATCTCGGATGCTGTATTTTACAACATTCCTGGCGTATCGTCCCCTACTTCTCGGTGGGAACATTATATACGTCTATAACGTATCATATCCTAGCCTAACCCATCTAGCCCCTCGCTGGTAATGTTTTACAGAATCCCGTTCCTGTCGTCCCGTACGTCTCGGTTGGGACGTTATGAACGTCTACAGCGATATATATCCTAACCTAAGGTAGGCTAACATCTCAGATGTAGTATATTACATCATTCCTGGCGTATCGACCACTACTTCTCGGTGGAAACATTATATACGTCTATAACTTATCATAACCTAACCTAACCCATCTAGGCCCTCGCTGGTAATGTTTTACAGAATCCCGTTCCTGTCGTCCCGTACGTCTCGGTTGGGACGTTATGAACGTCTACAGCGATATATATCCTAACCTAAGGCAGGCTATCTTCTCGGATGCAGTATTTTACAAAATTCCTGGCGTATCGGCCCATACTTCTCGGTGGGAACATTATATTCGTCTATAACATAATATAACCTATCCTAACACATCTAGCCCCTCGCTGGTAATGTTTTACAGAATCCCGTTCGTGTCGTCCCGTACGTCTCGGTTGGAACATTATATACGTCTACAGCGTTATATATCCTAACCTAAGCCAGGCTAACATCTCGGATGCAGTATTTTACAACATTCCTGGCGGGTCGGCCCCTAATTCTCGGTGGGAACATTATATACGTCTATAACGTAGTATAACCTAACCTAACATATCTAGCTCCTCGCTGGTAATGTTTTACAAAATCCCGTTCGTGTCGTCCCGTACGTCTCGGTTGGGATATTATATACGTCTATAGCGTTATATATCCTAACCTAAGGCAGGCTAACATCTCGGATGCTGTATTTTACAACATTCCTGGCGTATCGTCCCCTACTTCTCGGTGGGAACATTATATACGTCTATAACGTATCGTAACCTAGCCTAACCCATCTAGCCCCTCGCTGGTAATGTTTTACAGAATCCCGTTCCTGTCGTCCCGTACGTCTCGGTTGGGACGTTATGAACATCTACAGCGATATATATCCTAACCTAAGGCAGGCTAACATCTCAGATGTAGTATATTACATCATTCCTGGCGTATCGACCACTACTTCTCGGTGGAAACATTATATACGTCTATAACTTATCATAACCTAACCTAACCCATCTAGCCCCTCGCTGGTAATGTTTTACAGAATCCCGTTCGTGTCGTCCCGTACGTCTCGGTTGGGACGTTATGAACGTCTACAGCGATATATATCCTAACCTAAGGCAGGCTATCTTCTCGGATGCAGTATTTTACAACATTCCTGGCGTATCGGCCTCTATTTCTCGGTGGAAACATTATATACGTCTATAACGTAATATAACCTAACCTAACACATCTAGCCCCTCGCTGGTAATGTTTTACTGAATCCCGTTCGTGTCGTCCCGTTCGTGTCGGTTGGGACATTATATACGTCTATAACGTAATATAACCTAACCTAACATATCTAGCTCCTCGCTGGTAATGTTTTACAGAATCCCGTTCGTGTCGTCCCGTACGTCTCGGTTGGGATGTTATGAACGTCTACAGCGATATATATCCTAACGTAAGGCAGGCTAACATCTCGGATGTAGTATTTTACAACAGTCCTGGCGTATCGGCCCCTACTTATCGGTGGGAACATTATATACGTCTATAACGTAACATAACGTAACCTAACCCATCTAGCCCCTCGCTGGTAATGTATTACAGAATCCCGTTCCTGTTGTGCCGTACGTCTCGGATGGGATATTATATACGTCTATAGCGTTATATATCCTAACCTAAGGCAGGCTAACATCTCGGATGCTGTATTTTACAACATTCCTGGCGTATCGTCCCCTACTTCTCGGTGGGAACATTATATACGTCTATAACGTATCATAACCTAGCCTAACCCATCTAGCCCCTCGCTGGTAATGTTTTACAGAATCCCGTTCCTGTCGTCCCGTACGTCTCGGTTGGGACGTTATGAACATCTACAGCGATATATATCCTAACCTAAGGCAGGCTAACATCTCAGATGTAGTATATTACATCATTCCTGGCGTATCGACCACTACTTCTCGGTGGAAACATTATATACGTCTATAACTTATCATAACCTAACCTAACACATCTAGCCCCTCGCTGGTAATGTTTTACTGAATCCCGTTCGTGTCGTCCCGTTCGTCTCGGTTGGGACATTATATACGTCTATAACGTAATATAACCTAACCTAACATATCTAGCTCCTCGCTGGTAATGTTTTACAAAATCCCGTTCGTGTCGTCCCGTACGTCTCGGTTGGGACATTATATACGTCTACAGCGTTATATATCCTAACCTAAGGCAGGCTATCTTCTCGGATGCAGTATTTTACAAAATTCCTGGCGTATCGGCCCATACTTCTCGGTGGGAACATTATATTCGTCTATAACATAATATAACCTATCCTAACACATCTAGCCCCCCGCTGGTAATGTTTTACAGAATCCCGTTCGTGTCGTCCCGTACGTCTCGGTTGGGATGTTATGAACGTCTACAGCGATATATATCCTAACGTAAGGCAGGCTAACATCTCGGATGTAGTATTTTACAACAGTCCTGGCGTATCGGCCCCTACTTATCGGTGGGAACATTATATACGTCTATAACGTAACATAACGTAACCTAACCCATCTAGCCCCTCGCTGGTAATGTATTACAGAATCCCGTTCCTGTTGTGCCGTACGTCTCGGTTGGGATATTATATACGTCTATAGCGTTATATATCCTAACCTACGGAAGGCTATCTTCTCGGATGCAGTATTTTACAACATTCCTGGCGTATCGGCCCATACTTCTCGGTGGGAACATTATATTCGTCTATAACGTAATATAACCTATCCTAACACATCTAGCCCCTCGCTGGTAATGTTTTACAGAATCCCGTTCGTGTCGTCCCGTACGTCTCGGTTGGGACATTATATACGTCTACAGCGTTATATATCCTAACCTAAGGCAGGCTATCTTCTCGGATGTAGTATTTTACAAAATTGCTGGCGTATCGGCCCATACTTCTCGGTGGGAACATTATATTCGGCTATAACATAATATAACCTATCCTAACACATCTAGCCCCTCGCTGGTAATGTTTTACAGAATCCCGTTCGTGTCGTCCCGTACGTCTCGGTTGGGACATTATATACGTCTACAGCGTTATATATCCTAACCTAAGGCAGGCTATCTTCTCGGATGCAGTATTTTACAAAATTCCTGGCGTATCGGCCCATACTTCTCGGTGGGAACATTATATTCGTCTATAACATAATATAACCTATCCTAACACATCTAGCCCCCCGCTGGTAATGTTTTACAGAATCCCGTTCGTGTCGTCCCGTACGTCTCGGTTGGGACGTTATGAACGTCTACAGCGATATATATCCTAACCTAAGGCAGGCTATCTTCTCGGATGCAGTATTTTACAACATTCCTGGCGTATCGGCCTCTATTTCTCGGTGGAAACATTATATACGTCTATAACGTAATATAACCTAACCTAACACATCTAGCCCCTCGCTGGTAATGTTTTACTGAATCCCGTTCGTGTCGTCCCGTTCGTGTCGGTTGGGACATTATATACGTCTATAACGTAATATAACCTAACCTAACATATCTAGCTCCTCGCTGGTAATGTTTTACAGAATCCCGTTCGTGTCGTCCCGTACGTCTCGGTTGGGATGTTATGAACGTCTACAGCGATATATATCCTAACGTAAGGCAGGCTAACATCTCGGATGTAGTATTTTACAACAGTCCTGGCGTATCGGCCCCTACTTATCGGTGGGAACATTATATACGTCTATAACGTAACATAACGTAACCTAACCCATCTAGCCCCTCGCTGGTAATGTATTACAGAATCCCGTTCCTGTTGTGCCGTACGTCTCGGATGGGATATTATATACGTCTATAGCGTTATATATCCTAACCTAAGGCAGGCTAACATCTCGGATGCTGTATTTTACAACATTCCTGGCGTATCGTCCCCTACTTCTCGGTGGGAACATTATATACGTCTATAACGTATCATAACCTAGCCTAACCCATCTAGCCCCTCGCTGGTAATGTTTTACAGAATCCCGTTCCTGTCGTCCCGTACGTCTCGGTTGGGACGTTATGAACATCTACAGCGATATATATCCTAACCTAAGGCAGGCTAACATCTCAGATGTAGTATATTACATCATTCCTGGCGTATCGACCACTACTTCTCGGTGGAAACATTATATACGTCTATAACTTATCATAACCTAACCTAACACATCTAGCCCCTCGCTGGTAATGTTTTACTGAATCCCGTTCGTGTCGTCCCGTTCGTCTCGGTTGGGACATTATATACGTCTATAACGTAATATAACCTAACCTAACATATCTAGCTCCTCGCTGGTAATGTTTTACAAAATCCCGTTCGTGTCGTCCCGTACGTCTCGGTTGGGACATTATATACGTCTACAGCGTTATATATCCTAACCTAAGGCAGGCTATCTTCTCGGATGCAGTATTTTACAAAATTCCTGGCGTATCGGCCCATACTTCTCGGTGGGAACATTATATTCGTCTATAACATAATATAACCTATCCTAACACATCTAGCCCCCCGCTGGTAATGTTTTACAGAATCCCGTTCGTGTCGTCCCGTACGTCTCGGTTGGGATGTTATGAACGTCTACAGCGATATATATCCTAACGTAAGGCAGGCTAACATCTCGGATGTAGTATTTTACAACAGTCCTGGCGTATCGGCCCCTACTTATCGGTGGGAACATTATATACGTCTATAACGTAACATAACGTAACCTAACCCATCTAGCCCCTCGCTGGTAATGTATTACAGAATCCCGTTCCTGTTGTGCCGTACGTCTCGGTTGGGATATTATATACGTCTATAGCGTTATATATCCTAACCTACGGAAGGCTATCTTCTCGGATGCAGTATTTTACAACATTCCTGGCGTATCGGCCCATACTTCTCGGTGGGAACATTATATTCGTCTATAACGTAATATAACCTATCCTAACACATCTAGCCCCTCGCTGGTAATGTTTTACAGAATCCCGTTCGTGTCGTCCCGTACGTCTCGGTTGGGACATTATATACGTCTACAGCGTTATATATCCTAACCTAAGGCAGGCTATCTTCTCGGATGTAGTATTTTACAAAATTGCTGGCGTATCGGCCCATACTTCTCGGTGGGAACATTATATTCGGCTATAACATAATATAACCTATCCTAACACATCTAGCCCCTCGCTGGTAATGTTTTACAGAATCCCGTTCGTGTCGTCCCGTACGTCTCGGTTGGGACATTATATACGTCTACAGCGTTATATATCCTAACCTAAGGCAGGCTATCTTCTCGGATGCAGTATTTTACAAAATTCCTGGCGTATCGGCCCATACTTCTCGGTGGGAACATTATATTCGTCTATAACATAATATAACCTATCCTAACACATCTAGCCCCCCGCTGGTAATGTTTTACAGAATCCCGTTCGTGTCGTCCCGTACGTCTCGGTTGGGATGTTATGAACGTCTACAGCGATATATATCCTAACGTAAGGCAGGCTAACATCTCGGATGTAGTATTTTACAACAGTCCTGGCGTATCGGCCCCTACTTCTCGGTGGGAGCATTATATACGTCTATAACGTAATATAACCTAACCTAACATATCTAGCCCCTCGCTGGTAATGTTTTACAGAATCCCGTTCGTGTCGTCCCGTACGTCTCGGTTGGGACATTATATACGTCTACAGCGTTATATATCCTAACCTAAGCCAGGCTAACATCTCGGATGCAGTATTTTACAACATTCCTGGCGGGTCGGCCCCTACTTCTCGGTGGGAACATTATATACGTCTATAACGTAACATAACGTAACCTAACCCATCTAGCCCCTCGCTGGTAATGTATTACAGAATCCCGTTCCTGTTGTGCCGTACGTCTCGGTTGGGATATTATATACGTCTATAGCGTTATATATCCTAACCTACGGAAGGCTATCTTCTCGGATGCAGTATTTTACAACATTCCTGGCGTATCGGCCCATACTTCTCGGTGGGAACATTATATTCGTCTATAACATAATATAACCTATCCTAACACATCTAGCCCCCCGCTGGTAATGTTTTACAGAATCCCGTTCGTGTCGTCCCGTACGTCTCGGTTGGGATGTTATGAACGTCTACAGCGATATATATCCTAACGTAAGGCAGGCTAACATCTCGGATGTAGTATTTTACAACAGTCCTGGCGTATCGGCCCCTACTTATCGGTGGGAACATTATATACGTCTATAACGTAACATAACGTAACCTAACCCATCTAGCCCCTCGCTGGTAATGTATTACAGAATCCCGTTCCTGTTGTGCCGTACGTCTCGGTTGGGATATTATATACGTCTATAGCGTTATATATCCTAACCTACGGAAGGCTATCTTCTCGGATGCAGTATTTTACAACATTCCTGGCGTATCGGCCCATACTTCTCGGTGGGAACATTATATTCGTCTATAACGTAATATAACCGATCCTAACACATCTAGCCCCTCGCTGGTAATGTTTTACAGAATCCCGTTCGTGTCGTCCCGTACGTCTCGGTTGGGACATTATATACGTCTACAGCGTTATATATCCTAACCTAAGGCAGGCTATCTTCTCGGATGTAGTATTTTACAAAATTGCTGGCGTATCGGCCCATACTTCTCGGTGGGAACATTATATTCGGCTATAACATAATATAACCTATCCTAACACATCTAGCCCCTCGCTGGTAATGTTTTACAGAATCCCGTTCGTGTCGTCCCGTACGTCTCGGTTGGGACATTATATACGTCTACAGCGTTATATATCCTAACCTAAGGCAGGCTATCTTCTCGGATGCAGTATTTTACAAAATTCCTGGCGTATCGGCCCATACTTCTCGGTGGGAACATTATATTCGTCTATAACATAATATAACCTATCCTAACACATCTAGCCCCCCGCTGGTAATGTTTTACAGAATCCCGTTCGTGTCGTCCCGTACGTCTCGGTTGGGATGTTATGAACGTCTACAGCGATATATATCCTAACGTAAGGCAGGCTAACATCTCGGATGTAGTATTTTACAACAGTCCTGGCGTATCGGCCCCTACTTCTCGGTGGGAGCATTATATACGTCTATAACGTAACATAACGTAACCTAACCCATCTAGCCCCTCGCTGGTAATGTATTACAGAATCCCGTTCCTGTTGTGCCGTACGTCTCGGTTGGGATATTATATACGTCTATAGCGTTATATATCCTAACCTACGGAAGGCTATCTTCTCGGATGCAGTATTTTACAACATTCCTGGCGTATCGGCCCATACTTCTCGGTGGGAACATTATATTCGTCTATAACGTAATATAACCTATCCTAACACATCTAGCCCCTCGCTGGTAATGTTTTACAGAATCCCGTTCGTGTCGTCCCGTACGTCTCGGTTGGGACATTATATACGTCTACAGCGTTATATATCCTAACCTAAGGCAGGCTATCTTCTCGGATGTAGTATTTTACAAAATTCCTGGCGTATCGGCCCATACTTCTCGGTGGGAACATTATATTCGGCTATAACATAATATAACCTATCCTAACACATCTAGCCCCTCGCTGGTAATGTTTTACAGAATCCCGTTCGTGTCGTCCCGTACGTCTCGGTTGGGACATTATATACGTCTACAGCGTTATATATCCTAACCTAAGCCAGGCTAACATCTCGGATGCAGTATTTTACAACATTCCTGGCGGGTCGGCCCCTACTTCTCGGTGGGAACATTATATACGTCTATAACGTAATATAACCTGACCTAACATATCTAGCTCCTCGCTGGTAATGTTTTTCAAAATCCCGTTCGTGTCGTCCCGTACGTCTCGGTTGGGACATTATATACGTCTACAGCGTTATATATCCTAACCTAAGGCAGGCTATCTTCTCGGATGCAGTATTTTACAAAATTCCTGGCGTATCGGCCCATACTTCTCGGTGGGAACATTATATTCGTCTATAACATAATATAACCTATCCTAACACATCTAGCCCCCCGCTGGTAATGTTTTACAGAATCCCGTTCGTGTCGTCCCGTACGTCTCGGTTGGGATGTTATGAACGTCTACAGCGATATATATCCTAACGTAAGGCAGGCTAACATCTCGGATGTAGTATTTTACAACAGTCCTGGCGTATCGGCCCCTACTTATCGGTGGGAACATTATATACGTCTATAACGTAACATAACGTAACCTAACCCATCTAGCCCCTCGCTGGTAATGTATTACAGAATCCCGTTCCTGTTGTGCCGTACGTCTCGGTTGGGATATTATATACGTCTATAGCGTTATATATCCTAACCTACGGAAGGCTATCTTCTCGGATGCAGTATTTTACAACATTCCTGGCGTATCGGCCCATACTTCTCGGTGGGAACATTATATTCGTCTATAACGTAATATAACCGATCCTAACACATCTAGCCCCTCGCTGGTAATGTTTTACAGAATCCCGTTCGTGTCGTCCCGTACGTCTCGGTTGGGACATTATATACGTCTACAGCGTTATATATCCTAACCTAAGGCAGGTTATCTTCTCGGATGTAGTATTTTACAAAATTCCTGGCGTATCAGCCCATACTTCTCGGTGGGAACATTATATTCGGCTATAACATAATATAACCTATCCTAACACATCTAGCCCCTCGCTGGTAATGTTTTACAGAATCCCGTTCGTGTCGTCCCGTACGTCTCGGTTGGGACATTATATACGTCTACAGCGTTATATATCCTAACCTAAGGCAGGCTATCTTCTCGGATGTAGTATTTTACAAAATTCCTGGCGTATCGGCCCCTACTTCTCGGTGGGAACATTATATTCGGCTATAACATAATATAACCTATCCTAACACATCTAGCCCCTCGCTGGTAATGTTTTACAGAATCCCGTTCGTGTCGTCCCGTACGTCTCGGTTGGGACATTATATACGTCTACAGCGTTATATATCCTAACCTAAGCCAGGCTAACATCTCGGATGCAGTATTTTACAACATTCCTGGCGGGTCGGCCCCTACTTCTCGGTGGGAACATTATATACGTCTATAACGTAACATAACGTAACCTAACCCATCTAGCCCCTCGCTGGTAATGTATTACAGAATCCCGTTCCTGTTGTGCCGTACGTCTCGGTTGGGATATTATATACGTCTATAGCGTTATATATCCTAACCTACGGAAGGCTATCTTCTCGGATGCAGTATTTTACAACATTCCTGGCGTATCGGCCCATACTTCTCGGTGGGAACATTATATTCGTCTATAACATAATATAACCTATCCTAACACATCTAGCCCCTCGCTGGTAATGTTTTACAGAATCCCGTTCGTGTCGTCCCGTACGTCTCGGTTGGGACATTATATACGTCTACAGCGTTATATATCCTAACCTAAGGCAGGTTATCTTCTCGGATGTAGTATTTTACAAAATTCCTGGCGTATCAGCCCATACTTCTCGGTGGGAACATTATATTCGGCTATAACATAATATAACCTATCCTAACACATCTAGCCCCTCGCTGGTAATGTTTTACAGAATCCCGTTCGTGTCGTCCCGTACGTCTCGGTTGGGACATTATATACGTCTACAGCGTTATATATCCTAACCTAAGGCAGGCTATCTTCTCGGATGTAGTATTTTATAAAATTCCTGGCGTATCGGCCCCTACTTCTCGGTGGGAACATTATATTCGGCTATAACATAATATAACCTATCCTAACACATCTAGCCCCTCGCTGGTAATGTTTTACAGAATCCCGTTCGTGTCGTCCCGTACGTCTCGGTTGGGACATTATATACGTCTACAGCGTTATATATCCTAACCTAAGCCAGGCTAACATCACGGATGCAGTATTTTACAACATTCCTGGCGGGTCGGCCCCTACTTCTCGGTGGGAACATTATATACGTCTATAACGTAATATAACCTAACCTAACATATCTAGCTCCTCGCTGGTAATGTTTTACAGAATCCCGTTCGTGTCGTCCCGTACGTCTCGGTTGGGATATTATATACGTCTATAGCGTTATATATCCTAACCTAAGGCAGGCTAACATCTCGGATGCTGTATTTTACAACATTCCTGGCGTATCGTCCCCTACTTCTCGGTGGGAACATTATATACGTCTATAACGTATCATAACCTAGCCTAACCCATCTAGCCCCTCGCTGGTAATGTTTTACAGAATCCCGTTCCTGTCGTCCCGTACGTCTCGGTTGGGACGTTATGAACGTCTACAGCGATATATATCCTAACCTAAGGTAGGCTAACATCTCAGATGTAGTATATTACATCATTCCTGGCGTATCGACCACTACTTCTCGGTGGAAACATTATATACGTCTATAACTTATCATAACCTAACCTAATCCATCTAGCCCCTCGCTGGTAATGTTTTACAGAATCCCGTTCCTGTCGTCCCGTACGTCTCGGTTGGGACTTTATGAACGTCTACAGCGATATATATCCTAACCTAAGGCAGGCTATCTTCTCGGATGCAGTATTTTACAACATTCCTGGCGTATCGGCCTCTACTTCTCGGTGGAAACATTATATTCGTCTATAACGTAATATAACCTATCCTAACACATCTAGCCCCTCGCTGGTAATGTTTTACAGAATCCCGTTCGTGTCGTCCCGTACGTCTCGGTTGGGACATTATATACGTCTACAGCGTTATATATCCTAACCTAAGGCAGGCTATCTTCTCGGATGTAGTATTTTACAAAATTCCTGGCGTATCGGCCCATACTTCTCGGTGGGAACATTATATTCGGCTATAACATAATATAACCTATCCTAACACATCTAGCCCCTCGCTGGTAATGTTTTACAGAATCCCGTTCGTGTCGTCCCGTACGTCTCGGTTGGGACATTATATACGTCTACAGCGTTATATATCCTAACCTAAGCCAGGCTAACATCTCGGATGCAGTATTTTACAACATTCCTGGCGGGTCGGCCCCTACTTCTCGGTGGGAACATTATATACGTCTATAACGTAATATAACCTGACCTAACATATCTAGCTCCTCGCTGGTAATGTTTTACAAAATCCCGTTCGTGTCGTCCCGTACGTCTCGGTTGGGACATTATATACGTCTACAGCGTTATATATCCTAACCTAAGGCAGGCTATCTTCTCGGATGCAGTATTTTACAAAATTCCTGGCGTATCGGCCCATACTTCTCGGTGGGAACATTATATTCGTCTATAACATAATATAACCTATCCTAACACATCTAGCCCCCCGCTGGTAATGTTTTACAGAATCCCGTTCGTGTCGTCCCGTACGTCTCGGTTGGGATGTTATGAACGTCTACAGCGATATATATCCTAACGTAAGGCAGGCTAACATCTCGGATGTAGTATTTTACAACAGTCCTGGCGTATCGGCCCCTACTTCTCGGTGGGAACATTATATACGTCTATAACGTAACATAACGTAACCTAACCCATCTAGCCCCTCGCTGGTAATGTGTTACAGAATCCCGTTCGTGTCGTCCCGTACGTCTCGGTTGGGACATTATATACGTCTACAGCGTTATATATCCTAACCTAAGGCAGGCTATCTTCTCGGATGTAGTATTTTACAAAATTCCTGGCGTATCGGCCCATACTTCTCGGTGGGAACATTATATTCGGCTATAACATAATATAACCTATCCTAACACATCTAGCCCCTCGCTGGTAATGTTTTACAGAATCCCGTTCGTGTCGTCCCGTACGTCTCGGTTGGGACATTATATACGTCTACAGCGTTATATATCCTAACCTAAGCCAGGCTAACATCTCGGATGCAGTATTTTACAACATTCCTGGCGGGTCGGCCCCTACTTCTCGGTGGGAACATTATATACGTCTATAACGTAATATAACCTAACCCAACATATCTAGCTCCTCGCTGGTAATGTTTTACAAAATCCCGTTCGTGTCGTCCCGTACGTCTCGGTTGGGATATTATATACGTCTATAGCATTATATATCCTAACCTAAGGCAGGCTAACATCTCGGATGTAGTATATTACATCATTCCTGGCGTATCGACCACTACTTCTCGGTGGAAACATTATATACGTCTATAACGTATCATAGCCTAACCTAACCCATCTAGCCTCTCGCTGGTAATGTTTTACAGAATCCCGTTCCTGTCGTCCCGTACGTCTCGGTTGGGACGTTATGAACGTCTACAGCGATATATATCCTAACCTAAGGCAGGCTAACATCTCGGATTTAGTATTCTACAACATTCCTGGCGTATCGTCCCCTACTTCTCGGTGGGAACATTATATACGTCTATAACGTATCATAACCTAGCCTAACCCATCTAGCCCTTCGCTGGTATTGTTTTACAGAATCCCGTTCCTGTCGTCCCGTACGTCTCGGTTGGGATGTTATGAACGTCTACAGCGATATATATCCTAACGTAAGGCAGGCTAACATCTCGGATGTAGTATTTTACAACAGTCCTGGCGTATCGGCCCCTACTTCTCGGTGGGAACATTATATACGTCTATAACGTAATATAACCTAACCTAACACATCTAGCCCCTCGCTGGTAATGTTTTACAGAATCCCGTTCGTGTCGTCCCGTACGTCTCGGTTGGGATATTATATACGTCTATAGCGTTATATATCCTAACCTAAGGCAGGCTATCATCTCGGATGTAGTATTTTACAACATTCCTGGCATATCGGCCCCTACTTCTCGGTGGGAACATTATATACGTCTATAACGTATCATAACCTGACCTAACCCATCTAGCCCCTCGCTGGTAATGTTTTACAGAATCCCGTTCCTGTCGTCCCGTACGTCTCGGTTGGGACGTTATGAACGTCTACAGCGATATATATCCTAACGTAAGGCAGGCTAACATCTCGGATGTAGTATTTTACCACAGTCCTGGCGTATCGGCCCCTACTTCTCGGTGGGAACATTATATACGTCTATAACGTAACATAACGTAACCTGACCCATCTAGCCCCTCGCTGGTAATGTATTACAGAATCCCGTTCCTGTTGTGCCGTACGTCTCGGTTGGGATATTATATACGTCTATAGCGTTATATATCCTAACCTAAGCCAGGCTAACATCTCGGATGCAGTATTTTACAACATTCCTGGCGGGTCGGCCCCTAATTCTCGGTGGGAACATTATATACGTCTATAACGTAGTATAACCTAACCTAACATATCTAGCACCTCGCTGGTAATGTTTTACAAAATCCCGTTCGTGTCGTCCCGTACGTCTCGGTTGGGATATTATATACGTCTATAGCATTATATATCCTAACCTAAGGCAGGCTAACATCTCGGATGTAGTATATTACATCATTCCTGGCGTATCGACCACTACTTCTCGGTGGAAACATTATATACGTCTATAACGTAATATAACCTAACTTAACACATCTAGCTAGTCGCTTTAATGTTTCACAGAATTCCGTTCGTGTCGTCCCGTTCGTCTCGGTTGGGACATTATATACGTCTATAGCGTTATATATCCTAACTTAAGGCAGGCTAACATCTCGGATTTAGTATTTTACAACATTCCTGGCGGGTCGGCCTCTACCTCTCGGTGGGAACATTATATACGTCTATAACGTAATATAACCTAACCTAACCCATCTAGCCCCTCGCTGGTAATGTTTTACAGAATCCCGTTCCTGTCGTCCCGTACGTCTCGGTTGGGACGTTATGAACGTCTACAGCGATATATATCCTAACATAAGGCAGGCTAACATCTCGGATGTAGTATTTTACCACAGTTCTGGCGTATCGGCCCCTACTTCTCGGTGGGAACATTATATACGTCTATAACGTAACATAACGTAACCTGACCCATCTAGCCCCTCGCTGGTAATGTATTACAGAATCCCGTTCCTGTTGTGCCGTACGTCTCGGTTGGGATATTATATACGTCTATAGCGTTATATATCCTAACCTAAGCCAGGCTAACATCTCGGATGCAGTATTTTACAACATTCCTGGCGGGTCGGCCCCTAATTCTCGGTGGGAACATTATATACGTCTATAACGTAGTATAACCTAACCTAACATATCTAGCTCCTCGCTGGTAATGTTTTACAAAATCCCGTTCGTGTCGTCCCGTACGTCTCGGTTGGGATATTATATACGTCTATAGCATTATATATCCTAACCTAAGGCAGGCTAACATCTCGGATGTAGTATATTACATCATTCCTGGCGTATCGACCACTACTTCTCGGTGGAAACATTATATACGTCTATAACGTAATATAACCTAACTTAACACATCTAGCTAGTCGCTTTAATGTTTCACAGAATTCCGTTCGTGTCGTCCCGTTCGTCTCGGTTGGGACATTATATACGTCTATAGCGTTATATATCCTAACTTAAGGCAGGCTAACATCTCGGATTTAGTATTTTACAACATTCCTGGCGGGTCGGCCTCTACTTCTCGGTGGGAACATTATATACGTCTATAACGTAATATAACCTAACCTAACATATCTAGCTCCTCGCTGGTAATGTTTTACAAAATCCCGTTCGTGTCGTCCCGTACGTCTCGGTTGGGACATTATATACGTCTACAGCGTTATATATACGAACCTAAGGCAGGCTATCTTCTCGGATGCAGTATTTTACAAAATTCCTGGCGTATCGGCCCATACTTCTCGGTGGGAACATTATATTCGTCTATAACATAATATAACCTAACCTAACCCATCTAGCCCCTCGCTGGTAATGTTTTACAGAATCCCGTTCCTGTCGTCCCGTACGTCTCGGTTGGGACGTTATGAACGTCTACAGCGATATATATCCTAACGTAAGGCAGGCTAACATCTCGGATGTAGTATTTTACCACAGTCCTGGCGTATCGGCCCCTACTTCTCGGTGGGAACATTATATACGTCTATAACGTAACATAACCTAACCTAACCCATCTAGCCCCTCGCTGGTAATGTATTACAGAATCCCGTTCCTGTTGTGCCGTACGTCTCGGTTGGGACGTTATGAACGTCTACAGCGATATATCCTAACGTAAGGCAGGCTAACATCTCAGCTGTAGTATATTACATCATTCCTGGCGTATCGGCCTCTACTTCTCGGTGGAAACATTATATACGTCTATAACGTAATATAACCAAACCTAACACATCTAGCCCCTCGCTGGTAATGTTTTACAGAATCCCGTTCGTGTCGTCCCGTACGTCTCGGTTGGGATATTATATACGTCTATAGCGTTATATATCCTAACCTAAGGCAGGCTATCTTCTCGGATGCAGTATTTTACAACATTCCTGGCGTATCGGCCCATACTTCTCGGTGGGAACATTATATTCGTCTATAACGTAATATAACCTAACCTAACACATCTAGTACCTCGCTGGTAATGTTTTACAGAATCCCGTTCGTGTCGTCCCGTACGTCTCGGTTGGGATATTATATACGTCTATAGCGTTATATATCCTAACCTAAGGCAGGCTAACATCTCGGATGCAGTATTTTACAACATTCCTGGCGTATCGTCCCCTACTTCTCGGTGGGAACATTATATACGTCTATAACGTATCATATCCTAGCCTAACCCATCTAGCCCCTCGCTGGTAATGTTTTACAGAATCCCGTTCCTGTCGTCCCGTACGTCTCGGTTGGGACGTTATGAACGTCTACAGCGATATATCCTAACGTAAGGCAGGCTAACATCTCAGCTGTAGTATATTACATCATTCCTGGCGTATCGGCCTCTACTTCTCGGTGGAAACATTATATACGTTTATAACGTAATATAACCTAACCTAACACATCTAGCCCCTCGCTGGTAATGTTTTACAGAATCCCGTTCGTGTCGTCCCGTACGTCTCGGTTGGGATATTATATACGTCTATAGCGTTATATATCCTAACCTAAGGCAGGCTATCATCTCGGATGTAGTATTTTACAACATTCCTGGCATATCGGCCCCTACTTCTCGGTGGGAACATTATATACGTCTATAACGTATCATAACCTGACCTAACCCATCTAGCCCCTCGCTGGTAATGTTTTACAGAATCCCGTTCCTGTCGTCCCGTACGTCTCGGTTGGGACGTTATGAACGTCTACAGCGATATATATCCTAACGTAAGGCAGGCTAACATCTCGGATGTAGTATTTTACCACAGTCCTGGCGTATCGGCCCCTACTTCTCGGTGGGAACATTATATACGTCTATAACGTAACATAACGTAACCTGACCCATCTAGCCCCTCGCTGGTAATGTATTACAGAATCCCGTTCCTGTTGTGCCGTACGTCTCGGTTGGGATATTATATACGTCTATAGCGTTATATATCCTAACCTAAGCCAGGCTAACATCTCGGATGCAGTATTTTACAACATTCCTGGCGGGTCGGCCCCTAATTCTCGGTGGGAACATTATATACGTTATAACGTAGTATAACCTAACCTAACATATCTAGCTCCTCGCTGGTAATGTTTCACAGAATTCCGTTCGTGTCGTCCCGTTCGTCTCGGTTGGGACATTATATACGTCTATAGCGTTATATATCCTAACTTAAGGCAGGCTAACATCTCGGATTTAGTATTTTACAACATTCCTGGCGGGTCGGCCTCTACTTCTCGGTGGGAACATTATATACGTCTATAACGTAATATAACCTAACCTAACATATCTAGCTCCTCGCTGGTAATGTTTTACAAAATCCCGTTCGTGTCGTCTCGTACGTCTCGGTTGGGACATTATATACGTCTACAGCGTTATATATACGAACCTAAGGCAGGCTATCTTCTCGGATGCAGTATTTTACAACATTCCTGGCGTATCGGCCCATACTTCTCGGTGGGAACATTATATTCGTCTATAACGTAATATAACCTAACCTAACACATCTAGCCCCTCGCTGGTAATGTTTTACAGAATCCCGTTCGTGTCGTCCCGTACGTCTCGGTTGGGATATTATATACGTCTATAGCGTTATATATCCTAACTTAAGGCAGGCTAACATCTCGGATTTAGTATTTTACAACATTCCTGGCGGGTCGGCCTCTACTTCTCGGTGGGCACATTATATACGTCTATAACGTAATATAACCTAACCTAACATATCTAGCTCCTCGCTGGTAATGTTTTACAGAATCCCGTTCCTGTCGTCCCGTACGTCTCGGTTGGGACGTTATGAACGTCTACAGCGATATATCCTAACCTAAGGCAGGCTATCATCTCGGATGTAGTATTTTACAACATTCCTGGCGTATCGGCCCCTACTTCTCGGTGGGAACATTATATACGTCTATAACGTATCATAACCTGACCTAACCCATCTAGCCCCTCGCTGGTAATGTTTTACAGAATCCCGTTCCTGTCGTCCCGTACGTCTCGGTTGGGACGTTATGAACGTCTACAGCGATACATATCCTAACGTAAGGCAGGCTAACATCTCGGATGTAGTATTTTACCACAGTCCTGGCGTATCGGCACCTACTTCTCGGTGGGAACATTATATACGTCTATAACGTAACATAACGTAACCTGACCCATCTAGCCCCTCGCTGGTAATGTATTACAGAATCCCGTTCCTGTTGTGCCGTACGTCTCGGTTGGGATATTATATACGTCTATAGCGTTATATATCCTAACCTAAGCCAGGCTAACATCTCGGATGCAGTATTTTACAACATTCCTGGCGGGTCGGCCCCTAATTCTCGGTGGGAACATTATATACGTCTATAACGTAGTATAACCTAACCTAACATATCTAGCTCCTCGCTGGTAATGTTTTACAAAATCCCGTTCGTGTCGTCCCGTACGTCTCGGTTGGGATATTATATACGTCTATAGCATTTTATATCCTAACCTAAGGCAGGCTAACATCTCGGATGTAGTATATTACATCATTCCTGGCGTATCGACCACTACTTCTCGGTTGAAACATTATATACGTCTATAACGTAATATAACCTAACTTAACACATCTAGCTAGTCGCTTTAATGTTTCACAGAATTCCGTTCGTGTCGTCCCGTTCGTCTCGGTTGGGACATTATATACGTCTATAGCGTTATATATCCTAACTTAAGGCAGGCTAACATCTCGGATTTAGTATTTTACAACATTCCTGGCGGGTCGGCCTCTACTTCTCGGTGGGAACATTATATACGTCTATAACGTAAGATAACGTAACCTAACCCATCTAGCCCCTCGCTGGTAATGTATTACAGAATCCCGTTCCTGTTGTGCCGTACGTCTCGGTTGGGATATTATATACGTCTATAGCGTTATATATCCTAACCTAAGGCAGGCTATCTTCTCGGATGCAGTATTTTACAACATTCCTGGCGTATCGGCCCATACTTCTCGGTCGGAACATTATATTCGTCTATAACGTAATATAACCTAACCTAACACATCTAGCCCCTCGCTGGTAATGTTTTACAGAATCCCGTTCGTGTCGTCCCGTACGTCTCGGTTGGGATATTATATACGTCTATAGCGTTATATATCCTAACCTAAGGCAGGCTAACATCTCGGATGCAGTATTTTACAACATTCCTGGCGTATCGTCCCCTACTTCTCGGTGGGAACATTATATACGTCTATAACGTAATATAACCTAACCTAACACATCTAGCCCCTCGCTGGTAATGTTCTACAGAATCACGTTCGTGTCGTCCCGTACGTCTCGGTTGGGATATTATATACGTCTATAGCGTTATATATCCTAACCTAAGGCAGGCTATCATCTCGGATGTAGTATTTTACAACATTCCTGGCATATCGGCCCCTACTTCTCGGTGGGAAAGTTATATACGTCCATAACGTATCATAACCTGATCTAACCCATCTAGCCCCTCGCTGGTAATGTTTTACAGAATCCCGTTCCTGTCGTCCCGTACGTCTCGGTTGGGACGTTATGAACGTCTACAGCGATATATATCCTAACGTAAGGCAGGCTAACATCTCGGATGTAGTATTTTACCACAGTCCTGGCGTATCGGCCCCTACTTCTCGGTGGGAACATTATATACGTCTATAACGTAACATAACGTAACCTGACCCATCTAGCCCCTCGCTGGTAATGTATTACAGAATCCCGTTCCTGTTGTGCCGTACGTCTCGGTTGGGATATTATATACGTCTATAGCGTTATATATCCTAACCTAAGCCAGGCTAACATCTCGGATGCATTATTTTACAACATTCCTGGCGGGTCGGCCCCTAATTCTCGGTGGGAACATTATATACGTCTATAACGTAGTATAACCTAACCTAACATATCTAGCTCCTCGCTGGTAATGTTTTACAAAATCCCGTTCGTGTCGTCCCGTACGTCTCGGTTGGGATATTATATACGTCTATAGCATTATATATCCTAACCTAAGGCAGGCTAACATCTCGGATGTAGTATATTACATCATTCCTGGCGTATCGACCACTACTTCTCGGTGGAAACATTATATACGTCTATAACGTAATATAACCTAACTTAACACATCTAGCTAGTCGCTTTAATGTTTCACAGAATTCCGTTCGTGTCGTCCCGTTCGTCTCGGTTGGGACATTATATACGTCTATAGCGTTATATATCCTAACTTAAGGCAGGCTAACATCTCGGATTTAGTATTTTACAACATTCCTGGCGGGTCGGCCTCTACTTCTCGGTGGAAACATTATATACGTCTATAACGTAATATAACCTAACCTAACATATCTAGCTCCTCGCTGGTAATGTTTTACAAAATCCCGTTCGTGTCGTCCCGTACGTCTCGGTTGGGACATTATACACGTCTACAGCGTTATATATACGGACCTAAGGCAGGCTATCTTCTCGGATGCAGTATTTTACAAAATTCCTGGCGTATCGGCCCATACTTCTCGGTGGGAACATTATATTCGTCTATAACATAATATAACCTATCCTAACACATCTAGCCCCTCGCTGGTAATGTTTTACAGAATCCCGTTCGTGTCGTCCCGTACGTCTCGGTTGGAACATTATATACGTCTACAGCGTTATATATCCTAACCTAAGGCAGGCTAACATCTCGGATGCAGTATTTTACAACATTCCTGGCGTATCGTCCCCTACTTCTCGGTGGGAACATTATATATGTCTATAACGTAATATAACCTAACCTAACACATCTAGCCCCTCGCTGGTAATGTTCTACAGAATCACGTTCGTGTCGTCCCGTACGTCTCGGTTGGGATATTATATACGTCTATAGCGTTATATATCCTAACCTAAGGCAGGCTATCATCTCGGATGTAGTATTTTACAACATTCCTGGCATATCGGCCCCTACTTCTCGGTGGGAACGTTATATACGTCCATAACGTATCATAACCTGATCTAACCCATCTAGCCCCTCGCTGGTAATGTTTTACAGAATCCCGTTCCTGTCGTCCCGTACGTCTCGGTTGGGACGTTATGAACGTCTACAGCGATATATATCCTAACGTAAGGCAGGCTAACATCTCGGATGTAGTATTTTACCACAGTCCTGGCGTATCGGCCCCTACTTCTCGGTGGGAACATTATATACGTCTATAACGTAACATAACGTAACCTGACCCATCTAGCCCCTCGCTGGTAATGTATTACAGAATCCCGTTCCTGTTGTGCCGTACGTCTCGGTTGGGATATTATATACGTCTATAGCGTTATATATCCTAACCTAAGCCAGGCTAACATCTCGGATGCAGTATTTTACAACATTCCTGGCGGGTCGGCCCCTAATTCTCGGTGGGAACATTATATACGTCTATAACGTAGTATAACCTAACCTAACATATCTAGCTCCTCGCTGGTAATGTTTTACAAAATCCCGTTCGTGTCGTCCCGTACGTCTCGGTTGGGATATTATATACGTCTATAGCATTTTATATCCTAACCTAAGGCAGGCTAACATCTCGGATGTAGTATATTACATCATTCCTGGCGTATCGACCACTACTTCTCGGTGGAAACATTATATACGTCTATAACGTAATATAACCTAACTTAACACATCTAGCTAGTCGCTTTAATGTTTCACAGAATTCCGTTCGTGTCGTCCCGTTCGTCTCGGTTGGGACATTATATACGTCTATAGCGTTATATATCCTAACTTAAGGCAGGCTAACATCTCGGATTTAGTATTTTACAACATTCCTGGCGGGTCGGCCTCTATTTCTCGGTGGGCACATTATATACGTCTATAACTTAATATAACCTAACCTAACATATCTAGCTCCTCGCTGGTAATGTTTTACAAAATCCCGTTCGTGTCGTCCCGTACGTCTCGGTTGGGACATTATACACGTCTACAGCGTTATATATACGGACCTAAGGCAGGCTATCTTCTCGGATGCAGTATTTTACAAAATTCCTGGCGTATCGGCCCATACTTCTCGGTGGGAACATTATATTCGTCTATAACATAATATAACCTATCCTAACACATCTAGCCCCTCGCTGGTAATGTTTTACAGAATCCCGTTCGTGTCGTCCCGTACGTCTCGGTTGGAACATTATATACGTCTACAGCGTTATATATCCTAACCTAAGCCAGGCTAACATCTCGGATGCAGTATTTTACAACATTCCTGGCGTATCGTCCCCTACTTCTCGGTGGGAACATTATATACGTCTATAACGTATCATAACCTAGCCTAACCCATCTAGCCCCTCGCTGGTAATGTTTTACAGAATCCCGTTCCTGTCGTCCCGTACGTCTCGGTTGGGACGTTATGAACGTCTACAGCGATATATCCTAACGTAAGGCAGGCTAACATCTCAGCTGTAGTATATTACATCATTCCTGGCGTATCGGCCTCTACTTCTCGGTGGAAACATTATATACGTCTATAACGTAATATAACCTAACCTAACACATCTAGCCCCTCGCTGGTAATGTTTTACAGAATCCCGTTCGTGTCGTCCCGTACGTCTCGGTTGGGATGTTATGAACGTCTACGGCGATATATATCCTAACGTAAGGCAGGCTAACATCTCGGATGCAGTATTTTACAACATTCCTGGCGGGTCGGCCTCTACTTCTCGGTGGGAACATTATATACGTCTATAACGTAATATAACCTAACCTAACATATCTAGCTCCTCGCTGGTAATGTTTTACAAAATCCCGTTCGTGTCGTCTCGTACGTCTCGGTTGGGACATTATATACGTCTACAGCGTTATATATACGAACCTAAGGCAGGCTAACATCTCGGATGCAGTATTTTACAACATTCCTGGCGGGTCGGCCCCTACTTCTCGGTGGGAACATTATATACGTCTATAACGTAATATAACCTAACCTAACATATCTAGCTCCTCGCTGGTAATGTTTTACAAAATCCCGTTCGTGTCGTCCCGTACGTCTCGGTTGGGACATTATATACGTCTACAGCGTTATATATCCTAACCTAAGGCAGGCTATCTTCTCGGATGCAGTATTTTACAAAATTCCTGGCGTATCGGCCCATACTTCTCGGTGGGAACATTATATTCGTCTATAACATAATATAACCTATCCTAACACATCTAGCCCCCCGCTGGTAATGTTTTACAGAATCCCGTTCGTGTCGTCCCGTACGTCTCGGTTGGGATGTTATGAACGTCTACAGCGATATATATCCTAACGTAAGGCAGGCTAACATCTCGGATGTAGTATTTTACAACAGTCCTGGCGTATCGGCCCCTACTTATCGGTGGGAACATTATATACGTCTATAACGTAACATAACGTAACCTGACCCATCTAGCCCCTCGCTGGTAATGTATTACAGAATCCCGTTCCTGTTGTGCCGTACGTCTCGGTTGGGATATTATATACGTCTATAGCGTTATATATCCTAACCTAAGCCAGGCTAACATCTCGGATGCAGTATTTTACAACATTCCTGGCGGGTCGGCCCCTAATTCTCGGTGGGAACATTATATACGTCTATAACGTAGTATAACCTAACCTAACATATCTAGCTCCTCGCTGGTAATGTTTTACAAAATCCCGTTCGTGTCGTCCCGTACGTCTCGGTTGGGATATTATATACGTCTATAGCATTACATATCCTAACCTAAGGCAGGCTAACATCTCGGATGTAGTATATTACATCATTCCTGGCGTATCGACCACTACTTCTCGGTGGAAACATTATATACGTCTATAACGTAATATAACCTAACTTAACACATCTAGCTAGTCGCTTTAATGTTTCACAGAATTCCGTTCGTGTCGTCCCGTTCGTCTCGGTTGGGACATTATATACGTCTATAGCGTTATATATCCTAACTTAAGGCAGGCTAACATCTCGGATTTAGTATTTTACAACATTCCTGGCGGGTCGGCCTCTACTTCTCGGTGGGCACATTATATACGTCTATAACGTAATATAACCTAACCTAACATATCTAGCTCCTCGCTGGTAATGTTTTACAAAATCCCGTTCGTGTCGTCCCGTACGTCTCGGTTGGGACATTATACACGTCTACAGCGTTATATATACGGACCTAAGGCAGGCTATCTTCTCGGATGCAGTATTTTACAAAATTCCTGGCGTATCGGCCCATACTTCTCGGTGGGAACATTATATTCGTCTATAACATAATATAACCTATCCTAACACATCTTGCCCCTCGCTGGTAATGTTTTACAGAATCCCGTTCGTGTCGTCCCGTACGTCTCGGTTGGAACATTATATACGTCTACAGCGTTATATATCCTAACCTAAGCCAGGCTAACATCTCGGATGCAGTATTTTACAACATTCCTGGCGTATCGTCCCCTACTTCTCGGTGGGAACATTATATACGTCTATAACGTATCATAACCTAGCCTAACCCATCTAGCCCCTCGCTGGTAATGTTTTACAGAATCCCGTTCCTGTCGTCCCGTACGTCTCGGTTGGGACGTTATGAACGTCTACAGCGATATATCCTAACGTAAGGCAGGCTAACATCTCAGCTGTAGTATATTACATCATTCCTGGCGTATCGGCCTCTACTTCTCGGTGGAAACATTATATACGTCTATAACGTAATATAACCTAACCTAACACATATAGCCCCTCGCTGGTAATGTTTTACAGAATCACGTTCGTGTCGTCCCGTACGTCTCGGTTGGGATATTATATACGTCTATAGCGTTATATATCCTAACCTAAGGCAGGCTATCATCTCGGATGTAGTATTTTACAACATTCCTGGCGTATCGGCCCCTACTTCTCGGTGGGAACATTATATACGTCTATAACGTATCATAACCTGACCTAACCCATCTAGCCCCTCGCTGGTAATGTTGTACAGAATCCCGTTCCTGTCGTCCCGTACGTCTCGGTTGGGACGTTATGAACGTCTGCAGCGATACATATCCTAACGTAAGGCAGGCTAACATCTCGGATGTAGTATTTTACCACAGTCCTGGCGTATCGGCCCCTACTTCTCGGTGGGAACATTATATACGTCTATAACGTAACATAACGTAACCTGACCCATCTAGCCCCTCGCTGGTAATGTATTACAGAATCCCGTTCCTGTTGTGCCGTACGTCTCGGTTGGGATATTATATACGTCTATAGCGTTATATATCCTAACCTAAGCCAGGCTAACATCTCGGATGCAGAATTTTACAACATTCCTGGCGGGTCGGCCCCTAATTCTCGGTGGGAACATTATATACGTCTATAACGTAGTATAACCTAACCTAACATATCTAGCTCCTCGCTGGTAATGTTTTACAAAATCCCGTTCGTGTCGTCCCGTACGTCTCGGTTGGGATATTATATACGTCTATAGCATTATATATCCTAACCTAAGGCAGGCTAACATCTCGGATGTAGTATATTACATCATTCCTGGCGTATCGACCACTACTTCTCGGTGGAAACATTATATACGTCTATAACGTAATATAACCTAACTTAACACATCTAGCTAGTCGCTTTAATGTTTCACAGAATTCCGTTCGTGTCGTCCCGTTCGTCTCGGTTGGGACATTATATACGTCTATAGCGTTATATATCCTAACTTAAGGCAGGCTAACATCTCGGATGCAGTATTTTACAAAATTCCTGGCGTATCGGCCCATACTTCTCGGTGGGAACATTATATTCGTCTATAACATAATATAACCTATCCTAACACATCTAGCCCCTCGCTGGTAATGTTTTACAGAATCCCGTTCGTGTCGTCCCGTACGTCTCGGTTGGAACATTATATACGTCTACAGCGTTATATATCCTAACCTAAGCCAGGCTAACATCTCGGATGCAGTATTTTACAACATTCCTGGCGTATCGTCCCCTACTTCTCGGTGGGAACATTATATACGTCTATAACGTATCATAACCTAGCCTAACCCATCTAGCCCCTCGCTGGTAATGTTTTACAGAATCCCGTTCCTGTCGTCCCGTACGTCTCGGTTGGGACGTTATGAACGTCTACAGCGATATATCCTAACGTAAGGCAGGCTAACATCTCAGCTGTAGTATATTACATCATTCCTGGCGTATCGGCCTCTACTTCCCGGTGGAAACATTATATACGTCTATAACGTAATATAACCTAACCTAACACATCTAGCCCCTCGCTGGTAATGTTTTACAGAATCCCGTTCGTGTCGTCCCGTACGTCTCGGTTGGGATGTTATGAACGTCTACAGCGATATATATCCTAACGTAAGGCAGGCTAACATCTCGGATGCAGTATTTTACAACATTCCTGGCGTATCGTCCCCTACTTCTCGGTGGGAACATTATATACGTCTATAACGTAATATAACCTAACCTAACACATCTAGCCCCTCGCTGGTAATGTTCTACAGAATCACGTTCGTGTCGTCCCGTACGTCTCGGTTGGGATATTATATACGTCTATAGCGTTATATATCCTAACCTAAGGCAGGCTATCATCTCGGATGTAGTATTTTACAACATTCCTGGCATATCGGCCCCTACTTCTCGGTGGGAACATTATATACGTCTATAACGTATCATAACCTGATCTAACCCATCTAGCCCCTCGCTGGTAATGTTTTACAGAATCCCGTTCCTGTCGTCCCGTACGTCTCGGTTGGGACGTTATGAACGTCTACAGCGATATATATCCTAACGTAAGGCAGGCTAACATCTCGGATGTAGTATTTTACCACAGTCCTGGCGTATCGGCCCCTACTTCTCGGTGGGAACATTATATACGTCTATAACGTAACATAACGTAACCTGACCCATCTAGCCCCTCGCTGGTAATGTATTACAGAATCCCGTTCCTGTTGTGCCGTACGTCTCGGTTGGGATATTATATACGTCTATAGCGTTATATATCCTAACCTAAGCCAGGCTAACATCTCGGATGCAGTATTTTACAACATTCCTGGCGGGTCGGCCCCTAATTCTCGGTGGGAACATTATATACGTCTATAACGTAGTATAACCTAACCTAACATATCTAGCTCCTCGCTGGTAATGTTTTACAAAATCCCGTTCGTGTCGTCCCGTACGTCTCGGTTGGGATATTATATACGTCTATAGCATTTTATATCCTAACCTAAGGCAGGCTAACATCTCGGATGTAGTATATTACATCATTCCTGGCGTATCGACCACTACTTCTCGGTGGAAACATTATATACGTCTATAACGTAATATAACCTAACTTAACACATCTAGCTAGTCGCTTTAATGTTTCACAGAATTCCGTTCGTGTCGTCCCGTTCGTCTCGGTTGGGACATTATATACGTCTATAGCGTTATATATCCTAACTTAAGGCAGGCTAACATCTCGGATTTAGTATTTTACAACATTCCTGGCGGGTCGGCCTCTATTTCTCGGTGGGCACATTATATACGTCTATAACGTAATATAACCTAACCTAACATATCTAGCTCCTCGCTGGTAATGTTTTACAAAATCCCGTTCGTGTCGTCCCGTACGTCTCGGTTGGGACATTATACACGTCTACAGCGTTATATATACGGACCTAAGGCAGGCTATCTTCTCGGATGCAGTATTTTACAAAATTCCTGGCGTATCGGCCCATACTTCTCGGTGGGAACATTATATTCGTCTATAACATAATATAACCTATCCTAACACATCTAGCCCCTCGCTGGTAATGTTTTACAGAATCCCGTTCGTGTCGTCCCGTACGTCTCGGTTGGAACATTATATACGTCTACAGCGTTATATATCCTAACCTAAGCCAGGCTAACATCTCGGATGCAGTATTTTACAACATTCCTGGCGTATCGTCCCCTACTTCTCGGTGGGAACATTATATACGTCTATAACGTATCATAACCTAGCCTAACCCATCTAGCCCCTCGCTGGTAATGTTTTACAGAATCCCGTTCCTGTCGTCCCGTACGTCTCGGTTGGGACGTTATGAACGTCTACAGCGATATATCCTAACGTAAGGCAGGCTAACATCTCAGCTGTAGTATATTACATCATTCCTGGCGTATCGGCCTCTACTTCTCGGTGGAAACATTATATACGTCTATAACGTAATATAACCTAACCTAACACATCTAGCCCCTCGCTGGTAATGTTTTACAGAATCCCGTTCGTGTCGTCCCGTACGTCTCGGTTGGGATGTTATGAACGTCTACGGCGATATATATCCTAACGTAAGGCAGGCTAACATCTCGGATGCAGTATTTTACAACATTCCTGGCGTATCGTCCCCTACTTCTCGGTGGGAACATTATATACGTCTATAACGTAATATAACCTAACCTAACACATCTAGCCCCTCGCTGGTAATGTTCTACAGAATCACGTTCGTGTCGTCCCGTACGTCTCGGTTGGGATATTATATACGTCTATAGCGTTATATATCCTAACCTAAGGCAGGCTATCATCTCGGATGTAGTATTTTACAACATTCCTGGCATATCGGCCCCTACTTCTCGGTGGGAACATTATATACGTCTATAACGTATCATAACCTGATCTAACCCATCTAGCCCCTCGCTGGTAATGTTTTACAGAATCCCGTTCCTGTCGTCCCGTACGTCTCGGTTGGGACGTTATGAACGTCTACAGCGATATATATCCTAACGTAAGGCAGGCTAACATCTCGGATGTAGTATTTTACCACAGTCCTGGCGTATCGGCCCCTACTTCTCGGTGGGAACATTATATACGTCTATAACGTAACATAACGTAACCTGACCCATCTAGCCCCTCGCTGGTAATGTATTACAGAATCCCGTTCCTGTTGTGCCGTACGTCTCGGTTGGGATATTATATACGTCTATAGCGTTATATATCCTAACCTAAGCCAGGCTAACATCTCGGATGCAGTATTTTACAACATTCCTGGCGGGTCGGCCCCTAATTCTCGGTGGGAACATTATATACGTCTATAACGTAGTATAACCTAACCTAACATATCTAGCTCCTCGCTGGTAATGTTTTACAAAATCCCGTTCGTGTCGTCCCGTACGTCTCGGTTGGGATATTATATACGTCTATAGCATTACATATCCTAACCTAAGGCAGGCTAACATCTCGGATGTAGTATATTACATCATTCCTGGCGTATCGACCACTACTTCTCGGTGGAAACATTATATACGTCTATAACGTAATATAACCTAACTTAACACATCTAGCTAGTCGCTTTAATGTTTCACAGAATTCCGTTCGTGTCGTCCCGTTCGTCTCGGTTGGGACATTATATACGTCTATAGCGTTATATATCCTAACTTAAGGCAGGCTAACATCTCGGATTTAGTATTTTACAACATTCCTGGCGGGTCGGCCTCTACTTCTCGGTGGGCACATTATATACGTCTATAACGTAATATAACCTAACCTAACATATCTAGCTCCTCGCTGGTAATGTTTTACAAAATCCCGTTCGTGTCGTCCCGTACGTCTCGGTTGGGACATTATACACGTCTACAGCGTTATATATACGGACCTAAGGCAGGCTATCTTCTCGGATGCAGTATTTTACAAAATTCCTGGCGTATCGGCCCATACTTCTCGGTGGGAACATTATATTCGTCTATAACATAATATAACCTATCCTAACACATCTTGCCCCTCGCTGGTAATGTTTTACAGAATCCCGTTCGTGTCGTCCCGTACGTCTCGGTTGGAACATTATATACGTCTACAGCGTTATATATCCTAACCTAAGCCAGGCTAACATCTCGGATGCAGTATTTTACAACATTCCTGGCGTATCGTCCCCTACTTCTCGGTGGGAACATTATATACGTCTATAACGTATCATAACCTAGCCTAACCCATCTAGCCCCTCGCTGGTAATGTTTTACAGAATCCCGTTCCTGTCGTCCCGTACGTCTCGGTTGGGACGTTATGAACGTCTACAGCGATATATCCTAACGTAAGGCAGGCTAACATCTCAGCTGTAGTATATTACATCATTCCTGGCGTATCGGCCTCTACTTCTCGGTGGAAACATTATATACGTCTATAACGTAATATAACCTAACCTAACACATATAGCCCCTCGCTGGTAATGTTTTACAGAATCACGTTCGTGTCGTCCCGTACGTCTCGGTTGGGATATTATATACGTCTATAGCGTTATATATCCTAACCTAAGGCAGGCTATCATCTCGGATGTAGTATTTTACAACATTCCTGGCGTATCGGCCCCTACTTCTCGGTGGGAACATTATATACGTCTATAACGTATCATAACCTGACCTAACCCATCTAGCCCCTCGCTGGTAATGTTGTACAGAATCCCGTTCCTGTCGTCCCGTACGTCTCGGTTGGGACGTTATGAACGTCTGCAGCGATACATATCCTAACGTAAGGCAGGCTAACATCTCGGATGTAGTATTTTACCACAGTCCTGGCGTATCGGCCCCTACTTCTCGGTGGGAACATTATATACGTCTATAACGTAACATAACGTAACCTGACCCATCTAGCCCCTCGCTGGTAATGTATTACAGAATCCCGTTCCTGTTGTGCCGTACGTCTCGGTTGGGATATTATATACGTCTATAGCGTTATATATCCTAACCTAAGCCAGGCTAACATCTCGGATGCAGAATTTTACAACATTCCTGGCGGGTCGGCCCCTAATTCTCGGTGGGAACATTATATACGTCTATAACGTAGTATAACCTAACCTAACATATCTAGCTCCTCGCTGGTAATGTTTTACAAAATCCCGTTCGTGTCGTCCCGTACGTCTCGGTTGGGACATTATATACGTCTACAGCGTTATATATACGAACCTAAGGCAGGCTATCTTCTCGGATGCAGTATTTTACAAAATTCCTGGCGTATCGGCCCATACTTCTCGGTGGGAACATTATATTCGTCTATAACATAATATAACCTATCCTAACACATCTAGCCCCTCGCTGGTAATGTTTTACAAAATCCCGTTCGTGTCGTCCCGTACGTCTCGGTTGGGACATTATATACGTCTATAGCATTATATATCCTAACCTAAGGCAGGCTAACATCTCGGATGTAGTATATTACATCATTCCTGGCGTATTGACCACCACCTCTCGGTGGAAACATTATATACGTCTATAAAGTAATATAACCTAACCTAACACATCTAGCTAGTCGCTTTAAAGTTTCACAGAATCCCGTTCGTGTCGTCCCGTTCGTCTCGGTTGGGACATTATATACGTCTATAGCGTTATATATCCTAACTTAAGGCAGGCTATTATCTCGGATGTAGCATTTTACAACGTTCCTAGCGGGTCGGCCTCTACTTCTCGGTGGGAACATTATATTCGTCTATAACGTAATATAACCTAACCTAACACGTCTAGCCCCTCGCTGGTAATGTTTTACAGAATCCCGTTCGTGTCGTCCCGTACGTCTCGGTTGGGATATTATATACGTCTATAGCGTTATATATCCTAACCTAAGGCAGGCTATCATCTCGGATGTAGTATTTTACAACATTCCTGGCGTATCGGCCCCTACTTCTCGGTGGGAACATTATATACGTCTATAACGTATCATAACCTGACCTAACCCATCTAGCCCCTCGCTGGTAATGTTTTACAGAATCCCGTTCCTGTCGTCCCGTACGTCTCGGTTGGGACGTTATGAGCGTCTACAGCGATATATATCCTAACGTAAGGCAGGCTAACATCTCGGATGTAGTATTTTACCACAGTCCTGGCGTATCGGCCCCTACTTCTCGGTGGGAACATTATATTCGTCTATAACGTAATATAACCTAACCTAACACATCTAGCCCCTCGCTGGTAATGTTTTACAGAATCCCGTTCGTGTCGTCCCGTACGTCTCGGTTGGGATATTATATACGTCTATAGCGTTATATATCCTAACCTAAGGCAGGCTAACATCTCGGATGCAGTATTTTACAACATTCCTGGCGTATCGTCCCCTACTTCTCGGTGGGAACATTATATACGTCTATAACGTAATATAACCTAACCTAACACATCTAGCCCCTCGCTGGTAATGTTCTACAGAATCACGTTCGTGTCGTCCCGTACGTCTCGGTTGGGATATTATATACGTCTATAGCGTTATATATCCTAACCTAAGGCAGGCTATCATCTCGGATGTAGTATTTTACAACATTCCTGGCATATCGGCCCCTACTTCTCGGTGGGAGCATTATATACGTCTATAACGTATCATAACCTGATCTAACCCATCTAGCCCCTCGCTGGTAATGTTTTACAGAATCCCGTTCCTGTCGTCCCGTACGTCTCGGTTGGGACGTTATGAACGTCTACAGCGATATATATCCTAACGTAAGGCAGGCTAACATCTCGGATGTAGTATTTTACCACAGTCCTGGCGTATCGGCCCCTACTTCTCGGTGGGAACATTATATACGTCTATAACGTAACATAACGTAACCTGACCCATCTAGCCGCTCGCTGGTAATGTATTACAGAATCCCGTTCCTGTTGTGCCGTACGTCTCGGTTGGGATATTATATACGTCTATAGCGTTATATATCCTAACCTAAGCCAGGCTAACATCTCGGATGCAGTATTTTACAACATTCCTGGCGGGTCGGCCCCTAATTCTCGGTGGGAACATTATATACGTCTATAACGTAGTATAACCTAACCTAACATATCTAGCTCCTCGCTGGTAATGTTTTACAAAATCCCGTTCGTGTCGTCCCGTACGTCTCGGTTGGGATATTATATACGTCTATAGCATTTTATATCCTAACCTAAGGCAGGCTAACATCTCGGATGTAGTATATTACATCATTCCTGGCGTATCGACCACTACTTCTCGGTGGAAACATTATATACGTCTATAACGTAATATAACCTAACCTAACATATCTAGCTCCTCGCTGGTAATGTTTTACAAAATCCCGTTCGTGTCGTCCCGTACGTCTCGGTTGGGACATTATATACGTCTACAGCGTTATATATACGAACCTAAGGCAGGCTATCTTCTCGGATGCAGTATTTTACAAAATTCCTGGCGTATCGGCCCATACTTCTCGGTGGGAACATTATATTCGTCTATAACATAATATAACCTATCCTAACACATCTAGCCCCTCGCTGGTAATGTTTTACAGAATCCCGTTCGTGTCGTCCCGTACGTCTCAGTTGGAACATTATATACGTCTACAGCGTTATATATCGTAACCTAAGCCAGGCTAACATCTCGGATGCAGTATTTTACAACATTCCTGGCGGGTCGGCCCCTAATTCTCGGTGGGAACATTATATACGTCTATAACGTAATATAACCTAACCTAACATATCTAGCTCCTCGCTGGTAATGTTTTACAAAATCCCATTCGTGTCGTCCTGTACGTCTCGGTTGGGACATTATATACGTGTACAGCGTTATATATACGAACCTAAGGCAGGCTATCTTCTCGGATGCAGTATTTTACAAAATTCCTGGCGTATCGGCCCATACTTCTCGGTGGGAACATTATATACGTCTGTAGCGTAATATAACCTAACTTAGCACATCTAGCTAGTCGCTTTAATGTTTCGCAGAATTCCGTTCGTGTCGTCCCGTTCATCTCGGTTGGGACATTATATACGTCTATAGCGTTATATATCCTAACTTAAGGCAGGCTATCATCTCGGATGTAGTATTTTACAACATTCCTGGCGGGTCGGCCTCTACTTCTCGGTTGGAACATTATATACGTCTATAACGTAATATAACCTAACCTGACATATCTAGCTCCTCGCTGGTAATGTTTTACAAAATCCCGTTCGTGTCGTCCCGTACGTCTCGGTTGGGACATTATATACGTCTACAGCGTTATATATCCTAACCTAAGCCAGGCTAACATCTCGGATATAGTATTTTACAACATTCCTGGCGTATCGGCCTCTACTTCTCGGTGGGAACATTATATACGTCTATAACGTAATATAACCTAACCTAACATATCTAGCTCCTCGCTGGTAATGTTTTACAAAATCCCGTTCGTGTCGTCCTGTACGTCTCGGTTGGGACATTATATACGTCTACAGCGTTATATATACGAACCTAAGGCAGGCTATCTTCTCGGATGCAGTATTTTACAAAATTCCTGGCGTATCGGCCCATACTTCTCGGTGGGAACATTATATACGTCTGTAACGTGATATAACCTAACTTAGCACATCTAGCTAGTCGCTTTAATGTTTCGCAGAATTCCGTTCGTGTCGTCCCGTTCGTCTCGGTTGGGACATTATATACGTCTATAGCGTTATATATCCTAACTTAAGGCAGGCTATCATCTCGGATGTAGTATTTTACAACATTCCTGGCGGGTCGGCCTCTACTTCTCGGTGGGAACATTATATTCGTCTATAACATAATATAACCTATCCTAACACATCTAGCCCCTCGCTGGTAATGTTTTACAGAATCCCGTTCCTGTCGTCCCGTACGTCTCGGTTGGAACATTATATACGTCTACAGCGTTATATATCCTAACCTAAGCCAGGCTAACATCTCGGATATAGTATTTTACAACATGCCTGGCGCATCGGCCTCTACTTCTCGGTGGGAACATTATATACGTCTATAACGTAATATAACCTAACCTAACACATCTAGCTAGTCGCTTTAAAGTTTCACAGAATCCCGTTCGTGTCGTCCCGTTCGTCTCGGTTGGGACATTATATACGTCTATAGCATTATATATCCTAACCTAAGGCAGGCTAACATCTCGGATGTAGTATATTACATCATTCCTGGCGTATCGACCACTACCTCTCGGTGGAAACATTATATACGTCTATAAAGTAATATAACCTAACCTAACACATCTAGCTAGTCGCTTTAAAGTTTCACAGAATCCCGTTCGTGTCGTCCCGTTCGTCTCGGTTGGGACATTATATACGTCTATAGCGTTATATATCCTAACTTAAGGCAGGCTATCATCTCGGATGTAGCATTTTACAACGTTCCTAGCGGGTCGGCCTCTACTTCTCGGTGGGAACATTATATTCGTCTATAACGTAATATAACCTATCCTAACACATCTATTCCCTCGCTGGTAATGTTTTACAGAATCCCGTTCGTGTCGTCCCGTACGTCTCGGTTGGGACATTATATACATCTACAGCGTTATATATCCTAACCTAAGCCAGGCTAACATCTCGGATATAGTATTTTACAAGATTCCTGGCGTATCGGCCTCTACTTCTCAATGGGAACATTATATTCGTCTATAACGTAATATAACCTAACCTATCACATCTAGCCCCTCGCTGGTAATGTTTTACAGATTCCCGTTTGTGTCGTCCCGTAAGTCTCGGTTGGGACATTATATACTACTACAGCGTTATATATCCTAACCTAAGGCAGGCTAACATCTCGGATGCAGTATTTTACAACATTCCTGGCGGGTCGGCCCCTAATTCTCGGTGGGAACATTATATACGTCTATAACGTAGTATAACCTAACCTAACATATCTAGCTCCTCGCTGGTAATGTTTCACAAAATCCCGTTCGTGTCGTCCCGTACGTCTCGGTTGGGATATTATATACGTCTATAGCATTATATATCCTAACCTAAGGCAGGCTAACATCTCGGATGTAGTATATTACATCATTCCTGGCGTATCGACCACTACTTCTCGGTGGAAACATTATATACGTCTATAACGTAATATAACCTAACTTAACACATCTAGCTAGTCGCTTTAATGTTTCACAGAATTCCGTTCGTGTCGTCCCGTTCGTCTCGGTTGGGACATTATATACGTCTATAGCGTTATATATCCTAACTTAAGGCAGGCTATCATCTCGGATGTAGTATTTTACAACATTCCTGGCGGGTCGGCCTCTACTTCTCGGTGGGAACAATATATACGTCTATAACGTAATATAACCTAACCTAACATATCTAGCTCCTCGCTGGTAATGTTTTACAAAATCCCGTTCGTGTCGTCCCGTACGTCTCGGTTGGGACATTATATACGTCTACAGCGTTATATATACGAACCTAAGGCAGGCTATCTTCTCGGATGCAGTATTTTACAAAATTCCTGGCGTATCGGCCCATACTTCTCGGTGGGAACATTATATTCGTCTATAACATAATATAACCTATCCTAACACATCTAGCCCCTCGCTGGTAATGTTTTACAGAATCCCGTTCCTGTCGTCCCGTACGTCTCGGTTGGAACATTATATACGTCTACAGCGTTATATATCCTAACCTAAGCCAGGCTAACATCTCGGATATAGTATTTTACAACATGCCTGGCGCATCGGCCTCTACTTCTCGGTGGGAACCTTATATTCGTCTATAACGTAATATAACCTATCCTAACACATCTAGCCCCTCGCTGGTAATGTTTTACAGAATCCCGTTCGTGTCGTCCCGTACGTCTCGGTTGGGACATTATATACGTCTACAGCGTTATATATCCTAACCTAAGGCAGGCTATCATCTCGGATGTAGTATATAACATCATTCCTGGCGTATCGACCACTACTTCTCGGTGGAAACATTATATACGTCTATAACGTAATATAACCTAACTTAACACATCCAGCTAGTCGCTTTAATGTTTCACAGAATTCCGTTCGTGTCGTTCCGTTCGTCTCGGTTGGGACATTATATACGTCTATAGCGTTATATATCCTAACTTAAGGCAGGCTATCATCTCGGATGTAGTATTTTACAACATTCCTGGCGTATCGGCCCCTACTTCTCGGTGGGAACATTATATACGTCTATAACGTAATATAACCTAACCTAACATATCTAGCTCCTCGCTGGTAATGTTTTACAAAATCCCGTTCGTGTCGTCCCGTACGTCTCGGTTGGGATATTATATACGTCTATAGCATTATATATCCTAACCTAAGGCAGGCTAACATCTCGGATGTAGTATATTACATCATTCCTGGCGTATCGACCACTACTTCTCGGTGGAAACATTATATACGTCTATAACGTAATATAACCTAACTTAACACATCTAGCTAGTCGCTTTAATGTTTCACAGAATTCCGTTCGTGTCGTCCCGTTCGTCTCGGTTGGGACATTATATACGTCTATAGCGTTATATATCCTAACTTAAGGCAGGCTATCATCTCGGATGTAGTATTTTACAACATTCCTGGCGGGTCGGCCTCTACTTCTCGGTGGGAACATTATATTCGTCTATAACGTAATATAACCTATCCTAACACATCTAGCCCCTCGCTGGTAATGTTTTACAGAATCCCGTTCGTGTCGTCCCGTACGTCTCGGTTGGGATATTATATACGTCTATAGCATTATATATCCTAACCTAAGGCAGGCTAACAACTCAGCTGTAGTATATTACATCATTCCTGGCGTATCGGCCTCTACTTCTCGGTGGAAACATTATATACGTCTATAACGTAATATAACCTAACCTAACATATCTAGCTCCTCGCTGGTAATGTTTTACAAAATCCCGTTCGTGTCGTCCCGTACGTCTCGGTTGGGACATTATATACGTCTACAGCGTTATATATACGAACCTAAGGCAGGCTATCTTCTCGGAATCAGTATTTTACAAAATTCCTGGCGTATCGGTCCATACTTCTCGGTGGGAACATTATATTCGTCTATAACATAATATAACCTATCCTAACACATCTAGCCCCTCGCTGGTAATGTTTTACAGAATCCCGTTCCTGTCGTCCCGTACGTCTCGGTTGGAACATTATATACGTCTACAGCGTTATATATCCTAACCTAAGCCAGGCTAACATCTCGGATATAGTATTTTACAACATGCCTGGCGCATCGGCCTCTACTTCTCGGTGGGAACATTATATACGTCTATAACGTAATATAACCTAACCTAACATATCTAGCTCCTCGCTGGTAATGTTTTACAAAATCCCGTTCGTGTCGTCCCGTACGTCTCGGTAGGGATATTATATACGTCTATAGCATTATATATCCTAACCTAAGGCAGGCTAACATCTCGGATGTAGTATATTACATCATTCCTGGCGTATCGACCACTACCTCTCGGTGGAAACATTATATACGTCTATAAAGTAATATAACCTAACCTAACACATCTAGCTAGTCGCTTTAAAGGTTCACAGAATCCCGTTCGTGTCGTCCCGTTCGTCTCGGTTGGGACATTATATACGTCTACAGCGTTATATATCCTAACCTAAGCCAGGCTAACATCTCGAATATAGTATTTTACAAGATTCCTGGCGCATCGGCCTCTACTTCTCGATGGGAACATTATATTCGTCTATAACGTAATATAACCTAACCTATCACATCTAGCCCCTCGCTGGTAATGTTTTACAGAATCCCGTTTGTGTCGTCCCGTAAGTCTCGGTTGGGACATTATATACTACTACAGCGTTATATATCCTAACCTAAGGCAGGCTAACATCTCGGATGCAGTATTTTACAACATTCCTGGCGGGTCGGCCCCTACTTCTCGGTGGGAACATTATATACGTCTATAACGTAATATAACATAACCTAACATATCTAGCTCCTCGCTGGTAATGTTTTACAAAATCCCGTTCGTGTCGTCCCGTACGTCTCGGTTGGGATATTATATACGTCTATAGCATTATATATCCTAACCTAAGGCAGGCTAACATCTCGGATGTAGTATATTACATCATTCCTGGCGTATCGACCACTACCTCTCGGTGGAAACATTATATACGTCCATAACGTAATATAATCTAACCTAACACATCTAGCCCCTCGCTGGTAATGTTTTACAGAATCCCGTTCGTGTCGTCCCGTTCGTCTCGGTTGGGACATCATATACGTCTACAGCGTTATATATCCTAACCTAAGCCAGGCTAACATCTCGGATATAGTATTTTACAACATGCCTGGCGCATCGGCCTCTACTTCTCGGTGGGAACATTATATTCGTCTATAACGTAATATAACCTATCCTAACACATCTAGCCCCTCGCTGGTAATGTTTTACAGAATCCCGTTCGTGTCGTCCCGTACGTCTCGGTTGGGACATTATATACGTCTACAGCGTTACATATCCTAACCTAAGGCAGGCTAACATCTCGGATGCAGTATTTTACAACATTCCTGGCGGGTCGGCCCCTACTTCTCGGTGGGAACATTATATACGTCTATAACGTAATATAACCTATCCTAACACATCTAGCCCCTCGCTGGTAATGTTTTACAGAATCCCGTTCGTGTCGTCCCGTACGTCTCGGTTGGGATATTATATACGTCTATAGCGTTATATATCCTAACCTAAGCCAGGCTAACATCTCGGATGCAGTATTTTACAACATTCCTGGCGGGTCGGCCATTAATTCTCGGTGGGAACATTATGTACGTCTATAACGTAGTATAACCTAACCTAACATATCTAGCTCCTCGCTGGTAATGTTTCACAAAATCCCGTTCGTGTCGTCCCGTACGTCTCGGTTGGGATATTATATACGTCTATAGCATTATATATCCTAACCTAAGGCAGGCTAACATCTCGGATGTAGTATATTACATCATTCCTGGCGTATCGACCACTACTTCTCGGTGGAAACATTATATACGTCTATAACGTAATATAACCTAACTTAACACATCTAGCTAGTCGCTTTAATGTTTCACAGAATTCCGTTCGTGTCGTCCCGTTCGTCTCGGTTGGGACATTATATACGTCTATAGCGTTATATATCCTAACTTAAGGCAGGCTATCATCTCGGATGTAGTATTTTACAACATTCCTGGCGGGTCGGCCTCTACTTCTCGGTGGGAACATTATATTCGTCTATAACGTAATATAACCTATCCTAACACATCTAGCCCCTCGCTGGTAATGTTTTACAGAATCCCGTTCGTGTCGTCCCGTACGTCTCGGTTGGGATATTATATACGTCTATAGCATTATATATCCTAACCTAAGGCAGGCTAACAACTCAGCTGTAGTATATTACATCATTCCTGGCGTATCGGCCTCTACTTCTCGGTGGAAACATTATATACGTCTATATCGTAATATAACCTAACCTAACATATCTAGCTCCTCGCTGGTAATGTTTTACAAAATCCCGTTCGTGTCGTCCCGTACGTCTCGGTTGGGACATTATATACGTCTACAGCGTTATGTATACGAACCTAAGGCAGGCTATCTTCCCGGATGCAGTATTTTACAAAATTCCTGGCGTATCGGCCCATACTTCTCGGTGGGAACATTATATTCGTCTATAACATAATATAACCTATCCTAACACATCTAGCCCCTCGCTGGTAATGTTTTACAGAATCCCGTTCCTGTCGTCCCGTACGTCTCGGTTGGAACATTATATACGTCTACAGCGTTATATATCCTAACCTAAGCCAGGCTAACATCTCGGATATAGTATTTTACAACATGCCTGGCGCATCGGCCTCTACTTCTCGGTGGGAACATTATATACGTCTATAACGTAATATAACCTAACCTAACATATCTAGCTCCTCGCTGGTAATGTTTTACAAAATCCCGTTCGTGCCGTCCCGTACGTCTCGGTTGGGACATTATATACGTCTACAGCGTTACATATCCTAACCTAAGGCAGGCTAACATCTCGGATGCAGTATTTTACAACATTCCTGGCGGGTCGGCCCCTACTTCTCGGTGGGAACATTATATACGTCTATAACGTAATATAACCTATCCTAACACATCTAGCCCCTCGCTGGTAATGTTTTACAGAATCCCGTTCGTGTCGTCCCGTACGTCTCGGTTGGGATATTATATACGTCTATAGCGTTATATATCCTAACCTAAGCCAGGCTAACATCTCGGATGCAGTATTTTACAACATTCCTGGCGGGTCGGCCATTAATTCTCGGTGGGAACATTATGTACGTCTATAACGTAGTATAACCTAACCTAACATATCTAGCTCCTCGCTGGTAATGTTTCACAAAATCCCGTTCGTGTCGTCCCGTACGTCTCGGTTGGGATATTATATACGTCTATAGCATTATATATCCTAACCTAAGGCAGGCTAACATCTCGGATGTAGTATATTACATCATTCCTGGCGTATCGACCACTACTTCTCGGTGGAAACATTATATACGTCTATAACGTAATATAACCTAACTTAACACATCTAGCTAGTCGCTTTAATGTTTCACAGAATTCCGTTCGTGTCGTCCCGTTCGTCTCGGTTGGGACATTATAAACGTCTATAGCGTTATATATCCTAACTTAAGGCAGGCTATCATCTCGGATGTAGTATTTTACAACATTCCTGGCGGGTCGGCCTCTACTTCTCGGTGGGAACATTATATACGTCTATAACGTAATGTAACCTAACCTAACATATCTAGCTCCTCGCTGGTAATGTTTTACAAAATCCCGTTCGTGTCGTCCCGTACGTCTCGGTTGGGATATTATATACGTCTATAGCATTATATATCCTAACCTAAGGCAGGCTAACATCTCGGATGTAGTATATTACATCATTCCTGGCGTATCGACCACTACCTCTCGGTGGAAACATTATATACGTCCATAACGTAATATAATCTAACCTAACACATCTAGCCCCTCGCTGGTAATGTTTTACAGAATCCCGTTCGTGTCGTCCCGTTCGTCTCGGTTGGGACATCATATACGTCTACAGCGTTATATATATCCTAACCTAAGCCAGGCTAACATCTCGGATATAGTATTTTACAACATGCCTGGCGCATCGGCCTCTACTTCTCGGTGGGAACATTATATTCGTCTATAACGTAATATAACCTATCCTAACACATCTAGCCCCTCGCTGGTAATGTTTTACAGAATCCCGTTCGTGTCGTCCCGTTCGTCTCGGTTGGGATATTATATACGTCTATAGCGTTATATATCCTAACTTAAGGCAGGCTATCATCTCGGATGTAGTATTTTACAACATTCCTGGCGGGTCGGCCTCTACTTCTCGGTTGGAACATTATATACGTCTATAACGTAATATAACCTAACCTGACATATCTAGCTCCTCGCTGGTAATGTTTTACAAAATCCCGTTCGTGTCGTCCCGTACGTCTCGGTTGGGACATTATATACGTCTACAGCGTTACATATCCTAACCTAAGGCAGGCTAACATCTCGGATGTAGTATTTTACAACATTCCTGGCGGGTCGGCCTCTACTTCTCGGTGGGAACATTATATTCGTCTATAACGTAATATAACCTATCCTAACACATCTAGCCCCTCGCTGGTAATGTTTTACAGAATCCCGTTCGTGTCGTCCCGTACGTCTCGGTTGGGATATTATATACGTCTATAGCATTATATATCCTAACCTAAGGCAGGCTAACAACTCAGCTGTAGTATATTACATCATTCCTGGCGTATCGGCCTCTACTTCTCGGTGGAAACATTATATACGTCTATAACGTAATATAACCTAACCTAACATATCTAGCTCCTCGCTGGTAATGTTTTACAAAATCCCGTTCGTGTCGTCCCGTACGTCTCGGTTGGGACATTATATACGTCTACAGCGTTATATATACGAACCTAAGGCAGGCTATCTTCTCGGATGCAGTATTTTACAAAATTCCTGGCGTATCGGTCCATACTTCTCGGTGGGAACATTATATTCGTCTATAACATAATATAACCTATCCTAACACATCTAGCCCCTCGCTGGTAATGTTTTACAGAATCCCGTTCCTGTCGTCCCGTACGTCTCGGTTGGAACATTATATACGTCTACAGCGTTATATATCCTAACCTAAGCCAGGCTAACATCTCGGATATAGTATTTTACAACATGCCTGGCGCATCGGCCTCTACTTCTCGGTGGGAACATTATATACGTCTATAACGTAATATAACCTAACCTAACATATCTAGCTCCTCGCTGGTAATGTTTTACAAAATCCCGTTCGTGTCGTCCCGTACGTCTCGGTAGGGATATTATATACGTCTATAGCATTATATATCCTAACCTAAGGCAGGCTAACATCTCGGATGTAGTATATTACATCATTCCTGGCGTATCGACCACTACCTCTCGGTGGAAACATTATATACGTCTATAAAGTAATATAACCTAACCTAACACATCTAGCTAGTCGCTTTAAAGGTTCACAGAATCCCGTTCGTGTCGTCCCGTTCGTCTCGGTTGGGACATTATATACGTCTACAGCGTTATATATCCTAACCTAAGCCAGGCTAACATCTCGAATATAGTATTTTACAAGATTCCTGGCGCATCGGCCTCTACTTCTCGATGGGAACATTATATTCGTCTATAACGTAATATAACCTAACCTATCACATCTAGCCCCTCGCTGGTAATGTTTTACAGAATCCCGTTTGTGTCGTCCCGTACGTCTCGGTTGGGATATTATATACGTCTATAGCATTATATATCCTAACCTAAGGCAGGCTAACAACTCAGCTGTAGTATATTACATCATTCCTGGCGTATCGGCCTCTACTTCTCGGTGGAAACATTATATACGTCTATATCGTAATATAACCTAACCTAACATATCTAGCTCCTCGCTGGTAATGTTTTACAAAATCCCGTTCGTGTCGTCCCGTACGTCTCGGTTGGGACATTATATACGTCTACAGCGTTATGTATACGAACCTAAGGCAGGCTATCTTCTCGGATGCAGTATTTTACAAAATTCCTGGCGTATCGGCCCATACTTCTCGGTGGGAACATTATATTCGTCTATAACATAATATAACCTATCCTAACACATCTAGCCCCTCGCTGGTAATGTTTTACAGAATCCCGTTCCTGTCGTCCCGTACGTCTCGGTTGGAACATTATATACGTCTACAGCGTTATATATCCTAACCTAAGCCAGGCTAACATCTCGGATATAGTATTTTACAACATGCCTGGCGCATCGGCCTCTACTTCTCGGTGGGAACATTATATACGTCTATAACGTAATATAACCTAACCTAACATATCTAGCTCCTCGCTGGTAATGTTTTACAAAATCCCGTTCGTGCCGTCCCGTACGTCTCGGTTGGGACATTATATACGTCTACAGCGTTACATATCCTAACCTAAGGCAGGCTAACATCTCGGATGCAGTATTTTACAACATTCCTGGCGGGTCGGCCCCTACTTCTCGGTGGGAACATTATATACGTCTATAACGTAATATAACCTATCCTAACACATCTAGCCCCTCGCTGGTAATGTTTTACAGAATCCCGTTCGTGTCGTCCCGTACGTCTCGGTTGGGATATTATATACGTCTATAGCGTTATATATCCTAACCTAAGCCAGGCTAACATCTCGGATGCAGTATTTTACAACATTCCTGGCGGGTCGGCCATTAATTCTCGGTGGGAACATTATGTACGTCTATAACGTAGTATAACCTAACCTAACATATCTAGCTCCTCGCTGGTAATGTTTCACAAAATCCCGTTCGTGTCGTCCCGTACGTCTCGGTTGGGATATTATATACGTCTATAGCATTATATATCCTAACCTAAGGCAGGCTAACATCTCGGATGTAGTATATTACATCATTCCTGGCGTATCGACCACTACTTCTCGGTGGAAACATTATATACGTCTATAACGTAATATAACCTAACTTAACACATCTAGCTAGTCGCTTTAATGTTTCACAGAATTCCGTTCGTGTCGTCCCGTTCGTCTCGGTTGGGACATTATAAACGTCTATAGCGTTATATATCCTAACTTAAGGCAGGCTATCATCTCGGATGTAGTATTTTACAACATTCCTGGCGGGTCGGCCTCTACTTCTCGGTGGGAACATTATATACGTCTATAACGTAATGTAACCTAACCTAACATATCTAGCTCCTCGCTGGTAATGTTTTACAAAATCCCGTTCGTGTCGTCCCGTACGTCTCGGTTGGGATATTATATACGTCTATAGCATTATATATCCTAACCTAAGGCAGGCTAACATCTCGGATGTAGTATATTACATCATTCCTGGCGTATCGACCACTACCTCTCGGTGGAAACATTATATACGTCCATAACGTAATATAATCTAACCTAACACATCTAGCCCCTCGCTGGTAATGTTTTACAGAATCCCGTTCGTGTCGTCCCGTTCGTCTCGGTTGGGACATCATATACGTCTACAGCGTTATATATATCCTAACCTAAGCCAGGCTAACATCTCGGATATAGTATTTTACAACATGCCTGGCGCATCGGCCTCTACTTCTCGGTGGGAACATTATATTCGTCTATAACGTAATATAACCTATCCTAACACATCTAGCCCCTCGCTGGTAATGTTTTACAGAATCCCGTTCGTGTCGTCCCGTTCGTCTCGGTTGGGATATTATATACGTCTATAGCGTTATATATCCTAACTTAAGGCAGGCTATCATCTCGGATGTAGTATTTTACAACATTCCTGGCGGGTCGGCCTCTACTTCTCGGTTGGAACATTATATACGTCTATAACGTAATATAACCTAACCTGACATATCTAGCTCCTCGCTGGTAATGTTTTACAAAATCCCGTTCGTGTCGTCCCGTACGTCTCGGTTGGGACATTATATACGTCTACAGCGTTACATATCCTAACCTAAGGCAGGCTAACATCTCGGATGTAGTATTTTACAACATTCCTGGCGGGTCGGCCTCTACTTCTCGGTGGGAACATTATATTCGTCTATAACGTAATATAACCTATCCTAACACATCTAGCCCCTCGCTGGTAATGTTTTACAGAATCCCGTTCGTGTCGTCCCGTACGTCTCGGTTGGGATATTATATACGTCTATAGCATTATATATCCTAACCTAAGGCAGGCTAACAACTCAGCTGTAGTATATTACATCATTCCTGGCGTATCGGCCTCTACTTCTCGGTGGAAACATTATATACGTCTATAACGTAATATAACCTAACCTAACATATCTAGCTCCTCGCTGGTAATGTTTTACAAAATCCCGTTCGTGTCGTCCCGTACGTCTCGGTTGGGACATTATATACGTCTACAGCGTTATATATACGAACCTAAGGCAGGCTATCTTCTCGGATGCAGTATTTTACAAAATTCCTGGCGTATCGGTCCATACTTCTCGGTGGGAACATTATATTCGTCTATAACATAATATAACCTATCCTAACACATCTAGCCCCTCGCTGGTAATGTTTTACAGAATCCCGTTCCTGTCGTCCCGTACGTCTCGGTTGGAACATTATATACGTCTACAGCGTTATATATCCTAACCTAAGCCAGGCTAACATCTCGGATATAGTATTTTACAACATGCCTGGCGCATCGGCCTCTACTTCTCGGTGGGAACATTATATACGTCTATAACGTAATATAACCTAACCTAACATATCTAGCTCCTCGCTGGTAATGTTTTACAAAATCCCGTTCGTGTCGTCCCGTACGTCTCGGTAGGGATATTATATACGTCTATAGCATTATATATCCTAACCTAAGGCAGGCTAACATCTCGGATGTAGTATATTACATCATTCCTGGCGTATCGACCACTACCTCTCGGTGGAAACATTATATACGTCTATAAAGTAATATAACCTAACCTAACACATCTAGCTAGTCGCTTTAAAGGTTCACAGAATCCCGTTCGTGTCGTCCCGTTCGTCTCGGTTGGGACATTATATACGTCTACAGCGTTATATATCCTAACCTAAGCCAGGCTAACATCTCGAATATAGTATTTTACAAGATTCCTGGCGCATCGGCCTCTACTTCTCGATGGGAACATTATATTCGTCTATAACGTAATATAACCTAACCTATCACATCTAGCCCCTCGCTGGTAATGTTTTACAGAATCCCGTTTGTGTCGTCCCGTAAGTCTCGGTTGGGACATTATATACTACTACAGCGTTATATATCCTAACCTAAGGCAGGCTAACATCTCGGATGCAGTATTTTACAACATTCCTGGCGGGTCGGCCCCTACTTCTCGGTGGGAACATTATATACGTCTATAACGTAATATAACATAACCTAACATATCTAGCTCCTCGCTGGTAATGTTTTACAAAATCCCGTTCGTGTCGTCCCGTACGTCTCGGTTGGGATATTATATACGTCTATAGCATTATATATCCTAACCTAAGGCAGGCTAACATCTCGGATGTAGTATATTACATCATTCCTGGCGTATCGACCACTACCTCTCGGTGGAAACATTATATACGTCCATAACGTAATATAATCTAACCTAACACATCTAGCCCCTCGCTGGTAATGTTTTACAGAATCCCGTTCGTGTCGTCCCGTTCGTCTCGGTTGGGACATCATATACGTCTATAGCGTTATATATCCTAACCTAAGCCAGGCTAACATCTCGGATATAGTATTTTACAACATGCCTGGCGCATCGGCCTCTACTTCTCGGTGGGAACATTATATACGTCTATAACGTAATATAACCTAACCTAACATATCTAGCTCCTCGCTGGTAATGTTTTACAAAATCCCGTTCGTGTCGTCCCGTACGTCTCGGTAGGGATATTATATACGTCTATAGCATTATATATCCTAACCTAAGGCAGGCTAACATCTCGGATGTAGTATATTACATCATTCCTGGCGTATCGACCACTACCTCTCGGTGGAAACATTATATACGTCTATAAAGTAATATAACCTAACCTAACACATCTAGCTAGTCGCTTTAAAGGTTCACAGAATCCCGTTCGTGTCGTCCCGTTCGTCTCGGTTGGGACATTATATACGTCTACAGCGTTATATATCCTAACCTAAGCCAGGCTAACATCTCGAATATAGTATTTTACAAGATTCCTGGCGCATCGGCCTCTACTTCTCGATGGGAACATTATATTCGTCTATAACGTAATATAACCTAACCTATCACATCTAGCCCCTCGCTGGTAATGTTTTACAGAATCCCGTTTGTGTCGTCCCGTAAGTCTCGGTTGGGACATTATATACTACTACAGCGTTATATATCCTAACCTAAGGCAGGCTAACATCTCGGATGCAGTATTTTACAACATTCCTGGCGGGTCGGCCCCTACTTCTCGGTGGGAACATTATATACGTCTATAACGTAATATAACATAACCTAACATATCTAGCTCCTCGCTGGTAATGTTTTACAAAATCCCGTTCGTGTCGTCCCGTACGTCTCGGTTGGGATATTATATACGTCTATAGCATTATATATCCTAACCTAAGGCAGGCTAACATCTCGGATGTAGTATATTACATCATTCCTGGCGTATCGACCACTACCTCTCGGTGGAAACATTATATACGTCCATAACGTAATATAATCTAACCTAACACATCTAGCCCCTCGCTGGTAATGTTTTACAGAATCCCGTTCGTGTCGTCCCGTTCGTCTCGGTTGGGACATCATATACGTCTACAGCGTTATATATCCTAACCTAAGCCAGGCTAACATCTCGGATATAGTATTTTACAACATGCCTGGCGCATCGGCCTCTACTTCTCGGTGGGAACATTATATTCGTCTATAACGTAATATAACCTATCCTAACACATCTAGCCCCTCGCTGGTAATGTTTTACAGAATCCCGTTCGTGTCGTCCCGTTCGTCTCGGTTGGGATATTATATACGTCTATAGCGTTATATATCCTAACTTAAGGCAGGCTATCATCTCGGATGTAGTATTTTACAACATTCCTGGCGGGTCGGCCTCTACTTCTCGGTTGGAACATTATATACGTCTATAACGTAATATAACCTAACCTGACATATCTAGCTCCTCGCTGGTAATGTTTTACAAAATCCCGTTCGTGTCGTCCCGTACGTCTCGGTTGGGACATTATATACGTCTACAGCGTTACATATCCTAACCTAAGGCAGGCTAACATCTCGGATGCAGTATTTTACAACATTCCTGGCGGGTCGGCCCCTACTTCTCGGTGGGAACATTATATACGTCTATAACGTAATATAACCTATCCTAACACATCTAGCCCCTCGCTGGTAATGTTTTACAGAATCCCGTTCGTGTCGTCCCGTACGTCTCGGTTGGGATATTATATACGTCTATAGCGTTATATATCCTAACCTAAGCCAGGCTATCATCTCGGATGTAGTATTTTACAACATTCCTGGCGGGTCGGCCTCTACTTCTCGGTGGGAACATTATATTCGTCTATAACGTAATATAACCTATCCTAACACATCTAGCCCCTCGCTGGTAATGTTTTACAGAATCCCGTTCGTGTCGTCCCGTACGTCTCGGTTGGGATATTATATACGTCTATAGCATTATATATCCTAACCTAAGGCAGGCTAACAACTCAGCTGTAGTATATTACATCATTCCTGGCGTATCGGCCTCTACTTCTCGGTGGAAACATTATATACGTCTATATCGTAATATAACCTAACCTAACATATCTAGCTCCTCGCTGGTAATGTTTTACAAAATCCCGTTCGTGTCGTCCCGTACGTCTCGGTTGGGACATTATATACGTCTACAGCGTTATGTATACGAACCTAAGGCAGGCTATCTTCTCGGATGCAGTATTTTACAAAATTCCTGGCGTATCGGCCCATACTTCTCGGTGGGAACATTATATTCGTCTATAACATAATATAACCTATCCTAACACATCTAGCCCCTCGCTGGTAATGTTTTACAGAATCCCGTTCCTGTCGTCCCGTACGTCTCGGTTGGAACATTATATACGTCTACAGCGTTATATATCCTAACCTAAGCCAGGCTAACATCTCGGATATAGTATTTTACAACATGCCTGGCGCATCGGCCTCTACTTCTCGGTGGGAACATTATATACGTCTATAACGTAATATAACCTAACCTAACATATCTAGCTCCTCGCTGGTAATGTTTTACAAAATCCCGTTCGTGCCGTCCCGTACGTCTCGGTTGGGACATTATATACGTCTACAGCGTTACATATCCTAACCTAAGGCAGGCTAACATCTCGGATGCAGTATTTTACAACATTCCTGGCGGGTCGGCCCCTACTTCTCGGTGGGAACATTATATACGTCTATAACGTAATATAACCTATCCTAACACATCTAGCCCCTCGCTGGTAATGTTTTACAGAATCCCGTTCGTGTCGTCCCGTACGTCTCGGTTGGGATATTATATACGTCTATAGCGTTATATATCCTAACCTAAGCCAGGCTAACATCTCGGATGCAGTATTTTACAACATTCCTGGCGGGTCGGCCATTAATTCTCGGTGGGAACATTATGTACGTCTATAACGTAGTATAACCTAACCTAACATATCTAGCTCCTCGCTGGTAATGTTTCACAAAATCCCGTTCGTGTCGTCCCGTACGTCTCGGTTGGGATATTATATACGTCTATAGCATTATATATCCTAACCTAAGGCAGGCTAACATCTCGGATGTAGTATATTACATCATTCCTGGCGTATCGACCACTACTTCTCGGTGGAAACATTATATACGTCTATAACGTAATATAACCTAACTTAACACATCTAGCTAGTCGCTTTAATGTTTCACAGAATTCCGTTCGTGTCGTCCCGTTCGTCTCGGTTGGGACATTATAAACGTCTATAGCGTTATATATCCTAACTTAAGGCAGGCTATCATCTCGGATGTAGTATTTTACAACATTCCTGGCGGGTCGGCCTCTACTTCTCGGTGGGAACATTATATACGTCTATAACGTAATGTAACCTAACGTAACATATCTAGCTCCTCGCTGGTAATGTTTTACAAAATCCCGTTCGTGTCGTCCCGTACGTCTCGGTTGGGATATTATATACGTCTATAGCATTATATATCCTAACCTAAGGCAGGCTAACATCTCGGATGTAGTATATTACATCATTCCTGGCGTATCGACCACTACCTCTCGGTGGAAACATTATATACGTCCATAACGTAATATAATCTAACCTAACACATCTAGCCCCTCGCTGGTAATGTTTTACAGAATCCCGTTCGTGTCGTCCCGTTCGTCTCGGTTGGGACATCATATACGTCTACAGCGTTATATATATCCTAACCTAAGCCAGGCTAACATCTCGGATATAGTATTTTACAACATGCCTGGCGCATCGGCCTCTACTTCTCGGTGGGAACATTATATTCGTCTATAACGTAATATAACCTATCCTAACACATCTAGCCCCTCGCTGGTAATGTTTTACAGAATCCCGTTCGTGTCGTCCCGTTCGTCTCGGTTGGGATATTATATACGTCTATAGCGTTATATATCCTAACTTAAGGCAGGCTATCATCTCGGATGTAGTATTTTACAACATTCCTGGCGGGTCGGCCTCTACTTCTCGGTTGGAACATTATATACGTCTATAACGTAATATAACCTAACCTGACATATCTAGCTCCTCGCTGGTAATGTTTTACAAAATCCCGTTCGTGTCGTCCCGTACGTCTCGGTTGGGACATTATATACGTCTACAGCGTTACATATCCTAACCTAAGGCAGGCTAACATCTCGGATGTAGTATTTTACAACATTCCTGGCGGGTCGGCCTCTACTTCTCGGTGGGAACATTATATTCGTCTATAACGTAATATAACCTATCCTAACACATCTAGCCCCTCGCTGGTAATGTTTTACAGAATCCCGTTCGTGTCGTCCCGTACGTCTCGGTTGGGATATTATATACGTCTACAGCGTTATATATCCTAACCTAAGCCAGGCTAACATCTCGGATATAGTATTTTACAACATGCCTGGCGCATCGGCCTCTACTTCTCGGTGGGAACATTATATACGTCTATAACGTAATATAACCTAACCTAACATATCTAGCTCCTCGCTGGTAATGTTTTACAAAATCCCGTTCGTGTCGTCCCGTACGTCTCGGTAGGGATATTATATACGTCTATAGCATTATATATCCTAACCTAAGGCAGGCTAACATCTCGGATGTAGTATATTACATCATTCCTGGCGTATCGACCACTACCTCTCGGTGGAAACATTATATACGTCTATAAAGTAATATAACCTAACCTAACACATCTAGCTAGTCGCTTTAAAGGTTCACAGAATCCCGTTCGTGTCGTCCCGTTCGTCTCGGTTGGGACATTATATACGTCTACAGCGTTATATATCCTAACCTAAGCCAGGCTAACATCTCGAATATAGTATTTTACAAGATTCCTGGCGCATCGGCCTCTACTTCTCGATGGGAACATTATATTCGTCTATAACGTAATATAACCTAACCTATCACATCTAGCCCCTCGCTGGTAATGTTTTACAGAATCCCGTTTGTGTCGTCCCGTAAGTCTCGGTTGGGACATTATATACTACTACAGCGTTATATATCCTAACCTAAGGCAGGCTAACATCTCGGATGCAGTATTTTACAACATTCCTGGCGGGTCGGCCCCTACTTCTCGGTGGGAACATTATATACGTCTATAACGTAATATAACATAACCTAACATATCTAGCTCCTCGCTGGTAATGTTTTACAAAATCCCGTTCGTGTCGTCCCGTACGTCTCGGTTGGGATATTATATACGTCTATAGCATTATATATCCTAACCTAAGGCAGGCTAACATCTCGGATGTAGTATATTACATCATTCCTGGCGTATCGACCACTACCTCTCGGTGGAAACATTATATACGTCCATAACGTAATATAATCTAACCTAACACATCTAGCCCCTCGCTGGTAATGTTTTACAGAATCCCGTTCGTGTCGTCCCGTTCGTCTCGGTTGGGACATCATATACGTCTATAGCGTTATATATCCTAACCTAAGCCAGGCTAACATCTCGGATATAGTATTTTACAACATGCCTGGCGCATCGGCCTCTACTTCTCGGTGGGAACATCATATTCGTCTATAACGTAATATAACCTATCCTAACACATCTAGCCCCTCGCTGGTAATGTTTTACAGAATCCCGTTCGTGTCGTCCCGTTCGTCTCGGTTGGGATATTATATACGTCTATAGCGTTATATATCCTAACTTAAGGCAGGCTATCATCTCGGATGTAGTATTTTACAACATTCCTGGCGGGTCGGCCTCTACTTCTCGGTTGGAACATTATATACGTCTATAACGTAATATAACCTAACCTGACATATCTAGCTCCTCGCTGGTAATGTTTTACAAAATCCCGTTCGTGTCGTCCCGTACGTCTCGGTTGGGACATTATATACGTCTACAGCGTTACATATCCTAACCTAAGGCAGGCTAACATCTCGGATGCAGTATTTTACAACATTCCTGGCGGGTCGGCCCCTACTTCTCGGTGGGAACATTATATACGTCTATAACGTAATATAACCTATCCTAACACATCTAGCCCCTCGCTGGTAATGTTTTACAGAATCCCGTTCGTGTCGTCCCGTACGTCTCGGTTGGGATATTATATACGTCTATAGCGTTATATATCCTAACCTAAGCCAGGCTAACATCTCGGATGCAGTATTTTACAACATTCCTGGCGGGTCGGCCATTAATTCTCGGTGGGAACATTATGTACGTCTATAACGTAGTATAACCTAACCTAACATATCTAGCTCCTCGCTGGTAATGTTTCACAAAATCCCGTTCGTGTCGTCCCGTACGTCTCGGTTGGGATATTATATACGTCTATAGCATTATATATCCTAACCTAAGGCAGGCTAACATCTCGGATGTAGTATATTACATCATTCCTGGCGTATCGACCACTACTTCTCGGTGGAAACATTATATACGTCTATAACGTAATATAACCTAACTTAACACATCTAGCTAGTCGCTTTAATGTTTCACAGAATTCCGTTCGTGTCGTCCCGTTCGTCTCGGTTGGGACATTATATACGTCTATAGCGTTATATATCCTAACTTAAGGCAGGCTATCATCTCGGATGTAGTATTTTACAACATTCCTGGCGGGTCGGCCTCTACTTCTCGGTGGGAACATTATATTCGTCTATAACGTAATATAACCTATCCTAACACATCTAGCCCCTCGCTGGTAATGTTTTACAGAATCCCGTTCGTGTCGTCCCGTACGTCTCGGTTGGGATATTATATACGTCTATAGCATTATATATCCTAACCTAAGGCAGGCTAACAACTCAGCTGTAGTATATTACATCATTCCTGGCGTATCGGCCTCTACTTCTCGGTGGAAACATTATATACGTCTATATCGTAATATAACCTAACCTAACATATCTAGCTCCTCGCTGGTAATGTTTTACAAAATCCCGTTCGTGTCGTCCCGTACGTCTCGGTTGGGACATTATATACGTCTACAGCGTTATATATACGAACCTAAGGCAGGCTATCTTCTCGGATGCAGTATTTTACAAAATTCCTGGCGTATCGGCCCATACTTCTCGGTGGGAACATTATATTCGTCTATAACATAATATAACCTATCCTAACACATCTAGCCCCTCGCTGGTAATGTTTTACAGAATCCCGTTCCTGTCGTCCCGTACGTCTCGGTTGGAACATTATATACGTCTACAGCGTTATATATCCTAACCTAAGCCAGGCTACCATCTCGGATATAGTATTTTACAACATGCCTGGCGCATCGGCCTCCACTTCTCGGTGGGAACATTATATACGTCTATAACGTAATATAACCTAACCTAACATATCTAGCTCCTCGCTGGTAATGTTTTACAAAATCCCGTTCGTGTCGTCCCGTACGTCTCGGTAGGGATATTATATACGTCTATAGCATTATATATCCTAACCTAAGGCAGGCTAACATCTCGGATGTAGTATATTACATCATTCCTGGCGTATCGACCACTACCTCTCGGTGGAAACATTATATACGTCTATAAAGTAATATAACCTAACCTAACACATCTAGCTAGTCGCTTTAAAGGTTCACAGAATCCCGTTCGTGTCGTCCCGTTCGTCTCGGTTGGGACATTATATACGTCTACAGCGTTATATATCCTAACCTAAGCCAGGCTAACATCTCGAATATAGTATTTTACAAGATTCCTGGCGCATCGGCCTCTACTTCTCGATGGGAACATTATATTCGTCTATAACGTAATATAACCTAACCTATCACATCTAGCCCCTCGCTGGTAATGTTTTACAGAATCCCGTTTGTGTCGTCCCGTAAGTCTCGGTTGGGACATTATATACTACTACAGCGTTATATATCCTAACCTAAGGCAGGCTAACATCTCGGATGCAGTATTTTACAACATTCCTGGCGGGTCGGCCCCTACTTCTCGGTGGGAACATTATATACGTCTATAACGTAATATAACATAACCTAACATATCTAGCTCCTCGCTGGTAATGTTTTACAAAATCCCGTTCGTGTCGTCCCGTTCGTCTCGGTTGGGACATTATATACGTCTATAGCGTTATATATCCTAACTTAAGGCAGGCTATCATCTCGGATGTAGTATTTTACAACATTCCTGGCGTATCGGCCCCTACTTCTCGGTGGGAACATTATATACGTCTATAACGTAATATAACCTAACCTAACATATCTAGCTCCTCGCTGGTAATGTTTTACAGAATCCCGTTCGTGTCGTCCCGTACGTCTCGGTTGGGATATTATATACGTCTATAGCGTTATATATCCTAACGTAAGGCAGGCTAACATCTCGGATGTAGTATTTTACCACAGTCCTGGCGTATCGGCCCCTACTTCTCGGTGGGAACATTATATACGTCTATAACGTAACATAACGTAACCTAACCCATCTAGCCCCTCGCTGGTAATGTATTACAGAATCCCGTTCCTGTTGTGCCGTACGTCTCGGTTGGGATATTATATACGTCCATAGCGTTATATATCCTAACCTAAGGCAGGCTATCTTCTCGGATGCAGTATTTTACAACATTCCTGGCGTATCGGCCCATACTTCTCGGTGGGAACATTATATTCGTCTATAACATAATATAACCTATCCTAACACATCTAGCCCCTCGCTGGTAATGTTTTACAGAATCCCGTTCGTGTCGTCCCGTACGTCTCGGTTAGGATATTATATACGTCTATAGCGTTATATATCCTAACCTAAGGCAGGCTATCATCTGGGATGTAGTATTTTACAACATTCCTGGCGTATCGGCCCCTACTTTTCGGTGGGAACATTATATACGTCTATAACATATCATAACCTAACCTAACCCATCTAGCCCCTCGCTGGTAATGTTTTACAGAATCCCGTTCGTGTCGTCCCGTACGTCTCGGTTGGGACGTTATGAACGTCTACAGCGATATATATCCTAACGTAAGGCAGGCTAACATCTCGGATGTAGTATTTTACCACAGTCCTGGCGTATCGGCCCCTACTTCTCGGTGGGAACATTATATACGTCTATAACGTAACATAACGTAACCTAACCCATCTAGCACCTCGCTGGTAATGTATTACAGAATCCCGTTCCTGTTGTGCCGTACGTCTCGGTTGGGATATTATATACGTCTATAGCGTTATATATCCTAACCTAAGGCAGGCTATCTTCTCGGATGCAGTATTTTACAACATTCCTGGCGTATCGGCCCATACTTCTCGGTGGGAGCATTATATTCGTCTATAACGTAATATAACCTATCCTAACACATCTAGCCCCTCGCTGGTAATGTTTTACAGAATCCCGTTTGTGTCGTCCCGTTCGTCTCGGTTGGGATATTATATACGTCTATAGCGTTATATATCCTAACTTAAGGCAGGCTATCATCTCGGATGTAGTATTTTACAACATTCCTGGCGGGTCGGCCTCTACTTCTCGGTTGGAACATTATATACGTCTATAACGTAATATAACCTAACCTGACATATCTAGCTCCTCGCTGGTAATGTTTTACAAAATCCCGTTCGTGTCGTCCCGTACGTCTCGGTTGGGACATTATATACGTCTACAGCGTTACATATCCTAACCTAAGGCAGGCTAACATCTCGGATGCAGTATTTTACAACATTCCTGGCGGGTCGGCCCCTACTTCTCGGTGGGAACATTATATACGTCTATAACGTAATATAACCTATCCTAACACATCTAGCCCCTCGCTGGTAATGTTTTACAGAATCCCGTTTGTGTCGTCCCGTAAGTCTCGGTTGGGACATTATATAATACTACAGCGTTATATATCCTAACCTAAGGCAGGCTAACATCTCGGATGCAGTATTTTACAACATTCCTGGCGGGTCGGCCCCTACTTCTCGGTGGGAACATTATATACGTCTATAACGTAATATAACCTAACTTAACACATCCAGCTAGTCGCTTTAATGTTTCACAGAATTCCGTTCGTGTCGTTCCGTTCGTCTCGGTTGGGACATTATATACGTCTATAGCGTTATATATCCTAACTTAAGGCAGGCTATCATCTCGGATGTAGTATTTTACAACATTCCTGGCGTATCGGCCCCTACTTCTCGGTGGGAACATTATATACGTCTATAACGTAATATAACCTAACCTAACATATCTAGCTCCACGCTGGTAATGTTTTACAAAATCCCGTTCGTGTCGTCCCGTACGTCTCGGTTGGGATATTATATACGTCTATAGCATTATATATCCTAACCTAAGGCAGGCTAACATCTCGGATGTAGTATATTACATCATTCCTGGCGTATCGACCACTACCTCTCGGTAGAAACATTATATACGTCTATAAAGTAATATAACCTAACCTAACACATCTAGCTAGTCGCTTTAAAGGTTCACAGAATCCCGTTCGTGTCGTCCCGTTCGTCTCGGTTGGGACATTATATACGTCTATAGCGTTATATATCCTAACTTAAGGCAGGCTATCATCTCGGATGTAGCATTTTACAACGTTCCTAGCGGGTCGGCCTCTACTTCTCGGTGGGAACATTATATTCGTCTATAACGTAATATAACCTATCCTAACACATCTATTCCCTCGCTGGTAATGTTTTACAGAATCCCGTTCGTGTCGTCCCGTACGTCTCGGTTAGGATATTATATACTTCCATAGCGTTATATATCCTAACCTAAGGCAGGCTATCTTCTCGGATGCAGTATTTTACAACATTCCTGGCGTATCGGCCCATACTTCTCGGTGGGAACATTATATTCGTCTATAACATAATATAACCTATCCTAACACATCTAGCCCCTCGCTGGTAATGTTTTACAGAATCCCGTTCGTGTCGTCCCGTACGTCTCGGTTGGGATATTATATACCTCTGTAGCATTATATATCCTAACCTAAGGCAGGTTAATATCTCGGATGTAGTATATTACATCATTCCTGGCGTATCGACCACTACTTCTCGGTGGAAACATTATATACGTCTATAACGTAATATAACGTAACTTAACACATCTAGCTAGTCGCTTTAATGTTTCACAGAATTCCGTTCGTGTCGTCCCGTACGTCTCGGTTGGGACATTATATACATCTACAGCGTTATATATCCTAACCTAAGGCAGGCTATCTTCTCGGATGTAGTATATAACATCATTCCTGGCGTATCGACCACTACTTCTCGGTGGAAACATTATATACGTCTATAACGTAATATAACCTAACCTAACATATCTAGCTGCTCGCTGGTAATGTTTTACAAAATCCCGTTCGTGTCGCCCGTACGTCTCGGTTGGGACATTATATACGTCTATAGCGTTATATATCCTAACTTAAGGCAGGCTATCATCTCGGATGTAGTATTTTACAACATTCCTGGCGTATCGGCCCCTACTTCTCGGTGGGAACATTATATACGTCTATAACGTAATATAACCTAACCTAACATATCTAGCTCCTCGCTGGTAATGTTTTACAAAATCCCGTTCGTGTCGTCCCGTACGTCTCGGTTGTGATATTATATACGTCTATAGCATTATATATCCTAACCTAAGGCAGGCTAACATCTCGGATGTAGTATATTACATCATTCCTGGCGTATCGACCACTACCTCTCGGTGGAAACATTATATACGTCTATAAAGTAATATAACCTAACCTAACACATCTAGCTAGTCGCTTTAAAGGTTCACAGAATCCCGTTCGTGTCGTCCCGTTCGTCTCGGTTGGGACATTATATACGTCTATAGCGTTATATATCCTAACTTAAGGCAGGCTATCATCTCGGATGTAGCATTTTACAACGTTCCTAGCGGGTCGGCCTCTACTTCTCGGTGGGAACATTATATTCGTCTATAACGTAATATAACCTATCCTAACACATCTATTCCCTCGCTGGTAATGTTTTACAGAATCCCGTTCGTGTCGTCCCGTACGTCTCGGTTGGGATATTATATACATCTACAGCGTTATATATCCTAACCTAAGCCAGGCTAACATCTCGGATATAGTATTTTACAAGATTCCTGGCGCATCGGCCTCTACTTCTCGATGGGAACATTATATTCGTCTATAACGTAATATAACCTAACCTATCACATCTAGCCCCTCGCTGGTAATGTTTTACAGAATCCCGTTTGTGTCGTCCCGTAAGTCTCGGTTGGGACATTATATACTACTACAGCGTTATATATCCTAACCTAAGGCAGGCTAACATCTCGGATGCAGTATTTTACAACATTCCTGGCGGGTCGGCCCCTACTTCTCGGTGGGAACATTATATACGTCTATAACGTAATATAACATAACCTAACATATCTAGCTCCTCGCTGGTAATGTTTTACAGAATCCCGTTCCTGTCGTCCCGTACGTCTCGGTTGGGACGTTATGAACATGTACAGCGATGTATATCCTAACCTAAGGCGGGCTAACATCTCAGATGTAGTATATTACATCATTCCTGGCGTATCGGCCTCTACTTCTCGGTGGAAACATTATATACGTCTATAACGTAATATAACCTAACCTAACACATCTAGCCCCTCGCTGGTAATGTTTTACAGAATCCCGTTCGTGTCGTCCCGTACGTCTCGGTTGGGATATTATATACGTCTATAGCGTTATATATCCTAACCTAAGGCAGGCTATCATCTCGGATGTAGTATTTTACAACATTGCTGGCGTACCGGCCCCTACTTCTCGGTGGGAACATTATATACGTCTATAACGTATCATAACCTAACCTAAACCATTTGGCCCCTCACTGGTAATGTTTTACAGAATCCCGTTCCTGTCGTCCCGTACGTCTCGGTTGGGACGTTATGAACGTCTACAGCGATATATCCTAACGTAAGGCAGGCTAACATCTCAGCTGTAGTATATTACATCATTCCTGGCGTATCGGCCTCTACTTCTCGGTGGAAACATTATATACGTCTATAACGTAATATAACCTAACCTAACACATCTAGCCCCTCGCTGGTAATGTTTTACAGAATCCCGTTCGTGTCGTCCCGTACGTCTCGGTTAGGATATTATATACGTCTATAGCGTTATATATCCTAACCTAAGGCAGGCTATCATCTGGGATGTAGTATTTTACAACATTCCTGGCGTATCGGCCCCTACTTTTCGGTGGGAACATTATATACGTCTATAACGTATCATAACCTAACCTAACCCATCTAGCCCCTCGCTGGTAATGTTTTACAGAATCCCGTTCCTGTCGTCCCGTACGTCTCGGTTGGGACGTTATGAACGTCTACAGCGATATATATCCTAACGTAAGGCAGGCTAACATCTCGGATGTAGTATTTTACCACAGTCCTGGCGTATCGGCCCCTACTTCTCGGTGGGAACATTATATACGTCTATAACGTAACATAACGTAACCTAACCCATCTAGCCCCTCGCTGGTAATGTATTACAGAATCCCGTTCCTGTTGTGCCGTACGTCTCGGTTGGGATATTATATACGTCTATAGCGTTATATATCCTAACCTAAGGCAGGCTATCTTCTCGGATGCAGTATTTTACAACATTCCTGACGTATCGGCCCATACTTCTCGATGGGAACATTATATACGTCTATAACGTAATATAACCTAACCTAACATATCTAGCTCCTCGCTGGTAATGTTTTACAAAATCCCGTTCGTGTCGTCCCGTACGTCTCGGTTGGGATATTATATACGTCTATAGCATTATATGTCCTAACCTAAGGCAGGCTAACATCTCGGATGTAGTATATTACATCATTCCTGGCGTATCGACCACTACTTCTCGGTGGAAACATTATATACGTCTATAACGTAATATAACCTAACCTAACACATCTAGCTAGTCGCTTTAATGTTTCACAGAATTCCGTTCGTGTCGTCCCGTTCGTCTCGGTTGGGACATTATATACGTCTATAGCGTTATATATCCTAACTTAAGGCAGGATATCATCTCGGATGTAGTATTTTACAACATTCCTGGCGTATCGGCCCCTACTTCTCGGTGGGAACATTATATACGTCTATAACGTAATATAACCTAACCTAACATATCTAGCTCCTCGCTGGTAATGTTTTACAAAATCCCGTTCGTGTCGTCCCGTACGTCTCGGTTGGGACATTATATACATCTACAGCGTTATATATCCTAACCTAAGCCAGGCTAACATCTCGGATATAGTATTTTACAAGATTCCTGGCGCATCGGCCTCTACTTCTCGATGGGAACATTATATTCGTCTATAACGTAATATAACCTAACCTATCACATCTAGCCCCTCGCTGGTAATGTTTTACAGAATCCCGTTTGTGTCGTCCTGTAAGTCTCGGTTGGGACATTATATACTACTACAGCGTTATATATCCTAACCTAAGGCAGGCTAACATCTCGGATGCAGTATTTTACAACATTCCTGGCGGGTCGGCCCCTACTTCTCGGTGGGAACATTATATACGTCTATAACGTAATATAACATAACCTAACATATCTAGCTCCTCGCTGGTAATGTTTTACAGAATCCCGTTCCTGTCGTCCCGTACGTCTCGGTTGGGACGTTATGAACATGTACAGCGATGTATATCCTAACCTAAGGCGGGCTAACATCTCAGATGTAGTATATTACATCATTCCTGGCGTATCGGCCTCTACTTCTCGGTGGAAACATTATATACGTCTATAACGTAATATAACCTAACCTAACACATCTAGCCCCTCGCTGGTAATGTTTTACAGAATCCCGTTCGTGTCGTCCCGTACGTCTCGGTTGGGATATTATATACGTCTATAGCGTTATATATCCTAACCTAAGGCAGGCTATCATCTCGGATGTAGTATTTTACAACATTGCTGGCGTATCGGCCCCTACTTCTCGGTGGGAACATTATATACGTCTATAACGTATCATAACCTAACCTAAACCATTTGGCCCCTCACTGGTAATGTTTTACAGAATCCCGTTCCTGTCGTCCCGTACGTCTCGGTTGGGACGTTATGAACGTCTACAGCGATATATCCTAACGTAAGGCAGGCTAACATCTCAGCTGTAGTATATTACATCATTCCTGGCGTATCGGCCTCTACTTCTCGGTGGAAACATTATATACGTCTATAACGTAATATAACCTAACCTAACACATCTAGCCCCTCGCTGGTAATGTTTTACAGAATCCCGTTCGTGTCGTCCCGTACGTCTCGGTTAGGATATTATATACGTCTATAGCGTTATATATCCTAACCTAAGGCAGGCTATCATCTGGGATGTAGTATTTTACAACATTCCTGGCGTATCGGCCCCTACTTTTCGGTGGGAACATTATATACGTCTATAACGTATCATAACCTAACCTAACCCATCTAGCCCCTCGCTGGTAATGTTTTACAGAATCCCGTTCCTGTCGTCCCGTACGTCTCGGTTGGGACGTTATGAACGTCTACAGCGATATATATCCTAACGTAAGGCAGGCTAACATCTCGGATGTAGTATTTTACCACAGTCCTGGCGTATCGGCCCCTACTTCTCGGTGGGAACATTATATACGTCTATAACGTAACATAACGTAACCTAACCCATCTAGCCCCTCGCTGGTAATGTATTACAGAATCCCGTTCCTGTTGTGCCGTACGTCTCGGTTGGGATATTATATACGTCTATAGCGTTATATATCCTAACCTAAGGCAGGCTATCTTCTCGGATGCAGTATTTTACAACATTCCTGACGTATCGGCCCATACTTCTCGATGGGAACATTATATACGTCTATAACGTAATATAACCTAACCTAACATATCTAGCTCCTCGCTGGTAATGTTTTACAAAATCCCGTTCGTGTCGTCCCGTACGTCTCGGTTGGGATATTATATACGTCTATAGCATTATATGTCCTAACCTAAGGCAGGCTAACATCTCGGATGTAGTATATTACATCATTCCTGGCGTATCGACCACTACTTCTCGGTGGAAACATTATATACGTCTATAACGTAATATAACCTAACCTAACACATCTAGCTAGTCGCTTTAATGTTTCACAGAATTCCGTTCGTGTCGTCCCGTTCGTCTCGGTTGGGACATTATATACGTCTATAGCGTTATATATCCTAACTTAAGGCAGGATATCATCTCGGATGTAGTATTTTACAACATTCCTGGCGTATCGGCCCCTACTTCTCGGTGGGAACATTATATACGTCTATAACGTAATATAACCTAACCTAACATATCTAGCTCCTCGCTGGTAATGTTTTACAAAATCCCGTTCGTGTCGTCCCGTACGTCTCGGTTGGGATATTATATACGTCTATAGCATTATATATCCTAACCTAAGGCAGGCTAACATCTCGGATGTAGTATATTACATCATTCCTGGCGTATCGACCAGTACCTCTCGGTGGAAACATTATATACGTCTATAAAGTAATATAACCTAACCTAACACATCTAGCTAGTCGCTTTAAAGTTTCGAAGAATCCCGTTCGTGTCGTCCCGTTCGTCTCGGTTGGGATATTATATACGTCTATAGCGTTATATATCCTAACTTAAGGCAGGCTATCATCTCGGATGTAGCATTTTACAACGTTCCTAGCGGGTCGGCCTCTACTTCTCGGTGGGAACATTATATTCGTCTATAACGTAATATAACCTAACCTATCACATCTAGCCCCTCGCTGGTAATGTTTTACAGAATCCCGTTTGTGTCGTCCTGTAAGTCTCGGTTGGGACATTATATACTACTACAGCGTTATATATCCTAACCTAAGGCAGGCTAACATCTCGGATGCAGTATTTTACAACATTCCTGGCGGGTCGGCCCCTACTTCTCGGTGGGAACATTATATACGTCTATAACGTAATATAACATAACCTAACATATCTAGCTCCTCGCTGGTAATGTTTTACAGAATCCCGTTCCTGTCGTCCCGTACGTCTCGGTTGGGACGTTATGAACATGTACAGCGATGTATATCCTAACCTAAGACGGGCTAACATCTCAGATGTAGTATATTACATCATTCCTGGCGTATCGGCCTCTACTTCTCGGTGGAAACATTATATACGTCTATAACGTAATATAACCTAACCTAACACATCTAGCCCCTCGCTGGTAATGTTTTACAGAATCCCGTTCGTGTCGTCCCGTACGTCTCGGTTGGGATATTATATACGTCTATAGCGTTATATATCCTAACCTAAGGCAGGCTATCATCTCGGATGTAGTATTTTACAACATTGCTGGCGTATCGGCCCCTACTTCTCGGTGGGAACATTATATACGTCTATAACGTATCATAACCTAACCTAAACCATTTGGCCCCTCACTGGTAATGTTTTACAGAATCCCGTTCCTGTCGTCCCGTACGTCTCGGTTGGGACGTTATGAACGTCTACAGCGATATATCCTAACGTAAGGCAGGCTAACATCTCAGCTGTAGTATATTACATCATTCCTGGCGTATCGGCCTCTACTTCTCGGTGGAAACATTATATACGTCTATAACGTAATATAACCTAACCTAACACATCTAGCCCCTCGCTGGTAATGTTTTACAGAATCCCGTTCGTGTCGTCCTGTACGTCTCGGTTAGGATATTATAAACGTCTATAGCGTTATATATCCTAACCTAAGGCAGGCTATCATCTGGGATGTAGTATTTTACAACATTCCTGGCGTATCGGCCCCTACTTTTCGGTGGGAACATTATATACGTCTATAACGTATCATAACCTAACCTAACCCATCTAGCCCCTCGCTGGTAATGTTTTACAGAATCCCGTTCCTGTCGTCCCGTACGTCTCGGTTGGGACGTTATGAACGTCTACAGCGATATATATCCTAACGTAAGGCAGGCTAACATCTCGGATGTAGTATTTTACCACAGTCCTGGCGTATCGGCCCCTACTTCTCGGTGGGAACATTATATACGTCTATAACGTAACATAACGTAACCTAACCCATCTAGCCCCTCGCTGGTAATGTATTACAGAATCCCGTTCCTGTTGTGCCGTACGTCTCGGTTGGGATATTATATACGTCTATAGCGTTATATATCCTAACCTAAGGCAGGCTATCTTCTCGGATGCAGTATTTTACAACATTCCTGACGTATCGGCCCATACTTCTCGATGGGAACATTATATACGTCTATAACGTAATATAACCTAACCTAACATATCTAGCTCCTCGCTGGTAATGTTTTACAAAATCCCGTTCGTGTCGTCCCGTACGTCTCGGTTGGGATATTTTATACGTCTATAGCATTATATATCCTAACCTAAGGCAGGCTAACATCTCGGATGTAGTATATTACATCATTCCTGGCGTATCGACCACTACTTCTCGGTGGAAACATTATATACGTCTATAACGTAATATAACCTAACCTAACACATCTAGCTAGTCGCTTTAAAGTTTCACAGAATCCCGTTCGTGTCGTCCCGTTCGTCTCGGTTGGGACATTATATACGTCTATAGCGTTATATATCCTAACTTAAGGCAGGCTATCATCTCGGATGTAGCATTTTACAACGTTCCTAGCGGGTCGGCCTCTACTTCTCGGTGGGAACATTATATTCGTCTATAACGTAATATAACCTATCCTAACACATCTAGCCCCTCGCTGGTAATGTTTTACAGAATCCCGTTCGTGTCGTCCCGTACGTCTCGGTTGGGATATTATATACGTCTATAGCGTTATATATCCTAACCTAAGGCAGGCTATCATCTCGGATGTAGTATTTTACAACATTCCTGGCGTATCGGCCCCTACTTCTCGGTGGGAACATTATATTCGTCTATAACGTAATATAACCTAACCTAACACATCTAGCCCATCGCTGGTAATGTTTTACAGAATCCCGTTCGTGTCGTCCCGTACGTCTCGGTTGGGATATTATATACGTCTATAGCATTATATATCCTAACCTAAGGCAGGCTAACATCTCAGCTGTAGTATATTACATCATTCCTGGCGTGTCGGCCCCTACTTCTCGGTGGGAACATTATATACGTCTATAACGTAACATAACGTAACCTAACCCATGTAGCCCCTCGCTGGTAATGTTTCACAGAATCCCGTTCGTGTCGTCCCGTTCGTCTCGGTTGGGACATTATATACGTCTATAGCGTTATATATCCTAACTTAAGGCAGGCTATCATCTCGGATGTAGCATTTTACAACGTTCCTAGCGGGTCGGCCTCTACTTCTCGGTGGGAACATTATATACATCTATAACGTAATATAACCCAACCTAACATATCTAGCTCCTCGCTGGTAATGCTTTACAAAATCCCGTTCGTGTCGTTCCGTACGTCTCGGTTGGGATATTATATACGTCTATAGCATTATATATCCTAACCTAAGGCAGGCTAACATCTCAGCTGTAGTATATGACATCATTCCTGGCGTATCGGCCTCTACTTCTCGGTGGAAACATTATATACGTCTATAACGTAATATAACCTAACCTAACACATCTAGCCCCTCGCTGGTAATGTTTCACAGAATCCCGTTCGTGTCGTCCCGTACGTCTCGGTTGGGATATTATATACGTCTATAGCGTTATATATCCTAACCTAAGGCAGGCTATCATCTCGGATGTAGTATTTTACAACATTCCTGGCGTATCGGCCCCTACTTCTCGGTGGGAACATTATATACGTCTATAACGTATCATAACCTAACCTAACCCATCTAGCCCCTCGCTGGTAATGTTTTACAGAATCCCGTTCCTGTCGTCCCGTACGTCTCGGTTGGGACGTTATGAACGTCTACAGCGATATATGTCCTAACGTAAGGCAGGCTAACATCTCGGATGTAGTATTTTACCACAGTCCTGGCGTATCGGCCCCTACTTCTCGGTGGGAACATTATATACGTCTATAACGTAACATAACGTAACCTAACCCATCTAGCCCCTCGCTGGTAATGTATTACAGAATCCCGTTCCTGTTGTGCCGTACGTCTCGGTTGGGATATTATATACGTCTATAGCGTTATATATCCTAACCTAAGGCAGGCTATCTTCTCGGATGCAGTATTTTACAACATTCCTGGCGAATCGGCCCATACTTCTCGGTGGGAACATTATATTCGTCTATAACGTAATATAACCTAGCCTAACCCATCTAGCCCCTCGCTGGTAATGTTTTACAGAATCCCGTTCCTGTCGTCCCGTACGTCTCGGCTGGGACGTTATGAACGTCTACAGCGATATATATCCTAACGTAAGGCAGGCTAACATCTCGGATGTAGTATTTTACAACAGTCCTGGCGTGTCGGCCCCTACTTCTCGGTGGGAACATTATATACGTCTATAACGTAACATAACGTAACCTAACCCATCTAGCCCCTCGCTGGTAATGTTTTACAGAATCCCGTTCCTGTCGTCCCGTACGTCTCGGTTGGGACATTATGAACGTCTACAGCGATAAATATCCTAACGTAAGGCAGGCTAACATCTCGGATGTAGTATTTTACAACAGTCCTGGCGTGTCGGCCCCTACTTCTCGGTGGGAACATTATATACGTCTATAACGTAACATAACGTAACCTAACCCATCTAGCCCCTCGCTGGTAATGTATTACAGAATCCCGTTCCTGTTGTGCCGTACGTCTCGGTTGGGATATTATATACGTCTATAGCGTTATATATCCTAACCTAAGGAAGGCTATCTTCTCGGATGCAGTATTTTACAACATTCCTGGCGTATCGGCCCATACTTCTCGGTGGGGACATTATATTCGTCTATAACGTAATATAACCTATCCTAACACATCTAGCCCCTCGCTGGTAATGTTTTACAGAATCCCGTTCCTGTCGTCCCGTACGTCTCGGTTGGGACGTTATGAACGTCTACAGCGATATATGTCCTAACGTAAGGCAGGCTAACATCTCGGATGCAGTATTTTACAACATTCCTGGCGGGTCGGCCCATACTTCTCGGTGGGAACATTATATTCGTCTATAACGTAATATAACCTGACCTAACACATCTAGCCCCTCGCTGGTAATGTTTTACAGAATCCCGTTCGTGTCGTCCCGTACGTCTCGGTTGGGATATTATATACGTCTATAGCATTATATATCCTAACCTAAGGCAGGCTAACATCTCGGATGTAGTATATTACATCATTCCTGGCGTATCGACCACTACTTCTCGGTGGAAACATTATATACGTCTATAACGTAATATAACCTAACTTAACACATCTAGCTAGTCGCTTTAATGTTTCACAGAATTCCGTTCGTGTCGTCCCGTTCGTCTCGGTTGGGACATTATATACGTCTATAGCGTTATATATCCTAACTTAAGGCAGGCTATCATCTCGGATGTAGTATTTTACAACATTCCTGGCGTATCGGCCCCTACTTCTCGGTGGGAACATCATATACGTCTATAACGTAATATAACCCAACCTAACATATCTAGCTCCTCGCTGGTAATGTTTTACAAAATCCCGTTCGTGTCGTCCCGTACGTCTCGGTTGGGATATTATATACGTCTATAGCATTATATATCCTAACCTAAGGCTGGCTAACATCTCAGCTGTAGTATATGACATCATTCCTGGCGTATCGGCCTCTACTTCTCGGTGGAAACATTATATACGTCTATAACGTAATATAACCTAACCTAACACATCTAGCCCCTCGCTGGTAATGTTTCGCAGAATCCCGTTCGTGTCGTCTCGTACGTCTCGGTTGGGATATTATATACGTCTATAGCGTTATATATCCTAACCTAAGGCAGGCTATCATCTCGGATGTAGTATTTTACAACATTCCCGGCGTATCGGCCCCTACTTCTCGGTGGGAACATTATATACGTCTATAACGTATCATAACCTAACCTAACCCATCTAGCCCCTCGCTGGTAATGTTTTACAGAATCCCGTTCCTGTCGTCCCGTACGTCTCGGTTGGGACGTTATGAACGTCTACAGCGATATATGTCCTAACGTAAGGCAGGCTAACATCTCGGATGTAGTATTTTACCACAGTCCTGGCGTATCGGCCCCTACTTCTCGGTGGGAACATTATATACGTCTATAACGTAACATAACGTAACCTAACCCATCTATCCCCTCGCTGGTAATGTATTACAGAATCCCGTTCCTGTTGTGCCGTACGTCTCGGTTGGGATATTATATACGTCTATAGCGTTATATATCCTAACCTAAGGCAGGCTATCTTCTCGGATGCAGTATTTTACAACATTCCTGGCGAATCGGCCCATACTTCTCGGTGGGAACATTATATTCGTCTATAACGTAATATAACCTAGCCTAACCCATCTAGCCCCTCGCTGGTAATGTTTTACAGAATCCCGTTCCTGTCGTCCCGTACGTCTCGGCTGGGACGTTATGAACGTCTACAGCGATATATATCCTAACGTAAGGCAGGCTAACATCTCGGATGTAGTATTTTACAACAGTCCTGGCGTGTCGGCCCCTACTTCTCGGTGGGAACATTATATACGTCTATAACGTAACATAACGTAACCTAACCCATCTAGCCCCTCGCTGGTAATGTTTTACAGAATCCCGTTCCTGTCGTCCCGTACGTCTCGGTTGGGACGTTATGAACGTCTACAGCGATATATATCCTAACGTAAGGCAGGCTAACATCTCGGATGTAGTATTTTACAACAGTCCTGGCGTGTCGGCCCCTACTTCTCGGTGGGGACATTATATTCGTCTATAACGTAATATAACCTATCCTAACACATCTAGCCCCTCGCTGGTAATGTTTTACAGAATCCCGTTCCTGTCGTCCCGTACGTCTCGGTTGGGACGTTATGAACGTCTACAGCGATATATGTCCTAACGTAAGGCAGGCTAACATCTCGGATGCAGTATTTTACAACATTCCTGGCGGGTCGGCCCATACTTCTCGGTGGGAACATTATATTCGTCTATAACGTAACATAACGTAACCTAACCCATCTAGCCCCTCGCTGGTAATGTTTTACAGAATCCCGTTCCTGTCGTCCCGTACGTCTCGGTTGGGACGTTATGAACGTCTACAGCGATATATGTCCTAACGTAAGGCAGGCTAACATCTCGGATGCAGTATTTTACAACATTCCTGGCGGGTCGGCCCATACTTCTCGGTGGGAACATTATATTCGTCTATAACGTAACATAACGTAACCTAACCCATCTAGCCCCTCGCTGGTAATGTATTACAGAATCCCGTTCCTGTTGTGCCGTACGTCTCGGTTGGGATATTATATACGTCTATAGCGTTATATATCCTAACCTAAGGAAGGCTAACATCTCGGATGCAGTATTTTACAACATTCCTGGCGGGTCGGCCCATACTTCTCGGTGGGAACATTATATTCGTCTATAACGTAATATAACCTGACCTAACACATCTAGCCCCTCGCTGGTAATGTTTTACAGAATCCCGTTCGTGTCGTCCCGTACGTCTCGGTTGGGATATTATATACGTCTATAGCATTATATATCCTAACCTAAGGCAGGCTAACATCTCGGATGTAGTATATTACATCATTCCTGGCGTATCGACCACTACTTCTCGGTGGAAACATTATATACGTCTATAACGTAATATAACCTAACTTAACACATCTAGCTAGTCGCTTTAATGTTTCACAGAATTCCGTTCGTGTCGTCCCGTTCGTCTCGGTTGGGACATTATATACGTCTATAGCGTTATATATCCTAACTTAAGGCAGGCTATCATCTCGGATGTAGTATTTTACAACATTCCTGGCGTATCGGCCCCTACTTCTCGGTGGGAACATTATATACGTCTATAACGTAATATAACCTAACCTAATATATCTAGCTCCTCGCTGGTAATGTTTTACAAAATCCCGTTCGTGTCGTCCCGTACGTCTCGGTTGGGACATTATATACGTCTATAGCATTATATATCCTAACCTAAGGCAGGCTAACATCTCGGATGTAGTATATTACATCATTCCTGGCGTATCGTCCCCTACTTCTCGGTGGGAACATTATATACGTCTATAACGTAACATAACGTAACCTAACCCATCTAGCCCGTCGCTGGTAATGTATTACAGAATCCCGTTCCTGTTGTGCCGTACGTCTCGGTTGGGATATTATATGCGTCTATAGCGTTATATATCCTAACCTAAGGAAGGCTATCTTCTCGGATGCAGTATTTTACAACATTCCTGGCGTATCGGCCCATACTTCTCGGTGGGAACATTATATTCGTCTATAACGTAATATAACCTATCCTAACACATCTAGCCCCTCGCTGGTAATGTTTTACAGAATCCCGTTCGTGTCGTCCCGTACGTCTCGGTTGGGACATTATATACGTCTACAGCGTTATATATCCTAACCTAAGGCAGGCTATCTTCTCGGATGCAGTATTTTACAAAATTCCTGGCGTATCGGCCCATACTTCTCGGTGGGAACATTATATTCGTCTATAACATAATATAACCTATCCTAGCACATCTAGCCCCTCGTTGGTAATGTTTTACAGAATCCCGTTCGTGTCGTCCCGTACGTCTCGGTTGGGACATTATATACGTCTACAGCGTTATATATCCTAACCTAAGCCAGGCTAACATCTCGGATGCAGTATTTTACAACATTCCTGGCGGGTCGGCCCCTACTTCTCGGTGGGAACATTATATACGTCTATAACGTAATATAACCTAACCTAACACATCTAGCCCCTCGCTGGTAATGTTTTACAGAATCCCATTCGTGTCGTCCGGTACGTCTCGGTTGGGATATTATATACGTCTATAGCGTTATATATCCTAACCTAAGGCAGGCTATCATCTCGGATGTAGTATTTTACAATATTCCTGGCGTATCGGCCCCTACTTCTCGGTGGGAACATTATATACGTCTATAACGTATCATAACCTAACCTAACCCATCTAGCCCCTCGCTGGTAATGTTTTACAGAATCCCGTTCGTGTCGTCCCGTACGTCTCGGTTGGGACATTATATACGTCTACAGCGTTATATATCCTAACCTAAGCCAGGCTAACATCACGGATGCAGTATTTTACAACATTCCTGGCGGGTCGGCCCCTACTTCTCGGTGGGAACATTATATACGTCTATAACGTAATATAACCTAACCTAACATATCTAGCTCCTCGCTGGTAATGTTTTACAAAATCCCGTTCGTGTCGTCCCGTACGTCTCGGTTGGGATATTATATACGTCTACAGCATTATATATCCTAACCTAAGGCAGGCTAACATCTCGGATGTAGTATATTACATCATTCCTGGCGTATCGACCACTACTTCTCGGTGGAAACATTATATACGTCTATAACGTAATATAACCTAACTTAACACATCTAGCTAGTCGCTTTAATGTTTCACAGAATTCCGTTCGTGTCGTCCCGTTCGTCTCGGTTGGGACATTATATACGTCTATAGCGTTATATATCCTAACTTAAGGCAGGCTGTCATCTCGGATGTAGTATTTTACAACATTCCTGGCGTATCGGCCCCTACTTCTCGGTGGGAACATTATATACGTCTATAACGTAATATAACCTAACCTAACATATCTAGCTCCTCGCTGGTAATGTTTTACAAAATCCCGTTCGTGTCGTCCCGTACGTCTCGGTTGGGATATCATATACGTCTATAGCATTATATATCCTAACCTAAGGCAGGCTAACATCTCGGATGTAGTATATTACATCATTCCTGGCGTATCGACCACTACTTCTCGGTGGAAACATTATATACGTCTATAACGTAATATAACCTAACCTAACACATCTAGCCCCTCGCTGGTAATGTTTTACAGAATCCCGTTCGTGTCGTCCCGTTCGTCTCGGTTGGGACATTATATACGTCTATAGCGTTATATATCCTAACTTAAGGCAGGCTATCATCTCGGATGTAGCATTTTACAACGTTCCTAGCGGGTCGGCCTCTACTTCTCGGTGGGAACATTATATTCGTCTATAACGTAATATAACCTATCCTAACACATCTAGCCCCTCGCTGGTAATGTTTTACAGAATCCCGTTCGTGTCGTCCCGTACGTCTCGGTTGGGATATTATATACGTCTATAGCGTTATATATCCTAACCTAAGGCAGGCTATCATCTCGGATGTAGTATTTTACAACATTCCTGGCGTATCGGCCCCTACTTCTCGGTGGGAACATTATATTCGTCTATAACGTAATATAACCTAACCTAACACATCTAGCCCCTCGCTGGTAATGTTTTACAGAATCCCGTTCGTGTCGTCCCGTACGTCTCGGTTGGGATATTATATACGTCTATAGCATTATATATCCTAACCTAAGGCAGGCTAACATCTCAGCTGTAGTATATTACATCATTCCTGGCGTGTCGGCCCCTACTTCTCGGTGGGAACATTATATACGTCTATAACGTAACATAACGTAACCTAACCCATGTAGCCCCTCGCTGGTAATGTTTCACAGAATCCCGTTCGTGTCGTCCCGTTCGTCTCGGTTGGGACATTATATACGTCTATAGCGTTATATATCCTAACTTAAGGCAGGCTATCATCTCGGATGTAGCATTTTACAACGTTCCTAGCGGGTCGGCCTCTACTTCTCGGTGGGAACATTATATACATCTATAACGTAATATAACCCAACCTAACATATCTAGCTCCTCGCTGGTAATGCTTTACAAAATCCCGTTCGTGTCGTTCCGTACGTCTCGGTTGGGATATTATATACGTCTATAGCATTATATATCCTAACCTAAGGCAGGCTAACATCTCAGCTGTAGTATATGACATCATTCCTGGCGTATCGGCCTCTACTTCTCGGTGGAAACATTATATACGTCTATAACGTAATATAACCTAACCTAACACATCTAGCCCCTCGCTGGTAATGTTTCACAGAATCCCGTTCGTGTCGTCCCGTACGTCTCGGTTGGGATATTATATACGTCTATAGCGTTATATATCCTAACCTAAGGCAGGCTATCATCTCGGATGTAGTATTTTACAACATTCCTGGCGTATCGGCCCCTACTTCTCGGTGGGAACATTATATACGTCTATAACGTATCATAACCTAACCTAACCCATCTAGCCCCTCGCTGGTAATGTTTTACAGAATCCCGTTCCTGTCGTCCCGTACGTCTCGGTTGGGACGTTATGAACGTCTACAGCGATATATGTCCTAACGTAAGGCAGGCTAACATCTCGGATGTAGTATTTTACCACAGTCCTGGCGTATCGGCCCCTACTTCTCGGTGGGAACATTATATACGTCTATAACGTAACATAACGTAACCTAACCCATCTAGCCCCTCGCTGGTAATGTATTACAGAATCCCGTTCCTGTTGTGCCGTACGTCTCGGTTGGGATATTATATACGTCTATAGCGTTATATATCCTAACCTAAGGCAGGCTATCTTCTCGGATGCAGTATTTTACAACATTCCTGGCGAATCGGCCCATACTTCTCGGTGGGAACATTATATTCGTCTATAACGTAATATAACCTAGCCTAACCCATCTAGCCCCTCGCTGGTAATGTTTTACAGAATCCCGTTCCTGTCGTCCCGTACGTCTCGGCTGGGACGTTATGAACGTCTACAGCGATATATATCCTAACGTAAGGCAGGCTAACATCTCGGATGTAGTATTTTACAACAGTCCTGGCGTGTCGGCCCCTACTTCTCGGTGGGAACATTATATACGTCTATAACGTAACATAACGTAACCTAACCCATCTAGCCCCTCGCTGGTAATGTTTTACAGAATCCCGTTCCTGTCGTCCCGTACGTCTCGGTTGGGACATTATGAACGTCTACAGCGATAAATATCCTAACGTAAGGCAGGCTAACATCTCGGATGTAGTATTTTACAACAGTCCTGGCGTGTCGGCCCCTACTTCTCGGTGGGAACATTATATACGTCTATAACGTAACATAACGTAACCTAACCCATCTAGCCCCTCGCTGGTAATGTATTACAGAATCCCGTTCCTGTTGTGCCGTACGTCTCGGTTGGGATATTATATACGTCTATAGCGTTATATATCCTAACCTAAGGAAGGCTATCTTCTCGGATGCAGTATTTTACAACATTCCTGGCGTATCGGCCCATACTTCTCGGTGGGGACATTATATTCGTCTATAACGTAATATAACCTATCCTAACACATCTAGCCCCTCGCTGGTAATGTTTTACAGAATCCCGTTCCTGTCGTCCCGTACGTCTCGGTTGGGACGTTATGAACGTCTACAGCGATATATGTCCTAACGTAAGGCAGGCTAACATCTCGGATGCAGTATTTTACAACATTCCTGGCGGGTCGGCCCATACTTCTCGGTGGGAACATTATATTCGTCTATAACGTAATATAACCTGACCTAACACATCTAGCCCCTCGCTGGTAATGTTTTACAGAATCCCGTTCGTGTCGTCCCGTACGTCTCGGTTGGGATATTATATACGTCTATAGCATTATATATCCTAACCTAAGGCAGGCTAACATCTCGGATGTAGTATATTACATCATTCCTGGCGTATCGACCACTACTTCTCGGTGGAAACATTATATACGTCTATAACGTAATATAATCTAACTTAACACATCTAGCTAGTCGCTTTAATGTTTCACAGAATTCCGTTCGTGTCGTCCCGTTCGTCTCGGTTGGGACATTATATACGTCTATAGCGTTATATATCCTAACTTAAGGCAGGCTATCATCTCGGATGTAGTATTTTACAACATTCCTGGCGTATCGGCCCCTACTTCTCGGTGGGAACATCATATACGTCTATAACGTAATATAACCCAACCTAACATATCTAGCTCCTCGCTGGTAATGTTTTACAAAATCCCGTTCGTGTCGTCCCGTACGTCTCGGTTGGGATATTATATACGTCTATAGCATTATATATCCTAACCTAAGGCTGGCTAACATCTCAGCTGTAGTATATGACATCATTCCTGGCGTATCGGCCTCTACTTCTCGGTGGAAACATTATATACGTCTATAACGTAATATAACCTAACCTAACACATCTAGCCCCTCGCTGGTAATGTTTCGCAGAATCCCGTTCGTGTCGTCCCGTACGTCTCGGTTGGGATATTATATACGTCTATAGCGTTATATATCCTAACCTAAGGCAGGCTATCATCTCGGATGTAGTATTTTACAACATTCCCGGCGTATCGGCCCCTACTTCTCGGTGGGAACATTATATACGTCTATAACGTATCATAACCTAACCTAACCCATCTAGCCCCTCGCTGGTAATGTTTTACAGAATCCCGTTCCTGTCGTCCCGTACGTCTCGGTTGGGACGTTATGAACGTCTACAGCGATATATGTCCTAACGTAAGGCAGGCTAACATCTCGGATGTAGTATTTTACCACAGTCCTGGCGTATCGGCCCCTACTTCTCGGTGGGAACATTATATACGTCTATAACGTAACATAACGTAACCTAACCCATCTATCCCCTCGCTGGTAATGTATTACAGAATCCCGTTCCTGTTGTGCCGTACGTCTCGGTTGGGATATTATATACGTCTATAGCGTTATATATCCTAACCTAAGGCAGGCTATCTTCTCGGATGCAGTATTTTACAACATTCCTGGCGAATCGGCCCATACTTCTCGGTGGGAACATTATATTCGTCTATAACGTAATATAACCTAGCCTAACCCATCTAGCCCCTCGCTGGTAATGTTTTACAGAATCCCGTTCCTGTCGTCCCGTACGTCTCGGCTGGGACGTTATGAACGTCTACAGCGATATATATCCTAACGTAAGGCAGGCTAACATCTCGGATGTAGTATTTTACAACAGTCCTGGCGTGTCGGCCCCTACTTCTCGGTGGGAACATTATATACGTCTATAACGTAACATAACGTAACCTAACCCATCTAGCCCCTCGCTGGTAATGTTTTACAGAATCCCGTTCCTGTCGTCCCGTACGTCTCGGTTGGGACGTTATGAACGTCTACAGCGATATATATCCTAACGTAAGGCAGGCTAACATCTCGGATGTAGTATTTTACAACAGTCCTGGCGTGTCGGCCCCTACTTCTCGGTGGGAACATTATATAGGTCTATAACGTAACATAACGTAACCTAACCCATCTAGCCCCTCGCTGGTAATGTATTACAGAATCCCGTTCCTGTTGTGCCGTACGTCTCGGTTGGGATATTATATACGTCTATAGCGTTATATATCCTAACGTAAGGAAGGCTATCTTCTCGGATGCAGTATTTTACAACATTCCTGGCGTATCGGCCCATACTTCTCGGTGGGGACATTATATTCGTCTATAACGTAATATAACCTATCCTAACACATCTAGCCCCTCGCTGGTAATGTTTTACAGAATCCCGTTCCTGTCGTCCCGTACGTCTCGGTTGGGACGTTATGAACGTCTACAGCGATATATGTCCTAACGTAAGGCAGGCTAACATCTCGGATGCAGTATTTTACAACATTCCTGGCGGGTCGGCCCATACTTCTCGGTGGGAACATTATATTCGTCTATAACGTAACATAACGTAACCTAACCCATCTAGCCCCTCGCTGGTAATGTATTACAGAATCCCGTTCCTGTTGTGCCGTACGTCTCGGTTGGGATATTATATACGTCTATAGCGTTATATATCCTAACCTAAGGAAGGCTAACATCTCGGATGCAGTATTTTACAACATTCCTGGCGGGTCGGCCCATACTTCTCGGTGGGAACATTATATTCGTCTATAACGTAATATAACCTGACCTAACACATCTAGCCCCTCGCTGGTAATGTTTTACAGAATCCCGTTCGTGTCGTCCCGTACGTCTCGGTTGGGATATTATATACGTCTATAGCATTATATATCCTAACCTAAGGCAGGCTAACATCTCGGATGTAGTATATTACATCATTCCTGGCGTATCGACCACTACTTCTCGGTGGAAACATTATATACGTCTATAACGTAATATAACCTAACTTAACACATCTAGCTAGTCGCTTTAATGTTTCACAGAATTCCGTTCGTGTCGTCCCGTTCGTCTCGGTTGGGACATTATATACGTCTATAGCGTTATATATCCTAACTTAAGGCAGGCTATCATCTCGGATGTAGTATTTTACAACATTCCTGGCGTATCGGCCCCTACTTCTCGGTGGGAACATTATATACGTCTATAACGTAATATAACCTAACCTAATATATCTAGCTCCTCGCTGGTAATGTTTTACAAAATCCCGTTCGTGTCGTCCCGTACGTCTCGGTTGGGACATTATATACGTCTATAGCATTATATATCCTAACCTAAGGCAGGCTAACATCTCGGATGTAGTATATTACATCATTCCTGGCGTATCGTCCCCTACTTCTCGGTGGGAACATTATATACGTCTATAACGTAACATAACGTAACCTAACCCATCTAGCCCGTCGCTGGTAATGTATTACAGAATCCCGTTCCTGTTGTGCCGTACGTCTCGGTTGGGATATTATATGCGTCTATAGCGTTATATATCCTAACCTAAGGAAGGCTATCTTCTCGGATGCAGTATTTTACAACATTCCTGGCGTATCGGCCCATACTTCTCGGTGGGAACATTATATTCGTCTATAACGTAATATAACCTATCCTAACACATCTAGCCCCTCGCTGGTAATGTTTTACAGAATCCCGTTCGTGTCGTCCCGTACGTCTCGGTTGGGACATTATATACGTCTACAGCGTTATATATCCTAACCTAAGGCAGGCTATCTTCTCGGATGCAGTATTTTACAAAATTCCTGGCGTATCGGCCCATACTTCTCGGTGGGAACATTATATTCGTCTATAACATAATATAACCTATCCTAGCACATCTAGCCCCTCGTTGGTAATGTTTTACAGAATCCCGTTCGTGTCGTCCCGTACGTCTCGGTTGGGACATTATATACGTCTACAGCGTTATATATCCTAACCTAAGCCAGGCTAACATCTCGGATGCAGTATTTTACAACATTCCTGGCGGGTCGGCCCCTACTTCTCGGTGGGAACATTATATACGTCTATAACGTAATATAACCTAACCTAACACATCTAGCCCCTCGCTGGTAATGTTTTACAGAATCCCATTCGTGTCGTCCGGTACGTCTCGGTTGGGATATTATATACGTCTATAGCGTTATATATCCTAACCTAAGGCAGGCTATCATCTCGGATGTAGTATTTTACAATATTCCTGGCGTATCGGCCCCTACTTCTCGGTGGGAACATTATATACGTCTATAACGTATCATAACCTAACCTAACCCATCTAGCCCCTCGCTGGTAATGTTTTACAGAATCCCGTTCGTGTCGTCCCGTACGTCTCGGTTGGGACATTATATACGTCTACAGCGTTATATATCCTAACCTAAGCCAGGCTAACATCACGGATGCAGTATTTTACAACATTCCTGGCGGGTCGGCCCCTACTTCTCGGTGGGAACATTATATACGTCTATAACGTAATATAACCTAACCTAACATATCTAGCTCCTCGCTGGTAATGTTTTACAAAATCCCGTTCGTGTCGTCCCGTACGTCTCGGTTGGGATATTATATACGTCTACAGCATTATATATCCTAACCTAAGGCAGGCTAACATCTCGGATGTAGTATATTACATCATTCCTGGCGTATCGACCACTACTTCTCGGTGGAAACATTATATACGTCTATAACGTAATATAACCTAACTTAACACATCTAGCTAGTCGCTTTAATGTTTCACAGAATTCCGTTCGTGTCGTCCCGTTCGTCTCGGTTGGGACATTATATACGTCTATAGCGTTATATATCCTAACTTAAGGCAGGCTGTCATCTCGGATGTAGTATTTTACAACATTCCTGGCGTATCGGCCCCTACTTCTCGGTGGGAACATTATATACGTCTATAACGTAATATAACCTAACCTAACATATCTAGCTCCTCGCTGGTAATGTTTTACAAAATCCCGTTCGTGTCGTCCCGTACGTCTCGGTTGGGATATCATATACGTCTATAGCATTATATATCCTAACCTAAGGCAGGCTAACATCTCGGATGTAGTATATTACATCATTCCTGGCGTATCGACCACTACTTCTCGGTGGAAACATTATATACGTCTATAACGTAATATAACCTAACCTAACACATCTAGCCCCTCGCTGGTAATGTTTTACAGAATCCCGTTCGTGTCGTCCCGTACGTCTCGGTTGGGATATTATATACGTCTATAGCGTTATATATCCTAACCTAAGGCAGGCTATCATCTCGGATGTAGTATTTTACAACATTCCTGGCGTATCGGCCCCTACTTCTCGGTGGGAACATTATATACGTCTATAACGTATCATAACCTAACCTAACCCATCTAGCCCCTCGCTGGTAATGTTTTACAGAATCCCGTTCCTGTCGTCCCGTACGTCTCGGTTGGGACGTTATGAACGTCTACAGCGTTATATATCCTAACCTAAGGCAGGCTAACATCTCGGATGCAGTATTTTACAACATTCCTGGCGGGTCGGCCCCTACTTCTCGGTGGGAACATTATATACGTCTATAACGTAATATAACCTAACCTAACACATCTAGCCCCTCGCTGGTAATGTTTTACAGAATCCCGTTCGTGTCGTCCCGTACGTCTCGGTTGGGATATTATATACGTCTATAGCGTTATATATCCTAACCTAAGGCAGGCTATCATCTCGGATGTAGTATTTTACAACATTCCTGGCGTATCGGCCCCTACTTCTCGGTGGGAACATTATATACGTCTATAACGTATCATAACCTAACCTAACCCAACTAGCCCCTCGCTGGTAATGTTTTACAGAATCCCGTTCCTGTCGTCCCGTACGTCTCGGTTGGGACGTTATGAACGTCTACAGCGATATATATCCTAACCTAAGGCAGGCTAACATCTCAGCTGTAGTATATTACATCACTCCTGGCGTATCGGCCTCTACTTCTCGGTGGAAACATTATATACGTCTATAACGTAACATAACGTAACCTAACCCATCTAGCCCCTCGCTGGTAATGTATTACAGAATCCCGTTCCTGTTGTGCCGTACGTCTCGGTTGGGATATTATATACGTCTACAGCGTTATATATCCTAACCTAATGCAGACTATCTTCTCGGATGCAGTATTTTACAACATTCCTGGCGAATCGGGCCATACTTCTCGGTGGGAACATTATATTCGTCTATAACGTAATATAACCTAACCTAACACATCTAGCCCCTCGCTGGTAATGTTTTACAGAATCCCGTTCGTGTCGTCCCGTACGTCTCGGTTGGGATATTATATACGTCTATAGCGTTATATATCCTAACCTAAGGCAGGCTAACATCTCGGATGCAGTATTTTAAAACATTCCTGGCGTATCGTCCCCTACTTCTCGGTGGGAACATTATATACGTCTATAACGTATCATAACCTAGCCTAACCCATCTAGCCCCTCGCTGGTAATGTATTACAGAATCCCGTTCCTGTTGTGCCGTACGTCTCGGTTGGGATATTATATACGTCTATAGCGTTATATATCCTAACCTAAGGAAGGCTAACATCTCGGATGCAGTATTTTACAACATTCCTGGCGGGTCGGCCCATACTTCTCGGTGGGAACATTATATTCGTCTATAACGTAATATAACCTGACCTAACACATCTAGCCCCTCGCTGGTAATGTTTTACAGAATCCCGTTCGTGTCGTCCCGTACGTCTCGGTTGGGATATTATATACGTCTATAGCATTATATATCCTAACCTAAGGCAGGCTAACATCTCGGATGTAGTATATTACATCATTCCTGGCGTATCGACCACTACTTCTCGGTGGAAACATTATATACGTCTATAACGTAATATAACCTAACTTAACACATCTAGCTAGTCGCTTTAATGTTTCACAGAATTCCGTTCGTGTCGTCCCGTTCGTCTCGGTTGGGACATTATATACGTCTATAGCGTTATATATCCTAACTTAAGGCAGGCTATCATCTCGGATGTAGTATTTTACAACATTCCTGGCGTATCGGCCCCTACTTCTCGGTGGGAACATTATATACGTCTATAACGTAATATAACCTAACCTAATATATCTAGCTCCTCGCTGGTAATGTTTTACAAAATCCCGTTCGTGTCGTCCCGTACGTCTCGGTTGGGACATTATATACGTCTATAGCATTATATATCCTAACCTAAGGCAGGCTAACATCTCGGATGTAGTATATTACATCATTCCTGGCGTATCGACCACTACTTCTCGGTGGAAACATTATATACGTCTATAACGTAATATAACCTAACCTAACACATCTAGCTAGTCGCTTTAAAGTTTCACAGAATCCCGCTCGTGTCGTCCCGTTCGTCTCGGTTGGGACATTATATACGTCTACAGCGATATATGTCCTAACGTAAGGCAGGCTAACATCTCGGATGTAGTATTTTACCACAGTCCTGGCGTATCGGCCCCTACTTCTCGGTGGGAACATTATATACGTCTATAACGTAACATAACGTAACCTAACCCATCTATCCCCTCGCTGGTAATGTATTACAGAATCCCGTTCCTGTTGTGCCGTACGTCTCGGTTGGGATATTATATACGTCTATAGCGTTATATATCCTAACCTAAGGCAGGCTATCTTCTCGGATGCAGTATTTTACAACATTCCTGGCGAATCGGCCCATACTTTTCGGTGGGAACATTATATTCGTCTATAACGTAATATAACCTAGCCTAACCCATCTAGCCCCTCGCTGGTAATGTTTTACAGAATCCCGTTCCTGTCGTCCCGTACGTCTCGGCTGGGACGTTATGAACGTCTACAGCGATATATATCCTAACGTAAGGCAGGCTAACATCTCGGATGTAGTATTTTACAACAGTCCTGGCGTGTCGGCCCCTACTTCTCGGTGGGAACATTATATACGTCTATAACGTAACATAACGTAACCTAACCCATCTAGCCCCTCGCTGGTAATGTTTTACAGAATCCCGTTCGTGTCGTCCCGTACTTCTCGGTTGGGATATTATATACGTCTATAGCGTTATATATCCTAACCTAAGGCAGGCTAACATCTCGGATGCAGTATTTTACAACATTCCTGGCGTATCGTCCCCTACTTCTCGGTGGGAACATTATATACGTCTATAACGTAACATAACGTAACCTAACCCATCTAGCCCGTCGCTGGTAATGTATTACAGAATCCCGTTCCTGTTGTGCCGTACGTCTCGGTTGGGATATTATATGCGTCTATAGCGTTATATATCCTAACCTAAGGAAGGCTATCTTCTCGGATGCAGTATTTTACAACATTCCTGGCGTATCGGCCCATACTTCTCGGTGGGAACATTATATTCGTCTATAACGTAATATAACCTATCCTAACACATCTAGCCCCTCGCTGGTAATGTTTTACAGAATCCCGTTCGTGTCGTCCCGTACGTCTCGGTTGGGACATTATATACGTCTACAGCGTTATATATCCTAACCTAAGGCAGGCTATCTTCTCGGATGCAGTATTTTACAAAATTCCTGGCGTATCGGCCCATACTTCTCGGTGGGAACATTATATTCGTCTATAACATAATATAACCTATCCTAGCACATCTAGCCCCTCGTTGGTAATGTTTTACAGAATCCCGTTCGTGTCGTCCCGTACGTCTCGGTTGGGACATTATATACGTCTACAGCGTTATATATCCTAACCTAAGCCAGGCTAACATCTCGGATGCAGTATTTTACAACATTCCTGGCGGGTCGGCCCCTACTTCTCGGTGGGAACATTATATACGTCTATAACGTAATATAACCTAACCTAACACATCTAGCCCCTCGCTGGTAATGTTTTACAGAATCCCATTCGTGTCGTCCGGTACGTCTCGGTTGGGATATTATATACGTCTATAGCGTTATATATCCTAACCTAAGGCAGGCTATCATCTCGGATGTAGTATTTTACAATATTCCTGGCGTATCGGCCCCTACTTCTCGGTGGGAACATTATATACGTCTATAACGTATCATAACCTAACCTAACCCATCTAGCCCCTCGCTGGTAATGTTTTACAGAATCCCGTTCGTGTCGTCCCGTACGTCTCGGTTGGGACATTATATACGTCTACAGCGTTATATATCCTAACCTAAGCCAGGCTAACATCACGGATGCAGTATTTTACAACATTCCTGGCGGGTCGGCCCCTACTTCTCGGTGGGAACATTATATACGTCTATAACGTAATATAACCTAACCTAACATATCTAGCTCCTCGCTGGTAATGTTTTACAAAATCCCGTTCGTGTCGTCCCGTACGTCTCGGTTGGGATATTACATACGTCTACAGCATTATATATCCTAACCTAAGGCAGGCTAACATCTCGGATGTAGTATATTACATCATTCCTGGCGTATCGACCACTACTTCTCGGTGGAAACATTATATACGTCTATAACGTAATATAACCTAACTTAACACATCTAGCTAGTCGCTTTAATGTTTCACAGAATTCCGTTCGTGTCGTCCCGTTCGTCTCGGTTGGGACATTATATACGTCTATAGCGTTGTATATCCTAACTTAAGGCAGGCTGTCATCTCGGATGTAGTATTTTACAACATTCCTGGCGTATCGGCCCCTACTTCTCGGTGGGAACATTATATACGTCTATAACGTAATATAACCTAACCTAACATATCTAGCTCCTCGCTGGTAATGTTTTACAAAATCCCGTTCGTGTCGTCCCGTACGTCTCGGTTGGGATATCATATACGTCTATAGCATTATATATCCTAACCTAAGGCAGGCTAACATCTCGGATGTAGTATATTACATCATTCCTGGCGTATCGACCACTACTTCTCGGTGGAAACATTATATACGTCTATAACGTAATATAACCTAACCTAACACATCTAGCCCCTCGCTGGTAATGTTTTACAGAATCCCGTTCGTGTCGTCCCGTACGTCTCGGTTGGGATATTATATACGTCTATAGCGTTATATATCCTAACCTAAGGCAGGCTATCATCTCGGATGTAGTATTTTACAACATTCCTGGCGTATCGGCCCCTACTTCTCGGTGGGAACATTATATACGTCTATAACGTATCATAACCTAACCTAACCCATCTAGCCCCTCGCTGGTAATGTTTTACAGAATCCCGTTCCTGTCGTCCCGTACGTCTCGGTTGGGACGTTATGAACGTCTACAGCGTTATATATCCTAACCTAAGGCAGGCTAACATCTCGGATGCAGTATTTTACAACATTCCTGGCGGGTCGGCCCCTACTTCTCGGTGGGAACATTATATACGTCTATAACGTAATATAACCTAACCTAACACATCTAGCCCCTCGCTGGTAATGTTTTACAGAATCCCGTTCGTGTCGTCCCGTACGTCTCGGTTGGGATATTATATACGTCTATAGCGTTATATATCCTAACCTAAGGCAGGCTATCATCTCGGATGTAGTATTTTACAACATTCCTGGCGTATCGGCCCCTACTTCTCGGTGGGAACATTATATACGTCTATAACGTATCATAACCTAACCTAACCCATCTAGCCCCTCGCTGGTAATGTTTTACAGAATCCCGTTCCTGTCGTCCCGTACGTCTCGGTTGGGACGTTATGAACGTCTACAGCGATATATATCCTAACCTAAGGCAGGCTAACATCTCAGCTGTAGTATATTACATCACTCCTGGCGTATCGGCCTCTACTTCTCGGTGGAAACATTATATACGTCTATAACGTAACATAACGTAACCTAACCCATCTAGCCCCTCGCTGGTAATGTATTACAGAATCCCGTTCCTGTTGTGCCGTACGTCTCGGTTGGGATATTATATACGTCTACAGCGTTATATATCCTAACCTAATGCAGGCTATCTTCTCGGATGCAGTATTTTACAACATTCCTGGCGAATCGGGCCATACTTCTCGGTGGGAACATTATATTCGTCTATAACGTAATATAACCTAACCTAACACATCTAGCCCCTCGCTGGTAATGTTTTACAGAATCCCGTTCGTGTCGTCCCGTACGTCTCGGTTGGGATATTATATACGTCTATAGCGTTATATATCCTAACCTAAGGCAGGCTAACATCTCGGATGCAGTATTTTAAAACATTCCTGGCGTATCGTCCCCTACTTCTCGGTGGGAACATTATATACGTCTATAACGTATCATAACCTAGCCTAACCCATCTAGCCCCTCGCTGGTAATGTTTTACAGAATCCCGTTCGTGTCGTCCCGTACGTCTCGGTTGGGACATTATATACGTCTACAGCGTTATATATCCTAACCTAAGCCAGGCTAACATCACGGATGCAGTATTTTACAACATTCCTGGCGGGTCGGCCCCTACTTCTCGGTGGGAACATTATATACGTCTATAACGTAATATAACCTAACCTAACATATCTAGCTCCTCGCTGGTAATGTTTTACAAAATCCCGTTCGTGTCGTCCCGTACGTCTCGGTTGGGATATTATATACGTCTACAGCATTATATATCCTAACCTAAGGCAGGCTAACATCTCGGATGTAGTATATTACATCATTCCTGGCGTATCGACCACTACTTCTCGGTGGAAACATTATATACGTCTATAACGTAATATAACCTAACTTAACACATCTAGCTAGTCGCTTTAATGTTTCACAGAATTCCGTTCGTGTCGTCCCGTTCGTCTCGGTTGGGACATTATATACGTCTATAGCGTTGTATATCCTAACTTAAGGCAGGCTGTCATCTCGGATGTAGTATTTTACAACATTCCTGGCGTATCGGCCCCTACTTCTCGGTGGGAACATTATATACGTCTATAACGTAATATAACCTAACCTAACATATCTAGCTCCTCGCTGGTAATGTTTTACAAAATCCCGTTCGTGTCGTCCCGTACGTCTCGGTTGGGATATCATATACGTCTATAGCATTATATATCCTAACCTAAGGCAGGCTAACATCTCGGATGTAGTATATTACATCATTCCTGGCGTATCGACCACTACTTCTCGGTGGAAACATTATATACGTCTATAACGTAATATAACCTAACCTAACACATCTAGCCCCTCGCTGGTAATGTTTTACAGAATCCCGTTCGTGTCGTCCCGTACGTCTCGGTTGGGATATTATATACGTCTATAGCGTTATATATCCTAACCTAAGGCAGGCTATCATCTCGGATGTAGTATTTTACAACATTCCTGGCGTATCGGCCCCTACTTCTCGGTGGGAACATTATATACGTCTATAACGTATCATAACCTAACCTAACCCATCTAGCCCCTCGCTGGTAATGTTTTACAGAATCCCGTTCCTGTCGTCCCGTACGTCTCGGTTGGGACGTTATGAACGTCTACAGCGTTATATATCCTAACCTAAGGCAGGCTAACATCTCGGATGCAGTATTTTACAACATTCCTGGCGGGTCGGCCCCTACTTCTCGGTGGGAACATTATATACGTCTATAACGTAATATAACCTAACCTAACACATCTAGCCCCTCGCTGGTAATGTTTTACAGAATCCCGTTCGTGTCGTCCCGTACGTCTCGGTTGGGATATTATATACGTCTATAGCGTTATATATCCTAACCTAAGGCAGGCTATCATCTCGGATGTAGTATTTTACAACATTCCTGGCGTATCGGCCCCTACTTCTCGGTGGGAACATTATATACGTCTATAACGTATCATAACCTAACCTAACCCATCTAGCCCCTCGCTGGTAATGTTTTACAGAATCCCGTTCCTGTCGTCCCGTACGTCTCGGTTGGGACGTTATGAACGTCTACAGCGATATATATCCTAACCTAAGGCAGGCTAACATCTCAGCTGTAGTATATTACATCACTCCTGGCGTATCGGCCTCTACTTCTCGGTGGAAACATTATATACGTCTATAACGTAACATAACGTAACCTAACCCATCTAGCCCCTCGCTGGTAATGTATTACAGAATCCCGTTCCTGTTGTGCCGTACGTCTCGGTTGGGATATTATATACGTCTACAGCGTTATATATCCTAACCTAATGCAGGCTATCTTCTCGGATGCAGTATTTTACAACATTCCTGGCGAATCGGGCCATACTTCTCGGTGGGAACATTATATTCGTCTATAACGTAATATAACCTAACCTAACACATCTAGCCCCTCGCTGGTAATGTTTTACAGAATCCCGTTCGTGTCGTCCCGTACGTCTCGGTTGGGATATTATATACGTCTATAGCGTTATATATCCTAACCTAAGGCAGGCTAACATCTCGGATGCAGTATTTTAAAACATTCCTGGCGTATCGTCCCCTACTTCTCGGTGGGAAAATTATATACGTCTATAACGTATCATAACCTAGCCTAACCCATCTAGCCCCTCGCTGGTAATGTTTTACAGAATCCCGTTCCTGTCGTCCCGTACGTCTCGGTTGGGACGTTATGAACGTCTATAGCGATATATATCCTAACGTAAGGCAGGCTAACATCTCGGATGTAGTATTTTACAACAGTCCTGGCGTGTCGGCCCCTACTTCTCGGTGGGAACATTATATACGTCTATAACGTAACATAACGTAACCTAACCCATCTAGCCCCTCGCTGGTAATGTATTACAGAATCCCGTTCCTGTTGTGCCGTACGTCTCGGTTGGGATATTATATACGTCTATAGCGTTATATATCCTAACCTAATGCAGGCTATCTTCTCGGATGCAGTATTTTACAACATTCCTGGCGAATCGGGCCATACTTCTCGGTGGGAACATTATATTCGTCTATAACGCAATATAACCTAACCTAACACATCTAGCACCTCGCTGGTAATGTTTTACAGAATCCCGTTCGTGTCGTCCCGTACGTCTCGGTTGGGATATTATATACGTCTATAGCGTTATATATCCTAACCTAAGGCAGGCTAACATCTCGGATGCAGTATTTTAAAACATTCCTGGCGTATCGTCCCCTACTTCTCGGTGGGAACATTATATACGTCTATAACGTATCATAACCTAGCCTAACCCATCTAGCCCCTCGCTGGTAATGTTTTACAGAATCCCGTTCCTGTCGTCCCTTACGTCTCGGTTGGGACGTTATGAACGTCTATAGCGATATATATCCTAACGTAAGGCAGGCTAACATCTCGGATGTAGTATTTTACAACAGTCCTGGCGTGTCGGCCCCTACTTCTCGGTGGGAATATTATATACGTCTATAACGTAACATAACGTAACCTAACCCATCTAGCCCCTCGCTGGTAATGTATTACAGAATCCCGTTCCTGTTGTGCCGTACGTCTCGGTTGGGATATTATATACGTCTATAGCGTTATATATCCTAACCTAAGGCAGGCTATCTTCTCGGATGCAGTATTTTACAACATTCCTGGCGTATCGGCCCATACTTCTCGGTGGGAACATTATATTCGTCTATAACGTAATATAACCTAACCTAACACATCTAGCCCCTCGCTGGTAATGTTTTACAGAATCCCGTTCGTGTCGTCCCGTACGTCTCGGTTGGGATATTATATACGTCTATAGCGTTATATATCCTAACCTAAGGAAGGCTATCTTCTCGGATGCAGTATTTTACAACATTCCTGGCGTATCGGCCCATACTTCTCGGTGGGAACATTATATTCGTCTATAACATAATATAACCTAACTTAACACATCTAGCTAGTCGCTTTAATGTTTCACAGAATTCCGTTCGTGTCATCCCGTTCGTCTCGGTTGGGACATTATATACGTCTATAGCGTTATATATCCTAACTTAAGGCAGGCTATCATCTCTGATGTAGTATTTTACAACATTCCTGGCGGGTCGGCCTCTACTTCTCGTTGGGAACATTATATACGTGTATAACGTAATATAACCTAACCTAACATATCTAGCTCCTCGCTGGTAATGTTTTACAAAATCCCGTTCGTGTCGTCCCGTACGTCTCGGTTGGGATATTATATACGTCTATAGCATTATATATCCTAACCTAAGGCAGGCTAACATCTCGGATGTAGTATATTACATCATTCCTGGCGTATCGACCACTACTTCTCGGTGGAAACATTATATACGTCTATAACGTAATATAACCTAACTTAACACATCTAGCTAGTCGCTTTAATGTTTCACAGAATTCCGTTCCTGTCGTCCCGTTCGTCTCGGTTGGGACATTATATACGTCTATAGCGTTGTATATCCTAACTTAAGGCAGGCTGTCATCTCGGATGTATTATTTTACAACATTCCTGGCGTATCGGCCCCTACTTCTCGGTGGGAACATTATATACGTCTATAACGTAATATAACCTAACCTAACATATCTAGCTCCTCGCTGGTAATGTTTTACAAAATCCCGTTCGTGTCGTCCCGTACGTCTCGGTTGGGATATTATATACGTCTATAGCATTATATATCCTAACCTAAGGCAGGCTATCATCTCGGATGTAGTATATTACATCATTCCTGGCGTATCGACCACTACTTCTCGGCGGAAACATTATATACGTCTATAACGTAATATAACCTACCCTAACACATCTAGCCCCTCGCTGGTAATGTTTTACAGAATCCCGTTCGTGTCGTCCCGTACGTCTCGGTTGGGATATTATATACGTCTATAGCGTTATATATCCTAACCTAAGGCAGGCTATCATCTCGGATGTAGTATTTTACAACATTCCTGGCGTATCGGCCCCTACTTCTCGGTGGGAACATTATATACGTCTATAACGTATCATAACCTAACCTAACCCATCTAGCCCCTCGCTGGTAATGTTTTACAGAATCCCGTTCCTGTCGTCCCGCACGTCTCGGTTGGGATATTATATACGTCTATAGCGTTATATATCCTAACCTAAGGCAGGCTATCATCTCGGATGTAGTATTTTACAACATTCCTGGCGTATCGGCCCCTACTTCTCGGTGGGAACATTATATACGTCTATAACGTATCATAACCTAACCTAACCCATCTAGCCCCTCGCTGGTAATGTTTTACAGAATCCCGTTCCTGTCGTCCCGTACGTCTCGGTTGGGACGTTATGAACGTCTACAGCGATATATATCCTAACCTAAGGCAGGCTAACATCTCAGCTGTAGTATATTACATCACTCCTGGCGTATCGGCCTCTACTTCTCGGTGGAAACATTATATACGTCTATAACGTAACATAACGTAACCTAACCCATCTAGCCCCTCGCTGGTAATGTATTACAGAATCCCGTTCCTGTTGTGCCGTACGTCTCGGTTGGGATATTATATACGTCTACAGCGTTATATATCCTAACCTAATGCAGGCTATCTTCTCGGATGCAGTATTTTACAACATTCCTGGCGAATCGGGCCATACTTCTCGGTGGGAACATTATATTCGTCTATAACGTAATATAACCTAACCTAACACATCTAGCCCCTCGCTGGTAATGTTTTACAGAATCCCGTTCGTGTCGTCCCGTACGTCTCGGTTGGGATATTATATACGTCTATAGCGTTATATATCCTAACCTAAGGCAGGCTAACATCTCGGACGCAGTATTTTAAAACATTCCTGGCGTATCGTCCCCTACTTCTCGGTGGGAACATTATATACGTCTATAACGTATCATAACCTAGCCTAACCCATCTAGCCCCTCGCTGGTAATGTTTTACAGAATCCCATTCCTGTCGTCCCGTACGTCTCGGTTGGGACGTTATGAACGTCTATAGCGATATATATCCTAACGTAAGGCAGGCTAACATCTCGGATGTAGTATTTTACAACAGTCCTGGCGTGTCGGCCCCTACTTCTCGGTGGGAACATTATATACGTCTATAACGTAACATAACGTAACCTAACACATCTAGCCCCTCGCTGGTAATGTATTACAGAATCCCGTTCCTGTTGTGCCGTACGTCTCGGTTGGGATATTATATACGTCTACAGCGTTATATATCCTAACCTAATGCAGGATATCTTCTCGGATGCAGTATTTTACAACATTCCTGGCGAATCGGGCCATACTTCTCGGTGGGAACATTATATTCGTCTATAACGTAATATAACCTAACCTAACACATCTAGCCCCTCGCTGGTAATGTTTTACAGAATCCTGTTCGTGTCGTCCCGTACGTCTCGGTTGGGATATTATATACGTCTATAGCGTTATATATCCTAACCTAAGGCAGGCTAACATCTCGGACGCAGTATTTTAAAACATTCCTGGCGGGTCGGCCCCTACTTCTCGGTGGGAACATTATATACGTCTATAACGTAATATAACCTAACCTAACACATCTAGCCCCTCGCTGGTAATGTTTTACAGAATCCCGTTCGTGTCGTCCCGTACGTCTCGGTTGGGATATTATATACGTCTATAGCGTTATATATCCTAACCTAAGGCAGGCTATCATCTCGGATGTAGTATTTTACAACATTCCTGGCGTATCGGCCCCTACTTCTCGGTGGGAACATTATATACGTCTATAACGTATCATAACCTAACCTAACCCATCTAGCCCCTCGCTGGTAATGTTTTACAGAATCCCGTTCCTGTCGTCCCGTACGTCTCGGTTGGGACGTTATGAACGTCTACAGCGATATATATCCTAACCTAAGGCAGGCTAACATCTCAGCTGTAGTATATTACATCACTCCTGGCGTATCGGCCTTTACTTCTCGGTGGAAACATTATATACGTCTATAACGTAACATAACGTAACCTAACCCATCTAGCCCCTCGCTGGTAATGTATTACAGAATCCCGTTCCTGTTGTGCCGTACGTCTCGGTTGGGATATTATATACGTCTACAGCGTTATATATCCTAACCTAATGCAGGCTATCTTCTCGGATGCAGTATTTTACAACATTCCTGGCGAATCGGGCCATACTTCTCGGTGGGAACATTATATTCGTCTATAACGTAATATAACCTAACCTAACACATCTAGCCCCTCGCTGGTAATGTTTTACAGAATCCCGTTCGTGTCGTCCCGTACGTCTCGGTTGGGATATTATATACGTCTATAGCGTTATATATCCTAACCTAAGGCAGGCTAACATCTCGGACGCAGTATTTTAAAACATTCCTGGCGTATCGTCCCCTACTTCTCGGCGGGAACATTATATACGTCTATAACGTATCATAACCTAGCCTAACCCATCTAGCCCCTCGCTGGTAATGTTTTACAGAATCCCGTTCCTGTCGTCCCGTACGTCTCGGTTGGGACGTTATGAACGTCTATAGCGATATATATCCTAACGTAAGGCAGGCTAACATCTCGGATGTAGTATTTTACAACAGTCCTGGCGTGTCGGCCCCTACTTCTCGGTGGGAACATTATATACGTCTATAACGTAACATAACGTAACCTAACACATCTAGCCCCTCGCTGGTAATGTATTACAGAATCCCGTTCCTGTTGTGCCGTACGTCTCGGTTGGGATATTATATACGTCTACAGCGTTATATATCCTAACCTAATGCAGGATATCTTCTCGGATGCAGTATTTTACAACATTCCTGGCGAATCGGGCCATACTTCTCGGTGGGAACATTATATTCGTCTATAACGTAATATAACCTAACCTAACACATCTAGCCCCTCGCTGGTAATGTTTTACAGAATCCTGTTCGTGTCGTCCCGTACGTCTCGGTTGGGATATTATATACGTCTATAGCGTTATATATCCTAACCTAAGGCAGGCTAACATCTCGGACGCAGTATTTTAAAACATTCCTGGCGTATCGTCCCCTACTTCTCGGTGGGAACATTATATACGTCTATAACGTATCATAACCTAGCCTAACCCATCTAGCCCCTCGCTGGTAATGTTTTACAGAATCCCGTTCCTGTCGTCCCGTACGTCTCGGTTGGGACGTTATGAACGTCTATAGCGATATATATCCTAACGTAAGGCAGGCTAACATCTCGGATGTAGTATTTTACAACAGTCCTGGCGTGTCGGCCCCTACTTCTCGGTGGGAACATTATATACGTCTATAACGTAACATAACGTAACCTAACCCATCTAGCCCCTCCCTGGTAATGTATTACAGAATCCCGTTCCTGTTGTGCCGTACGTCTCGGTTGGGATATTATATACGTCTACAGCGTTATATATCCTAACCTAATGCAGGCTATCTTCTCGGATGCAGTATTTTACAACATTCCTGGCGAATCGGCCTCTACTTCTCGGTGGAAACATTATATACGTCTATAACGTAATATAACCTAACCTAACACATCTAGCCCCTCGCTGGTAATGTTTTACAGAATCCCGTTCGTGTCGTCCCGTACGTCTCGGTTGGGATATTATATACGTCTATAGCGTTATATATCCTAACCTAAGGCAGGCTATCATCTCTGATGTAGTATTTTACAACATTCCTGGCGGGTCGGCCTCTACTTCTCGGTGGGAACATTATATACGTCTATAACGTAATGTAACCTAACCTAAAATATCTAGCTCCTCGCTAGTAATGTTTTACAAAATCCCGTTCGTGTCGTCCCGTACGTCTCGGATGGGATATTATATACGTCTATAGCATTATATATCCTAACCTAAGGCAGGCTAACATCTCGGATGTAGTATATTACATCATTCCTGGCGTATCGGCCTCTACTTCTGGGTGGAAACATTATATACGTGTATAACGTAATATAACCTATCCTAACACATCTATCCCCTCGCTGGTAATGTTTTACAGAATCCCGTTCGTGTCGTCCCGTACGTCTTGGTTGGGACATTATATACGTCTACAACGTTATATATCCTAACCTAAGCCAGGCTAACATCTCGGATGCAGTATTTTACAACATTCCTGGCGGGTCGGCCCCTACTTCTCGGTGGGAACATTATATACGTGTATAACGTAATATAACCTAACCTAACATATCTAGCTCCTCGCTGGTAATGTTTTACAAAATCCCGTTCGTGTCGTCCCGTACGTCTCGGTTGGGATATTATATACGTCTATAGCATTATATATCCTAACCTAAGGCAGGCTAACATCTCGGATGTAGTATATTACATCATTCCTGGCGTATCGACCACTACTTCTCGGTGGAAACATTATATACGTCTATAACGTAATATAACCTAACTTAACACATCTAGCTAGTCGCTTTAATGTTTCACAGAATTCCGTTCCTGTCGTCCCGTTCGTCTCGGTTGGGACATTATATACGTCTATAGCGTTGTATATCCTAACTTAAGGCAGGCTGTCATCTCGGATGTATTATTTTACAACATTCCTGGCGTATCGGCCCCTACTTCTCGGTGGGAACATTATATACGTCTATAACGTAATATAATCTAACCTAACATATCTAGCTCCTCGCTGGTAATGTTTTACAAAATCCCGTTCGTGTCGTCCCGTACGTCTCGGTTGGGATATTATATACGTCTATAGCATTATATATCCTAACCTAAGGCAGGCTATCATCTCGGATGTAGTATATTACATCATTCCTGGCGTATCGGCCCCTACTTCTCGGTGGGAACATTATATACGTCTATAACGTATCATAACCTAACCTAATCCATCTAGCCCCTCGCTGGTAATGTTTAACAGAATCCCGTTCCTGTCGTCCCGTACGTCGCGGTTGGGACGTTATGAACGTCTACAGCGTTATATATCCTAACCTAAGGCAGGCTATCTTCTCGGATGCAGTATTTTACAAAATTCCTGGCGTATCGGCTCATACTTCTCGGTGGGAACATTATATTCGTCTATAACATAATATAACCTATCCTAACACATCTAGCCCCTCGCTGGTAATGTTTTACAGAATCCCGTTCGTGTCGTCCCGTACGTCTCGGTTGGGACATTATATACGTCTACAGCGTTATATATCCTAACCTAAGCCAGGCTAACATCTCGGATGCAGTATTTTACAACATTCCTAGCGGGTCGGCCCCTACTTCTCGGTGGGAACATTATATACGTCTATAACGTATCATAACCTAACCTAACCCATCTAGCACCTCGCTGGTAATGTTTTACAGAATCCCGTTCCTGTCGTCCCGTACGTCTCGGTTGGGACGTTATGAACGTCTACAGCGATATATATCCTAACCTAAGGCAGGCTAACATCTCAGATGCAGTATATTACATCATTCCTGGCGTATCGCCCTCTACTTCTCGGTGGGAACATTATATACGTCTATAACGTAATATAACCTAACCTGACATATCTATCTCCTCGCTGGTAATGTTTTACAAAATCCCGATCGTGTCGTCCCGTACGTCTCGGTTGGGATATTATATACGTCTATAGCATTATATATCCTAACCTAAGGCAGGCTAACATCTCGGATGTAGTATATTACATCATTCCTGGCGTATCGACCACTACTTCTCGGTGGAAACATTATATACGTCTATAACGTATCATAACCTAACCTAACCCATCTAGCCCCTCGCTGGTAATGTTTTACAGAATCCCGTTCGTGTCGTCCCGTACGTCTCGGTTGGGATATTATATACGTCTATAGCGTTATATATCCTAACCTAAGGCAGGCTATCATCTCGGATGTAGTATTTTACAACATTCCTGGCGTATCGGCCCATACTTCTCGGTGGGAACATTATATTCGTCTATAACGTAATATAACCTAACCTAACCCATCTAGCCCCTCGCTGGTAATGTTTTACAGAATCCCGTTCCTGTCGTCCCGTACGTCTCGGTTGGGACGTTATGAACGTCTACAGCGATATATATCCTAACCTAAGGCAGGCTAACATCTCAGCTGTAGTATATTACATCATTCCTGGCGTATCGGCCTCTACTTCTCGGTGGAAACATTATATACGTCTATAACGTAATATAACCTAACCTAACACATCTAGCCCCTCGCTGGCAATGTTTTACAGAATCCCGTTCGTGTCGTCCCGTACGTCTCGGTTGGGATATTATATACGTCTATAGCGTTATATATCCTAACCTAAGGCAGGCAAACATCTCGGATGCAGTATTTTAAAACATTCCTGGCGTATCGTCCCCTACTTCTCGGTGGGAACATTATATACGTCTATAACGTATCATAACCTAGCCTAACCCATCTAGCCCCTCGCTGGTAATGTTTTACAGAATCCCGTTCCTGTCGTCCCGTACGTCTCGGTTGGGACGTTATGAACGTCTATAGCGATATATATCCTAACGTAAGGCAGGCTAACATCTCGGATGTAGTATTTTACAACAGTCCTGGCGTGTCGGCCCCTACTTCTCGGTGGGAACATTATATACGTCTATAACGTAACATAACGTAACCTAACCCATCTAGCCCCTCGCTGGTAATGTATTACAGAATCCCGTTCCTGTTGTGCCGTACGTCTCGGTTGGGATATTATATACGTCTATAGCGTTATATATCCTAACCTAAGGCAGGCTATCTTCTCGGATGCAGTATTTTACAACATTCCTGGCGTATCGGCCCATACTTCTCGGTGGGAACATTATATTCGTCTATAACGTAATATAACCTAACCTAACACATCTAGCCCCTCGGTGGTAATGTTTTACAGAATCCCGTTCGTGTCGTCCCGTACGTCTCGGTTGGGATATTATATACGTTTATAGCGTTATATATCCTAACCTAAGGCAGGCTAACATCTCGGATGCAGTATTTTACAACATTCCTGGCGTATCGTCCCCTACTTCTCGGTGGGAACATTATATACGCCTATAACGTATCATAACCTAGCCTAACCCATCTAGCCCCTCGCTGGTAATGTTTTACAAAATCCCGTTCGTGTCGTCCCGTACGTCTCGGTTGGGATATTATATACGTCTATAGCATTATATATCCTAACCTAAGGCAGGCTAACATCTCGGATGTAGTATATTACATCATTCCTGGCGTATCGACCACTACTTCTCGGTGGAAACATTATATACGTCTATAACGTAATATAACCTAACCTGACATATCTATCTCCTCGCTGGTAATGTTTTACAAAATACCGTTCGTGTCGTCCCGTACGTCTCGGTTGGGATATTATATACGTCTATAGCGTTATATATCCTAACCTAAGGCAGGCTATCATCTCGGATGTAGTATTTTACAACATTCCTGGCGTATCGGCCCCTACTTCTCGGTGGGAACATTATATACGTCTATAACGTATCATAACCTAACCTAAACCATCTAGCCCCTCGCTGGTAATGTTTTACAGAATCCCGTTCCTGTCGTCCCGTACGTCTCGGTTGGGACGTTATGAACGTCTACAGCGTTATATATCCTAACCTAAGGCAGGCTATCTTCTCGGATGCAGTATTTTACAAAATTCCTGGCGTATCGGCCCATACTTCTCGGTGGGAACATTATATTCGTCTATAACGTAATATAACCTAACCTGACATATCTATCTCCTCGCTGGTAATGTTTTACAAAATACCGTTCGTGTCGTCCCGTACGTCTCGGTTGGGATATTATATACGTCTATAGCGTTATATATCCTAACCTAAGGCAGGCTATCATCTCGGATGTAGTATTTTACAACATTCCTGGCGTATCGGCCCCTACTTCTCGGTGGGAACATTATATACGTCTATAACGTATCATAACCTAACCTAATCCATCTAGCCCCTCGCTGGTAATGTTTTACATAATCCCGTTCCTGTCGTCCCGTACGTCGCGGTTGGGACGTTATGAACGTCTACAGCGTTATATATCCTAACCTAAGGCAGGCTATCTTCTCGGATGCAGTATTTTACAAAATTCCTGGCGTATCGGCTCATACTTCTCGGTGGGAACATTATATTCGTCTATAACATAATATAACCTATCCTAACACATCTAGCCCCTCGCTGGTAATGTTTTACAGAATCCCGTTCGTGTCGTCCCGTACGTCTCGGTTGGGACATTATATACGTCTACAGCGTTATATATCCTAACCTAAGCCAGGCTAACATCTCGGATGCAGTATTTTACAACATTCCTAGCGGGTCGGCCCCTACTTCTCGGTGGGAACATTATATACGTCTATAACGTATCATAACCTAACCTAACCCATCTAGCCCCTCGCTGGTAATGTTTTACAGAATCCCGTTCCTGTCGTCCCGTACGTCTCGGTTGGGACGTTATGAACGTCTACAGCGTTATATATCCTAACCTAAGGCAGGCTATCTTCTCGGATGCAGTATTTTACAAAATTCCTGGCGTATCGGCCCATACTTCTCGGTGGGAACATTATATTCGTCTATAACGTAATATAACCTAACCTGACATATCTATCTCCTCGCTGGTAATGTTTTACAAAATACCGTTCGTGTCGTCCCGTACGTCTCGGTTGGGATATTATATACGTCTATAGCGTTATATATCCTAACCTAAGGCAGGCTATCATCTCGGATGTAGTATTTTACAACATTCCTGGCGTATCGGCCCCTACTTCTCGGTGGGAACATTATATACGTCTATAACGTATCATAACCTAACCTAACCCATCTAGCCCCTCGCTGGTAATGTTTTACAGAATCCCGTTCGTGTCGTCCCGTACGTCTCGGTTGGGACATTATATACGTCTACAGCGTTATATATCCTAACCTAAGCCAGGCTAACATCTCGGATGCAGTATTTTACAACATTCCTAGCGGGTCGGCCCCTACTTCTCGGTGGGAACATTATATACGTCTATAACGTAATATAACCTAACCTAACATATCTAGCTCCTCGCTGGTAATATTTTACAAAATCCCGTTCGTGTCGTCCCGTACGTCTCGGTTGGGATATTATATACGTCTATAGCATTATATATCCTAACCTAAGGCAGGCTAACATCTCGGATGTAGTATATTACATAATTCCTGGCGTATCGACCACTACTTCTCGGTGGAAACATTATATACGTCTATAACGTAATATAACCTAACTTAACACATCTAGCTAGTCGCTTTAATGTTTCACAGAATTCCGTTCGTGTCGTCCCGTTCGTCTCGGTTGGGACATTATATACATCTATAGCGTTATATATCTTAACTTAAGGCAGGCTATCATCTCGGATGTAGTATTTTACAACATTCCTGGCGGGTCGGCCTCTACTTCTCGGTGGGAACATTATATACGTCTATAACGTAATGTAACCTAACCTAAAATATCTAGCTCCTCGCTAGTAATGTTTTACAGAATCCCGTTCGTGTCGTCCCGTACGTCTCGGTTGGGATATTATATACGTCTATAGCGTTATATATCCTAACCTAAGGCAGGCTATCATCTCGGATGTAGTATTTTACAACATTCCTGGCGTATCGGCCCCTACTTCTCGGTGGGAACATTATATACGTCTATAACGTATCATAACCTAACCTAACACATCTAGCACCTCGCTGGTAATGTTTTACAGAATCCCGTTCCTGTCTTCCCGTACGTCTCGGTTGGGACATTATATACGTCTACAACGTTATATATCCTAACCTAAGCCAGGCTAACATCTCGGATGCAGTATTTTACAACATTCCTGGCGGGTCGGCCCCTACTTCTCGGTGGGAACATTATATACGTGTATAACGTAATATAACCTAACCTAACATATCTAGCTCCTCGCTGGTAATGTTTTACAAAATCCCGTTCGTGTCGTCCCGTACGTCTCGGTTGGGATATTATATGCGTCTATAGCATTATATATCCTAACCTAAGGCAGGCTAACATCTCGGATGTAGTATATTACATCATTCCTGGCGTATCGACCTCTACTTCTCGGTGGGAACATTATATACGTCTATAACGTAATATAACCTAACCTGACATATCTATCTCCTCGCTGGTAATGTTTTACAAAATCCCGATCGTGTCGTCCCGTACGTCTCGGTTGGGATATTATATACGTCTATAGCATTATATATCCTAACCTAAGGCAGGCTAACATCTCGGATGTAGTATATTACATCATTCCTGGCGTATCGACCACTACTTCTCGGTGGAAACATTATATACGTCTATAACGTATCATAACCTAACCTAACCCATCTAGCCCCTCGCTGGTAATGTTTTACAGAATCCCGTTCGTGTCGTCCCGTACGTCTCGGTTGGGATATTATATACGTCTATAGCGTTATATATCCTAACCTAAGGCAGGCTATCATCTCGGATGTAGTATTTTACAACATTCCTGGCGTATCGGCCCCTACTTCTCGGTGGGAACATTATATACGTCTATAACGTATCATAACCTAACCTAATCCATCTAGCCCCTCGCTGGTAATGTTTTACAGAATCCCGTTCCTGTCGTCCCGTACGTCGCGGTTGGGACGTTATGAACGTCTACAGCGTTATATATCCTAACCTAAGGCAGGCTATCTTCTCGGATGCAGTATTTTACAAAATTCCTGGCGTATCGGCTCATACTTCTCGGTGGGAACATTATATTCGTCTATAACATAATATAACCTATCCTAACACATCTAGCCCCTCGCTGGTAATGTTTTACAGAATCCCGTTCGTGTCGTCCCGTACGTCTCGGTTGGGACATTATATACGTCTACAGCGTTATATATCCTAACCTAAGCCAGGCTAACATCTCGGATGCAGTATTTTACAACATTCCTAGCGGGTCGGCCCCTACTTCTCGGTGGGAACATTATATACGTCTATAACGTATCATAACCTAACCTAACCCATCTAGCACCTCGCTGGTAATGTTTTACAGAATCCCGTTCCTGTCGTCCCGTACGTCTCGGTTGGGACGTTATGAACGTCTACAGCGATATATATCCTAACCTAAGGCAGGCTAACATCTCAGATGCAGTATATTACATCATTCCTGGCGTATCGCCCTCTACTTCTCGGTGGGAACATTATATACGTCTATAACGTAATATAACCTAACCTGACATATCTATCTCCTCGCTGGTAATGTTTTACAAAATCCCGATCGTGTCGTCCCGTACGTCTCGGTTGGGATATTATATACGTCTATAGCATTATATATCCTAACCTAAGGCAGGCTAACATCTCGGATGTAGTATATTACATCATTCCTGGCGTATCGACCACTACTTCTCGGTGGAAACATTATATACGTCTATAACGTATCATAACCTAACCTAACCCATCTAGCCCCTCGCTGGTAATGTTTTACAGAATCCCGTTCGTGTCGTCCCGTACGTCTCGGTTGGGATATTATATACGTCTATAGCGTTATATATCCTAACCTAAGGCAGGCTATCATCTCGGATGTAGTATTTTACAACATTCCTGGCGTATCGGCCCATACTTCTCGGTGGGAACATTATATTCGTCTATAACGTAATATAACCTAACCTAACCCATCTAGCCCCTCGCTGGTAATGTTTTACAGAATCCCGTTCCTGTCGTCCCGTACGTCTCGGTTGGGACGTTATGAACGTCTACAGCGATATATATCCTAACCTAAGGCAGGCTAACATCTCAGCTGTAGTATATTACATCATTCCTGGCGTATCGGCCTCTACTTCTCGGTGGAAACATTATATACGTCTATAACGTAATATAACCTAACCTAACACATCTAGCCCCTCGCTGGTAATGTTTTACAGAATCCCGTTCGTGTCGTCCCGTACGTCTCGGTTGGGATATTATATACGTCTATAGCGTTATATATCCTAACCTAAGGCAGGCAAACATCTCGGATGCAGTATTTTAAAACATTCCTGGCGTATCGTCCCCTACTTCTCGGTGGGAACATTATATACGTCTATAACGTATCATAACCTAGCCTAACCCATCTAGCCCCTCGCTGGTAATGTTTTACAGAATCCCGTTCCTGTCGTCCCGTACGTCTCGGTTGGGACGTTATGAACGTCTATAGCGATATATATCCTAACGTAAGGCAGGCTAACATCTCGGATGTAGTATTTTACAACAGTCCTGGCGTGTCGGCCCCTACTTCTCGGTGGGAACATTATATACGTCTATAACGTAACATAACGTAACCTAACCCATCTAGCCCCTCGCTGGTAATGTATTACAGAATCCCGTTCCTGTTGTGCCGTACGTCTCGGTTGGGATATTATATACGTCTATAGCGTTATATATCCTAACCTAAGGCAGGCTATCTTCTCGGATGCAGTATTTTACAACATTCCTGGCGTATCGGCCCATACTTCTCGGTGGGAACATTATATTCGTCTATAACGTAATATAACCTAACCTAACACATCTAGCCCCTCGGTGGTAATGTTTTACAGAATCCCGTTCGTGTCGTCCCGTACGTCTCGGTTGGGATATTATATACGTTTATAGCGTTATATATCCTAACCTAAGGCAGGCTAACATCTCGGATGCAGTATTTTACAACATTCCTGGCGTATCGTCCCCTACTTCTCGGTGGGAACATTATATACGTCTATAACGTATCATAACCTAGCCTAACCCATCTAGCCCCTCGCTGGTAATGTTTTACAAAATCCCGTTCGTGTCGTCCCGTACGTCTCGGTTGGGATATTATATACGTCTATAGCATTATATATCCTAACCTAAGGCAGGCTAACATCTCGGATGTAGTATATTACATCATTCCTGGCGTATCGACCACTACTTCTCGGTGGAAACATTATATACGTCTATAACGTAATATAACCTAACCTGACATATCTATCTCCTCGCTGGTAATGTTTTACAAAATACCGTTCGTGTCGTCCCGTACGTCTCGGTTGGGATATTATATACGTCTATAGCGTTATATATCCTAACCTAAGGCAGGCTATCATCTCGGATGTAGTATATTACATCATTCCTGGCGTATCGACCTCTACTTCTCGGTGGGAACATTATATACGTCTATAACGTATCATAACCTAACCTAAACCATCTAGCCCCTCGCTGGTAATGTTTTACAGAATCCCGTTCCTGTCGTCCCGTACGTCTCGGTTGGGACGTTATGAACGTCTACAGCGTTATATATCCTAACCTAAGGCAGGCTATCTTCTCGGATGCAGTATTTTACAAAATTCCTGGCGTATCGGCCCATACTTCTCGGTGGGAACATTATATTCGTCTATAACGTAATATAACCTAACCTGACATATCTATCTCCTCGCTGGTAATGTTTTACAAAATACCGTTCGTGTCGTCCCGTACGTCTCGGTTGGAATATTATATACGTCTATAGCGTTATATATCCTAACCTAAGGCAGGCTATCATCTCGGATGTAGTATTTTACAACATTCCTGGCGTATCGGCCCCTACTTCTCGGTGGGAACATTATATACGTCTATAACGTATCATAACCTAACCTAATCCATCTAGCCCCTCGCTGGTAATGTTTTACAGAATCCCGTTCCTGTCGTCCCGTACGTCGCGGTTGGGACGTTATGAACGTCTACAGCGTTATATATCCTAACCTAAGGCAGGCTATCTTCTCGGATGCAGTATTTTACAAAATTCCTGGCGTATCGGCTCATACTTCTCGGTGGGAACATTATATTCGTCTATAACATAATATAACCTATCCTAACACATCTAGCCCCTCGCTGGTAATGTTTTACAGAATCCCGTTCGTGTCGTCCCGTACGTCTCGGTTGGGACATTATATACGTCTACAGCGTTATATATCCTAACCTAAGCCAGGCTAACATCTCGGATGCAGTATTTTACAACATTCCTAGCGGGTCGGCCCCTACTTCTCGGTGGGAACATTATATACGTCTATACCGTATCATAACCTAACCTAACCCATCTAGCACCTCGCTGGTAATGTTTTACAGAATCCCGTTCCTGTCGTCCCGTACGTCTCGGTTGGGACGTTATGAACGTCTACAGCGATATATATCCTAACCTAAGGCAGGCTAACATCTCAGATGCAGTATATTACATCATTCCTGGCGTATCGCCCTCTACTTCTCGGTGGGAACATTATATACGTCTATAACGTAATATAACCTAACCTGACATATCTATCTCCTCGCTGGTAATGTTTTACAAAATCCCGATCGTGTCGTCCCGTACGTCTCGGTTGGGATATTATATACGTCTATAGCATTATATATCCTAACCTAAGGCAGGCTAACATCTCGGATGTAGTATATTACATCATTCCTGGCGTATCGACCACTACTTCTCGGTGGAAACATTATATACGTCTATAACGTATCATAACCTAACCTAACCCATCTAGCCCCTCGCTGGTAATGTTTTACAGAATCCCGTTCCTGTCGTCCCGTACGTCTCGGTTGGGACGTTATGAACGTCTACAGCGTTATGTATCTTAACCTAAGGCAGGCTAT